>CM057337.1:877921177-879293677 GCA_030015575.1 Agapanthus africanus | reverse complement strand
CGGGAGCTTCCCCTTCTCTGGCTCGCTTAAGGCCGCATTCAGCTGTGCAATCTGGGCCTCGATGGTCTTGATGCTTTGCCCGTATGCGGCAGTATGTTGCACTAAGGACTGAATGGAAGACTGGATGTTAGCAGTGGATTGTGTCGATTGTTTGACGAACGCCTCCAGACTTCGTTCTGTAGGGTTCCTAGGCACCCCAAGGAGGTCTCACAAGGCATCGAACATGCCATATTAAAATTTTACGGTGCCTACAAACCCTAAACTACGGATCGTCGGCTAGAGGTCTAGGCGAAAAACTAACTAGTTAACACTTAACTAAAAGTTTAACGGAAATACAACCTTTGTAGATCCGGTCCTCCACCTCCACGGCTCTGAGACGAGGTCCTCTCCGCTGTCCAAATCAAATCCGGGCTCTAGAGTCGGCTTCGTCGGAGAAAAAGGGAGCTAGGTCGTCGATGTCCATGCCGAAGATGATCTACGTCGAGGCATCGCTAGATCAAGCTCTCACTTCACCAAGTCAAGAAACTTGTGAAGGAAACACACTCTACTACTTGGCAAGAGGTAGAGGATGAAGAAATAGGAAGTGGGTAGACTTTAGAATTGGATTTCTCACTCAAATCATCAATCCACCATTGATGACCTCAAGCTTCTTCAATGAAGAAGAAGATGAAGAAGATGAATATTGTTATGATAAGAATAATAGAATAGAAAATAAAAATCCATTCTTATCATAATATTAACCTTAGTTTAGTGTAGAGAATGGACCATGGTTAGATATGATGGTTAGGGTTAAGGAAGAGATAAGAATGGTTGACTTGATCAAAGTTTCAAGAAACTTCAACATAAAACAAAATAAGCCACCATCCTTAAATAATTTCCAAAATGAATATATATAAATGAATGAATAAGATAATCAAAACCCTAATCATTAAGTAAACCATGGTTTAATCTTTACACTTAACCAAGTTAATATGCATCATCAAACATGATACAAACATGTGCATAAAAGTATATCACATATACAACTTGCACAATCCAAGTGAGAAAATCCATTTAAAGTGAACCATTACTAGTTAATGCAAAGTAATATATCAAATATATAATTATACATTAAATCATTAAATCAACACTTGATTCAATGATCCGGTCATGTCGCACACAACCGACTAGTATACAATGTATCGGCTTATCGAATCAACGCTTGAATCGATAACTAGGTTATATCGCATACAACCACTCGATACATTCATCGCGAGAATGGAATACGGTATCACATACATGCATTATTCTCGGTCCCGCACATATCTCATATGCGCTCCTATTTCGTTTCGCTTGAGCCAGGAAACCTCTGTGTAGGACTCTAAAGACTCGTCAACACGCCGGCAGCAGGCGATGATCATATCAAACACCCACAAGCCGCAAGCGGTCTGCTAAACGTAACGGCCACCCGGGTATTGAGCGATCTGAAGATCGACGAGCAAGCCCGCTCACACTCCAGTGAATCCGACCAGTAACACTACCGTACAGTCCGGTCTGATCGTCTGATATGTCGCATATCTCGCCTAGGGGTGGTAAACGTCAGACCCCAATAGCTCGATAAGTCGTGTCGATATGAGGCTCATAACGGGTCAAGAAACTACTGGTAACACTTACCAGCAATTCTCTGATCAGCCCTGGCCAGGGACTTCCTGTTATAGCCAATCGAACACAGCGCAACATCAACTCCCTATACCGGGAGAGACGAATCCCCTCCTATCGCTCATTGCCTCCATGTGACTCGGGACGGTACCCAAAAACCACCGTTTTGCACGCCCTCTTGGACGTGGTAAGATGGAAATCAAAGCACAGTGGGAACCACACAAGACTCTATGACGATCTCGGGTCAACAGACTACTCTGTACCAGTGTCACCAGAGAACTGCCATCTGACGTGAGGTATAATACCATCTGGGAGTTCTCGGCGAGTCCGTCCAGTGTATCCAGTCTCTACTGAGCACCCGTATATCTCCTCTGATGTCAAACACCGATGGATATGGGATCATCCATCGCCCATCTGTATGGGTCGAGAAGGTACACGCTAGTCTACTCTGGTATATCGATGCCCCGTCTCGATACACCCTCGACTATGGACTTTGAAGGATGTACTTATGGACTACCATGTCCCCACTAGTATGATCCGCATCATAGTCCAGGTAGTCAAGCACACATCCTAAGGGCTTTACCAACATGTAACAGAGAGACAATCAGTATACACGTTAAGGTAAAGTTCAACCAGATAGCATATTATCATGTCGAGCAAGAAAGTCCTCCCTATATATGTCCCAGCATCCACTACAATATACATCCTATGTACAGTAATGGCCTCTAGGGCATACATATAACTAACAATCTCCCACTTGCACTAGGGCCATCTGATAGCAGTGGTTGCAGTATCTCATACTCAACCATCCCATAAAAGTCTCTCTCTGGGAACAGGCCTTTGTGAGTGGATCCGCTGTGTTGTCCTCTGAGTCTACTCTCCAAACCTCGATCTCCCTGGAGATCAACCATCTCCATGATCAAGTGATACTGCCTTAGAATATGTCTGGATCACTGATGGGACCGTCGTTCCTTGGCATAAGCCACAACTCCATTGTCACACAATGGTAGGAACATAGTTCATCTCATGAACCAATATACACCCAAACAGCCTCTTTGGTAGCATCTTAAGTAGCGATGTATCCTGCCTTTATCGTCTAGTATGTCACGGTATCTAACTTGGAACTCTTCCAACATACCGTCCCTTTACTGAGGGTAAAGACAATGCCTGCGACTGACATTCAGTCGTCTTTATCACCCTGGAACCATTCCAGTGATTCTCCCCAGGGTCGATTGATACCATCTCACTACAGCCAGTAAGTATCCTAACATCCATTTAGATCTATCTCATAGATCCAAAATCCAGGGGTTAGTAGGTATCATTATGATCCTTTATGGAGAATCATTGTGATAAGCAGAGATTGATCGAGCGTAGCATAGGAAACTCCTTCCCTATCAAGAGTATGTCATCCACGTACTCTACGAGGATCACCACCATACTCCCTACTACCTTTTTGTTTATACAAGGTTCATCTACCATTTTGATGATGTCAAACTGTTTGACTAATTCATCAAAACAGATGTTCCAACTCCGCGATGCCTGCTTTATCCTATATAAAGCATCTTGCACATGTTTCCGCTGCTCCCACTGTCTACGAAGCCCTCTGGCTGTGTACTTATAGACGCTCTCTTCTAAATCATCATTTAGAAAAGCAGTCAAGACACCCAACCACCAGATATCGCAGTCATGGTATGTAGCCGTGACAAGTAGGATCTGGATGGACTTAAGCATAGCTACTGGAAAAGGTTTCATCATTATCCACGCCTGGTCAATGAAGAAAACCTTTAACAAGTCTAGCTTTGAAAGTCTCAACTCTTCCATATACACCAAGTAATCTTCTCAAGATATACTTGCTCCTGATGGGGATTTAACCCTTCAGATATAGCAACCAAAGTCCACACTTTGTTGGTGTATAAGGATTCCATCTCAGATCGCTAAACATCCAGCCATTCTTACAGAGTCTCACTCCTGATGGCCAGCTCGAAACTAGTTGGGTTATCATCTCATGATGCAAACCTAGCTCCCACTGTCATAGAGAAACCGAAGTATCTCTCAGGTGGGTGAGGAACCCTACTAGATCGGCGGAGAGGCTGAGGTTCGTTGGTTTCTACTGAATCCTTTGGTTCTATCAAATCAGCTGCTTCAGTTTGCATAGCTGGAACCTTTCCAGTTCTACATAACAGACCTTGCCTCGAGCTTGTCCGGATTTTGCCTTTTAGACATAGGCCGGACAACCCCAAATCTTAACTAGCTTAAGACATGGGCTCTTCCCTTTCCATATCACATTTGAAATGGTAGGCAACTGATTTGATTGGAACCCTATTCAATAGGTATGCAGCTTCTCAAGTGCATAACTCCCTAAAAGGAAATAGGCAACTCAGTAGTACTCATCATAGAGCGCACCTTATCATATAGGGTGTGATTGCTCCGCCCCGATATACCATCGTGCTATGGTGTATACAGAGGAGTAATGCTGAGAGAGAATCTCATTCTCCTTTAGAATATTCCAGGAATTCCATGCACAAGTATTCTCCTCCCTGATCTCATCATAGGACATAATACTTATATCCGTATTTTGGTTCTCTACTTCTAACTTATATTCTGTGAATATCTCAAAAGGTTCGGACTTGTGTTTCAACAGGAACATATGTCTGAATCTCGAGAGATTATCAGAGAATGTAATGAAGTACAAAGAACCAGTCCTGGCATGTGTAGACAGGAGACCTTACATACATCATCATGTATCAGTCCCAAGAGTTCATTAACTCTTTCTCTGTTTCCAGTAAACGGAGCTATGGTCTTCTTATCTTTGTGACATGACTGGCGAGTTTCACAAGATGTAAATTCAAACTAATTTAAATATGCATCTTTATGTAACTCTAGCTAGTCGGGTCACATTGATCTGACCTAGTCTACAATACCTCAAGAAGGATTCGTTCATTTCTGAACTCTTCCTCTTATGTGTGTTCCATATACTAAGAACTGTAGTTTGATTTAGAACATCAACGCTTTTAGATAACGTGCCTGAACCGATCAACTATTGATATAGGAAATGTTCAAAACATTGTCCAACAATACAAAATTATATCATTTCTTTACTAATAAAGAGAGTGATATGATTTTGTATATCAGGTTCGGTATCTAATAACATTCGTTCAGAATCAATGTATTGGTAATACAGGGTGACAGTGACCAACAGACTTGGCTGCAACACTTGCCCCGTTTTCTGCCTCATGAAACTTATCACTCGTTCTCAGTTCTCTACCTATCTGTAGCCCTATGTAACAGATTACATATCTGGGATCCTGATCTGGTATCACATACCCAGGACGTAGAGGATACAGAGAAATAGTTCTTTGTAATGAACACACCCGAAGATGATGCATCAGCATGCACTCTCTTCGTTTGGGCGGCACGGGAAATCTGGTATTCCCCAATTTCCTGCTCTGTCTTATAACATTTATAAGTTGGAGCGGGACCAACGTTCCCCAGCTCAGTATAACAAGCGGGTTCGGTCAATAATCCGTATTATTAGCTTGATTAAGGCGTGATATGGTCGCTACCTGGAGAGAGAGAGAAGAAAACACTCAGCGTGCGCTCTGTCAAGAATAGATTGGTTATTATTTTATCTAATCAGGATGGCTCCTACTGCTTTTTATCAAATCTTCCTTCAAACCCTAAAAGGAAAGACTAGCCGGGATTAATTACACACTACAAGTTCGCCAATCTTTCAGCCAGGCCAGTGTCGGTACTTTGAGGGAGGTCCCCCGTGCTTTCGCACGAACCTAATTAATGTAAACCTCGTTTTCCCAGAGGCGTAACCTCGTTAACACCTTTCTAGACACCTACTTGATCGGCTAATTGTAATGTGTAAAACTCTCCCAGGAGTAACTCTTACTCGCAGCGGGTATCGGGATCCAACTATCTCATAGAAGGTATGCAATCTCATTGCAAATTTCAACACTTGAAATTCCCGATAATATTTTGCCCCTAGCGTTCTATGACCTTGACGCAGGCCAACAAACCATAGTCCGCTAGTCAAGTTCAACCCGTCATTTCCTGATTGAATTAAACCCACCCGCACGACCCTTGACGCAGGCCAACAAAGTCGCACGACTACCCTAATCCAATCACATCATATGCTTATGCAGATAAGCACCAGTTAGCTACCGCACACTACGCCTTGACGCATGCCAACAAACGTAGCACGAATACTAACTACTACTTATCTGAAATGACGGAGGGCTACGACAGGTTTTCTGAAAACCTATTGCGTAATGAACTTGATATCGTTGTAGAATCAAATGAAGTTTTTGAAATGGAGTGATTTTGAGGCTTTTCTAGTTTTGCTAAAGGAGTCACTCCCGGCGAAGGGATCTCGGTCCTTTCCTCGTCGAATGAGGTGCGGGATATATCGTATATATCACTGTGCAAAGCAAAAACACTTAAAAGCAATCAAAAGACAAACCGAGTGTGTAGCATCTGCCAGTCATTGCTAAAGGAGTCACTCCCGGTGAAGGGATCTCGGTCCTTTCCTCATCGAATAAGGTGCAGGATATATCATATATACCGCTGTGCAAAGCAAGAACTGTAGCTACCTGTTTTATTTTGAAATTCGATTCTACAACATCTTAGGTTTCTTTTATTTCATTAATCACATTAATGAAGTCCCATCATTTAAGTACCTAAACATCACAGATAAATACGACGTACACTTATGCCATCCGCATTCGCCTCGATGTCCCCTCGTGCACCGTTAGGTTAGGTAACTAACGGCAGAGCGGGGCAGGGCTAACGCGGGTGTAAAACATAAGTAACGTCTATATAATATATCATATATACTATATACTGTATCTATCACAGAACATCACATGATCTCATCACAGATAAAACACAGCAGAAGAAACATATGAAATATTGGATATACTAGGACGTCCGTGTTTTCAATACGAGCCAGTATAAAACACGGATTCCACGGTCGTGATGAATAGCCAAACCCACACCCCTAGACCCCTACGAGAGCGGCAAGCAATCCTACCAATTCTAGAGTTAGGAGACCCGGACTCGACTCCTCGAGTTGGTCTCCCACTGGACTCCAGAACCCGGTTACTTGTGCCCTCCTCCTTGGGTCTATCCTAGTGCGGAAAAGCAAATAATATACAAGAGGTGACAACTTCCGCTACCTGGAAGTGCCCCAATAAAAGAATATTACATACAAGTTTTTACATGAATGAAAATGAAAAACACTCATCTCACATAAAACCCCCCCGGCTATTCAATCATGACGATCCAATATAACATATCCAGCAACACATAACATCACATGTCATCAACGTAAGTAAATATGCGCATCCCAATTGTCGTTGACATATAGCAACGAAACCGGCGATATCACATATTACACTTACGGTCACAGAAAAGAAAGTGTAAAACTACAACAGTTGGAATCCGCAACCACCTCAGACATCACATGCCTGACCAAATGAATTCCTTAGACATCGCATGCCTAACAATTATAAACCCCGCATTTTAGTCTCAAAATCGAAAACTCTTTTCAATACCAAGTCGGGCAATTCAACAAGATTCCCGACATCCTGATCGAATGCTCGTCGCAAACTTCAGTAGACGGCCGCACCCCTGATACCGTCGACGAAGTGCACCAAGGCGGAACACCGCTGCCGCGAGCACCCGGACGGATGCTTTTGGCGACGGGGTTCTCCTACAGTCACTTGGTCGGGGCTATGGAGTGAGGCTGTCTATTAAGTTTACCCGGCGAATATCCGCGTACGCTACGTGATTGCGACGGACTTTTGATCACATCAAAATTCCGTGGCAACCGATCAAGTGAGACTAAATTGCTACGTTTATAACATTCATTCAGTTATCTCATAACTTATTGTGAATTCCAATTATTGTATCCCATTCCAGATAAATAGAAAATGTTAAACTTTCCAATCGAACAATCGAACAACCAAGTTTTCCCGATACAGATCAACACATGAAATAAGTCTAACAACATTCAGTTCGTGCCTCAGTACCGACGGTCCAGCCGTAGAAGGGTCAAGCCAACGCCTCACATGTGGCACGCCGTACTGCCCCAAACCCGAAGGTTCAAAGGGCAGTTCAAGACGGTCACATAATCGAGTTAAGGTTTGTTGTCTTCTAGAGGGACCATCGCGTTACTTGCACTACTTAGAACGTCGTTAAACTATGGAAAAATCCAACATTTGGAAATTTCCCGACAGGGGAAAAATTGGGTATTTATATCCGGTCGAACTTTTTAACATATTCTAAAAATTATCCGGAAAAACACAAAGACGAAATTTGATAATCCGATCGAATCTTTGATTCCCAATACAACCCTAGAATACTCTTCTGTAGAGTCACAATAAAAATGTCCCAGAAAATATAGCATTATATTACAAGAGTTACTGTGCAGAAATAATTATGCAAGGGAACAGTACGGCCGCGGAAGCGCCGCACATGCCTAGCATGTGCCGCGGTTCCGCGGTGGGAAAGTTGAATTAGCCCCTCGTATTTCACAGTAATTCTAATAACACCCTGCTTGATTTTCTACATATTTTTAATTGACAAAAATCCGAATTTTTAGAAAAAGTCCAGAGAGCATTTTAAGGTTTTGGATTTCGGTTCGATCGGGTTTCAAACGTCGTCGGGACTTCGCCTAAGGCTCTAGCTAGGCTCTGATACCACTGTAGGGTTTCTAGGCACCCCAAGGAGGTCTCACAAGGCATCGAACATGCCATATTAAAATTTTACGGTGCCTACAAACCCTAAACTACGGATCGTCGGCTAGAGGTCTAGGCGAAAAACTAACTAGTTAACACTTAACTAAAAGTTTAACGGAAATACAACCTTTGTAGATCTGGTCCTCCACCTCCACGGCTCCGAGACGAGGTCCTCTCCGCTGTCCAAATCAAATCCGGGCTCTAGAGTCGGCTTCGTCGGAGAAAAAGGGAGCTAGGTCGTCGATGTCCATGCCGAAGATGATCTACGTCGAGGCATCGCTAGATCAAGCTCTCACTTCACCAAGTCAAGAAACTTGTGAAGGAAACACACTCTACTACTTGGCAAGAGGTAGAGGATGAAGAAATAGGAAGTGGGTAGACTTTAGAATTGGATTTCTCACTCAAATCATCAATCCACCATTGATGACCTCAAGCTTCTTCAATGAAGAAGAAGATGAAGAAGATGAATATTGTTATGATAAGAATAATAGAATAGAAAATAAAAATCCATTCTTATCATAATATTAACCTTAGTTTAGTGTAGAGAATGGACCATGGTTAGATATGATGGTTAGGGTTAAGGAAGAGATAAGAATGGTTGACTTGATCAAAGTTTCAAGAAACTTCAACATAAAACAAAATAAGCCACCATCCTTAAATAATTTCCAAAATGAATATATATAAATGAATGAATAAGATAATCAAAACCCTAATCATTAAGTAAACCATGGTTTAATCTTTACACTTAACCAAGTTAATATGCATCATCAAACATGATACAAACATGTGCATAAAAGTATATCACATATACAACTTGCACAATCCAAGTGAGAAAATCCATTTAAAGTGAACCATTACTAGTTAATGCAAAGCAATATATCAAATATATAATTATACATTAAATCATTAAATCAACACTTGATTCAATGATCCGGTCATGTCGCACACAACCGACTAGTATACAATGTATCGGCTTATCGAATCAACGCTTGAATCGATAACTAGGTTATATCGCATACAACCACTCGATACATTCATCGCGAGAATGGAATACGGTATCACATACACGCATTATTCTCGGTCCCGCACATATCTCATATGCGCTCCTATTTCGTTTCGCTTGAGCCAGGAAACCTCTGTGTAGGACTCTAAAGACTCGTCAACACGCCGGCAGCAGGCGATGATCATATCAAACACCCACAAGCCGCAAGCGGTCTGCTAAACGTAACGGCCACCCGGGTATTGAGCGATCTGAAGATCGACGAGCAAGCCCGCTCACACTCCAGTGAATCCGACCAGTAACACTACCGTACAGTCCGGTCTGATCGTCTGATATGTCGCATATCTCGCCTAGGGGTGGTAAACGTCAGACCCTAATAGCTCGATAAGTCGTGTCGATATGAGGCTCATAACGGGTCAAGAAACTACTGGTAACACTTACCAGCAATTCTCTGATCAGCCCTGGCCAGGGACTTCCTGTTATAGCCAATCGAACACAGCGCAACATCAACTCCCTATACCGGGAGAGACGAATCCCCTCCTATCGCTCATTGCCTCCATGTGACTCGGGACGGTACCCAAAAACCACCGTTTTGCACGCCCTCTTGGACGTGGTAAGATGGAAATCAAAGCACAGTGGGAACCACACAAGACTCTATGACGATCTCGGGTCAACAGACTACTCTGTACCAGTGTCACCAGAGAACTGCCATCTGACGTGAGGTATAATACCATCTGGGAGTTCTCGGCGAGTCCGTCCAGTGTACCCAGTCTCTACTGAGCACCCGTATATCTCCTCTGATGTCAAACACCGATGGATATGGGATCATCCATCGCCCATCTGTATGGGTCGAGAAGGTACACGCTAGTCTACTCTGGTATATCGATGCCCCGTCTCGATACACCCTCGACTATGGACTTTGAAGGATGTACTTATGGACTACCATGTCCCCACTAGTATGATCCGCATCATAGTCCAGGTAGTCAAGCACACATCCTAAGGGCTTTACCAACATGTAACAGAGAGACAATCAGTATACACGTTAAGGTCAAGTTCAACCAGATAGCATACTATCATGTCGAGCAAGAAAGTCCTCCCTATATATGTCCCAGCATCCACTACAATATACATCCTATGTACAGTAATGGCCTCTAGGGCATACATATAACTAACACGTTCGAGCGAGGAAACCTTATCGTTGTTTGACGGAACAAAGTTGTTTGGTGGAAAAGAATTGTTGGGTGCAAAGTTGTTCGTCTGATTTTGGAAAGGTTGGGGTTGGAAGGGTTGCTGAAACTGCTATTGAGTTTGTTGTTGCGCTTGTTGTTGCGGCGGAGGGGCCCTTTGGAAATTGTTGCCTTGGAATTGATTCTGATTCTGATTCCAGGCAAAATTGGGGTGGTTCCTCCAACCGGGATTGTAGGTGGAAGAGTATGGATCATTCCTCGGTCTTTGCTGAAATGCAGCATTAACCTGATCCTGTCCTTGCGATGGTGGATTGTAAGGACACTCTTCGGTCAAGTGAGAAGGATCGGAACAACAAGCGCAAATGGTACGAAAGGGAAGAACAGGGGTAGGAGCAGGAGAAGAAAATTTGCTCTCTATCGCTTCAAGCTTTCTCGTTATCGCAGCCATTTCAGCTTTCATTGCAATAGAGACGTCAAGTTGGTGAATTCCTACCCTAGACTGACCGGTAGAAGTGGAGGTAGAAGAAGAAGAAGTCGGTCTGGTGCTCTCCCATTGTAGCGTTTGCTCCGCAAGGTCGTCAAAGAATTGCCACGCTTCCTCGTCAGATTTTGATAGGAAGTGGCCCTGACAGATGGTTTCCAATAACTGCTTCGTTGCTGGGTTCAGGCCCTCGTATAAGGTTTAGCAAAGTTGCCATTTCTCTATACCGTGGTGAGGACACTGAACAAGAAGGTCTTTGTACCGGTCAAAGCACTTCCAGAAGGGTTCAGAAGGAAGCTGAGAGAATTGGTTGATTTCATTTCGGATCCTTGCGGTTTTATGATTCGGATAAAATTTCTTTAGAAACGCTTTTACAAACTCATCCTAACTGGTTATGGAATGGGAAGCGGTGCTATACAGCCATTTTTCAGCAAGATCGCATAAAGTGAACGGAATGACCCGTAGACGTATAGCATCGTCCGACAGCTGGGTGGTTTTCATCATGGCACAAACGTTTTGAAATTTATTGATGAAGATATAGGCATCTTCAGATTCAAGCCCATGAAATCGTGGAAGCATGTTGATGAAGTGGGGCTTAATTTCAAAATTATCCCCATTGGCCGGTAGAAGAGAAAGGCAGGTGGGAAGTGCAGAACGGGTGGGATAGAAACGATCCTGGAGCGCGATTCGCTGCGGCGCTACAACAGACGGTAGTGGTGGGTTATTGGTCTCCATAGGAGATGGAGCCAATCCAGGGGTAGTCAAAGAGATGTTCGGATTAAATCCTGACATCGCGGAAGAAGAGGTAGGTGATGGTGAAGGTGAAGATGTATGAACAGAATTCCGGTCAACGTCGGAGTTGGCCGGCAAAGGTAAAGGTGAAAGAGGAGTGGACGGAGTTTCGACGTCTGAGCCGATCGCGTAGTCGGTAGTGACTAACGTAACGCGGACTAGACGGGCGCTAGTGTCCCGAGTCCAAGCGGACATACACTAAACGAGTTTAGTATAGTCAAAGCGGAGAAGGTGAGGGTAAGAAAACGTCAATGGAGAAAGGCGATGGGTGGTGGGTGAAAAATGGATTTTTGGCGACAAAGGGCAAGTTTTTATAAAAGTTTTTGATTTTTCCTTTTTTTTATTTTATTTTTAGAAAGAGCTTTACAGAAATATGTACGGACTTACGGCTTTTACGCAATCACAAACAAGATATGCACAATCACACCTAGATCTAGGGTCACCTAGGTCAGCTAGACAGCTCCTAACTGTTCCAAAGAACTAGAAACAGGACCTCAAACCGCCTCTTCTCCGCCAATTGCGGCCAGATAAGTGCCAGGTAAGTGGGAGGTTGTCCAACGCTTTCGCGAAGTTCCTTAATTAAATAACCACTTGCCTTCGTCACACTTGCCTAGACACCGCAAAGTCAGGATAGGATAAACGGCCGATGCCTGTAATTAGTCCTCTGTCCTATTGAGCGCGAAGTCCTTAGGGCTGAGTCTAGTATTTTTTAATTTAACAATGGTCAATGCATATGCTTTTTGTGATTTCTGGGGTTCTGCGAAGGGTGATGAAATTCCCACCCAATCTGAATTGGTTTCAAGCCCTTTAAGTCCGTATTAATGAATGCAAAGCGATAACAAATCAACTGCAAACAATTTTTATTTTAGTGCGGCGCAAAGAATCCTGCACAAGAACAGTTTATTGGAAGGGGGAAGAGAATTTGCGCAAAGAATGCTGCAGAAAACACAGTTTATTGAAGTCCAAAGGAGTGGGGAGGAGGAGAGTGACTTACCCAAAATTTTTGGCACACTGAAGAGACCAAACGGCCGCGGTTCCGCGGCCTAAGCTGGCTTATGCCGCGGTTCCGCGGCAAGATAGTGGGATTGGGCTTCTGAAATTTTTGGGTATGCTCTGTTGGGTGTCCTCTGCTTGTCTGGATGTGCTGAATTTTGACTTGCTTGCTGTTTCTGTTCCAGATTTTTACAGTAGACCGTTTGCTTCGTTTTGATCCGTCGCGGTGTAGCCGCGAAATGTGGGTCTATCTTCCCACGTCTTTGGCACTGAACTTGAATTTCGAATATCCCACGTCTTTGGCACTGAACTCGAATTCCGTATTATCCTGCGCATTTGCACAAAAACTAATCAAAAATAACAAGATGCTTTTTCTTTACAAAGTATTTTTTTTTGTTTTGGTTATATTTATATTCACAAGTTAACCTGAAATTACACAAAGAAATAAACTACCGTCTCCCCGGCAACGGCGCCATTTGATTTGTAGAGATTCTGCGTATTCAAGTTTTAGTTAATTACCGCAATCAAGACGGTTTCGCTTGTAGCTAGCCGGTTGAGTACGGGTCGTCCGCAGGGAGATGGGAATCTTTTTCTATGTGTTTTAACGAGTTAAGTCCGAAAGTCCAGATTTGTTTGTGATTATCTAAGTGTTAGAATGATATGTAAAGAGAGCTTGTTAGGGTTAGGATTATGTTAGTTTGAGTTAGGAGTCGCTCACTTCTTTCGTTGCCACTCTTAATATCGGTGTTACGGTAATCGGCAACAACGGGGATTAGTACGACTAGGAAGGAACTTGCGAGTATAAGCTAGGCTTTCCAACTCTCAAGTCCTTCCTTTTGGTGCTTGTCCGTCCGTTCTTGGCTCTTAGCCATAACCTCCGGTTAATTCAACCACAACCGGTCTCACTACGGAATCACCGCTATCATGTAGGATAGGGTGCCGTAAGGAGCGGATTGTGGTTCAATTAACGGGAGTCGATTTAAGATGTTGGGCAAGGAAAGAGTGAGAGAGATTTCCTTCTCTCAAACTTCCCTTATCCTACCCTAACAAGTATGGAAACTACTCACACATCATAATGAAAAGAAAACAAAACAAAAGAGGAAGATAGAAAGAAAGAGATTAGAAGATAACAACTAGCTATTTGCCACCTCACCTTGGCAAGGATCAAGCGTAAGCATCATGGTTGTTTTAAGGATAAAGAAAAAGAAAGAAGAAAGAAACAATAAGAAATAACAACAACTAAGTTAACAAATGAAAATTACAACAATTAACAAGTTAACTAAAGAACAAGACAAGCATGATAAGTAAAAGGTTCTTCTTTATTCATCATTCTTCACTCACAAAAGCTCACTACAAGATTTTCAATGGAGAAGAGATGAGAAGAGGAAGAAGAAACAAGTATTCTAAACCTAGAAAAATACAAGATTATGCCCCCTTTGCTTCACAAGGTTCTGGGCTATTTATAGGCAGGTAGAAGGAAATATAGGGCAACAATCAGAACAAATATGAAAAGACCAATCTGCCCCTGAAAGTTGGACTTCTAACGACTCCGTATGGCCGCAGTTCCGCGGCCTAAGCATGCTTAGGCCGCGGTTCCGCGGCCCTATTGGGGAATTAGGTCACCAGTTTTGGTGACTTCTCCTGGATAGCAGTGCCCTTCAGTATGGTATAAGTTTTTCCTCATAATTTCTTTACGATTTTTCCAGAATTTCTGTTGATCACAAGGTGATTGGATGTGTATCTTTTGTCATGATTTTTCTTGAGCTCCGCGTAGATTTCTTGGATCTTGTGTTGCCATTGAGCCTTGTGCATGAAAATGACATTGATTTGCCATTTTGTCTCTTAAACTGGTGTGTGGCAACAGACGGATAAAGAGCGGAGATCTGTGTTTTATCTGTGGTTGGCAGGAACCCGGGTTTTGTCGTGTTTTTCCATGAATTTCACCGTTTAGAGCCGAGAACCTGTATCCTGCAATTGACTAGCAAACACGGCTCAAGAGTACCTACCGATATGTAATATGATAAAAATTGGGCGGTATAAAAATGCAATAATCTGATATGAACAATTGTGTTTGTGTGGTCCTTTATTACCCATGGCAAGACGATTGTGGTAGCTGATGCTTTGAGTCGTAGGCCCGGGGGTAGCTTGTTCCAGTCGTGCGCAGTTCAGAGACAGTCCGTTGCAGATTTGTTGTTCTTATGCGACCGTTGAGTACAGCTTAAGTTCGCCTCTACTGATGGGACAGCTTGCTCATGTCCGCGCCCGTCCACTTTTACTTAATCGTTTTCGTGAGGCACAGCCCGCCGATGCTCATTTGTTTGAGATTCTGAGCATGTTCAGCAGGGTAAAGATTCGGAGTTCTTGATTTATGACCAGGGTGTGCTACGTTACGGGACTCGTTTGTGTGTACCTGATACTGATAGGTAGAGACGCGAGGTCCTAGAGCAGGCGCATCAGTCATCTTTCTGTGTTCACCCCAAGTGCCACCAAGATGTAACGTGACTTGTGAGTTAGTTACGGGTGGGTAGGGTTGAAGAGTGAAGTTTCGGATTTCAATTTTGAGGTGCTTGGCTTGTTGGCGAGCTAAGGTTGATCATTGAGACCGGCTGGAGAGTTGCAACCTTTTTATCGTTCCGGAGTGGGAATGGGAGCAGATCTCCAAGATTTTCATCGTAGTGCCTACCCAAGTCTAGACAGGGTGTGAATCCATTTGGGTGTTTGTTGTCCGGTTATGCTTAATTGTTCTTCGATAAGTTTGTGCATTTGCACGGAGTTCCTTCATGCGTTGTATCCAATGGAGGCACCCAGTTCGCTAGCCGTCGTTGGCAGAAGCTTCAGGAAGCCTTGGGTACTGGTTGAGTTTTAGCTCCGCTTTTCCATCTGTAAGCCGATGGTTAGACAGAGCGGACTATACAGACTCTGGAGGATATGATTGTGCATACGTACTAATTGTTTGTTGGCAGTTGGGATCGTCACTTGCCATTGATGGAGTTCTCCTACGATAACTGTTATCAGGAGACGTTTTAGTTGGCAACCTTCAAGCCTTGTGTGGTAGGTTGTGTCGATCGCCAATCCTTTTTTACTGACTCCGCGAGAGCAGAATTTTTGGACCCCGGCTAGTCCAGATACTTCGGAGGTGATCCAGTGATTCAGGTCAGGATGAGAGCGGCCCAGTGTAGACAGAAGTCTTATGCCGACAGTCGTTGTCGCAGACTTGAGTTTGCATGGGGAGATCATGTATTCTTACGGATTTTTCCGATAAAATGGCGTGTTGAGTTTTGGGAAGCTTAGTCCCAAATTGTAGGTCCTTTTGAAATCCTTTAGCGAGTTAGTACTGTTGCCTATAATTTGGCACTTCCGCCCAGATTTTTGAGTATTCACCCCGCATTCCTTGTGTCGATACTTCGCAAATACCTTCATGACCTTTCTCACATGATTCAGCATCAGACATTTAGCTTTGACGTGATCTTTTCGTTCACCGGCAGCCGATGGTGTTAGTGGATCGGCAGGTGGAGAAACTTCGGTCAAGGGTCTTGCCATCTGTGGAGGTTTTCTTTGGCATAGCCGTCTAGTGAAGAAATCACTTAGGAGGCTACGAGCGAGATGTGAATGTTTTGCACTCATCTCTTTGAAGGTACGCATAGTAAGAATTTTAATTCGGGGACGAATTTTCTTTAAGGGGGAGATTGTAACACCTTAGGATTTCGATTAGTGTTAATTAAACGATAATGCGGGTTTTTTGTAAAAAGTTTACCAATTCGGTTTCCTCACATTTTATAATATTTAATTAATAATTTATTATTATTTGTTATGGCTTGCACACACATGTGCATATTAATGTGAGGGTGTGTTTGTGTAAGTCTTGTTTAGTGACCATGACAACCTTAAGCTAATCCAATCCTTTGATTAAACCTTAACCTAGCATTTAACCCTAAACCCTAGATATTTTGAGTGAGGAGGAGATATTTTCCTTTGTGTTTTGGATTGTAGAGGAGGTGGCATGGTGACTCATGTAAGAGCATGCTTGCATTTATGGTGATGGTGCACTCACCCTTATCCTCGCCCCTCTCTCTCTTTTCATCTCACCCTCTCTCATTCTCACTTCACTTATCTCATTCTCATAATTTCCTTCATCTCTCCTTCACTCTCAACTGAACACTCACCTTTCCTTCACTAAACATTCACTAATCTTCACCAAAACATCACCAAATCACTTCATAAACCTTGTTTTGCCTCTTGCATGCCTTGGAGCTTGGGAAGCTAGGATTTTTGAGCTTGGGAGAGTAGGTAATGATCTCTATCTGTTAAGTAAGTCTTTTTAGTGTTGCGTAGGTTATTCGTTTCAGTTTAGAATGTTTAAAGTAAAGTTTCGTGCACATATCGTAATTTTAGTGTCATTTTATGATATCTGTGATCTACTGTGACCCAGTGTGTGTACTAGAAAATCTAGCAGTGTAGTGGTGTTGTACGTGAGACCCTAAGCCTTCACCAGAAGCATGAACCCCTGGAGCTCGGATTTGGCGGGCGACATGTAGGGTTTTTCCGGCGACCTCGGCCTTTGGGTTGAGTTTGGGCTTGGTTTTTCTAGGGTAGCAGTCTGCATGTATTTTAGTGTGTTTGGTCCTGTTTGATTTTTGAGTTTTGTCTGTATACAAAATCTGGGATCACTTTGCTTGGTTCTAGTGTTACGAATACGTATGTTACGTTATCCGACACGGTGCGTATACTTTGTGTAGTTTTTGCTCTTGGGTTGGTTTCGTAGTGTCGCTATGCACGTTAGCAACTAGACTAACACTTGAGAGTATGCTTGGAGTTGGTGCGTCGGTCAAACGTAGTTTGTACGTGTTATTGGTCGATTGCTAATATACACTTGTTATTGTTGTTTTATAATCTTAGGGACACAGGCAAGGACTTCGGACGCTGCGAAGAAGGGAAAACAAGTGGTTGGCTTTACTTATCCCAAGATCATTTGTGAGTAGATTTAACATCTACAGGGGGATCGCCCGCATGGCGTTATGCGTCTGGGCTAGATTAAATGATATGATTCTTGATATTAAGTATATGGACATTGATTGTGCATGTGTACCTTTGTTGCATACCCCATTTTCCTATTTGCATATGGACATAGTATTGATGAGACACAACACCATTATTGACGGTTTATGTTACACGAGCACTAATTGTATGCTATACACACCCGTCGATAATTGCCATGACACGCACAACCCATATACATACGAGATATAGTTGACACCTATACATATGTGATATTGTATTGGTTAGGGACATTGAGATATTGATTCATATTCCATTGTGCATATGACATATAGCATACCTGTATACCTACATGCTTATACATATGTCTTGCCATGCCTACATGCTAGCTACACATATACCTATATGGTATTGTACCATTAGAGATGATATATACACATATGAGACATAGCTACATGTACATCTTACATACATACTTACATGTACACCCGTATATCGTGATATAGCTACACATATACCTGGAGGGTATTACATCACTATTAATAGGTAGATACACATATCTTGTTATACCGACATGGTTACGCATACCTGGCTATAGCTACATATTCACCTTTATATGATGTTGCGTTTGATTTCGGAGAAATTAGGAACTGCATGATATATTTAATAACTTGTTGCAGTTAAATAGCGGTTTTTCCTTTATATGCTCATATTACTGTTTCATGTTGCATATATTATATTTCATGGATTTACGCATTGAAATATGGATTTCATTTGATGTTTTACTCCTGCGTATATATATCAGTGGTATGGGACGCTGATATATATATATATATATATATATATATATATATATCAGTGGTATGGGACGCTGTTATATATGTACACCTACATAATATATCATCATAATGATCTATTTAAATATACTTTTTCATTACTTGATATTTCTGGATTTGAGGACCGTGGTAGTTTCATGAAATTATGCATTATTTGAAAAACCCGGTTTCTCTTGATATGATATTTCGATGCGTCCACCATGAGATTTCTCGATTATGAGATTGTGATATATACCCCATACGAGGAGTGGAGTGGGCCGTGTGCGGGTACATGGTGGGGGCCCGGAGGTACCCCGAGGCAAAAAGATCACAAGTGATGGCGATGAGTTAGTGGAGGAGTCGTACCTACCGGTGACAGTATTGGACTCGACGGTGATCGCGGAGATACCGACCGGAGTCATGTACGTATGGATACGTGGAATTTCGAGTGTCGAAACTGGGCATTCGGGTTTCGGTAGCGTATGATACGTACCTATCAGGGCCAGTCGTGGTGACGACGCCTGATAGATCAGTTTTTATGTGTCGATACTAGACACTAGTTTTCATGAGACTTACAGGATGTGTTTTATTCTGTACTCAGCATTTATTTGATATGCACTGCTTCATGTATTTGTAGTACCTGATAGAGTACCTTTCATGACTGTTGCATTTACATATTGTCATTTATTGCTATCAGCATGCATGTGATAGACCATCGCAGTACGTGCATACTTACGATTAACTGCATATGTTATTTACTATTCACGAGTTGGCAACTCACCTCCGTTGTGCCACAGTGTTTTGCAGGTAGTCCCTCAGGGAAGTCGCGGCAGGGTTCTTCTTCCTATCGTATCATTTTTTGCAGCGGATACCGCTTCGGCTAACTGTGAGCAGTTTCGCGATTGGTGGGTTTTGCGGTTATCCGATATTGCTCATTGTATATCTTTTGTACCATGTACTCTCCATCTGCCACTTTCATGTATTGATTTAGAGACGTGATGAGGACGATATTGTATATTATTTGGTGACTTGGTGGTCTTTTATCCAGTTTTTATTTATATCGTCTTTTTCTTCGCTACGGTGTCGTATATCTGTTGTGGTGGTTGTTTTCCGCCTTTGGGCATGGATTTGCTCCCATTGGGGATGCTTTTACTAATATTTTTATGTTGTACCCTTTTGGGGGGCTTGTTTTACAAAAGAGGTGCGTTGGACTTTAAAGAATTTTGATTGAGATTTCAAAAGTTTTAACAATGTTCTTATCACTTACTAATTTTGATGGTTTAGATTGCTGGGTTTTCAGCTTACTTAGATTGCGTTACGCCTGTGGATGTTGCGTGGTTTAAAGGCCGGCACGTGCCAATTTCGTGTCGTGGCATGTTTAGAGACAAATTAATCCTCCATTAGACTCTACATCTCCTAGGCTATCAAGTCTAGCAAACTAAATACCCTAGTTACTTCGGTTTTGAAGTAAAAGCTCGATTCATAGACTCTCAGGTGGATTATCTTCGATAGAGAGAGACCGGCGACCAAACTTGATCATGGTGGCTACTAGGAGCTTGGGAAGCTTGTTAAAGACCGAAGGACACGGATCATTCGGTATAACATTCCATAACTTCTTTATTAGCTTGCTAGGTTTAGGGTTTATAGTCGATCCGTATTCGAGGTTGTGGTAGCGCCAGGTTTAGAAAAATTTTGTTCCGCTCTTAGCCACGGATTGATGGCCGGGGCACTGCCATAACCCAACATGGTATCAGAACCAGGTTATAAACTCTAATCTAGCAGTTTTGACAACGTTTAAAGTATCGAAACCGAAACAACTTCGAAACGATACCCTGCATTTTCTAGTTTCTGTCGAATTTAAACCAGTCTTCAAAAAATATTTAAACAATTGCAAAAGACTATTATTGTGACAATTAGAACACCCTCAAAACCCGAGCCCCAATTGCAAAAATTGACCCGACGAGACTTGGAGAAAATCCGGCATGGCCGGTTTTAATTTTGAGTTTGGACTTGTAATTTTGGGTCTTTTCTAGTCTCTGGAAAATATGGTTTGAGGTATTGTTTGTTTTTCCCAGTTTTGTATATAGTATTATCTATGGTTTGGAGCATTTCAGGGTGCTTCGAAGTCGATATTTTAACACTGTTTAATTGTTTACAGTACATGCATTTCTATCTGTGACCGTGAATGTTATTAGAGCTGTATAACTCGTCTAATTGTTATATGTCTTTTAGACGGGTTTGTGAACATGATATTCACGTTGATGTTCTGTGTTGTGCTGTGGTTGTGGTTGGATCGTCGTGGTGGATAGTCAGTGGTGCAATAATAGTGCAGTTTAGTTTCATTTGTACATTTGATATTGCGGGGCGAGCATCCGACTTTTGGACTTCCGTCACTGTCAGTTTGTATATTTTTTGTTTGGGGTACGACCGGGTTGAGGTCGATGTTACCATTGTACTTATTTTCTTTTCTGTACTAGGATTACCCCGCGGTGGAGTGCACGAATAGCCGGGTTCTAAAGGGCAACGGATCCGCATCTCATGGCTTTGGGACGGAGGGGATCTTGCTCTAGAATTGGCGGGCTATTCGCCGCACTCGTAGGGGGTAGAGGTTGACCCACGGAGGGGTGCACAGGTTACCGGATTCCGTGAAGTGCTGGATGGCTCATTCACGTTGTTGATTGGGGTTTCCTCGCTTCTGAGATTGGCGTGTAACTTGTCGCACTCGTAGGGATCTAGGTTTTCATTGCATAGGCTATCCACATGACAGGGAACGTCGAGTTTCATTTGCGGCTCGAGTGAAATCCGGGGGTCTAGGATTATCCACCACTCTGTGTTGCTTGGCTGAGATTCTGTGTTACTTCTGTAGTGTTGCTTTATATCATGCATGGGACGTTTGTTATATATATATTTATATATATATATATATATATACTAGTAGATGTTGTATATGTTTTGCACCTACGCTAGTCCAGTCCTCGCTCTACCGTTAGTTAAGTAACCTAACGGGTGATGACGGGACCCAGTGGCGAATGCGGGTGGCATATATATACATCATATTTTCGTTCCTTCATCTGGTATGATATGTTTAATTGATGGGACTACGTTGATTCTAATCAATACAAGGATAAAACAAACCTATATGATGTTATTGGAACCAATTTTTTTTTAAACGGACATTACAGACGTTTACTTTTGTTTTGCACAGTGGTATTCAATTGGCAATATCCCGCACCTCATTCGACGAGGCAAGGACCGAGACCCCTTCATCGGGAGTGACCCCTTGGGAAGAAGTTTGCGTCAACGTAATAACTTTACTACAGTCGATTCTTTTACTTTGCACAGTGATATTCAATTTAGAATATCCTGCACCTCATTCGACGAGGAAAGAGCTGAGATCCCCTCACAAGGAGTGACCTCTTTAGCAAAAGTCTGCGCACTATATATTTATAAAACCACTTGGATTCCTTCAACGAGATCAATTTCATTATGTTAAAGGTTTTTCGCCAAAAAACCAACCATAGCCCTCCGTCATTTCAGATTAGTATTGCTTAGTATTTGTGCTACGTATGTCGTGCATTGCTGAGGCGTAGTGTTCGGTAGCTTTGTAATGCTTTTCTGTTGCGTGGATATGTGGATTGGTTACGACAGACGTACGGTCATGTTGGCATTGTCAAGGGCTCGTATGGGTAGGTTTAATGCAATCAAGATAATGACGAGTTGAACTTGATTAGGATCCTTTGATATGTTGGCATTGTCAATGTCACTTGGGTCCTAGGGGTAAAAATTAATATCGGGAGTTTCAAACATACAAGAAACTTGTCGGGTATATGCATACCTTCTAGAGTGTGGTGACTTGAGTGGATTCCATCAAGTTATCATGCGATGATAGTTGGATCCCGATTCCCACTGATGAGTAGGTGTTATTTCTCGGGTGATTTTAGATGATCCCGACTAATTCTCCTTTAGAGTTTGGAGGAGAATTCGGGGAAACAGTGGGAGACATCCTGATTAGATAAATAAATAACCATTCTGATTTAGGTTAGAGTGCACACTGAGTGTTTTTTTTCTCTCTCTCTTTGGCAGCTACCTTGACCCGACCTAAACTAAAACTCATGAACTAAGTTAACCGAACCTTCTAAAATCACATTGGCTTTTGGATTGTCTGGATCGCATATATCTTTGCCGCTCCTACTTTTACCCATTGCATTTCTCCAGAACATTCCGTATCGCTACGAAGATCCACATTTATTGGATATGACCATCATATAATTAGATAAGAACTCGATGAAACTAGTTCCAGTTCGAGGATGGTTTCCGGTTCAGGAGAAATCGAATAGGATTATTCTGTTGTATTTTCCCCATTACCTTCTCTCAGGTTGAGTGATCTCCTAAGATTAGGAGAGTACACCTATTACACTTATTGGATAGTCTTTTTCTAAACCATAGGCCGGTGCCAAAAGGTATGGAAGGAAGAAAACCATTTAGCTTAAGTGTGGTGTACAGAAGGTAATAAGAAAAGACATATAAAGGGATTAGAAAGAGGGAAAAAGAAATTGCGACTGCTATCATTCACGACGAAACCGCGTATATCATCGTCACTCCTACTTCACTTTTGAATTTCTCCGGAATATTCCGTATCACTATGAAGATCCATATTTATTGGATGCGCCATCGTATAGTTAAATACGAACTCGAACGAACTAGTTCCAGTTCGAGGATAGTTTCCGGTTCAGGAGAAATCGAATAGGATTATTCAGGTTGTCTTTTCCCCTTACCTTCTCTCAGGTTGAGTGAGCTCCTAGGATTAGGAGAGTACACCTATTACGCCTATTAGATAGTCTTCTTCTAAACCATAGGCCAGTGCCAAAAGGTATGGAAGGAAGAAAACCATTTAGCTTAAGTGTGGTGTACTGAAGGTAATAAGTAAGACATATAAAGGGATTTGAGAGATGGCAAAGAAATATACGGTTATAGTCATAAATCAGGATAGTGGAAGAGGCAATACTAAGAATACTTGGATACCCCTCTGAAACATTTTCATGTTTCAGTTTCACTGTGCGTTGTTAATTGAAAACTGATTTCCCAATTAGATTCAAACTCCAGTGTATGTATTTACCAGATTTGATTCTCACATTTGTATGGCGTTACAAATGGTGAGTGGGAGTAAGATATTAGGAATTATGTGATTATATCCTCATTATATCGGAATTCGTTGTAATTAGTGATATTTGAGGAAATCACCTGGGTTTTTACCAGACGGCAAATATTTGGTTTTGAATATCCGATGTTATGCACCAATTTCAAACTGATATATCTATACGTTTATTTTATAACGTGAGATATAACTTTTTGAAATTATGTCTGTGACATTTACCTATATCAGTTGGTGATTAGGTAAGGAGCATTCAACAGAGGTGTAATTCTTCTTAACCATAGTACAGTTTTCAACCTACGACGTACAGGGTTTGAGTTGTTAAACTCAGGGGACTTATACAAAGTATTGTATGTTGTCCAATGTCCATTAGGACTAAGGGGTTGGTACTCATACTATATTCTGTTTACTTGTGACTTCTCTAGTTTTAGACAAGTATTTCGTAGAAATACAGGGTCCAAGTTTTGAGAAGTCATAGGTATAAGAATAAAGTAGAGAACCATGTGTTGCAAAGTATCAGGATTCTTCCAGATGATCGAAGATGTAGATACTTGTGCTATGTATTCCGTTGATAGTAATGGTTTTGAGAACTTGTTTCTCTTTCAGGTTTCTCATATGTGGATACACTCCTAGATGAAAAATGCCGATTGGCCTCCTTCCATTTGGTTGATATGCACTGGAGACAGCTGCATGATTTTGAATCTGGTTCCAATTAAATTTGTGTCCTTGTATCTATAGTGGATATAGAATAGTTCATATCTTAACTATGTTAAGCTATATGGAGTTGTTCAGCTAATGCTTAAAACCAGAATCTAGACAAACTCAAGGCACGTTTCAGTAATGGCAGTTTGTGGGTTATCCCGGGTATTGACGAGGGTTAACTTTCTACCATCTGGAAGATCAATAGTTATATTGTTCTTGACTCACCACCAGTTTTAGTAAAATTGATTCTTTTCAGAAAAACATTAGTGGGAGTATGGTAGAACTAGAAGTGATTCCAGAACCACAAACGGTTACTGAAAATTTAGTAGGACCTAAAGATTCAATTGGATTCGACGTTCCATTAGCCATAGATTTGGTGGGTAACCTCAGACACCCGAGAGGTACTTCGATTTCCTTAAGAACGGTGACAGAGAGGTTCTTGTTTACCCAAACTTGCCACTACTGTTGTTCTAGACTATGAGATCCGGCATGAAGATGAGTATAGCATCATTCTAAACTAGCATTAGAAGTGCACGTCTATATGACTCTGCCAGAGGATTGCTGTAGTCAGTGGGAGCAGCGGAAGCATGGTGGGCAAGTAGCTTATGTCTATTTATAAACTAAAGCAGGTATAGCGGAGTTAGATCATCTATTTTGATATGAAAGTCATAGAGTTTGACTTCATCAGAATAAAAGATGGATCTGGTAAGAATGTAGTAGGGTGTAATGTCCTGGTTTTTGGATGACATGCACTTAATAGAAAGTGAAATTCCTATACTACGATCGGTTATATACTGTGGTTGTCACAAAGTGTTTCTCCACATAGGATCTGGATAAAATATCAGGATTCTGGAAACTAGGTATATGGTTTTAGATCTAGATTTTGGAAGTGTCCCAATCTGAGCACTTTGACATTATTCTAAAGGTGTTTTAGAATGGTTGACTCCTGGCATGGTGGTGTACCTGCAGGTGATGGAGTCACCCTCTCTAAAGGATGTCTTACAGACTAAAGGGGAGAGGGATTTGCATGACTGGTGTAGGGTGTTTTTCGTCACCCCATTGAGATGGGAATACACGCACGCTTCTCGGGCGTACTACAGATTCCCCTTGCCTAGGGTAGGCCGGGGTTTAATGATTGTGGGGATCCGAATCTCCGGCAGCCGCGGACTAAGCTGCCGTTAATTACCCCTCGCCTTTGGGGCGAGGGAACCTCCGATTGACGGGTTAAACTGGTCATGCGAACTCGATGTGCAGTGTACGTGTGTTTTGTTTTGGAGGGGGGTTTAAATATATCGGGAGCCACACAGAGTTTTTACGGGGGTCCCGCTACCCGGATAGCGGGCTGGGGGTCAAGGGGGCTAGCAGCCCCCTTGCGGGGTTCGGGGCAGCGCCCCGTTAGAAATTTTTTTCTAAGAGGGACAGTGTCGTGGAGTATGTGTGTATGTAAATATGTATATATGTGTACAGATATACATGTGTATATATAAAAAGGGGAAAAGACATCCAAAGGATGCGTGGGGACAGCACCTTGGGCGCTGTGCGCCTAGGTGCTGTGCGCTCAGGCGCTAGAGTGCCACGTGTCAGTACGTGGGCGCTCTGCGCTGGAGCACTGGGCGCTGGAGCGCAAGCGCGCCACGTGTCGGCACGGGGGCGACTTGCGCTCGAGCGCGCCACGTGTCGGCACGGGAGCGACTTGCGCTGGAGCGCGAGCGCGCCACGTGTCGGCACGGGGGCGACTTGCGCTCGAGCGCTTGCGCCTGAGCGCAAGCGCGCCACGTGTCGGCACACGGGCACTCTGCGCTTGAGCGCCGACGAGAAAAAGAGGCTTTTAGCCTAAAAAAAATTCTCAGAAGAGAAATCAGAGAGGAGTTGGACTCCTGAGTGTGTGTTTTTTTTTTTGGTTTACTGAACGATGTTCTTCTTCCTCCTCCTCTGTTAGCTGGATCTTGAAGATCAAGAGATATGGGATTTCTAAAAATCTCTTTTTTTTGATATCTAATGGAAGATCTGAGTTCCTCTTTATTGGTTTTGTGGTGAAAAACTAATTTGTTTTATAAAAAGAAGAGTAAAACTCTTGGTTTAATTCAAGAGAAAAAGGAAGGTTTTGGAACCTTGGAGAAGGAGAAAAGATCTCAGATCTGAAGAAAATTTTGAGAGAGAGAAAAAGTTGTTGAGATATTTCATTATCTTTGCCTTTATAGGCTATACACTTTACACATAGCCCCTTGGGCTTCACAAAATGGCATTTTGCCCATCCCATGGCTCATGTGCCATTTCTTTTTGCACATAAGGCATGAGCTTTACAAAAATTTGGCTTTATGCCTATTTTTCTTACATTTATCCATAAAATAAAATAAAAGAAATACAACAAAATTGTTTATTACAAAATTTTTATCTTGGCGTGGGGGGAGGCCGGCCGCTTCATGTTCGGGCTCGACCCGGGCATGGGCCCACTGGATCTGGGCTTGGGCCCACTTAGCTTGGAGTTGACTTGGATTTTGACTTGGTCAACCGGGGTGTAAATTTTTACCCCAACAAATTGCCCCCCATCAATAAATGCACACCACATATGTGGGTCGTGTGCATGAAATTGATGGATCTTCTTTCACGTGGAGGCGACCTGATTTGGTTCCCGCTTTTTGGGAAGCTGACACTGCCCTTTTTACGACATGGACGGTCGTTGCTTGACATGTCTCCGAGACGGAGTGTCCGTGATAGACGTTTTCCCTGGCCCGGAGTGATCTGGTTCCCGCTTTGTAGGAATCCTGCGCTGCCCTTTTTGCGACTTGGACGGTCGATGCTGCCCTTTTTGCCACTTGGACGGTCGATACTACCCTTTTTGCGACTTGGACGGTCGGTTCTGCCCTTTTTGCGACGTGGACGATCGGTGCTGCCATTTTAGCGACGTGGACGGTCGGTGCTGCCCTTTTCGCGACTTGGACGGTCGGTGCTGCCATTTTAGCGACGTGGACGGTCGGTGCTGCCATTTTAGCGACGTGGACGGTCGGTTCTGCCATTTTAGCGACGTGGACGGTCGGTTCTGCCATTTTAGCGACGTGGACGGTCGGTGCTGCCCTTTTAGCGATGTGGACGGTCGATGCTGCCCTTTTTGCGACTTGGACGGTCGATGCTGCCCTTTTTGCGACTTGGACGGTCGATGCTTGATTTGACTTGCTTTGCTTCTTGCAGTGTTAGGGGTAGACTTGACTTGCTCCGCTTCTTGCGGTGTCGAGATTGGATTCTGACTTGCTC
This sequence comes from Agapanthus africanus, assembly GCA_030015575.1. NCBI lineage: Eukaryota > Viridiplantae > Streptophyta > Magnoliopsida > Asparagales > Amaryllidaceae > Agapanthus > Agapanthus africanus. Next base: position 879,265,924 of record CM057337.1, on the reverse strand, counting down.
CGTTTTTTGCGGTGTCGGAGTGAAAGTTGACTTGTTGATTTTGATTTAGGTTGACATCAGCATCGCTATATTGGAATATGGTACCAGGAGCGAATCATCATCTGTCATTTAGAGGATTTTGGGATTTTGGTTTTTGTTTAGCATTTGCATTGCTGCACTGGAATAATGCCAGGAGCAACTCATCATTTGCCCCGGGAGCATTTGGGAATTGTTTTTTTTTTTGTTTTTTGGGGACTTTGAATGTGGTCTCACCGGTAGGACTTGGGAGAGGTTGGGATTGTTTTACGCCCGTGGATTGTATACGGTTTTGTAGGATGTATGATCCAGACCGTAGGGCCGGAAAAATTTCGGAACTTGGTCGGCGTCTGCATCGCTGCACGGGAATATGGTACCAGGAGCGACCCATCATTCGCCGTTGGGGTATGGGATTTAGAATTTGGTTGGTGTCTGCATCGCTGCACTGGAGTATGGTGCCAGGAGCGACTCATCATTCGCCATTTGGGGATTGGGGAGCGATGGCTTAGGAGACAGGTTTAGATCCCTATCGCCTATGGCTTTTCAATTTTATGGGCCGTGAGGGTCCCATAAAAGCATTTTCTCCCTACGAGTCGTAAGGATCCCGCAGGTGTATTTTCTCCTTAGGAGTCGTGAGGACTCCTAAGTGTGTTTTTCCTTTATGAGTCGTAAGGATCCCACGAAGGTTTGTTCTCCTCATATATCGTGAGGACACATGAGTGGGTTTTATCAATGGAGCATCATTCCCAAAGCGGAGACCAGCCGCGTAACTGGTGATTACGATGGGGCATGGGTATGATGAGAATTATTTGAGCCCGTGGATTATATACGATGGTCAACTTGGGGACCCACCGTAGGGCCAGAAAACTTTGAGAAATTGGATTTTGGTTGGCGTCTGCATCGCTACACCGGAATATGGTATCAGGAGCGACTCATCATTCGCCGTTTGGGGACTTGGAATTTGAATCTTATTTAGCATCAGCATTGCTGCACTGGAATAATACCAGGAGCAACTCATCATTTGCCTTGGGAGGACTTGGGATTTGGGTTTTTGGTCGGCATCAGCACCGCTAACACTGAAGCGAAATGCCAGGAGCGACTCATCATTTTCCGTTGCCCGTTGGGGAACGATGGCTTAGGAGACAGGTTTGGGTCCCTATCACCTGAGGCTTTTCAATTTTATGGGCCGTGAGGGTCCCATAAAAGCATTTTCTCCCTACGAGTCGTAAGGATCCCGCAGGTGTATTTTCTCCTTACGAATCGTGAGGATTCTTAAGTGTGTTGTTCCTTTGTGAGTCGTAAGGATCTCACGCAGGGGTTTTCTCCTCATAAGGTCGAGAGGACTTTGCGAGTGTATTTCATCTCTTTTCACGAGTTTGCGCCCTTTCGGGTTTTCACAGACTCGCCGGTAGTCCTGCTGTTTTTACTCACGGAGCCCTTTCGGGTTTTCATCCGTGCCCGTTTTGCTTGTGGACATACCGTTTATTTTTTATTTTTTATTTTTTTTATTATTTCTTTCCCTTTTTTTTTCTTTTCTTCTTTTTTTTTGCCGCTGGTGGGACTTTAAAAGTAGTCTCACCGGCAAGATTTGGGAGAGATAGGGGTCATTTACGCCCGTGAATTGTATACGGTTTTGCAGGATGTATGATCCAGACCGTAGGGCTAATGTGCTCAATTTGCCTGCGACTTGGAGCATTCACGTGTAGTATTTCTTGAGATATCGGCCATTGATGGGTGGCATGGGCCTTTCTCCCTCGGCACTTATCAGTTGGTAGGATCCTCCGTCGAACACTTTCTTAATGACGTATGGTCCTTCCCAGTTTGGCTCGAATTTTCCCTTGGCATGTCGATTGGGGATGATCGGTCTTTTGAGGACCAACACCAATTCACCTTTCTTGAAAGCGCGGAGACGAGTTATTTTGTCATAGGCCCGTGACATTTGGGCTCGGTATAGCTCCAGATTTTGCTGCACCGCGAGCCTCTTTTCTTCGAGGGCATCGAGCTCTTCAAGTCGAAGGAGCACGTTTTCCTCCTCCGTCAACTCGTGCTGAACGGACATTCTTAAGCTTGGAACTTCGACTTCGAGGGGGAGGACCGCCTCCACTCCGAAGAGCAATGAGTATGGAGTGGACTGAGTTGGAGTACGGTGCGTGGTACGATATGCCCACAACGCCTCGTGAAGTTTGAGATTCCAGTCTCTTTTGTTGGCTGAAGCATTTTTCCTCAGGAGCTTGCATAGAGTCTTATTGAAGGCTTCGGCTAGCCCGTTGGCTCTTGGATTATAGATGGAGGAATATCTCCAGTCTATCTTGTGTTAAGTAGCGAACCTTGAGACATTGAAGCTCTTGAAAGAAGGCCCGTTGTCAGAAATGATTCTTCTTGGTGTACCGAAGCGGTATAGAATATTATGCTGAAAGAATGTCAGAATATCTTTTTTCTTGACTTCTTTTAGCGGGACAGCTTCAGCCCATCTGGAGAAGTAGTCTGTCGCGGCCAGTATGAACCGATGGCCTTTGGATGACGGAGGATCAATTGGGCCAACAATGTCGGTGCCCCAGACTTCGAAGGGCCACGACGCCACCGTAGGATGCAATGGATTGGGATGCTTGTGAATAAAATCACCGTGAATTTGGCAGATATAACATTTCTTTGCATGCTCTCCGCAATCCCGTATCATGGTGGGCCAGTAATACCCAAGCCGTTTAATCTGCAGTCGCATCTTGGGGCCAGATTGGTGAGCACCGCAAACGCCTGAGTGAACTTCTTTCATGACTTTTTGGGCTTCGGCCGATGACAGGCACCTGAGCCAGAGTTGGTCATATGACCTGCGGTATAACGTATCATTTACAAACACATATCGGAGAGCTCTCTTCTTCAGCTGAATCCTCGCAGATTTTTCTTCGGGCAGCCTGTCGTATCGGAGGTACTGTATGAAGGGTTCTCTCCAATCGGGCTCATCTTGGATGATCGAAGCTTCTTCGGCAGGACTGCTCTTCTGTTCCGCGCTTTCCTCTTCTCGTAGAGAGACTGGGGGTAGAATTTGTCGGCTCCTGACTGTGATCAGAATTTCGTCCATGTCAGGATCAGCCAGCTCCTTGGCTAAGCGAGCGAGTACGTCAGCCTTTCCATTCAACGCTCTAGGGACTCTCATTAGTTCAATGTGAGTGAACCGTTTCATGAGTTCCACCACTCGGCCTCTGTACCGAGCTAACTCGGGTTTGTATATTTTATAATCACCGCTTACTTGGTTGACGACGAGCTGGGAGTCACCGTAAACTCGTAGCCGACGGATTTCCATTTCTATGGCGAGCTCCAAACCAGCTATCAGAGCTTCATACTCAGCTTCATTGTTTGTCCGAGGCTCGGTAAGAGCGAAAGAACGCCGTAGGGTTCCCATTGATGGTGTGATGAACACCAATCCTATCCCTGCTTTTATCTCCGGGATGCTTGATTTACTAGAGGTCCTTATCGATGAGGCCCCATCGAAGTAGAGCTCCCAACATGGCTCATCTCCCTCGAGGTGCAGCACTTGTTCGTCGGGTAACTCACAATTTAGCGGCGACCCTTCTGGTATAGGATGAGCGGCGAGGAAGTCTGCAAGAGCTTGCCCTTTCACTTCTTTCTGAGGAGTATAAAATATGTCAAACTCAAGTAACATGACAGCCCATCTTGCCATTCTGCCGGCTAGGCTTGCTTTGGTCATCAAGTGTTTGAGCGGGTCGACCTTGGAGATTAGCATAACCCGATGAGCGAGCAGATAGTGCCTCAGCTTCTTCACAGCAAATATCAGAGCCAGGCATTGCTTTTCGATTGGGGAATAGTTGTGTTCCGTCCTGACTAAAGTTCGACTGAGATAGTAGAGGGCATTTTCTTTTCCCTCCTCATTATTCTGGGAAAGGAGCGCACTGAGTGACTCATCTAGCGCGGCAGTATAGAGAATCAACGGTTTATTTGGAATGGGAGCGGCCAGTACTGGAGGGTGCAACAAGTATTGTTTGATACTTTCGAACGCTGCTTGACATTCGGCATCCCAGATAAAAGGAGCTCCTTTCTTCATGAGCTTTGAGAAGGGCCTACATTTCCCCGATAAATTTGAAATAAACCTCCTTATATAAGCAAGCTTGCCTTGAAAAGATCTTAGCTGCGTCAGACTTTTCGGAGGGGGCATCTCCATGATGGCCTTTATCTTTGATGGGTCAACTTCGATCCCTCGATGTCGAACTTTGAAGCCCAGGAATTTTCCCGATGACACGCCAAAAGCGCATTTCAGAGGATTCATCTTCAGGTCAAATTCCCTCAGTCTGGTGAGAACGGTCCTAAGATCCTGGATATGATCGGCCTTGGTTTCAGTCTTAACGACCAGATCATCAACATAACATTCGACGACTTTATGAATTAGGTCATCGAAGATATTGGTCATTGCCCTTTGATATGTAGCACCTGCGTTCTTCAGTCCGAATGGCATTACCTTGTAGCAATATATTCCGATCGGGGTTCGAAATGCTGTGTGTTTCTCATCCTCAGGCGACATCTTGATCTGATTATATCCAGAAGAGCCATCCATAAAGATGAACAGTTCGTAATTTGAGGTGTCATCGACCATCATTTCCATGACCGGTAGCGGGAAGTCGTCTTTAGGACATGCCTTGTTGAGGTCCCTGAAGTCGACACAAACTCGGATCTGCCCATTTTTCTTCTTCACTGGGACTATGCATGCGATCCAGTCCGCATATTTCTCTTCCCTGATGAAGCCGGTATCGATGAGATTCTTGGTTTCCTCGATGACTTTTTCTTCTAGTTCCCTTCTCATTCTTCGAGGAGCTTGTTTGACTGGCTTAGCATCAGGAGATATAGCCAACTTATGTACGGCCACTTCAGGGGAAAGTCCAGGCATTTCTTTATATGTCCACGCGAAGCAGTCGACGAACTCATGCAGCAGGGCAATTATCTGCGCTTTCATTTCCTCTGACAAGAGCGAGCTGATGTAGGTCGGCCTTGGATTATCGGGTGTTCCTAAGTCAATCTCGGTTAGCTCGTCAAAGGTTGCTTGTCCGCCATCTTCGAGCTCTTGAGGAGCTTCTTCTGGCTCGGCTATCTCGTCGTCATCATTTGATCTTTCGCTGGCCTCACCAACATGGATCATGTAGCACGCTTTGGAATCAGGTTGAATGTAGCCTATGCCCCGTCTATCTGGAATTCGTCCATCGATGAGTGCTCGGACCTGGGGCGGATGCCATAGCCCTTCATAAAACTTTGCTTTGGACTCCGTTTGATATAACCGGCATCCGCACTTCTTAAAGTATTCCCGCATCTCGGGCGCATAGTATCTGGGATTGAGGACGGCTCTTATGCCTCTCTCATATGGAAGGCACGCGACAGACAAATCGTCCGGGTGCGCAACGGAGTTTGACCCATAAAACAAGATGCCCTTCTATCCACTTTTCCTCCCGGGAACGTAAAAAGTTTTCAGCTGGTCCACGGTGGAGATTGATAATGCATCGAGCTCTTTGAACATTTGCTCTGGTACCCTTGTAACGGCTAGGGACCCTTCTGCAACCTCGAAGGTCTCTCGTAGTTTCGCTTGTTGCGTGGGGGTCCAATCTGCACCGCTGTTGCACGACAGGTCCTCCTCCTCTGACTCTTCAGTGTCGCTGCCAAGATGAGGGCGGACTTTACTCCTAGATAGGGCTTCAGTGACGGATTCATCCGTATCGCTGCCGAAACGAGGGCGAGTTTTATGGAAGGACGGGCTTCCAGCGTTGGACTCATCAGTGTCGCTACCGAAATGCGGGTGCACTTGGGCATTTTTGCTTTTGAAAGTGACAGCCGGCGCAGATTTGCTTTTGAGCCTTGGGGCTGGTCTATCCTCAGTCAGTTGTGGCTTAGCATTTTGGTGGTTCATAAAGTACTGAGAATCTTCATATCGGACTTCATGCACACCGAACGGTTGGATGTCTCCGTCAATGCGTCTTTCTTCGCCATTTTTAGTATACTTCATGCATTGATGGAGAGTTGACGGAATGATGCCGTAATCGTGGAGCCACGGCCGCCCCAAGAGAATCTTATAAGACGTGTCGGCGTCGATCACGTATATCTTAGCTTCAGTTTGCAGATCCCCGAATTTGATTGGCAGAGCTATGGACCCCAGAACTTGCTGGCAATTTTGGTTGAAGCCTTGAATGACAATCCTTTCCCTTGACAGGTGTCGGACGTCCATTGATAAACTCTTCAGAGTTCGCAAGTTCATGATGTTCACTGAGGACCCCGGATCAATCAATATGCGATTAATTCGATCTCCGTCGCTATACCCGGTCACGTAAAGCGGCCGATTATGCTCAGCCGTTCCCAGTAGCAAGTCTTCATCCTTAAATGTGACTGCGGCGGTATGCCAAGCATGCTGGGCTTCTTTCATATTAATTTCCGCAAAGTGAGCCTGATACCGCTCGGGGTTTTGTAGAGCGTGAATGAGAACATCTCTAAGCTCCTTAGATAGGACCAAGGCGTCGTAGATGCTCAGGAGAGACGGAAGCTTCCGGAGATGTGCCAAGACATTATAGTCCACCGAGGAAGGACTTATGTTTTCATCAGCCGGTTCTTTGCCATCTTCTTCATTAGCGACTTGTTTTTCCTTCCCTTTTGGGGCGTTGCCCTGATTTTGCGGTAGAGCCCTGCCGCTTCTGAGCTGGATTTGATTGGCCTTTGTGGTGAGCTCCTCGTCCTCTTCGGGAAAACAGAGCTCATCCTCGGAGTCGCTGCCAAGATGGATGGCATAGCAGGTCACTACTGGGATCTCTTCATTGGAGTCTTCTTCTAACTCCTCCAGAATTTCAGCCGCTCGTACAGGGAAGAACTCCTTCAATTGAATCAATGTTCTTTCCTTTTGTTCATATTCTTCGAGGGAATCGATATATTTTTGAATGGTTGATCTCCATGCAGACTCTTTTTCACGCCGAGCTGCACTTTTCTTCTTCTTGAGCTTCTTGGATTTTGAGCCTGATGGAGCCGCATTGGCAGCTGGACTGGTAGGCTTCTTCTGCCCTTCCCATTCCGTCCTGGGTTCTTTCCAAAGTAGCTTTATCATCTTCTTCGTCTTATTAGATATGTGCGTACTCCACGGAGGCCGCGATGAGTCCGTTTCATTTCTCAGGGCAGCGGGTTCGGCTGTCTGCTCCCAGAAGGCTTCAGTTTCTGTCTGTATAAAGTTGGTGGTTGCAACTTGATTGTTCACCAACACGCTTTTAGACAGCTCGATCTCTCCAGCCTTGTACTGCTTCTCGACCCAGTCTTTGAAGATATAGCAATCCTCAATCGCATGGCTCACTACTCGGTGGTACAGGCAATACAGAGGATTGTCGGTCATTTTTGCTTCTTGGGGTCTTTTCGACTCCGGCAATTGTAGACCGTTGTTCAAGGCATCTTTAAATATCTTGCGGACCTTGTCCCTTTTGAAAGAGTAAATCTTGTTCTTTTTCTCCTCTAGGGAAGGCCCATCTCCTCCCAGCAATGGCTTTCGAGACCAGTTAGTTTTGGATTCGGCCGCCCTTCGCTTTTCTTCATTGTCGGACGCATTGAAGACATTGGTACTGCTGGAACTCCCGCTTCTACGGTTGTCGTCCCGCTTGCTTTTCCAAGTTTTGTCTCTCTGAGAATCCGGCGGGGACTCTTGCTTCGAGCGTTCCAGCATTTGAACTTTCTTGGTTAGCTCCTGAAATGTCTTGAGGCCCGCCGTACACAAGAATGGGACCATCCAATTGCTGAGGTTCCCAATGAGAAGGCTGACGGACTGGTCCTGCTCCAACGGCGGTTCGCACTTGACTGTGAGATTACGCCATCGAGCGATAAAGTCGGTGTTGCCTTCATTTTTCCCCGGTTTGGTCCTCACAAGGTCGGCAATGGAGATTTTATCACTGACACTCATGAACCTTTGCCGAAACAGAGACTCCATTTGAGCAAAGGTAATGATGGACCCGTCTGGTATGCTCGCGTACCAGTCGAAAGCGACACCGGTCAGGCTGTTGACAAACTGACGAAGAAGGAGCGCGTCATTGCCCCCTGTATTTCCGCACGATGCTTTGAAGTGGGCGACGTGCTGATTTGCATTCCCTGTTCTATCAAATCTTCCGAACTTAGGAATGACATAGCCGCTTGGGAACTCAATCAGATCGTACTGCACGGGATATGGCCGCCCACTACTGCCGATTTCTTTCTGAGCTTCAGCTTCGGCCACCAATGTTTTAACCTTGCTGGTGACCAAATCCATTATCCGATCTTATGTTAGCGGGATGGTGCTATCTGGGGCCAAGGCGTCCCTAGAAGCCGAATGTGGCCGGCTTTCATGTGGCTCGACCAGTCTAGGACCCGAAGGAACAGGCATTGGCTGCCTCGGATTGTCATCACCCGGCTCATTACCAGCGGCTTGTGCTTGATTGGGAGGCGCTCGAGCAATTTGAGCCGTAAGCTGCATCACCACGTTCGTTAAGTCGTCAATCTTCGAATAGAGCTTGGCCATCTCTTTATCTTTGCTCCTGAGCTGTTTTCGAAGCTCTTGAAGCAGCTCTTGCTCCGCAGTCCTGGGGCGGAAAGTCGGCTCTTCCTCGCTGTCCGAGCTTGACTCTGCATGGACCGAGGGGTCTTTCTGCCTATCATCCTCATCGAGAAGGTTTTCTTCATCCAGCGGGGGCGGCTGTTCTTGGGCAGCGGCAACCACATTCAGGCTAGATTGGGCCTGAGATGTGGTAGCCCCATCCTTGCTTTTGCTGCGAAGGTTGTCGTTGGGGCGCCCGCCCGCTATATAGACCGTATGGATGATATATCCGGCCGTCTTTCTATCATTGGCGGCTGATTTCACGGATCGTTGTCTTGACCCCCTTATTTCGGTAGCTGGTAGTCGATTGAAGGCGGCTGACCTAACCAGTTTCTTGAATGGTGATGGCGCTTCTTTTCTGGGTCTGCCCCGCTACTTTCGTGCGGCACAGACTGCTTGATAGACTCTTGAAGAGACAGTGTCATACTTTTTCTGTTGGGGCTGGGACACGTCTCTTTATAGAATCGTTCGGACCGCTGTCTTCTTGATTCTGGCGGTCATGGCATTTTTCTGAACCCACTTCAGAGGCCCGAAGGAATTGCTGATTCTTACGTCCGACTCAGCCGTCGTCGCGGGGCAACTCTGCACTTGGAACTTCACATGATTCCATTTGGCCGAAACCTTGGCCCTCTTGTTGGCTCGATACCTGAGCCGCTTCTGCCTTAACTTTTCTTTTCTAATCACCTGGTAGACTTCAGCTCTTTGGGAAGACGCCGCAGACCGGGCGATGGAGGGCCTTGGAGATACGCTCGATTGTGTATTTGTTGGAGTCATCGCCTGAGCTCGTCCGCAACATTTGATTTTGCCCTTTGTACCGAAGTTCTTGCACCCCGCTGGAGCACCAGAGAATCGTTCAGATACCGTCTTAAGTTTCGGTTGTGGTGCCTTGGCGATCACGACATTCGGCCTCTTACCCCTTGAGACCGGCTTGGCCACCTGTTCCGCCGGGATCTCCGCCAGATGAGCGCTTCCGGCAGGGAAGATGGTGACGGAGCCAAACTGGCGGGGCGGTTCCTCCCACTGTCGACAGAGGCTCGCGGGGAGAACCACACGAGCGTTGATCTTGACCACGTACGGAATCGGGGTCACGTTGGAAGCTGAATTCGTCTGGGGAGACATTGTCGTCGAAGGTTGATAGCTGCATGGAAGAAAGAACATCCTTTCAGTATAGGCAATCGATATGTATATTGATTGAGTTCGCATTAACGTTTAACCCGAATATGGGAGGAGAGATTCGTCCCACCGGGCGTGCCAGAATCTGTAGGGTGTTTTTCGTCACCCCATTGAGATGGGAATACGCGCACGCTTCTCAGGCGTACTACAGATTCCCCTTGCCTAGGGTAGGCCGGGGTTTAATGATTGTGGGGATCCGAATCTCCGGCAGCCGCGGACTAAGCTGCCGTTAATTACCCCTCGCCTTTGGGGCGAGGGAACCTCCGATTGACGGGTTAAACTGGTCATGCGAACTCGATGTGCAGTGTACGTGTGTTTTGTTTTGGAGGGGGGGTTTAAATATATCGGGAGCCACACAAAGTTTTTACGGGGTTCCCGCTACCCGGATAGCGGGCTGGGGGTCAAGGGGGCTAGCAGCCCCCTTGCGGGGTGCAGGGCAGCGCCCCGTTAGAAAAAAATTTTTAACAGGGACAGTGTCGTGGAGTATGTGTGTATGTAAATATGTATACATATGTACAGATATACATGTGTATATATAAAAAGGGGAAAAGACATCCAAAGGATGCGTGGGGACAGCACCTTGGGCGCTGTGCGTCTAGGTGCTGTGCACTCAGGCGCTAGAGTGCCACGTGTCGGTACGTGGACGCTTTGCGCTGGAGCGCTGGGCGCTGGAGCGCGAGCGCGCCACGTGTCGGCACGGGGGCGACTTGCGCTCTAACGCTTGCGCTCGAGCGCGAGCGCGCCACGTGTCGGCACGGGGGCGACTTGCGCTCGAGCGCTGGCGCTGGAGCGCGAGCGCGCCACGTGTCGGCACGGGGGCGACTTGCGCTCGAGCGCTTGCGCCTGAGCGCAAGCGCGCCACGTGTCGGCACGCGGGCGCTCTGCGCTTGAGCGCCGCGAGAAAAAGAGGCTTTTAGCCTAAAAAAATTTCTCAGAAGAGAAATCAGAGAGGAGTTGGACTCCTGAGTGTGTGTTTTTTTTTTGGTTTAGTGAACGATGTTCTTCTTCCTCCTCCTCTGTTAGCTGGATCTTGAAGATCAAGAGATATGGGATTTCTAAAAATCTCTTCTTTTTGAGATCTAATGGAAGATCTGAGTTCCCCTTTATGGGTTTTGTGGTGAAAAACTAATTTGTTTTATAAAAAGAAGAGTAAAACTCTTGGTTTAATTCAAGAGAAAAAGGAAGGTTTTGGAACCTTGAAGAAGGAGAAAAGATCTCAGATCTGAAGAAAATTTTGAGAGAGAGAAAAAGTTGTTGAGATATTTCATTATCTTTGCCTTTATAGGCTATACACTTTACACATAGCCCCTTGGGCTTCACAAAATTGCATTTTGCCCATCCCATGGCTCATGTGCCACTTCTTTTTGCACATAAGCCATGGGCTTTACAAAAATTTGGCTTTATGCCTATTTTTCTTACATTTATCCATAAAATAAAATAAAAGAAATACAACAAAATTGTTTATTACAAAATTTTTATCTTGGCGTGGGGGGAGGCCGGCCGCTTCATGTTCGGGCTCGACCCGGGTATGGGCCCACTGGATCTGGGCTTGGGCCCACTTAGCTTGGAGTTGACTTGGATTTTGACTTGGTCAACCGGGGTGTAAATTTTTACCCCAACAACTGGTATATCACTTGTTTAGGCAATTGAGTCAATCATGTGATGTCAAGTACCACACCAGATATTGTTTTGCACTAGCTGCAAAAGGTATATATTAATCCAATTCTGGAGAAACGGAGGGAGGCAGTTTTGAACGTAAGTTAATGTTCTTTGGTAATTGGTAACGGCAGCCTCTTTTGGGAAGCGGTTATCAGATCAGGCTTCTAAGGTGACATGGATGACAGAGAGACTTTCTGAGTTATAATTTTCCTTCTTTTGAGGGGCAGTATATTGGACAAGTAGTCCAAGTGGATACTGAGGAAGGCTTGGTGCAGGATACTGATTAAATTCAGTGGATGATATAGTCTAAGAAGTTTGTTCGATTTGGAGTTCACTTGTGAGCTAGGTCCCATCAGATATCCAGAAAAATTCTAAGACAGGTATTTCAGAAGATAGTAGTTCTCCGCGAAGTTGATATATAGAGAGATATAGAAAGAAACATTGGAGCGGATCCACTCACTGAAGCTATTTCTCGAACACCATAGTTTCACAAACAGGCTTTGTGAAATTGATTAGTAGAGAAGTTGGGTGCTCAGCATCACACGGGCTGTGAGTATGTGACACCGCAATAATTAGCCTTAAGTTCAAGTGGGAGATTGTTGGCTTTAGTGCCCTCAAGTCAATTATTGTAATCGCAGGCACGCGATTAGATGATTAAGGGAGGACCTATACAGGTAGAACAGGCTTACTCAAAATGATAGTATGCTATCTGGATTATCTTTATCATCATGTACATGCTTTAGGTGACATTATAGTTCACTATTACATGTTGATAGAGCCCATAGGATTCATGCTTGACTACCGGCATTATGATGGGGATCATATACGTGGGAGCTGGGTGGTCTATAAGCACATCCTTAAATGTCCCTAGTTATGGTAGTATCGAGACTGGGCATCGATATTCCAGAGTAGACTAGTGTGTACTGATCGAGACCGCGACGAGGGGCAGTGGCCGATCTCATAAGCCATTGGTGTTAGTTTGTTCACCTAAGATAGTATGCAGGTGCTCATGGGCTATGAGTACACTGGACGGACTCCCCGGGAACCTGCTAGTTGGTATTATACCTATTGTCAGATAGCAGTTCCTAGGTGACATGTGTACAGATTAGTCTGTCAACTTGAGATCGTCATTTACCTTGTGTGAGTTCCCATTATACTTTGATTACTACCCTACCATGGCTCAAAGAAGTCATGCAAACAGGTTTTAGTTGGGTATAGTCCCGAGCCATATGGAGGCAGTGAGCAGATTGTCGGGGACTCGTCACTCCTGGTATTGGGGGTTGATGTCGCGTTGTGCACGGGTAGCCATCACCAGAAAACCCTTGATCAAGGTAGTCGAGAATTACTGATCCAGGATCTGTAGTTTCTCAGTTTATGATGGGCTTCATACCGACACTAAATGTCGCATTGTTAGGGATCTGAATTTATCCACCCCCATAGACTCGATATGCGATACTCTTAGATGAAGAGATCGTATTGTACGGATATTGTCACCAGACAGGCTCAGTAGGGGTCAGGATAAGTTTGCTCGTCGGCCTTCCTTTCGCTCAATACCTGGATAGCCGTTACGTATAGCTAGTGTCGCTGATGTGCTTGTGGTTAAACCCACTGCCAGCGTATTGACGAGTCTTTAGAGTCCCACACAGAGAGTTTCCCTGCATCGGACGAAACGATGTAGAGGCCGTATGGTTTTACGGCAGGGTTCGATCATATACGTAGACTTGTGCATGTATCATGATTCGGACGGATAATACTAGTGGGCTTTGGTTTAAGCCGGATCCTAGTATTATATTGTTGGATTATTTTCATCTTATTGTATTCGTGTTTTTCGGAATACGGATACAGGTATATTTATACGGATGTTGGGCATTCTTGTAATTTATTACAAGATTGTTTTCTAGAAGTTGCAACCTCATTTTTGCTTTAATCTTTTTGTTAAAAGGTTTAATGAGTTGGAGGGATGAGTGTGCTAAGCATTGATTGAAGCATGGTTCAAGGCATGACTCATGGTGGTGACTCATGAATCACTATTGAACCATGCTTAATATTTGTTGTAATTGTGAGATATTTTGTGAAGTTTTGATATATTATTTCTTGACTTGCTTCATGCCTCTCTCACATGCTGACAACACTTAGCCATTATTTTGTTGAGTTGCTTTTTGCTTCACACTCTCATCTTCCATGGTATCTTCTTCTTCCTCTACCCTAACCCTCTCATGTGTCGAGAAACCTAGGGTGTTTAGAGAAAAATTAATCCTCCATTAGACTCTACATCTCCAAGGCTATCAAGTCTAGCAAACTAGATACCCTGGTTGCTTCGGTTTTGAAGTAGAAGCTCGATTCATAGACTCTCGGGTGGATCATCTTCGATGGAGGGAGACCAGCGACCAAACTTGATCGTGGTGGCCACTAGGAGCTTGGGAAGCTTGTTAAAGACCAAAGGACACAGATCATTCAGTATAACATTACATAACTCCTTTATTAGCTTTCTAGGTTTAGGGTTTATAGTCGATCCGTATTCGGGGTTGTGGTAGCGCCAGGTTTAGAAAATTTTTGTTCCGCTTTTGGCCACGGATTGATGGCCGGGGTGCTGCCGTAACCCAACACTCTGGAATTTCGAACACTGCCCTCCTTTGACGACAGTCAATGGTAGCGTAGAAAGTTCCTATCCAATCCATACCCAAAACTACATCGAAGTTCGGTATGTCCAGCACCTTGAAGTCAGTATAGAATTCTCTGCTGCAGACGACCATTAGACACAGGTCGTATCTCATTGTTGCCTTTAGAACACCGTTCCCTGAACTGACATTCTAATTGGATACGAGCGGTTTCACTGGAATCGCATGAGTTCGAACGAACCGTTACGACATAAAGTAATGAGATGCTCTAGTATTGAAGAGTGCTAGTGCAGGAAGTGAGGCTAGTAAGATCGTACCTAAGTTATGTGGGATAGGTTTTAGGTATAGGAAAAGATATATGGATGTAAACAAGTATTGAATAGATTTGAAAGATGGAAAGTTACCAGTGATGACTTGGCCAGTGGCTTCAGCTTCTTCCACAGTCATTGTGAAAGCCTGTCGTCTCGGTACATTCTACCTTGCTGGAGGAGCATTCCTCTGTCCGTTCCTATGTCCTTAAGGTAGGTTCCTTTGTACTTGATGGAACTGACGGGGAAGAGGTGTAGTAGGTCTATGAGGAGGTGGAGCTGTGAGAGCAAGATGTGGTGTAGGTGCCTAAATAGTCGGCCGCTGCGGATAGGTGATTGCCAGTCTGGGTGCCTGATACTGATTGAGTCTTTGAGGACAAGACCAAATATCATGTGTGGATGAGCCACAGACTAAGCAGAAGTGATTAGCATGCCTACAATCCTTCGCCGGGTGTCCATTCCTTTTGCAATAAAAACAGAAATCTGGACTGGGCCGGTTATTTGGTACTCCCGGTCTCCTGGGCACAAAAGGTGGCCTTGAAGAGGCTCCTCCTACTATCTGAGTAACAGGGCGCTTCACACCGGCAGATTGAGGTCTGCCCTTCTTCTTCACTACTGTCTCGTATCGACGAGCAGCTTTCAGAGCTAGATCATGAGTTAGAAAATCCGCTATAGCTAGAGCAGCTTGGATCTCCAGGTCTAACCTTTGCTGAAATCATTTGGCCCTGATCTCAGCAATCGGTATGAGATGTGCCGCGAATCTATTACGGTCTTGTGTTAGCTGTGCAGTATGTGATAGAAATCGAATATTAAAACATATCTTACCAGCTCAACATGGTGAACTCGGCATCATACTCATCCACTGATTTGCTCCACATAGAGCCTTGCTGTAAGTGGATGAATTGCTGCTCCATGTCGAATCGGGCAGTCTCTGGAAAATACTTCGCGTCGAACATGTCGTGAAAAGTCTTCCATTTGATCGGCTGGGCAAGACGGCTTTCTTCCGCCTTCCACCATACTCGGGCGTTATCTGTAAGTTGCAGCTTCGCAACCCTTATCCAAGCAATGTCTGGCACTTGTGCTGCTGCTAGATCATCCTCAATTGATTGAGCCCATTCTTCAGCTTCCAAAGGGCTCTCTTTTCCATAAAATTGCTTCAGATGCAGTGCCCGGAATTGCTTCACTTCAGGTGCTTCCACTTCTGGGCGGTTCATTAGTATGGCAGTCTGTTGCTGGTGTCCTTCCAGGAGGCTCTTAATTGCTTCGAGCAGTACCATCTGTTCGTTGATCGGAGCTACAACGGTAGGTGTAAGTGAAAGAGGTGGTGGTGTGGTGTTGCCGATCATGTTGGTACTAGTATTGTTCGGGGAATCCATAACCTTAAAAGAAAAATAGGGTTAGGATAGATTCAAGGAAAATATAAAGAATGTTTAGTTGCTGAGTCTTATAATTCTTGTGTTATATTGCTTAGGTTTCCATGCAGAACTGACCTTGCACGGTAAGGTTCCATGCATAACTGATCTGCATGTAGGGTTCCATGCAGAACTGACCTGCATAGGCCACCAATAAAACCTGTCACGCCCCGCTTCCTAAAGTACGGTAAGGAGACATGACGGGTCACGCGACGTATTTACTCAAAAGTAAACACGCTAAGCGTATATAAGCAATATAATGTAAATGTACACAAGAAAGAAATGAGATGTAAATGAACAACAACTTTTATTTATTAAACATTCTTT
The DNA here is from genome assembly GCA_030015575.1 of Agapanthus africanus. Taxonomy (NCBI): domain Eukaryota; kingdom Viridiplantae; phylum Streptophyta; class Magnoliopsida; order Asparagales; family Amaryllidaceae; genus Agapanthus; species Agapanthus africanus. The sequence goes on along the minus strand of CM057337.1, from coordinate 879,249,828 downwards.
ACAATACAATACTGGAAAGTAAATACAAGACTGGAAAGCAATGCTTAAACATTGGCATAAAACTAAAAATAGAAGTATATATAGGTGTATAGAGCTGTAGGTCGTTGGCGAACTGCTCCAAATCTTTTGAGCTGGGCTCGATCTCCAGAGAGTCGGGTCCTCCTGACAACATTCCAAAGAAAGAATAGAAAAGGAATGTCGTCATCGAACAATCTCTCGGTAAGTCCCAAAGAGAGACGGAAATAGACTGAACAGGTAATGAGAATAGAATTGGTATAATGTTGATAGTTATGTTAACGTAGTTGTTTATGGTTTGGTATAGAATGCTGGGTTCCCTAGCACGGCAGTGGAGTTTCGGGTGGCATCGTCCATGCCAAATTAAAAAATTTCCATGCTAACGAACCCAATACATAGGATGTTTAACTAGAGAATCATACGAAACAAAAATGTAAACACTTTACATCTAAGTGAATGTGGGAATACAACCTTTGTAGACAAGTCCTTCACTTCTAAAGCTCCATGTAGTAGTCCCTTCACTGCATGTTGTGAAGACTCGGACTGTAGGGAGGGTTCACATGAAGAAATGAACGAGCTTGCTCAATATCTTCGATGCCGAAGATGATCTACATCGAGGAGACACAAGCTCATGCTACCTCTTCACTAATAGTGAAATTAGTGAAGCAAAAACCCTAAACTAAATGGCTAATAGTAGAGGATGATGAAGTAGGAATTTTGCTCACTTTAGATTTTATTTTCTCACTACATTTCATCACTTGATCAAAAGCTAGAAAGCTTCAATGAAGAAGAAGAAGATGAAGTTCATGTGATGAAAGAATAATTCATATGAGGTTAGAAATGCAACCATGTGAGTAGATCACATACACTAATCATTGTAGAGAATAAACCATGGTGTATGGTTAATGGTTAGGTCAATAAATATCTTAAGCAAGACAAAAGAGTGAACTAAGTCAATGAAACCTACAGCTTCTACAAGTTTTGAGCCATGACAAAATCTCCACTAATTTTAAATTTGCTTAATGATAAATAAAACCATAACATAAACCCTAGTATAGTATAAGTCTCATATATACATGTTGCATGTGTAATCTAGCATGACACACTAATATATATCATATGTGTGTGTGCGCGCGGGCACGCGCAAAAAGAAAACAATACATTTAACATATATCACATATATATCAATGTATCGTAAGTGAGAAAAATGAATACTTAAGTGAGCTAATATTAGTTAATGTAATTTAATATATCAAATATATAATTCTACATTAAATTATTAAATCAACATTTGATTTAATAATCCGGCTATATCACATATAACCGACTAATATCAAATGTAACAACTTATCGAATCAACACTTGATCCGATAACTTGGCTATATCACAAATAACCGATGATGTCACAAATCGCAAGAATAGAATGCGGTATTACATACGCGTATTAATCTCGGTCTCGCACATATCACATATGTGCTCCTACTCCGTTTTGTATGAACCAGGAAACCTTTGTGTAGGACTCTAAAGACTCGTCAATACGCCGACAGTAGGTGATGATCATATCAAACACCCACAAGCCGCAAACGGTCTGCTAAACATAACGGCCACCCGGGTATTGAGCGATCAGAAGATCAATAAGCAAGCATGCTCATACTCCTGGGAATCTAATCAGTAACACTACCGTACAGTTCGGTCTTTTCGTCAGATATGTCTCATATCGCAGCCTAGGGATGGTAAAACGTCAGACCCCAATAGCCTGATAAGTCATGCCAATGCAAGGTCCATAACGGTTCGAGAAACTACTGATAACACTTACCAGTAGATCTCAGCAACCCTGGCCAGGGATTTCCTATTATAGCCAATCGAGCATAGCGCAACATCAACTCTCAATACCGGGAGAGACGAATCCCCTCCTATCGCTCATTGCCTCCATGTGACTCGGGACTGTACCCCAAAAGCACCTTTTTGCACGATCTCTTGACCGTGGTATGGTGAAAATTAAAGCACAGTGGGAATCACACAAAACTCTATGACGATCTTAGGTCGACAGACTAACATGTACCAGTGTCACCAGAGAACTGCTATCTGAATATAGGTATAATACCATCTAGGAGTTCTCGGCGAGTCCGTCCAATGTACCCAGTCTCCACTGAGCACCCGTATACCTTCTCTGATGTCAAACACCAATGGATATGGGATCATCCATCGCCATCATATGGGTCGAGAAGCGCATACGCTAGTCTACTCTGGAGTATCGATGCCCTGTCTCGATACTCCCACGACTAGGAACAATTGAAGGATGTACTTACCGACTACCCTGTCCCTACTAGCATGATCTGCATCATAATCCTGGTAGTCAAGTACTCATCCTAAGGGCTTTATCAACATGTAATAGAGAGACAATAAATGTACATGTTAAGATAAAGAGCAACCAGATAGCATACTATCATGTCGAGCAAAAAAGTCCTCCCTATAGATGTCCAAGCATCCACTACAATATACATCACATGTACAGTAATGGCATCTAGGACATACATATAACTGACAATCTCCCACTTGCACTAAGGTCATTTGTTGTAGTATCTTATACTCAACGTCCTATAGAAATCTCTCTAGGGTAAGGCCTTTGTGAGTGGATCCGCTGTGTTATCCTTCGTGTCTACTCTCTTGATCTCGATCCCTTAGAGATCAGCCATCTCCCTGATCAGGTGATGCTTGTCTCAGAATTTGTCTGGATCGCTGATGGGACCGGTGTTCCTAGGCAAAAGCCACAACTCCATTATAGTCACAATAACAGTTATTCGACACTCAATGGTAGGAACCATGTTCATCTCATGAACAAGTAATGCCCAGATAGCCACTTTTGCAGTATCGTTGGTAGCAATGTATTCAGCCTTTATCGTCTAGTATGCCACGGTATCTAGCTTGGAACTCCAACATACCGTCCTTCCACTGAGGGTAAAGACAATGCCTGTGACTGACTTTCAGTCGACCTTATCACTCTGAAAGCTCGAACCAAGAACATTCATTTAGTGCTTCTCAAGTACTTAAGAATGTCCTCCACAGCTGTCCAGTGATTCTCCTAAGATCCGATTGATTCTTGATCACTAGACCTAGTGAGTCATCTATATCTGGTCTGGTACATAACATTGCACACATGATAGAGCCTACTGCCGAAGCATAGGGGATCCATTACACGCGAGCTCTCTCCAAATCAGCCTTAGGAGATATCTTTTTGGAAAGAGTGATTCATGAGTAAGTGGGCGAACCACCACGCTTAAAATCTTCCATACTAAACCCCTTTAGTATGGTGTTAATGTACCTGGATTTGGGACACTCCCACATCCACTTAGATCTATCTCATAGATCGTAATCCACAAGTTGTAGTAGGTATCATCCAGATCTTCATTGGAGAATCTTCATGATAAGAGAAGCTTGACCAAGTGTAGCATAGGAAACCATTTCCTATCAAGAGTATGTCATCTACATACAATACGTGTAAGACAACCACACTCTCTACAACCTTCTTGTATATACAAGGTTCATCTACTAGTTTGATGAAGTCAAACTTTTTGACTGCCACATCAAAACAGATGTTCCAACTCCGCGATGCGTGCTCTAATCCTGATGGACTTAAGCATAGCTTTGAAAGACTCAACTTTTCCATCTATACCAAGAATCTTCTCAAGATCCATTTGCTCCAAATGGGTTTTACCCCTTCAGGTGCAACATGCAAAGTCATACTTTGTTGGTGTACATGGATTCCATCTTTGATCGCATAGCATCCATCCTTTTCACAGAGACGCCAATCGTGATGGTCTGCCTGAATCTAGTTGGGCCATCATCTACTATGATGCAATCCTCACTCCCACTGTCACCGAAAAGACCGTAGTATCTCTCAAGTGGATGAGGAACCCTACCAGATTCGCGGAGAGGCTGAGATTCGTTGGAGACTATTGAATTCTTTGGTTTCACCAAATCATCAACTGTTAGTTTGTCTAGCTGGAACTCCTTCCAGTTCTACCTCATGACCACAAATTTTTTCACAAGAAATTCCTTTTGTAAAAAGGTGGCATGCTGAGAAACAAAACAGCTTTTGCTCCTCAGTAGGTAGAAAATATTCCCTCGCAAATGTTTGGGATATCCTAACAAACTTATACAGAACTGACCTTGCCTCGAGCTTGTCCGGATTTTGCTTTTCAACATAAACTGGACAATCCCATATCTTAACTCGTTTAAGATATGGTCTCTTCCCATTCCATATCTTATATAGAGTAGTAAGCTGTGATTGGGATGGAACCCCATTCAATAGGTATGCAGCTTCTCAAGTGCATAACTCCAAAAGCAAACAGGCAACTCAGCAATACTCATCATAGAGCGCACCATATCTCATAGGGTGCGATACCTCTGCCCCGATACACCGTTGTGCTGTGGTGTACTCGAAGAAGTAAGCTGAGGGAGAATCACATTCTCCTTTTAGAAAATCTAGGAACTCCATGCCCAAGTATTCTGCTCCTCGATCTCATTGAAGGAGTTAATACTTCTACCCGTCTGGTTCTTCAACTTCAAGCTTATATTCCTTGAATTTCTCAAAAGTTTCAGACTTAAGTTTCAACAGGAACATATGTCTGAATCCTGAGAGATGATCAGTGAATATAACGAAGTACCAAGAACCAAGCCTAGCATGTGTAGACATAGGACCGTGTACATCATCATGTATCCGTCCCAAGAGTTCAGTAACTCTTTCTCTGTTTCCAATAAACGGAGTATTGGTCATTTTACCTTTGTGATAAGACTGGCAAGTAGCATAAGATGAAAATTTGAACAGATTCAAATATTCATCCTTATATAACTTAGTCAGTCGTGTCACATAGATATGACCTAGTCTACAATGCCATAAGAAGGATTCGTTCATTTCTGAACTACTCCTCTTGTGTGTGTTCTACATACTTTAAACTATGGTTTGATTTAGAACGTATATGCCATTTCATAACGTGCCTGATCCAATCAACTCTTGATTCAGGAAAATGTTCACAACATTATCCTCCAATACATAATTATTTCCTTCTTTAATTCATTAAAGAAACCGAAGTAATGTTGTATATCAGGTTCGGTATGTAATAACATTCGTTCAGAATCAATGTATTAATACAAGGTGATATTTGCCAACTGACTTGGCTGCAACAATTGCACCATTCTCTATACTTAGAGACATATCACCCATTCCCAGTTCTCTACCTTTCTGTAGCCCATGTAACATATTATATATGCGGGATCCTGATCCGGTATCACATACCTAGGACATAGAGGATACTGGAAAAACAGTTCTCGATAATGAACACGCCCGAAGAAGATGTATCAACATGCACTTTCTTCGATTTGGTGGTATGGGAATCTGGATATTCCCTATTTCCTGCTCGGACTTATAACAGTTATAAGATAGAGCAGAACCAACGTTCCCCGGCTCAGTATAATAAATAGGTTTGGTCAATGTATCCATATTATTATCTTGATTAAGGCGTGACATGGTCGCTACCACAGGAGAGAGAGAAGAAAACATTCTGCGTGCGCTCTTACAAGATTGGATTGGTTATTATTTTATCTAATCAGGATGGCTCCTACTGTTTTTATCAAATCTTCCTTCAAACCGTAAAAGGTAAGACTAGCCGGGATTAATTACACCCTACAAGTTCGCCAATCTTTCGACCAGGCCAGTGTCGATACTTTGAGGGAGGTTCCCCGTACTTTTGCACGGACCTAATTAAAATAAACCTCATTTTCCCAGGGGCGTAACCTCGTTAACACCTTTCTAAACACCTATTTGATCGGCTAATTGTAATGGGTAAAACTCTCCCAGGAGTAACTCTTACTCGCAGTGGGTATCGGGATCCAACTATCTCATAGAAAGTATGAAATCTCATTGCAAATTTCAACACTTGAGATTCCCGATAATACTTTTTCCCCTAGCATCCTATGACCTTGACTCAGGCCAAACAACCCATAGTCAGCTGGTCAAGTTCAACCCGTACATTTCCTGATTGAATTAAACCCACCCGCACGACCGTTAACGCGGGCCAAACAACGCCGTACGAATACCCTAATCCAATCGCATCGTATGCAGCAGATAAGCACTAGTTAGCTACCGCACATTACGCCTTAATGCAGGCCAAACTACCGTAGCACGAACTAAGTAGTACTTATCTGAAATGACTGAGGGCTACACAGGTTTTTAAGAAAACCGTGAGCATAATGAACTTGATATCGTCGTAAAATCGAGTGATTTTGAAAAGGAGTGTTTTTTTAGGCTTTTACCAGTTTTGCTAAAGAGGTCACTCCCGGTGAAGGGATCTCAGCTCTTTTCTTATCGAATAAGGTGCAGGATATTTCACAAATACCGCTATGTAAAGAAAAAACTATAGAAGCAATCAAAAGACAAACCGAATGGGTTGTAGCATCTGCCAGTTTCGCTAAAGAGGTCACTCTCGGTGAAGGGATCTCAGATCTTTCCTTATCGAATAAGGTGCTGGATATTCTACAAGGAATACCGCTATGCAAAGCAAGAACTAGAGCTACCATTTAAAACAAGATTCTGCAACATCTTTAGGTTTCTTTCTTTCATTAATCTCATTAATGAAGTCCCATCATTTATGCTTTCCAAGTATCACATAAGAAACGAAAGCAGTAATATTTATTATATATCATATATATAATATAAGCATTCGTCTCAACATATCACAGTGATCACATCACAGAGCAGCAGAAGATAACATATGGAATATTGGATATACTAGGATTTCCGTGTTTTATTTCAAACCAGTAATAAACACGGATTCCACGGTCGCGATGAATAACCAAACCCACATCCCTAGACCCCCTACGAGAGCGTCAAGCAACCCTCCCAATTCTAGGGTTAGAAGACCCGGTCTCGACTCCTCGAGATGGCCTCCCACTGGACCCTAGAACCCGGTTACTTGTGCTCTCCTCCTTGGGTCTATTCTAATGCGGAAAAGTAAATAATATATATCAATGGTGACATCATCCTCAACCCGGAAGTGCCCCAATAAAAGAATATTAAATATATTGAATTTTACATGAATGAAAATGAAAAACTCTCATCTCACATAAAACCCCCGGCTATTCAAAAACGACGATCCAATATAACATATCATAGCAACACATAATATCACATGTCATCAACGTAAGTAAATATGCGTATCCCAATTGCCGTTGACGTATAGCAACGAAACCGGCGATACCCCACATGTTACACTTACGGTCGCAGAAAAGAAAATGAAAAACTACAACAATTGGAATCATCACTGCCCTTAGACATCATAAACCCGGAATATCACATATTCTGGATTTCATGCCTAACAATGCAAATCTTACATTTAGGTGTCATTTATGAAAATGCTTTTCAAAAGAAGTCGGGTAATTCAACAAAATTCCTGATTTCACCCGAGACCGAAATGTTAAACTTGCACGCAATTAAATAGATTCCAATTATTGTATCACAATCTCAGATAACTAGATAATGTTAAACTTTCCAATCGAATAAACAAACACCCAAAATTTCCTAACAAGCTCAACACTTGAGCGGAGTCTAAAAAAGCACTCAGAACATACCACAGCACCCATAAACCAGCCGTAGAAGGGTCAACCAATGTCTAACCTGTGGCACCGCTGAATTACCACAAACCCTAGGGTTTGATGGCGGTTCTGACGGTCACAGAATCGAGTTAGGGTTTCGTTCTTCTAGAGGGTCCACAGAATCACCTGTAAGATTTTCTGAATATTTTAAACTAGGAAAAAACCAACACTTGGAAAATTTCCAGCAAGGGAAAAGATGGGTTATTGATATCCGTTCGAACTTTTTATCACCGTCTAAAATACCCAAAAAAAACATTAGAATTACGAATACGAAATAGTCTGAGTTGCCTATGCAGAAAATTAACATCACATGCAATTTTAGCAAAAACTAGCAACACCTGAAACCCCAAAACCCAAAGACTGGAACACCCTGAAAATTTGAAACTAAAACTCCACAAATGACCCGAGCACGCCGGTTTTTCCACCATTGTGGCTGGCCAGATTAGGTCAAAATTGCCTCAAATTTTCGTGGTGTTCATGTTATATCACATATAATATTCTGCAGTTGTTTAAAAAAAATTTAGAGCACTTTTCAAATTCGACAGAAACTAAGATAAAGGGTTTCAAGTTTCGGATTCGTTTCGGTTTCGTAATCTAATAAACATCGTGTAATTCTCTAGCCAGGCTCGGATAGCACTGCTGGGTTCCCTAGCACGGCAGTGGGGTTTCGGGCGGTATTAAAAAAATGTCGCGCTAACGAACCCAAAACATAGGATGTTTAACTAGAGAATCATACGAAACACAAATGTAAACTCTTTACATCTAAGTGAATGAGAGAATACAACCTTTGTAGACCAGTCCTTCAGTTCTAAAGCTCCGTGTAATAGTCCCTTCGCTGCATGTTGTGAAGACCCGGACTCTAGTGAGGGTTCACATGAAGAAATAAAGTAAACACCGTAAGATGATCTACGTCGAGGAGACTCAAGCTCATGCTACCTCTTCACTAATAGTGAAATTAGTGAAGCAAACACCCTAAACTAAATGGCTAATAGTAGAGGATGATGAAGTGGGAATTTTGCTCACTTTAGATTTAATTTTCTCACTAAATTTCATCACTTGATCAAAAACTAGAAACCTTCAATGAAGAAGAAGAAGATGAAGTTCAAGTGATGAAAGAATAATTCATATGAGATTAGAAATGCAACCATGGTAAGTATATCACATACACTAACCATTGTAGAGAATAAACCATGGTGTATGGTTAATGGTTAGGTCAATAAATATCTAAGCAAGACAAAAGAGTGGACTAGGTCAATAAAACCTACAAGCTTCTACAAGCTTTGAGCCATGACAAAATCTCCACTAATTTTGAATTTACTTAATGATAAATAAAACCATAACATAAACCCTAGCACGGTATAAGTCTCATACATACATATTGCATGTGTAACCTAGCATGACACACTAATATATATTACACACACACATGTGTGTGTGCACGCGCAAAAAGAAAACAATACATTTAACATATATCACATATATATCAATGTATCATAAGTGAGAAAAATGAATGCTTAAGTGAGCTAATATTAATTAATATAATTTAATATATCAAATATATAATTCTATATTAAATTATTAAATCAACACTTGATTTAATAATCTGGCGATATCACATATAACCGACTAATATCAAATGTAACAACTTATCGAATCAACACTTGATCCGATAACTTGGCTATATCACATATAACCGATGATGTCACAAATCGCGAGAATAGAATGTGGCATCACATACGCGCATTAATCTCGGTCCCGTACATATCACATATGTGCTCCTACTCCATTTCGCATGAACCAGGAAACCTCTGTGTAGGACTCTAAAGACTCGTCAATACGCCGGTAGTAGGTGATGATCATATCAAACACCCACAAGCCGTAAGCAGTCTGCTAAACGTAACGGCCACCCGGGTATTGAGCGATCAGAAAATCAACAAGCAAGCCTGCTCATACTCCTGCGAATCCAATCAGTAACACTACCGTACAGTCCGGTCTCTTCGTCAGATATGTCGCATATCGCAGCCTGGGGGTGGTAAAACGTCAGAACCCAATAGCCTGATAAGTCATGCCGATGCAAGGTCCATAACGGTTCGAGAAACTACTGATAACACTTACCAGTAGATCTCAGCAACCCTGGCCAGGGATTTCCTGTTATGGCCAATCGAGTATAGCGCAACATCAACTCCCAATACCGGGAGAGACGAATCCCTTCCTATCGCTCATTGCCTCCATGTGACTCAGGACTGTACCCAAAAACCACCTTTTTACACGATCTCTTAACCATGGTATGGTGGAAATCAAAACACAGTGGGAATCACACAAGACTCTATGACGATCTCGGATCGACGGACTAAACTGTACCAGTGTCACCAGAGAACTGCTATCTGAAGATAGGTATAATACCATCTAGGAGTTCTCGGCGAGTCCGTACAGTGTACCCAGTCTCCACTGAGCACCCGTATACCTTCTCTGATGTCAAACACCAATGGATATGGGATCATTCATCGCCCATCATATGGGTCGAGAAGCACATACGCTAGTCTACTCTGGAGTATCGATGCCTGTCTCGATACTCCCACGACTAGGAAAAATTGAAGGATGTACTTACTGACTACCATGTCCCTACTAGTATGATCTGCATCATAATCCTGGTAGTCAAGTACTCATCCTAAAGGCTTTATCAACATGTAATAAAGAGACAATAAGTTTACATGTTAAGATAAAGAGCAACCAGATAGCATACTATCATGTCGAGCAAGAAATTCCTCCCTATATATGTCCAAGCATCCACTACAATATACATCGCATGTACAGTAATGGCCTCTAGGGCATACATATAACTAACACATAATATGCCAGTCCATACGAGAGGAGTCCAGCTTACCCCGTGGATTATGGTATAAAGAGTACAAGGCCCCATCAAAATCCACGGGACAACGGCAATGGATATTCAGGTTAGGTGTATTAAAGTGACCGTCCCATGCCATTTTAACACATTCCGTACCAATCTACCCCTTTAAACCCCGTAATGTATTATTGTATTGTTTTGTAGTGATTTGTAAATGTAAGACTTTCCAATACCATGATATCAATTGTTCATGTAAACGGATAAGGATATAAACGGATAGTCATGTGGACAAGTCAAATGTATATCTATGGATCGATCAAATCAAGTCATGTTGATATAGATTGTATTCTGGTATAAAAGGATTCATGTTGCATTGGAGTTATATTGAATTGTATACATGGATGGATTGATTTCAGATTAGACTGAGACTCCGACTGAGTTAGACACTTAAACAGAATTGAAGTCCTGAAATAGTTTTGGAGTTATCGGTAACTGTTGCACATGGACGGCAGGATTTGTGACTTTTTCCAAGCCAATTACCATTGATAACCCCGTTTTAGTTGTCTACCTTAAATAAGCACGCACCCACATTCTCCGGCTCCTTGAGGCTCAAGAGAATCGGTCCCGCTTAAACCTATATTTACTAGGGTCCTTATTGTAAATTAATATAACTTAAGGGGTTTTATGAAAAATAGTTTTGATATATTTTCAAAATAAACCTCAAGTATTTAATTATTATCATTAGGGTTTTCATAGATGTAATTTTAAAAGTGATGAGATATTCTAGTAGATATAAACCTAACTTTAATAGTATTGGGTATTTTCATGTAATTTGACTGTATTGATTCTTGATGGTATTTTCATGAACTTTTGTGATTCTTTTCTTTTGATTTAGAAAACATGAAATTATTAAACATATTTAAAATAGATATTTTGATAATATTTATATATATATATATTAAAAATAGAATTTACTTATTAAATTACTTATTAAATAGAAATCACGTTTTCTTAAAAATTGTAATAAAAATTCCATCGAGATCGTATGCTCCGTGAGGAGGTCTGCATCTTGCCCTACTAGTCCGATGGATGTGCGATAACCCGCACCAACCGAATCGGATTCTCCAAAATGGGTTGTAAGGACATAATTGTATGGAATTTAATTAAAACAATTTTAAAGAATACGGTTTTTAATAGTTTAGAGTATTTTATCGTAAAATTGTATTAGCCCCAAAAATATTGTAAATAGGCAATCGTGCTATATCATGATGAGTGTTGTAATGAGGTAAGTCATTACCTCATGAGTTTTCTAAAGATAATATGAGTAATATGAAGAAGTAATGTCGAATAGAAATTTTGTGGTATTTAACCGTAAAAGCACAATAAAAGTGTTTTTATAAGGAGTTTTGAATTGAAATTTGTTTCTAATTATAGTTTAATGTTTAACAAACTAAGTACAATAATTTAGATAAATAGTTCTTAAGAAAAAAAAATTAGTTTAAGAAGTTTTAGAAATGGATGTTGGTATAACTCCACTTACCGATATCATTGAAAAGAAGAAGTTTTGAGAGATGAAAAGAAGAGAGTAGAGGGGACTTACTGGATTAGGGTAAAGAGAAGATATGGAGAAAGATTTTGAAAGCGTCGTGGAGTCGCGGTGTCGCCGGATTTGTCCCGAAATGTCGCTGGAACTTGACCTTGGGCTAACTCCACTTGTACAACTTTTTGGACTTAGAAAATTTTGAGAGTTTTGATGCTAGATTTCAAAATTAGGAGGACTATGGTGTATGGTGGTATTTATAGGGTAGAATTAAGGTTTAGGGTATTAAACATGAGAATTAAAATGTATTAAAATTTGATTTTAAAGCTCATTTTAATTCTCTATTAATGTGCAAGAAAATCAAACATAAGAGGAGTAATGAGGGGAGTCTATGGGGTGCTAGGGCAAAAATTGAAGACATTATGGACGGGGGGGGCCCGGCGGCGCCGGCCCAGAGCCCAATTTCGCCGGTCGTGGTGAGTAGGTTGGGGTCTGGATGAATGCCACGTATCAGTATTTTGCACATGTTTGATTTTTCAGTGACTTTTCATTTTACGTGTATTGCACGTGTAACTTTTGGGCTTCCAAAATATTTATAAGAAAAGTAAACAAAAATAATATGTGGCTGAGAGGATTTGAACACAGGGGCTATGTTAAAGCAGTGCAAGGCTTTACCAATGAGCTACAAGTGTTTCTTGCTGTTTTTAAACAACTTAAATTTATAACTTGTGCTCAGGATTTACAAATACTCCAATTGTACATTAACTTTAAAAAATTTCTGTCATTAAAATAGAGTCGTTACAATCCGGTATGCGATAATCTTAGACGAAGAGGCCGGACTGTATGGAGATTGTCACGAATATGCTCAGTAGGGGTCCGGATGATCTTGCTCGTCGGCCTTCCTTTTCGACAGGTACCTGGGTAGCCGTTACGTACAGCTAGTGCCGCTGACGTGTGTTGGATATAGTGCCCTCTAAGTCAATTATTGGATCGCAGGTACATGATTGCAATGATTGAAGGAGGACCTATACCGATAGAACAGTCTTACTCGAGATAATAGTATGCTATCTGGTTTGTCTTTATTATCATGTAGATGTTGATAAAGCCCATAGGATTCTTGCTTGACTACCAGCAATATGATGGCGATCATATATGTGGGAGCTGGGGTCTATAAGCACATCCTTTAAGTGTCCCTAGTCGTGGGAGTTTCGAGACAGGGCATCGATACTCAAAAGTAGACTAGTGTATACAGTCGAGACCCCGACGAGGGGCGGTGCCGGTCTCACAAGCCACTGGTGTCAGTTGGATCACCTAAGATGTATACAGGTGATCATTAGGTTATGAGTACACCGGACAGGACTCGCTGGGAACATGCTAGTTGGTATTATACATATCGTCAGATAGCAGTTCCCTGGTGACATGTGTACAGGTTAGTTCATCGACCTGAGGTCGTCATTTGTCTTATGTGAGTTCCCACTGTGCTTAGATTACTACCCTACCATACTCAAAGGAGTTGTGCAAACAGGTTTTAGTTGGGTACAGTCCCGAGCCACATTGGAGGCAAGTGAGCGGATCGTCGGGGATTCGTCTCTCCCGGTATTGGGGGGTGAGATCGCGCTGTGTTTAGGAGAGCCATTACAAGAAATCCCTGGCCAGGGTAATTGAGATATACTGGTACGTATACCGGTAGTATCTCAGGGTATTCTGGGCTGCTCTCTGACACGACTTATACAGCTATTGGGGGTCTGACGTTTACCGACCCCCTAGGCCTAATATGCGATACTCATAGACGAATGTTCCGAACTGTACGGATATTGTCACTGTCAGGCTCAGTAAGGTTTATAGATGAGTTCTCCCGTCAGCTTCCCTTCCAATCAATATATAGGCAAACCGTTACGTACAGCTTGTACCTCTGACGTGCTAGTGGTTATACCCAATGCCAGTATATTAATGAGTCATTAGAGTCCCCCACAGACACTTTCCCAAGTTCGGGCGAAACGTTGTAGATGCCGTATGGTTTTATGGCAGGGTTCGGAAAATGCACGTGCGTTTTCGCACGTGTCATTTTTCGGGCAGATAATACTGGTAGGCTTTGGTTTAAGCCGGATCCCAGTATTATACTATGTGGATATAATATCTTTGTCTCAGATGCATTTGTATTCGGTCGTAATACAAATGCGGGTATGTTTATACCGATACGGGGTTATCCTGAAATTCGTTTCGGGATGATTTTTGGAAGTTGCCAGTTTCCAGTTTTCTATCAGCCGTATTTAACTTTCGGTTAAATGCGGATTTATCTTTTCGTCTTTTGGATGAGTCATGGTTCTAGAAGATTCTAGAAATAGTGACTAGGATTAGTGACTCATCATTTGCATTAATTGTGAGGTGAGGTGTTAAGTGAGGTGGCTTAATTCATTTAATGTGTTCATACCACTCATTCTTTCTTCATGATAAATATCCTTGATATTTTTCCTTACACTCACTCTCGTTGCTCCTACACTCACCTCCCTCCTCTCTTTTATATTGGCCGGCCACTTCATTGTGGGAAGGGATTATGATTGATTCATTTTGCAAAAGATTATGATACTTTAGTGTATGGAAATTTCATATAGTTCAATTTCCATTCACCCGATTCCAAATGGCAACTTCTTTTAACCGTTCGTCCGTAGCCTTGGACGTAACGAGACAAAGTGTTCTACTCATTCTCTACTTCATCTTGGTCGTCTCTTTTAGCAAACTTGACGACCGAGTTGCCTCGGTTCAGAGGCGGGAGCCCGTTTAAAGATCCGTCGACATGGTGCCACCTGGACGACGAGACTGGAGTTTTCAGAAGATCGAAGCCGCCGCAACAAAGCGTGGGATGATGGTTAAAGACCGAAGGACTTGGATCGTTCGGTATAACAATTCTACGCTCTTTACAATATGTTGGTTTAGCTTTAATGGCAGATTTGGGTTATAGTACGCGATAGCGCCAGTCGTAAAAGTTTTATTCCACATATTGGCGTCTGTCAGACGGCCGGGGCGCTGCCGCATACTTACAGTGGTATCAGAGCCTCACCATTAAGCTATACTAACTTGTGGTAACGCGTTTAAAAGATCGATCGAACGGATTTTCCGAAATCATAATTTTCTGTACATAAAGTTTCTGTCGATTTTAAATCTGTTCTAAAATTCATTTTGAGCACTTCAGAAAAACAAGCAAGCTTTTTAAAGCAATACGTACAAATTTGGTCACGTGATCTCACTAAACCACCGTGGATCCGCGGTCAAACCTAGGGTTTGACCGCGCATCCGCGGCGGTTTAGTGGGAACAGTGAACAAAATTTGTACAGTGGCTTCTATGCAAGGAATTGTGGTTTCTGGTATTGTTCTTTTGGGCCCAGTTTTGGTTACTGTACAGCAGATTTTCGTGGGGCCCACTTCGGGAAATTTTGTCGATCGAAATATTATACGTGTTAGTTTTCAGTACTTACTTTATATCTCCGACCGGGAATGTCATTTGATCGGTAAACCACGTCTGATTACTATAGTTCTTTTAGACGGGTTTGCGAACGTGACTTTCGCGTTGATGTTCTGTGTTGTGCTGTGATGTTGCGGATCTGTCGTGGTGGATAGCAGGGTGCAATGATAGTGCAGTTTGGATTTATTTATACATTTGATATTGCGGGGCGAGCGTCCAATATGTGGACTGCCGTCACTGCCTGTTTGTATAATATTCTTTTAGGGCACGACCGGGTCGAGGTCGATGTACCCATTGTACATATTTTTATTTCTGTACTAGGTTTATCCCGCGAAGGAGTGCACGGATAGCCGGGTTCTAGAGGGCAACGGGTCCGTATCTCATGGCTTTGAAAGGCAAAGGGACCTCACTCTAGAATTGGCAGACTATTCGCCGCACTCGTAGAGGGTGCAGGTTGACCCAAGGAGGGGTGTTCAATTTACCGGATTCCGTGAAGTGCCGGGTGTTCCATTCACCATGCTGTGGGGACTATCTCGCTTCAGGCTTTGGCGGGTAACTTGCCGCACCCGTAGGGGTCTAGGTTTCATTGCACAGGCTATCCACACGACCAGGGGAACGTCGGGTTTCAGTAGCGGCTCTGTGAAACCCGGGGATCCCAGATTATCTGTATTGTTCTGTGATGCTTATTACTTTTCTGTATTGTTGCATATTATCACGCCTGGAGCGATTATTGTATATTATTCTATATACTATTAGATGTTGTATATGTTTTAAACCCGCACTAGTCCAGCCCCCGCTCCGTCATTAGTTAAGTAACCTAACAGGTGATGACGGGATCCAGTGACGAATGCGGATGGCATATACGTACATTTTATTTTCGTTCTTTTCTGGTGTGATTGATTAATGGGACCGCGTTGATTCTTATCAATGCAAGATAAAACAAACCTATATTTGATGTTGTTGGAACAAATTTTAAAAGGGAGTTATTACAAAGACGTTTCCTTTTGTTTTGCATAGTGATATTCAGTTAGAATATACTGCACCTCATTCGACGTGGCAAGGGCCGAGATCCCTTCACCGGGAGTGACCCCTTGGGCAGAAGTTTGCATCAGGGTAATAGCTTCTATATATTCGATTACAAGTTGCTTTGCATCGAGGTATTCAGTTGGAATATCCTGCACCTCATTCCACGAGGAAAGAGCCGAGATCCCTTCACCGGGAGTGACTTCTTTAGCAAAAGGTTTTCGCTACTATATTTTTTATAAAATTCTATCAGATTCCTTCAACGAGATCAAGTTCATTACGTTAAAGCTTTTTCGCCAAAAACCAGCCGTGATCCTCCGTCGTTTCTTATGGATGGTCAGTAGTATTCAAGCTATGTTTGTTGGCCTACGTCAAGGCGTAGTGTTTGGTAGCTGCTGGGTATTCATTTGTTGCACAGATAGATGCATTAGTTTAGGACAGACGTACAGCCTTGTTGGCCTACGTCAAGGGCATGTACGATGACCTAAATTAATCAGGACAACGACGGGTAGAACTTGACATGTGGCTTATGACTTGTTGGCCTACGTCAAGGTCATAAGTGCATGGGATAAAAATTATATCGGGAATTTCAAACATACAGGAAACTTGCCAGACATACGCATACCTTCTGGAGTGTGTTAACTTGAGTGGCTTCCATCAAGTTATCATGCGTTGAATCCCGATTCTCACTGATGAGTTGGTTTACTCTTCGGGTGATCCCGACTAATTCTTCTTTCAGGTTTGGAGGAGAATTTAAGATTACAGTGGGAGGTTTCCTAATTAGATAAAATGATAACCATTCTGATCTAGGTTAGAGTGCACACAGAGTGTTTCTTTCTTTCTCTCTCTGGCAGCGACTTTTGACCGACCCTAGACTATGACTCAAATGACCAAGTTGACCGAAGCTTCTTAAAATACTGGCTTTTAGATTGTCCGAGTTGCATAAGTCATTGCCGCTCCTTCTTTTACCCTTTGTATTTCTCAGAACACCCCGTATTACTACGGATATCCACTTCCATTGGATAGATCCATCGTATGGTTATATATGAACTCGAAGGGACTTCTTCGAGGATGGATCCAGGTTCAGGAGAAATAGAATTGGTTTATTCAATTGTCTTTTATTATCACCTTCTCTCAGGTTACGAGGGCTCTTTAGTTTAGGAGAGTACACCTAATACGCTTATTGGATAGTTTTCTTCCAAACCATAGGCAAATGCCGAAAGGTAGGGAATGAAGAAAACCAATTAGCCTAAGTAGTGTGTACAGAAGGTAATAACTAAAGACAAAATAAAAGGATTAGAAAGAGGGCAAAGTAAATTGCGACTGTTATCATTCACGACCAAACCGCGTACCTCATCGCCACTCCTACTTCACCCTTTTATTTCTCCAAAACAACCCGTATCACTGTGAACATCCAATTCCATTGGATAAATCCATCGTATGGTTATATACGAACTCGAAAGATATTTTTTCGAGGATGGATTCTGGTTCAGGAGAAATGGGAATAAGGTTTATTCAGTTGTCTTTTATCATCATCTTTTCTCAAGTTGCGAGTACTCCTAGGTTAAGGAGGGTACACCTATTATGCTTACTGGATATTCTTCTTTCAAACCATAGGCTGGTGCCGAATGGTAGGGAAGGAAGAAAACCACTTAGCCTAACAATGGTGTACCGAAAGTAATGACTAAAGACAAATAAAGGGATTTAGGGAGATGGCAAAGAAATATACGGTTACAATCATGAATTGGATTATGGAAGAGGCATTACTAAGAATACCAGGATACCCCTACGAAACATATTTATGTTTCATATTCACTGTGCATTGTTAATAGAAAACTGATTTCCCGATTGGATACGTACTCCACGGTATGTATTTACCAGGTATGATTCTCACATCTGTATAGTTTTACAGATAATGAGTGGGAGTAAGTTATTGGGAATTAGGTGATCGTCCTCATTATATCGGAATTCGTTGTAATTGGTGATATTTGAGGAAATCACCTGGGCACAGTTTTCAACCTACGATGCACAAGTTTTGAGTTATTCAACTCAGCGGACTTATACAGAGTATTGTATGTTGTCCAGTGTCCATCAGGACAAAGGGGTTGGTCCTCGTACTATATTCTATTTACTTGTGACTTCTCTAGTTTTTAGACAAGTGTTTTGTAGAAATACAATGTCTAAGTATTGAGAAGTTGTGGGTATAGGAATAAAGTAGAGAACCAGGTGTCACAAGTATCGAGATTCTTCAAAGAAATCGAAGATGTAGATTCTTGTGATTGGTATTCAGTTGATAGTAATGGTTTTAAGAAACTTGTTTCTCTTTCAGGTTACTCATAATTGGATGGATTCCTAAGTTGAGTAATGCTGATTAGCCTCTCTCCATTAAGATGATATGCACTGGAGACAGCTGCATGATTTGAATCTGGTTCCAATTAAACAAGTGCCAAAGTTTCTATATTGGATATAGAATGGTTAATATCGTAACGATGTTAAGGTACGGGGAGTTGTCCAGCTTATGCTTAAAACCAGACACTGGATAACTCAAGGCACGTTTCTATAATGGCAGTTTGCGGGTTGACCCTAGCTTTAACGAGGGTTGATTTTCTACCATCTGGGAGATCAATAGTGATATTGTTCTTGACTCGCTACAGTTTTAATAAAATGAATTTTTTCAGAAAACAATAGTGGGAGTATGGTAGAACTGGAAGTGATTCCAGAACCACAAACGATTACGGAAAGTTTAATAGGACCTATATATTCAATCAGGCTTGACATTCCAATAACCACTCCGCAGATATGGTGGCTAACCTCAGACACCCGAGAGGTACTCCGGTAGCCTCAAGGAAGGTGACAGGGAGGTTCTACTTTACCCAGACTTGACACTACTGTTGTTCCAGACTATGAGACCCGACAGGAGGATATGTATAGCGTCGTTCTAAACTAGTTTTAGAAGTGTACGTATATATTATTCTGCCAGAGGGTTGTCGTAATCAGTGGGAGCAGCGGAAGCATAATGGGCATGTAGCTAGTGTCTATTTATAGACTTGAGCAGAATAGCGGAGATAGATCATCTATTTTTGATGTGACAGTCATAGGTTTGACTTCATCAGAATAGGGGATGGATCTGTTAAGAAGGTAGTAGGGTGTAATGTCCTGGTATTTGATGACATACACAGAGTAGGAAGTGAAATTCCTATACTACAATCGGTTGTACTTTGGTCGTCACACAATTGTTTCTCCACAAAAGACATGGATATAATATTTGACATTCTGGTTTCTAAATCTATGGTTTTAGATCTAGATTTGGGTAGTTTCCCAATGTGGGTACTTTGACAGTATTCTAATAGTATTTTAGAATAGATGACTCCTGGCATGGCGGTGTACCTGCAGGTGATGGAGTCACCCTCTCTAAAGGTGTCTTACAGACTAAAGGGGAGAGGGACATACATGATTGGCAGATCACTTGCTTAAGCAATTGAGTCAATCGTGAGATGTCAAGTACCACACCAGATGTCGTTGTTGCACTAGATGCGATAAGTTTATATTAATCCAATCCTGAAGAAACATACGGAAGCAGTTATAGAACATAAGTACATGTTCTACGGATTTGGTGATGACAGCCTCCTTCGGGAGACGGTTATTATTCCAGGCTTCATAGGTGACCTGGATGATAGAGTGATTGTCTGAGTTATAGTTTTTGCTCAGACAAGGGACAGTGTTATGGACAGATAGTCCAAGAGGATACTATGGGAGGCATGGTGCTGGACACTGATTAGTTTCAGTGATTCATACAGTCTAAGAAGTTTGGATTTGGAGTTCATTTATGAACTAGGTCCCATCAGATATCCAGACATATTCTAAGACACGTATTACTCAATTCAGGAGATGGTTTTCTCCACGAAGTTGAGATATAGAGAGATACAGAAAGAAACACCGAAGCGGATCCACTCACTGAGGCTATTTCTCGAACACAATAGTTTTGCAAACGAGCTTTGTGAAACTGATTAGTAGAGGAGTTGGTTGCTCGGTGTCACACCAGCTGTGAGTACACGACATCGCAATAATTAGCCTTAAGTGCAAGTGGGAGATTGTTGGATATAGTGCCCTCTAAGTCAATTATTGGATCGCAGGTACGTGATTGCAATGATTGAAGGAGGACCTATACCGATAGAACAGTCTTACTCGAGATGATAGTATACTATCTGGTTTGTCTTTATTATCATGTAGATGTTGATAAAGCCCATAGGATTCTTGCTTGACTACCAGCAGTATGATGGCAATCATATATATGGGAGCTGGGGTCTATAAGCACATCCTTTAAGTGTCCCTAGTCGTGGGAGTTTCGAGACAGGGCATCGATACTCCAAAGTAGACTAGTGTATACAGTCGAGACCCCGACGAGGGGCGGTGGCCGGTCTCACAAGCCACTGGTGTCAGTTGGATCACCTAAGATGTTTACAGGTGCTCATTAGGTTATGAGTCACCGGACAGGACTCGCTGGGAACATGCTAGTTGGTATTATACATATCGTCAGATAGCAGTTCCCTGGTGACATGTGTACAGGTTAGTTCATCGACCTGAGGTCGTCATTTGTCTCGTGTGAGTTCCCACTGTGCTTAGATTGCTACCCTACCATGCTCAAAGGAGTTGTGCAAACAGGTTTTAGTTGGGTACAGTCCTGAGCCACATTGGAGGCAAGTGAGCGGATCGTCGGGGATTCGTCTCTCCCGGTATTGGGGGGTGAGATCGCGCTGTGTTTAGGAGAGCCATTACACGAAATCCCTGGCCAAGGTAATTGAGATATACTGGTACGTATAACAGTAGTATCTCAGGGTGTTCTGGGCTGCTCTCTGACACGACTTATGCAGCTATTGAGGGTCTGACGTTTACCGACCCCCTAGGCCTAATATGCGATACTCATAGACGAATGTTCCGGACTGTACGGATATTGTCACTGTCAGGCTCAGTAGGGTTTATAGATGAGTTCGCTCGTCGGCTTCCCTTCCAATCAATATATAGGCAAACCGTTACGTACAGCTTGTACCTCTGACGTGCTAGTGGTTGCCAGTATATTGATGAGTCATTAGAGTCCCCTACAGACACTTTTCCAAGTTCGGGCGAAATGTTGTAGATGCCGTATGGTTTTATGGCAGGGTTCGGAAAATGCATGTGCGTTTTCGCACGTGTCATTTTTCGGGCAGATAATACTGGTAGGTTTTGGTTTAAGCCGGATCCCAGTATTATACTGTGTAGATATAATATCTTTGTCTCAGATGCATTTGTATTCGGTCGTAATACAAATGCGGGTATGTTTATACCGATACGGGGTTATCCTGAAATTCGTTTCGGGATGATTTTTGAAAGTTGCCAGTTTCCAGTTTTCTATCAGCCGTATTTAACTTTCGGTTAAATGCGGATTTATCTTTTCGTCTTTTGGGTGAGTCATGGTTCTAGAAGATTCTAGAAATGGTGACTAGGATTAGTGACTCATCATTTGCATTAATTGTGAGATGAGGTGTTAAGTGAGGTGGCTTAATTCATTTAATGTGTTCATACCATTCATTCTTTCTTCATGATAAATATCCTTGATATTTTTCCTTACACTCACTTTCCTTGCTCCTACACTCACCTCCCTCCTCTCCTTTATATAGGCCGGCCACTTCATTGTGGGAAGGGATTATGATTGATTCATTTTGCAAAAGATTATGATACTTTAGTGTATGGAAATTTCATATAGTTCAATTTCCATTCACCCGATTCCAAATGGCAACTTCTTTTAACCCTTCGTCCATAGCCTTGGACGTAACGAGACAAAGTGTTCTACTCATTCTCTACTTCATCTTGGTCGTCTCTTTTAGAAAACTTGACGACCGAGTTGCCTCGGTTCAGAGGCGGGAGCCCGTTTAAAGATCCGTCGACATGGTGCCACCTGGACGACGAGACTGGAGTTTTCATAAGATCGAAGCCGCCGCAACAAAGCGTGGGATGATGGTTAAAGACCGAAGGACTTGGATCGTTCGGTATAACAATTCTACCCTCTTTACAATATGTTAGTTTAGCTTTAATGGCAGATCCGGGTTATAGTACGCGATAGCGCCGGTCGTAAAATTTTTGTTCCGCATATTGGCGTCTGTCAGACGGCCGGGGCGCTGCCGCATACTTACAACGTGCTTGCTGTAAACCCACTGACAGCGTACTGTCGAGTCTTTAGAATCCCACACAGAGGGTTTCTCTAGTTCAGGCAAAACAATGAGATGGTCGTATGTTTATACGTGCAGAGTTTCGATCGAATGATAATACTAGCCGGCTTAAGATTAAGCCAGATTATTAAATCAGATATTGATTTAATAATTTGCATATACACATTTCGATATGTATATTCAAGTGTCATTCAGATTTTCGATCGAGCAGGGTTCCGATCGAATAATAATACTAGTCGACTTAGGATTAAGCCGGATTATTAAATTAGGTATTGATTTAATAATTTACATATACATATTTCGATATGTATATTTTAGTGCTATCCAGGTTTTCGATCGGACGGTTGATAATGCTAACAGGCTTAGAATTAAGCCGGTTTGTTAAATCATATATTGATTTAATGCTACTATTATATTAGTAATATTATTCTATCTCTTAGGTATTCGTATTTTGGTACGGATACGGGTATATATATACGGTAGAAAGTATTTTGTATTTATACAAAATACCTTCTAGAAGATGACACCTCATCTTGCATTTTTTTTATTTTGTTGAAAATAGAAAATGGGGTGGAAAGGGTGAGATGACATGAAGCATGAATGAAGCATGGCTTTGTATTTATTGCAAATACTATTGGAGTATGGTTGTGATTTTAAAAGAAAAGAAAATGCTTCATAAAAAGACTAAGCCATTCTTCATGTCATGATTTTTTCTTCACTTGCTCTCTTCTCTTCATCTTCTTGAGTTCATTCTCTTGCAAATCCTTATCATTCTTATGTGTTGAGAACTAAAGGATTTGAGATAGAAAACTACTACTAAACACTCACTACATCTTCTTGATAACCTAGATTAGAAAACTAGGTTACTGTGTTGCTTCATTAGTGAAGCTAAGCTTGGATTATAAACTCTCGGGTGGATCATCTAGGATCAAGAAGGCCATCAAGAAAGCTTGATCTAGGAAACCTCGGGGAGCTTTAGAAGAGGAGTGAAGACCCGAAGGACATGGATCTTTAGGTATAAGCCTCTATCACAATAGTTAGATCTCTTGTATCTTGCTAGTTTAGGGTTATGGTTTGATCACTTGGGTTAAGTTGGTTATGCTTACTTAAAAATTTAATTTTTTTGCATTCCGTATCTCTACTTAGATGTAGAGTGAGCACAACTCACCAACAGTTCTGAGTGAGGATGAAAAATTGCTTATATGTTACTGTTTTGTCTAATGAATGTCAAAAATTGTTGACGTGTTTACTTTAATATCATTGATATTGGCCGATACTGTGATATGAATGATATTTTTGTTGATGTTAACTATTTTATATAGCTGATGTTTGCCGATGCTGTGATATGAATGATATTTTTGTTGATGTTGTCAATTTTATATAGCCGATGTTGGCCGATTCTATGATACGAATGATATTTTTTTATGTTATCGGTTTTATATAGTTGATGTTAGAGTCAATTTATTAGATATTACAAGAAACTTATCAGAGGTTACAAGCAACGTAACAGAAGTTACAGAAAATTACTTAAAAGTTTCAGGCAACTGCTTACAAGTTAAACTGTCATATTGAAATTTTCTTTTAGCAGACGTCTGTAGTTCAAAAAATTCTTAAGGAGACGTCTTCTTAGATGTCTCTGAAATAGAAACAGAGATTTAAAAATGGAAATTTTCTTCATCAGACGTCTGATTATTTCATAAATTCTTAAGTAAATGTCTGGTACAGACGTCTTCAATATGAACAATTTTAAAAACGGTTAGAAAAATTGAAGAGTTTGAATCGAACGAATATGTTAACTGCTTATAGGTTATAGGCAACTACTTCGAAGTTACAGGCAACTGCCTAGAAGTTACAGGTAAATGGATAGAAGTTACAGGAAAATGCTTAGAGGTTACATGCAACTGCTTAGAAGTTACAGGCAACTGATTAGAAATTACAGACAGCTGCTTACAAGTTACAGGCAAGTTACCAGAAGTTACAGGCAACTGAAAATAAAGTGATTCATAAAATAGTTTCTAAATTTCATTCGGATGCATATTTAACCAATAGAAAAATTTACAACAAAATTATAACGAACATCGTAATATTTTAGTACAAAAACTCCACGAAACTTGACGATGAATACATAAGCATAAAACAAAATACCAATATATAGATATTTTAATCTTAATCGATCGAAGAAGTGCATGTCACTCTATTGTGACCCTTGTTGCGACACCTACCGCAATTCATCTTCTTCTTTTGAAAAGCCCTGTTATTTATGCGTCTTGCAAGGAGCCTACCCAGCCATTTTTTTTGTCAAAAGAGGCTGGATCTCAATAATCTCTTCCATGATCGGTGGCTTCTCAAATATAGGTATTAGTTAAATTGTATTCGCGTAACCCGCCGTGAAATATTCGACCATCAAGAAAGGATCACAGTAGTTATAGATTGATTGCCTCAAGAAATTGATAGCGGCGCAAGCATGCCTACAAGGAATCCTAATAACATCCTATTATCGGCATGTACATGAGTGAGCCGGCATATTGATCCGAACAGTTGTAATTTCAAACACCTCATAATGCTCCGTATCAGCTTGATGCATAGGAAAAACCTTAGCGGGGTCCAAATTTTTGTTCAGAATGTCCTCCGAATTGGGACATAACACTCCATTCCCCTTTTCAGCTTTTTCTTGTTAACTATTGAAGCGATCCATGAAACATGCCCTTATGTGATCCACCATTTGAAGAATAGGAAAAGTATAGGCCTCACTTATTGTCACGTCCTGCTTCCCAGTAGACGGAAACGGTGACGTGGTAAGCCCGCAACGTATTTATTTTAAGAAGGTCATTTCTCGCAAAAATACGCTAAACGTCTATAAGCAACATAAAGTAATAAGAATAAACAAAAGAATGAAATCCAACTCCGATTTATTACATTCAAGATTCACGGTTGATAAAATATCTGAATACAAGATATGATAATATGATAAGCTTTAACAAGGAGGCATACATAAATAAGCTGAAATGAAATAAAAAGCTAAATGGAACTAGATGTCCAGTTGTGATGCGAACTGGTTGTACTTCTTTTTTACCACTTCTACCTTCTCTATCTCAATGCCACATGACTGTTGAGGTTACTAATGCCCTGGCCGTCAACCGCGGCCGTTGCGGAACGAAAAATTTTGGTCTTTAAAAACTTGGCACTAGAACAACTACTTAGAATCGAAACCAAACATGAAACTAGCAAGCTATAAAGATATTATTTACTGTGATAGAGTTGTTTTACCGAATGATTTGTGTCCTTCGGTCTTCTACTCTCTTCCTTAACTCCTTGAGATTACCTTGATCGATTTTGACCGCCGGTCTTCCTCCGTCGAAGATGATCCACCCGAGAGATATGGCTTATGGCTCTAACTCCACACTAAGAATCTAGTGGAGCAACTAGGGACTCTAGGTTGCTAATCTAGAGTGCCTAGAGATGTGTGAGCTGCTCTAAGTGTATATCTATCTCTTTTCTACTCTTGATACTCAACACATCAGATGGTAGGGTAGAACATGAAGAAGGAGGAGGAGGAGCTCAAGAAAGGCTAGAGAAGAGAGATAGGCAAAATGGTGAGAATGAAAATCATCTTGAGAGAGAAAAAGATAAAGCATGGTTTTATAAAACATATTTTTCAATAAATATTTAGCAACCATACTTGAATAGTTTGCACAATTGAATTAACAATTCATTTGTCAACACTATTCAAGCATGGTTTCACCATTCTCACTTCACTACCTTTACACCTCATTTCCATTTAATTTAATAAATAGATAAACCAAAATGAGGTGTCCACCTTCTAGAATGTTTTCCGTATAAATACGAAGTACATTCAACTGTATATACATACCCGTATTCATACCAAAATACGAATACCCAAAGAGATAGAATAACACAAAGAACATAATAATAGAATATACATATCGAAATACATATACGTAAATTATTAAATCAATACCTGATTTAATAATCCGGCTCAACCCGAGCTGGCTGGTATTATCAACCGTCCGATCGAAAGTCCGGGTAACTAGTACAATTATTCGATCGGAACCCTGCACGTGTCAAAATACGGCTACTACATCATTTTGCCTGAACCAGGAAAACCCTCTGTGTGGGACTCTAAAGACTCGTCAATACGCTGGCAGTAGGTTTAACCACAAGCACATCAACGGCACTAGCTGTACGTAACGGCTATCCAGGTTTTGAGTAAAAGAAAGGCTGACAAGCAAACTCATCCGAACCCCTACTGAGCATGTCTGTGACAATCTCCATACAGTCAGGTCTATTCGTCTAAGAGTATCGCATATCAGGTTTAGGGGTGGATAAAGTCAGACCCCTAATAACGTGATATTTCGTGTCAGTGTGAAGCCCATCACCCACTGAGAAACTACTGATCCAAATCAGTAATTCTCGTCTACCTTGGCCAAGAATTTCTGGTGATGGCCACCCGTGCATAGTGCGACATCAACCTCCAATACCGGGAGAGACGAATCCCTGATGATCCGCTCACTGCCTCCATGTGGCTCGGGACTGTACCCAACTAAAACATATTTGCATGACTCTTTTGAGTCGTGGTAGGATAGTAATCAAAGCATGGTGGGAACTCACATGAGAAAAATGACAATCTCAAGTCGACCGACTAAGATGTACTCATGTCACCTGAGAACTGCTATCTGACAATAGGTATAATACCATCTAGCATATTCCCGGCGAGTCCGTCCAGTGTAACTCATAACCCAATGAGCACCTGTATACTATCTTAGGTGACTAACTGACACCAATGGCTTGTGAGATCGGCCACCGCCCCCACGTCGGGGTTTCGAAAAATATACACTGGTCTACTCTGGAGTATCGATGCCCGGTCTTGATACTCTCTTGACTAGGGACATTTAAGGATGTGCTTATAGACCACTCAGCTCCCATGTATATGATCGCCATCATAATGCTGGTAGTTAACCAAGAATCCTATGGGCTCTATCAACATGTAATAGTGATCTGTAATACCACATAATGCATATACATGATGATAGAGACAAACCAGATAGCATACTATCATCTCGAGTAAAACTGTTTTATCCATATAGGTTCTCCCTCAATCATCACAATCGCGTGCCTGCGATTACAATAATTGACTTAAGGGCACTATATCCAACACCCACGAACATTCCAAGAATAGAAAGAAGTGGGTGGAATGCCTGTCAGCGAACTAGCGCTCGGTAAATCCCTAAAAAAACATGAATGTGAAATATAAAGGTATAGGGACAAGTCGGAAAAGGATATCATGAAACAATGGACTAAGTGTGATATGGTGATTAAACAGGTCATTTAATATAAGCATGGAAAATCTATGTAATATAGTAATTCTATATAATATGGTAAATTATGGCAACTATGTAAGCATGACAATAGAACATGAGCATAGCAAATAAGTATAGAAATGGCTGTGTAGTATAGGTATAGTAAATATGAAGTGAATGTCAATGTGTAAGTATGATTATTCTAACGTGGTTGTTTGTAGTTTGATAAAGAAGGTATTCATGTATACGAGAGGAGTCCATCTTACCCCGTGGACTATGGTAACATGTAGTAAAAGGCCCCGTCATAACCCATGGAACAACGGCACATGAATTCATGTATATGACTTTTAAGTAACCTATCGTGCCATGATATACGTTCCGTACCAATCTACCCCGTTATCCCCGCATATTGTATTGTATAGTCCAGGTTTACAGGTCTTGGCTGAATCCATGAATATAAAAAATGTACAAGTTCATGTTCAAGTTGTAATCATGTATTCAGGTATTCATGTCAAGTTCATATCAAATTATATTCATGATTCGGTCAATTCAAGTCAAGTGTTCAAGTTCAAGTTTGGATATTCGAATATTAAGTTCAAATGTTCAGGTTCAAAGTCAAGTTAAGTATATCATGTAATAGGTTCAAGT
Source organism: Agapanthus africanus (assembly GCA_030015575.1). Lineage (NCBI taxonomy): Eukaryota > Viridiplantae > Streptophyta > Magnoliopsida > Asparagales > Amaryllidaceae > Agapanthus > Agapanthus africanus. Next base: position 879,221,123 of record CM057337.1, on the reverse strand, counting down.
CAAACATATAATATCTAATTATATATTTATATACATGCGACAGTTCAGAGATCAGAAAAAAAACAAGGTATACATGTTCGAATAGATGAAATGGGTCTAGTATATTATTCAAATAACGACCATAAATAGTATTGTAAAGAAGTGTTGTGTATGACTAATTAATCAGGTCAATCAAATTAAGAATATAAAAAAATATAGATATAAGTATTATGCATGCGTGAGTTCCATTTGCGCCTAAATACGACTATCGGTTTGGGAGATATACCCATTTTCGTTTCATCGCGCAGAACAGATCAGAATCTGTCCAGTATTGTCACGCATTTTTAAATTACAGTTTGGATAAATTTCAATCAGGTTTCAGCTTACGAAGATTATTATAAAATTGTAGGCATTTCAATGTAGTTATCCAAACCATTAAGATTCGCACGATTTGGACTTCTGATGCTCTAGTTATGATCATTTTAATATCAGCGTTTAAAACAGAAATTCAGATTTCTGGACAGCAACTATATGTTATATTGCGAAGCCTATATCGGGTTATTTCATGCGTTTATAAGTAATCTAATATACATAAAATTATAGATCTATCAATTTTGCATCTACAATTCTAAATTTTGTCACGAATGGATATCGAGTGTTCAACTTATGTTCAATTTAAAAATAGTGTGTGAATCAAGACAGATTTTGTTCAGATTCGTCGCTTAATATTGTAACACGGTTTTCTATATTTTACATCGGTTTTAAGTAAAAACTTAAAACTAAGAAAATCTATATATTTCGATATAGATGTCCAAAACACCTGAGTTTGCTCAATTTGGACATAGGCATACCAAGTTATGTGTCCTAGAAATCGACTGATAACTACAGTTTTTTGTTTTTACGAACAGTAAATAAAAACGATATAATTCCTGAACCGTTATGCCGTTCAATCTAAAAATTTTACAGCATGTACACAAAAATATATTCTATCATATGCAAATTTCTTGAAATTTTCAGAAGTAATAATTAATTTCTAAAAATTATTTTAAAGGTAAAGGTATTGATATGTCATATGCGAGAATGAGGAAACCATGGTATTTATTCGTAACTTCATTTTCTTTTACAAAATTTTAATAAAGTAATTTAAAATACAGCAACAAACGATATATTCTAATTGGTCTCCACAATCTTAATATATGTATTGCTAATAGCGACAAAACTAATACAATACTTATTTTCCTAAGAACTTATATATGAATGTATATTATACCATATCATTTTCCTCTAGGTTTATTGTATTATTAATTAGGGTAAATCTATATGCAAGACATGGAGAAAACTTATAATTCAATCAAACAACAACGTAACTTGAATAAGAAGCAATCATTAGTCTAATCGAAATTATATAACTATATGTGTGTTTTGATGTGTTTTCAATATTTATATATATAACAATATTTTTATTCATTTAGAGACTATGATATGATACGAGAGGCGGTTCATGGCAATATGACAAGAGAAAAATAAAGAGAAAGAGATGAAGGTAGAGAAAGAGAATATGGACTTACAGGTCTTGCAATACAGTATAACGACCGTATTGCCGATTGGTGAAGAAAGCCTCGACTTGATCGAGGCTTCGAAGGTTTAAGGAAATTGATGCTTCTCCAAATCTCCAAAGGAAAAAATTAGAATTGATGAAGAGAGAATGGCTAAAGTAGGATGAAAAAAAGAGTGTTATTTGTATTAAAAGAGATATTAAAATAAGTTTAATAGTGATAAAAACTCTTCATAATAATTTTAATTTATTATGCATTCATTTAGGGAGTAAAAAAGAAATTGAAAGGGTGTCTATTTATTTGGAAGTTAAAGAAAATGAATGGTCTCGTTTGTAGGTTATGAGAAAATTTTAAAAAATAAATAAAAATAGTTGCAAGAATGAGGATTTGAACATGTGACCTATGAAATAATAATATAAGAAATTAACCAATGAGCTACAAGGTTGTTCATGCACATATTTAATAAGAATTAAATATATGTTGTTGCTTAAAAAGAAAGTGGTCTTTTGGGCTCATAGTTTTATAAAAAAAAATGAAAATGGGATTGGATTTAGGTTATGGGCTGGATCAGGTCTTGTGTTTAATTTGAAATAGGTTAAGATTTAGTTTAAAGAAATGGGTTTGGGAAAAATAGATAGAATAATAAAATAATATATTTAATAGAAAACAAAATATACGGAAAGATACTAAGAATAAATAAATACAATATTTTACTAAAGAAAAAACACGAAGGTATAATAATATTGGGGTCGTTACACGTATCCAATTATTATATGATGCAGCAACATTGGATGAAACATGACCGTACATGCATTCAACAAACACATCAATACATGTTACAAGCAATTTTAATAGATGTTACATGCAACTTATTAGAAATTGCAGCCAACTTATTAGATGTTACAGGACAATTAACCAAAGGTTACAAGCAAGTCGGTAGATATTATAGGAAACTTAATAATTATAACCAAGTTGATAGATATTACATGCAATTTAGTAGAAGTTATATGCAACTGTTTAGAAGTTACAAGCAACTGCTTAGAAGTTACAGGCAACTGCTTAGAATATATATCTATATCAATCATTTTCATAGCCAAATCAGGTGTATTGAGAAGCAAGAATTGGGATTGTACTTTATTCCACAGAAGTAACAATTAGCCCATTGTTGAGGATTGTAATGTTCAATTATTGCGTTGTAAGCAACCATCGATTCTTCCTTCAATAGGTTCATCTTTTCCAAGAACTCAACCGTCGTGTATTGGTAACACGCTGTCTCCATCAGTTGCGCGTAAGTTTCGGCTTTCGAATTCTTCATACCAAGCCCCTTGAGCCTATTTTTAAAGTTCTGATTCAAGTAAAGAATGCAAAATGAATGCAATGCGATAGGAAAATATATTCTAACCACTTCTTTGATTCCTTTGTCGGAGTCTGATACAAACACAAGGGTATGCGGCGGGTGGTAGGCCATATGATCATCAAACAACACGGCCCTCAACTGACCTAAAAACCATGTCCAATATGTGATATTCTTTTGATCGCAAATAATGAAAGCTGACGGAAACAAACCATGGTTTCCGTCATAAGCAGTCGTCGCGAATAGAAGGCCTTTTGCCATGTTCTTGATGAATGTTCCATCAAGAAATATGAGAGGCCGGCAACCATCTAAATACCCGTCAATACCAGCATCATAGCTAGCAAATACCTTCATGAATCTGTTATTCACTGATTTGTCAATGCTAATTACGCTCCTGGGATTGTTTTTCATGCACTTGCTTTGATACCACCTCAAAGAGTCATAAGAATGATGATAATTGCCGAAGAGGGTCGCTTGTGCCAATTCCTTTGCATTCCATGCAACATCGTATGAAATATTCACCCCGAACCTTCGATGGAATTCTTTCTTAGCCTCGATTGGCCGATATCCCAGTCGTGACCTCAAAACATCTACAAGCATGTCAGCTGCTAATTTCTTCGTAGAACGGGAATGTCTATCGCTTGAAATTCCTCCGGAACATGTGTGCATCGGGCAATATCTCTTTACAACCTATAGAGAACTGCTCAAACATGACAAACATGCAAATCTTAGCATAACTTAATAGTTAAAACAATCAAAAATTTGAAAAAAACGATAATTAAACTTTTACATTTCTAACGTATATGTTAACTCTATACCTCCGAGTACATGACAATGCATGCAATCTCTATTGGCATCCTTTATCCCTTTAGGAACAAGTCACTGTTACCCTCAAGCCATTATTTTTAATGTAGTCGAAATTGAATTGTTTCGCAATAACAAATTGACAAAGAGCCATCCTAACTTTGTAAGAACCCTTGAATATTTAAGATGTGCCCTGAATTGTGTCATGCAACTGAACTGGGATATTGTTCCTCATTGTTTGATCATCTCGCCTCACCAGTAACAAGCTTGACTCCAACTCAAGTACTCGGTCATTCACAATTGCTGGAGCGGAGGAACATAATGCGTGTTGATTGTTATACAAAAAACGTCGTTCCCTGATAAAAAATAAGGCGGCGCCGCATGTTCTGAGCACGTGAGCATCAGTATGCAAAGCACGTGGACGCCTACCTCTGATAGGATTAAATCCTAGGGCAGCGCCTTACGTGTTAGGCACGTGAATACCGGCATGCAAAACCCGTGGGTACCTGTTTCTATAAGAATTAAATTCTTTGGCTACGCCCATGTGCTTAGCAAGTGAGCGTCAGTGCCCAACTTGAAGCAGATTTGCTTCATATAGAATTAAATTTTATTATGGAAAAATATCTCCCTGATCAAATAAAATAAGAACAATAGTCTCTGTTAAACAGAGAGCTGTTGGATCAAAAATCCAATGGTGATTTTAAAAATCATCAAAAGATGGAATTAAATTCTATATGGGAAAATATTTCCTTAATCTTTCTAAACATATATTTTGTTAAACAGAGAACTCTTGGATTAAAAATCCAATGGTGATTAAAATATCACTATTTGAATTAAAAGATAGAATTAAATTCTATGCATGGAAAATATTTCCTTTAATCATGTTAAAAACAAGAAACATATATTTTGTTAAACAGAAAGCCTTGGATCTAAGATCCAACAGTGATTAAAAACCACAACCTGATTATGAAATTAGATTGAGATCTCTCAAATAAGAGATCTTTTAAACTAACCAACAAATTTTCCTCACCTATATAAAGGACCCGAGACTTCAAGTCTCAAAAAGCGAATCAACCCCATAAAGTGATAAAAAAAACTACAACCGAGAATTTAATTCTCTTGCTGAAGAAAAGCACCTTCTTGCCCCTCTCAAACCCTAGGTAAAGAAAAAAAGAGATCAAAATATCTCGTTTGCCTAATATGTAAAAATGAAAGGGTTTAACCCTTTACAAAGAACTTATTATTTTCTCTGTATCTGATATCCGCAAATCAAATCTCCTATAAGTTGAGAATTTAATTCTCATCGGGAAGATTTTGTTCTTCAGACTCAAAGATCTTGGGGGAAAACTAGATATGAGAAAAGAAACATGAAGAGAAGAAATGCAATGTATATTTCAGGAATTTAATTCCTCTAGAACAGGGTTCAACCTTACAAAGAACTTAGTTCTTATATAAAAAGAACAGAAGAACTTAGTTCTCAAAAAACCGATTCCAGATCTTCAAAAATAGAGATCTTGGTGATCATTAATGGCCAAAACATTATTAATAGAAATTTAACTTCTTTCAGAAAAATAAAACGATTAAATCTCTAAAGACTCAGCGCCCCACGTGCCTCACACGTGAGCGCCTATAAATAAAGACTCAGCGCCTCACGCGCCACACGCGTGAGCGCCTATATATAAAACTTGGCGCCGTACGTGCCTCACGTGTGATCGCCCATCAGTAAAGATCGGGCGCCTTGCAAGTGGATACACAAGTGGCTTGGACAAGTGGATATGGTTCAATGTATGTGAAAAAAGAATTGATTTGAAGTGTAAACACAACTCATACCCACCCGATCCTTTCTCTGTACATTACTCCAGATTACACTCAGGTGTAAATTAAAAGAAATTTCAAACACAGAGAGATACTCAAGAGACCAGAAGAGCACAGACCAAAGGTGGGTCCCATCCACCATTTCTTGGCCGCAAATTAATTCATATTGGCCGCAAATCGCGGCCAATTCTTTGCCAATTTGGTTCGTTCAAATATGGTGGGTCCCTGGTGGTCTTGTCAATCCAGTGTCATATGTAACTTTTGATTTTAGGCTGCCTATAAATAGCAGATCACATATATAGTTCTGGGAGGCTTGGGAGTGAGAAAACAGTTTGTAACTCTTGGTAGCTTCTTCTTCTTCCTTCTTTGAGCTCTCACTTGAGTGCTCCATTAAGGAGGTTGAAGTTGCTATCTACCTTGTAACTCAAGCCTTCCATTTTGTTAATAAAGAACTTGCACTTCCCTTTTGTTTAAATTCTTATTCTTGTTCTTGTGTTTTATGTTTTTCTTTTGTGTTTCATTTTTCTATTTTGTAATGCTTGAGTGAGTCTATATGGTTGTGGTGATGGTGAGGATGTGAGATGAATGACTTTGCCTTCCTCCATCTCTTGTGAATGTTTAATGTGCTCAAATCTTGATTATAACCTTAAGATTGCAAACTTGGATTGGTTTGATATGATATGTGATTTTATGGTTACTTGGTAACCTCATCATACATCATATTCTCTCCAAGACCCTATGTTGCAATGTTAAAGTTAGAATCATAATAGTGTTAAGGTTGCTAAGTGTTAGATAGGACATTTTGTTAACAAGTTGTTCGACACACTTCTTCATTTCATATACCCTATACTATCACATTTCACTTAGCAAGTTTAATGCTAAAACCACTTGCTCTCATATGCTAATTTATGTATTTGATGTTGATGTATACTTGCTAACTCTTATGCTTAGTGTTGATACTTCAAGCTTGGACATATAAACGGTAAGTGAGACAATACGGATTCGTTTCGTCTCTTGCGTCGAACTTCGATATCTTGATGACTTGTGCTTCGTAAATGCCTTGACAAGCTATATTTTACGTTGGAATCAACATAAGGACGGACAACTCATGATCAAGAGAGCGTCGAAGAAATCGCCGCAATTCAACCATCCGAACCGGAGCCACGACCGTTTTTCTTAACTAGTTCGATATTTCCGTATTTTATAATTTTTGTGACAAAACCTAAATTCTTTCTTCTCAACTCTTAAGCAACAATCTCTAATCACCAATTCCCTGTCGATCGACCCGTACTTACCGGCCGCTACAACGCATCGTGCACTTGCAGTTTATAAATTTTAAAACGAGACCGAGCTCGTGTGCGCACCATTTCTAAAACCTTTTCTTTTAAAACCGTAAAGGCGCGTGTGGGTAAAGTCCCAACAAGTTTTTGGCGCCGTTGCCGAGAAAGCGGTAGTCATTAGGGGTTGTTATTTCTGGTTCAATTGTATATACATACTAATAAATTAACTTTAACTAAAAAATTCAAAAAACAAAACAAACAAAACTGACTTTTCTAACAATTGTTCTCTGTTTTTTTGATCTGCTGACACTCTGTGTTTTATTATAAAATTTTGCATATAAAATTGGGACACTATAAGGATAGGAAGCACACGGTAAAAAGTTGGAGAACCCATTCAAAAATATGGCCGCCAATAAATCCTCTTTGGCCGCAAATTGCAGCCCATCTGCCTCCAATTGCCCCAAATTTTTTGTGTTTATTTCTTTATCCCATTTTAGCTCTAGTCTTATATGCAAAATTTCATAATTGTGTGTGCGAAGCTAATTAGCCATATATATCGCTTTTTGTACTAAATATCGTATTTTCCAACTTTTCAGATTTCAACGGAATTACGAGCAGTGATAGTGCGAAGTAAACTTCAAATTCAACAATAAGGCATTAGCGAAGTACAGTGCTATAGATCCGGATAATTTGACCCGTGCAAGCGAACATTCAAGTACTCGTGGATCACTTCGAAGGGGGGTTTCTTAACCCAAATCATATCGGTACGTATTTTTCTAACACATTCTCTCAAATCCGACACATTTCATTATTATATTTTCTGCAGGATTCTTTGCATAATTTGCCGCCAATAGAACGGAGAACTAACCCGTATTTGTTGCAGTGCTGAAGCCTAAAACGAAAATATTTGCTTGATTGATTGATTTGTTTAAATTCTTTTATTAATTTGCGCGTTTGCATCTTAATACGGATATTAAGGGCACAAGAACCAAACAAGATATGGTAAACGATTTCATCACCTTTTTCCATGGCCCACAAATCACAAAACTACATTCTTGCATACCCACAATAATTTTAAAACCAATTAGTGTTGGAGATAGTGCCCTCAGAGTCAATTATTGGATCACAGGCACGTGATTGCAATGATTGAGGGAGGACCTATCCCGGTAGAACAGTCTTACTCGAGATGATAGTATGCTATCTGGTTTACCTTTATCATCGGGTACTGCTTTAGATGACCTGACAGGTCGCTATTGCACGTTGATAGAGCCCCTAGGATTCTTGCTTGACTACCAGCAGTATGAGGGCGATCATATAAGTGAGAGCTGGAGTCTATAAGCACATCCTTAAAAGGTCCCTAGTCGTGGGAGTTTCGAGACAGGGCATCGATTCTCCAGAGTAGACTAGTGTATACAGTCGAGACCCCGACGAGGGGCGGTGGCCGGTCTCACAAGCCACTGGTGTCAGTTGGTTCACCTAAGATGTATACAGGTGCTCATTGGGTTATGAGTACACCGGACAGGACTCGCCGGGAACATGCTAGTTGGTCTTATACCTGACGTCAGATAGCAGTTCCCTGGTGACATGTGTACAGGTTAGTTCATCGACCTGAGATCGTCATTTGTCTCGTGTGAGTTCCCACTGTGCTTTGATTACTACCCTACCACGGCTCAAAGGAGTCGTGCAAACAGGTTTTAGTTGGGTACAGTCCCGAGCCACATGGAGGCAGTGAGCGGATCTTCAGGGGTTCGTCTCTCCCGGTATTGGGGGTGAGGTCGCACTGTGTCTAGGAGAGCCATTACACGAAGTCCTTGACCAAGACAGGAGATTTACTGGTAGGTATTTCAGTAGTATCTCAGGGTGTTCTGGGCTACACTCCGACACGACTTGTACCGTTTTTGGGGGTCTGACTTTTACCCACACCCTAGGCCCGCCATGCGATGCTCATAGACGAACAGACCGGACTGTACGGATATTGTCACTGACAGGCTCAGTAGGGTGTCAGGATGAGTTCGCTCATCGACGTCCCTTTTGGTCAATAGCTGGTGGCCCGTTACGTATTGGCTTATACCTCTGACGTGCTAGTGGTTAAATCCACATCCATAGTATTGACGAGTCTTTAGAGTCCACCACACTTTCAGTTACTCAAGCTTTCGGGCGAAACGCTGTAGAGGCCGTATGGAGATATGGCAGGGTCCGATCAGATACGTGCGGTATTGCACGGATCAGGATTGGACGGTTAGTACCAGAGGCCATATAGTTATATGGCACGGTTCGATCAGATACGTGCAGTATTGCACGGATCAGGATCGAACGGATTTTACTAGCCGGCTTTGGTTTAAGCCGGATCCTAGTATAGTACAGTGTAGATTTTGTCTCATTGCATTTGTATCCGGTCGGAATACAGATGCGGGTGTGTATGCACAGTATGGGGTTTTCCTGTAATTTATTACGGGACCAGTTTTCTGGAGTTGCCAGTTTGCATTCCGTTCTGGCCGGTTTTCCTTTGTTCTTTCCCGGCCGGACTTTTCCGATGGAGGGGGTTATTTGCAATTGTGCAAATAACTTTTGTGGAAGGGGTTTCTTGTATTTGTGTCATTATGATATGTTTAGCATCTTTCATCCATGATGGTGCATTAAATGAGATTAGAAAGGATATGGGTTTGATATAAGTTTGTAATGATAATGTTTTGGTTGTGGTCACCCCTTCACCTTTTACTACCATCACCTCCCTCTTGTATTATTTTTTCACTCCACCACCATTTCCCACAAGAAATGGCCGGCCACATTTTTGATGAGAGGGGAGAAAAAATGAGAGGGTTTCATTTTGATGAGGATAATTTGGTTCATCTCATTTTTCCTTGCTACACACATTCTAGTTCCACTTGAAAATTCCATTTCTCCATCAAGGCAACTACAAACCCCAAATGAGACTAGCATGATCTACACCACATTCTATAGCAAATCTTGGGCACGTCGACTTGCCAGCTTCGTGCCCGAGTTGCCTCGGTATTGAGGTGGGAGCCCGCAAAAGATGCAGACGATGTGGTGCCCTTCCGGCGAGGAGGCGACGACCGGAGTTTCCGCGGGAGATCGGGACGACGACGAGAAGACCGGAGGACTCGGATCACTCGGTATATCTCTTCCCTATCTTGTTACTTTGCTAGATCTAGTTTAATGGCCCGATCCGGGGTTTAGTGCGCAGTGGTGCCGGTTTGCTAAGTTCGCAAAATTAAAGTTTATCACCGCTTCCGCATTTGGCCGTCCGATTGACGACCGGGGCGCCGCCGTGCACTTACAGTGGTATCAGAGCCTCGCCATTAACTTCGTCTAGCTTTGTTTGATGTGTTTGCATTTCCGATCGACCAAAATTCCAAAAACTCACGTTTTTCCTCACATCAGTTTTCTGTCGAAATTTTTTGAACTCCAAAAATTTTTCAGGTTGTAGAAAACTAATGTACTGGAAAATATAAGACTTCTGTAAAATTTCGACGCAGTGAGTCGATCACTGAAGCGCGGAAGCGCGGCCAAACCCCCCCTTGGGCCGCGCTTCCGCCGCACATTGGTGTCCTCACTGTGTCCAATTTCTCCAGTAGGCTTCTGGGCTGATTTTAGGGGTTTTGGAATATTAATATTGGGCCCAAAATTTCTGTGAGTGCTACAGTATTGCTTTGGGGCCTACTTGTTAATTTTTGATCGATCGGATATTTTAAACACATTATTTCACAGTATTTACATTATATCTGCGACCGTGAATGTCACTTGATCGGTAAATCCTGTCTAACTGCTATAGCCCGGTTAGACGGAATTGCGAACGTGACTTTCACGTTGATGTTCTGTGTTTTTGCTGTAATGTTGCGGATCGGTCGTGGGGGATAGCCTGGATGCAATGCTAGTACAGTTTTGTTGTATTATGTACATTTGATATTGCGGGGCGAGCGTCCGACATGTGGACTGCCGTCACTGCCTGTTTGTATTATTCTTTTGGGGCACGACCTGGTTGCGGTCGATGTACCCGTTGTATGTATATTTTACTTTCTGTACTAGGATTACCCCGCGGAGGGGTGCACGGATAGCCGGGTTCAAGAGGGCAACAAGCCCGCATCTCATGGCATTGAGACGGAGGGGGCTTTACTCTAGGATTGGCGGGCTATTCGCCGCACTCGTAGGGGGTACAGGTTGACCCAGGAGGGGTGCCCGAGTTACCGGATTCCGTGAAGTGCTGGGTGGTCCATTCACGGTGCTGAAGGGGGCTGCCTCGCTTCAGGTTTTGGCGGGTGACTTGCCGCGCCCGTAGGGGTCTAGGATTTCATTGCACAGGCTATCCACACGACCAGGGGAACGTCGGGTTTCAGTAGTGGCTCTGTGAAACCCAAGGATCCCAGATATCTATATTGTTCTGTGATGCTGTACATTTCTGTGATGTTGCATTTCTTATCACGCCTTGAGCGAATATAATATATTGGTATATATATTAGTAGATGTTGTATATGTTTTACATCCGCGCTAGTCCAGTCCCCGCTCTGCCGTTAGTTAGCTAACCTAACGGGTGATGACGGGACCCAGTGGCGAATGCGGATGGCATATACGTACGTCAGTATATTTTCGTTCTTTGTGGTGTGATCAATTGATGGGGCTGCGTTGATTCAGATCAATGCAAGTTAAAACAAACCTATTCTGATGTTGTTGGAACACTTTTCAAAAAGCTGTTATTGCAAGGACGTTCACTTTTGTTTTGCATCGTGGTATTCATTTGGAATATCCTGCTCCTCAGTCGACGAGGCAAGGGCCGAGATCCCTTCACCGGGAGTGACCCCTTGGACAGGAGTTTACGTCAGGGCATTAACTTCACTATAGCCGATTACTTTTGCTTTGCATCGCGGTATTCATTTGGAACATCCTGCACCCCATTCTACGGGGAAAGAGCCGAGATCCCTTCACCGGGAGTGACCTCTTTAGTAAAGGTTTTCGTCACTATATTTTCTAAAAAGCTCTCCGTTCCTTCAACGATATCAAGTTCATTACGTTAAAGGTTTTTGCCAGAAACCATTCGTAGCCCTCCGTCGTTTCATATGGGTAGTCAATAGTATTCAAGCTGTGTTTGTTGGCCAAAGTCAAGGCACAGTGTTTGGTAGCTGTTGGTTATTCATATGCAGCATAGATAGATGTGTTGGTTTGGGGCAGTCGTACTACCATTTTGGCCAAAGTCAAGGGTATGTACGGGTGGGCTCAAATTAACCTGGAGAATGACGGGTTGAACTTGACATGTGACTTATGATATGTTGGCCAAAGTCAAGGTCATAAGAGCATGGGGTAGAAATCCACATCGGGAGTTTCAAAAGAACTGAAACTTGCCAGATATGCGCATACCTTCTGGAGTGTGATACCGTGAGCGGATTCCGTCACGTTATCATGCGATGAGAGTTGGATCCCGATTCCCACTGATGAGTTGGTTTACTCCTCGGGTGACCCCGACTAATTCTTCTTTCAGGTTTGGAGGAGAGTTTGAGGTACAGTGGGAGGTTTCCTGATTAGATAAATTGGTAACCATTCTGATCTAGGGTAGAGTGCACGCTGAGTGTTTCTTTTCTCTCTCTCTTTGGCAGCGACCATTGACCCGACCCTAGACTATGACTCAGTGACCAAGTTGACCGAACCTTCTTAACACTGGCTTTTGGATTGTCAGAGTTGCAGACCTCATTGCCACTCCTACTTTTACCCTTTTCTCCAGGACACCCTGTATTACTGCGAACGTCCACTTCCATTGGACAAAACCATCGTATGGTTAGATACGAACTCGAAGGAATTCGAGGATGGTTTCCGGTTCTGGAGAAAACGGATGGGATTATTCAGTTGTCTTTTCCCTTTTACCTTCTCTCAAGTTGTGAGTACTCCTTAGTTTAGGAGATAGTACACCTATTACGCAAATTGGATAGTCTTCTTCCAAACCATAGGCTGGTGCCGACCGGTAGGGAATGAAGAAAACCAATTAGCCTAAACGGTGTGCAGAAGGTATTAAGATTAAGACAAAGCAAGGGATTAGTAAGAGGGCAAAATAAATTGCGACTGATATTCACGACCAAACCAAGTATTTTTTCGCCAATCCTAAATCACCTTTGTATTTCTCCAGGACACTCCGTATCACTACGAAGATCCACAGTATATTGGATAATCCATCGTATGGTTATATACGAACTCGAAAGGAACTTGTTCCAGTTCGGGGATGGATTCTGGTCCAGGAGAAATAGGAATAAGGTTTATTCAGTTGTCTTTTATCTTCACCTTCTCTCGCATTGCGAGTGCTCCTAGGACTAGGACAGTACACCCATCATGCTTATTGGATAGTCTTCTTCCAAACCATAGGCTGGTGCCGAACGGTAGGGAAGGAAGAAAACCAATTGGCCTAAAGGGATGTGCAGAAGGTAATGACTAAAGACATATAAAGGGATTTGGAGAGGTGGCAAAGAATTATACGGTTATAGTTGTGAATCTGGATAATGGTAGAGGCATTACTAGGAATACCAGGATACCCCATCGAAACATTTCAATGTTTCAGTTCAACTGTGTACTGTTAAAAGAAAACTGATTTCCCGATTAGACACTTGCTCCAGGGTATGTATTTGCCAGGTTTGATTCTCACATCTGTATGGTTTTACAGATGATGAGTGGGAGTAAGTTATTGGGAATTGGGTGATCATCCTCATTATATCGGGATTCGTTGTAATCGGTGATATTTGAGGAGATCACCTGGGATGTTTGCCGGTCGGCAAATATTTGGTTTTGAATATCCACTGTTGTGCACCAATTTCAAATTGATATATCTGTACGTCTATTTTCATAGAGTGAGATATACCTTTTGATATTATGTCGATGACATTTACCTATATCAGTGGATGGTTAGGTAAGGAGCATTAAACAGCAGTGTAATTCTTCTTAACCATAAGTACAGTTTTCAACCTACGACACACAGTGAAAGAGTTGTTAGGCTCGGCGGACTTATACAGAGTATTGTATGTTGTCCAGTGTCCATTAGGACAGAGGGGTTGTTCCTCATACTATATTCTGTTTACTTTTAACTTCTCTAGTTCTTAGACATGTGTTTCGTAGAAACATAGGGTCTAAGTTTTGAGGAGTTATAGGTATTTGAATAGAATAGAGAACCAGGTGTTGCAAGTATCGGGATTCTTCAAGGTGATCGAAGATGTAGATACTTGTGTATGGTATTCAGTTGATAGTAATGATAAAGAGAAATTGCTTCTCTTTCAGGTTACTCATAATTGGAAGCATTCCTAAGTTGAGTAACGCTGATCGGCCTCTCTCCATTTAGTTGACATGCACTGGAGACAGCTGCATGATTTGAATCTGGTTCAATTAAATCAGTGCCTCTGGTTCTATATTGGATATAGTACAGTTCATATCTTAACATTGTTAAGGTATGAGGAGTTGTCCGACTTATGAATAAAACCAGACTCTGGATAACTCAAGGCACGTTTCTGTAATGGCTGTTTGTGGGTTGACCCAGGCTATGACGAGGGTTGATTTTCTACCATCTGGGAGATCAATAGTAATATTGTTCTAGACTCGCCACAGTTTTAATAAAAATGGATTTTTTCAAAAACAGTAGTGGGAGTATGGTAGAACTGGAAGTGATTCCAGAACCGCAAACGATTACTGAAGATTTGATAAGGAACCTAAAGATTCAATCTGATTTGACATTCCATTGGCCACTCCGCAGATACGGTGGGTAACTTCAAGCACCCGAGAGGTACTCCGGTAGCCTCAAGGACGGTGACAGGGAAGTTCTTATTTACCCACACTTGCCATTGTTGTTGTTCCAGACTGTGAGACCCGGCAGGAGGATGAGTATAGCGTCGTTCTAAACTAGCTTTAGAAGTGCACATCTATATGACTCTGCCAGAGGGTTTTCGTAGTCAGTGGAAGCAGCGGAAGCATTGGTGGACATCAGGCTTATGTCTATTTATAGACTAAAGCAGATATAGCGGAGTTAGATCATCTGTTTCTGATGTGACAGTCATAGGTTTGACGTCATCAGAATAGGGGATGGATCTGTTGAGAAGGTAGTAGGAAGTGATATTCCTATACTACGATCGGTTATATTTTGGTCGTCACACAGTGGTTTCTCCACATGGGACTTGGACATTATATCAGACATACTGGTTACTAGATCTATGGTTTTAGATCTAGATTTGGGTGGTTTCCCAATCAGGGTACTTTGACAGCATTCTAAGAGTATTTAGAATGGACGACTCCTGGCATGGTAGTGTACCTGCAGGTAATGGAGTCACCCTCTCTAAAGGTGTCTTATAGACTAAAGTAGAGAGGGATGTGCATGATTGGCAGATCACTTGCTTAGGCAATTGAGTCAATCATGAGATGTCAAGTACCACACCAGATGTTGTTCTTGCACTAGATGCAATAAGTTGATATTGATCCAATCCTGGAGGAACAGTCGGAAGCAGTTTTAGAACATAAGTGAATGTTCTAGGGATATGATAACGGCTGCCTCCTTTAGGAGACGGTTATCACTCCAGGCTTCCAAGGTGACATGGACGACAAGGAGGTTGTCAGAGTTATAGTTTTCCCTCTGACGAGGGGCAGTATTTTGGACAGATGATCCAGGCAGATACTGAAGGAGGCATGGCGCAGGATACTGATTAAGTTCAGTTGACGATACAGTCTAAGAAGTCTGGATTTGAAGTTCATTTATGAACTGGGTCCCATCAGACATCCAGACATCCTAAGACAGGTATTGCTCATTTCGGGAGATGGTTTTCTCCGCGAACTTGAGATATAGAGAGACATAGAAAGAAACATCTAGGCGGATCCACTCACTGAGGCTATTCCTCGAACGCAAGAGTTTCGCAAACAGGCTTTATGAGACTGACTAGTAGAGGAGTTGGGTGTTCGGTATCACACGGGCTGTGAGTATGCGACATCGCAATAATTAGCCTTGAGTGCAAGTAGGAGATTGTTGGAGATAGTGCCCTCAGAGTCAATTATTGGATCACAGGCACGTGATTGCAATGATTGAGGGAGGACCTATCCCGGTAGAACAGTCTTACTCGAGATGATAGTATGCTATCTGGTTTACCTTTATCATCGGGTACTGCTTTAGATGACCTGACAGGTCGCTATTGCACGTTGATAGAGCCCCTAGGATTCTTGCTTGACTGCCAGCAGTATGAGGGCGATCATATAAGTGAGAGCTGGAGTCTATAAGCACATCCTTAAAAGGTCCCTAGTCATGGGAGTTTCGAGACAGGGCATCGATTCTCCAGAGTAGACTAGTGTATACAGTCGAGACCCCGACGAGGGGCGGTGGCCGGTCTCACAAGCCACTGGTGTCAGTTGGTTCACCTAAGATGTATACAGGTGCTCATTGGGTTATGAGTACACCGGACAGGACTCGCCGGGAACATGCTAGTTGGTCTTATACCTGACGTCAGATAGCAGTTCCCTGGTGACATGTGTACAGGTTAGTTCATCGACCTGAGATCGTCATTTGTCTCGTGTGAGTTCCCACTGTGCTTTGATTACTACCCTACCACGGCTCAAAGGAGTCGTGCAAACAGGTTTTAGTTGGGTACAGTCCCGAGCCACATGGAGGCAGTGAGCGGATCTTCAGGGGTTCGTCTCTCCCGGTATTGGGGGTGAGGTCGCGCTGTGTCTAGGAGAGCCATTACACGAAGTCCTTGACCAAGGCAGGAGATTTACTGGTAGGTATTCCAGTAGTATCTCAGGGTGTTCTGGGCTACACTCCGACACGACTTGTACCGCTTTTGGGGGTCTGACTTTTACCCATACCCTAGGCCCGCCATGCGATGCTCATAGACGAACGGACCGGACTGTACGGATATTGTCACTGACAGGCTCAGTAGGGTGTCAGGATGAGTTCGCTCATCGACGTCCCTTTTGGTCAATAGCTGGTGGCCCGTTACGTATTGGCTTATACGTCTGACGTGCTAGTGGTTAAATCCACAGCCATAGTATTGACGAGTCTTTAGAGTCCACCACACTTTCAGTTACTCAAGCTTTCGGGCGAAACGCTGTAGAGGCCGTATGGAGATATGGCAGGGTCCGATCAGATACGTGCGGTATTGCACGGATCAGGATCGGACGGTTAGTACTAGAGGCCGTATAGTTATATGGCACGGTTCGATCAGATACGTGCGGTATTGCACGGATCAGGATCGAACGGATTTTACTAGCCGGCTTTGGTTTAAGCCGGATCCTAATATAGTACAGTGTAGATTTTGTCTCATTGCATTTGTATCCGGTCGGAATACAGATGCGGGTGTGTATGCACAGTATGGGGTTTTCCTGTAATTTATTACGGGACCAGTTTTCTGGAGTTGCCAGTTTGCATTCCGTTCCGGCCGGTTTTCCTTTGTTCTTTCCCGGCCGGACTTTTCCGATGGAGGGGGTTATTTGCAATTGTGCAAATAACTTTTGTGGAAGGGGTTTCTTGTATTTGTGTCATTATGATATGTTTAGCATCTTTCATCCATGATGGTGCATTAAATGAGATTAGAAAGGATATGGGTTTGATGTAAGTTTGTAATGATAATGTTTTGGTTGTGGTCACCCCTTCACCTTTTACTACCATCACCTCCCTCTTGTATTATTTTTTCACTCCACCACCATTTCCCACAAGAAATGGCCGGCCACATTTTTGATGAGAGGGGAGAAAAAATGAGAGGGTTTCATTTTGATGAGGATAATTTGGTTCATCTCATTTTTCCTTGCTACACACATTCTAGTTCCACTTGAAAATTCCATTCCTCCATCAAGGCAACTACAAACCCCAAATGAGACTAGCATGATCTACACCACATTCTATAGCAAATCTTGGGCACGTCGACTTGCCAGCTTCGTGCCTGAGTTGCCTAGGTATTGAGGTGGGAGCCCGCAAAAGATGCAGACGATGTGGTGCCCTTCCGGCGAGGAGGCGACGACCGGAGTTTCCGCGGGAGATCGGGACGACGACGAGAAGACCGGAGGACTCGGATCACTCGGTATATCTCTTCCCTATCTTGTTACTTTGCTAGATCTAGTTTAATGGCCCGATCCGGGGTTTAGTGCGCGATGGTGCCGGTTTGCTAAGTTCGCAAAATTAAAGTTTATCACCGCTTCCGCATTTGGCCGTCGGATTGACGACCGGGGCGCCGCCGTGCACTTACAATTAGAACCCAGACTTTAAGGATTCGCGCTCAATATGGCAAGTTAATTGTGTTTAGAACACCGCTTAATGTTATATTGTTCACAAAGTGTCTAGGCATGCGTTAGCACAACCGCTAAAAGAGAAAGGGTTATTCTAATTAAGGAACTTCGCGAAAGCTTTGGACAACCTTCCCTTATCTCTGCACTTACCTGGTTTTGTGATCTGTATATCTTGAGCCCGTTTCTCGA
The DNA here is from genome assembly GCA_030015575.1 of Agapanthus africanus. NCBI lineage: Eukaryota > Viridiplantae > Streptophyta > Magnoliopsida > Asparagales > Amaryllidaceae > Agapanthus > Agapanthus africanus. The sequence goes on along the minus strand of CM057337.1, from coordinate 879,202,905 downwards.
CACAATTTTACTTCGACAATCAGGTTCTTGAGCAGATCTAGTTGACTTAGCATAACATAGACTGATAAGGGTATGATATTCTTTGTTTTTGTAATTTTATGAATACTTGTTGATATGGGTGATACACAGTTCGATTCGATTCTTCACAATCCTTATTCTTTTGTTAATACTCAGACCCAATTCGTTTGTTCAAATTACCAAGATTCATCCCACATTCATGAAAATTGTCCTTTCCTAGAGAGTGGCCATCCCTCCCCGAATTTTGATATCGGTTGCCCACCTAGCACTCTTGAACCCAATCCTATTTCAAACATAGATCAAATGATTGAAAACTTAGAGAAAGAGGTTGTTTACCGCCGAGAACAGGGACGAAACGGGATGGATCGTCTTGCCTAAATTTGGGGGCAGATGCTATTTAGATTTATCCGTCCACCTCTCCGATGATGCCAAGTTGATTTATGGTACCGTATATCGGAGGTTTGGACGGATGCAGCTGTTATAGCAGATTTCGTCAGATTCCCCTCGTTTATGAGGGGGGTTTTTATTGTGGGGACGCTCTTCCCTGTAGGCGCAAGCCCCTGCAGTTAATTACGTTACCCCATCGCGATAACCACTTTGTCCTGCTCTGGAAGTTCACTTCGTGTCGTGTGTGTTTGTTTTATTTTTGGTTGCCCGTGGATTGTATACGGAGACTAATTTGTGTCGTCGCCCGTAGGGTGTGGATTAGTCCAAATCCGTATATCTTAAATTTGGTTTTGGGTTGATTTAAGGATCGTTGATATGTTTTGAGATCAAGATCGACTTAAATGTATACGAGCAGTTGGGGCTCGGTTGTTTTTTTTAAGGATACGTTAGTCCACTTTTGAGACTAAGATCGACTTAACAAGGTCTTAGGATCATTTTTGCTTCAGATCCAGTAAAAGAGCATTTGGGCTCTGTTGTTTTAGTTTAAAGACGTTTCGGTCTGTTATCGCCATTTTGGAGGTGAAGTTTTAGTTTGAGGACGTCTCGGTCCGTTGATCACCATTTTGGAGATGAGATTTTAGTTTAAGGACGTCAAGCTCTGTTGATCACCATTTGGGGGTGAGATTTTAGTTTAAAGACATTACGATCCGTTGTTGTCATTTTGGAGGCAACGGTTAGTTTAAGGACGTTTCGGTCCGTTGTTGCCATTTTGGAGGCAACGGTTAGTTTAAGCACGTTTTGGTCCGTTGTTAGTTTAGGGACGTCTCGGTCCATTGTCCATCTTGTGTGCATGTGTATTTGTTACATGACGGGATGAACAACGATGATATGGGATGCATCCGGTCAGGGATGTGTTTGATTTGGGATGTGTACGTCGGTTTAGGAAGTGCACCAAAAAGCAGTTGGTTGTCGGGACCCGCCACCTCTCTGAAGACGTTGAGGAATTACAACGACATGTATCAGAGGTGTATAAAGATGTACCCTTGAACCAATTCCTGTGTTTGAGGGAAAAGGGATTAATGGTAAACCCAGGAATCATTAATTGTATTTTGAGACTAAGATTTCCTCTGGGGAATGTAGGATGAATATCATTTTGGGATATCATCAGTTGGAAGATCGATAGTCGTATTTGGGGCTAAGATCGGTTTGGGAAGTAGTGAGCACATGGGCTCGGTTGATCTGAATTAGAGAGTTTCTACTCTCAAGGGATCTAACCAACATGGGCTTGGTCCACTCAGTTTTCTTTTTATTTGAAAAAAGAGTGTTAAGCACTTGTTTTGGCTCAGTCCCCTTCTTTGTGCAAAAAGTGCTAACCACTTATGTAAGTTCTGACGCTCACATATAATCATGTGGGGTTTTCAGTCATGGGAATTTCCCAATAAGTGTTAAACACTTTACCCATTTTGTCTTTATATGGAGTGTTAAGCACTCTTTATAGCGCCCACGTACGAAGCACGCAAGGAGCTAGGCGCTAGGCGCTGCCTAGTGAGTGCCAAGCACTTTTTATTCTGTGGCACCTACGTGAGGGTCACGTGAGGCGCTGGGCACCGCTTGCTGAGTGCTAAACACTCCTTTCTTTTGTAGCGCCCACGTGAGAGGCACGTGGGGCGCTGGGTGCTGAGCGTCACCCACTGAGTGCTAAGTACTCCAGAGTTCTTTTGTAGCGCCCACGTGAGAGGCATGTGAGGCACTGAGCACCACTCCCTGAGTTTTTTTATTCTGTGGTGCCCACGTGAGGGCCACGTGGGGAACTTGGCGCTGAGCGCCGCTCAATGGGTGCTAGGCACTCTTGTATCCCCCACGTGAGGAACACATGGGGCGCTGGGTACTGAGTTCTTTTTTTTCTTGAATGATCCACAGGATCTTTATCTACTTTTATTTACCTAAAATTTTCAAGAAGAGAGTTCTTCTTCCTCGAGAATTTAATTCTCTGTTCTTTCGAAGCTTTCTCTCTTTTTTTAAGCTTATAGAGGGGTTTCTCTCCCTCAGACTTGAAGTCTTGGATCCTTTATATAGTAGGGGCAGTTTGTTGATTAGCTCTGAGGAAATCTTTCATTTAGAGATCCCAAATGATTTGGGGATTTTACCCAATGTTGGATCTTTGATCTAAGGACTTCTGTTTTACAGAAAGTATTTTCTTGTTTTTAACAAGATTAGGGAAATATTTACCCATACAGAATATATTCTGTAGATTGGTGATTCTTTAATCAGCATTGGATTTTTAATCCAACGGTACTCTGTTTTACAGAGGGAAATCTTTCTTGTTTAGAAAGATTTGAAGAATATTTCCTCTAAACATAATTTAATTCTGCATCCTGTTAATTTATCATCTCCGTTGGATCCTTGATCCAACGACTCTGTTTAACAGAGAATAGAATTTAATTCTACTGGGCATCGGCGCTCACGTGTTGTGCACGTGAACGCTGCTTAAGATTTTTGTGTGCCTTGCACACTGGCGCCGCTCATATAAGAGTTTTTAACTTTGGCGCCGGCGCCCTCGTGTAAGGCACGTGAGGCGCTTGAGTGCTGGGCGCTACCTCACAGAGCTTTGCTCTTTTATTGAGGAAATAGAGGTCGACAAGATAACTGCTTTAGCATCACTACCGTCACAACCCTCCCTTCCTGAAATAGTTGACACACAGATAGGGTATGATAGTGAGATGGATGCTAGATTGACCGCTTTAGAGAAAGGTATTGAAGTGATGACTGCATTCAAAAATCAAACAACTTCGACGCTAGCTATGTTCATACAACATTCTGATCAATTGTTTCATACTCAAGCTCAATCATTGGCTAGAATCGACGAACAAGTAAAACATTTAGCTGTGAAGATTCTAGGGATTGAACACGGTCAATTGGAACCCAATAATGTCAATATCTGTCATCTAGAAAGTCAGCCAAGTGAGATAAATGATCAAACAAATTTTGATGATTTCATAGATGATGATGTAATTAATTTGACTGAGTGTTATCAGGACAAGCAAGAAAACCCTCCGAGTCAGTCGTCACTACCCTTCAAGTATCAAATAGGCCTCTCATCACTTGTGATCTTGAGAATGATTTAACCGATATACTACTTGAAGATGAGATTCTTGCACCGGCTGATTTTTGCGCTAAAACTTTAGAGGAGGGAGCTTGTGAATTTGACGAGTATGGTGTCGATGTAGTGTTCGATATAATTCACAATCAGGAACCCACAATTTTAGTATCACCTATTAATATAGTTTTGGACAAAACGTTTGTGTGGGAACCTACTTTTTTAGATGACATGGACTTACCCATATGTGAATGTGATGAGTGAGAACTAGTTTTGGGAGATGTGAGCTGTAACGACGAGAGTAGGATTGTGCAGGATTATAGGGAGGAAGACAAGCTTAAGAAACATTCTTGCATGCCGAGTTTTGAGAAGATATTTGCGGATGAACTTGATATTCTTTGTGAGTTTGAGTTGGGATCAATTTGGGAACATCTGACGGACCTTTTTTTGCTGAACTTTTTAAGGATGAACTCCAGTTTTTAAACAAGCCTGACATCGAAACTCAACACATGCTTCTTGAACATACAATTCATTCGGGCAACAATTCTTTGACTCATTCAAAACTTCATCTTCGCATTCAACGTTTTCTGATCCCTACTTTCACACACCCATGCCCTTTTCTAATATCTAACCATACAATTAACATGTACATTTTCTTTTTCTTTTTTATACACTTTCTCTTTTACCAGCCCTGTTCTTATATTGACAATAGCTGGTACTAATTTCTGGACAAACGTAATCTCTTAACTTGTGAATGCTATAATTAACTCTTAAAAATTTTCTTTTTGTGAATAAAATATCACCATGATGTCTAAGTCTAGCTACCAGAGATGGGGGCAACGATGAGAGTATCGTAAAACTCAGGTTTGGGGGTGAGCACAGTGTTTATTTTGCCACATCATGTGTAAATTCTGCATTATATATATTGAAAAACCCATAAAAATTAGAAATTTTTTTCAAAACATAAAAACTTTGTCTTCATGTTAGCTAGCAGGGAAACTTAGACTTAATGTCTGACAGTGCGTTTGATAAGATAGAAACAACTGAATCCTTTTTGAGATATTGAAAACCCGAAAGATAACCCTCCGTTGAGTTTAACCGTAGCTAATATACGTCGTTTATATCACTTTACACGTATCATGAGTTTTTGAGAATTAGATGAAAAGTCTGAAATGTCTTTAAACTTTTGAAAATTGATAAGCATCTTTAGGATTAAAAATGTTTGTTCTGAATTAAGTAATATCAAGAATAGTTCATAAAGTGAAGTGGATATGAGGGATATTATCGAATGTTTTAATAGAAGCTAAAAGTCTGAAAAATAACCCATCTGGAATCTTGTTGGAGTGATTACACACCTTTTCACACGAACACGTCTTTAGGATGAAAAAGAAAAGCTGGCAATATCTCTGTTCGCACTGCTTTCAGAATATTTTAAACACAACAAAATGAGTCTTTTGTTTTGTGACCTTGGTAGCTTGGGCAATTAAGTCTTAGGTGTGTCTCCACACCTAATACCCTACAACCATCAAGTTTGGGATTCATTGACCCAAAACTCGCTAAGTCTGCAATCGCGAAATAAAACAAGCTAAGCAAGTGTTCTCTTCGAGTTAAAAGTCCTCACGGTTCTTTGTAGGAGAATAATTTTGGCGGAGACGAGTTTTCTATTATAATAGTTTTTTAGCGGAGATATGAATGTTTAAATTATAAGACTTTATGCACGATCACGAAAGGTGTGTATGAACAAAGACAGGTGAAGGGTAGGAATGAAGAATAAGACTTGGTTCTCTGTTAAAAAGGATAGAAATTCTGACTTGAAACTTAACCGGAGAACGAAACTTGAAAAAACTTAAGTCTTTTCAAACTCGTGTGATCTTTTAAAGGTCTGTCTTGGTCCATATTTATAACATGATGACTCTAATCGAATTTTTAAAACTTTATGACACTATTCGTACAACCACATCAAGACATGTATGAGCTTATGTTAAATGAGATACGAGTAGTGAAAAATAAGGGTTGGACATTTCTGACTAGGATGATAAAACTTCTAGTTTTGATGCTTAACTTTAAGATTAGAATCAACAGTTTCCTCATGAAACTAACTTGATGGGATTTTGTGGGTGCAATCCACTGAAAACCTTCAGGAGACAAAATTCCTTCTACTAGGGACACCTAGAGGTTTAACGGCTTGTTGCACGGGCTCAGTGCAATCACATTCTCTGTGAAAGTGAGGTTAGGATTTTGTTTTACTCGGGACGAGCAAAAGATAGGTTTGGGGGTATTTGTTCGGCACGATTTATTATATTTTTATACAATTCATTTCCTATCATTTTGTCAATAAACAGTACTATTTTATCTCTGTCTGCTCATTAGTACATATTACAGGTGCACAGGCAAAAACATTGGAGACGGTACACAACATGTACAGAAATGACGGTTTTCAGCCGAAACTGCAAACAGGACAGATAACAGATCAAGACATTGAGTTTTGCAAACAAAATAATGTTATGTATAAATAAATGTGATTTTTTGTCCAACATAACCAAGTGAGCATGAGCCATCATGGATTGTTCTCCTCCGAAAGACCGGAAAGACAAACATCTTGCCTGAATTTGGGGGCAGATACTATTTGGTGCTATTCGTCCACCTTTCCGAAGATGCCAAGTTGATTTATGACACCATATATCGAAGGTTTAAACGGATGCGACCGATGTAGCAGACTTCGTCAGATTCCCCCTCATTATGAGGGGTTTTTGATTGTGGGGACGCTCTTTCCTGTAGGCGCAAGCCCCTGCAGTTAATTATGCTACCACATCGCGGTAACCACTTTCTCTTTCTCCAGATGTCACTTCGTGTCATGTATGTTTGTTTTATTTTTGGCTGCCCGTGGATTGTATACGGAGACTAATTTATGTTGTCACCCGTAGGGCGTGGATTAGTCCAAATTCGTATTTTCTTAGATTTGGGTTTGGGGGTTGGGTTTAAGGATACGTTAGTCTCATTTGAGACTAAGATCAACTTAAACGTTTATTAAGGATACGTTAGTCTAATTTTAGACTAAGATCAACTTAACAGTTTGTTAAGGACACGTTGGTCTAATTTTAAACTAAAGTCAACTTAACCATTTGTTAAGAATACGTTAGTCTAATTTTAAACTAAGATCTACTTAACGGGATCATTTAGATCCAACAAATGAGCATTTGGGCTCTATTGTTCTAGTTTAGGGACTTTGCGGTCAATTACCAGTTTAAGGACATGGTAGTCCAAGGTTAAGGACATCATTGTCCATGGGTTTAAAGGGACCCCACAGTCCGAGATTAAGGACATCATAGTCCGTGGGTTTAAAGGGACCCCACAGTACGAGGTTAAGGACATCATAATCCATGGGTTTAAAAGCACCCCACAGTCCGTGGAATGATTGGTTATCGGGACCCGTCACCTCTCTGAAGACGTTGAAGAATTACAACGACAAATATCAAAGGAGTGAAGAGATGTACCCTTGAACCAAAGTTGATTGGGAGATCTGTAATCCAATTTGGAACTAAGATCAATTAATTAGATTATGAGCACATTGACTCGGTTAAATCTGAATTGAGAACTTATGGCCAAATTGGTGTCACGCCCCGCTTCCCAGCGTACGCTAAGATGGACACGTGACATAGCTAACCATACTACCTGTGGATAGGAAACATCCTTCCACAGTCACATTACGGCTGTAGAGATATCAAGAACAGGAAAGTAAACTAACTATCTAGTACATGTCCATAAGCCAGAGTAAAAGAGTCAAGAAATAACAATATGCGGAAGCCAAAAGATACAGTAAATGAAACACCTGGAAGTGAAACTACATACCGACAGGAACTTCACCGCTCGTCTAACAGCGGCAATACTCCTGATCAGTCAGCAACAAGGTAGAAGAATCTGGGCCATGCAAAACCCAGACGTCAGCGCGTCATGTCATCAAGCAATAAAATATAAACAGGGTAACAGGCAATGCAAATATAATCACGAATGAAAGCAGGTGTAACAGTAATGTAAATCAGGGCAGTGAAGGGTAATGTGCAGTGAATAAACTAAACTGTTATATTGGGTTATCTACTCTCAAGTCTTTGAAATCAAATTGATGAATCATCGATGTAACTCAATAGTATCGCGTGCATACCCGGGACCATGGCCCAGATTCTCGGGCTGAAACCGAGACATGCCGCTAGGCACTAAACAGGAATGTATACAGATGAATGATATCAGCAGCATCATTCTAAGGCTGGCCTACCCTCTAAAACTGATCAGAACAAGTAGCGAACTGTTGAGTTACAAGTCAGGTTTCACCTTTGATTTCCCCATACCCCCAAGTTATATGTGTATGTAAAATCAGGTATTCAGTAATCAAGAACTAATACCAACACAGGATCAGGTAAGAGCAGGTTTGTCTGGATAGACAACAGGAACGGTCCATGAGGACTACATGTCAGGTTTGTTGGCATTAGACACAAGAACAGGTAACAGGTAAAGCCATGGTACATCAGGTCAAGTCGAGTAGTGTATTTAGATGTCATGTCATGTCAAGAGTGTAGTACCATGTCAGGTCAAGTAATATGCGTAGCAAGTCATGTCAGGGTGTTCAAGATAACATGTGGATGCTCATAAAGCACTAATGTAAACATGGGTAAACAAAATAAGCATGTGTAATAATAGAATCAACAAGCTGGAACTTATAACATGAAATGCAATCAAGTACAGATTAAAATATGTAGATGCACAGTTATCAGTTTGGGGTTTAAGGAATAGTTTCAACATTACATGAATGTAGTATAGCAATTATGGATGTTAAAACGTGTACTAATAATCTAGAAGTGCAATCGAATATAAATCAGGCTAGATGTATGCAAACGGTCATCTGTGAGGGTAAAACTATAACGGGTACTATATACTATGTAAGTAAGCCCCGTGTGATAACAATATTGGTATGGATGCAGTTTGATGTACTCCAACATGCAATAAGATATGTTTTCCATGACTTAAATCTAAAATGGTATAAATGAATGCAACGAAACACCGAAGTGTTATAAAACGAAACATGTGGTACTAGATTTACAGTACAGGTATAATCTATATTTAAATAGTCATAAAATAATTTAAATAGCATATTTAGTAATTAAATAGCATGTAGCAAGTTTCACTTGCCTGGACGAATCAAGAACGGAAATACGGAACGTCTCACGTCGGCGGAAAACGTCGCGACGCGCACACGGCACACGGAACGGATCCAAACCACACACAATGTGACCACACGGGTTAGGTAAGCTCGCTGGGTTGTCGGGATCGTCGACGGCAGCGGCACGGCTCTGGCGGGTGACCGGAAAGAACAAGAAATCAAGAAAGAGAGGAGAAGAAGAAGAAAAGGGAAGAAGGAGAGGGCTGTGTGTTAGGTGCCCTGGGTTCAGAGGAGATGGAAATTAGGGTGAAGTCGATGATAGGCTGTCGAGGGTTTTCCGGCGATGTTGCAAGTGAAGGGTGCAGGTGAGGGTTTCTGGGCTCTTGGTTGCAAGGTTTGGGTGTGCAGGAGTCGGATCTGAAGTGCAGGGAGGAGGAAGGAGGAGGTGATGAAGATGGAGGTGGTGGTAAGGGTGTGAGGAGATGAGGGAGATCGGCGGCGGCGAGGGCGAGGCTGCGAGTTCAGGTGTGCAAGGGTCGGTGAAGTTGAGGTATGGGTCGTTGGGAGTGGAATAGGGAGGTGATGAAGGTGGTGGCAAGGTGAGGAGGCGACGACGAGGCCGTCGGCGGAGAGGACGACAACGACGACGAAGGCAGCAAGGGTGCAGCGATGGGTTGCAGTCGGGGAACGAAGGTGGTCGAGGAGGGGAAAGAGGAGGAGAGAGAAAGAGGACGATGAGGGGAGGCCGACGAGGTCGACGGCGATGGTGGCGACGGTCGCGAGCACAGGGCGTAGGTTCTCGGAAGCGGAGGCAGGAAAAAGAAAAGAGGAAGAAGAGGTGGAAGACGTGGAAAATATAGGGTTAGGTTTCCAATGGGATTAGAATATTTAAAGAAGATATACATAGTATTTAGAGAGAGAGAGAGAGAGAAAGGAGAGAAAAACGTGAGATTGGAGAGAGAGAGAGAGACGTGAGGCTAAAGATTTTAATAGAAAGAAAAAATATAAAATAAAATATAGAGAGAGAAAGAGACAGCGAGAGCAGAGATAAGTCTGTTATATTAATATATTATATAGTTAAAAGAAAACAGTTATATATATATATATATGTTGAATATTTTTGGTTAAAGAAGGAAAGGATATAATATTATAATATTAGTCCATTGAGATTTTGCAAATACAAATCTACTCCAAAACACGTCCGGGTGGGGTCTACAAAATTCAGATTTAAAATATGAAAAATATATGCGACCTCCAAATTTCGAAATGAAGGCTCAGTTAATGAAAATGCATACCCCCAAGAACGGATGCACGTATGTGCGCGTAGCCATCCAAATACGTCTGTTTCACCAAACGGGACGAGAACAAGATGCACGGACGTTACCACGGGGTTAGGGGTATCAAGCATGTATGAAATGCAATTTTAATTTATTTTCCGCGACCTAAAATGTTATACGATAAAGATGCGATACTAGATAAAATACCAGTATGTACTAAACATGAGATGCATGTGTCCATGCAACAAGTCAGGGTGGTCTATAAATAAGAATCAAATAGGTTCAAGCAAGCGGGTTGGATCGAATGCAATGTAAAAATGTAAAATACCATTCGCACCCAAAACCCGTTAAATCAAGAAAATACCACAGATAAGTAAATACGGGAACTGGAATTGGTACAAATGAACTCAGTCGTTACATTATTCCCAACTACAAAAAGAATTTCGTCCTCGAAATTCCAAGAACAAGAAAGGATAAACAATCAAGAAACTAAAAGAATAGATGTGGAAACTTCTGCCGTATTTCATCTTCTCGTTCCCAAGTCGATTCCCCATGTGAGCGATTTCTTCAAGAAAACAAGTACAACAGTGATAACCTCGTTCTTCAGAACCTTTTCTCTACGATCCACAATTGACATCAGCCGTTCCTCAAAGGCTAAATCTTCATGTACGGTTAGCTCCAATGATTCAACCCATGTGTTTCATCTCGAACATACCTACGGAGTTGAGGTATGTAAAACACGTCATGAATATTCCTCAAAGATCGTGGTAACAGCAAACGATACGCCCCTTCTTCAACATGCTCTCAAAATCTCGAAAGATCCAACGAATCGAGAACTAAACTTTCCTCGACTTCCGAAACGAATCACTCTTCTAGTTGGTGATATCTTCAAATTTCCAAATCACTAACCACGAACTCCAGAGATCTCCTCGATGTATCTATCCAACTCTTCTATCGGTCTTGTGCTGCTTTCATGTGATTCCGGATAGTACTAACCTTCTCAACTGTCTGCTCAACCACATCCGATCCCAACAATCTTCATCCTCTGACATTGTCCCATCAAACAGGTGAACGGCATTGCGACCATACAAAGCTTCAAATGGAGCCATCTGAATAGTTGCCTGGAAACTACTGTTGTAAGAAAACTTCACCAATTGTAGATGATCCTCCCTTGAACCTTTGAAATCTAACACGCAAGCTCTCAACATAACTTCAAGAGTTTGGATCTTTCTCTTTGACTGACCATTAATTTGAGGATGATAAGTTGTGCTAAACTTCAATCGAGTCCTCAAACTTCCCTGTAAGCTCCTCCGGAAATGTGATAAGGAACGAGCGTCACGGTCGGGCACGATGCTCACCGGTACTCTATGCAATCTTACAATCTCCTGTTTGGACCGTTCTGCTAACGCTTCTGTTGATTAACCAACAACCATCAATCACCCAACTGCACTATTGCCCTTTGGACTCCACGGTAAAGCCTTCACTAATCCATAGTTATGTGTTCCCACTTCTACTGAGGAATCGGAAATGGTTGCAATAAACCAGAAATCCTTCGATGCTCAACCTTAACTTGCTGACACACCAAGCACTTGCCACAAACAGGCAATCTCCTGTTTCATGCCTTCCTACCAAACGCTGTCGTATACCTCGGTACATCTTCGTGCCTCCTGGATGTACGGGATACGTGTAACTATGCGCCTCCTTCATAACTTCTTCGCGAATACCTTCATTGGCACACACAAACAACTATCACAACGAACCCTCTTCATGAACCACTAAGCCCGTTCGAAGTCCAACTTCAACCAGTTCTCAAAATTTCTGCAATCTTGGGTCCTGCAATTTCACTGCTTCAATATCCTCGATCAACGATGACTGTACTTGCAATTGCCTCATCTATCCCAAAGAACGCGGTAGCATGATCTCCAACTCGAATCTCCGAAAGTCTTCAATAAGTCTCCTTGGTGTAGTCAACATCAGAATTGCTGACAACCGACTAAGCGCATCCGGCACAACACTAACCTTCCCGGACGGTACTCAAGATCAAGATCGTAGTCAGCCGTCAGCTTCAACCATCTTCGCTGTCTCACAATTAGCTCCTTCTGAGCGAACACGTACTTTAGGCTTTTGTGATCGGTGAATATTTCGACCCCTTTCGCCCAATAAGTAGTGTCTCCAAATCTTCAAAGCGTAAATCCCAGCTGCTAACTCCAAGTCATGAGTTGAGTAATTCTTCCCATTGGTCTTCAACTGTCTCGATGCGTAAGTTGTAACCTTCCCATGCTGCACCAAAACATATCCCAATTCTTTCTCCGGTGCGTCGCTGTGAATTACCAATTCTCCGGAACCGTCTGGTATGGTCAAAATAAGAGCGGTTATCAATCTTTGCTTCAACGTCTCAAAAGCTGACGCACACTTATCCGTCCACACAAAAGGTACCTCCTTGCGCGTAAGCTTGGTCAACGGCTCCGACAGACGAGCAAAGTCCTCTACGAATCTTCTGTAATACCCAGCGAGTCCAAGAAAACTTCTTATCTCCGCAACACTCTTCGGAATCGGCCAATCTCGAACTGCGGCAACCTTTTCGGATCAACGGCGATTCCATCTCCAGCTACAATATGTCCCAAACTTTTACTTCTTCAAGCCAAAACTTGCACTTGCTCATCTTTGTATATAATCTTTCTTGCCTCCAAGTCTGCAGTGCGATCTTCAACTGTTCTGCATGCTCTTCAATGCTCCTCGAGTAGACCAGAATATCTTCCATGACCATTACTAAAACTGGTCCAAGAATGGTGAAAAGATTCCGTTCATCAAGTCCATAAATATTGCCGGCGCATTCGTTACTCCGAAGGGCATCACTACTACTCGTAATGTCCATACTGAGTTCGGGACGTAGTCTTGCAAATATCCTCTGATTTAACTCGGACCTGATGATATCCGAACCGCAAATCCAGCTTCAAGAATACCCTCGCGCCACTAAGCTGCTCGAACAATTCGCCAATGCGAGGGATCGGGTACTTGTTCTCAATAGTCACCCGGTTTAATTCTCGATAATCGACGCACATCCTTCCTTGTGACATCTTCTTCTTACTAGAAAAAAACTGGAGCTTCCCCAGTTAAGTTGCTGCGGCGAAACCAACCCTTCTCAACTAATTCAGCAACCTACTTCCTGACTTCATCCAACTCCACTGGTGCCATCGGGTAATGTGCCCTTAGAGATTGGCGCTGCACCAGGAACAAGTTCAAATGCGAACTCCACGTCTCGCTTCGGCGGTGAGCTTAATATGTCTTCAAACACTTCCATGAACTTTCAAATAAAGCCAGTGCTTCTTCCTTATCCACTGCCATTGACGAAGAACCCTGTTTGTCGGCCTAGCCCTAACTCGACTGGCCCGACAGAACTGCTTCCTCCAGCAAAACAACTTCTGAATGTCCGGGAATCTGGAGAATCACTTTCCTTTCCTTACAATCAATATAAGCATGGAAGGTGTCACGAAAATCCATTCTCAAGACAACAACAAACGAGGGGACGCACTAGGATTGAATAGTCCTAATGCAGGGAAAACAAGAACAAGTAAGATATCGAGATGGCTTTATCCGAAGTCAAGATACTGAAGAGAATTAAACACGGTAAACATGATTCAAGCTGGCGATGAAACAATAACTGGTAGGCGATGAAACCGAGGAAAACAACGATCATGGAACAAGGAAGTGAATCAAGACCAGGACTTCAAGTTACTTAGATAGAGTACCGCATTTTAACCATGCTGCAGTTCATGGGCACAATTACATAACTCCACCCACGTCGCCCAAGTCCTAGAGATAACAAAGAATCAGGTTTTCGAGTCGATATGCAAAGGAAGTTTGCACATCGTAAAAGATATAATCAGGAAGAACTTGATTCAAAAATGGTAAAACGGCAAGGTGGCAGGACACGTTTCCTAAACACGGGTATTCTGATTCGTGTATTGGGTACAATACCCAACTACGAAAAGAATCAACCCGACTAACCTATGGCTCTGATACCAAAAGAACCATGTCACGCCCCGCTTTCCAGCGTACGCTAAGATGGGCACGTGACATAGCCAACCATGCTACCTGTGGATAGGAAACATCCTTCCACAGTCACATTACGGCTGTAGAGATATCAAGAACAGGAAAGTAAACTATCTAGTACATGTCCATAAGCCAGAGTAAAAGAGTCAAGAAATAACAATATGCGGAAGCCAAAAGATACAGTAAATGAAACATCTGGAAGTGAAACTACATACCGATAGGAACTTCACCGCTCGTCTAACAGCGGCAATACTCCTGATCAGTCGGCAACAAGGTAGAAGAATCTGGGCCATGCAAAACCCAGACGTCAGCGCGTCATGTCATCAAGCAATAAAATATAAACAGGGTAACAGGCAATGCAAATATAATCACGGATGAAAGCAGGTGTAACAGTAATGTAAATCAGGGCAGTGAAGGGTAATGTGCAGTGAATAAACTAAACTGTTATATTGGGTTATCTACTCTCAAGTCTTTGAAATCAAATTGATGAATCATCGATGTAACTCAATAGTATCCCGTGCATACCCGGGACCACGGTCCAGATTCTCGGGCTGAAACCGAGACATGCCGCTAGGCACTAAACAGGAATGTATACAGATGAATGATGTCAGCAGCATCATTCCAAGGCTGGCCTAGCCTCTAAAACTGATCAGAACAAGTAGCGAACTGTTGAGTTACAAGTCAGGTTTCACCTTTGATTTCCCCATACCCCCAAGTTATATGTATATGTCAAGTCAGGTATTCAGTAATCAAGAACTAATGCCAACACAGGATCAGGTAAGAGCAGGTTTGTCTAGATAGATAACAGGAACGGTCCATGAGGACTACATGTCGGGTTTGTTGGAATTAGACACGAGAACAGGTAACAGGTAAAGCCATGGTACATCAGGTCAAGTCGAGTAGTGTATTTAGATGTCATGTCATGTCAAGAGTGTAGTACCATGTCAGGTCAAGTAATATGCTTAGCAAGTCATGTCAGGGTGTTCAAGATAACATGTGGATGCTCATAAAGCACTAATGTAAACATGGGTAAACAAAATAAGCATGTGTAATAATAGAATCAACAAGCTGGAACTTGAAACATGAAATGCAATCAAGTACAGATTAAAATATGTAGATGCACAGTTATCAGTTTTGGGTTTAAGGAATAGTTTCAACATTACATGAATGTAGTATAGCAATTATGGATGTTAAAACGTGTACTAATAATCTAGAAGTGCAATCGAATATAAATCAGGCTAGATGTATGCAAACGGTCATCTGTGAGGGTAAAACTATAACGGGTACTATATACTATGTAAGTAAGCACCGTGTGATAACAATATTGGTATGGATGCAGTTTGATGTACTCCAACATGCAATAAGATATGTTTTCCATGACTTAAATCTAAAATGGTATAAATGAATGCAACAAAACACCAAAGTGTTATAAAACGAAACATGTGGTACTAGATTTACAGTACAGGTATAATCTATATTTAAATAGTCATAAAATAATTTAAATAGCATATATAGTAATTAAATAGCATGTAGCAAGTTTCACTTGCCTGGACGGATCAAGAACAGAAATACGGAACGTCTCACGTCGGCGGAAAACGTCGCGACGCGCGCACGGCACACGGAACGGATCCAAACCACGCACAATGTGACCACACGGGTTAGGTAAGCTCGCTGGGTTGTCGGGATCGTCGACGGCAGCGGCACGGCTCCGGCGGGTGACCGGAAAGAACAAGAAATCAAGAAAGAGAGGAGAAGAAGAAGAAAGGGGAAGAAGGAGAGGGCTGTGTGTTAGGTGCCCTGGGTTCAGAGGAGATGGCAATTGGGGTGAAGTCGATGATAGGCTGTCGAGGGTTTTCCGGCGAGGTTGCAAGTGAAGGGTGCAGGTGAGGGTTTCTGGATTCTTGGTTGCAAGGTTTGGGTGTGCAGGGGTCGGATCTGAAGTGCACGGAGGAGGAAGGAGGAGGTGATGAAGATGGAGGTGGTGGTAAGGGTGTGAGGAGATGAGGGAGATCGGCGGCGGCGAGGGCGAGGCTGCGAGTTCGGGTGTGCAGGGGTCGGTGAAGTTGAGGTCGGGGTCGTTGGGAGTGGAATAGGGAGGTGATGAAGGTGGTAGCAAGGTGAGGAGATGACGACGAGGCCGTCGGCGGAGAGGACGACGACGACGACGAAGGCAGCGAGGGTGCAGCGATGGGTTGCGGTCGGGGAACGAAGGTGGTCGAGGAGGGGAAAGAGGAGGAGAGAGAAAGAGGACGATGAGGGGAGGCCGACGAGGTCGACGGCGATGGTGGCGACGGTCGCGAGTACAGGGCGTGGGTTCTCGGAGGCAGAGGCGGAGGCAGGAAAAAGAAAATAGGAAGAAGAGGAGGAAGACGTGGAAAATATAGGGTTAGGTTTCCAATGGGATTAGAATATTTAAAGAAGATATACATAGTATTTAGAGAGAGAGAGAAAGGAGAGAGAAATGTGAGATTGGAGAGAGAGAGAGAGACGTGAGGCTAAAGATTTTAATAGAAAGAAAAAATATAAAATAAAATATAGAGTGAGAAAGAGACAGCGAGAGCAGAGATAAGTCTGTTATATTAATATATTATATAGTTAAAAGAAAACAGTTATATATATATGTTGAATATTTTTGGTTAAAGAAGGAAAGTATATAATATTATAATATTAGTCCGTTGAGATTTTGGCAAATACAAACCTACTCCAAAACACGCCCGGGTGGGGTCTACAAAATTCAGATTTAAAATATGAAAAATATTTGCGACCTCCAAATTTCGAAATGAAGGCCCAGTTAATGAAAATGCATACCCCCAAGAACGGATGCACGTACGTGCGCGTAGCCATCCAAACACGTCCATTTCACCAAACGGGACGAGAACAAGATGCACGGACGCTACCACGGGGTTAGGGGTATCAAGCATGCTATGAAATGCAATTTTAATTTATTTTCCATGAGCTAAAATGTTATACGATAAAGATGCGATACTAGATAAAATACCGGTATGTACTAAACATGAGATGCACGTGTCCATGCAACATGTCAGGGTAGTCTATAAATAAGAATCAAATAGGTTCAAGCAAGCGTGTCGGATCGAATGCAGTGTAAAAATGTAAAATACCATTCGCACCCAAAACCCGTTAAATCAAGAAAATACCACAGGTAAGTAAATACGGGAACTGGAATTGGTACAAATGAACTCGGTTGTTACATTTGGGCTAAGTCCAATTAAGTTTGATATGTTGGCCCTTTGTTGGACTATTGAACATTTGTCTGGGTTCAGCCCCCCTATTATTTAGCAATGCTAAACAGGGGTTTGGGGGCTCTGACAACATTTTGTCTTTTTTGGGCATTGACCATTCATCATGGCTCTGGAGTTTTCTTTGAATGTCATATGAAATGATCAAGTTTGAAAGAATGTAGTGGGGGTTTAATCAAATGGGGGTCTTGACTCATAAAGACCTAGCCAATTTAGGCTAAGACCAGTTTGAGAATAGTGTTAAACACTAACATATATTTGGCGATCACGTGTTCCCACGTGATGCGCTTTAAAACAGTGTTAAACACTGGGGACAAAATACTCAAAATGGAGTTAAACACTAAAAGTGGGGTGATCACATGGGGTCACGTGAGGCTCTTGAGAATTAGGCCAAACCTCCTTTATTTTGTTCTCAGAATATTCAAATAAGTGTTAAACACTTTTAGTCTTAAGGCCATCGCGTATTGGCACGTGATGGGTATTCATGTATTGATTATTAAAGTGTTTATTAGAGGTCACGTGGGGACACGTGAGGGCACCCAAAATTGATTCTGCCTTTGGCTTTGTTCCCTTTATTTTGAGGGTCACGTGGGAGCACGTGAGGCATTGCCTCCAAGTTTTTTTTTCTCATTTTAAGGAACTTGTTATAGGGTCACGTGGGGGTACGTGAGGCATTGCCTCCAGACTTGTTCTTTCTCATTTTGAGGAGTCTGTTTAAGGGTCACGTGGGGGCACGTGACCTAGTCTTGTTCATTCTCTTTTGATCATTGAGAGGGGGGTCACGTGTTACCACGTGACCAGGTTGGGTACTGATTTCTTTACGTGCATGGAGAGTTTTAAGTCCCTTATTTTAAGAATTAAATTCTCTGTAGGGTTAAACCCTAATTCCGTTTTAGAGGAATTAAATTCCTATATATATGGAAGAATTAAATTCTTATGTAGGGTTAAACCCTAATTTCATTTGGAGGAATTGAATTCCTATGAATTTGGGAGAATTAAATTCTCATCTAGAGTTAAACCCCAATTTCATTTGGAGGAATTAAATTCCTATAAATTTAGGGGAATTAAATTCCCTAAACTCAATTCTCCCTCTAAGTTTTGTATCTGCATGACAGAATCTCCTCGATGAGAATTAAATTCTCAACTTGTGGGGAGATCTACTTCTGCAGATCTTCAACCAAAGGAAGAACTAAGTTCTTATTCAAAAGAGTTAAACTCTTAATTTGAGAATTAAATTCTCCTTTTGTTTTATTGAGCTTAGATCTCTTTCCCTTTCTCACCTAGGTTTTTTTTCTGAAGAGATCTTCTTTTTCTCTCTTAAGAATTAAATTCTCCTCTCTTTTTTCTCTCTGTTGTTGTATATCTCCCAAAAAAGTAGATCCTCCTCTCTTCTTTTCTTGGCTCCTATTTATACGAGCAAGAAAAGAATCAATTTGTTTAGTCAATCTTTCATTGAAAGATTTTAGTTGTTTTTTGTAACCAACATGATCTTTTAGATCACTCAGTGAATTTTATTCACCATTAGATTTTTAATCCAAAAGATCTTTTATCTGTTATTCCTGGCAAATTTCAGGGAAATCTTTCCTTATATAAAATCTTTTCATAAATTGGTGATTTTTAATCACCATTGGATTTTTAATCCAACGGTGCTCCATTTTACAGAGCAACATCTTTTTTGTTTTGAAAGATTTAGAGAAATATTTTTCCAGTTAGGGTTTTTGATTCCCTCTTAATTAGAATTTAATTCTATTAATTAATAGATCTTTAGGAACCCATCACGTGTTGGCACGTGACCCCCTGATTAAACATTTGACCAGAATTTAATTCTATTGTTTTAAAGAACTCAGGAATTATCACGTGTCAGCACGTGACCCTTGGTCAAGTGTTAGCACGTGATGCCCCATTGGGATTTTTCCTTGTTATTTTATTATATCTTTAATTCTTTTCAGTTGGTTTAAAGGCCCACACCTGTTGGCACGTGACCCAACTGATTAATTATTTCCAATTATTTATTTTATTCAATGCCTACAGGCTTTACCTGTAAATGGTCACGTGTCTGCACGTGATGCCCGGTCACGTGTGGGCACGTGATGCCTCATAATTTTTGATCCCGGATGAATTATAGGGCCCATAATATATCAAATCGAAGGATTTTTCGAGACACTTTCGATACCATCTGAATTTAGCTATTTCTCATTGGGAGTTTGTCAAAATGCAGCCCGGAAAATACCGGTTCGCATTTTCTTCCTTAGATTACACGTGCATAGCATATTTGCTCATAACTTTTGATTCCGGATGAATTATGAAGCCCATAATATATCAAATCGAAGGCTTTTTCAAGACGCTTTCGATACCATCAGAATTTAGCTGTTTCACATTCGGGAGTTTGTCAAAATACAGCTCAGAAAATACCGGTTCACATTTTCTTAAACATATCGTTGCCATTTGATACCTTGTGCTCTTTTGCGTAGAAATTTTTTGGCGGGAACAAATGTCCCCCACTACTTTGTCCACGTAAGTATATACATGGGTGAAGTAGTGCAGAGTAATTCATAGTGTATGAATAGTTTCGGGTTGGTATATAATTTTCAGAATCTTGATCTGAGAAGATAACGAGCGGACACAAGCGTCGTCATTTATCATTGACTCAAATCTCGACTCTTAAAGGACATAGTTCCAAACCCTCAGCTCCATGAGCCGCACCCTTCTATTTCTTTATGTTTTACTCTGGCGTGAAGTAGTTTATATGCTCATGAGTAACTTCTCCATTTCAGTGGCATGTAGCTTTGGCAAGTGTGGCCCATAGATGGTAGATAATAGTTCATCTTGAACTCTTTATAAGGTAGCGATGGCTTAGAAAATAGGGTTAGGATCTGTTGCCTAAGACTTTCCAACTTTATGAGCCGTGACGGTCTCACAAAGGCTTTTCTCCCTACGAGTCATGAGGATCTCGTAGGTGTTTTTTTCTCCTTAGGAGTCGTGAGGACTCCTAAGTGCGTTTTCTCCTGAGAATCGTAAGGATCCCACAAGAGAATTTTCTTTATGCGTAGGGACACTAATTTCCCCGCAAGTTGAGACGAATCGAGAGATTCTCGCAAAGACACTGATTTCCTTGCGGGTCAAAACGAATCGAGAGGTTCTCGCCAAGGACGTTGATTTCCCTGAATCGAGATAAGAAGCGATGGCTTAGGAAACAGGTTCAGATCTGCCGCCTAAGACTTTTCAAGTTTATGAGCCATGAGAGTCTTATAAAGATTTTTTCTCCCTACGAGTCGAGAGGATCTCATAGGTGTATTTTCTCCTTAGGAATCGTGAGGATTCCTAAGTGTGTTTTCTCTTGAGAGTCGTAAAGATCTCACAAGAGAATTTTCTTCCTTACAAGTTGAGAGGACTCGTAAGTGATTGATGAGTTGACCTACTCCCGAGTCAAAGCATTGCTTCAACAGGGAGGTCGAGGGTTGACTTTGGATTATCTGTGCACCCCGAGTCATGTAACTGGAAATTTTGCCGCGGCTCCGCTTTGCTGACATTGTATATTCCTGCAGAGACACTGATTTATCTGCGGGTCGGCGCGAATCGAGATGTTCTCGTCAAGGACGCTGATTTTCCTGAATCGAGGTATTTGCCAAGGACACTGATTTCCTCGGAGTTGAGACGAATCGAGATATTCCTGCAAAGAAACTGATTTCCTTGCGGGTCGACGCGTATCGAGATGCTCTCGCCAAGGACGCTGATTTCCCTGAATCGAGGTTTTGCCAAGGACACTGATTTCCCTGGAGTTGAAACGAATCGAGGTATTCCTGCAAAGACACTGATTTCTCTGCGGGTCGACGCGAATCGAGGTGCTTTCGTCAAGGAGCTGATTTCCCTGAATCGAGATTTTTTCCAAGGACACTGATTTTCTCAGAGTTGAACGAATCGAGGTATTCCTGCAAAGACGTTGATTTCTCTGCGGGTCGATGCGAATCGAGATGCTCTCGTCAAGGACGCTGATTTCCCTGAATCGAGGTTTTTGCCAAGGACGCTGATTTCCTCAGAGTTGAAACGAATCGAGGTATTCCTGCAAAGACGCTAATTTCTCTGCGGGTCGACACGAATCGAGATGCTCTCGTCAAGGACGCTGATTTCCCAGAATCGAGGAGGTTGCCAAGGACACTGATTTCCCTGGGGTTGAGACAGATCGAGGTATTCCTGCAAAGACGCTGATTTCTCTGCGGGTCGACGCGAATCGAGATGCTCTCGTCAAGGACGCTAATTTCCCTGAATCGAGGAGGTTGCCAAGGACACTGATTTCCTCGGAGTTGAAATGAATCGAGGTATTCCTGCAAAAACGCTGATTTCTCTGTGGGTCGACGCGGATCGAGATGCTTTCGTCAAGGACGCTGATTTTCTTGAATTGAGGTTTTTGCCAAGGATACTGATTTCATCAGAATTGAGACGAATCGAGGTATTCCTGTAAAGACGTTGATTTCTCTGCGGGTCGACGCGAATCGAGATGTTCTCGTCAAGGACACTGATTTCCCTGAATCGAGGTTTTTGCCAAGGACGCTGATTTCCTCGAAGTTGAAACGAATTGAGGTATTCCTGCAAAGACGCTGATTTCTCTGCGGGTCGACGCGAATCGAGATGCTCTCATTAAGGACGCTGATTTCCCTAAATCGAGAAGGTTGCCAAGGACACTGATTTCCCTGGGGTTGAGACGAATTGAGGTATTCCTGTAAAGACGCTGATTTCTCTGCGGGTCGACACGAATCGAGATGCTCTCGTCAAGGATGCTGATTTCCCTGAATCGAGGAGGTTGCCAAGGACACTGATTTTCCTGGGGTTGAGACGAATCGAGATATTCCTGCAAAGACGCTGATTTCTCTATGGGTCGACGTGAATCGGGATGCTCTCGTCAAGGACGCTGATTTCCCTGAATCGAGGAGGTTGCCAAGGATACTGATTTCCGTGGAGATCGAAACGAATCGAGGTATTCCTGCAAAAACGCTGATTTCCTTGTGGGTCGACGCGAATCAAGGTGCTCTCATCAAGGATGCCAATTTCCCTGAATCGAGGAGGTTGCCAAGGACACTGATTTCCCTGGGGTTGAGACGAATCGAGGTATTCCTGCAAAGACACTGATTTCTCTGTGGGTCGACGCGAATCGAGATGCTCTCACCAAGGACGCTGATTTCCCTGAATCGAGGTTTTTGCCAAGGACACTGATTTCCTCGGATTGAGACGATCGAGATATTCCTGCAAAGACGATGATTTCTCTGTGGGTCGACGCGAATCGAGATGCTCTCGTCAAGAACGCTGATTTCCCTGAATCGAGGAGGTTGCCAAGGATACTGATTTTCCTGGGGTTGAGACGAATCGAGGTATTCCTGCAAAGACGCTGATTTCTCTGTAGGTCGATGCGAATCGAGATGCTCTCGTCAAGGATGACGATTTCCTTGAATCGAGATTTTGCCAAGGACACTGATTTCCCTGGAGGTCGAAACGAATCGAGGTATGTAACACCCGAGCCCAATACTACTAATTTCTGTTACCAGTTGAGCATTAGATATTACTCATTTCATTTAGCTTGCCTGTTTGACACTTGCCGTGAAATTTTATCTGGCTAAGTCATTTCTGCATATAACAAATTTTAGCACCTAAAATAAAATTAAAAATATCTATCTTGGCCTACTCGACACCCCCTAGCCGTGTGGTAGCGTCCGTGCATCGAGTTCTCGTCTCGTTCGGTGAAACGGGCGAGTTTGGACGACTATGCGCGCGTACAGATGTCCGACTTGGGGGTATGCTTTTTTATCATAAAACACTTCATTTTAAAATTTGGAACCCGCTTAAAATCCTATTATTTAAATTTCAAATTTTTGGACCCAACCCGGGCGCGATTTGGAAATGTTTCATTTAGCGCCAAAATCCCAAATTAATAAAATATTCGAAACCATATTATATTCTTGAATCTTACTGTTAATTTGAGATTTAAAAATCTATTAAATCTCTTTAATATTTCTTTCAAAACCTCTCAGCCAATCACGGGGTTCTTAACCCCCGTGGGCCCCTCCTCTAACGTCTCTCTCTCTCTCTGGCTCTCTCTAACGTATCTCTCTCTAACGTATCTCTCTCTCTCTCTACCTTTCTCTATCTCTCTCTCTCTCTAACCCTCTCTCTCTTCCCTATATATATACTCTTCCCCCCTTCATTTTTTTTTCCAGAACGAAAAAAAAACCCATCGCGAGAAACCCAACAACCTAACCCTAGCCGCCTCGTCACTGTCGCCACCGCAACTCCGACGCCGGCGCCACCATTACCCTCGCCTTCGCCTCCTCTTCCCAACCTCAACATCTTCTTTCTTCTCCCCGGGCGCCCTGTGCAGCCGCCACCCCCTGCAGAGTTCGCTGCGGTCACCTGATCGCCGGCGACCTTCGTCGTCGTCACCCGCGCCACCTTCAGCACCTCCTCATCACCTGCGCACTCCAGCCCCGACCACCTCCTCTCCCTCTCCACTTTCTTTCCCTTTTCCATACCCGAGCCCTAACCCATCGCCTGCAACCTCACCCTCGCCGGAAAACCCATCACCACCGACCACTTTTCGTCTCCTCGTCTCCCAGCAAACCCCCTGAACGCCAACACCACCTCTACCGACCGATTCTGCACCTTCCCCGATCACCCCTACCGGAACCCTTCACGTTGTCGTCACCGTCGCGGCTTGAACCGCCGGTGATCTTGACGGCACCGATCGCCTCGCTGCCGGGTTACCGAGAGAGCATCCATCTCTATCCAGATCTCCCGAGCCCTTGCTGTTATCGCGTCGCGTGGGTTCGCGCCTCCGTTTTCGTGTTCGTAGTTTCGTCGAGGCAAGTATTCGATACTTGCTACATGCTATTGCTACTTTATAACTTGCCTTAACATTCATGTGTGGTTTAATGATATATTATTTAGTAAATCACCTTACATACCTTGCTTCATGTCAAATAAATTATTTCCTGATAAACCCGTACATAATAGATTGCATTTGATTCACTGCTATGATGCTTTATTTCCAGTTTAGTTTATCAAATATGCATAACCGGCTAAATTACAATTTCATTCTTTAAACAGATTATATTTGTCGTGACATTCTTGGAACACTCAATATGTTATTAACCTGATTACAGCAGTTACGTTCACCGTCCTGTATTCACGTGATTTTGACACTATTTATTTAACACAATTAAAAAATTGTACAGCTAGATAATAAATCCGATTATTGTTTAATGCGTTGATTAGATCATGATGCTGCTTATATATCTGTTTGTGAGCACACCCACGATATCGTTACATATTAATTGACATTGTCACACATGGTATTTATATGATACACCTGACATGGTACCGTTTACTATTGACTTGACCTGATGTACCATGACCTGACCTGTTACCTGATCTCGTGCCTAATGCCAACAAACCTGACATGTAATCCTCATGGACCGTTCCCGTTGTCTATCCGGACAAACCTGCTGTTACCTGATCCTGTGTTGGCATTAGTTCTTGATTACTGAATACCTGACCCGACACATATAACTTGGGGGTATGGAGAAATCAAAGGTGAACCTGACTTGTAACTCGACAGTTCACTACTTGTTCGAGTGTACACATTCCTGTTTTGTGCCTAGCGGCATGTCTCGGCTGCAGCCGAGAATATTGTGGCCGTGATCCCGGGTATGTACAGGATACTATCGAGTGTACACATTCCTGTCTTGTGCCTAGCGGCATGTCTCGGTTTCGGCCGAGAATATTGTGGCCGTGATCCCGGGTATGCACGGGATACTATTGAGTTACATCGACGATTCATCAAATTGATTTCAAAGACTTTAGACTAGGAAACCCGATAGAACAGTTTAGTTACCCACTGCACATTACCCTGCACCGCTTGTTTCACATTATTGCTTTATTCATGTTTAGTTCTGCATTGCCTATTACACTGTTCATATTATATTACTTGTTGACTTGACGCGCTGACGTCTGGGTTTTGCATGGCCCAGATTCTCTACCACTGTCGCTGTCCGAGCAGGAGTATTTCAGCCAGCAGGCTGAGTTGTGAGTCCAGTAGTGGTTAGTTTTATTTCCTGCATTTTATTTCCAGATGTGAGCCCGCATTATGGGACATACTTTTCCGTTATTGTATTGGATCATTTGCGTCCGCTTTTATTTATCATTGACTCTTGTTATTCTGGATTGTGGACATGTTTTAGATAGTTTTATGTTGTTCTTGATATCTCTACAGCCGTAATGTGACTGTGGATGGATACTTCCTACCCACAGGTAGCATGGTTGGCTATGTCACGTGCCCAATCTAGCGTACTCTGGGAAGCGGGGCGTGACATGGTTCTTTTGGTATCAGAGCCATAGGTTAGTTGGGTTGATTCTTTTGTAGTTGGGTATTGTACCCAATACACGAATCAGAATACCCGTGTTTAGGAAACATGTCCCGCCACTTTGCCATTTACCATTCTTGAATCGCATTCTTCCTGATTAGATCTTTTACGACGTGCAAACTTACTTTGCATGTCGACTCGAAAACCTGATCTCTTGTTATCCCTAGGACTTAGGCGACTTGGGTGGAGTTAAGTAATTGTGGCTATGATACCGCGGCATAGTTACAATGCGGTACTCTATTTAAGTATCTTAGAGTTCTAGCCTTGATCTCTATATTGAATCTATCATCATGCTAATGTTGGGTGTTTTTGATTTCAGGAATATGGCAGATAAGAATTTCAAGACGTACCAGAGGCATGTGGACGAAGCCGCCATGCTTGGAGTAATAAGAGGAATGCTGGAAAATCAGAAGAGGCATACTGAGCTGATCCAGCAGCAAGCAGATTCGTTTCAGGAAGGTTTGCAGATCGTTCGGCAGTCTGTAAACAACGCTGGAGCTAAACCAGTTGACCGAGTAGGGACCGTAGCAGATTTCAGACGTTTGGGTCCGACTACATGCACTGGTTTGGAGGAGTCGTTGCCAGCCGAGCAGTGGCTGGTTGACACGGAGAATTTGCTGATTGCGGCACAGATTCCAGAGGACAAAAGAGTTGATGTGGTGCGCATTCAGCTAGTGGATTACGCCCGAGAGTGGTGGCTCGTGGAAGAGACCCGCTTGCCCAAGCCGATCAGTTGGGCGGAGTTTTCTAAGAGTTTCCTGGAGAAGTTCTTCCCGCGGACTGCACAGGAGGAAATGGAAGAGAAATTTATTGGGCTGAGGCAGAATCGGGCACCCGTAGACGTGCATGCAGCGGAGTGGACGAGACTCAGCCGATTCGCTGGACCTTTAGTCGCTAACGAGGCAGACAAGGCACGAAGGTTCATGCGCAGTTTGGATGTGGACATCCAGAGGCAGATTGTCTCCCTGGGTTTGACCACTTTCTCACAGGTTCTTACGGCAGCTCGGGAACAACAGAGTTTATCTGGGATGAAAGGGAGCTTGCAGCAGACAGCAGTTGCGGCCAGGAAGCCCGCATTTGTACCTAACTTGATCATGGGCGCAAGAGTATTCCAGTGGACCGTCGAGGTGTAGCACCCATGAAGAAGCCTGTGGTCATCGATCGAAGAAAGAGCATGAACTGTAACTACTGCAATTTACCTGGCCACATGCAAAAGGATTGTCGACGGAGGCTGGGCCTTTATTTGGTTTGTGGAGCGGCTGATCACGCAGTTGGTGCCTGTCCGTCGAAGCTTCGCACGAGAGATGATTTACAGAAGCCTCCACAGAGACCGTTCCAAGGGCAGAAACAGCTGACTCAAGGTCCTAATCAGGCTCGAGCTTTTACCTTGACAGCTGAGGAAGCCAAGGCATCAGGAGAAGTGGTTTCAGGTACTTTACTCGTTCATGGTTTTCCCGCATTGGCATTATTTGATTCTGGTGCATCCCACTGTTTTATGTCATCCAAATTTATAACTACACACTCGATTACCTACACGACCCTGTCTAGTTTCTAGGACATACACACTGGGAATGGGAAAATCATAGCTAGTAGGGAGTGTAGAGACTGTACAGTTGTTGTGTGCGGACGGGAACTCTTTGCAGATTTCTTGGTGATAGATACGGGCAGCTATGAAGTTGTCTTGGGAATGAATTTTCTTGGCACTTTCCACGCCCACATTGACTGTAGGGCAAGGAAAGTAATTTTCCAGATTCCCGGACATCCTAAGTTTACCATCAATGGCGGAAGCAGTTCTGTCGGGCTAGTCGAGTTTAGGGCTAGGCCGACTAACAATGTTCTTGTAGCTATGGAAGTTGATAACCGTCCCAATTCTGACCGTGCCAGACAATTCCGGAGGATTGGTGATTCAGAGCGACGCATCTGGAAAAAGATTGGGATGTGTTTTGATGCAGCATGGGAAGGTCATAGCATACGCATCAAGACAACTGAAGACCCATGAGAAGAATTATCCAACTCATGACTTGGAACTTGCGGCTGTGATCTTCGCTTTAAAGATTTGGAGACACTACCTTTTAGGCGAGAGAGTCGAAGTTTTTACAGATCACAAGAGTTTGAAGTATGTGTTCACTCAGAATGAGTTGAATATGAGGCAGCGTAAATGGTTGGAGCGGATGGCCGACTACGATCTTGATCTTAAGTACCATCCGGGAAAGGTTAACGTCGTGCCGGATGCGCTTAGTCGGTTACCAGCAATTCAGGTGTTAACTACGCAAAGGGAGATCATTGCAGATTTTCGAAGATTTGACTTGGAGGTTGTGCTACCACGTTCTACGGGACAGTTGATGCAGTTGCAAGTATAGTCGTCCTTGGTTGAGAAGATTAAAGCGGCACAATCGCAGGATCCTAGACTGCAAAAGTTTCGAGAGCAGGTTGAGGCTGGACTACGAACAGATTTACTGGTCCACGAAGATGGTTCGTTGAGGTATGGTAACCGTTTGTGTGTGCCAAAGGGAGATGTTCGTGAAGAGCTTATGAAGGAGACACACAGTTCAGCTTATTCTGTACATCCAGGAGGTACAAAGATGTACCGAGGTATTCGACAGCATTTCTTGTGGGAAGGCATGAAACGGGAGATTGCTCGCTTCGTGGCTAAGTGCTTGGTGTGTCAGCAAGTCAAGGCTGAACGCCAAAGGATTGCTGGTTTGTTGCAACCACTTCCGATTCCTCAGTGGAAGTGGGAACACATAACCATGGATTTCGTGACGGCTTTACCGCGGAGTCCAAAGGGCAACAATGCAGTATGGGTGATTGTCGATCGGTTTACCAAGGCAGCTCACTTTATCCCTTTCCGGGTTGGTCAATCAACGGAGACTTTGGCAGAACGGTACATGCAGGAGATTGTAAGATTGCATGGCGTATCGGTGAGCATCGTGTCCGATCGGGACACTCGGTTCTTATCACATTTCTGGAGGAGTTTACAGGAAAGTTTGGGGACTCGATTGAAGTTTAGCACAGCTTATCATCCTCAAACTGATGGTCAGTCGGAGAGAACGATCCAAACTCTTGAGGACATGTTGAGAGCATGCATGTTGGACTTTAAGGGTTTGTGGGAGGATCATCTACACTTGGTGGAGTTTTCTTACAACAATAGTTTCCAAGCAACTATTCTGATGGCTCCGTTTGAAGCTTTGTATGGTCGTAAGTGCCGTTCACCTGTTTGTTGGGATGATGTTGGTGAACGAAGAATATTGGGACCAGATTTGGTGGTGCAGACAGTTGAGAAGGTTAACACTATCAGAAAGCATATGAAGGCAGCTCAAGATAGACAGAAGAGTTGGGCTGACATGTCAGGAAGACCTCTAGAGTTCGCCGTGGGTGATTTGGTATTCTTGAAGATATCACCGACTAGAGGGGTGATTCGTTTTGGGAGTCGAGGAAAGCTTAGTCCTTGATTCGTTGGACCCTTCGAGATATTGGAGCGCGTTGGAGAGGTAGCGTACCGTTTGGCGTTACCGCAGTCCTTGGCGGGTGTGCACGATGTGTTTCACGTATCTCAACTACGAAGGTATGTTCGAGATGAAACACACGTCTTGGATCATTCGGAGTTAGCAGTACGGGAAGACCTGACTTTTGAGGAGCGACCGGTTGAAATCATGGATCGAAGGGAAAAGGTCCTTAAGAACAAGGTTATCCCCCTTGTGCTCGTTTCTTGGGGTAATCGATCGCATGGAGAGTCCACTTGGGAACGAGAAGATGAGATCCGACAGAAGTTTCCTCACCTTTTTCTGTAGTTTACTATTGACTTGACCTGATGTACCATGACCTGACCTGTTACCTGATCTCGTGCCTAATGCCAACAAACCTGACATGTAATCCTCATGGACCGTTCCTGTTGTCTATCCAGACAAACCTGCTGTTACCTGATCCTGTGTTGGCATTAGTTCTTGATTACTGAATACCTGACCTGACACATATAACTTGGGGGTATGGGGAAATCAAAGGTGAACCTGACTTGTAACTCGACAGTTCACTACCTGTTCGAGTGTACACATTCCTGTTTTGTGCCTAGCGGCATGTCTCGGCTGCAGCCGAGAATATTGTGGCCGTGATCCCGGGTATGTACGGGATACTATCGAGTGTACACATTCCTGTCTTGTGCCTAGCGGCATGTCTCGGTTTCGGCCGAGAATATTGTGGCCGTGATCCTGGGTATGCACGGGATACTATTGAGTTACATCGACGATTCATCAAATTGATTTCAAAAACTTTAGACTAGGAAACCCGATAGAACAGTTTAGTTACCCACTGCACATTACCCTGCACCGCTTGTTTCACATTATTGCTTTATTCATGTTTAGTTCTGCATTGCCTATTACACTATTCATATTATATTACTTGTTGACTTGACGCGCTGACGTCTGGGTTTTGCATGGCCCAGATTCTCTACCACTGTCGCTGTCCGAGCAGGAGTATTTCAGCCAGCAGGCTGAGTTGTGAGTCCAATAGTGGTTAGTTTTATTTCCTGCATTTTATTTCCAGATGTGAGCCCGCATTATGGGACATACTTTTCCGTTATTGTATTGGATCATTTGCTTCCGCTTTTATTTATCATTGACTCTTGTTATTCTGGATTGTGGACATGTTTTAGATAGTTTTATGTTGTTCTTGATATCTCTACAGCCGTAATGTGACTGTGGATGGATACTTCCTACCCACAGGTAGCATGGTTGGCTATGTCACGTGCCCAATCTAGCGTATTCTGGAAAGCGGGGCGTGACATGGTATTCCTGCAAAGACGCTGATTTCTCTACGGGTCGACGTGAATCGAGATGCTCTCGTCAAGAACGCTGATTTTCCTGAATCGAGAAGGTTGCCAAGGACACTGATTTCCCTGGGGTTGAGACGAATCAAGAGATTCCTACAA
Source organism: Agapanthus africanus (assembly GCA_030015575.1). NCBI lineage: Eukaryota > Viridiplantae > Streptophyta > Magnoliopsida > Asparagales > Amaryllidaceae > Agapanthus > Agapanthus africanus. The sequence continues at coordinate 879,172,332 of CM057337.1, read as the reverse complement.
AGACACTAATTTCCTTGCGGGTCGACGCGAATCGAGGTTCTCGCCAAGGACGCTGATTTTCCTAAATCGAAGTTTGGCCAAGGACACTGATTTTCCTAGAGGTCGATTGACTTGTTTCCGAGACGGAGCGTTGATCCAGCGGGAAAGTCATTGATTGACTCTAGGTTGTCTGTGGACCGTAGAGTCTTGGAACCAGGACTTTGCCGTGGTTTCGATTGATGGTGTAACATCTGTGTCCTGCTGGAATATGGAGGCACACCGTTGTTGGTCTCCAGGCTGTAGATGTGGCCATTGATATTTAGAACTAGGGACTGTACCATGGCTCTGTTTCGTTGCGACTCTGAGGTCGGTTGTTGACGTCACGTCTACATCTGATTGGAGTGAGGAGAAATGCCGTTGGTGAACTCTAGGCTGTCTGTGAACCGTCGAGATTTAGAACTAGGGGACTTTGCCTTGGTTCCGTTGTTTTGACTCTGGGGTCATTTGTTGACGTCGCATCTGCATCCTGCTGGAGTAAGGAGAAACGCCGTTGGTGATCTCTAGGCTGTATGTGAACCGTCGAGATTTGAAACTAGGGGACTTTTTAATGGTTCCGTTGTTTTGACCCTGGGGTCGTTTGTTGACGTCGCATCTGCATCCTGCTGGAGTAAGGAGAAACGCCGTTGGTGATCTCTAGGCTGTCTGTGAACCGTCGAGATTTGGAACTAGAGGACTTTGCCATGGTTCCGGGGTAGTCTCTAAGCTGTTTGTGAACAGTCGAGATTTGGAACTAAGGGGCTTTGTCGTGGCTCCGTTTGTTGATGTTGCGTCTGCATCCGATTGGAAGGAAGAAGAACGCCGGTGTTGATCTCTAAGTTGTCGATGTTGACGTCGAGACCCTGAAGTTAGGGATCTTCCTTCACTTCGTATGTTGATATTGTGTCTGCAATATTGCGACGAATGTCGAAATTGTCTTTAGGTTGTCTATGAACCGTCGAGATTTGGTTTCGCTTCGACGAAGCCTAGTGGGACGATATGGTTCTCTTTTTGTTTGTGCTCATAGATTGTATACAGGGGTCAATGTGACCTCACCTGCAGGATAGAAAGTTTCATTCTTTCATTTTTTTAATTCTTTCCGCGATCCTCTATCATTTCAGCTTTTTACATCGCGAAAATCGCGATTGCCCAATCATCGGCTATTTTTCGCGGTGCCCAATCATTTCGGTTAATTTTTCTTTTTACTCGCTGCTTTTTATTGCGAGTTGCCCAATCATTTCGGCTGTTTTTATATGCATACATTTTTACTTGCTGATTTCGTTGCAAGTTGCCCCATCATTTCGGCTATTTCATATGCATTTTTGGCTCGCTGATTTTTTTATCGCATGTGTGGAACTTGGAATCTGGTGCCAATCTCAGCATCAGCATTGCTGCGACTGGAATATTGTCAGGAGCGAATCATCATTTGCCATGAAAGGACTTGGAAATTGATACTGATTTAGGCATCAGTATCGCTACAACTGGGATATTACCAGGAGCGAATCATCATTTGCCTATGTCGATGTCGAACAAAGGTGTCTTAGCAAACAGGGTTAGGATCCCGTTGACTAAGGCTTTTGACTTCATGAGCCGTAAGGGTCTCATAAAGGTGTTTCTCCCTACGAGTCGTGAGGATCTCGTAGGTGCGTTTTCTCCTTAGGAATCGTGAGGATTCCTAAGTGTGTGTTCTCTTATAAATCGTAAGGATTTTACAACAGTGTTTTCTCCTTATAAGTCGAGAGGACTTACAAGTGTCGTTCGCCGTATGAGCATATCCCTAGTCGCAGGTGGGACTTTGTTAAGGAAATGTTTATTCGTGCCCATGGATTGTATAAAAGGATCAGCATTGAACCGCTTGTAGGGCAATCTGGAAAAGGTGTGGCTTAAGAACAGGTTCAGATCCCTGTAGCTTAAGGCTTTTGAATCTTATGAGCCGTGAGAGTCTCATAAGAGGATTCTCCTTATGAGTCGTGAGAATCTCGCAAGTGTAATTTCTCCTTAGGAATCGTGGGGATCCCTAAGTTTGTTTCTCTTTGTGAATCGTAAGGATCTCACGCAGGTGGTTTCTCCTTACAGGGTCGAGAGGACCTTGCAAGTGTCTTTTGACGAGATTGCGCCCTTTCCGGTTTTCACAAAACTCGCCGGTAGCCCCGCTGTTTTTACTCAAGGAGCCCTTTCGGGTTTTCATCCGTGCCCATCTCGCTTATGGACATACCGTTTTTTAACTACGTCAGCCTGGGAACGCCGCAGGTTTGTATTAGTTTAACGACGTTTCGGTCATGCGTTCATAGGTCCGAAATTTTTTGGGCAACGTATGATTACGCGGCTAGATTTTCTCGCAAATCTTCGCATCTTTTGTGTCGGAGGTGGATTCTTTGAAGAGAGGGCTGAGGGCGATTTCTTTGTCAGAGTCGCTTCCAAAGGTGATAACTTGCGATTCCTTGGTGTCGACTATGTGACAGTTGCCAGCAGCTCTTTTGCGCTCTTCTGTCGTGCTTTTCTGTTCCTGACGAGCCTTGCGCTTCACTCGTTGAACGCGTTGTTGGTGGACAATATATCCCTGCCACCAGTTTTTAAAGGCTATGCACTCCTCGGTAGGGTATGCAATTCTCTGATGGTATAAGCAGAAATTAGGATGTATGTCCGCTTCATCAAGATGTATACTGCCGGGAGAATTTCCTCTGAAAGAGGGTAACTTCATTCCTATTGACAGGGCTCTAGCGAATCGTTTCCTTACTTTAAGCTTGCTTTTGCTGACGATAGGGATGCTTCGATCCGGTTGGGGTACCTCGACCTTTTCATTCAGTCATCGGCGTTTGGCTTTTTCGAATATAGCCAGTTCGCGCTCTCGATTGGCTTTGCTTTTCTGGCGGGCTTCGTTCAGTAGCAAGTCGATCATCTCGTCAGACGGTTCCAAGGGTTTTGGATTCGATCCTGCCCCCAGCTCTTTTATGTTGTCTTCTATCGCCGAGTGAGCTTCTTCGTTAGTTAACGCCGAATGAGAGACCATGTGACAACTTGCCACATAGTCCTCAGATTCTTCTGACGAGTCATCCCCGTCGTTATTGCCGTTATCTCCACTCTTAAGGATAGTGTTGAGGAATTCTTAGAGTGTGACCGGGGTCCGCGCCTTCTGGTTATATTCCTCCAGCGCGTCAATATACTTTTACAAGTCCGTGCGCTTGTCATCAGGCTTCATGGTCTTCTTCTTCTTCTTTGAAGACTTTGAAGGCTGGGTCTGAGTGTTTTGACCATCACTACTAATTCTCGGCGTCGGGCGCGGTTTTAGCATTCCCTCAATGATCTCAGGCTCTAGCGGGCTTTTCCACCTGATTGTCGGGCATGTGTGAAGATCATTCAGCATTCTTTTCGTCTTGGCTGAAAGAGCGACCTCCCATGAAGCTTCTTCTATAAAAGAGCACGATGCACCTGGTGTGTCCACCCTTTTAGGAGTGTGCTGTTGTGGGGGACCCACCTTCCAGTTTTCAGATAGTGCGAACTTGCCTTGTTTGTATTGGTCTTCAACCCAGTTTTTGAAGACGTAGCAGTCTTCGATCGGATGGCCCAATACTCGGTGGTAGGGGCAGTAATTAGGATCGTTGATGTCGTTCGGTTGCGGCGGGTGTCTCGATCCGGTAGAGTAATGAGCCCATTGCGCATTGCCAGTTCAAACAGTTTTCTTGTTTTATCCTGGGGAAATGAGTAAGGACGTCTCAACTTCTCATCGAGGGATTGCCGCTTGTTGCTTTGGCGAACAACCGGTCTCGGGCCACTCGGTTGTTGTTGAGCGTTGGCGAAGAAGATTACTTTCCTTTTGCCCTTCTCATTCCGAGGATCTGTCTTTGAGGAGGATGGTCTATGGCCTATTTGGTCCATTTGGGCCAGCTTATCGATCAAGGCCTGGAAGGTGGTCGGCTTGAAGAATATCATGAATTGGGATATGGTCGCCTACGGATCAAGGGTTCCCATAAACATGCCTACTGCAGGAGCTTCTTCTATGCATTGTTCGCACTTCGACCATAGATTGCGCCACCGTATCGCATACTGAACCCATGTTTCGCCTGGTTTCACCCTGGTATTGATCAACGCCGTGATTGGGGTGCGTTCGCTGGCGCTTGCAAAACGCTGGGTGAATAACAACTCCATCTCCGTGAATATTTCGACGGAGTCATTTGGAAGCTCCGAATACCATTCGAAGGCCGTCTCCGCCAAACTGCTAACGAATTGGCGAAGCAGTAGCTTATCGTCACCCCCGGTGTTGCCGCACAGAGCCCTGAATTGAGCCACGTATTGGTGTGGATTGCCCGTCCCTTTATATACATGGAATTTAGGGATCGTATATCCCGGCGGGTACCTTATTTGGCCATACCAGCCCGGATAGGGTCGTCCAGTCTTAACGATCTGCCTGGCCGTTTCGCTCGCCTGATGAGCTCGTATTTGCTGAGCGATGTAATCATCCAGGGCAGCTTTGGATATTGTATCCTCCTTGATAGAGCCGGCAGAGGATTTGATGTCTCTCCTCTATCATCTTCAATTAATACTGGAGGATCTTCGGCTAGGGGATCTGGCTGGATCATCATGCCCACCATATCTTGGAATAGAAGGGCCATTTGTTTTATATTGGCCACTTGTTCCGCGGCCTCTTTGTCTTTCTTTTCAAGCATTCTCCGAAGGAATTCGGCATCAGTTTCCTGCTCACGGCGCTGCTCCGAGGATGTCTCTGGGCTTGCTTTCGGTCCTGTGAGTGCGACCATAGCTGTTAACATCTCTTGGAGCTTTTATTGTTGTTGCTCCTGAGCCTTAGTCACTGATCGCGTAAGCGGTCGATGACCTGCGGAGATACGGCTGTCCTCTTTTCCGGATGCCATATAGACGGTATGCACCACCATGCCCCCAGACTTAGGGCGTTTAGGTTCAGTGGTCTTGCGATTCGTCGCAGACTCGGGGATTTTCTCTGGTCTTCTCCTCTTGTGAGCGGTCGAAGTTGAGGGGGCCGTTGCAGTGGGCACCCAAGTAGCTATTGCCTTTTGTGGCTTGACAGGATGGTCCTCTTCTCGCTGAACTTTCACCTTTTTCTGTCGGCGAGAGTAATCTTGATCAATCACCGAGTCCTGAACCTGTCGCCAAACTTTGTAAATTTTAGAGGACAGCCGCTGAGGGGGCTGCTCTAGCTTCATCTTAGTAGCGTTCTCCACGGGTGGAGGAGATCTCTTCAGCACGGCAGTCGGAGAGTTTTTACGCACTCTCCTTACCAGTTCAAAGCTGTTCCCGGTTGGAACAGCAGTATCGATTTCCACCGTTGGAGCCGGCGGAGTCAGTCCAGAAGGAGAGTTGCCCCCAGCCTTCCTTACTCGGCGCCAGTAGCGACGTCGAGCGTGTCGAGCCGTTGGGATTATCTCAGCTGTAGGAATGACTTTCTCATGCCCCCTGTATTGGTCAGAAGTTGTCGTTGTCAGCCTATTGAAGACTGATGTCCGCTGAGTGGGGATGGCCAACCTATCGAAAGTAGACTTCCGAGCAGGTGAAGCAGCCTTGACGATTTCGCCTGAAACGGGAGCTGAAACAGCCAATCTTCTGAAGACCGACCCTTTGGCGGGAGAAGCCGCATTGACGACTTCGAGAGCAGGAATGGCTATCCTTTTTAGGATAACCCTTTCTGGTATCACGGGCTTCTTCATGGGCCCAAATGAGCTTTGTCCCAGTCTGTCAAAGACTGAGGCACTGGATTTGGGCGACCCGTTGGGAAGGGCCGCTGTAGTTCCAAGCCGATCAAAGACCGACTTCTTGGGAGCTTCTTGCAATGGTACAGGGGCGTGGAAGCTCATCGGTGGGAGCATGGTCCCGAAGAACAATCCAGTGGTGGCCTAAGTCACCTGTTCCACCGGCATAGCGAAGATGGAGCCCGCTTGGGGCCCGTAAGTCACTCCTCCGGATGGGACGGAGCGATAGTTGCAGTTGCGGTTAGTGCAGTTTGAAGCCATTGATCTTTTGTTTTCTGCACGGAGCAAGACACCAAATCTTAGTACCTCGAATCCACAGGCAACCATAGCAAACCGTGATTCGTTCGCGAACACGACACACAAAGTGTGGAGTGGAAAGAGGAAAAGGTCCCACCGGGCGTGCCAGAATCTATTCTCCTCCGAAAGACCGGAAAAACAAACGTCTTTCCTGAATTTGGGGGCAGATGCTATTTGGTGCTATCCGTCCACCTCTCCGAAGATGCCAAGTTGATTTATGACACCATATATCGAAGGTTTAAACGGATGCGACCGATGCGACTGATGTAGCAGACTTCGTCAGATTCCCCCTCATTGCGAGGGGTTTTTTATTGTGGGGACGCTTTTCCCTGCAGGTGCAAGCCCTTGCAGTTAATTATGCTACCGTATCGCGGTAACCACTTTCTCCTTCTCCAGATGGTCACTTCATGTCATTTATATTTGTTTTATTTTTGGTTGCCCGTAGATTGTATACGGAGACTAATTTATGTTGTCGCCCGTAGGGCGTGGATTAGTCCAAATCCGTATTTTCTTAGATTTGGGTTTAGGGGTTGGGTTTAACTTATTTGAGACTAAGATCAACTTAAACGTTTATTAAGGATACGTTAGTCTAATTTTAGACTAAAATCAACTTAACAGTTTGTTAAGGACACGTTAGTATAATTTTAAACTAAGGTCAACTTAACTATTTGTTAAGGATACGTTAGTCTAATTTTAGACTAAGATCTACTTAATGGGATCATTTAGATCTAACAAAAGAGCATTTGGGCTCTATTGTTCTAGTTTAGGGACTTTGCGGTCAATTACCAGTTTAAGGATATGGTAGTCCAAGGTTAAGGACATCATAGTCCATGAGTTTAAAGGGACCCCACAGTCCGAGGTTAAGGACATCATAGTCCGTGGGTTTAAAGGACCCCACAATCCGAGGTTAAGGACATCATAGTCCATGGGTTTAAAAGGACCCCACAGTCCGAGGTTAAGGACATCATAGTCTGTGGGTTTAAAGGACCCCACAATCCGAGGTTAAGGATATCATAGTCCATGGGTTTAAAAGGACCCCACAATCCGAGGTTAAGGACATCATAGTCCATGGGTTTAAAAGGATCCCACAATCCGAGGTTAAGGACATCATAGTCCATGGGTTTAAAAGGACCCCACAGTCTGTGGAATGATTGGTTATCGGGACCCGTCATCTCTCTGAAAACGTTGAACGATTACAACGACAAATATCAAAGGAGTGAAGAGATGTACCCTTGAACCAAAGTTGATTGGGAGATCTGTAGTCCAATTTGGAACTAAGATTAATTAATTAGATTATGAGCACATTGGCTCGGTTAAATCTGAATTGAGGAATTGTGGCCAATTTGGGCTAAGTCCAATTAAGTTTGAAATGTTGGCCCTTTGTTGGACTATTGAACATTTGTCCAGGTTCAGGCCCCCCATTATTTAGCAATGCTAAACAGGGGTTTGGGGGCTCTGACAACATTTTGTTTTTTATTGGGCATTGACCATTCATCATGGCTATGGAGTTTTCTTTGAATGTCATATGAAATGATCAAGTTTGAAAGAATGTAGTCGGGGTTTAATCAAAGGGGAGTCTTGACTCAGAAATACTTAGCCAATTTGGGCTAAGACCGGTTTGAGAATAGTGTTAAACACTAACATATATTTGGCGATCACGTGTACCCACGTGATGCGCTTTAAAACAGAGTTAAACACTGGGGGAAAAATGCTCAAAATAGTGTTAAACACTAAAAGTGGGGTGATCACGTGGGGTCACGTGAGGCGTTTGAGAATTGGGCCAAACCTCCTTTATTTTGTTCTCAGAATATTCAAATAAGTGTTAAACACTTTTAGTCTTCTGGCCATCACGTGTTGGCACGTGATGGGTATTCATGTATTGATTATTAATGTGTTTATTAGGGGTCACGTAGGGACATGTGAGGGCGCCCAAAATTGATTCTGCTTTTGGCTTTGTCCCCTTTATTTTGAAGGTCACGTGGGAGGACGTGAGGCATTGCCTCCAAGTTTTTCTTTCTCATTTTGAGGAACTTGTTATAGAGTCACATGGAGGCACGTGAGGCATTGCCTCCAGACTTGTTCTTTCTCATTTTGAGGAGTCTGTTTAAGGGGCACGTAGGGGCACGTGACCTGGTCTTGTTCGTTCTCTTTTGATCATTTGAGAGGGAGGGTCACGTGTTGCCACGTGACCAGTTTGGGTACTGATTTCTTTACGTGCATAGAGAGTTTTAAGTCCCTTGTTTTAAGAATTAAATTCTCTGTAGGATTAAACCCTAATTCTGTTTTAGAGGAATTAAATTCCTATGTATATGGAAGAATTAAATTCTTATGTAGGGTTAAACCCTAATTTCATTTGGAGGAATTGAATTCCTATGAATTTGGGAGAATTAAATTCTCATATAGGGTTAAACCCTAGTTTCATTTGGAGGAATTAAATTCCTATAAATTTGGGGGAATTAAATTCCCTAAACTCAATTCTCCCTCTAAGTTTTGGATCTGCATGACAGAATCTCACCGATGAGAATTAAATTCTCAACTTGTGGGAAGATCTGCTTCTACAGATCTTCAACCAAAGGAAGAATTAAGTTCTTATTTAGAAGGGTTAAACTCTTAATTTGAGAATTAAATTCTCCTTTTGTCTTATGGAGCTTAGATCTCTTTCCCTTTCTAACCTAGGTTTTTTTTCTGAAGAGATCTTCTTTTCTCTCTTGAGAATTAAATTCTCCTATCTTTTTTCTCTCTGTTGTTGTATATTTCCCAAAAAAGTAGATCCTCCTCTCTTCTCTTCTTGGCTCCTATTTATAGGAGAAAGAAAAGAATCAATTTGTTTAGTCATCTTTCATTGAAAGATTTTAGTTGTTTTTTGTAAGCAACATGATCTTTTAGATCACTCAGTGAATTTTATTCACCATTGGATTTTTAATCCAAAAGATCTTTTATCTGTTATTCCTGGCAAATTTCAGGGAAATCTTTCCTTGTATAAAATCTTTCCATAAATTGGTGATTTTTAATCATCATTGGATTTTTAATCCAACAGTGCTCCATTTTACAGAGCACCATCTTTTTGTTTGGAAAGATTTAGAGAAATATTTTTCCAATTAGGGTTTTTTATTCCCTCTTAATTAGAATTTAATTCTATTAATTCATAGATCTTTAGGAACCCATCACGTGTTGGCACGTGACCCCCTGATTAAGCATTTGACCAGAATTTAATTCTGTTGTTTTAAAGAACTCAGGAATTATCACGCGTCAGCACGTGAACCTTGGTCACGTGTTGGCACGTGATGCCCCATTGGGGTTTTTCCTTGTTATTTTATTATACCTTTAATTCTTTTTAGTGGGTTTAAAGGCCCATCACGTGTTGGCACGTGACCCCACTGATTAATTATTTCCGATTATTTATTTTATTCAGTGCCTACAGGCTTTGCCTGTAAATGGTCACGTGTGTGCACGTGATGCCCGGTCATGTGTGGGCACGTGATGCCCGGTCACGTGTGAGCACGTGATGCCTCATAACTTTTGATCTCGGATGAATTATGGGGCCCATAATATATCAAATCGAAGAATTTTTTGAAACACTTTCGATACCATCAGAATTTAGCTGTTTTTCATTCGGAAGTTTGTCGAAATGCAGCCCGGAAAATACTGGTTCGCATTTTCTTCCTTAGATTACACGTGCATAGCATATTTGCTCATAACTTTTGATCTCGGATGAATTATGAAGCCCATAATATATCAAATCGAAGGATTTTTTAAGACGCTTTCGATACCATTAGAATTTAGCTATTTGACATTCGGGAGTTTGTCAAAATACAGCCCGGAAAATACTGGTTCATATTTTCTTAAACATATCGCTGCCATTTGATACCTTGGGCTCTTTTGCACAGAAATTTTTTGGCGGAAACATGGATCAAGTGGGCGTGAACCATCATAAGACATTAACTTGCCAACACCATCATGGTGTCTTGCAAGTGGATACACAAGTGGGTATAGTTCAATGTATGTGAAAAAAGAATTGATTTGAAGTGTGAACACAACTCATACCCACTTGATCCCTTCTCTATACATTACTCCAGATTACACTCAGGTTAAATTAAAAGAAATTGCAAACACAGAGAGATGCTCAAGAAACCAGAAGAGCACAGACCAAAGGTGGGACCCATCCTCCATTTCTTGGCCGCAAATTAATTCATATTGGCCTCAAATTGTGGCCAATTCTTTGCCAATTTGGTTCGTTCAAATATGGTGGGTCCCTGGTTATCTTGTCAATACTGTGTCATATGCAACTTTTGATTTAGGCTGCTTATAAATAGTAGATCACAGATATAGTTCTGAGAGGCTTGGGAGTGAGAAAACAGTTTGTAACTCTTGGTAGCTTCTTCTTCTTCCTTTTTTGAGCTCTCACTTGAGTGCTCCATTAAGGAGGTTGAAATTGCTATCTACCTTGTAGCTCAGGCCCTCCATTTTATTAATAAAGAACTTGCACTTCGCTTTTATTTAAATTCTTATTCTTGTTCTTATGTTTTATGTTTTTCTTTTGTGTTTCATTTTTCTATTTTGTAATGCTTGAGTAAGTCATATGGTTGTGGTGATGGTGAGAATGTGAGATGAATGACTTTGCCTTCCTCCATCTCTTGTGAATGTTTAATGTGCTTAAATCTTGATTGTAACCTTAAGATTGCTAACTTGGATTGGTTTGATATGATATGTGATTTTATGGTTACTTGGTAACCTCATCATACACCATATTCTCTCCAAGACCCTATGTTGCAATGTTAAAGTTAGAATCATAATAGTGTTAAGATTGCTAAGTGTTAGATAGGGTATTTTGTTAACAAGTTGTTTGACACGCTTCTTCATTTCATATACCCTATACTATCACATTTCACTTATCAAGTTTAATACTAAAACCACTTGCTCTCATATGCTAATTTGTGTATTTGATGTTGATGTATGTTTGCTAACCCTTGTGCTTAGTGTTGATACTTCAAGCATGGATATACAAACGGTAAGTGAGACAATACGGATCCATTTCGTGTCTTGCATCGAACTTCGATATCTTGATGACTTGTGCTTCGCAAACGCCTTGACAAGCCATGCTTCACGTCGGAATCAACATAAAGATGGACAACTCATGATTAAGGGAGCGTTGAAGAAATCGCCGCGATTCAACCATCCGAACCGGAGTCACGGCCATTTTCCTTAACTAGCTATATTTCCGTATTTTCTAATTTTTGTGACAAAACCTAAATTCTTTCTTCTCGAACCTTAAGCAACAATCTCTAATCACCAATTCCCTGTGGATCGACCCGTACTTGTCGGCTCGCTACAACGCGCCTTGCACTTGCGGTTTATAAATTTTAAAACGAGACCGAGTTCGCGTGTGCACCATTTCTAAAACCTTTTCATTCAAAACCGTAAAAGCGCGTGGGTAAACTCCCAACATTGCCCTTGGATTCGAAATACTAATTTTGGTGTTTCGCTTCTGTACAGAATCAGTGGCCTCTCACTGCACTTCTTGCAGCAATAACTCTCACTCCACCCTAGTCGGAGGAGTGACATACGGGCCCAACGTGGCCTCCATCTTCTCAATGCCGATGGGATAGGTCACTTAGGCCACTACCGGGTTATTCTTTGGGACCATACTCCCACCAATGAGCTTTTGCGCCCCCAACGACCTAAGAAGAAGCTTCCCGAAGGTCGGTCTTTGATCGACGAGCAAGCCATCCAACTCTGGAGGTTCAGTCATTAACAGACTGAAAGAAAGCTCAAATAGGCTTGTAAAGAGGCCCATGATTTCAGAAGGGGTTGCCCCAAAATGGTTGGCCCTCTCTGCTCCTGCCACGCGTGAAGCTAGCAAAAATGCTTCACCTCAAAGATGGTCGGTCTTCGACAGATTGGCCAACTCTACGCCAGCTCCGCCAAAAATGTCCGTTTTCCGGAGGCTGACACCAAGCGAAGCTCCCTAACAATGCCCGGGGCATGATGAGGGTGCCTCTAATACTGAAGGAGTTCCCACCCTAAGACATGCTCGACGTCGTCACTGGCGCCGAGTGAGGCAGGCCGGGGCAACTCTCCTTCTGGGCTTACCCCATCAGCTCTTATGATGGATATTGACTCTGCCATTCCAACCGGGAACAGTTTTGAGCCGCTTAAGAGGGTTCGTAAAAACTCCTCGACGGCAGTGCTAAAGAGATCACCTCCGTCTGCAGAAACTACAGTGCAGGCAAAGCGGGAGCAGCCGTATCAATGACTCTCCTCACAAATCCACAGAATCTGGCGGAAAGTCCAAGACTCAGTGCTCGATAAAAGCTATGCTCGTCGGCCGAGAAAATCCGTGGTTCGTCGGGAAAATGATTGCTTCTCTTCCATATAATAGGGGACTTCTCATAAAGAGGTGCCTGTCATAGCGGCTCCTCCTGCTCCAACCTCTCATAAAAGAGTGAGGCCGGAGAAAATTTTATCACCAATGGCAAAATCCAAAGGCAAAAGCTCCAAACGCCCTAAGTCTGAGGGCATAACCGTACATACGGTCTATATGACCAGTAGTAAAGAAGAGAGTCGTGCTTTTGTGAGTCACAGACCGCATACCCGGTCGTTGACAAAATCTCAGGAGCAACAGCAAAAGCTTCAAGATATGCTTGCCAAGATGGCAACACTTACCGGACCTAAAGAAAGTCCGGAGAAAGAAACTGAATAGCGCCAGGAGCAATAAACCGATACAGAGTTCTCGCAACGGGTGCTGAAAAAGAAAGATAAGGAAGCTGCGAAGCAAATTGCTAACATAAAGCAGATGGCTCTTCTGTTCCAAAATATGGTTGGGATGATGATCCAACCAGAATCGCCGGCTAAAGATCCTCCGATGATTATCGAAGATGACAAAGGAGAAATATCAAATCCTCCTTAGGCCCTCCTATCAACGGCCAAGGAGGAGACGATCTCCAAGACAGCCCTGGATGATTACTTTGCTCAACAAATTAGAGCTCACCAGGCCAATGAAGCCGCAAACCAGCTGGTCAAAATCGGGCGACCCTATCTGGCCTGGTATGACCAGATCAAGTACCCACCGGGATATACGATCCCGAATTTCCACGTATATAAAGAAATGGGTAATACCCATTAGCATGTCGCACAATTCAGAGCTCTGTGCGACAATACCGGAAGCGACGACAAACTTCTGCTTCGCCAATTCGTCAGAAGCTTATCAGAGATAACTTTTGAATGGTACTCGGAGCTCCCAAATGACTCCGTGAAAACCTTCTCTGAAATAGAGCTGCTATTTACGCAATGATTCGCCGGTGCAAGTGAACGCACTCCGATCATAGTGTTGATCAATTCCAGGGTCAAGTCAGGGGAAACATGGGTGCAATATGTGATCCAATGGCAGAATATGTGGTCCAAATGCAAGCAGCGCATTGAGGATTCTCCGGCTGTGGGAATTTTCATTGAGACTATTGATCCCCAATCGAGTGTGTCCTAGTTCATGACCTTCTTTAAGCCCACCACGTTCCAGACGCTGATTAATAAGTTAGCACAAATGAACCAGATGGGTCATCATCTTTCCTCCTCAGGCAAAGACCCCTGAAATAACAAGGGCAAAGGAAAAGCAGCCTTTATTGCCAACAAGCAGCAGCAACCGGGCGGTCCGAAGGCACATGTTCGCCAAAACAACACTCATACGCGCCCGTCCTTAGAAGAAAGATTGGGACGTGCTTATTCGTTCCCTCGCGATAAGACGAGGAGATTGTTTGAGTAGGCAATGCGAAATAATCTAATCACATTACCAGACCCGCTGCGACCCGCACAAGCCGGCGACGTCAATAACCCCAACTACTCCTCTTATCACAGGATAGTGAGCCATCTAATCGAGGACTGCCACGTCTTCAAAAACTGAGTCGAGGACCAGTACCAGCAGGGGAAGTTCGCACTATCGGATAATTGGAGGATAGATCCGTCCCAAAAGTACGCTCCCAAAAAGGTGGATGCAGGGGGCATCCTGCTTGCTCGTGGAAGATGCTGCATGGGAAGTATTTCTTTCTGTAAAAACTAAAAGAATACTGAAAGATCTACAAGCATGTCCGGCAATCAAGTGGAAAAGCCCGCTTGAATCCGAAATTATTAAAGGGATGCTGAAAGAACGTCCTGCGCCGAAAGTCACTGACAAAAGGAAATGTCCCTAAGTCAAGCCTTCGAAATATTCTAAGAAAAAGAAGAATAATAAGAAGCCTGTGCAGCCCGCTGAATATATCGACAAGCACACAGACCTCCAGAAAAATATAGATGTGCTAAAAGAATACAATCAGAAAGTGCGAACGTTGGTCACACTCGAAGAATTCCTCGAGCATATTTTTAAGGACGAGGACAGTGACAATGATGAGGAAAATGAATCATCAGAAGAAACAGAAGAGCATGTAGCAAGCTACCACATGATCTCCCATTCGTCCATGTATGATGAAGAAGCTCCGCCAGTGTCAGAAAGTGACGTGGATGAACTGGGGGCAGAATCGGTGCTAAACTCCCCGAAACTGCTAGAAGAAGACCTGATTGAAAGGTTACTAAACGAATCCTTCCAAAAGAGCAAAGATGATCAAGAACGCGATACGATCATTTATGAAAAAGCCAAACAATGGATTTTGAATAAAGAAGCTGCGGTGAGGACGAGTCATAAAGCTCTTTGTCCAAACCAAGGCATGCCTGCAATAAACAAAAGCAGGATCAAAACTGAGAAGCAGTTTGCCAATGCCCTATCAATGGGGATGAAGCTACCACCTCTCATGATATACACACCTGGGATCCCATATTTCGATGGTGGAGAGGAACACCTAAAATACTGCGCATACCATCGAAAAGTTGCTCATCCTATTGGGAATGCAACGCCTTCAAGAAGTGGTGGTAAGGATATGTTGCCCACAGAAAAAACTTCAAGAAAGTGAAGCGTGAAGCTCGCGCTCCTCGGGATGAGAACGGTGAAACAGCAAAAATAACTGGCAACTGCCATATGGTTGGTACCAATTAAGAAGGGGGAAATCTCGAGTTCTCACATTCGAGAGTGATTCCGAAGATGAAATACCTCTCAGCCCTCTCTTTGAAAACCCCCCTTAAAAAAAGAAAAGGAGGAGAAGGATTGCGAGAACATCCAGCTGTGTAACCGTACGCTGCCTGAAAAGAACCTCAGACCCGCAAATAAGGGTTTAATAAAAAGGATAAAGGGAAGGGGGAAATTCCCGACGAGATTGCCCTTGATGAAGAGTTATCCAAAGAGCTCTCCGCGAAAGACCTGCCTAAGAAAACTAAGGCGGATTATAATGTCCTGGCACGACTGAGGAAAATACCCCCACAATTGAGTATATTGAATGCTTTGCTCTAGTCTAAAGAGGCGCGAGACTCCATGATCAAAGCCTTGCAAGAGCCTGATCAGTTTCAGGCCTTTCTCGCAGAAGAGAAGATGAAAAACGAACTGGCAGAGGTCCACACGGCTGACATTACATTCAGCGATGAAGATCTACTCCTCGGTACATGCGAACATAATCGACCGCTCTATGTAACCGGGTACTGCCACGGCGTCAAGATAGGGAAAATCCGTGTCGATAATGGATACTCCGTCAATCTTCTCAACGTGAGAGTGCTGAAGGAAATATATATGAATGCTCAGCACCTTGCCCGAGATAAAATTACCATCTCGGGGTTCGACTCACAGTCATCACGGACGCTTGGATTTGTAATATTGACGCTCCGCTTCTGGCTGCTCGTCACCGACATAAAATTCCATGTCATTGACGCCAAGACTTGTTATAACGCTCTGTTAAGCAGGCCTTGGCCACACAAGTACAACGTCATCCTTTCTATACAACATCGGTGTATGAAGTATTTCAAAGATGGCTCGGAGTACACCGTCACAGGAGAGCTCAATCCTTTCTCAGTGAACGAGGTGCGAAAGTATAAAAACGCAAAGTACTTTCAGCCGGATTTTGAAGACACAGAAAGGTGCCATAAACCAGAGAATAAGCAAAAGTCCGTGGCCACCATACCGGTCTTCGAAAGTGATATTGAAGAAGACGAACAAATAGTCTACTCGGGATAACCTCAGAGGGAAAACAATATGTCCGGAACATCGACCCCCATCCTGGTCTTTGGTAGTGACTCCGAAGATGAGACGAATGCGGTGTTCTCTATTCGCCCATCAACGCAAATTCTTGTTGAAGTGGACCAGAGTCTATATATTATGATGACTCTACCTCGACACTACAGGGAACTTGACACGCTCAATACATACAGCGTGCAGCAACTAGAAACTTTCTACGTGCCTTTAAGACGAAGAGATAAAAAAGCGATCCTCTTCTAAAAATATATAGAGATTAAGGTGGAAAAAAGTCTTGCATGGTGCCAACCCCGCTCTTGATAGGTTTTAGCCCATCTGTATGCCAAGATATTATGCGGAGGGATTAAAGAAGCTGTTAAAGTGTCAAGGCGTACCTTTCGAATAAACGGTTCGGCAGGCCTAATTCTATAAAAAGATTTGGAATATTCCCGGGACTCAACGAAAGAAGCCCAGCGGGAAGATGGAGACAACTGGGCTGAGATATGTTCAGTCCAAGAGACGGAAGCAAATCTACAGCTGCCACGCCATAAACATCTTGAAGGGAGAAGAAAATGTTTTTCTAAGCAGCCATGTCGTCGAACAAGAGAAAAGTCTCTTAAGTTCGTCGCTCGAAGAGCAAATTGACAAGATAATAAAAGAAGTTTGTCAAGCCAGCCGAGACAACCACAGTCGTGAAATGACCATATATGAAAAGGCCAAGACACAATGTCTCAGTCAGCAATCAGTTGAAAAAGTAGATCATGATACTCTCCATCCACAATCCGCTGTGTGCCCCCATGAAAAAAGAAAATCCAGAAGCGAAGACGGGAATGTGGCAGCAATCGCGAGCGACATTCAAGGACAACAAAGAAAGTCGAGGACGCTTTCTAAGCGAGAAAAGTTCACTCTCAACCCATCCCTCATAAAGAAGATGGGTCGGAAATATTCGTTCCCTTGAAACAAGACAGGATAGATCTTCGGCCTAGTCATGAAGCACCAGATGATGACGCTTCTGTAGTCTCGGCATCCCGAACAATTAAATGAAGCACATCACCCGGATTATTACTCCTATCATAGAGCAATAGGTCACCCCCTTGAAGACTGCTTCATGTTCAAGAACTGGGTCGAGGACAAATATCAATAAGGCAGGTTCATGTTATCTGATAATTAGAGGATAAGCCCGCCACAAAAGCATGAGCCAAAGAAGACCTATACCATCAGGATGGGACCAGCTCAACCGCAAAAATGGAAGCGGACTCATACTTGTCATATGATAACACTCTCAAAAGAGGGAGGGGACAAGAATATGATCGATCTTTTCGGATGCTTCACAAACGAAGACAATGGCGAGGAGATCTCAGAATTTCCACCGGCACCAAAGGTGCTGGAAGATGGAATACATAACACGGCGTACAACCTAAGTAAAATCAACTTAGAAATGGAGGATGATCCGAGGCTGACGTTTGTCAGTGAGCTATTGTCCAAAAAATAGGTAGCCACATTAAAAGATGTGATTATGCAGTACAAAGACTGCTTCGCTTAGAACTATTCTGAAATTCCGGGTTTAGATCCAGAGCTGGCGGCACACAATCTGGCCATATCACCAGACATAAAGCCAGTCAAACAGGAGCCAAGAAGGATGCGGCTCGAACTGGAGATGGGTATCAACGCCGAAGTCAAGAAATTAATTGACTCTGGCTTCATTCAAGAAATTCAATACCCTGACTGGATCGCTAATATTGTTCCAGTAATGAAGAAAAATGGGACAGTTCACATTTGTGTAGGCTTTCGAGACCTCAACAAAGCGTGCCCGAAAGATGACTTCCCAGTGCCCATTACCGAGCTGATGATCGATAACACATCCACCCACTAGGACTTCTCCTTCATTGATGGATCTTCAAGATACAACCAAATAAAAATGGATCATGAAGACCAGAAGCACACTGCCTTCCAGACTCCATTAGGCATATTCTGCTATAAAGTGATGCTCTTAGGTTTGAAAAACGCCGGAGCTACATACCAAAGAGCCATGACAAATATATTCGATTACCTCATACACGAGATCGTCGAATGCTATATCGACGACCTTGTGATTAAAAGCAAATCTCATGAGGAACACTAGGAACATCTAAAGATCGTGTTCGAACATCTTCGGAAGTATAATTTGAAGATGAACCCTCTAAAGTGAGCGTTTGGAGTCTCCTCATGCAAATTCCTGGGCTTCATCATCCATCACCGAGGTATCGAAATTGATCCTTAAAAAATCAAGGCATTAAATGCCCTCGCCAAGAACTCTCAAACGGCTGCGATCTCTCCAAGCAAAGCTCGTGTATATCCGGCGGTTCATAACCAACCTCTCTGGAAAATATCGTCCTTATAGCCATCTGATGAAGAAAGGGACCCCGTTCGTTTGGGATCAGAAATGCCAAAATGTATTGGACAAAATCAAACAATACCTGCAAAATCCGTCGGTATTGGCAGCTCCGGTTAAGGGAAAGACCTTTATCCTCTATTCAACGGTCCTTGAAGGTTCTCTGTGTGCGCTATGGGCACAAGAAAACGATCAAGAAAAGGAAAGAGCTATGTATTATCTAAGTCGAGTTCTCCTGAGGGCAGAAAGCAACTACCCCCATCGAAAAGTATTGCCTGGTATTGATCATCCCGATAACGAAGTTCAGACACTACGCCTTGGCGCATGAGGTCCATCTTATAACAAAAGTGGATCCTCTCAAGTATCTGATTTCAAAGGCCATACTGACAGGAAGGCTTGCTAAATGGGCCCTACAGTTGATGGAATTATCGGTGACGTATCGGCCCCTCAAAGCGGTGAAAGGACAAGCCATAGCCGACTTCCTTATGGAACATCCAATATCAGTCGATTCTCCCATAAGCTGTGAGTTGCCGGATGAACACGCATTCGACGCAGACGAAAAGGAGAAAGAAAAAAATGAGCCTCGGTGGGAACTCTATTTCGATGGAGTATCTTCCATGAAGCGGCGAAATAGGAACACTCCCATAATCAAAGCTGGGGTGGGTCTTATCTTCGTGACCCTACAAGGAGGAATATTGCGTTACACCCTCTCTTTGACGGAACCCGGGACCAATAATGAAGCAGAATATGAAGTTTTAATAGCTGGTCTTGAGATCACCATCGATATAAGAATCAAAGACCTCCTCATATATGGAGATTCTCAGCTGATTTTCAGTCAAGTAAATGGTGACTACAAGACATGCAAGCCAAAACTAATAATGTATGGCGAAAGAGTGCAGCGGCTGTTGACCTAAATCTCTTTCTATACCCTAGAAAGCGTACCACGAACGGAAAATAGCTAGGCAGATGTGTTAGCCAAGTTGGCTAAAGAATTGGCCGACGAAGACCTCGATGACGTAAGGATCATTATTCAAAATCGCATGATCCTAGCACCAGCAAATATACCTTCGAAAGCCCTGATAGAACTATCCAAAGAAAAAGAAGCGACCGAACGTGAAGTTCTCCAAATAGAGAACGAGCAAGAGGTTGACGACTGGAGAGAAGCCTTCATAAGCTACTTCAAGTCCCAAAGCACTCCTGAAGATGCGTCATCTAGACATTAGCTCATGAAACGAGCTCTGTCATTCACCTTCGTCAATGATACTCTATACAAGAGATCTTTCGACTTCGTATGGTTAAGATGTCTAGAGTCGAAAGAAGCAATGAAAGCCGTCCAAGAAGTATACAATGGATTTTGCGGCTCTCGTCAAGCAGGACCAATAATGAAACAGAATATGAAGCATTGATATACGGTTTTGAGATCACTATCGATATGGGAATCAAGGACCTCCTCATATATGGAGATTCTCAGCTGATTGTCAGTCAAGTAAATGGTGACCACAAGACATGCAGGCCAGAACTAATATTGTATGGCGAAAGAATGCAGCAGTTGCTGACCCAAATCCCTTCCTATACCCTGGAAAGCATACCGCGAGCGGAAAACAGTAAGGCGGATGCGTTAGCTAAGTTAGCTAAAGAATTGGCCGACGAAAACCTCGATGATATAAGGATCATTGTTCAAAACCGCAAGATCCTGGTGCCAGCAGATATACCTTTGGAAGCCCTGATAGAACTATCCGAAGAAAAAGAAGCGACCGAACGTGTAGTTCTCCAAATAGAGAACAAGCAAGAGGTCGACGACTGGAAAGAAGCCTTCATAAGCTACTTCAAGTCCTAAAGCACTCCTGAAGATGCGTTATCTAGGCATCAGCTCATAAAACGAGCTCTGTCATTCACCTTTGTCAATGATACTCTGTACAAGAGATCTTTCGACTTCGTATGGTTAAGATGTATAGAGCCAAAAGAAGTAAAGAAAGTCGTCCAAGAAGTACACGATGGACGGTGCGGCTCTCATCAAGAAAGACCAAAAATGAAAGTAAAGATAAAAAAGGATGGGCTATTACTGGCCCACGATGATTCAAGAATGTCTCGAATATGCGAAGCAGTGTCACTCGTGCCAAATACATGGGTACTTCATACATCAGCATCCAAATCCGCTACATCCGACAGTGGCCAGTTGGCCGTTCGAGATGTGGGGCACGGATATAGTCGGCCCTATTGAACCAGCATTATCCAGAGGACATCGGTTTATCCTGGCAACAACCGACTACTTCTCTAAGTGGGCAGAAGCAGTGCCGCTAAGAGAGGTGAAGACGGAGAATATCCTCCACTTCTTCAAAACCCATGTTATCTACTGGTTCGAAACTCCGCGATGGATAATCTCGGATAATGGACTTGCCTATAGAAGCCATAAAATAAGTCGCTTCACACAACAATACAAGATAAACTGAAGATACTCCTCAGTCTATAATTCTCGGGCCAATAGTCTAGCTGAAGCATTCAACAAGAGCTTGACCAAGATTATTAAAAAAACGGTGTCCAAAAACAAAAAGGACTGGCACGAGAGGCTACATGAAGCTCTTTGGGCGTACCGAACAACGTTCAAGACGACCACAAATACAACACCATACGTATTGGTGTTTGGTGCTGAAGCAGTACTTCCACTGGAGATAGAGCTCCCCTCACTACGGGTGGTAGTTCAATACGAGCTAACAGATGAGGAAAATGCTCATCTTTGGCTTGAGTAACTTGACGCTCTCGACGAAACCCGTCTTATAGCACAACAAAACCTGGAGGCTTATAAGGCAAGGATGACGCGGTCATATGTAAGACTGACTAGGCTGAGAATATTTTGCTAAGGCAAACTTGTGCTGGTTGTCAAAAGACCAATGATTCCCAATCGTGCAAAATGAGAGAAGTTCGAGCCAAACTATGAAGACCCGTACATCATAGATAAGGTCTACCAAGGTGGATCTTATCCCCTCATGGATATGCATGGTGAAAGGCCATTTCGGCCGATAAACGGCCGATTTCTCAAAAAGTACTACGCTTATAAGAGTCGCGACTTAAGTCAATGATAGACGACGACGCTTGTGTCCGCTCGCTATCTTCCTGAGTCAAAACTCTGAAAGTGGTACCAAATGATATTCGTCCTAAACATGGGAATATTGGACCAAAACGTCCTTAAACTAATATTGGACTAAAACGTCCTTAAACTAATATTTTGTTCCGAATACAGAAATGATGGACCGTAATGTTCCTAAACTAATATTAGACCATAATATCCTTAAACTAGTATATTTCCATATGGTGGGTCTCCATATCGAGCACCGTATACAATCCACGGGCATATACAATTCATATCCTTCCTAAGTCCCATATGATATGGTCCTACGAAGAATGTCGTGATCTACAGCTGTTAGTGCGTTATCTTACAGGCCGCCAAAAAAAGTATGTCCACAAAAGAAATGAGCATGGGTGAAAACCCGAAAGGACGCCGTGAGTAAAAACAGTAGGACTACCAGCGAGCTTGTGAAAACCCGAAGGGGCGCGAATTCGTTAAAAGAAAGGAAAAAATGCGCTCACAAATTTCTCACGGTTTTGTAAGAAGAAAACACCCGTGGATACTTATGACTCTCAAACGAGCAACGCACTTAGGAATCCATACGATTTCTAAGGAGAAAATACACTCACGAGATTCTCACGACTCGTAAGGAGAATATATCCTCTGTAAGTCCTTCACGGCTTACAGAATTCAATAAGCCTTAAGCTACAGAAATCTAAACATGTTCTTAATCCATTAAAACCCCATAAATTTATGCCCTACAGGCAGTCCAATGTCGACCCTTGTATACAATCCACGGGCGTAAATTAATATATTCTTGACCAAGTTCCCGACTCACGGCAAAATTGATGAGTAAGTAAAAAAATAGCCGAAATGATAGGGCAACTCACAATAAAAAGCAGCGGGTAAAAACAAAAAATAGCCGAAATGATTGGGCACCGTGAATAAAATAGCCAAAATGATTGGGTAATCGCGACTTTCGCGATATAAAAAACTGAAAAGATAAAGCATCGCGAAAATATAAAAAAATAATAGTAAAATAAAAAAAATTCTGCCCCTGCAAGTAGGTCCACAACGACTCTTGTATATAATTCATGGGCATAAATGAAAGAAAGAGAACCATATCTTCCCACCATGCTTCGTTAAAAGAAGAGCCAAGTCTTGACGGTACATCTATAGCCTAAAGGCTATCTCGACATTCCTCCTCGTTCCAACAGGGTGCGGGTGCAACTGTCAAAGAATCAGAGTAATGACATATTCCTAGCTCCATATCTCGATTGTGATACAAACAGCATAGAGGTCATACATATGTCTACATTATTTCAGCAAAGAATCGGTGTGACACCAAAAAAAACTTTCCAGAGCTGAGCTATGTTCTATAAATTGGTATAAAATACCAAAATTTCTCTAAAAGAAAAAATAAACGAGATTAGAGTCAAGCTCTACAATATAAAATGGAGTTAAGTTCTAAAAATCCTAAACAGGGGATTTGATATAAAAGATTATTAGAGCAAAACTCTGTTGAATTAAAATAAATTAAGAAATCCCCAAAGGAGAGTATGATCTAAAATAAAAAATCAGAACTAAATTCTATAATAATAAATGAAGTCAGAACTTCAAGAAATCTCCAAGGGGAATATGCTAGAGCCAAGCTCTGTTAATCTTTCAAGATTTCTGATTTATAAAGTCCCAAATATAAGAGCTAAGCTCTACTAAAGAAGACTCTTACCAAGAAAAATTTGGCGTCTGGAATGCAAATCTATAAAAAAAAATGAAGAACTAAGCTTCACGATAGAGCTAAGTTTTAATGGAGAATAAAATTCTCAAGGAAGAAGAAAATATGGAGGCGCAGCTGTCGTCTAGGGCTTAATGCTCTATTTATAAAGTGATAGGGTCGGATCAGATTTCCTGTATCTCTGTAGGGATCCTAAGCACTCTCAAGAGGTCTTACAAGGCATCAACCATGATAATTTCAAAAATTACGGTGCTGAGAAACCCTAATACGGATCGTTGGCTAGAAGTTTAGGCGAAAAAGAAACTAGTTAACAACTTAACTAAATGGTAAACGGAAATACAACCATTGTAGATCCGGTTCTCCACCTCCATGGCTCCGCGATGAAGCCCCCTCGCTGTCCAAATGGAAACCCGGGCTCTAGCGTCGGCTTCATCGGAGAAATGGGCGGGCAAGGTCGTCGGCTTCGTGCCGAAGATGATCTACGTCGAGGCATCGCAAGATCAAGCTCCCACTTCACCAAGTCATGAAACTTGTGAAGAAAACACCCTATACTACTTGGCAAGAGGTAGAGGATGAAGAAATAGGAAGTGGGTTCACTTTAGAATTGGATTTCTCACTCATTTCATCAAGTCACCATTGATGAAGTCAAGCTTTCTTCATTGAAGAAGATGAAGAAGAAGGAGATGAATATTATGATAAGTTTTTTCAAAATAAAAAGTAAATGAATACTTATCATAATAATAACCATGGTCAAGTGTAGAGAATAAATCATGGTTAGTGGGAATGGTTAGGGTTAAGCATGGAGACAAAATGGTCACTTGGTCAAAACTTCATGAAGCTTCAACATGCATCCAAAGAAAGCCACCATTTTGCATTATGCTAATAATTTTCCAAAAAGAATAAATAAATAAATAAATGAATAAGAAAATAAAAACCCTAACCATTACACAACCATGGTTTAATCTTTACACAAACCCAAGTAAACATGTATCATCAAACATGATACAATCATTTACACAAAAAGTATATCACATATACAACTTGTACATCCAAGTGAGAAAATCCTTTAAAGTGAACCGATACTAGTTAATTCAAAGTAATATATCAAATATATAATTATACATTAAATCATTAAATCAACACTTGATTTAACGATCCGGTCATATCGCATATAACCGACTAGTATCCTATGTATCGGCTTATCGAATCAATACTTGATTCGATAACTAAGTTATATCGCATACAACCAATCGATACATTCATCGCGAGAATAGAATACGGTATCACATACACGCATTATTCTCGGTCCCGCACATACCTCATATGCGCTCCTATTTCGTTTCGCTTGAGCCAGGAAACCTCTGTGTAGGACTCTAAAGACTCGTCAATACGCCGGCAGCAGGTGATGATCATATCAAACACCCACAAGCCGCAAGCGGTCTGCTAAACGTAACGGCCACCCGGGTATTGAGCGATCAGAAGATCGACGAGCAAGCCCGCTCACACTCCTGTGAATCCAACAGTAACACTTACCGTACAGTCCGGTCTGATCGTCTGATATGTCGCATATCTTGCCTAGGGGTGGTAAACGTCAGACCCCAATAGCTCGATAAGTCGTGTCGATATGAGGTCTATAACTATTCGAGAAACTACTGGTAACACTTACCAGTAAATCTCAGCAACCCTGGCCAGGGATTTCCGGTTATAGCCAATCGAACACAGCGCAACATCAACTCCCTATACCGGGAGAGACGAATCCCCTCCTATCGCTCATTGCCTCCATGTGACTCGGGACTGTACCCAAAAACCACCGTTTTGCACGCCCTCTTGGACGTGGTAAGGTGGAAATCAAAGCACAGTGGGAACCACACAAGACTCTATGACGATCTCGGGTCAACAGACTACTCTGTACCAGTGTCACCAGAGAACTGCCATCTGACGTAAGATATAATACCATCTGGAAGTTCTTGGCGAGTCCGTCCAGTGTACCCAGTCTCCACTGAGCACCCGTATATCATCTCTGATATCAAACACCAATGGATATGGGATCATCCATCGCCCATCTGTATGGGTCGAGAAGGTATATGCTAGTCTACTCTGGTATATCGATGCCCCGTCTCGATATACCCACGACTAGGGACCTTGAAGGATGTACTTATGGACTACCCTGTCCCCACTAGTATGATCCGCATCATAGTCTAGGTAGTCAAGTACACATCCTAAGGGCTTTACCAACATGTAACAGAGAGACAATCAGTATACACGTTAAGGTAAAGAGCAACCAGATAGCATACTATCATGTCGAGCAAGAAAGTCCTCCCTATATATGTCCCAGCATCCACTACAATATGCATCCTATGTACAGTAATGGCCTCTAGGGCATACATATAACTAACAATCTCCCACTTGCACTAGGGCCAACTGTAGCAGTGGTTGCAGTATCTCATACTCAACCATCCCATAAAAATCTCTCTCTGGGAATAGGCCTTCGTGAGTGGATTCGCCGTGTTGTCCTCTGAGTCTACTCTCCTAACCTCGATCACCCTGGAGATCAACCATCTCCATGATCAGGTGATACTGCCTTAGAATATGTCTGGATCACTGATGGGACGGGCGTTCCTTGGCATAAGCCACAACTCTATCGTCACACAATGGGAGGACCTAAGTTCATCTTATGAACAAATATACATCCAGACTGCCTCTTTGGTAGCATCTCAAGTAGTGATGTATCCTTCCTTTATCGTCTAGTTAGCCACGGTATCTAGCTTGGAACTCTTCCAACATACCGTCCCTTTACTGAGGGTAAAGACAATGCCTGTGACTGACATTCAGTCGTCTGTATCACCCTGGAACCCTTCCAGTGATTCTCCCCAGGATCGGTTGATACCATCTCACTACAACTAGTGAGAATCCTAACATCCAATTAGATCTATCTCATAGATCCAAAACCCAGGATTTAGGAGGTATCAATTTGATCCTATATGGAGAATCATTGTGATAAGCGGAGATTGACCGAGCGTAGCATAGGAAACTCCTTCCCTATCAAGAGCATGTCATCCACGTACTCTACGAGGATCGTCACTATACTCCCTACTACCTTTTTGTTTATACAAGGTTCATCTACCATTTTGATGATGTCAAACTCTTTGACTAATCCATCAAAACAGATGTTCCAACTCCGCGATGCCTGCTTTATCAAATAAAACATCTTGCACATGTTTTCGCTGCTCCCACTGTCTACGAAGCCCTCTGGCTGTGTACTTATAGACTCCCTCTTCTAAAACATCATTTAGAAAAGCTGTCATGACACCCAACCACCAGATATCGTAGTCATGGTATGTAGCCGTGGCAAGTAGGATCTGGATGGACTTAAGCATAGCCACTGGAAAAGGTTTCATCATTATCCACGCCTGGTTGATGACGAAAAAGCTTTAACAAGTCTAGCTTTGAAAGTCTCAACTTTTCCATCTACACCAAGTAATCTTCTCAAGATATACTTGCTCCTGATGGGGATTTAACCCTTCAGATATAGCAACCAAAGTCCATACTTTGTTGGTGTATATGGATTCCATCTCAGATCGATAAACATCCAGCCATTCTTACAGAGTCTCACTCCAGATGGCCAGCTCGAAGCTAGTTGGGTCATCATCTCATGATGCCATCCTCGCTCCCACTGTCATAGAGAAACCGAAGTATCTCTCAGGTGGGTGAGGAACCCTACTAGATCGGCGGAGAGGCTGAGGTTCGTTGGTAATCTACTGAATTCTTTGGTTCTACCAAATCATCTGCTGTAGTTTGCATAGCTGGAACCTTTCCAGTTCTACATAACTAACCTTGCCTCGAGCTTGTCCGGATTTTGCTTTTAGACATAGCCCAGACAACCCCAAATCTTAACCAACTTAAGAGATGGGCTCTTCCCTTATCATATCAAATATGAAGTGGTAGGCAACGGATTTGATTTGAACCCTATTCAATAGGTATGCAGCTTCTCAAGCGCATAACTCCCAAAAGGAAATAGGTAACTCAGTAGTACTCATCATAGAGCACACCTTATCATATAGGGTGTGATTGCTCCGCCCCGATATACCATCGTGCTATGGTGTATACGGAGGAGTAATGCTGAGAGAGAATCTCATTCTTCTTTAGAAAAGTCCAAGAACTTCGTGCTCAAGTATTCTCCTCCTTGATCTCATCAAAGGACATAATACTTATACCCGTATTGGTTCTCTACTTCTAACTTATATTTTGTGAATATCTCAAAAGGTTCTGACTTGTGTTTCAACAGGAACATATGTCTGAATCAAAAGAGATCATCAGAGAATTTAATGAAGTATAAAGAACCGGTCTTGGCATGTGTAGACAGGGGACCTTCATACATCAACATGTATCATCCCAAGAGTTCACTAACTCTTTCTCTGTTTCCATTAAACAGAGCTATGGTCATCTTATCTCTGTGACATGACTGGCAAGTTTCATAAGATGTAAATTCAAACTAATTTAAATATGCATCTACATGTAACTTCAGCTAGTCAGGTCGCATTGATATGACCTAGTCTACAATACCTCAAGAAAGATTCGTTCATTTCTGAACTCTTCCTCTTGTGTGTGTTCCGTATACTAAGAACTGTAGTTTGATTTAGAACATCAATGCTTTTAGATAACGTGCCTGAACCGATCAACTTTTGATATAGGAAATGTTCAAAACATTATCCAACTATATAAAATTTTATCATTTCTTTACTAATAAAGAGATTGATATGATTTTGTATATCAGGTTCGGTATCTAATAACATTCGTTCAGAATCAATGTATTGGTAATACAGGGTGACAGTGACCAACAGACTTGGCTGCAACACTTGCCCCGTTTTCTGTCTCATGAAACTTATCACCCGTTCTCAGTTCTCTACCTATCTGTAGCCCTATGTAACAGATTACATATCTGGGATCCTGATCCGGTATCAAATACCCAGGACGCAGAGGATACTGAGAAACAGTTCTATGTAACGAACACACCCGAAAGAGATGCATCATATGCACTTTCTTCGTTTGGGCGGCACGGGAAATCTGGTATTCCCAATTTCCTGCTCTGTCTTATAACAATTATAAGTTGGAGCGGGACCAACGTTCCCCAGCTCTGTATAACAAGCGGGTTCGGTCAATATCCATATTATTATCTTGATTAAGGCGTGATATGGTCGCTACCTGGAGAGAGAGAGAAGAAAACACTCAGCGTGCGTTCTGGCAAGAATAGATTGGTTATTATTTTATCTAATCAGGATGGCTCCCACTGTTTTTATCAAATCTTCCTTCAAACCCTAAAAGGAAAGACTAGCCGGGATTAATTACAAACTACAAGTTCGCCAATCTTTCAGCCAGGCCAGTGTCGGTACTTTGAGGGAGGTCCCCCGTGCTTTCGCACGAACCTAATTAATGTAAATCTCATTTTCCCAGAGGCTTAACCTCGTTAACACCTTTCTAGACACCTACTTGATCGGCTAATTGTAATGTGTAAAACTCTCCCAGGAGTAACTCTTACTCGCAGCGGGTATCGGGATCCAACTATCTCATAGAAGGTATGCAATCTCATTGCAAATTTCAACACTTGAAATTCCCGATAATATTTTACCCCTAGCAGCTATATGACCTTAACATAGTCAACAAATCATAAGTGCTAGTCAAGTTCAACCCGTCATTTCTCGATTGAATTAAACCCACCCGCACGACCCTTAACATAGTCAACAAAATCGCACGACTACCCTAATCCAATCGCATCATATGCTTATGCAGATAAGCACTAATTAGCTACCGCACACTACGCCTTAACATAGTCAACAAACGTAGCACGAATACTAACTAGTACTTATCTGAAATGACGGAGGGCTACGACAGGTTTTTCTGAAAACCTATTGCGTAATGAACTTGATATCGTTGTAGGATCAAATGAAGTTTTGAAATGGAGTGATTTTGAGGCTTTTCTAGTTTTGCTAAAGGAGTCACTCCCGGTGAAGGGATCGTCGGTCCTTTCCTCGTCGAATGAGGTGCGGGATATATCATATATATCACTGTGCAAAGCAGAAACTATAGAAGCAATCAAAAGTCAAACCGAGTGTGTAGCATCTGCCAGTTATTGCTAAAGGAGTCACTCCCGGTGAAGGGATCTCGGTCCTTTCCTCATCGAATAAGGTGCAGGGTATATCATATATACCGCTATGCAAAGCAAGAACTGTAGCTACCTGTTTTGTTTAAAATTTGATTCTACAACATCTTAGGTTTCTTTTCTTTCATTAATCACATTAATGAAGTCCCATCATTTAAATACCTAAACATCACAGATAAATACGACGTACACTTATGCCATCCGCATTCGCCTCGATGTCCCCTCGTGCACCGTTAGGTTAGGTAACTAACGGCAGAGCGGGGCAGGGCTAGCGCGGGTGTAAAACATAAGTAACGTCTATATAATATATCATATATACTATATATAGTATCTATCACAGAACATATCATGATTACATCACAGATATCGCAGCAGAAGAAACATATGAAACATTGGATATACTAGGACGTCCGTGTTTTCAATACGAGCCAGTATAAAACACGGATTCCACGGTCGTGATGAATAGCCAATCCCACACCCCTAGACCCCTACGAGAGCGGAAGCAATCCTACCAATTCTAGGGTTAGGAGACCCGTACTCGACTCCTCGAGATGGTCTCCCACTGGACCCTAGAACCCGGTTACTTGTGCCCCCCTCCTTGGGTCTATCCTAGTGCAGAAAAGTAAATAATATACAAAGGGTGACAACTTCCGCAACCTGAAAGTGCCCCAAATAAAAGAATATTATATACAAGTTTTTACATGAATGAAAATGAAAAACACTCATCTCACATAAAAACCCCCGGCTATTCAAACACGACGATCCAATATAACATATCCAGCAACACATAACATCACATGTCATCAACGTAAGTAAATATGCCCATCCCAATTGTCGTTGACATATAGCAACGAAACCGGCGATATCACATATTACACTTACGGTCACAGAAAAGAAAGTGTAAAACTACAACAGTTGGAATCCGCAATTTCTTTAGACATCGCATGCCTAATCAAATGAATTACTTAGACATCACATGCCTAACAATTATAAACCCCGCATTTTAGTCTCATTATTGAAAACTCTTTTCAATATCAAGTCGGGCAATTCAACAAGATTCCCGACATCCTGATCGAATGCTCGTCGCAAACTTTAGTAGGCGGCCGCACCCCTGATACCGTCGACGAAGTGCACCAAGGCGGAACACCGCTGCCGCGAGCACCCGAATGGATGCTTTCGGCGACGGGGTTCTCCTACAGTCACTTGGTCGGGGCTATGGAGTGAGGCTGTCTATTAAGTTTACCCGGCGAGTATCCGCGTACGCTACGTGATTGCGACGGACTTTTAATCACATCAAAATTCCGTGGCAACCGATCAAGTGAGATT
Organism: Agapanthus africanus; assembly: GCA_030015575.1. Taxonomy (NCBI): domain Eukaryota; kingdom Viridiplantae; phylum Streptophyta; class Magnoliopsida; order Asparagales; family Amaryllidaceae; genus Agapanthus; species Agapanthus africanus. The sequence goes on along the minus strand of CM057337.1, from coordinate 879,141,569 downwards.
AAACTGCTATGTTTATAACATTCATTCAGTTATCACATAACTACTTGTGAATTACAATTATTTTATCCCATTCCGGATAAATAGAAAATGTTAAATTTTTCGATCAAACAATCGAACACCCAAGTTTTCCCGATACAGCTCAACACATGAAACAAGTCTAAAAACATTCAGTTCGTGCCTCAGTACCAACGGTCCAGCCGTAGAAGGGTCAAGCCAACGCCTCACATGTGGCTCGCCGTACTGCCCCAAACCCGAAGGTTCAAAGGGCGGTTCAAGACGGTCACATAATCGAGTTAAGGTTTGTTGTCTTCTAGAGGGACCATCGCGTTACTTGCACTACTTAGAACGTCGTTAAACTACGGAAAGATCCAACACTTGGAAATTTCCCGACAGGGGAAAAGGTGGGTATTTATATCCGGTCGAACTTTTTAACATATTCTAAAATTATCCGGAAAGCCAAATAGACAAAGTCTGATAATCCGATCGAATTATCGAACCCCCAAAACAACCCCAAAATACTCAACTCTTGAGTACAGATTAAAAATTCCCATAAAACTCAGCACCTGAAACCATGAGTTACTGTGCAAAATAGAAAGGCAACTTCCATCTTTTGGCCGCGGAACCGCCGCATAAGCCAGGCTTCTGCCGCGGTTCCGCCGCACTATGAACAGTTCATGGAAAAACTTTTGCACCATAATTCTTAGATTTCCCTGCTGAATTTTTTAAGCATTTTTAATATGGAAAAAACCCAGTTTTTGAAAAAAGTCCAGAAAGCATTATCGGGTTAGGGTTTCGGGTCGATCGGGTTTCAAACTTCATCTACGCATCGCCTAAGGCTCTAGCTAGGCTCTGATACCACTGTAGGGATCCTAGGCACTCTCAAGAGGTCTTACAAGGCATCAACCATGACAATTTCAAAAATTACGGTGCCGAGAAACCCTAATACGGATCGTTGGCTAGAAGTTTAGGCGAAAAAGAAACTAGTTAACAACTTAACTAAATGGTAAACGGAAATACAACCTTTGTAGATCCGGTTCTCCACCTCCATGGCTCCACGATGAAGTCTCCTCGCTGTCCAAATGGAAACCCGGGCTCTAGCGTCGGCTTCATCGGAGAAATGGGCGGACAAGGTCGTCGGCTTCGTGCCGAAGATGATCTACGTCGAGGCATCGCAAGATCAAGCTCCCACTTCACCAAGTCATGAAACTTGTGAAGAAAACACCCTATACTACTTGGCAAGAGGTAGAGGATGAAGAAATAGGAAGTGGGTTCACTTTAGAATTGGATTTCTCACTCATTTCATCAAGTTACCATTGATGAAGTCAATCTTTCTTCATTGAAGAAGATGAAGAAGAAGAAAATGAATATTATGATAAGTTTTTTCAAAATAAAAAGTAAATGAATACTTATCATAATAATAACCATGGTCAAGTGTAGAGAATAAATCATGGTTAGTGGGAATGGTTAGGGTTAAGCATGGAGACAAAATGGTCACTTGGTCAAAACTTCATGAAGCTTCAACATGCATCCAAAGAAAGCCACCATTTTGCATTATGCTAATAATTTTCCAAAAAGAATAAATAAATAAATAAATGAATAAGAAAATAAAAACCCTAACCATTACACAACCATGGTTTAATCTTTACACAAACCCAAGTAAACATGTATCATCAAACATGATACAATCATTTGCACAAAAAGTATATCACATATACAACTTGTACATCCAAGTGAGAAAATCATTTAAAGTGAACCAATACTAGTTAATGCAAAGTAATATATCAAATATATAATTATACATTAAATCATTAAATCAACACTTGATTTAACGATCCGGTCATATCGCATATAACCGACTAGTATCCTATGTATCGGCTTATCGAATCAATACTTGATTCGATAACTAGGTTATATCGCATACAACCAATCGATACATTCATCGCGAGAATAGAATACGGTATCACATACACGCATTATTCTCGGTCCCGCACATACCTCATATGCGCTCCTATTTCGTTTCGCTTGAGCCAGGAAACCTCTGTGTAGGACTCTAAAGACTCGTCAATACGCCGGCAGCAGGTGATGATCATATCAAACACCCACAAGCCGCAAGCAGTCTGCTAAACGTAATGGCCACCCGGGTATTGAGCGATCAGAAGATCGACGAGCAAGCCCGCTCACACTCCTGTGAATCCAACCAGTAACACTTACCGTACAGTCCGGTCTGATCGTCTGATATGTCACATATCTTGCCTAGGGGTGGTAAACGTCAGACCTCAATAGCTCGATAAGTCGTGTCGATATGAGGTCTATAACTATTCGAGAAACTACTGGTAACACTTACCAGTAAATCTCAGCAACCCTGGCCAGGGATTTCCGGTTATAGCCAATCGAACACAGCGCAACATCAACTCCCTATGAGAGACGAATCCCCTCCTATCACTCATTGCCTCCATGTGACTCGGGACTGTACCCAAAAACCACCGTTTTGCACGCCCTCTTGGACGTGGTAAGGTGGAAATCAAAGCACAGTGGGAACCACACAAGACTCTATGACGATCTCGGGTCAACAGACTACTCTGTACCAGTGTCACCAGAGAACTGCCATCTGACGTAAGGTATAATACCATCTGGGAGTTCTCGGCGAGTCCGTCCAGTGTACCCAGTCTCCACTGAGCACCCGTATATCATCTCTGATGTCAAACACCAATGGATATGGGATCATCCATCGCCCATCTGTATGGGTCGAGAAGGTATATGCTAGTCTACTCTGGTATATCGATGCCCCGTCTCGATATACCCACGACTAGGGGCCTTGAAGGATGTACTTATGGACTACCCTGTCCCCACTAGTATGATCCGCATCATAGTCCACGTAGTCAAGTACACATCCTAAGGGCTTTACCAACATGTAACAGAGAGACAATCAGTATACACGTTAAGGTAAAGAGCAACCAGATAGCATACTATCATGTCGAGCAAGAAAGTCCTCCCTATATATGTCCCAGCATCCACTACAATATACATCCTATGTACAGTAATGGCCTCTAGGGCATACATATAACTAACAATCTCAAGACGCATCAGACGGCTAAAAGGCTGGACACCGTCGCACTCACGTGCAAGCCACGTGAGAACAATAATGGGGGGCATTTATTCCCTCATAAAAAATAAGGCAGCGCCTCATGTTCTCGGCATGTGAGTGTCGGCGTGCAAAATACGTGGACTCCTGTCTTTGATGAGATTAAATCCTAAAGTGGCACTTCGCATGCCATACACGTGAGCGCCTGCGTGTAAAGCACGTGAACGCCTGCCTAAAGCAGCGCCTCACGTGTTAAGCACGTGAACGCCGGCGTGAAAAGCATGCGGATACCTATTTTTGTAAAAATTAAATTCTTTGGCTACGCCCACGTGTTTAGCACGTGAGCGTCAGCGCCCAAGTTGAAGCAGATTTGCTTCGGGTAGAATTAAATTCTATCAGGGGAAAATATCTCCCTAATCAAATAAAATAAAAACAATATTCTCTGTTAAACAGAGAGCCATTGGATCAAAAATTCAATGGTGATTTAAAAATTCATCAAAAGATGGAATTAAATTCTATATGGGAAAATATTTCCCTAATCTTTCTAAACAAAAAAGATATACTCTGTTAAATAGAGAATTCTTGGATTAAAAATCTAATGGTGATTAAAAAATCACCGTTTGAATTAAAAGATAAAATTAAATTCTATACATGGAAAATATTTCCTCTAATCTTATTAAAAACAAGAAATATATTTTCTGTTAAACAGAAAGCCTTGAATTTAAGATCCAACGGTGATTAAAAATCACCGCCTGATTATGAAATCAGATTGAGACCTCTCAAATAAAAGATCTTTTAAACTAACCAACAAATTTTCCTTACCTATATAAAAGACCCGAGACTTCGTCACAGGAAGCGAATCAACCCCATAAGGTGATAAAAAAAGTTACAACTGAGAATTTAATTCTCTTGCTGAAAAAAACTCCTTCTTGCCCCCTCAAACTCTAGGTAGAGAAATAAAATAAGAGATCAAAATATCACCTTTGAATGATATGTAAAAATGCAAGGGTTTAACCTTTTACAAAGAATTTAGTTCTTTTTCTGGATCTGAGATCCGCAAGACAAATCTACCATAAGTTGAGAATTTAATTATCATCGGAACGATTTTGTTTTTCAGACTCGAGATCTAGGGGAAAAACTAGACATGAGAAAAGAAATATGAAGAAAAGAAATGGAATGTATATTTCAGGAATATAATTCCTCTAAAACAAGGTTCAGCCCTTCAAAAAATTTAGTTCTCATAAAAAATAACAGAAAAACTTAGTTCTCAAAAAACCGATTCCATATTTTCAAAAATAGAGATCTTGGTGATCGTTAATGACCAAAACACCATTAATAGAAGTTTAACTTCTTTCAAAAAAATAAATAGAGATCGAATCTCTAAAGACTCAGCGCCTCACTTGCCTCGCACGTGACCACCCATAAATAAAACTCAGTGCCGCACGTGCCTCACGCGTGAGCACCCATCAATAAAAATATGGCACCTCACGTGTTGCTTACGTGAGCGTTTAAAAACTGACAAGCTAGAGCGCCTCACATGATACCCACGTGAGCGCTATATAAAAGTGCTTAGTACATATATATTCAAAGTGTTTAAGTGCTTGGCACTAATAGGGCAACGCCCAAGTTTGAGCATCTCACGTGATACCCACGTGAGCGCCAGAGCAAAAGTAGGATATTATATCCATAGTCAAAAGACTAAGTGTTTAGCAGTGCAAGATGATGAAAAAACCCAAGACTGAGCCCAAAATTGACCAAGTCTCTGAAATTTCCTTGAACCCATATTATTCATTGTAGCCGATCCTATATGCTTTGTTGACGGATCTTAACAAAATTTAATGATTCTTAACCATATTTCTAAATTGATCTTAGTCTCATATAAAACTAACGTATTCTTAGTCAAAATAAATTGAGCCCATATGCTCATATATTTAAATTGACCGTAATTTAAAAACAGATTAACGGTTCTTAAATAAAATAAAATATCTCATGAACTAATGGGACATATAACCTAGGTTCAAACCCATATTTAATATACGGATTTGGAATAATCCACGCCCTACGGGCGACGAAATAAACCAGTCTCCGTATACAATCCACAGGTAACCCCAAAATAAACCAAATATATCACGACACGAAATGATCTACCTGGAGCAGGAGAAAGTTGTTATCGCAGCGCGATAACGTAATTAACTGTAGAGGCTTGCGCCTGCAGGGAAGAGCGTCCCCACAATCAAAAACCCCTCAGAAATGAGGGAGAATGTGATAAAGTCATACTACAACGGTCGCATCTGTTCAAACCTCCGATATACAGTGCCATAAATCAACTTGGCATTTTCAAAGAGGTGGACATATATGTTCTAAATAGCATCTGCCCCCAATTCAGGCAAGACGATCCATCCCAGTTCGTCTCTATTTTCGGCGGTAAACAAATGCTTTCTTATGCATATTATTACTTGCATCCATCTAGATATTACAAGCAACTTATTAGATATTAAAGGTAAATTTTCTTAGATGTTAGGAAAATGCAACTGCTTAGAAGTTATAAGCGACTGCTTAGAAGTTAAAGACAGCTGTTTAGAAATTACAGACAGCTGCTTACAAGTTATATGCTGCTGCTTAGAAATTACATGCAACTTTTTTAGAAGTTATAGGAAACTGCTTAGAAATTACAAGCAACTGCTTACAAGTTAAAGGCATGTCCATATAGATATTACAAGCAGCTTATTTGATATTAAATGCAAATCTTCTTAGAAATTGGGAAAATGCAATTGCTTAGAAATTACATGCAATTAATAATATGTTAACAAAAATACATGGTGAAGCATACCGATTGGTCTTGAAATTGAATTACAAATTATATCTTTAAAAAAAGGTAAATTGGGAACAAGTTAGAAAACTTGGTTCTGTTTGATACATTGGTGATTAGAACATTGATAACGCTAATAACTTATGGGACTTGGTGTCGTTATATATTTGTTGATCTTGAAAAAAAATACAAACTGTATCTTAGCGGTAGATAGGAACACTCCTGAAACTTTCTATTAGTTGCACTCTTTGATCTTCTCTTAGGAGGGTGTGATCGTAGAGCTGGCGAAGGATTTTAGGCATATTAATATATGCGGTTGACGTTGTAATAGTTGATGTTTTTTGGCTGATGATGGAATACATGATAAAATGATAATGTTAGTAAAATTCTTTATCCATCACCAGCCTCTTCCACGACAGCAAATCCTTTCAACTCTAAGAAGGACTATACATAGTAAAATTCTTTATCCATCCTAATTACTTTCTAAGAAATGAAACTCTCCACATCCAAAAGAGTAAAGCCCTACACTTTTTCATATTTTCACTCTGTTTTTTCTTGAGTTTACATAGAAATTTGCTCAATGTTGAACAACAAGCTTATATATTTATAGGAGTTTCAGTCTTGAGGCAAAACATCAGAGGATAGAGATTCTTTATCCTGTAGTCAATGTACTTTAGTTTGCAATAACAGAGCCTTTCTTGTAGCTAGTCAAGTCGTTTTCTTCAAAAATATCAAAATCTTCATTGATTGGTCACATCTCAATTTGTCATGCTTTATAGGGTTTGGGTTTACATGTTAGGATATAGGATGCTTTGTATGTAGGTCCAGTAACAAATAGCGGAGAATCTTGCCTGTAGCAAGGACTTCATTTCAAATATTTTCATTACAGTAGGTTATAATTAATTAGTAAATATATAGAAGTTACATGCAATCTTTTTAGAAGTTACATGCAAGTGCTTAGAAATCACACGCAACTGCCTACAAGTTACAGACAACTGGTTAGAAAACCACTTCAGACGTCTGGAACAATTTTTTTAGTGTGGACATCTGGAATTGACGTCTCCAGTTCAAAATATGTCTATGAAAATTGACTTCAAAGACATTTGGTACTTGTAATCAGACGTCTTTAGCTCAAAAAATGCATCTGGAAATTGACTTCAGAGATTTCTCCATTTTAAATCTTGCCTTTAGAAATTGACTTCAGAAACGTCTGGTATTTGAAACCATACGTCTGTAAGGGCTTAGAAGTTACAAGCAACTTCTTACAGGTTACAAACAAGTTCTTACGAGCTACATGTAACTATTTAGAAGTTACATACAAGCGCTTAGATATTAGAGGCAACTGCTTACAAGTTATAGGCAACCGCTTACAAGTTGCAGGTAATTATCTTGTATATTCCTTTAAACGAAAATGAAGTGAAATAAAGACAAAGTTGTTCATAATGGTTAGGGTATTAATATATGCTTGCATATGGATGGCATTCTCATTCGTCTCTTGATGGATGCAGACCATATTTATGTAGTCATCTTCATTTATCATGCCAAGCTCACGATCTCTATATTTCTTTATTTTATAAGAAAATTTCAACTTCTTAACCGGCATATCGAGTCGAAAAGAGATTGTTCCTTTCATTTCAAACCATGTTGGCGCCTTCGAGATGGTCAAGACCACATCTTTACCATTCGATCCACTCACAAAACACATTAATTTACAAGTTTGGACCATTATCCATGAGTAAGATAGCAAATAAAGATTTAGTTTGTTTGGGTAGTAAATGAAAATGGAGTAAATGAGAGAAGAAAATGGATAACGGAGAGAACGAACGGGTTAATTCTTGTTCTGTTGGCAATATATAGGAAAGAAAATGGTGAATTTGGAGAGAAAATGACTGATTAGAGTATTTAATGCTGGGTCCTTTAAGAAAAAAAATCAACATAACATAATTAGGCATAAAAGTTACAGACAACTGTTTACAAGTTACAGACAACCCAACTGCATTTTTTTTTTATAAAAAATGGCAGCTGTCTTCTTGTACCTGCGCACATGGATCATAAGCGGTAGTTTTGGGATATACCAAAATACCTAAAGGTTAAAGTATTTAAAGGAAAAATTGACGGGCTTAGGGGGCTTTCAACAAGTTCAAAAAGCTCAGAGAGTTTATGACATGTTTTTAAAGGGCCAGGGATTTTGCAACAATTTACCCTTAATTAATTAATTGTTTATTTCCATCTGGCCACACCATAACATAACGATTCCTTGAAATTAGGTGGAAAAACATAGAAAAAGGGAACATCCGTGATGGATGGGGATAAAGGTAGGGTGTCTTTTGTAGATTAATCTATTTCGAAACTACTCCATAGCATTCCGATGCAAGCAAATATTAAAGTTGGTTTATTGAGACACTTCATATAGCCAATTAGGTTGGCAACGGTTTACAAAAATTGATCTTATTGATATCTAAATTACTACACTTCTTGAATAGGGTGTAACCAAGTCGATTATGCGTGGTTTTCATCAATTTTATGTCCAATCTCAAACCTAAAATTTGTCCAGACTCATTTGAGTCTACCTTATTGTATGCCCACTCATATGTAGGTCCATACGTATACCTGCTTCAATAGAGGGTCTGGTTTAGATGTATTTTCAAGCTTGCATGTTAATTTCCTATCTTTTAGATATTGAGATTTTAGGGACTGATATCAAAATAAGTCTAATTCAAGCGACTTGTGTAAAAGAAACCCACAAAAGCGATTGTTTTTTAATTCAAAAAAGATATACCGCTGCGTCGAAAGTCCAATACAGTCATACCAAAGTAGCAGGTACAGGTCAGTAAAATACTACTCGCTCGTCAGCAATAAATTTTTATTTTTTCTTACCAATTTATTAATTCAGTAAAAATTTTACTATTCACCTAATCCTCCTTCCCACTCTCTATCTTTGTTCCCGTGAATTGTCTTTTTCTCACCCATCTCTATCTCTCTCCTTTCCTTTGCTCTCAAACCCTTACCCTATCTCAAAAAAAGGCGGGATTTTCCCGAAATCGATCTCGCATTTGCGGATTCTGAGCGTGTTTTTGGATTGAATCTCGTGATTTCGGTGGAGATCGGGCTGTTGCGGTGTCGGATCTGATGCGCCGAGATGTCGTCGGCTCCCATGGCGGCGTTGGCTTTTGAGCATCGCCGGCCTGCGGCGTCCAATACGGTGCGTTCTGTTTTCTGTGAAGGTTTCAATTTTAGGTTGTTTTGATCGTTCTTTTTTTAGTGAGCAGATTTCTGTGCATTGTGTTGTATGATGTTAGATCTGTTGGTTGCTAGCTGGGATTGTTTCTGGATGTGGTAAATTTTTTGAGAATATTTGTGTTACATTACGATTAGTTTGGTATTATTGATTGACTAAATCTAGAGGAGTTGGGCATTCTGTCCATAATTAGAAAATTTGAATAGTTTGATATGATCGCTAACGGATTTTTCGGAGGAGTGATGAAAGTACATTGTATGCGGTAGCAGATTGAAGCGTTAGATGATTCGTTACTTTTGGAAGGGCATTGTAGGTGAAAGGGTCCTTGAAAATAAAAATGTTTATGGAAAAAAACACTAGTGAATTATAACTTTTGCGTAGTAATTGGTTGTCGATGTGTTTATACTTGCTGAAAATTTGATTTTATGTCTCAAAATTAAGGATGTTTTTTGATTATTTTCTTAAGAGTCTAGAATCGTATCCAAAAACTTTACCTATAGTAAGCTGTCTTCCCAAACTTACCAAATTTTATGCTATCCCATAGTTTGGTCGGAAATAAATTTTGGAAGCACTATAAATAGGGCAACTAATTTAATATCTCTGTAACAAGATTGCTAGTGCAAAGACTTCAAATCTAGAGGAGTTGATCATTACATTTATTTTGGTTGGTACCGGGGATTGATTTCGAATGTACTATTTTTTTGAGAATCTCTGAGGTTTATTTTGGTTGTATTGATAGACTAAATATAGAGGAGCTGGTCATTTTATACATGGAAATTTTTGAATAATTTGATATGGCCGCAGACCGATATTTAAGATAAGTTCTGGAAATACATTGTATATAGAAGAAGATGGAGTGTTAAATGATTCATCTTTGGAAGGACATCTAGGCAAAAAGTCCACAGAAGTAAAAATGTACACAACAAAATGATGAACGAGCTTACATTTTTTGCACAGTGATCGTTTGTCAATGTGCATATACTTGCTGCAATTTTGTTTTTTAAATGGGTCAAAAGCAATGATTCTTAAAAATCAATTCCTTTAAGTAGGTCATATTCAAAGACAATATCTAGTAGAGTGAGAGCCTACGTCTACCCAAACTTAGCAAATTTGATAGCACCCTAAATATTTGATTGGAATATTAATCATTTCGAAGTAATAGAACTATGGAAAGTGATTCAATATATCGGTAACAACATTGTATGTGTGGAGACCGTAGAAAAATTTGTATACACGGGACACCTCATGAATTAGCTGCCTTAATTGACCATTATGAATATGAAGCAAAAATGAGTTTTATATGTTTATATATTTTTTGAGTTATTAATCAATATATAAAAGGTGAAATATCTAGTAGAGGGTCATATATTATCTTAAAATAATTTGAATTGTATTAAAATGCAGAATCTACAAGAGTCAATCTACCCTGTGATTGCAATAAATGAGTGTTGTGTATTGAAGTTTTACAAAAGATAATGAATCGAAATTAAGCTTGCTTAATTGGATCAAGGGTGTATGTGAAATCTCTAAGAACGATTATATATTAAATAAGGTTTCATTATACTATATGGACAACTCACAATGGATATGCACAACCTTCTTAAAATAGAGTCCATATGTCTAAAGGTACATTGCATGATGCTACATCTCCTGGTTAAATATTATACTTATCCATAACTCTTATACTCATCCAATAACTACTACACATAAATAGCTACAGTTTGAAAAGATGTGGGGTAGTTGCTATCAAATAAATGTAGTAGTTAGCAACTTAAAAAATACAAGGGTAGTGTAGGAATATTGAAAAATAAAAACTGGTTAGGGAACGGTTAGGGACTTAAAAAACATCGTTTTTTTTGATTTAGGATAGGAGGGTTTTTCCAACTTCTTTTTGGCCAGGACATAAACCCACCGTCTTTTCGGGCCAGGGACCTAGACCTATTTACCCCTTTTATTAATGTAACACTAAATATAATTGCTTACATTTTTTCCAAAATTAACTGATTATACACTTTCTATAAGAAATAGGACCTGACTTTCAACTTTCCATAAAATATCATTATTTATTCCACATCTTCTTACAAAAACATACACAAATTATTCTACATATTAGACTGATTTTGATGGTCTTTTATGAAAAATTGCATTAACATATATCATACTAAATAACGTCTAAAAGTATAATAATGCATATGTAAACTTCCTTTAAAGTATAGAATATTTGTTTATGAAGTGTCCAAAAAGTATCTATAATTACAAAATATATTAAAAAATAAGGGCATGCTTGAAAAGTACCTGACAAAGCATCCATGGAGTGACACGATGCAACTTAATGATAGATATGTGCATGCTAAAGAGATTCCATCATATATGCTACGCAGCAAATGAACTTACCATGCACAGTCATAGTTGTATTACTGAAAATATAATTTTGAATGTTTTGTGCAAGTTTTAAGTTCAGAAATTCAAACTTCAAATTCTAATAGTGTAAGCTCGTACAAATTCCTTTTGGATTCTTGACTCATAAAAGGGCAATAAAACATAATATATGTATCAAGATATTAAATTGAAAGTATGTAGCTAGGATCATGGAAGAACCTCAAGATTGGCAAAACGAAGAATGTATTAAACCCACAAAGTGGATCAATGTGTGCTACGTTTCAGAAAGCAACCATCAAGTGATTGATTAAAATATATTCTCCTTAAAAGATGATATTTTCTAGGCAATAAATTGGTCTATATTTTGGAAAAAGGAAAATAAATTAGTGATAATGTCATAAAACAAATGCCAGCAAGAAGATCAAAGGATATATTTAATGTGACACTTGAACATAGGTAAAGAGGGCTAATAGTCAATAAAGCTTTAATGAAGATGGAAATCATTCATCATATTAATATGTTGTAGAAGGCTATGATGAGAACTCCAAATGTACATACCATGACAACTGATACTTGAGTTAGTGTTTAGAAGAGGGGTGTGAGAGAGATTTAGGGAAAATGAAATTGGATAGATTAGGGATTAGTCCCGTCATTCTCTTTATATAGGCAAAGTCATTTTGCTATTACACCCCTATTAAGTATCTAATTACATATAATAAACTCGTGTACACTACGGATATTCTAACACTCACCCTCATGCTGGAGCATACATATCAAACTTGCCTGGCTTGTTACAAATAAATTGCACTCTATTTCTTTCTAAGGGTTTTGTGAATAAATCTGCTAACTGATTTGCAGATTGAACATAGAAGTGGCAATCCACCTCAATATGCTTCGTTCGCTCATGGAACACAAGATTAGAGGCAATATAGATTGCAACCTTATTTTCACAATATAGCCGCATAGAGGAAGTGGGCTTAAAGCCAAGCTCTCCCAGCAGAAAGCGAATCCATATAAGCTCATAAGTGGTATTCGCCATGACCCGGTATTCGGACTCGGCACTGAAGCGGGACATTACGTTTTTCTTCTTATTCTTCCAAGTAGGGGTGGTAATTGAACGAGCCAGCTCGGGTTCGATTAAGGTTCGGCTCGGTATCAGCTCGTTCAAATTCGGTTCATTTATTAACGAGCTGGACATGAGCCAGAAAGCCTGGCTCATTTATTAAACGAGCCGGACTCGAGCTCAGCCAGGCTCGTTCGGTATTGACTCGGGTTCGGCTGGGTTACACAGTTTGAAAAAAAAACAGTAATATGTAATATATAGCAGATTCTATACAACTCTCAGAACACTTAATTCAATTAAATGACAGTATATAAAGTGTACTGAGATAAATATAAAACCCAGCACTTAGACCCATTCAATGCCCTAGATGTTACTATTTTTTAATTTTTCCATATCTCAAAACCCTGAGTTTTAAGCATTATTGTTAATTATGTGTTTTTCTTGGAAGATACTATTAATATGAGTAAATGAGCTGAAAACGAGCCGAGCTCACAAACGAGCTCTAAACGAGCTCAGTTGAGCTCGGCTCGTGAACTCGGTTCGTTTAGTTAATGGGCCACAAATGAACCGAACACGAGCTGGGCATGTTTAATCGAGCCGGACTCGAGCCGAGCATCTCTAGCTCGATTAACTAAACGAGCCGGACTTGGGCCGACAAAAAGAACCACGAGCCGAACTCGAGCCGAGCTTGGCTGGCTCGAGTTCGGCTCGTTTACACCCCTACTTCTAAGAGACCAAGTTACCTCTTATAAACACGTAATATCCTGTAGTAGATCTGTGATTAGATGGAAACCCGGCCCAATCTGCATCAGTGAAGCCTGCTACTCGAGAATGTCCATGATCCGAGTACAGTGGACCCTTTCCTGGAGCATTCTTCAAATAGCGACGTATTCGAATCATCGCATCCTAATGAGTCACTCGAGGATTGGTCATGAATTGGCTCACAACGCTAATTGGGTATGAGATATCAGGTCGAGTGACGGTGAGATAATTCAACTTACCGATCAATCATCGGTATCTTCCGGGATCTTCAACTGAGTTACCTTGTCTCGGAAGTATTTTAGTATTAGGATCCATTGGAGCCTCTATGGGTTTGCAACTTAACATCCCTGCTTCAGTCAGCATATCAAGTACATACTTCCGCTGTGAGATGTAGATGCCATCTTTCGACTGAGTAACTTTGATACCCAAAAAGTATTTAAGGCTCCCAAGGTCCTTAGTCTGAAATTTTGTTTGAACAGTGGTGCTTAAGCCGTGTAATATCAGTCGCATCATCGCTAATAATCACTATGTCATCGACATATACCACCAAAAGAATGCGAAGACCATTGGAGTTATTACGGTAGAACGCTGAATGGTCATGTCCACATCGTCTGAGGCCAAACAAAATAACTACCTCAGTAAATTTCCCAAAATACGCTCGAGGAGACTGTTTCAAGTCATACAACGACTTTAATCGGTAAACTAGACCAGACTCCTCTTGAGCAACAAACCAAGGTGGTTGCTCCATATAGATCTCTTCGACCAAAGATCCATAAATAAACTCATTCTTCACATCAAAGCTTATGCAGTGGCCAATGATGGGTAATTTCAAGAAACATAAGTAGACGAATAGAAGTCATTTTGGCCACCGGAGAAAAGGTCTCTTTATAATCAATGCTATAAGTCTGTGAATATCCTTTGGCAACCAAACATGCTTGAATTATAATCAATGCTATAAGTCTGTGAATATTCTTTGGCAACCAAACATGCTTTCAAGCGGGAAAGGGTCCCATCAGGATGAAGCTTCACAGTGTATACCCAGCGGCACCCTACATCTTTCTTTCCAGCCGGAAGAGAAACCGGATCCCACGCTTGATTCAGTTCGAGAGCAAGCATCTCATCAATCATAGTATCGGTCCACATTTTATAAGAAAGTAGACTTGGATAGAGCATGAGAGTTGAGAGAGGAGATAAATGCTTGATATGCCGAAGATAAGTGAAAAGTGGCTATATGATGAGCTATAAGGTGAGAAGTGCAGCTCCAGGTGTCTTTTCGTAAGGTAATAAGGAGATCAATGTCAGGCTCTGGTAGAGTTGGAGACTCGAGAAGCTCGGCGGCAGCAGCCGGAGGGGCAATAATTGGACATTCCTTTCGAGCATAGACTCTCGTAGGTGGTGGAGGGATCAATGGCGGTGAATCAGGAATCAGTTCGATAATAGGAATTGTATGGTTGATTTCGAAAACAGGAGGCGGAGTATAGGCTGTCGGAGATGGAGTATCATTAGAAGCTAGGACATGCGAAATATCGAAGAGAAAATCACTATTCAAATTTAGCGATGTGTGTCTGAGTAAAAGGGTAGATTCATGAAAAGTTACATCAGCTGAAATAAACCTATAGAGTGTTTTTTGTTACCCTATTGAGACAGTAATGTGCGTCGCTTGTCAGGCATATTACAGATTCCTCCTGTTTTGGAGTAGGCTGGGATTTAATGATTGTGGGATCCGAATCTCCGGCAGCCGCGGACTAAGCTGTTGTTAATTACTCCATTTTTGGAGTAAGAGAATTTCCGATTAACAAGTCAAACAGACTATGTGAACTCAATATGCAATATGTGCGTGTTGTGTTTGGAAACAAGTTTGAGGGCGCTTCGGGCATGTCAGGGGCTTCGTAAGGTTTTTGCGGGGGTCCCGCTACCCGAATAGCCGGCTGGGGGTCAAGGGGGCTAGCAGTCCCTTTGCGGGATGCAGGGCAACGCTCGGTTAGAATTTTTTTTCCTAGTGCGCGCGTTGCAAGGTGGGCACGCGATGAGTGCACTTGCCAAAACGCGCACGTAGCAAGGTGTGTGCCTAGCAAGGGGCGTACATGACAAGTGCATATCTGCCGAGACGCGCACCAAGCAAGATGCGTACTTGGTAAGGTACGAGAGAGTGAAGGGGGCCAAAGGGTCTTGAATTGGCCAAAAAGTCCAGTAAGGTGCGCACTTAGGGAAGTGCGCACCTATCAAGACGCACACCTGCGCCGTTGCGCCCTTGACTCGTGCACCCAACGGGGTGCACATCTAGCCAAATATGCACCTAGCACGGTGCAAGTAGGGTCGAAACCCACTGAAGGAGCGGTCCAAAAACACAAAGATTTTGAGTTTTGAAAATCAAAAGGGGCTCTTTTTCCCTTTTTGAGGCCTTCTGCCATGCGCACTTTGAAATAAAGAAAGGAGGAAGGAGAAAGATTTGCGCAATAAAGAGTGGCTCAAAACTCAAGATTTTGTGTTTTTTTGGAAAAATCAAGATCTGATTCATATTCGTTCTCAAATCATCATAGGGGGGACTTTTATAGGCTTACATCTTTTACATTTAGCTCCATGTCGGGTACAAAATTGGCTTTTGCCTGTTTAATTAAAAAACAAAAGGTACATTTAATTTTTTCCTTTTCTTTTTTCCTTTTAGGCCTATCCTTCATGCTTAGGCTTGGGCTCAGGTCCACTGGGCTCAGGTCTACTAGGCTCAGGCTTGGGCCCACTTGGTTTTTTGACTTTGATTTTGGTTTTGATTTTGAACTTGAATTTGATTTCCGATGTTGGCAATTGGGTTTAATTTTTGACCCCAATAAAGTGCCCTCATCAATAAATGCATACCGGGCATATGTGTTATGTGCATGAAATTGATGGACCTTGTGCTATATGATGATTGATTTGGTTTGGTTCCTTTTTGACGACGTGGAGGTCGATGCTGTCTTTTTAGCGACGTGGACTGTCAGTGATGCCCCTTTTGCGATTTGGACTGTCGATACTACCATTTTTGCGACTTGGACGGTCGGTGCTGCCCTCTTTGCGACTTGGACGGTCGATACTTGAGTTGGTTCATTCTGCTTTCTGCGGTGCCAGGGTTGAAGTTGCTCCGCTTTCTGCGGTGTCGGGTTTTGATTTGACTTGCTCCGTTTCTTGCGGTGTCGGGATTTGACTTGTTTCCGAAGTGGAGCTTGATTCCATCGAGAGAGGTCGTTGATTGACTTGCTTCTAAGGTGGAACTTGATTCCGTTGAGGGGGTCATTGGTTGACTTGTTTCTAAGATGGGACTTGATTCCACCGAGCAGGTCGGTGGTTGATTTTCTTCCAAGATGGAGTTTGGTTCCGCCGAGGAGGTCATTGGTTGAATTGGTTGATCTGATTAGTTTTGTACTTCTTGTTTGTTTCGCGGGACCTTTTGAGTTTGGAACCACTGTCGATGTGACTTTGATTTGATTTATTTGATTTTTGTCTTGTTTGGCGGGACTTTTGAATTTTGAGGAGAACTTGAAATTTGGATTTTGTTTGGCATCAATATCGCTACACTGCAATAGTGCCAGGAGCGACTCATCATTTGGCATCAGCATCGCTACACTGGAATATGGTACCGAGAGCGAATTATCATTTGTCATGCCCGTTGGGGAACGATGGCTTAAAAGACGGGTTTAGGCCCCTGTCACCTAAGGCTTTTTAATTTTATGAGCCGTAAGGTTCTCATAAAAGTATTTTCTCCTTACGAGTCGAGAGGATTTCGTAGGTGTATTTTCTCCTTAGGAGTCGTGAGGACCCCAAAGTATGTTGCTCTTTTGTAAGTCGTAAGGATCTCACGCGGGAATATTCTCCTCATAAGGTAGAGAGGACTTTGCGAGTGTGATTTAGAATTTGGGATTTGGATTTTTGTTTGGCATCGGGATCGCTACACTGGGGTGTGGTACTGGGGGCGAATCATCATTTGCCGTGAGGATTTCCATCCATCTCCGTTTAACGACACAGGGGTCATCTGTTCCCAGTTTAACGACTTAGGAGTCTTTTTGATTTGAAAGCTTGGAATTTTGGGGTTGGGGCCGGTATCAGCGTTGCTAATACTGGAGCACAGGTGCCAGAAGCAATTTATCATTTGCCTTAGGAGAATTTGGGTTTTGAGTCGGCATCGGCACCACTAACACTGAAGTGTAACGCCAGGAGCGACTCATCATTTGTCGTTGCTCGTTGGGGGAGCGATGGCTTAGAAGACAGGTTTAGGCTCCTGTCACCTAAAAGGCTTTTCAATTTTATGAGCCGTAAGGGCTTCATAAAAGTATTCTCTCCCTACGAGTCGAGAGGATCTCACAGGTGTATATTCTTCTTCGGAATCATAAGGATTCTTAAGTGTGGTGCTCCTTTGTGTGTCGTAAGGATCTCAG
Organism: Agapanthus africanus; assembly: GCA_030015575.1. Taxonomy (NCBI): domain Eukaryota; kingdom Viridiplantae; phylum Streptophyta; class Magnoliopsida; order Asparagales; family Amaryllidaceae; genus Agapanthus; species Agapanthus africanus. The sequence continues at coordinate 879,123,830 of CM057337.1, read as the reverse complement.
GTTGGGATATTCTCCTCACAAGGTCAAGAGGACTTTGCGAGTGTATTTTCGTCTATTTTACACGAGTTTGCGCTCTTTTGAGTTTTCACAAATTCGCCGGCAGTTCTGCTGTTTTTCCTCAGGGAGCCTTTTCGGGTTTTCATCCGTGCCCGTTTTGCTTGTGGACATACCGTTTTTTACATTGGTGGAGCTTCATCGCTGGTGGACTTGGGAGAGATGGGTCGATTATGCCCGTGGATTGTATATAGTTTCACAGGACGTGATCCAGACCGTAGGGCCAGTGTGCTCAATTCGTCTGCGACTTGGAGCAATTATGTGTAATATTTCTTGAGATTTTGGCCATTGATGGGTGGCATAAGCCTTTCTCTCTCGGCATTTATCAGCTGGTAGGATCTTTCATCAAACACTTTCTCGATGACGTATGACCCTTCCCAGTTTGGTTTGAATTTTTCCTTGACGTGTCGATTGAGATTGATCGGTCTTTCGAGGACCAACACCAATTCACCTTTCTTAAAATCGCGGAGACGGGTTATCTTATCATAGGCCCGTGACATTTGGGCTCGATACAGCTTCAGATTTTGCTGTACTGCGAGTCTTTTTTCTTCAAGGGCGTCATGTTCTTCGAACCGTAGGAGAACGTTTTTCTCCTCCGTCAAATCGTGCAGGACGACCATTTTGAGGCTTGGAACTTCGATTTCGAGTGGGAGAATTGCCTTCACTCTGAAGAGTAGTGAGTATGGAGTGGATTGAGTTGGAGTGAGGTACGCGGTACGATATGCCCACAATGCCTCGTGAAGTTTGAGATTCCAGTCTTTCTTGTTGGCTGAAGCATTTTTCCTCAGGAGTTTGCATAGAGTTTTATTGAAGGCTTCGGTCCATTGGCTCTTGGATTATAGATGGAGAAATATCTTCAGTCTATCTTGTGCTGAGTAGCGAATCTTGAGATTTTGAAACCCTTGAAAGAAGATCCGTTGTTAGAAATGATTTTTCTAAGTGTATCGAAGCGGTATAGAATATTATGCCGGAAGAATGTCAGAATATATTCTGTCTTGACTTCTTTTAGCGGGACAGCTTTAGTTCATATGGAGAAGTAGTCAGTTGCGGCCAATATGAACCGGTGGCTTTTGGACGACGGAGGATCAATCGGGCCAACTATGTCGGTGTCCCCAACTTCGAAGGGCCACGACGCCACCGTAGGATGCAACGGATTGAGATACTTGTGAATGGAGTCACCGTGAATTTAACAGAGATGACATTTCTTCGCATGCTTTTCACAATCCCTTATCATGGCAGGCCACTAATACCCGAGCATTTGATTTGAAGTCGCATTTTGGGGCCATATTGGTTAGCTCCGCTGACGCCGGAGTGAACTTCTTTCATGACTTTCTGGACTTCGGCCGATGACAGACACTTGAGATAAAGTTGGTCATATGATTTGCGGTATATCGTATTATTTACAAACACATATTGGAAGGCTCTCTTTTTCAACTATACCCTCGCAGATTTCTCTTCGGGCGGCTTGTCGTATCGGAGGTACTCTATGAAGGGCTCTCCAATCGGGCTCATATTGAATGATCAAAACTTCTACGGCAGGATTGCTCTTTTGTTCGGCGCTTTTCTCTTCTCGTAAAGAGACTGGAGGCACAATTTGCCGGTTTCTTACTGTGATCAGAATTTTATCCATGTCGGGATCAACCAGCTCTTTGGCTAGGCGAGTAAGGACGTCGGTTTTTCCGTTCAACGCCTTAGGAACTCTTATTAGATCAATATGAGTGAATTGTTTTTTGAGTTTCATCACCCGGCTTCTGTATCGAGCTAATTCGGGCTTATATATCTTGTAGTCACCGCTTACTTGGTTGACGACAAGCTGGGAATCACTGTAGATCCGTAGCTGAAGGATTTTCATTTCTATGGTGAGTTCCAGACCAGTTATCAGAGCTTCATACTCAGCCTTGTTATTTGTGCGAGGCTCGGTGAGAGCGAAAGAACATCGTAGGGTTCCTCTTGATGACGTGATGAACACTAATCCTATCGCTGCTTTTATCTGTGGGATGCTTGAGTTGCTGGAGTTCCTTATTGACGAGGCTCCATCGAAGTAGAGTTCCCAACATGGCTCGTCATTTTCGAGATGCAGCACTTATTAGTTGGGCAACTCGTAATTTAGCGGCGACCCTTTCGGTATGGGATGAGCAGCGAGGAAGTCGGCGAGGGATTGTCCTTTTACTGCTTTATGTGGAATATAGACTATGTCGAACTCAAGCAGCATAACATCCCATCTTGCCATTCTGCCGGCTAGGTTTGCTTTAGTCATTAAGTATTTAAGCGGGTTGACCTTGGAGATCAGCATAACCCGATGAGCGAGTAGATAGTGTCTCAGTTTCTTTACAGCAAATATCAAAGCCTGGCATTGCATTTCGATCGGGGAATAGTTATGTTCCGTCCCAACTAACGTTCGACTGAGGTAGCAAAGAGCATTTTCTTTGCCTTCCTCGTTGTTCTGGGTAAGGAGCGTACTGAGTGACTCATCTGGCATGGAAGTATAGAGAATCAGTGGTTTATTTAGAATGGGGGCAGCAAGCACTAGAGGGTGCAACAAGTACTGTTTGATGTTTTCGAATGCATCTTGATATTCGGCATCCCAGACGGAAAGAGCTCCTTTCTTCATTAGCTTTGAGAAGGCGTGCATCTTCCCGATAGGTTCGAGATGAATATTCGTATGTAAGCGAGCTTGTCTTGGAAGGACCTCAGTTGCGTCAGATTCTTTAGAGGAGGCATCTCCACGATTGCCTTTATCTTCGATGGATCGATCTTGATCCCTCGGTGTCGGACTATGAAGCCTAAGAATTTTCCTGATGATACGCCAAAGGCGCACTTTAGAGAATTCATCTTTAGATTGACTCTCTCAGTCTGGTGAAAACAGTTCGGAAATCTTGAATGTGATTGGTTTTGGCTCTATTCTTGACGACCAAGTCATCGACATAACATTCGACGACTTTGAGGATTAATTTATTAAAGATCTTTGTCATCGCCTTTTGATATGTGGCGCCCGCATTTTTCAGTCCGAACGGCATCATCTTGTAGCAGTATATTCCGATCGGGGTTCGAAACGCGTGTGCTTCTCATCCTCAGGCGACATTTTTATCTGATTGTACCCAGACGAACCATCCATGAAAATGAACAGCTCGTAATTTGAGGTATCGTCGACCATCATTTCCATAATCGGAAGGGGGAAATCATCTTTAGGGCATGCCTTGTTGAGCTCTCTGAAATCGATGCAAACCTCGATGACCTTTTCTCAGATCAAGCCATGCGATCCCGTCTTTATATTTCTTTTTTCAGATGAAGCCATCATCGATGAGTTTCTTGGTTTCCTCGATGACCTTTTCTTTCAACTCACTTCTCATTCTTCGAGGAGCTTGTTTGACTGGTTTGGCGTCAGGAGACGTAGTCAAGTTATGCACAGCTACTTCAGGAGAGAGGCCAGGTGTAGGGTGTTTTTCGTCACCCCATTGAGATGAGAATGCGCGCTTGTCAGGCACATTACAGATTCCCCCTGCTAGGGATAGGCTGGGGTTTATTGATTGTGGGGATCCGAATCTCCGGCAGCCCGGACTAAGCTGCCGTTAATTACCTCTCGCCTTTGGAGCGATAGAACCTCCGATTGACGGGTCAAACAGATTATGCGCACTCAATGTGTAGTGTCGTGTTTTAAAGGGGTTTTGGATATATCGGGGGCTTCGCAGAGTTTTTACGAGGGTCCCGCTATCCGGATAGCGGGCTGGGGTTAAGGGGTCTAGCAGCCCCTTTGCGGGGTGCGGGGCAGCGTCCTGTTAGAAATTTTTCCTAACGGGAACAGTGTTGTGGAGTGTTTTTTTTAAACATATTATAATGGAGACGTGTTCATTTTGTTTTGTTCCATTTGTAAGAAAAAAGGTTATATATATATATATGTATATTTTTTATATATATAAAAAAAGCAAAAATAAATAAATAAATATGTAGAGAAATGTTATTTTTAAAAATAATATTATTTATAGTTTATTTAATATTTTTTTAAATAAAAAAGATTAGAAGAAGGAAAAGAATGATGAAAGAAAGACAAAAGAAATTAAAAAAAAATATAAAGGGGGAAAGAGGCTCCCATTTAATGGGAGCCCTCCCCTCACGTGACTCTTTTCCTTCACATCTTTTTCATTTAAAAAAATATAAAGGGCCAAAGTGTTCCCATTTAATGGGAGCCCTTTTGCCCCCTCACGTGACCTCACGTGAGGAGAAGGCAAAGGGCTCCTATTAAATGGGGGCTCTCCCTTCACGTGATCTCACGTGAGGGGGGCGAAGGGCTCCCAATAAATGGGGGCCCTCCCCTTACGTGACCCCACGTGAGGGGGGAGGGGAAGGCTCCCACTGATGGGAGTCTTCTCTGTGGGGCTCCAAAATTAATTAATTTTTTTTTATTACATGGAGTTCAACTCCAAAAGAATATTTTTGTGGAGTTAAACTCTAAAAGAATTTTAAATGTGGAGTTAAACTCTAAAAGATTTTAAATGGAGTTCAACTCCAAATTTTTTTTATTTGTGGAGTTAAACTCCAAAAGATTCTCATTTCTCTCTTGAGAAGAAACTCACAATGGGTTCTCTTGAAACTCCAAGATCCAAATCTTGGATGATAAAAAAAGAGACAATTTTTCTTCTCTTGATGGAGTCTTGGGAGGTGGATTTATGGTAAAACTTTATTTAGTTTCTAATAAAAAGAAGAGCTAAGCTCTTGATTTAATTGGAAAATGAAAAAGAAGAGAAAGAACTTGAGAGAGTGAGGATGGAGGCACAAACCCTAGAGATTTGAGGAGAATGAATTGTTATGCTTTATTTCATTATCATGTTGCCTTATATAGGCTTACACATTTACATATAGCCCCTTGGGCTTTACAAAATGGCATTTTGTCCATCCCATGCCTCATGTGCTCATTTTTTTTGCACGTAAGCCATGGGCTTTGCAAAAATTTGGCTTCATGTCCATTTTCTTACATTCATGCATAAAAAATTATATCAAAATTATTTATTACATGATTTTTATTTTGGCATGGAGGAGGCCGGCCATAGGGCTCGATCTGGGCATGGGCCCATTTGAACTGGGTTTGGGCCCACTTGGTTTGGGGTTGACTTTGACTTTGACTTGGTCAACCGGGGTGTAATTTTTGACCCCAACAAAGTGCTCCCATCAATAAATGCACACATATGTGGGTCGTGTGCATGAAATTGATGGATCTTCTTTCGCATGGAGGCGACTTACTTTGGTTCCCACCTTTTAGGATGCACTGCCCTTTTTACGACATGGACGGTCGACGCTTGACGCGTCTCCGAGACGGAGTGTTCGTAGTAGACGTTTCCCCGGTATTGAGTGATTTGGTTCCCGCTTTGTAGGAAGCCTGCACTGTCCTTTTTACGACATGGACGGTCGACACTTGACGTGTTTTCAAGACGGAGTGTCCGTGGTAGACGTTTCCCTGGCCCGGAGTGATTTGGTTCCCACTTTGTGGGAAGCCTGCACTGCCCTTTTTACGACATAGACGGTCGACGGCACCGAGTGTCGCTGTTTGACTTGTCCCCGGCACGGAGTGTCACTGGTCGACTTGTTCCCGACACGGAGTGTCGCTGGTTGTTCGACTTGTCCCCGACACGGAGTGTCGCTGGTTGTTCGACTTGTCCCCGGTCGACCTGATTCCGAGGCGGAGCATGATTCCGACAGGGAGGTCGCTGGTCGACTTGTTCCCGGCGCGGAGTGTCGCTGGTCGACTTGTCCCCGACGCGGAGTGTCGCTGGGTGTTCGACTTGTCCCCGGCACGGAGTGTCGCTGGTCGACTTGTCCCGGCACGGAGTGTCGCTGGTTGACTTGATTCCGAGGAGGAGCATAATTCCGGCAGGGAAGATAGATATCCCGAAGCGAAGCATGATTTCGATACGGGGTACATTCTGGGACGAAGCATGATTCCGCCGTAGAGGTTGGTTTGATTTGGGTTGACATCAGCACCGCTACACTGGAATATGGTACCAGGAGCGAATCATCATCTGCCATGACAGGATTTGGGGATTTTGGTTTTGGTTTGGCTTTAGCACCGCTGCACTGGAATATGGTATCAGGAGCGAATCATCATTTGCTGTGAGGGGATTTCCCTCGTTCCTAGTTTAATGACTTAGGGGTCATCTGTTCCCAGTTTAACAATTTAGGGGTCATCTGTTCCCAGTTTAACAATTTAGGGGTCTATTGGATCGGAAGCTTGGAATTTTGGGGTAGGGGCCGGCATCAGCGTTGCTAACACTGAAGCATAGATGCCAGGAGCAACTCATCATTTTCCTTTGCCTGTTGGGGAGCGATGGCTTAAGAGACAGGTTTAGGTCCCTATCACCTAAGACTTTTTCAATTTTATGAGCCGTAAGGGTCCCATAAAAGCATTTTTCCCTACGAGTCGTAAGGATCCCATAGGTGCATTTTCTCTTTAGGAGTCGTGAGGACCCCCAAATGTGTTTTTCCTTTATGAGTCGTAAGGATCCCACGAAGGCGTTTTCTTACGAGTCGTGAGGATCTCGCAAGTTTTGTTCTCCTCAAGCATCGTGAGGACACACGAGTGAGTCTTCCCAAATGGAGCATAATTCCGAGGGCGGAGACCGGCCGCGTGACTGGTGATTGCGGTGGGGTATAGATATGATGAGAATTATTTGAGCCCGTGGATTGTATACGGTAGTCAGTTTGGGGACCACCCGCAGGGCTCGAAGAATTTTGGGAAATTGTCGGCGTCTGCATCGCTGCACTAGAATATGGTACCAGGAGCGACTCATATTCGCCGTTGGGACATTCAGAGTTTGGTTGGCGTCTATATCGCTGCACTGGAATATGGTACCAGGAGCGACTCATCATTCGCCGTTGGGACATTCAGAGTTTGGTTGGCGTGTATATCGCTGCACTGGAATATGGTACCAGGAGCGATTCATCATTCGATGTTGGGGATTTGAGTTATGGACGGCGTCTGCATCGTTGCACTGGAATATGGTACTAGGAGCGACTCATCATTCGCCGTTGGGGATTTGAATTTTGGACGGCGTCTGCATCGCTGCACTGGAATATGATACCAGGAGCAACTCATCATTCGCCGTTTTTTTACTACCGCGATTGCTCTATCATTTCAGCTTTTCTTATCGCGAAGGTCGCGATTGCCCTATCATTTCGGCTATTTATTCGTTGTTGCCCCATCATTTCGGCTATTTATTCGTGGTTGCCCCATCATTTCGGCTATTTATTCATGGTTGCCCCATCATTTCGGCTTTATTTTCATCTTTATTTTTACTCGCTGATTTTTATTGCGAGTTGCCCCATCATTTCGGCTTTATATTTTATTTTATTTTTATCTTTTTTTGGTTTTATTTACACATTTTTACATCCTCAGTTTAACGACTTAGAGGTCGATTATTCCCAGTTTAATGACATGGTGGTCAGCGGTTCCCAGTTTAACGACGTGGTGGTCGGTTGTCCCCCGGTTTAACGATGTGGTGGTTGACTGCTTCCAGTTTAACGACTTAGAGGTCATCTGTTTCCAGTTTAACGACTTAGTGGTCATCTGTTTCCAGTTTAAAGACTTAGATGTCTTCTGTTTCCAGTTTAACGACTTAAAGGTCATCTGTTTCCAGTTTAACGACGTGGTGGTCATCTGTTTCCAGTTTAACGACTTAAAGGTCATCTGTTTCCAGCTTAACGACTTAGAGGTCATCTGACGGGGAGCTTAGAGAAAATACCCGATTGAGCAGTTGTCGAGGGCACCGCTGGAGCTTGCTTGAGACGCCTTGTTGCTTTGTACGTGTTGATGGCCTTGTCCCCAGCTAGGGCCAAGGAAAATCATTCAAACACTGACTTGCGTTTGGGTTGGGACGCCTTCGAGACCACCACATTTGGTCTCTTGCTTTTCGAGACCGGTTTATCCATCACCGGGGCTTGAGGAGTAGAGATGGTGTTAGCTGGCATGAACAGAATAGAGCCGAATAGTAGCAACGGCTCCTCCTACTGTCGTCCGAGACTGGCCGGTGTAAGTCCACGTTACCCTTCCCGGTTCTTTCGGGGATGCGGAAATGGTGAAAAATGATTTTTTCGGTGGAGATAACATGGATTCTAAAAATGGATCTTTGCTAAACAAACTATCTAATAACCTAACTAAGAGTTTAACTACTATGTTAGGGGTTATACCTTAACTTGAACTCCTTCTCTTCGACTCTTTGTGGTGGTCGGATCGGCCTCACCTCGTCGTCTCCTTGTGCCGAAGATGGATCCACCCGAAAGCTTCTACCTTTGGCTCCAACCTCAATTTAGAGGAAACTAGAATACTTGGCTTGCTAGATCTTGTACACTAGGATGAGTAGAGAAGTGTTTTGGGTTTTATCTCTATGGTTCTTGTTTCTCAACTCATGAGACAATAGAACCATGAGCAAGAGAGAGCAAGAGGAAGAGAGAGAGCTAGGATGAGAGAGAATCAATATGATATAATGAAGAAGACTTTTTACAACCATGCTCTCATAACACAAAATAATCATGATATTAATAGTAATTGAGTATTATGTGATGGTTCATGTCAATGGCATTATCATTTCATGCATTTAATGCATTTTGTGAACAAACAAGCAAGCAAAAGTCATAGCCATGAAATGATAGCCATTGTCATGATGATGGTCAACAAGTCCAAACTAGTCAACAAAGTCAACAAAGTCAACCTTTCAACCCAACCATGGCACAATAATACTTAATTAATATTATTATTAATCATATTTCTTATTCTCATTAGGGTTTGGCAAAAGTCAACAGCTAATAACCCTAATGAGAATCCTCTGCCTCTGTTTCTGTCAACCGTGCATACACACCCGCATCCGCATTCCGAGGAACACGAATACAAACGAGATAAAACCAATCCCAAAACGTATACTAGGTTTTAGCTTAAACCAAAGCCCGCTAGTAATAACTGCCCGGACACCAAACGTGCACAAGTGCGCGGATGTGACCAAACCCTGTTGCAAAACCATGCGACCTCTACTCTTTTGCCTAAAGGCGAATAGCTCTCTGTGTGGGACTCTAAAGAATCGACACTACGCTGGCAGTGGGTTTAACCACAGACCGCAAGCGGCACTAGCTGTGCGTAACGGCCCCCAGGTAGATGTCGATAAGAAGACTGATGAGGTGAACTCATCCGAACTCCTACTGAGCCTGAATGTGACAGTCTCCGTACAGTCCGGTCTGTTCGTCTGAGAAACTACAAGTCGTGTTGGAGTGTATCCCAGAACACCCTGAGATAACACTGGAAACCTACCAGTATACCTCGCTTGCCTTAGCCAGGGACGACCATGTGTAATGGCTCTCCATGACATAGCGCGATATCAACTCTCAGTACCGGGAGAGACGAATCCTATCTAACCGTCACTGCCTCCAAGTGCTTCGGGACTGCACCCAACTACTACTTGTTTGCACGACTCCTTTGAACCGTGGTAGGGTAGTAATCAAAGTACAGTGGGAACACACTCGAAGCGAAGTGACAGTGTCAAGTCAGCGGACTAAGCTGTACTCATATCACCTGGGAACTGATAACTGACGATAGGTATAGTACCAACCAACAGTTCCCGACGAGTTCTGTCCAGTGTACTCATAACCTAACGAGCACCCGCATACTATCTCAAGTACGACGTAGGCTGTGGGACAGACTGTCTCCTCTGCTGGGATGATAAGCGCATACGCTAGTCTACTCCGGAGTATCGATGCCCTGTCTCGATAGTCCTACGACTAGGGACCTGTATAAGGACGTGCTTGTGAATTACCCAGCCTCCACGAGTGTGACTGCCATCACAACGCTGGTAATCAAGCAAAGATCCTAAGGGCTTCCACTAATATGTATATGTGATATACTAAAAGAAACACATGTACACATTAAAGTAGAAACAAACCAAGTAGCATACTACCATTTTGAGCAAGATTGTCTATACAACTGTGAATATCCCAAGCTTCCATTAAGTAATATACAAACTAATATGATACAGTAATGCTTCTAGGGCATATACACTAACAATCTCCCACTTGCACTAAGGCCATGTACTGGCGTATCGAAGACCTATCATCTCGATCAGCCGCTCGAACTGAGTCTGGGGTAAGGTCTTCGTGAATGGATCTGCAGTGTTATCTTTCGTAGCAACCCTCCGAACCTCGATCTCCTGGCGATCCACGATCTCCCTAATCAGGTGATACCGCCTTAAGATGTATCTGGACTTCTGATGGGACCTGGGTTCCTTCACTAAAGCTATAGCCCCGTTGTTGTCGCAATACAGAGGTATTGGATCAACAATGGACGGAACCACCTGAAGCTCCGTGAGGAACTTCTTCATCCAGACAGCTTCCTTTGCGGCATCGCAAGCAGCGATATATTCCGCTTCCATTGTCGAGTCAGCAACGGTTTCCTATTTGGAACTCTTCCAACACACCGCCGCTCCATTGAGGGTAAAGACATAACCCGACATGGACTTGGAATCATCCTTGTCACTCTGGAAGCTGGAGTCAGCAAAGGCCTCGATCTGGAGGTCTTTTCTGCCATACACCAAGAACACCTCCTTAGTCCTTCTCAGGTACTTGAGAATATTCTTTACCGCTATCCAGTGCTTCTCCCCAGGGTTTGACTAATACCGGCTTACCACACTCAGTGCATAAGCTACATCTGGTCTGGTACACAACATCGCATACATTATAGAGCCTACCGCAGAAGCGTAGGGTATAATAGACATGCGATCCCTTTCCAAATCAGTCTTGGGGACAGCTCTTTGGAGAGGGTGATCCCGTGACAAGCCGATAGATTACCGCGCTAGGAATCTTCCATACCGAATCTTTTTAGTATGGTGTCGATGTACCTGGACTGTGAAAGTCCTAATATCCTCTTGGATCTATCACGATGGATCCGGATCCTCAGAATGTAAGAGGCATCACCCAGGTCTTTCATGGAGAACCTGTGTGACAAGAATCCTTCGACAGATTGTAGCATAGGAATGTCATTTCCTATCAAGAGAATGTCATCCACGTATAAAACGAGGAATACGACAGTTCTTGCTACAAATCTACTATAGATGCATGGTTCATCTGGATTTTTGATAAAGCCAAAATCTTTGACCGTCTCATCAAAACAGATGTTCCAACTCCGCGATGCCTGTTTTAGTCCATAGATGGACTTAAGCAACTTGCACACCTTTCCGTTGCTCCCACTCTGAATGAAACCCTCTGGCTGGTCCATATAGACATACTCCTCTAAATTTCCATTTAGAAAAGCGGTCTTTTCGTCCATCTGCCAAATCTCATAATCATGGAAGGCAGTAATGGCAAGAAGGATCCGAATGGATTTCAGTATAGCCACTGGAGAAAAGGTTTCGTCATAGTCCAAACCAGGTCTTTGACGAATACCCTTTCCAACAAGTCTAGTCTTATAGGTCTCAACCTGTCCATCTAAACCAATTTTCCTCTTGAAGATCCACTTGCATCCTACGGGTTTTACCCCATCTGGAGCAACATCCAAAGTCCATACTTTGTTGGTGTACATGGACTCCATTTCGGTCCGCATTGCATCCAGCCATTTTACTGAGTCAACGCTCTGACTGGCCTGCTGGAAGCTAGTCGGCTCATCATTATCTATGATGCAATCCTCTCTATCCCCGTCTATGAGAAAACCGTAGTATCTTTTGGGCGGATGAGACTACCTACTATTCCTGCGGAGCGGTGTAGGAATGTCCTGTTCTTTCGAACCCTCTGGTTCTTCTAAGATTTCAGTAATAGCTCGTGGTTCTGGAATTTCTTCCAGTTCTATTGCGCTCCCACTTATCTGATTTTCCAAAAACTCAGTTTCCAAGAAGTATGCATGACGAGAAACAAAAACCTTTTGTTCCTCTTCGCAATAGAAGAAATATCCCTTGGAGTTCTTTGGATATCCCACAAACTTGCACCGTACTGAGCGTGCCTCGAGTTTGTCCGTATGCTGCTTTTTGACAAAAACTGGACATCCCCATGTCTTAATGTGCTTAAAATAGGGTTTCTTCCCACACCACATCTGATATGGTGTTGTAGGCACAGTCTTAGTTGGAACTCGGTTCAAAAGGTATGCAGCTGATTCTAGTGCATATCCCCAGAATGATCGCGGCAACTCAGCGTTACTCATCATGGAACGTACCATATCCAATAGGGTTCGGTTCCGTCTCTCCGATGCACCGTTATGTTGCGGAGTGTATGGAGGAGTAAGCTGAGAGAGAATTCCATTCTCTTTTAGGTAATCCAGGAACTCGGCACTCAAGTATTCACCACCTCGATCAGATCTCAGTGTCTTGATACTTTTGGCGGTTTGTTTTTCTACTTCATTCTTATATTCCTGGAATTTTTCAAAGGCTTCAGATTTATGTTTCATTAAGAAGACATATCCGTACCTTGAAAAATCATCCGTAAAAGTAATGAAGTAAGAATAACCGCTTCGCGCATGTGTAGACATTGGACCGCACACATCGCTCTATACGAGCCCCAAGAGCTCGCTCGCTCTTACTCCGTGTCTAGTAAACGGAGTCTTTGTCATCTTTCCTTTGAGACAGGATTGATAAGTTGCATATGATTGATATTCGAACGGATCCAAATATCCTTCTGTATGCAACTTCGTCAACCTTCTCTCATTGATGTGACCCAGTCTACAATACCATAAGAAAGCATGATTGATTTCTGGAGACTTTCTTTTGTGTGTATTCTGGACATTGAAAATCTGTGGTTGGTTTAATACGTATATTCCATTGCTTAATGTACCTGACCCAATCAAAACTTGATTAAGATGAATGTTCACAACATTGCTTACAAATGCAAATTCATAACCTTCTTTAGATAATAAAGATACAGATATGATATTACAAGTTGCATTGGGTACAAAATAACATTCACGCAAAACCAAAACATGTCCATCTGACATTCCCAAATGATAGTCCCCTACGGACTCAGCATCCATGCCAGCTCCGTTTGCAACTCTGAGGGTCATATCACCCGCCTTCAAAACCCTACGCTTTCTCAGTGCCTGCAAAGAATTACAGATATGAGATCCTGATCCGGTATCCAATACCCAGGAAGTAGAGTTTATTGATAGACAGTTTTCAATAACATACACACCTGAAGCCGAAGCTGCAACTTGCTTCGAGTCCTGGTTCTTGGCCTTTCAAGCCCTGCGATCCTTTTTCCAGTGTCCATTCTTGTGACAATAAAAGCACTCTTCTTTCCCCACAAGCTTTCCCGCTAGCTTTGTTGCTTTTGCTTTTCCCTTCGTTTCCATTTTACTAACATCGCCCCTTGGTTTGGTGGGGGTTTTTCTTCTTTCCCTTGGCTTTCGCCCTGGACCTAGAAGAGGAAGGTCCTCCAACAAACAAAGTGGATGTTTCCCTACCTTTCTGTAGGGTGCCCTCTGCACTCCTCAGCAGGTTGAGAAGTTCTGAAAGTTCAACTTCTTTTTCTTGCAAGTTGAAGTTCAGGATAAACTGGGCGTAAGTGGAAGGAAGGGACTGTAGAATCAAGTCAGTATAGAGCTCGTTCTTTAACGTGGTCCCAAGGTCCACGAGCTCTTCAATATAGCCAATCATCTTAAGAACGTGTTCCGCTACCGATGATCTGACGGCTAATCTCGCCGAAAACAGCTTTTTCGAGACTTCGTATCTGGCGATACGGGATTGCTCTCCATACAGTTCTTTTGTATGGAGAAATATGGATTCAAGGTCCATATTCTCGTGCCTCCTCTGATGTTCATTGTCCATAGAGGCAAGCACGAGGCACTTGGCCTTCGCGCAGTCGATATCCCAGGTCTTACGGATTTCCTTATCCGCGACGCTGGAGGTGGGACCTGGGACAGGGGGAGCTTTGGTGGTAAGAAGATACCCCAGCTTGTCATAAGTGATTGCCATTTTGACATTCCCGAGCCAATTTTTGTAGTTTGGCCCTGTCAGTATGTTTTTATCTAGTAATAACTTAAGTCCGATCATGACGATTGTTCGCTGCAACTAGGAGAGAGAGAAGAAACACTTTAGCATAATGCTCTTGCAAGTTTAGAATGGTTTTTAGTTTGTCTAAACAGGATAGCTCCCACTATTTCTCGAATTCCTCCTCAAACCAAAAAGAAAGAATTAGTCGGGATCAATCTCACCGTACAATACTTGCTTGACCGTTCAGCCATGTCAGTGTTGGTACTTCGAGGGAGGGTTTCCAACGCTTTCGCGAAGTTCCTTAATTAAATAACCTCTTTTCCCTGGGGGCGTAGCCCCGCTAACACCTTTCTAGACACCTACTTGGTTTATAGCATTGATCGTTAAGTGAGAAATTTCCCGAGGAGTAGCATATACTCACAGTAGGATCGGGATCCAAATATCATCGTGTGATAAAACTGAAGGAATCCTACCAGAATCATCACATTCCAAATGGTATGCAGCACTAGCAAGTTTCAGTTTCTTTAGAAACTCCCGATGTGGATTTTTGCCCCATGCTCTTATGACCTTGACTTTGGCCAACAAATCATAAGTCACATGTCAAGTTCTACCCGTCTTTCTCCAGGTTAATTTGAACCCACCCGTACCTACTCTTGACTTTGGCCAATAAGGCAGTACGACTGTCCCAAACCAACGCATCTATCTATGCTGCATATGAATATCCAATAGCTACCAATCACTGTGCCTTGATTTTGGCCAACAAACACAGCTTGAATACTATTGACTATCCATATGAAACGATGGAGGGCTACGAATAGTTTTGGCGAAACCGTGAACGTAGTGAACTTGATATAATCGATGGAACGAGATAGCTTTTAAAAGGAGTGGCTTAAGCTCCGCGTTTAAAAGTTGTTTTTGAAAAGAAACCGAGTGGTTTTGAAAGTGTTCCAACGACTTTACTTGGTTTATTTTCTTGCATTAATTTTAATGCGTCCCATCATTTAATCCTACCATTGCAGAAAACAACGAAAATATGACGTACGCTTATGCCATCCGCATTCGCCACGGGGCCCCGTCATTACCCGTTAGGTTACTTAACTAACGACAGAGCGGAGGCTGTACTAGCGCGGATGCAAAACATAAGCAACGTCTAAATAGATATCATATATAGATATATACATTCGTCAGATGTAATGATAGCCATTCTAGATCACAGATGAACACATTGGATATACTAGGAATCCGCATTTAGTACGAGCCTGCAATGAAAAGCGGATTACACGGTCGCGATGAATAGCCAATACCCCACCCTAGACCCCTACGAGTGCGGCAAACTACCCGCCAAATACCCGAAATGAAGCAACCTCCCTCAACAATGTGAGTAGGCCACTCGGCACTTCGAGGTACCCGGTAGTTTGTGCACCCCCTCCTTGGGTCTATCCTAGGAGCAAAAACAGTAAAAGAAATTATACAATGGCGGCTACAACCTCATCCCGGATGTGCGGCCATATAAATAATATTACATCAATTACAAATTACATGAATTGAAAGATAAATAAAACTCTCATCTCACAACCCCGGCTATTCATCCGCGACAATCCAACGAATTCATATACACATACCAGCAACATTACAGATCACAGATATGTATAACCCCCACTAATCGACGTATAGCGATTAGCAGACGTTCGATACATATATCACATCACAGATATAACCCGTTAGCCAAAGTCTTGAGAAGTTCGATCAAAATACGGATTTATAACCACCCCAAAAACAAATTTGTTCTCTGGAAATTCTGGGCAGAAACAAACCATCTTAAAAATCATAAAACACCATTATAAGAACACTGCAGAAAAAACAACCCACGGCCGAGTCAACTCGGCCGCGGATCCGCGGCAAGAGCATGCTCTTGCCGCGTTTCCGCGGCAAGAGCATGCTCTTGCCGCGTTTCCGCGGCGTTTTGACCGAGTCACTGGATCGTTTTTCTTGGGTGTTCTTTAAAAACCCTGAGCCGATTTTTAGTACATGATTTATTATTTTTTGAACAGAAATAAAAATTGGCAAAAAGTTCACTTTTTCAGGGTGTTTTGCGGTTTTTTCTCCGATCGAAATTCTAGATACTTTGCTAACATGTTAGATAGTGTTTAGCCAGGCTCTGATACCACTGTAAGTCCACGTTACCCTTCCCGGTTCTTTCGGGGATGCGGAAATGGTGAAAAATGATTTTTTCGGTGGAGGTAACATGGATTCTAAAAACGGATCTTTGCTAAACAAACTATCTAACAACCTAACTAAGAGTTTAACTACTATGTTAGGGGTTATACCTTAACTTGAACTCCTTCTTTTCGACTCCTTGTGGTGGTCGGATCGGCCTCACCTCGTCGTCTCCTTGTGCCGAAGATGGATCCACCCGAAAGCTTCTACCTTTGGCTCCAACCTCAATCTAGAGGAAACTAGAATACTTGGCTTGCTAGACCTTGTACACTAGGATGAGTAGAGAAGTGTTTTGGGTTTTATCTCTATGGTTCTTGTTTCTCAACTCATGAGACAATAGAACCATGAGCAAGAGAGAGAGCAAGATGAAGAGAGAGCTAGGATGAGAGAGAATCAATATGATAGAATGAAGAAGACTTTTTACAACCATGCTCTCATAACACAAAATAATCATGATAATAATAGTAATTGAGTATTATGTGATGGTTCATGTCAATGGAGTTATCATTTCATGCATTTAATGCATTTTGTGAACAAACAAGCAAGTAAAAGTCATAGCCATGAAATGATAGCCATTGTCATGATGATGGTCAACAAGTCCAAACTAGTCAACAAAGTCAACAAGTCAACAAAGTCAACCTTTCAACCCAACCATGGCACAATAATACTTAATTAATATTATTATTAATCATATTTCTTATTCTCATTAGGGTTTGGCAAAAGTCAACAGCTAATAACCCTAATGAGAATCCTCTGCCTCTGTCTTTGTCAACCGTGCATACACACCCGCATCCGCATTCCGAGGAACACGAATACAAACGAGATAAAACCAATCCCAAAACGTATGCTAGGTTCTGGCTTAAACCAAAGCCCGCTAGTAATAACTGCCCGGACACCAAACGTGCACAAATGCGCGGATATGACCGAACCTTGTCGCAAAACCATGCGACCTCTACTCTTTTGCCTAAAAGCGAATAGCTCTCTGTGTGGGACTCTAAAGACTCGACACTACGCTGGCAGTGAGTTTAACCACAGACCGCAAGCGGCACTAGCTGTGCGTAACGGCTCCCAGGTAGATGCCGATAAGAAGACTGACGAGGTGAACTCATCCGAACTCCTACTGAGCCTGAATGTGACAGTCTCCGTACAGTCCGGTCTGTTAGTCTGAGAATATCGCATGGCGGGTATAGGGGGCGGTAAACGTCAGTCCCCTAATAGCGGTACAAGTCGTGTCGAAGTGTAGCCCAGAACACCTTGAGATAACACTGGAAACCTACCAGTATACCTCGCTTGCCCTGGCCAGGGACGACTATGTGTAATGGCTCTCCATGACACAGCGCGATATCAACTCCCAGTACCGGGAGAGACGAATCCTATCTAACCGTCACTGCCTCCAAGTGCTTCGAGACTGCATCCAACTACTACCTGTTTGCACGACTCCTTTGAGCCGTGGTAGGGTAGTAATTAAAGTACAGTGGGAACACACTCGAGGCGAAATGACAGTGTCAAGTCAGCGGACTAAGCTGTACTCATGTCACCTGAAAACTGATAACTGACGATAGGTATAGTGCCAACCAACAGTTCCCGACGAGTCCTGTCCAGTGTACTCGTAACCTAACGAGCACCCGCATACTATCTCAAGTACGACGTACTGACGGCTGTGGGACAGACCGTCTCCCCTGCTGGGATGAGAAGCGCATACGCTAGTCTACTCCGGAGTATCGATGCCCTGTCTCGATAGTCCTATGACTAGGGACCTGTATAAGGATGTGCTTGTGGATTACCCAGCCCCCACGAGTGTGACTGCCATCACAACGCTGGTAATCAAGTAAAGATCCCAAGGGCTTCCACTAATGTGTATAGGTGATATACTAAAAGAAACACATGTACACACTAAAGTAGAAACAAACCAAGTAGCATACAACCATTTTGAGCAAGATTGTCTATACAACTGTGAATATCCCAAGCTTCCATTAAGTAATATACAAACTAGTATGATACAGTAATGGCCTCTAGGGCATATACACTAACAGCGAAGGACCGTCCTGGCGTCCATCTTCATCTTGTAGGATATGGGAGCCGTGCTGAGAGCTGAGTTCATCTTTGGATACATTGTTGAATTTTTTTGCTTGAAAGCCCTGCATGAAAGAGCATTATTTTAGTATAAATGTCGATATGTATGTTGATTGAGTTCATATGAATGTTTAAACCGAAATATGGGAGGAGAAATTAGGTCCCACCGGGCGTGTCAGAATCTGTAGGGTGTTTTTCGTCGCCCTATTGAGATGGGAATGCGCGCTTGTCAGGCACATTACAGATTCCCCCTGTCTGGGATAGGCTGGGGTTTATTGATTGTGAAGATCCGAATTTTCGGCAGCCGCGGACTAAACTGCCGTTAATTACCTCTCGCCTTTGGAGCGAGAGAACCTCCGATTGACGGGTCAAACAGGTCATGCGAACTTAATGTGCAGTGTCGTGTTTTAAAGGGGTTTTGGATATATCGGGGTCCCCGCAGAGTTTTTACGGGGGTCCAGCTACCCGGATAGTGGGCTGGGGGTCAAGGGGGCTAGTAGCCCCCTTGCGGGGTGTGGGGCAGCGTCCCATTGGAAAATTTTCCTAACGGGGACAGTGTTGTAGAGTGTGTTTTTTAACATGTTATAATGGAGACGTGTTCATTTTGTTTTGTTCCATTTGTAAGAAAAAAGATATATATATGTACATTTTTTTATATATAAAAAAGCAAAAATAAATAAATAAATAAATATTTAGAGAAATGTTATTTTTAAAAAAAATATTATTTATAATTTATTTAATATTTTTTTAAATAAAAAGATTAGAAGAAGGAAAAGAACGAAGAAAGAAAGACAAAAGAAATTAAAAAAAAATATAAAAGGAGAAAGAGGCTCCCATTTATGGGAGCCCTCCCCTCATGTGACCTCACATGAAGGGGCCAAAGGGCTCTCCCATTAAATGGGAGCCCTCCCCTCACGTGAGGCTCTCCCATTAAATGGGAGCCCCCCTCACGTGACCTCACGTGAGGGGTAGGCAAAGGGCTCCCATTAAATGGGAGCCCTCCCCTTCACGTGATCTCACGTGAGGGGGGCAAAAGGGCTCCCATTAAATGGAGCCCCTCTTACGTGGGGTCTCCCCTCACGTGACCCTACATGAGGGGGCTAAAAGGCTCCCATTTAATGGGGGCCCTCCCCTTACGTGACCTCACGTGAGGGGGGAGGGGAAGGCTCCCACTGATGGGAGTTTTCCCTGTGAGGCTCCAAAATTAATTAAAAAATTTTTATTACATGGAGTTCAACTCCAAGAGGATATTTGTGGAGTTAAACTCCAAAATTTTTTAAATGTGGAGTTAAACTCCAAAATTTTTTAAATGGAGTTCAACTCCAAAAGAATTTTATTTGTGGAGTTAAACTCCAAAAGATTTTCTCCTTTCTTTCTTGAGAAGAAATCCAAAATGGGTTCTCTTGAAACTCCAAGATTCAGATCTTGGATGATAAAAAAAGTGACCATTTTTCTTCTCTTGATGGAGTTTTAGGAGGTGGATTTATTGTAAAACTTTATTTAGTTTCTAAAAAAAGAAGAGCTAAGCTCTTGATTTAATTGGAAAATGAAAAAGAAGAGGAAAAACTTGAGGGAGTGAGGATGGAGGCACAAACCATAGAGATTTGAGGAGAATGAATTGTTATGCTTTATTTCATTATCATGTTGCCTTATATAGGCTTACACATTTACATATAGCCCCTTGGGCTTTACAAATGGCATTTTGCCCATCCCATGCCTCATGTGCTCATTTCTTTTGCATGTAAGCCATGAGTTTTACAAAAAATTGGTTTCATGCCCATTTTCTTATATTCATGCATAAAAAAAACATCAAAATTATTTATTGCATGATTTTTATTTTGGCATGGAGGAGGCCGGCCATGGGGCTCGACATGGGCATGGGCCCACTTGAACCTGGCTTTGGCCCACTTGGTTTGGGGTTGACTTTGACTTTGACTTGGTCAATCGGGGTGTAATTTTTGACCCCAACACCAGGTATTTCTTTGTACGTCCACGCGATACAGTTGACTAATTCATGCAACAGGGCAATTATCCGCTCTTTCATTTCCTCTGACAAGAGTGAGCTGATGTAGGTCAGCCTTGAATTATCGGACGTTCCCAAATCAATCTCGGTTAGCTCGTCAAAGGTTGCTTGTCCGCCATCTTCGAGCTCTCAAGGAGCTTCTTCTGGCTCGGATTGCTCGTCTTTATCATTTGACTTTTTGCTGGCTTCATCAACACGGATCATGTAACATATCTTGACGTGAGTTTGAATGAAACCTATGTCCCGTCTATCTGGGATTCGTCCATCGATGAGTGCTCGGATCTGAGGCGGATACCACAACCCCTTGTAAAACTTTGCTTCGGAGTCCGTTTGGTATAACCGACACCCACATTTTTAAAAATATTCCCGCATCTCGGGTGCATAATATCTAGGATTGATGATGGCTCTTATGCCTCTTTCATAGGGAAGACAAGTGACAGACAAACTGTCCGGATGCATGGCATGATTTGACCCATAAAACAGGATGCCCTTCTGGCCATTTTTCCTTCCAGGAACGTAGAAAGTTTTCAGCTAGTCCACGTTGGAGACTGACAATACTTCGAACTCTTTGCACATCTGCTCCAGCACCCTTGTGACGACTAGGGACTCTTCTTTAACTTCGAAGATCTCTCTTAACTTTGCTTTTTGCATGAGAGCCCAATCTGCACAGCTGTTGCAAGACGGGTCCTTTTCCTCCGACTCTTCAGGGTCGCTGCCGAAATGAGGGCAAATTTTGCTGCCGGACGAGCTTTCGATGTCAGACTCGTCCGTATCACTACCGAAATAAGGGCGAGTTTTACGGAAGGACGGACTTCCAGCGTCGGACTCATCAGTGCACTGCCAAAACGCGGACCCACTTGGGGTTTTTATTTTTGAAAGTGACAAGCGGCTTAGATTTGCTTTTGAATTTCGGAGCCATTATGTCTTTAGTCAGTTGTGGCTCAGCATTTTGGGGTTCACAAAGTACCTAGAGTCTTCATACCGGACTTCATGTACACCGAACGGCAGCATGTCTCCGTCAATGCGTCTTTCTTCGCTATTTTTGGTATACTTCATATACAGATGGAGTGTTTGACGGAACAATGCCGTAATCATGAAGCCATAGTCGTCCGAAGAGAATTTTATAAGATGTATCGGCGTCGATCGCGTATATATTGGCTTCAGTGTGTAGGTCCCCGAGCCTGATCGGCAGAGCTATGGATCTCAGAACTTGCTGGCAATTTTGATTGAAGCCTTCAATGGCAATCCTTTCCCTTGACAGGTGTCGGACGTCTATTGACAAACTCTTCAGAGTCCGCAAGTTCACGATGTTCACTGAGGACTCCAGATCAATCAATATGCCATTAATCCGATCAAATTCGTTGTACCTGGTCACGTAAAGCGGCCGGTTATGCTCAACTGTTCCCGGCAGTAGGTCTTCGTCTTTAAACGTGACCGCGGCTGCATGCAAAGTGTACTGGGCTTCTTTCATATTAATTTCCGCGAAACGAGCCTGATAGCGCTCGGGGTTTTGTAAAGATGAATGTGAACATCTCTAAGTTCCTTTGATAGGACCAGGGCATCGTAGATGCTCAGGAGAGATGGAAACTTCCGGAGATGAGCCAAGACATTATAGTCGACCGGGGAAGGACTCGAGTCTTCATAAGTCAGCTCTCCACCATCTTCTTCATTAGCGACTTATTTATCCTTCCCTTTTGAGGCGTTGCCTTGATTTGGCAATGGAGCCCTGCCGCTTTTAAGCTGGATTTGGCCGGCCTTTGTGCCAAGTTTCTCGTCCTCGTTGGGAAAATAGAGTTCTTCCTCAAAGTCGCTGCCAAGGTAGATGGCATAGCAAGTCACAATAGGGACCTCACCATCAGAGTCTTCTTCTAGTTTTTCCAGAATTTCAGCTGATTCTACGGGGAAGAACTCCTTCAATTGAATTAGAGTCCTTTCCTTTTGCTCGTAGTCTTCAAGAGAATCGATATACTTTTGAATGGTCGATTTTCTTGCAGACTCCTTTTCGCATTGAGCTACATTTTCCCCTTTCTTCTTGTTAAGCTCTTTGGACTTTAAGCCTAGTCGAGCCGAATTGGTAGTCGGAACGGTAGGCTCTTTCTGCCCTTCCCATTCAGTTCTGGGCTATTTCTGAAGCGGTTTTAACATTTTCTTCGTCTTCTTAGATATATGCATGCTCCATGGACGTTGCGGCAAGTCTGATTCATTTTTCGGGGTAGCGGATTTAGCTGTTTGCTCCGAGAAAACTTCGTTTGTTTGTATAAAGTTGGTGGTTGCAACTTGATTGTTCACCAACACGTGTTTAGACAGTTCAATATCTTCCGTCTTGTATTGTTTTTCGACTTAGTCTTTGAAAATATAGCAATTCTCGATCGCATGGCTCACTACTCGGTGGTATGGGGAATATAAAGGGTTGTCGGTCATCTTTGCTTCATGAGGCCTTTTCGACTCGGACAATTGTAGATCGTTGTTCAGAGCATATTTGAATATCTTGCGGATTTTGTCTCTTCTGAAAGAATAGACCTTGTTCTTTTTCTCCTCTAGAGAAATCCCTTCTCCTCCCAGCACTGGCTTTCGAGACCGGTTTGTTTTGGATTCGCCTACCTTTTGCTTATCCTCATTGTCAGACGCATTGAAGATATTGGTATTGCTAGAATTCCCGCTTCTACGGTTGTCTCTCTTGCTCTTCCAAGGCTTGTCGCGCTGAGAGTCTGGGGTTGACTCTTGCTTTGAGCGTTCCAACATTTTGACATTCTTGGTCAGCTCCTGAAACGTTTTGAGGCCCGTAGTACATAGGAATGGGACCATCTAATTGCTGAGGTCCCGAAGACGAGGCTGACGGATTGGTTCTGCTCCAACGGCGGCTCGCACTTGACAGTGGGATTGCGCTATCGGGTGATAAAGTCCGTATTGCTTTCGTTCTTTCCCGGCTTGGTTCTCACTAAGTCAGCAATGGAAATTTTGTCAATGACACTCGTAAATCTTTGCCGAAACGGAGACCCCATCTGGACGAAAGTAGTGACAGAACCGTCCGGTATGCTCGTGTACCAGTCGAAAGCGACACTAGTCAGGCTGTTGGCGAACTGACGGAGGAGGAGCGCATCATTGCCTTTGAATTTCCGCACGATGCTTTAAAATGAGCAATATGTTGATTTGTGTTTCTCGTCCCGTCGAATCTTCCGAACTTAGGGATGACATAACCATTGGGGAACTCGATTAGGCCGTACTGCTCAGGATATGGCCGCCCACTACTGCCAATATCTTTTTGTCTCGGTTTCGGCCACCAATGTTTTAATTTTGCTGGTGACCAAGTCCATTATCCGATCTTGTGTAAACGGAATGGTGCCATCTGGGGCTAAGGCATCCCTAGAAGTGGAATGTGGCCGGCCTTCGCGTGGCTCGCCTATACTCGGACCTAAAGGGATAGGCATTGGTTGTTTTGGGTCATTATCACTCGGCTCATGAGTGGAAACTTGCGCTTGATTGGAGGGCATTTGGGCAATTTGAGCCGTGAGCTGCATCACGACATTCGTCAAGTCGTCGATTTTGGAGTAAAGCTTGGCCATCTCTTTATCTTTGCTCCTGAGCTGTTTTCGGAGCTCTTGAAGCAGTTCTTGTTCTGCGGTCCTGGGCTGAAAGTCGGCTCTTCCTCGGTTTCCGAGCTTGACTCCGCATGGACCGAGGGGTCTTTTCGCTTATCGGCCACATCAAGAGAGCTTTCATCGTCATGTGGAGGCGACTGATCTTGGGAAGTGGTAACCACATTCAAACCGGGTTGGGCTTGGGATGTGGCGGCCCATCCTTGCTTTTGCTGTGTAGGTTGTCGCTGGGACGCGTGCCCGCCTTGTAGACCGTGTGGATAACATATCTAGTCGTCTTTTCATCATTAGCGGCTGATTTCGCGGTCCGCTGTCGTGGCCCTTTTGTTTTGGTAACGGACAATCGATGGAAGACGGTTGGCCTGACCAGGTTCTTGAGTGGTGCTGGCGCATCTTTTCCAGTTTTGCTCCGCTGCATTCACGCTGCGCATAGCGCCTGATAGAATTTTGAAAAGACGGTGTTGTGCTTTCTATGTTGGGGCTGGGATGTCTCTTTGTAGTATCGTTCGGATGATTGCTGTCTTCTTGATTCTGCCAGTCATGGTGTTTTTCTGAACCCATTTCATGGGTTCGATGGAATTGTTGACTCTCACGGCCGACTCAACTGTCGTCGCGGGGTAATCCTGCTTTTGGAACCTCACAAAATTCAACTTGGCTGGAGCCCTAGCCCTCTTGTTTGCCCTATATTTGAGCCGCTTTTGTCGCAACTTTTCTGCTTTAAGCACATAGCAAGCTTCAGATCTTCGGGAAGACGCCGTAGGCCGAGCGATGGAGAGTTTTAGAGATACGTCTGATTGTGAATTTGTCGGAGGCGTCGCCTGAGCTTGTCCACGACGTTTGGTGATGCCCTTTGTTCTGGCAGTCCTGCCACCAGCTGGAGCACCAGAGTCGTTCGGACATCGTCTTAAGTTTGGACTGTGGTGCCTTAGCGATCACAACGTTCGGCCTTTTGCCTCTTGAGACCGGCTTGGCAACCTGATTTGCTGCGATTTCTGCTAGATGAGCGCTTATGGCAGGGTAGATGATGACGAAATCAAATTGGCATGGCGGTTTCTCCCACTGCTGACTGAGGCTTGCGGGGAGAACCATGCGAGCATTGATCTTGATCATGTACGGGATCGGGGTTGCGTCGGAAGCTGAATTAATCGTAGAAGACATCGTCGTTGAAAGTTGATTGCTGCATGAAAAAGCATTATTTCATACAAATATCGGTATATATATCAAATGAGTTCGCATGAACGCTTGACTCGAAATATGAGAGAAGATAAAGGTCCCACCGGGCGCGCCAGAATCCGTTGAGTGTTTTTCGTCACTCTATTGAGATAGAAATGCGCGTCGCTTGTCAGGCATATTATAGATTTCCCCTACCTTGGGGTAGGCTGGGGTTTAATAATTGTGGGAATCCGAATCTCCGGCAGCCGCAGACTAAGCTGCTGTTAATTACTCCTTACTTTTGGAGCGAGGGAACGTCCGATTAACAAATTAAACAGATCATGCGAACTCAATATGCAATATGTACGTGTTGTGTATGGGAAAAAGTTTGAGGGTGCTTCGGGCATATCGGGGGTCTCGCAATGTTTTTACGGGGGTCTAGCTACCCGGATAGCGGGCTGGGCTTAGCATCCACTTGCGGGATGCTGGGCAGCATCCCGTTAGAATTTTTTTCTAGTGCACGCGTTGCAAGGTGGGCACGTGATTAGTGCGCACCTGCTAAAACGCGCACCTAGCAAAATGCATGCTTAGCAAGGGACGCATATGACAAGTGTGCACCTGTCGAGATGCGTAGCTAGCAAGTTATGCACTTGGAAAGGTGCGAGGGAGTGAAGGGGCAAAAAGGTCCCGAATGGGCCAAAATGTCCAGTAAGGTGCGCACTTAGGGAAGTGTGCACCTAGCGAGGCGTGCACCTGAGCCGGTGCGCATTTGGCTCGATGTACACCCAACGGGGTGCACACTTAGCCAAATGGGCACATAGCACGGTACGCATCTAGCACGGTGCAAGTAGGGTCGAAATCCACTGAAGTAACGGTCTAAAAACACAAAATTTTTGACTTTTGAAGATTAAAAGGGGCTCTTTTGAGGCCTCATCACGTGCACACTTTGAAAAAAAGAAAGGAGGAAAGAGAAAAAGACCTGCGCAATAAAGAGTAGCTATAAACTCAAGATTTTGTTTTTGGGGAAAATAAAGATTCTGATTCTGATTCGTTCTCAAATCATCATGGGGGGCCTTTTATAGGCTTACATCTTTTACATTTAGCTCCATGGCTTGTATAAAATTGGCTTTTTCCTATTTAATTTAAAAAACAAAAAGTACATTTAATCTTTTCCTTTTCTTCTTCTCTTTTGGCCGGTCCCTCTTCATGCCTGGGCTTTGTCACGACCCACCCCCAAACACAGATGGTATTGTCCTCTCTGGCCGAAACCACACGGTTTGTCCCTTTGAATGAACCCAGGGTTACTTCCCAGTAGGTCACCCATCCCAGAATTTCTCAGGCTTAAGCACGCTTAACTACGAAGTTTTGCAAACTCCAGAGTTCCGATTCATCCAAAAGGCGGCTCTGTGTTATAAGAGTGGTATCGTTCTATTTATAGTTCAGATCGTGCTCTCTTTAGGAATGGAATCGGTACTCTCCATTGTTCTGGTGGGACCCCGTGTGCATCCGTATCGGTTATATCCCCACCTCGATACCGGATAACATCTCACTTCTCACGGGTTAGGTGGTATTCAGCCCCAACTCCACATGGGTTATTACATTCCCCCCACTTAGAACAATGGTTCGTTCTCGAACCACAGACCTACTTTTGAGGGACCGGCTCTGATACCATATTTGTCATGACCCACCCCCAAACACAGATGGTATTGTCTGCTCTGGCCGAAACCACACAGTTTTGTCCCTTTGAATGAACCCGGGGCTACTTCCCAGTAGGTCATCCATCCCAGAATTTCTCTGGCTCAAGCACGCTTAACTACGGAGTTTTTCAAACTCCGGAGTTCCGATTCATCCAAAAGGCGCCTCTGTGTTATAAGAATGGTATTATTCCATTTATAGTTCAGATCGTGCCCTCTTTCGAAATGGAATTCGATACTCCCCATTGTTCTGGTGGGACCCGTGTGCATCCGTATCGGTTACATTCCCACCTCGATACCGGATAACATCTCACTTCTCACGGGGTAGGTGGTATTTTGCCCCGACTCCACCTGGGGTATTACAGGCTTGGACTCGGTTCGGGCCCACTTGGCTCAGGCTTGGACTTGGGCCCACTTGGTTTTTTGACTTTGATTTTGGTTTTGACTTTAAAGTTGAATTTGACTTCCGATTTTGACAATTGGGTGTAATTTCTGACCTCAACAAAACCGACAGCGTAACACAAGACTGTAACATCGATACCCTCTTTGAGTCCAAGAGTAACCAAGAAAAACATACTTGATGGCCTTAGGGTCTAATTTAAAGCCTCTCGATTGAAGATCGTGAACAAAGCACACATTCAAAGACTCTAGGAGGTACATGAAATGTAATGGCCGAGAGAAACAAAACAGAGTGAGGAACTAGTCCATTTTATCAGGTAATTAACAATAAGTACTGCATTCCCCAATAATGCTTAGGCATTCGCATATGAAATAAGAGAGTACGAGTAACTTCTAAAAGGTGCCTATTCTTTCTTTCGGCCATTCCATTTTTGTTGAAGAGTATTAGGGCAAGACGATTTGTGGATAATACCAAGTTTCTTCATGTATTCTCTAAAGGGTGTACTGAAATATTCCCGTGCATTATCGCTTTTGAGAGTATCGATACTAACTTCAAATTGATTCTTGATTTCGGAGCAAATGATTTGGAAATGATAAAATACCTCATTTTTAGATTTCATCTATAACCATAAGACTCGAGAAAAGTCATTAATAAATGTAACGAAATAATGAAAACCCCTTTGTATAATAACCGGACATGGCCTCTAAACATCTGAATGCACTAACTGAAAAATATTGTCGACCCTTTTATTAACACGAGAGGGATAGCTTGAATGATGATGTTTACCCATCTTACATGATCCATTCTAGAGTAGACAAAACTAAGAGATGGAAGTATCCTCTTCAATGTTTGTAAGGAAGAGAGACCAAAACGGCAATGAGCATCAAAAACTGATATAGGGCTTGAGATTGGACATGCTATATACCGTGGGTGTTCGTTAAGGTGGTACAATCTATCAACCTCTGTCCCGGTGCCAATCGTTCGATTCGTTCCAAGCTCATGAAAAACACATCCTACAGGAAAAAAGGTGGCACTACAATTCAATTGTCGATTCAGTTGATTAACAGAAAACAGGTTGAAGGAAAATCGAGGAAGGTACAGAACATAAGTTATCGTTCGATTCGTCCCAAGCTCCTGAAAAACACATCCTTCAAGGAAAAAGATGGCATCACCATTTAATCGTCGATTCAGTTGACTGATAAAAACCAGGTTGAAGGGAAATCGAGGAAGGTATAGAACATAAGTCAGGGGTAATTGTGATGTAGCCATAACTGAACTCATTCCCTCTATAGAAAAGATAGTACCATTTGCTAAAATTACCAGGGTGGGTCCAGATTTCTGCTTATAGAAAGATAATATGTTTTTCTTTCCTGTCATGTGATCGGTAGCTCCAATATCAATAACCAAGGACGTGGAACATGCGTCGGCGAGAGGCAAGATACATGATCATCTCTTGTCTCTTGCCTTAATCAAATCTGAAGTGAGCGAGGACAAAGAAAGACGGAAGTCTCTGTATTTCATCATCTATCGATGGTCCTTCTGAAATGGATGGAAATGCAGTCGACGTCATCATAGCTATTAAACAACCAAATGTGAAATAGGCTTCTCAATCAATTCGTCGAACACCTGGTGGCTTAAGATCACTAATTCCAACAACCAAATAACAAGAAATGGATCTCCAAAGATCCAACCCAAAGAATCATAGTTGATCCCCTAAGATCCAACTTCCGATCTAATAATAAACACCAACCCGCTCAAGCTACAATTTCAGAACTAACCATGATCTCCGATTGCAAAATAATGATGACATCATGAATAAGGGGTGATAATGAAGGGGTAACTGGTATCGTAGACGAGAAAATCCAAAGGGAATAACCCCTTGAGGCAACAACTCTCAGGATCGAGATAACATCTCTCAAGATCACAACACTGTGAGGCAACAACTCTCAAAATAATGCGCGTATTTTCAAACGAGCTTGAATCCGCACACCAAAAGAAATAGATCTCCTAAGATATCATCCAAATACAACCAAGAATTCCAATCAACCAACGAAAGGAATCTACAAAAATTCCACCCAAAATTTATGATCAGTCTTTCAAGCTCCAATTTTTGATCGCCAAAACAAACACTTCATAAACCAACAATGGATCAAAAAATGGCATCCGAGAGCCCAATCATCGCAACAATACAAGCTATTGAGAAAATTGAATAAACTTCAACTCGTGACATCATTGTCAAATGAATTGACTTGAGGCTTTAATTCAACTCCAAAGAGGGCCAAATCAAGCTAAAAACACCATTGACTCAATTTATCGAATGCCTAGAGAGCCTCAAGCCAAAGACAGTATCGTGTCAATTTATCGAACACCTAGAGAGCCTTAATCCAACTCACATGAGATGTGGTAGTGACGGCTTGAAGCTTGAAAGCCAAAGATGAAGTCGTGGAGGCGGCCAAGGAGATGAAGCTTGCAGGTGAACACCACCCGTGAACAGTGTTGTGTTGCCACCGTACCTGTGAACAGTAACTATGGTGGCTATGATGGTAGGATCTCGGCAGCGATGAGGTTGAGGGAGATCGGCGGCGGCGGAATCTGATCTTGCTATGATACCATGATACTTGAGTTAGTGTCTAGAAGAGGGCCGTGAGAGAGAGAGGGATTTGGGGAAAATGAAATTGGATAGATTAGGGATTAGCCCATCATCCTCTTTATATAGGCAAAGCCATTTTACTATTACACCCCTATTAAGTATCTAATTACATATAATAAACCCGCGTACATGTGAAATCAAGGTAAACTAAAGGCCTAGCCAACATAAGTTTCTAGTAAAGGTGATTTTAACCCGATGCGTAATAAGCAAAAGAGTCGAGCATCATGATTTATACTTATATTATTAAAAGAATAACCAAGTCCATGTGAAAACCAAGGCATGAAAATCTGCCTATGTAACAATATGCGCATGACAATCTAGCTGATCCCTAGTGCTGATCAGTAAAATGCTTGCATGAAATATTAATGAGAATAGGAAGTCTCTGCACATTTCTCCAGTGGGCACATGTCCTTGTCAACATTCTTTTCGTCCTTCATTTCTTTCTATCCTCCTCTTTTTTTCATATTTAGTCCTGATTTGAGTATCTTGGTCAACAAGGTATCTAAGTCTTTTCTATCAACCTCCTTTTTCCTTTTTAAAGTTATTTTTCTGATTTGGCCAACAAGATATTTTGGCCTTCTGTATCCCCTGGTGTTCAGGACTGTCCCTCTGTCAATCAGCGATCACTTATCAATGAAAAATTACCTCAGGCATCCGAAATTCCGAATTGGGAATGGAGATAATGAAACTCAAGACTTCTACTTGAGGAAGCAATGCATTGGCCATCTCAATCATCGCCTTCGTGTACTGTTGATACATATATAATGCATTGCCTCCGCCAATGATTTCATTTTCCCTATTCATCTATGATCTTTATATGTATGCAATATGCAATTCTGTATCTACTATTTGTTGCCTGTTCATATGTACACCAGCGATACTATCTAGTTTAATTAGTTATAATGAGCTCTCACCTTCTCACCCTCTCTTTTACATGTGCGTGCACATGCGCTTGTGGTGAGAACAAGTTCTTATCTAACAAAGAGCTCTCATGTTTGTATTTGTTTAATCAAAATTCACTGTTCTCAGTGAATGTTCGGTCAAACTTTACTCGCGAAGTTATCCTTAACAATAAATATTCAGATCAATTATGTTTTCTAACTTTCAACTTACTCCACAGGTGTTCAAGAGTGGCCCACTTTTCATTTCATCCAAAGGTTAGTTTCTAAACGTATATCACAGAATCTTGAAAATTTAAAATTAGGTTGCTACTGGAAGATTCTGTCCTCACTACCAGCTCTTTGCATGTTTACTACACATTTTATTTTTAGTGGTTTATTTTCAATGTTGGGATTTTCACTTGATTTATAATTGATGCAGTTCTAACACGGAGTAGTAGTCACTGCCCGCAATGTCCCCCACATGCTCGTCTTTTATTTTTCTTGAAGCATGAATGGGACTAGGGCATGTCTACACAAAGAGTTTCCCCTCCAAACTATTATATACACGGTGCTTGTCAAAATTTTGACCTCACATCAGTACAATCGTATCCTATTAGTTGCAATGTAGAGAAGAATTAAGTTTGTGTATCCATCAGTTACCCAGTCTCTACTACATCTCTGAGCACTAATTTCAGTATCTATACCTAGATCCAGAAATATATATTGCTTAGAATTTGGACTTATACAATTAGACGATCATCATGAGATTCATTTTTGCTTCATTAGTGCTCTCTAGCTCCCTGGCTTGTATTCATAATACAAGCACCCCACACAGACCCACAATTCAGTGATTATCATTTCTTTTTCTAATTCCTCATGTCTTATCTACAATCAGTTTGAAGGGGGCTGTGAGTTAGAAGCGATCTGTTGTATATATTAGGACCACGCTTGTTAATTATCGTTCACCTATTGGTGAAGTTACCTTCTGTAATAATACCCTTGGAACTTAGGGCTGTCAAATATATATTTATTGGTAATTCTAGTACTCAAAAATGTTACGTTTGTCTGCTTCCTTTTACATCCACTGTCGTAGTCTTTTGTGATGTCACATTTCTTGAGGATCAACCCTTTTAACCCCAGTGGAAAGTTCTCACGTAACACTGCCGCCACCATCACTTCCTATACCTCCAGATGACCAACCAATTCAACCCAAATTTACTACTGTCGAAGTTCCTCCTCCGATCACGTATGTCTATAATCGTCGAAAAAAAGCAGTGATAGATTCAACAGCACATACTGAAGCCCTTCCTCCATATATACAACTGAAAGCCGACAAGCCTTCACCTCGTCCTCCTTCTGATGGTTTGTCCGTCGACTTACCAATTGCTCTTCGCAAAGGTAAACGAATATGCGCTACTTCTCATCCTCATGCTTCATTTATTTCATATTATCGTCTTACTCCAACTCTATACCAGTTTGTCTTTTCCCTGTCTGTTGTTTTCTTTCCTAACTCTGTTCAGTAAGCTATGAGTTATCCAGATTGGTTTAGGGATATGATGAAAGAGTTGCAGACACAGAGGTCTAATTACACTTGGGATATAGTCAGCCGTCCTTAAAAAAAGGTGGTTGGTTGTCGGTGGATTTTTGTTGTCAAACATATCTTGATGGCAGTGTATCTTGTTTGAAAGCTTATCTTATTGCCAAAGGCTATACTCGACAATACGGTGTAGATCATACCGAGACTTTTTCTTCAGTGGCCAAACTCACTGTCAAAGTTATTTGTAAAGTAGAGTAGAATTTAAAATTAGAGAAGAGTTGGAGAAGTGATGGGTTTACACATGGACTTTTAATGATAAGTGGATTCTAACAATAAAACTCAAGACTTGTTGAGAAATGACCTATTTTATATTTTATACCCATGTGTTTTTTTGTTGTTTCCAATACGGGACTATCTTTAAAGTCCCATCATTTAGTTTTTTACTTTCAACACTTTCCCTCACGTGCAACCATCATTTTTTTCTTTGGTGTGGTTGTCACGTGGAAAGTACAATACTTGGTAGTATTGTCGATTCAAGTTTGGATCGAACTATTTGCTCTAATACCATGTCAAAGTTATTTTTAAAATAGAGTAGAGTTTAAAATTAGAGAAGAGTTGGAGGAGTGATGTGTTTTTACACATGGGCTTTTAAGGATAAGTGGGTTCCAACATTAAGACTCGAGCCTTGTTGAGGTGCGACCCATTTTATGTTTTATACCCATGTGTTTCTTTTGTTGTTTCCAATGTAAGACTATCTTTAAAGTTTCATCATTTGGTTTTTTTACTTTCAACACTCACTACTGCTCGTGTCTTGATCTTTCTTGCGGTTACCCACGATCGGCCTTTACATCAGCTGGACGTCAAGAATGCCTTTCTCAATGAAGATCTTTCCGAGACGGTTTTTATGTTGCAGATTCCTTGTTTTGAGCATGAGAGAGAGCCTTTTGTATGTCATCTTAAAAAATCTATTTATGAGCTAAAACAATCTTCTCGGGTATGATTCGATAAATTCAGTATGATCTTAAAAAAGATAAATTTCACAAGCCCGGCAGATCCATCTTTTTTTACACAGACGGAAAGAAAGAATGGTTATTCTTCTGGTTTATGTTGATGACATAATTATCACCGGAGATGATTCCGAAAGTATATCTAAGATCAAAACTCATTTGGCCTTATATTTTCACACCAAAGATCTTGGTCCTCTACGGTACTTTCTTGGTATAGAGGTGTCTCGTAATAAGAGATCATTATTTCTCTCGTAACAGAAGTATACTCTTGATCTTCTTAAAGAAACAAGATTTCTTGGTTGTCGCCCTGCTGATACTCCCTTGGATACAACAGTAAAGCTTTCTTGCATTAGCTCACCTGATGACAGACCACTTTCTGATCCAGGTCGGTATCGACGATTAGTTGAGAAGATATATTTCAAAGCTACTCATCCAAACATATCTTTTGCTGTTAGCACAGTGAGCCAGTTTATGCAGGCGCCCTTAGTTTTCATCTTCGGACCATTGAGCATATTCTCCGCTATTTGAAGCGTGCACCTGGGGAAGATCTTTTCTATAAAATTTGTTCTAATCTGTCTCTTATAGCCTATGCAGATACCGATTTTGCCGGATCTGTGGATGGCTGTCGCTCCATGAGTGGATTTTGTGTTTTCTTTGCGGGGAACCTAGTTCCTTGGCGTAGCAAGAAACAACATGTTGCATGCTCATCAGCCGAGGCTGAATATAGAGTTATGACCCATGCCGTTTTAGAATTGACGTGGCCCTCCACATTGCTTCAAGATCTCGGTGTTAGTTCTCCAACACTAGTATCCTTGTTCTGTGACAATAAAACTGCAATTCATATCGCATAGAATCCAGTGTTTCACGAACGTACAAAACATATTGAAGTAGATTGCCATTTTATCCGGGAGACAGGTGTTGAAAGAAAGTTAATCTCAATCATGTTTCTACTCATGCACAGATTGTAGATATTTTGACGAAACTGCTTCCAAGACTCGTATTCGTTCATCTATTGTCCAAGTTATACACCACTGATATCTATGCTCCAGTTTGAGGGGGGGTGTTGGAATAATTTAGACTATATTGTTATTAGGGTATACCGTATCATAATACTCGGTATCAAGTAATTGTAATTTCTATACAAAGAGAACTTTGGTCACATAATAAAATTAGTCTCTTTCTTCCCTCTTTTAACTTTAACATGGTATTAGAGCCCAGATCGATCGAGGCCTTAACAATACCTATGAGAGAATCATGCTACAAGCACAAAAAAGTGGCTCTGAGAGACCTAACTCTACAGGTGTTGTGCAATCCACGTGACAACCATACCAAGAAAAAGTGATGGTTGCAAGCGAGGGGGAGTGTTGAGATATGAGAGACTAAAATAGCCCCACGTTGGAAAAATCATGAGAGCTATACAGGTATAAGATATAAGATGAGACAAATCTCAACAAGACTTGAGTCTTATTGTTGGAACCCACTTATATCAGAAGCCCGTGTGCACATAGATAAAATTTATAATCACCTTCCTCGTTCTTGAATATATATATATATATATATATATATATATATATATATATATATATATATATATATATATCCTAATTGGACATCGTAGTTTTCCTGCGGCCTGCCAATTCTCTTCTCTATGTTGAAGGATGGATCATGAATCTAATATCTTGTCAACAACAGTTTTCATCATTCTATTTAGTATCTTTAAATCTGTAGATGATATGTTAGTTTGGGTTTGTTAAACTGGATTTTTATGTTTTGGTATCTTTTTGATGTTGATGTTGTGCATCTTGATGCTTTTTAGGAATTGGTTGGAAATCGTGGAAGAAGCGCTGGTTCATCCTCACTCGCACCTCTTTGGTTTTCTTCAAAAATGATCCAGTAAGTATTGTCAATTACATTTGATCAACTGCAATGCCATGCTGACTTTAGCAACTGACATTTTTGTATTTATAATTTGCAGCTAATTGTTTATAGAAATTATTCTCTATTGTGTATTGAAACTTAATTTCGAATTAGCATTATTAATGATTGTTAGGTGGGATGGTATAGCTTAATTTTTTTGAGGGTAGAAGGTAAAAAGTTGGAGTATCCGGTGTTCAGTCTTATATACTATGTGAAGAATATGATGTCTGCAATACTGGGATAACTCTTTCTCTAATATATGTTTTTGTTTGCTCCGTGTGCTTTTGGTCATTTCTTTTCTATCCAGCATTTAACTATTCTGATAATTCTCTATATCTCCTATTGATTTATAAGTTTCATAAAATCTTAGATGAGCATATGTGACTGATGCTTAATTGATTGTCTTGTAGAGTGCATTACCACAGAGAGGTGGTGAAGTTAATCTGACACTGGGCGGTATCGACTTGAATAATTCTGGGAGGTATCTGAATTTTTTTGTGTTTGATTCTTCTGTTTGATTTTATGCTAATGGAATAGATTATAATTGCCTCGAAAATTTTTATTTGCAGTGTGGTGGTTAGAGAAGATAAAAAGTTGCTGACCGTTCTGTTTCCTGATGGACGTGATGGGCGTGCATTCACCCTAAAGGTGCTTCTTCATTCTTTTCACTTTGTGTCCTTTTGTCTCAGTTACTCGAGAGCAATGAACCTATTTACCTTTTATTTCTTGATTTGTTATATAGCTTTTTTTCCCATCATTATTTAAGTTTCTTGTATGTGAGCATACCAGTCGGAGACATCAGAGGATTTATTTGAATGGAAAATGGCACTAGAACTTGCTCTTGCACAAGCTCCAAATGCTGCACTTGTGATGGGACACAACGGAATATTCCGTAATGAAAATGCTGACACATTCGAAGGATGCATCCAAACTTGTATGTATCTTGTGAATTCCAGATTGTTAACTCAATTTATATATGACCCAACATAGAACTTTAAGCTGGTTTCTTTATTTTGTGATATCTTTTTTTAATCATATTGGTTATCTATGCGTCTTATACAGGGAGAGATAAGCGCCCCATCAAGTCTTTAGTCGTTGGCAGACCCATTTTGCTTGCACTTGAAGATATTGATGGCGGACCTTCCTTCCTAGAAAAAGCATTACGCTTTCTGGAGAAATATGGTAAGTTTTAATATATTAAACATTCAAGATATTTCTTGTTGTTTGGCTAAATAATGGTGGTGTTGAAATAAATTTTCAAGCAGAACACCCTTTTGTATCTATTGGATTCAATTTTCTTTGTTGTAGGCTGTGCGATTGCTTTTTCTGAGAAATAGCTTAGGGCTATACCCCCCAAAAAAGCCGGTTTACATATATAGCTAAGCAAATATTATCTGTGAATTCTGTCTGGAACCGTAATAATCCTTAGGAATAATGAAAAAAGTTGTAATTCCCATTTGTTTTTGTCATCTAAATCATGATATAATCCACTTCATCATAATCTATAAAACTTAAATTTCATAATTAACAAATTAAAGTGCTTTGGACTTGTCTACCCGTTAAATTGTTTCTAAAAAGCCCCATAACTTTTTCCCGGTATATTTGGCTGTGTAGAACATATCCAAGCTTTATATACCAGATTTTGATGACTTCCCATGCATTCTCGAATTGAGAAATAACTTCATTATGTTTCCACAACATAAGATTTTAAATATTATACTTTTGCATATGGTCCTAGTAGCACACTTATTCTAGCAAGCAAAACTTGATTCACTTTTGCTGCTGTATTGTTTGCACTCACAAACAGCAGGCGTCTTGTGGAAGGCTGCTTTGCAGAATAATATTGAAAAATTTGCTGGAGAAAACTTTAGGGAGACGATGAGCTGTTCTTTGTTGAAATCTGCAGCAATTTTGAAACAATGCCTTTGTTTGCAATTTCCCTTCTAGTTCACATCTGATAAATTGTCCTATTTCATGCATGAATTCTTTTACTACAACTTATGAAGCATGGACATGGACATGAGACACATGTACGCCACTAACACAGATGTGGAAACATGATGAATTCTCATAATGTGTGTGTGTGTGTGTGTGTAGAGAGAGAGAGAGAGAGAGAGAGAGAGAGAGAGGGCATAGGAGGGAATTTCCTTCTATGGCATTGAAAAAATACACCCTCCACCATTTTTTTCGACGATCGGCATCCATCATCTCCATCTTTATCATCCAAGATGTGGATACACCAAATTTCATGTGATTCTATCACCTTTTTACTGTTGAATTAGCAATGTAAAAAGTTCTATTGTTGGTAAACCGTTAATTTTACACCCACTAAATCAATGGTGAAAAGGTGGTGGAATCACATGAAAATTGGTGTATCTACATCTAAGATGATAAAAATGGAGGTGATGAGTGCTGATCGTCGAAAAAAATCGTGGAGGGTGCATTTTCTCGACGCCATAGGAGAAAATTCTCTCCTATGACACCTTTCCTACATTATACACACATACATATAGTGTGTGTGTGTGTGTGTGAGAGAGAGAGAGAGAGAGAGAGAGAGAGAGTAAAAACTAAAAATGCAGAAATACTTATGTTGCATACATAGAAGCTCCATTTAGTTGAGTAACATCAC
This sequence comes from Agapanthus africanus, assembly GCA_030015575.1. Taxonomy (NCBI): domain Eukaryota; kingdom Viridiplantae; phylum Streptophyta; class Magnoliopsida; order Asparagales; family Amaryllidaceae; genus Agapanthus; species Agapanthus africanus. The sequence goes on along the minus strand of CM057337.1, from coordinate 879,086,063 downwards.
ATCCAAAAGAAAGACTAATGATCATAAAAGTAGAAAATGTGAATAAAAACAACTAACTAGAAAGTTGATTTTTTACCAGTGAACTAAATTTAATTTCATAATATCATATTGCGAATTAAACATACATACAAATATAAATATCAGCAGATGTATTATGTGTATAGTATTCGTGAATCATGTTTTAACCATGATTTTAAATCTTAACTGGTCATGATCCTAGATGGCCAATTCCGATGCTGAAAACAGTTGACTACCGATAACAAGGTAAAAACCTTGGTAATGGGCTTACGAATTGAGTAGCGATCTTTTAGCATTAAATTTAGTTTAATTGTTTCGATTATGGGTTAGTGGATTTATTAATAGGATAATGGGTATCAAGGTATTGGATTATATCATTTTTAATGGATTTTATAACTGCATTATTGGTTTTGTTAATGGACTTTGATTGCTTTGTGAATTGATCAAGTCATCTAATTAGCATGTCAAATTCATTTACTTCCATATACTTCTAATTGATCTCATGGTATGAGCAAATTATATTTCAACTTTTAAAAAACTTATCACGTTCTAACTTGACAATTTTTATTGGGGAATGTAAAAAGGCTTAACTCCCCCCCAAAAAAAACCTTTTAAACCCCCGAACACTTTCAAAATTATGAGAAACCACCATGGCTCAAAAAATTTTCTTCAGTTTTTTGGCAGTTTCGTGCAATTTATTGCTGATGTGGCACTTTATTTTTGGTAGTTTTTCATAGTTTTTGAATGTTCTGTTGTAGTTTCTTGTGTATTTTAAAAGTTTTTGGGTGTTTCTCGTAGTTTAACTAAAATGTTTAGGTTTTTTTGAAATTGAGCCATTTAAAACATAACTCTAGTTAGTTGTACTGTTCATATAGAAGTTTAGTTTCTTCTTATGTGAAAAACTTGAAAAACTACTTCAATGTCATTAATTACTAGAAGCGTGTCAAAAAGTTTAGGGTAAATTGTCGAAAAGTCTACGGCCCGTTTCAAACTTGTGTAAAAACCCTGGGGCCTTTTGCTCTTGTTAAAAAACCCGTAGGCCCAATTAAAACCCCCTTTATACCAGTTGCATGTAATGTCTAAGCGGTTGCCTGTAATATCGAAACAGTTGGAGGGAATAAGGCCTAAATGAAATGCAGCACATGGGTTTTTTCTTAAAGATTTTGAACAGTAGGCCCTTCCCAACAATTTCGAAAATATCAGGGATTCTTAGACAACTCCCGAGCGGGCCAGGGTCATTTTGACAATTTACCCTTTATATAATTGTTTTTAAATATGTATTTAAAAAACCACTCTAAACACCCCTTATCAAAGACTTTATAGTTAGTTTTAATATTTATTTAAATTTTTACTTGGTTTATAAATTTTATTCAAGTGGTAAAAAAATCCAATATTGTCAGCCATGTCAAGCATAGCTGAATTGGCTGATTCCAATTCAAAAATTAACATCCAAGATTAATGACATCCAAGATCAATGACCTTGTTTTTAGCACATAAATATGATACCGGTATGCTGGACTAAGACATGTATACAACTCGCATACTACATGAGTACAAAACACTAACACACACATATGGCATATCCAACCACTCGTATATAAGTGTCTGATATGTACCGGGCATGTCATTCCAGTGCACAGTTCGTGTTGGACATTGGTACGACATGCTGTTGCAGGAATTTGTGCTTCATAGATTGCATTGACCAACAAGGTAGCTACTCTAGAACCTTTCTAGTCGATGTTTCTTCCTCACCGAGATTTTTTTTCATTCTATACAATGTTAATGTGGAAGGTTCCATGTTTTGTCTCTAGATCTGAATCGATTAGCACAAGCAACTTCCTATGTTCAGGCATTAGGCATCGGTTTGTTACTTACATTGTTGCATTCACCTTCTCCAAGCGGTTATCATTTATAGTCTAATATCAAGTCTAGCACTATGATTCCTGATGTTTTTTAAAGTTATATTATTTTTATTTTCCCCCTTCATTTAGAATTGTTTTGTGTATATTTTATGCCAAAGATTCATGATGGCTTGTTAAGTACCATATGTCAGGATATTTGATATGTGCTTTTCGAAGTTAACTAATGAGTATGAACGATTTACCATAGGAATAAAAGTGGAAGGGATCTTGCGACAATCAGCTGATGTTGAGGAGGTCGAGAGGAGAGTGCAAGAATATGAGAAAGGTTATCAATTATTGAATTATATTTTGAGTAGTCATGATGTCTTAAATTCTTTTAACCACTAATTTACCTTTTCAAGCTTTTCAACTTACCATAGCTATAACTTCGGAGATTGTTTTCCTATTTGCACCAGGAAGAGCTGAATTCACATCAGACGAGGATTCCCATGTTGTTGGCGACTGTGTGAAGGTTTTCATTTTTAATTAATTTCTGAGAAGTTGAACACGTTTTTTGGCTGGAAATGCCGTCTTTTCTTAGTTCTGACACCTAGAGAACTTGTCTCTGCAGCATGTTCTTCGGGAGCTTCCATCTTCTCCAGTTCCTGCATCGTGCTGTACCGCACTGCTGGAAGCACACAGTAGGCCACGTTATATCTTCTTTTTGTACAATTATATTTCATGGCTGATGCTATGTTTGGATGATTTACATGGCATCTTTATATGTTCTACTCTCATTCTTGATTTTGACTTTTTGTTGCACTGTACGTTGAACGTAAACCGTGTGAAATGTCAGAAAACTTAATAACCTGCTACCATAGTTTTTACTTGATCGTGGCAAGGATTCAAACTAATGTTTTTTACGCGTCCTCACTCAAGGAACCATACAAAAATGTGTACCAACTCGAACAATTTAGTTCAAATCTAAAAACTCAAAATAAAAACCAACTACATAATAGACTTATTTTTAATAGACACGAACGAGGGGACCGGTTATATATTTATCTATATGAGGACACACATGGGCTTCCAACGTAAGCGGGTTCCATCCAAAAGACTCAAGCCTTATGGTGGGTTGTCCCAGCTTAGAATCCTATACCCATGTACCTCATATAGTTTTTCCATTGTGGGACTATGTAATCCACATATTTCAACACCCCCCTCACGTGCAACGTGGTTGTCATGTAGAACGTATGACATACACGTAGAGGCCAATCGACCCTCTCAAAGGTGTAATTAAGTACTTAAATCCATCAGTGCTCAACATAGCTATGATACAATGTTATTTTTAATAGACACGAACGAGAGGGACTGATTATATATTTATTTATATGAGGGCATTCATGAACTTTGAACATAAGCGGGTTCCATCCAAAAGGCTCAAGCTTTATGGTGGGTTGCCCCATCTTATAATCCTATATCCATGTATCTCTTATAGTTTTTCCAATGAGGGACTATGTTATCCACATATCTCAACAGACTCAAACCAACAATCTTAACACTCAAACTAATAAGATAACCAACAAAGAATTAAACTTTAAAATAAAATTCACAACCCTAATATGGATTCTTGATTATCTTGCCTACATCATATGTTATTCGTCAGATAAGATATTCAGTTTGTTCAGTCATATATTTGTGAAACATGCGGTTTGATTTAGCTTTCCATGTACGTTACATGTCAAAAACCTAATATTGAAAGATATTGTGTGATAGTTGTCTAGAGTTCTAAAAGCTGCAATGATAATTCTATGTAATGGGGTAATGACCCAGGATGTTCTCATCACATAAAGGTATAATTTAGAAGACTAAAATTGGGAATCTAAAACATCAACTATGCTTTCTTAATCATGTAATGATGACCACAACATAAAATGATTAAGGCTTTTAATAAATTTTGGAAGGTTTCTTATGGCTGCTAGATATATTGGCGGAGACAAAAAAATTGGGAGGGACCGAGTAAAACTTACTCTAATAAAAATAGATATTCAAATATTAAAAATACTACCAAATATTTTTCTAAGTCATAATACAATTATGAATGTACTTATTTTTTATTTTTATAATATAAATGCAATTTAAGAGATTTGAATTGAAAGAAGGTTAATTATATTTAATTGACATTTTTATAAATCAATATTGTTTCTTTTAATAAGTGAATTAGTTGATCTAAATTATATGCCAACATGAATTAATATATTGTTAAATACCGAACATGTGGACTTAAGAATTAAAAAAAATGAAGCTATTGTGTCTTGGACGCAAGACTTTCAAAGCCAAAGTACCATCCTTCTACCGCCACTGCCAGACTAATTACAAATCTAGAAAAAGGTATATCAATATATATTTTTATAATAATTATTTAGAAATCTGAATAGTGTAATATATTGTAATTTACGGATCCTTACCGGGACAGGCCCCTGCCTGCCTCTCTTGACTCCGCTCCTAGCTATATGTGATGATGAGTGGACTTGGACTTGATGAATTTTATAAGGCCACTCATTTTATGTATGCGGGCAACAGCAAACCGCACGACAAATATGAAAGGTTTCTTTAAGTCAATCTCCTATCTTGCCCATCAAATCGAATTTTTTGATGCTAGCCCCATTTGATGTCAAGCTGACAACCACAACTTGAAGTCGTGCATTTTAGCTATGTCTATGATGATTTCTAATAGGCATTTTTCGGTGCTTCCGGCTGAAATATGGCATGCTTTCCATGGTGCATTGCTACTTTGTGTATCTAGTTGTTAGATATGCCTCATATTTAGAACCCTAAAGATTTCCTATTTTGAAGATCCGGCGTTATCACGAAAAACCCAAAGATTTGGTGTTTTCAACAAAGTAAATGTTTGAAGGTTATTGCGACAGACGTTTGCCTTCACCTTGTACGCGTGATCTTCTCTTATGCAGATGTCAGTCCCGTTGAGGTTCAAATGTCTCCAAGCGCTCTGTTATTTCGATTGGAATTCCAAACGTCTGCCATATCCTTCTGCTGACGTCTGGCAGCGCTCTGGATTTTCGTGATACAATTCCAGACGTCTGCCTATTCTTTCAGCAGACGTCTGCCGTCTGTTTGGGCCAGATATTTCCTTTGTTTGGAAATTAGTTTTTGAGGGAAATCTTTTGTACGCTATTTATATAATAGTTTGTATTGGCCCTACATCTGATAGTTTTTGATAGATTGAGAGATTCTATTATATTGTGAGAGAGCTAGTTTATTTGAGAGGGATTTGTAATTCTCCATCGATTTGTACTCATCCGGATTTTGTTAATTAATAAAGTTTCATCTTCGCCAATTCGTAAGTGCTCGTATTTTTATTTGCCTGTGATTTGTTCTACTTCCCTATATCTCTAGTTTGGCTTTGTGATTGTCTTAAACGCAACAAACTGGTATCAGAGCTATTGTTGCGTTGTGGGATTTTTTGATTGAATCATTAGGTCTTTAATTTTGCGATCCAAGTTATTGGTGGGTAACGACAACTACGTCATCTTCACCATTTTCTTAGATTATGATTTTGAAGTTTAGGGTTCGTCAACACATCGTGGTTTTTGATTTGATCCCGCATCATGTTTCCGACAATCATGAAGTTCGATATCAAGAAATTCGATAGAAATATGATTTTTAGTTTATGGTAAGTCCGTATGGTTGCAGTTTTGACTCAAAACAATGTGAAAAAGGCGATTCTAAGAAAGAATAAAAAGCCTTCCACTATGACGGAGGAAGCTTGAGAGGCACGGTTATCCACTTATGCCTGACTAATAAAGTTCTACAAGAAGTTTTGGTGGAGAAGACGGTGGCTAATTTGTGGAATAAATTGGAGGAGTTATCTTTAAGGAAATCTCTCACGAATTGACTCCTGTTGAAGCAGCGTCTTTACACATTTCGCATGTCAGAAGGCTCTCTAATCAAACCTCACGTTGGTGAGTTTAATGCGATCATTATGGATCTGGATAAAATCGACATTAAAATTGATGATGAATATCAAACTCTTCTCTTGTTGTGTTCATTACCACCCTCTTATAAGCACTTCCGTGATACTATGGTTTATGGACGAGATACGATCTCAATCAAGAATGTCAAGTAGAATTTGATTAACAAAAAGAAGATTAATAAGGAGTTGATTTCAACCGAAACAGATTGTTCATTGTCCGGCTTATTTGTTCAAGGGCGAGCGGAGAAGAAATCTAGAAGCAAATAGAAGTCGCAGTCAAAATCCAAGGCTGAAATCGGGACATGCAATTATTGTAAAAAGAAGGGGCACTTTAAGGTCGATTGCTTTAAGCTGCGGAACAAACTGAAGCAGGAAGACAAATCGAAAGAGTTTTCGGCTGGAGCGAGTATAGCGGAAAGAGAATGATATCTTCTTGTGGTTCTTGATAGCGCACATTGATCCAAGGACGAGTGGATTATAGATTTGGGTTGTTCTTACCATATATGTCCCAATAGAGATTTGCTCACCACGTACGAGTCTGTTGATGGTGGAGTGGTTTTGATGGACAACAACATCTCGTGCCAAGCTATTGGCAAAGGGACAATCCAAATCAAGAAGTTCGATAGTGTTGTGAAGACGTTGGCGGAAGTCAGACACATACCTGACATAAAAAAGAATCTCATTTCTTTGGGTGCACTCGACGACAAGGGTCACAAGTTTTCCGCTAAAGATGGAGTTTTGAAGGTAACCAAAGGCGCTCTCGTTGTGATGAAGGGCTTGAAGAAAAAGTCCTTGTATTCATTGTAGGGTTCGACGACTTCCAGATTGGCGGTTATTTCATCATCCAAATTTATGACGGATTTGGAAACTACCAGATTATGGTATATAAGGCTTGGGCATATGAGTGAGAGAGGTATGGCCGGGTTGTTGAAGCAAGGTCTAGTTGGTGGGAAGAGTACGACGAAACTGGAGTTTTGTAAACATTGTGTCTTTGGGAAGCAAAAACGCGTTAGCTTCAGTTCGGCTTTGCACAACACGAAAGGTACTCTACATTATATCCATTCGGATCTTTAGGGGTCATTTCCGATTCCTTCTAAAGGAAGCAGTGGCAAGTATTTGCTAACCTTCTTCAGTGACTTTTCGAGGAAGGCTTGAGTCTACTTCTTGAAGTACAAAAGTGATGTGTTTACTATATTCAAGTAATGGAAGACGTTACTTGAGAAGCAGACATGCAAGCAGATCAAGAGACTGAGGACAGACAATGCGTTAGAGTTTTGCGGTGGAGATTTCAATGATTTATGTAAAAACGAAAGGATAGTTCGATATCATACCGTTGTCTATACACTACAGCAGAATAGAGTTGCGGAGAGGATGAGCCGGACTCTTTTGGAGAAAACGCGGCGCATGTTGTCCAATGCAGGTCTCGGAAAGGAGTTTTGGTCAGAAGCGGTAAATACGGTGTGTTATATTGTGAATCGGTCAGCTCATACATTGCTAGGTTGTAAGACACAGGAGCAGGTATGGTCGGGAAAACACGCTGATTATCCGAACTTAAGGTGTTTGGTTGCCCTACTTATGCACATTGTCGTGAAGGCAAATTGGATCCTTGAACGAAGAAATGCATATTTCTCGGTTATGCTACCGGCGTTAAGGGTTATAGATTGTGGTTTTCGGATCCAAAGTCGTCAAAATTTATGATTAGTAGAGATATGACGTTTGATGAATTTGCTATGTTGCAGCCGAACAACAAGGAATCTCCAGCCGAAGATGTTTCGAAGAAGGATGAGCCGAGGGTTGATATTGAGGTCGGTGAAAGCTCGGGTTCGCATGAGATCTCTCCTTCACCATCGTCTGAAAAAACTTAAAATGAGCAATCCCATGATGAGGAATATTTGCTCACTCGTGGCCGACAGAGAAAGGACATTAAACCGCCACAATGATACAGCTACGATGATCGTGTAGCGTATGCGCTGTCTGTTACAGAGACAGTTGATAGTAACGAGCCGACAAGCTATAAAGAAGCAATCTCATCCGATGAAGCAACTCGTTGGCTAGTCGCTATAATTGAAGAGATTGAGTTTGTTCACAAGAACCAGACTTGGAAACTCATGAAGCCTAAAGGAAAAAGAAGCTAGTTGGCTACAAGTGGGTTTTTAAGAAGAAAGAAGGTGACCAAGTGGCAGTTGATATGAGATACAAGGCGCGGTTGGTAGTTAAAGGCTATTCGCAGGTGCGGGGAGTTGACTTTACTGAGGTATTTCCCCCAGTTGTTAGACACACCTTTATCCGTGTCTTGCTCTGTTTGGTAGCTATGCAAGATTTGGAGCTTGAGCGGCTCAATGTGAAGACCGCATTCTTGCACGACGATTTGGTGAAGAAAATCTACATGCAACAACCCGAAGGTTTTGAAGTTGAAGAAAAAAAAGACCATATTTGTTTGTTAGAGAAGTCTCTCTACGGTTTGAAGCAATCCTCAAGACGTTGGTATAAGAAGTTCGACTCTTTCATGAAAGAAATATGGATTACGAGAAGTATGGACGACAGTTGTGTATATTTGAAGAAGCTCGCCGATGGTTCTTATACATATTTGCTGTTTTATGTTGATAATATGTTGATTGCAGCGAGATATATGGTTGATTTTCAGATTTTGAAGGAACAACTGGAAAGTAAGTTTGAAACTAAGGATTTGGGAGCTGCCAAGAAAATACTTGGTATGGAGATCAGACGCGATCGCAAAGGAGAAAAACTATACCTGTCTCAACAACGACATGTTGAGAAAGTTTTGATGCGTTTCGGCATGACAGATGCTAAATTTGTAAGTACTCCATTGGCGGCTCATTTTAAACTTTCAGCTCGTTCATCACCGTAGACAGAGGATGAGATTAGATACATGTCGAATGCTCCGTATGCGAGTGCTGTGGATAGCATAATGTATGCCATCGTTTGTACACGATCCGATATTTCATATGCCATTAGTGTTGTTAGTCGCTGTATGATATCTCCTGGCAAAAGCCGTTGGCAGGCGGTGAAATGGATATTACGATACTTTCAAGGTACATCTGATGTGGAGTTGGTGTTTGGATGGAACGACGACGATTTAGTTGGATTCAGCGACTTTGATTATGCAGGTGATCTTGACAGACGCAGATCGATCACCGGTTATGTATTCTCTTTAGGAGAATGTGCTATTAGTTGGCGTGCTTCTTTGCATCCTATGGTAGCATTGTCTACGACGGAGACGGAGTATATGACCATTGTTACAGCCGTTAAGATGGCAATCTGGTTGAAGAGACTATTTTCAGAACCTGGTATTCAATAGGATACCATAATAGTCCATTGTGATAGCCAAAGCGCTATTCACTTGATGAAAGATCAGATACATTATGATAGGACGAAACATATCGATGTACGATACTGGTTTATGCAGGAGATCATTGAGAAAGAAGAGATTGTAGTGAAGAAGGTTGCCACAGCGGATAATCCGGCCTATATGTTGACGAAATCTTTTTTAGTTGTTAAGTTTGAGCACTGCTTAAACTTAATTGGAGTGTGTCGTACTCATTGAGCTCTTCAGGGATTTTGTGGTGAAAGTGGAGCTGCTTTTACTTTGATGGAGGAGTTTATGGAATGCGAGGCAAAGTGGAAATTTGTTAGATATGCCTCACATTTAGATCCCTGAAGATTTTCTATTTTGAAGATCCGGCGTTATCACGAAGAATTCGAAGATTTGGTGTTATCAGCAAGACAGACGTTTGAAGCTCATCATGACAGACATCCGCCTCCGCCTCATACGCGTGATCTTCTCTTATCCAGACGTCTCTCCCGTTGAGGTTCAGACGTCTGCCAAGCGCTCTGTTATTTCGATTGGAATTCCAGACTTCTGCCGGATCCTTTTGCAGACATCTGCCGGATCCTTTTGCAGACGTCTGGTAGCACTCGGGTTTTTCGTGCTGCCTATTCCTTCAGCAGACATTTGCAGTCTGTTTGGGCCGGATATTTCCTTTGTTTGGGAATTAGTTTTTTTAGAGAAATCTTTTATATGCTATTTATATAATAGTTTGTATTAGCCTAGATATGATAGTTTTTGATAGATTGAGAGATCCTATTGTATTGTGAGAGAGCGAGAGTTTATTTGAGATGGATTTGTAATTCTCCATCGATTTGTACTCGTTCGGATTTTGTTAATTAATAAAGCTTCGTGTTCGTCAATTCGTAAGTGCTCATAGTTCTCTTTGCCTATGATTTTCTCTACTTCTCTATATCTCCGGTTTGGCTTTGTGATCGTTTTAAACGCAACACTAGTAACTTAATAGTGAGCAACTATTTTGCTACCGTACTGAAATTGGCAGCTATTATTTGTTATCCTAACTAGAACTTGTGTGTAATTTTTCTGTTACTTAAGAAAAATAAATTTCCAGATAGAAATACAAATTAGTTGAATGATTTTGCGCATTGTTGTTATTTCTTGTCAACTATTAATTTGTTTGAAATCATAATATAAATGGTCTTCCTATTTTTTTCTACATTGCTTCTCTCTGGTTATATTCTTGCTTAGGACATAATGACTTTGCGGAAGCTAGTTAGAGATTCTAATCATTCTTTTGAATTCCTGTTGCAACTGCTTTCTTGTTCGAAACATGTGAAGTTAACATTATTTATCGACTCATTTTTTTCTCTTGATAAGAATTAGAACACAAGGAAGCCCGTGTGACTGCTATGCGTTCTGCAATTTCTGAGACATTTCCAGAACCAAATCGTCGTTTACTTCAGAGGTAATTTCTTAATTCCACGGTATTCTTGGATCAATCATTTAGCATACTATATGACCAACTATTTTGCCTTTCTATTTTATGTATAGGATATTCTTTTCCCGCAATCTCTCACAGTTGAAAGCTTTGTTTTTATTATAACCATCTTAAGCGTATCTATTCTGTCATTGCCTACCTGGATATTAGCTATATAGAAACCTTATCTATTTTCGTGCTTTTTTTCTTATTTACTTCAACCAGTCACAGATAATGCGTAGCCATTTTCCTACAGCGATCAAGCCTCTAGAATTTGAATGTTTGGGGATTGAATCCCGCACACACCAGACTTTTCTAATTAATATGCTCGCATTTTCTTATAAGTTTTTAGTTTTCTTTACAGCCTTGTATTTCATGTCATAACCTCAGGATATTGAAAATGATGCACACCATCGCTGCACATACTGCTGAAAATCGTATGACAGCTTCTGCTGTTGCTGCTTGTATGGCGCCTTTGTTGCTGCGGCCACTTTTGGCGGGTGAATGTGAGCTTGAGGATGACTTTGATATGAGCGATGATAGCTCTGTTCAGCTTCTGGCTGCCGCAAATGCTGCTAATAATGCACAGGCCATCATCACAACTCTATTGGAGGAATACGAGAATATATTTGACGTAAGAGTTTTAACTACTTGCACCTCAACTCTTCATATGTAAATAAAATAATTTCAGGTATAAAACTTCTCTTCTTTCTTGTTATGTTGAAATTTATAGGAAAAATAGAAGACGTGGTCTCTTACGAGGGCATTAATTGATGTTCAACTTTTTCAGATCATGTAGGGTTTAGGCTGGATTACAGTAAAGTTAAATCTGATTGATTAGGTTTATTCATGGGGCATAACTGACCCAACAAATAATGAATTGCATAAAATACTAATGCAAGTTCTGAAATGAAGCAACTACCATACTGCTGTTACCTTGGACATTCTATTTCTTCCTACGTCATTGAACATCATGGACGTAACGCCCAGTACTGATGTATTTGCTACGGTTACAGTAATAGTGTGAATTATTAGAAGAGTGGGTTGGAAGTTTCTTTCGTTTGTCAGTATTTATTTTTCCTCTTTAAATTTCTCAAACTTGCTCTTAATAAGTACATTAAGAAACTGTTGGGTTATTTGACAAACTTCTGCAATTTGCCATTTGGTTAGGATCTGATTTGATTGTCTGTGGATTGTGTGAATAACTTATGTTACAAATTTGTTGGGTCTTTTGGACAAATGAAATGGAAACCATACTTTTGGTGAAGCGGACACAGCATTCATTGTAATATCGTTTGTTAAAAGAAAATTTCTCTCAAAATCTGAAAGTTCTGAGCCTTCCTACTCTAATTTCAAAATCAGATCAATTTTTACCTGGTTAGTAGTTCATACTTCATAGAAATACTTAAGATTGTAACAGATATTTTATAGCGTTTCAAATATTTTTCTTCTGTTTCTTTATGTTTGCTTTTTGTTTATTAAGTTTCTTGTGGCAAGTATCTGAGGGCAAGTTAGAAATGACTGCATTCAAAGCAGACCGGCCATCTAGGTCAGAGCTATACAATCGACAAAGTTGAAACTTGACTTCCTCCATGACAGTTCGCGCAGTTATTATTCATTTGCATAATAGCTGATTTATGTAGCTATCTGTAATCTAATATTGTAGTTGTAGGTTTACGTGAAGAAGAGAAGTATATTTCTATATAAGATTTGTGGAAGCATTGTATGAACCCATGACCTTTGGAGAACGACCTATATCTACTCTGGGATGTACATCATGAAGGGGCCATTTATCAGATACGATGGACGAGGAATTGATTCATATTACTTGGAACCAAGTGCAAAATTACCTTTTTGTCTGGTCATATATATGCTGCCTTAATAAATCATTATGTACTTCACTGAACATTTTTCCATTACCGCAAACATTGCCTCGGAATAGTTTTAGAGTTGGATGATTAGCTAGTAATTTTTGCTTGACAAAATTGACAGATTTGTAGTATTTTATGTTGCCCCTTGTTTTGTCTCATCCATTATACTAGTGGATTAGGAATTTGCCTGCTGTAATAAAGTTACAAAGGTTGAATCGCTTACATGGAAAGGAAACATATTGCTGACTCCAAATATTGGGATATAGGCTTATGTTGCTCTTATACTATTACCTGATTCCAATATCCTTATGTCTTTGCTTTCATACTAGTTGATTCTTGGTAATGTTCTAGAAATTGTTATTTTAACTTTCTCCATATTTTATTCATTTTTTAATATTCTACCATATTATTTCCTTTCCAGGCTGACACTCTTCATAGATGCTCTTTTTCACCTGATTCTCAAATTGATGCAAGTGGCAGTGAGGAATCAACGGATGATGGGAAATTAGATTCTAAAGATAGCAGGTATCTTGATGCTGAGAATGTCATAAATCCAGAAATGGGTGATGATCCAGAACGTGCACTTAGTGGAAAACTGAGTGAAAGCAGTGGATATGCTGGCAGTGACCTTTATGATTACAAGGTTTTTTATTTTCTTGTCTTCCAGAGTTTATTTACATGCTATTATATCGTGCCTGTACTATTTTGAGACTGATGGGTGCTAACATAAGAGAATACTTAGTCTAGCCAAACAAATGACTCCCTCACAAAAAAATTAAGTTACATAGATAAACTGAACCGTTTTATGGCAAATGTGTTCTAATTGAAGTATGTTAGAATAGCTTGAATACCCATGTGTACACACATTACTTGTAAGGGGGAGAGGTGGGGTGTTTTTTGCACTTATACATTTTTCTCACTCACTTATATAGGAGTGGAGTGGCAACTCTCCTATCTTCTCCATTTCCCTTATTCTCTCATTTCTCATCATCTATCTCTAAACCTAACCCCGTTCTTTCTCTAAATACATTAATATGGTATCATATCAATCTCTTAACCATGGGATGCTGCCACTTGGTGTTCTATAGTTTGGAAAGTATGAGTCTTTGAAGATCACATAGCTAATCATGTTAGTCTCTTGTATTTGTATTACTTGCATCTTTCTATACTCTAATTTTCAGTTATGCAAGTTATGCTCCATAGTCTTCTAGCCTTTATATTATGAATCTTTTCTTAGCTGTATGACCTTGACATTCTTCCCGTCCTTCTATCTTCCCAAGCATGAAGATATCTCATGATTCCCCATATCTTTTTGGAAGAATGATGAGGTAACAATTAGTAGGTTTGGATAATAAACTTCTTTAAATCATTTCATAATGTGATTTTGAATAGCATACAGGATACAAAGTCATGGTAATATAATGCAAGGCATGGGTTGGTATCTCAAGTGACCATTTAGCGTTGGAAGTCATATTCAGATCTCCAACTATAAATTAAAGACTGGTTAGCCCAATAGTTCTCCTCCAAAAACTAGTTGTCATGTTACTAATGCATCGACCGAGATGTCTGCAATGCCAACAAGAAGGAACATGTCTGTTGATATACTTGGTGCCTAAAATTGCCTCACTTGGTATGCATTCTGTGCTTTGCAAGGACCGGAACCTTTCAAGTACACAGTCGTAATAAAAACTGCATTTTTTATTGTCTTGCTGCTATAAAGAGCGATAATTAAAATCAGAAATTATCTTTGTTCTCTCTTGTATTGAAAGAACTTGAGGCAAAATACTCCATAACACAGCTGTTACATTAATGCAATCCTTCTATCCTAACAATATGTCTGACCACACATATCCATTCCTTTCTTTTCTTTGATATTGTTGCATATATATATATATATATATATATATATATATATATATATATATATGGCGCACCCTCGATTTTTTCCGACCACCCATCATCATCTTTATCATCTAAGATGTGGATACACAAAATTTCATATGATTCTACCACTTTTTCACTGTTGAATTTGCAATGTAAAAAGTTCTATTGTCGGTAAACTGTTAATATTGCATCCACTAAATCAACGGTGAAAATGTGGTAGAATCATATAAAATTTGGTGAGGATGCATGGTAGATTATAAAGATGATGGTGATGGGTGTCGGCCGTCGGAAAAAAATATGGTGGGTGTATTTTTTTGTCGCCATAGGAGGAAATCCCCTCCTATGGCACCTATCCTCCATTATTCTCTCTCTACACACACAGACACACACACTACACACACACACTATATATATATATATATATATATATATATATATATATAATGAGATGAGATTCCTAAAATGAGATGGAAAAATCCGACCATCATCCATCAATCAAAATGACGATATATAAAATCCGTCCATCAATCAAAATGACGATATATATATATATATATATATATATATATATATATATATATATATATATATATATATAAGTGATCCATTGCAAACCCGTCCGCATTTTATTAAAACGGAAACTCTCAGTCTACGACATATTTGAACGATCCGAGCCGTTTAAGTTGATCACTCTATCCTCAAACATACGTGTATGAAAAATCAATGGATTTAAAGACCTCAAATTTATGCATCGATGGGTGAAAAAATGAACGTCTTTTGATAACGCAACATAAATTTCATCCGATGCATATGTTAGAGGTCTTTAAATCCTTTGATTTTTCATACACGTATATTTGAGGATAGGGTGATCAACTTGAACGGATCGGATTGTTCAAATATGTCATAGACCGAGAGTTTCCATTTTTAAAAAACGCGGACCGGTTTGCAATGGATTACTCCCTTATATATATATATATATATATATATATATATATATATATATATATATATAGTGCTCTCTCTCTATGCCTCTTATTTCCAACTATAAGAGATTATATTCTTTTAGTTTCAATTAGAATAATAGGTTGTAATGAAGGGAGAATAAGCGCAGATCTGTAAAACATATGAGGTCTTTAAATCCATTGATTTTTCATACACG
Source organism: Agapanthus africanus (assembly GCA_030015575.1). Classification (NCBI taxonomy): domain Eukaryota; kingdom Viridiplantae; phylum Streptophyta; class Magnoliopsida; order Asparagales; family Amaryllidaceae; genus Agapanthus; species Agapanthus africanus. The sequence continues at coordinate 879,070,512 of CM057337.1, read as the reverse complement.
TATATTTGAGGATAGGGTGATCAACTTGAACGGATCGGATTGTTCAAATATGTCATAGACCGAGAGTCCGTTTTTAAAAAAACACGGACCGGTTTGCAATGGATTACTCCCCTATATATATATATATATATATATATATATATATATATCGCTCTCTCTCTCTCTCTCAATGCCTCTTATTTCCAACTATAAGAGATTATATTCTTTTAGTTTCAATTAGAATAATAGGTTGTAATGAAGGGAGAATAAGCGCAGATCTGTAAAACTTTTCATTTTTTGTGATAAAAAGAAAGCTGAAATATCTCAGGATTAGTATGATAGCTACTTGTATAGGGAAGATATAATATCTCAGTATTTGTACCATAGTAATTATTACTTTCATGGGACCATGGGTTTATTAAAAATTTAGAACTGACAAACGGTGGTCTTCCTTTCCTTTTTGCAAATTTGAAATTTTCATTTTTGGTGTTTTTGGTGTCATGAAAGTAATTAGAACTTTTCATTTTTTTCCCTTTATTGTTCTCTTTTATAGTTTTTGGTGTCGCTCTTCATTGTGTTAACCACGTGATAGACTTAACAGAGAGAAACACATTCTCAAACAGCCTTGAGTTACTATAAACAAGCTGCCTCCGAAATTGTCCCATCCTGATCTCTAATTCTTCCAGAAAATAAATTCCTCGTCCTCTCTAGATCCAGACATTTTAGTGCTGTTTAAAAATTTGATAATGTCTTATTTCTGGTTGAGGCCATTCATGAATGGAATTGCAATTTGCAATGTTCTTATGAGAAAATGGATGTTTATTAATTTTTTAAAACTAGTGAGTTTTCACTTGCATCAATATATAGATGAACATTATGTTCTTTGTAGTGTTGTACCAAAATGTTGAAGTCATGTTGCACTATTACCCACGTTACCCACCCTTCTTTGATTGAATACTATGGCAGATAAGCATGTGCTACATAATCCTTGATGCTCATTGAGTTGCTGTTCATGCATTTGGAGTGCTTAAAAAATTATGTGACAATTTGATATGTCAATGCATGAATATCTTTAATTTTATTTAGTGCGCTTCAAGTTATTGGTACTTGCATTCTTGTTGTTTCAGTTATTGCACATAAAGTTGCATGCGTTTGTTCAAAGCACTGTTTAATTGCTCATTGGAGTGCAGTTGATGGTATCCTTCTATCTATTCTACTTACGCTTATTAAGATTATCTAATCAGTATGTATTAATGTGAGTTTGTCATGATTTGTATGTTTATCTCATGTAGTGAATCTTGTAGCTGAACATTTCTTGCTTGTTTGTTGTACACTGTTTTTGTTGATATGTACTAATGCTATTCCTTGACAATAGGTCTTTTCTGGTGATGATTCAGATGCGGAGTCTACCAAAGATGTTCAAGTTTTGGAGAAAAATATTGAATCTACTAGAGGTTCCGAAGCTCAGTATAGTGGGAACGGTTTGATGAATTCAAATCATGAAAACCCGCTAGTTGAGAAGGATATTCCTAGTGTGTTACCCGTGCATGAGTCTACGCTTTCGATGGGAGAAATCTTGTCCTCATTGGATAGTGGAATTTCTTTTACCTCTAATATAGATGAATATTGTGTTGAGAAACACCCGAATAAAGTTAATGGATCAGATAGCCATGTAAAGCACGGCAATTTTTGGGGCCGCAAAAATGTGAGTTTCTTTTGGTCCATTCCTTGTCAGCACTTTAAATATCATGCATAGAATGCAACGCTGCTAGCCCTTCCCTTTGCATTTTAGGTTTTGTTAGTAACGTTCATGTTCTTTATGCTTGAGTATATATATAACATACATGGATTACCAAAATCATTTTGCCTTGTGCTACTTATGAATATGGTTTCGATTCAAACCACCTTCTATAAATTTGCTATATTCTTATGCAATCCTCTCCTTCGGCAAAAGATTTTTTTTGACTGAGCAGTTAAAAGAAATGGGCGTGTTTGTTTTTTCAAAAAATAAAAATAAAAATTAAGAAACCTTGAGTACTGCCTTCCTGATGCATGTTCAATTTTGTTTTCCAGGGAAAAAAGAATCATTCTGTGGAATCCGTCGACTCATCTGGTGAAGAAGAGTAAGTTCTTTATCTCTAGCTTATATTTGGTGGCTGAACATAAGTTTCAATTGGTCAAATCCGGACTGCAAAGTTCTATTAATCTGGCCATTATCCTTTGTTGGATATGCCATAAAAAATTTATGGATCATATATTGTAGTTTGAGATGATCGTGATGAAATGAAGTAAGAAAATCGTACTGTATAATTTGTATTATAACGTCTACCTCTAGCTAATCTCGAAGTGACCTTTGGTTGCTTTATATAACGCACCTTGTTTAATGTTTATAATGATAGCCGGCTATTCTTAAAGCATGTGTGTGTGTGTGTGTGTGTGTGTGTGAATTATTATGATTTTTTCCTGTCCGTAGGCAACAATTATTCAAAATATCTGTTATTTATACAATTGACTTATTTTAGGCTTGCAATCCAAAGGCTTGAGATAGCAAAGAATGACCTCCGGATGAGAATCACAAAAGAGGTATGAAGATACGACTCAGAGTTATGTATTTTGGTGCTGCACAATTAATCGTATACTTAGGCATGCATGCTCTCAGGTAAAAGGAAATGCCATTCTTCAAGCAAGTTTGGAGAGAAGAAAGCAGGCTTTGCACGAGCGTCGCTTGGCGCTAGAACAAGACGTAATTATCTTTACCCATTGAGCTATTGAAGCCATTGTTTCATGCATTCTATTACTTTTACTTCATTGAACCATCAACTGTGAACGGAAGCTCTCTCTCTCTCTCTCTCTCTCTCTCTCTCTCGCGCGCGCGCGCGTCTCTCTCTCTCTCTCTCATGCACGCACGCACAAAACACAACACACAAAAAATAAAACAAAAATACAGGACCACGGTTATTTTTTATTTTTAATTTTTGAATCAGAATTGAGTTTCATCTCAGGTTATTAGGAATCTGAAATGTGATTGTCCATTTGGTTTCTTTTGTACAGAACTTTTGAAGTGTGTTGCTGAGTACTAAGTGAACTTTTACTATCATAAACTTGCATGATGCGTCATTGATGGATCCATAAATTTTCTTTACTATATGAACATTATTTTTCTTGGCTTATTCTTTCATTTAGTAAGATTATATTAATGTACTGGTAGCTGTAGACACTTATTTGACTGTTATGCTGTAAGATACCTGATTGATTTTTCCATTTTAAACCCAGGCTAAGTAGTTGCTTCTATTTGAATTACTTCCATAATATCTGCAAACACATCACGCATCATGCACTACGTAGTTTGTAAATTGAAACTTTTGAATCTTCCAGTTCATACTTTGTTACTTCTGCAATCAATGTGGTCTGCAAGGGATGCTATATTCTGCCTAACAGTTAATGCAAAGTAGAAATGACATAATTCTGCACATATAAATGTAAATATTGAATTGCCTGAAGTGTCCAGCTAATTCTTATGTTTTAGACTTTAGAAGGATATGTCCTAACTGAAAAACAAGAAAAGGTAGGGTTATTACTTTTACTTTAATCTTAAAAGAAGGCAACCAATGATAAAAATAAGGAATCAAAGTATCAAATCTTTTGGATCTTGGATGTCATATCAACCCGTATAACATATCTGCGTCACACGAATTGAAAAAGTCACAACAGAATTCTCATATCGATACCTCATTTATTGTCCAAATAACATTTATAAAGTTCCGGCTACATCAGTTTATATTAGGGCCTACGGCATATTTAATTATTATAAAAAGTCACATTGCCTAAAAACCCTAATAATACCCAATAACCCAACAAAAAGACCCGCTAACTAGTGCCTAACAGAAAATTCTCTCCTATAGTTCTATGCAAATTTAAAATTAAAAACAAAACAAAACAAAACACATAGGCTTCAAGCTAGCTCCGAAGTAGAGACGTCTGTAACGTCCAGAGTATTAATTCATTAGTAGTCTCAATCATGGTCTATGATCAGATCTCAAGCCTTGGTGGCCTTTCATCAGGACACTCCAGTCTTTTTAACCACATAGGCACGTTTCTTATTTTTAAAAGAGAGCAAGGTGATTCCAGGTGCAATTGGGGGTAGGGGTGACCTAAACGAACATGGAGGCTATTAAGAACGATATGTTAATTGTAAATTTAAGAGTGGAAATAGTCCTCGACAGAGCATAATGGAAAAGAAGGATTCATATAGGATATAGCTGACCCCAAAAATTTGGGATGAAGGCTTATTTTTGTTGTAGCAAGGTGATTCCTGGTCAAGTTTTCTGTGATGAAGGCAAAGCTTAATGGGATTTAAAAAGCTACATAATCAGATATTCACAACATGTATTCTTTTGTATATTAGCTTTAGTAGAAATAAATTGGTTTTCAGTACAGATTTTTTTGTGTGTGTGGCATTTTCTCAATGTAAGCTCAACGTATCATTAGCATAGAAATCTACAACCAATAATGATTTATCGGCAACAAGTTCTTTCAATTATGTTCAATAGGCGGCCAAGAATGAAGAATTAATCCAGTACTTTAGTGAATCATTTGTTTCTCACTTTTCCCCTTTACTTTCCCTATACAACTGAGTATTGAAGTGGATTGGGTGCCTAAGAAAACACCTAAAATTTGAAATGCAGTACATAAGAAATTGTACGTAAATGAACAAAGTATTATGATAATCTAATCATTCGGTGGAGTAATTTACTGAAGGGCACCGAACACAGATCCATTTTATGTGCTTAATTAGAATGTGAAGTAGCAACATCAGCTTGATGAAAGGTTTGTAGATAGTACGTAGCAAATGTGGCAACCTATATGACATTCTTGCTTTAAGCATTTTCTCCTTTCTTATTACTGGGATCTGGGCTTGAGGGGTTAGCATCGGTTAAAAGCTATATAGACGCATTTGCAATATACATATGGATTACAAACTTCACTTTAGATCAATTTACTTCCTCCATTTCACTTAATTTTCTATTTCTACTTATTTAAACTTAATATTTCATTGGTTGTTTATGCTCTCATACATGGTTAATGGTTTGACACTTGTTCTTTTATCATACCAGTTAAAGATATCCTTGCAATAACAAGTGTTTCATATTTAAATAATAAGAGGATGAGGCCTAAGGAATCATGGATGGTACTATATAAACTAATTGAGAGTACATGTTTCCATGGAGTTCGATGCTCCCTATATAGACATGGTCGGTGAATATGGGATTCATAGAATTAAACAAATTTCTGAGTAGGGCTGTTTGTCTTAAATAAGGTTTTGCATGTTTACCCACATGCATTTTGCTCATCAATGTGGAAGCTGGAGCACTGTTTTGTACAGTAATACTTATTACTGTATTCATTATGGAGCAGAAGCACCTGGATCACAGTATGATCCATTTATCTCTCCTTAGCTATTTTCTTGTTGAGATTAATGATAATTAAATTTAAAGTGAATTTGCTCGCAACTTACGGGCTTGTTTCAAACCACATGATGTGCAACTGAGTTTATTGAATCCTTGTTACAATTTATGACCTGTCGGCCTGTGTTTTGGTAAATCGAATCTGAAACTTTCATCTTTGAAATAGTTTAAGATGGAAAAGGCATTTATCTCCCTTTTTAGTCTTTAAGTTTCTTTAGATTAATGTTATTGATCCTATATATATATATATATATATATATATATATATATATATATATATATATATATATATTTCTCATCCTTTGGTTGACAACTTATCTAGGTCTCAAGACTACAAGAGCAATTACAAGCTGAGAGGGACCTTAGGGCTGCACTGGAGGTTGGCTTAAGCATATCGTCTGGGCAGTTCTCACGCTCTCGCAGTATGGATTCAAAGGTCTGTACCACTTTTTAAATTCTTTTAATGTGGTACTTTTATAGAATGGATTTAATTGCACATACCCTAATCTTATACCACTGTCTGAAGACAAGGGCAGAACTAGAGGAGATTGCCCTTGCTGAAGCCGATGTCGCCAGGCTGAAGCAAAAGGTTGCAGAACTCCACCTTCAATTGAACCAGCAGCGCCGAGATCAATATGGATCATTTTCTGATGATTGCAATCGCTTTCAACATCTTGCAACTAATCTTTCACCGCAGTGAGTTGTCTGTTTGCTGCTTCGTGAACTCGTTGTTTAGTATTATAGCACGTATGAATACATGCTTCATGGAATAATACTCTTAACAGGCTTGCTATGTCCGAATGTCTTACTTTTCTTGAGATTATAAAAGTTAGCACTGCCCATAATATATGTCCTTGCTATGGTTTGGTTATGTAATTCACTTTGGTTTATATGTTTATTTGATACAAATGTTGCTTTTTGAGTATCTGGCGAGTACTGCTCATATCTGAGTTAGTTCTTTTTCTATGTAATTTGTTGTTTGATAATTAAAATTATAGTCCTTTTAGAAACAAGGATAATCCCATAACCTAACAGGATCAAACAAGGAAGTATATTTTGCATTTTGGATATCTCTTGTCATGCACAATCTTGCCAACCTGTCTTTCTATCTTATCTGTTTAAAAACTAGCTCTTTAGCCTAACCTGAAAAGCATGAATATGGACATTGTGACACGGATTACATTTTCTTAGCATGAATGGCCTAGCATGGTGGCAACATACACACACACATACATGTAAAGGGAAAGAGTGAAATATGTAGTCTCACCCACACATGCAACACTCTCACACATGTTTATAATAACAAGATAAGATATAATTTTTACTTACGCTAATAATTGAAGAAATATTTGCTTCGTATACTGTATTGATCTTGTTGCCCCACTCTTGTATATGTAATGCAGGAAGGTGGTTCAACAAGATTTCGATATGAGCCTTGCTTATTGCAATCATGAGAAGAAACAAAGAAGTGAGGTATGTCTAATCAAATCTATTGTGCTCACATAATGCACATGCACAGATACACACTATCATACATGTACAGATGCTCAAACACACGCACTATGAGGTCTCAAATCCGTCAAGATTAGTTATGGTTGATGTATGTCGCTTTGCTTTTTCATTTTGGCTAGTATTACCTGTTTACATATTAAACCTTGCGGTTTAAAAATCCTCAGATGTAATCATTTGCATCATCAAACCATAGATCTAAGCGATAAAAGTGAACGACCGAAGATAGCATGTTGCTCTAATGTTCAATAATTCAATCTGTTAATTGAAATCGTTTATCATGATCCTGACACTACATCAATACTCTGAGATCCCCCTCCCCCAAAGACACACACACACACAAAAGAGCAAAAAAAAAAACCATAGAAGAAGGAAAAAAATCATTAGTAAAAAGAAATAAAGAAATAAAAAAACAAAAAAGAGAAGGGGAATAATCCCCCAACCACAGATGGGCACACACTCGTGGGTGCAGCTTTCCTAGAGTTCTCACCGAGTCCCCCTCAACCCACCCCCACCCACAAAAAAAATAAAAATAAAATAATAAAAATTATAATAATAATAATAATAAACTTATTTTGTAAATTTCAATACCTTTTGCTTTTCACCTAATCTCCTTTACTCGAACAACAATTTTGCAGGAGAGTTCATCAGGGTCAGATTGGAGAAACACTAAGCCGCAGATACATCCTTATGCTAGCATCAAGCAGCTCTCACATCAAAGATCTTTTGATTTGCCTGATTCAAAAGCTCCGCAAATATCTTCTGATGTAAGCTCAGACCCCAACTCCGCTGCAACGGGGCCCATATTCCCCAAACTAGGTGCTGAGGTAAGAACTCAAACCTCTCTATAGAAAATGCACTCACTTTTAAGTTGGATGTTTAATCACACTTTCTTTTGTAGGTGGCGTCTTCGACTCTAGTGGAATTAACATCACGCCTTGATTTCTTCAAGGAACGGAGATCTCAACTTATGGAACAACTTCATAATCTAGATTTAAATCATGCTACAACCTCAGCATACAGATCTTCACCGCCATGGAGCAATAGCCCAAGATAGACCAATAAGATTACCGTATATATATAACCGAGCCTTTGTTGTATATTATCCATTATTCAGCTTCCTTGCAATTATTCCATCCTTTTCTTTTTTTGTTTGTTTTGATTTTTTGGGTGTTCTATTGTTGGGCATTCAGTGGAGTTGACTGTGTGTAGAAACCAGTGTGGGGATGTAAATTCGGTTTCTTCAGCTCTCTCTCTCTCTCCCTCGCTCTCTATTTGTAACAGAAAAAATTGTAGAAGCCGGTAAACAAGTTGCAATCGCTTGTTATATTTCATCAAGGACCCCATGTTATTAAGTTTGTCAAAGGAGTGTTGAATTATGTTAAATTACTTTTTAGTTTGCATTCATGAACAGGTTTGGACTGCAATCTGAGGTTGGTTCGGTAATTTGATTATAAATTTATTTGTTTGTTTGAATTTTTCTCTTGGTTCTTTTTGTATGGTGTGGAATTATCAACAGTTGCTGAACAATTGTTGAGTTCAAAATATGATGCAAGCATGGATCTCCTGCAAACTTTACCTCAAAATTTCATCAAACTATTTCTAGTTTACTTTACTGCTATCCAATTCGATGTTAGCATAAAGTTTATCTCTAGTCCATTATAAAGCGTGATGTTTGAGCAGAATGTAAAGAAGAAAAATAAAGCTAAATCCGATATCAAGAGCCCGCCAAAGCCTAGATTTACCTCTGTTATCCATTAATATCTTTCTTGTCACAATGCTATTTCATACTTGCCTGAACATGATGAAGTGCCTGATCTTGAAATTAATCCTATTAAGAGAGATGTTGGATCCAAACAATCCTTTCTATATATGTGCATGACCGACATATATATCTGATTATTTTAAAGCTTATCAAGGGGGTTTCTATCCAAATAAATTTATAACGATCGAGTTTTTAACTTTATTTGACATCCTAAATCTGCATCAAGCTGGTTTAGGCTCTCATATCCCACATTCATAGCGCTTCTTACTAAAGCAGTAAAAGAATGAAGCATTCGGCATGAGATATGGAACGCTGATAGCATGAACCCTTTTTGAATGCACTTTGTTATCGGAACCTGTGTATCACATGACATGTTAAAAGTTACTGGTGTGATCGATGTATGACTTGCTGTTTGGTTTTATATCTTTTTGTTTATCTTAGACCTGGGCATAATTGTATTACCTTTCTTCTATCTTTAGACTTGTATGCAGGATCCATACGAAGTTGTATCAACTGCTTATTCAGAATTATGGCAACCTTCTCTCGATTAAAAATGAAATGGCACTAATTATTTAAGGGTTGACTTCATGTTAATCATAAATGTATTCAAGTCAAACAAAACATAGGATAAGTTCAACATCTCTTCAATCGAAGTAATGAATGTTGAGAAGAAGCTGTATATTGAATAGCATCAAGATTTGCCCTGAAGTCTGTTGGTAAAATCCTGCAGTGATAATAAAATTTGCTTTAACCTCTCTCTGGTTTCATGATCAACCAAATTCCCGTCTCCATTGAACTTTTGTGGAGGCTCGCGTGCTCTGACAAATAGCTCTGGCTTATTGATGAAGTGAAGATCAAGAAAAACTCCGACCTGGCGGAGATGATACTGTGATCTCCTTCCTCCGGAACCTCCTGCTGCACTTACAACGGCAGCTGATTTGTTGGCCCAAACATTTGGCGGTCGTGATGCCCAATCAATAGCATTCTTCAAGGGACCTGAGATTAGATGGAAATAAAAATGTTTCAAAAAAAGAAAAAGAAAAATATAATATATGTATGTATCTAGGGCAATTTCACAGATGGACACTATATACTGATTTCTTTCTTCTTCTCCTTATTTTCCCTACTTTTTTGGGATGAATGGTATAAGATGTGTGCGAACACGATTTTGTCTTATTTACGTCGCGTGGATAATTTATTGAATACTTTTCTTTTTTGAATAATAGGCCGAAACTGATCCATGCGGGATTTGAACCGAGATCTCTTGCTCAACCTGCAACAGGTTTTACCACGAGACTACAGTAGCACATGGCTTGAGACTGAATCTTGATGCTTAAAGAATCTGTCACTAAATTTGCACAGAGCAAAATCAATTTAGGACTTTTAAGTTCTGTCACTAGATGACCAATACACTAACAAGAGATATAATGTGCGCATACAGTCCTGTTTACATACTAAAAACAAACAATATGGTGGATCAAATAAGAGTGCAATGAATGTCCCTTCTGTATATTTCGCATTGTTTGTTTCTTGAGTGTGTGAAGTCAATGAGTTGGGTAAATTTGTGCGCATATGTTTCAAGGGAATCGGATGGAATCGAGAACTAACTAGGGTAATAACGTGTTTTCTCCTTTGGAACTTGCAAGGGATCCAAAGTCAAAAAAAATTCATATAAATTTAAAGGTTTAATGTTGTATGATTTGTAAGCTGTAATATTTTATATTTATGAACTTCATATGTAAATACATTAAAGTTAACCTGCAAATACTTCGGCGTTATTCTTCAGCTTTTCAATATTTTTCTTCTTATAGCATAGGAAAATCGTGAAATTTTTAAAATCTGAAATTTACCTTTTTTCGCCTTTTCAATAATTCGTTTATTATAGCACACAAGAATCACAAAATATATAAAAAAAATCTCATTTTTTGGTTTTCTTCAAATTTTAAATATTTCGGATTCCCTAATACAATGATACGACGGAATTTTAAAAATCTCAAAATGTCCGTTTTCTTCGGTTTTTTAATATTTTGCTTGCTATATTTTGCATGTTATAGCACACGAAAATCACGAGTCCAGTTCTTTATGAATCCAAAAAGAATTATCTTTTTCTCAAATTTTTAATATTTTGCATGTTATATTGGTCACGAAATTCGTGAGATTTTCAAAAATCATAATATTTTATTTTTTATTCGGTTTTTCAATGTTTACCTTGTTATACCACACAACGATCGCAACTTTTCAAAATATTAAAAAAATATTTTTTCCCTTTTTCAATATTTTGTTTTTTACATACGAAAATCGCAAAATTTTAAAAAAATCTCAATTTTTTTGTTTTCTTTGGTTTTATATTTTTTTATGCTATATAGCATAAGAAACTCATGGAATTTTTGAAAATCTCAAAATTTTCTTTTTTCTTAATATTAATAAAGAACTAAAATCGTAAACTTTCAGAAATCTAAAAAAAAATCCGCTTTCTTCATTTTTTCGATATTTTGCATTATATATTATATGAAAATCCTAAAAATTTAAAAATTTCAAAAAATTTATGTTTTCTTTCTTTTTTCATTATTTCGCATAGTATATAATGCACGAAAAAAATAAAATTTAAAAAATCTCGATTTTTTTTTGTTTTTTTTGGTTTTCCAATATTTTAGTTGCTCATAATTTTGAAGAATTTGTAAGTTTCAGATGAGAAAAGGCTATGTAAAGTAAAAAAAAAAGGAGAAAAAATCGCCAATTGGTATTAAGAACCTAAACAAAGAAATCTGCTACGAGTGATTGGGACTCTTGATGACCGGGAAATCTTGACAACATATGAAAATTACGAAATTTTAAAAATTCTAAATTTATTTGTTTTCCTCAATTTTTAAATATTTTTTTATGTTGTAGGACACAAAAATCCCCAAAGTTTCAGAAATATCATAATTTTCGTATTTTGGTTTTTCAATATTTTGTTTGTTATAACGTACAAAAATCGTAAAATCTTCAAAAGTCTCAAAAATTATGTTTTCTTCGGTTTTTAAATATTTTTTTCCTATAAAATACGCAAATCGGGAAATTTTCAATCGTTAATATTTTTTGTTTTCTTTTGTTTTTCTATATTTTACATGTTATCCTATAAAAATCGCAAAATTTTCTGTTATCTTTATTTTTTTAATATCATGCATGCTATATAGCATATAAAATTCACGGAATTTTCAACAATTTCAAATTTTCTGTTTCTTTCAAAAAATTTAATATTTTACGTGTTATAGCACATGAAATTAGTAATTTTTTAAAAAAAAATTCAAAAGTTTTTGTTTTATTTGGTTTTCCTATATTCTTTTTGCAATGTAAAATGAAAATCATGAAATTTTTTAACTCTAAAAAATTCGATTTTTCAATATTTTGTATGTTAGAGTACACAAAAATAGTGAAATTTTTCAATATTTTATCAATAAAACTTAAGTATAATGAAAAAAATAAATAAAAAGAGATTTCAATGAAGGGGATCGATCAGATTTTTTTTTTATGGTGTAACAAAGGTGTGGAATAAAAGAAATATAAATATTGAATAGAAAGCTAGATAAGGAAATATTTAAAGGAATAATCTCTCATATGCCTTTATATACATATATATACATATATAGATTGATACTCGGGCATTCTTTTTTAAAGAAGACTGAATTTGACTTTTCCGTTTCTTAAGCAACTCATCACAAGATTCATGTATTTAGAGCCTGTAATTTGTTTCGCATGCAGAAACATTGGTCAAAGTTGTGGAAGTAAGCTTAACCGTTTGTTTTGACAAAACACAACATATGAAGTTATTTACAAACGATGATGTGAATCTAATGCGGAGAAATCACTCCCGAGTTTTTATTGGTCTCTTTGGTTGGAAAGTAATGGAGGAACATAGGTAAAGAGGCAAGCAAACATCATATTATTACCATACATTTATTTATTACTTCGATCTAGCTCTTGCATTATATTGGAATGGACTTATCACGTGGCTTGAAATTTCAGTCAAGAAGGCAGATTCCAATCGGAAGATGACCGTCCAAGTTTCGATACCAAAATAAATAACGAGATTTTGACCTTTATACTGGGTTCACAAACATGTTATTTCGGTTTATTAATGGACTATTGATTTATTTCACATCATTCATTCATTACCGTTTACACCAAAATTCAGCTAAAGATGGTCAACAAAACCACAATCAAGTCGAGAAGGCTCAGCGATGAAAAACATGAGCATATGGCCGAACATTTCTGGAGAAATGTTGGGAAAACGACTGTTTTTCAGAGTGTACCCGTATTGTTATATTTATATTCATATGAATAAAAATAATACATGTATTTTAATTATGTATCCGATATTATAGTTTTTATCGTTTTTCGATATTCGTTCGATATCGTACTGTCTATTGCATATCTAGTTGCTGTTGGGGTCAAAAATTACATCCCGGTTGATCAAGTCAAAATCAAAGTCAACCCCAAGTAAGTGGGCCCAAGCCCAGGCCAAGTGGGCCCATACTCAAGTCGAGCCCCGCGGCCAGCCTCTCCCATGCCAAAATGAAATCATGTAATAAATAATTTTGATGCAATTTTTTATGCATGAATGTAATAAAAATGGGCATAAAGTCAAATTATTGTAAAGCTCATGGCTCATGTGCAAAATAAATGAGCATATGAGGCATGAGATAGGCAAAAATGTCATTTTGTAAAGTCCAAGAGATTATATGTAAATTTGTAAGTCTATAAAAAGCAACATGATGATGAAATGAAAGAAAAGAATTCATTCTCTCAAATTCTAGGGTTTATGCCTCCTTCCCCTTCCTCAAGATTCTAAAACCTTCTCTCCCTTTTTTGAATTAAATGAAGAGTTTAACTCTTCGTTTTCCAAAAATAAACAGTTTTTCATCATCAAATCCTTGAAAGGGAACTTAGATCTTCCATCAGATCTCAAAAAAGAGAGATTTTTAAATCCCACCCTCCTTTCCTCCAAAATCCGGCCAACCGAGAGGAAGAAAAAGGAAACCCATCTTCAAAGATCCCACCTTGGGAAGATCAAAGGCCTAAAAGAAGATTCAGGGCTAAAGGGGAGAAGAAAAGGGTTCCCTTTGATCATTTTCAAGGATTGCTAGGAGTTTAACTCCATTCAAAATCTGTTAGAGTTCAACTTCATAAATTAATCTTTTTAGGAGTTTAACTCCAGATGTCAAATCGGGAGCACAACTTCCAGTGTAGAGACCAAGTCCCTTTTTTTGCTGACGCCCAGTGCCCTCGTGCCAAGCACGTGGGGCGCCCAGCACCCAGCGCCTGCGTACCAAGCACGTAAGGAGCTGGCACCCACGCGTCCTTTGGACGCTATTCTTTCCTTTTTTTATATACACACGCACACTCCACACTAAATTTACCTCCCCCGCTAGAAAATTTTTTCTAACGGGGCGCTGCCCCGCATCACGCAAAGGGGCTGCTAGCCCCCTTGACCTCGAGCCCGCTATCCGGGTAGCGGGACCCCCGTAAACTCTGCGTGGCTTCCGATATATCCAAAACCCCTCAAGACACACATACACATACTGCATATTGAGTTCGCATGACCAGTTTGATCCGTCAATCGGAGGTTCTCTCGCTCCAAAGACGAGGGGTAATCAACGGCAGTTTAGTCCGTGGCTGCCGGAGATTCGGATACCCACAATCAATAAACCCCCGCCTACCCTAGGCAGGGGAAATCTATAGTACGCCTGACAAGCGCGTGTGTATTCCCATCTCAATGGGGTGACGAAAAATACCCTACAGATTCTCGCACGGCCGGTGGGACCTATTTTTCCTCTCATATTTCGGGTTAAACATTCATGCGAACTCAATCAACATATACATTGATTGCCTGTACTGAAATCATGCTTCTTTGTGCAGATTAACAATTTTCGATTGCAATCCTCGGATGCAACAAAATGTCTCCAAGAACAATCTCAGCCCTCAGCACAACTCCCATCTCCTACACGATGAAGATGGACGCCAAAACGGTCCTCCCGGTCAGTCTCGGGCGACAGTGGGAGGAGCTGCTGTTACCATTTGGCTCTATTTTGTTCGTACAGCTAACGTCATCCCTGCTCCTTAAGCTCCAGTAACAAACAGACCGGCATCGAAAGGCAAGAGGCCAAATGTGGTGATCTCGAGGGCACCACTACCTAAATGCAAGTCGGTGTTTGAACAACTTTACTTAGCCCCAGCTGGGGGCAAGGCCCTCAACACCAACAAAGCAATAAGGCATCTCGGGAAAGCTCCAGCGGTGCCCCTGACAACTGCTCAATCGGGTATCTTCTCTAAACTCCCCGTCAATCGACTCACGATGGCTTCTTGGATGACAGATGTCTGTCAAGCCCTCAAAATAGAGAAGCTAAGACAGAAAAAGGCTCAGATACAGAGCCAACAAAAGGGCTATGGCTCATACTAGGCTGAACTTCATGAGGTTACAAGAACAGGGTTATCCCGCCAAAGATAAAGAGATGGCTGGATATGTGGTCCACACTGTCTACATGGTGGGCACGCGCAGCAAGAGCAAGGAGATGGCCACCACATCTCAAATCCAATCTGGGGTGAATGTGGCTGCCACTTCCCAAAACCAGCCTCCTCTGGAAGGCAATGAAAACCCTTCCAGTGAGGCTGATAAGCAGAGAGATCCCTCGGTTCATGAGAAGTCAGGCTCAGAAAGCGAAGAGGAGCCAATCTTCCGTCCCAAGACCGCCGAGTAGCAACTTCTTCAAGAGCTCCAGAAGCAGCTCAAAAACAAAGATAAAGAGATGGCCAAGCTTTACTCAAAAATTGATGACTTGACGAACGTCGTCTTATAACTCATGGCCCGACTTGCCTCTCAGCCGCCCAATCAAGCGCAGGGCTCTGCACATGAACCAGGAAACAGTGTCCCGAGGCAGTCGATGCCTATCCCTTCAAATTCAAAGGTGGGCGAGCTGCATGAAAGTCGGACGCATCCCATCTCGGGAAATGTCTTGGCTACCGATGACAGCAACCCGTTAACTCAAGATCAAATCATGGATTAAGTTGCCAACAAAGTCAAAATATTGGTAGCCGAAGCCGAAACGCAAAAAGATATCAGCGGTAGTGGGAGACCGTATCCTGCTCAGTATGATCTGGTAGAGTTCCCTTGCGGCTATGTCATCCCCAAATTCGGAAGATTTGATAAGACGGGAAATGCGAATTAGCACATCGCCCAATTTAAAGTCTCATGCGGGAATACCGGGGGTAATGATGCGCTTCTCCTCCGCCAGTTCGTTAATAGCTTAACCGATGTCGCCTTCGACTGGTACACTAGCATATCGGATGGCTCCGTTACTACTTTCGTCCAAATGTAATCTCTGTTCCGACAAAGGTTTATGAGTGTCAGCGATAAGATTACCATTACCGACCTCGTAAAGACCAAACCAAAGAATAACGAAAGCATCACGGATTTTATAATCCGATGGCGCAATCTCTCTGTCAAATGTAAACCACCGATAGAGCAGGACCAATCTGTCAGCCTCCTCGTCGGAAATCTCAACCATTGGATGGCCCCGTTTCTATGCACCGTAGGTCTCAAAACATTCCAAGAGCAGATCAGGAAAGTCCAGATGTTGAAGCGCTCAAAGCAGGAGTCCTCCCCTGATTTCCAAAATAACGATAGGTCCTAGAGAAACCGAAAGGACGATAATCGCAAAGGCGGAAATTCCGACGATACTGAATCTTTTAACACTTCAGCTAACCGAAATAAGCGAGAGATGAGCGGGCCTAATGCCAACCAGCCTCAGAAGCCAGTGTTCGGTGAAGAAGGAGAATCTTCACTGAAAGAGAAGCTGGATAAGGCCTATTCCTTAAGAAGGGATAAAGTCTATAAAATATTCAAAGACGCCCTAAGAAACGGTCTACAATTGCCAGAATAAAAAAAGACCGCACGAAGAGAATATGACCGACGACCCCAAATATTGCCCCTATCACAGAGTGATAAGTCATACTATTGAGGACTGCTTCGTCTTCAAAGATTAGGTCAAAAAACAATACAAGGCAGGAGAGATAGAACTGTCTAAAGGCGTGTTAGCAAACAGTCAAGCCGCGACCGCCAATTTCATACAAACGGAGACCGAAGTTCTTCGGAAACCTGATTCTCTCAGACATCTGCCTTTCTATGACAGGAGAGGACCGCCACGTTATTAAATTGGGAACAATCGACCCCTAAGTCGTTAAACTGGGGATGTAAAAAAGAAAATGTGTAAATGAATGAAAAAAAGCCGAAAAGATGGGGCAACTCGCAATAAAAATCAGCGAGTAAAATAAATAAGAAAATAAAACCAAAATAATGGGACAACCGCGAATAAATAGCCGTAATGATAGGGCAATCGCGACCTTCACGATAAGAAAAGATGAAATGATAGAACAATCGCGGTAAAAAAACGGCGAATGATGAGTCGCTCCTGATACCATATTCCAGCGCAGCGATGCAGACGCCAACCAAAATCCATATGCTAACGGCGAATGATGAGTCGCTCCTGGTACCATATTCCAGCGTAGAGATGCATACGCCAACCAAAATCCATATCCTAATGGCGAATGATGAGTCGCTCCTGGTACCATATTCCTGTGCAGCGATGCAGACGGTAACCAAAATCCAATTTCCCAAAATTCTCTCAGCCCTACGGTTGGTCCCCAAGTTGACTACCGTATACAATCCACGGGCTCAAATAATTCTCTTCATACCTATACCCCACTGCAATCACCATTTCAGCGGCCGGTCTCAGCCCTTGGAATTATGCTCCATTTGGGAAGACCCACTCACGTGCCCTTACGATACATGAGAAAAACAAAACTTATGAGATCCTCTTGACTCGTAAGAAAACACCTTCGTGGGATCTTTACGACTCACAAAGGAAAAACACACTTGGGAGTCCCCACGACTCCTAAGGAGAAAGGACACCTACGAGATCCTTTTGACTCGTAGGGAGAAAATGCTTTTATGGGACCCCTACGGCTCATAAAATTGAAAAGTCTTAGGTGATAGGGACCTAAACCTGTCTTCTAAGCCATCGCTCCCCAACAGGGAAAGGCAAATGATGAATTGCTCCTGACACCTGAGCTTCAATGTTAGCAGCGCTGATGCCGGCCCTAACCCTAAATTCCAAACTTTCGATCCAATAGACCCCTAATCTTTAAACTTAGAACAGATGACCTCTAAAGCGTTAAACTGGGAACATAAGACCCCTAAGTCTTTAAACTGGGAACATATGACCTCTAAGTCATTAAACTGGGAATAGATGACCCCTAAGTCGTTAAACTGGGAACCAGGGAAATCTCCTTATGGCAAACGATGATTCGCTCCTGGTACCATAT
Organism: Agapanthus africanus; assembly: GCA_030015575.1. Classification (NCBI taxonomy): domain Eukaryota; kingdom Viridiplantae; phylum Streptophyta; class Magnoliopsida; order Asparagales; family Amaryllidaceae; genus Agapanthus; species Agapanthus africanus. The sequence goes on along the minus strand of CM057337.1, from coordinate 879,052,434 downwards.
TCCAGTGCAGCGATGCTGATGCCAAACCAAAACCAAAATCCCCAAATCCACTCATGGTAAATGATGATTCGCTCCTGGTACCATATTCCAGTGTAGCGATACTGATGTCAACCCAAATCAAATCAAACCAACAACCTCTGTGTCGGAATCATGTTTCGTCTCAGAGTGTACCCCGTGTTGAAATCATGCTTCGCCTCAGATTACCTGCTTTCCCCATTGGAATTATGCTTCGCCTGGGAATTGACTTCTGTGTCGGAATCATACTTCGTCTCAGAGTGTACTCCGTGTTGAAATCATGCTTCGCCTCGGAGTATCTACCTTCCCTGTCGGAATTATGCTTCGCCTGGGAATCAACATCTACATCAAAACCAGTGACACTCCGTGCCGGAGAAACATCGACCACATACATTCTGTGCCGGGGACAAATCAACCAGCGACTTCCCTGTCGGAATTATGCTTCGCCTTGGAATCAAGTCAACAAGCGACCTCCCTGTCGGAATTATACTCCGCCTCGGAATCAAGTCAACCAATGATCTCCCCGTTGGAATTATGCTCCGACTCGGAATTACGTCAACCAACAAGCTCTGCGAAGAAATCATGCTTCGTCTCAAAATGTACCCTGTGTCGAAATCATGCTTCGCTTCGGAGTATCTTCCTTCCCTGTCGGAATTATGCTTCGCCTGGGAATCAACCTCTGCATCGAAATTATGCTTCGGTCAGAATGTCTGCTGCTCGTTGGAATTATGCTCCGACCCCTTGGAATCAAGCTCCACTCGTCGGAATTATGCTCCGATCTCCAGAATTATGCTCCGCCTCCGGAATGATGTTCCACCTTGAAGTCCAACTCCAAGATCCATCAATTTCATGCACACAACTCATATACGCGGTGTGCATTTATTGATGGGGGGCACTTTGTTGGGGTCAAAAATTATACCCCGGTTGACCAAGTCAAAATCAAAGTCAACCCCAACTAAGTGGGCCCAAGCCCATGCCAAGTGGGCCCATGCCTAAGTCGAGCCCCGCGGCCAGCCCCCCCATGCCAAAATGAATACATGTAATAAATAATTTTGATGTAATTTTTTATGCATGAATGTACGAAAAATGGGCATAAAGTCAAATTTTTGTAAAGCTCATGGCTCATGTGCAAAAGAAATGAGCACATGAGGCATGAGATGGACAAAAATGTCATTTTGTAAAGCCCAAGAGGCTATATGTAAATTTGTAAGCCTATAAAAGGTAACATGATGATGAAATGAAAGAAAAGAATACATTCTCTCAAATTTTAGGATTTGTGCATCCTTCTCCTTCCTCAAGGTTCTAAAACCTTCTCCCCTTTTTTGAAATAAATCAAGAGTTTAACTCTTCGTTTTCCAAAAATAAACAGTTTTTCACCATCAAACTTTTGAAAGGGAACTCGGATCTACCATCAGATCTCAAAAGGGGGAGATTTTTAAATCCCACCCTCATTTCCTCCATGATCCGGCCAACCGAGAGGAAGAAGAAGGAGACCCATCTCCAAAAATCCTACCTTGGGAAGATCCAAGGCCTAAAAGAAGATTTAGGGCCAAAGGGAAGAAGAAAAGGGTCCCCTTTGATCATTTCCAAGGATTTCTAGGAGTTTAACTCCATTCAAGATCTATTGGAGTTCAACTCCATAAATTAATCTCTTTTTAGGAGTTCAACTCCAGAAGTCAAATCGGGAGTACAGCTCCCAGTGCAGGGACCAAGTCCCTTTTCCTGTTGACGCTCAGCGTCTAGCGCCCACATGCTAAGCACGTGAGGTGCCAACACCCAGCGCCCGTGTGTTAGGCACGTGAAGCGCTGGCACCCACGCGTCCTTTGAATGCTATTCTTTCCTTTTTTATACACACACACTCCACACTAAATTTACCTCCCCCGCTAGAAAAAAATTTCTAACGGTGCGCTGCCTTGCACTCACAAGGGGGCTGCTAGCCCCTTGAACCCCAGCCTGCTATCCGGGTAGCGGGACCCCCGTAAACTCTATGTGGCTCCCGATATATTCAAAACTCCTCAAGACACACATACGCACACTGCACATTGAGTTCGTATGACCAGTTTGACCCGTCAATCGGAGGTTCCCTCGCTCCAAAGGCGAGGGGTAATTAACGACAGCTTAGTCCGCGGCTGCCGGAGATTCGGATCCCCACAATCAATAAATCCCCGCCTACCCTAGGCAAGGGAAATCTGTAGTATGCCTGACAAGCGCGCGTGTATTCCCATCTTAATGGGGTGACGAAAAACACCCTACAGTTGCATGCATGAACCTCATTATATCATGTTACTTTTATATTAGTGCAACGTGCTATCTAGTTGCATCATACGTAGTCATGGATATGTATATAGATTATTATAGATAGAAACATATGCATCCTGACATCAGCACTATTTACCGTGATCCTGATATCGTTTACCGTTTCATAGCTGGTATCCATTTGATATATATGCACCACATGACATGCCCTCATACACTACCTGACTTGATACTTTGATCTTGGTACTAATGCTGACAATACTGACTTGTTGTCCTGACGGACGTAACCTGTTGTCTACATAGATAAAACCTGTACCTGCTTGATCCTGTGTTGGGATTAGTTCTTTATTATCAATACCTGACTTGAACACAGAACCTGGGGATAAGGGGAAATCAATAATGAAACCTGACTTGTAACTCAACAGTTCGATACTTATACTGATCAGTCTTTACGGGCTAGGCCAGCCCTGGGATGCTGTTGCTGCTGACATCATTCATCTGTACACGTTACCTGTTTACTGCCTAGTGGCACGTCTCGGATTCAGCCCGAGAATCTTGACCGTAGTCCCGGACATGCACGGGATACTATTGAGTTACATTGACGATTCTATTAAAATGATTTTAAAAACTTTAGAGTAAATAACCCAGTAGCACAATTTAGATTACTCATCGCACTTCATATACATATACACTTTTCCCGCCAAATTTTTTTTTGCGCAAAAGAGCCCAAGGTATCAAATGGCAGCGATACATTTAAGAAAATGTGAACCAGTATTTTTCGGGCTGTATTTTGACAAACTTTCGAATATGAAACAACTAAATTTTGATGGTATCGAAAGAGTCTCGAAAAAGCCTTCGATTTGATATATTATGGGCTTCATAAATCATCCGGAATCAAAAGTTATGAGGCATCACGTGCCCACACGTGACCGGGCATCACGTGCATACACGTGACCATTTACAGGCAAAGCCTGTAGGCACTGAATAAAATAAATAATTGGAAATAATTAATCAGTAGGGCCACGTGCCAACACGTGATAGGCTTTTAAACCCTCTGAAATAATAGAATTAAATTCTAATTAAATAATTAACCAGTGGGGTCACGTGCCAACACGTGATGGGTTTCTGAGCCCTCTAAACCAATAGAATTAAATTCTAATTAATTGGTCAATCAGTGGGGTCACGTGCTAACACGTGATAGGCTCTTAAACCTTCTGAACTAATAGAATTAAATTCTAATTAAGGGAAATCAAAAGCCCTAGTTGGAAAAATATTTCCCTAGATCTTTCCAAACAAAAAGATTGTGCTCTGTAAAGTGGAGCACCGTTGGATTAAAAATCCAATGGTGATTAAAAATCACCAATTTATAGAAAGATTCTATACAAGGAAAGATTTCCCTGAAATTTGCCAGGAATAACAGATAAAAGATCTTTTGGATTAAAAATTCAATGGTGAATAAACTTCACTGAGTGATCTAAAAAATCATGTTGGTTACAAAATCAATTAAAATCTTTCAATGAAAGATTGACTAAACAAACTGATTCTTTTCTTTCTCCTATAAATAGGAGCCAATAAGAGAGAACAAAAAAAAGGGAGGGGATACAACAACAGAGAGAAAAAAGAGAGGAGAATTTAATTCTCAAGAGAGAAAATAAGATCTCTTCAGAGAAAAAAACTCTAGGTGAGAAGGAAAAAAAGAAGTTCATTCTACAAGCTCTCACAAAATAAAAGAGAATTTAATTATCAATTTAAGAGTTTAACTCTTCTGAATAAGAACTTAGTTTTTCCTTTGGTTGAAGATCTGCAGAAGCAGATCTCCTAACAAGTTAAGAATTTAATTCTCATCGAGGAGATTCTGCCATGCAGATCTAAAACCTAGAGGGAGAATTGAGTTTAAGGAATTTAATTCCTCAAAATTCATAGGAATTTAATTCCTCCAAATGAAACTAGGGTTTAACCCTACATAAGAATTTAATTCTTCCAAATTCATAGGAATTTAATTTCTCAAATGAAACTAGGGTTTAACTCTACATAAGAATTTAATTCTTTCATATACATAGAAATTTAATTTCTCTAAATGAAATGAGGGTTTAACCCTATAAAAGAATTTAATTATTAAAATAAGAGACTTAAAACTCTCCATGCACGTAAAGATTAAGCATCCAACATGATCACGTGGTAACACGTGACCCTTCATCCCAACGAACAAAAAGGAATGAATAAGGCATGCTCACGTGTCCCCACGTGATCCTTTAATGGACTCCTCAAAATAAGAAGGAATTAGTCCAGAGGCAATGCCTCACGTGCTCCCACGTGACCCTCAAAATAAAAGAGAACAAAGCCAAAAGCAGTACTGATCTAGGGCGCCTCACGTGTCCCCACGTGACCCCTGACAAACATCCTTTTCAAAAGAATAAAATAGGGAAAGACAGAGGAATTGATGCCCAACGCAGAGGCATTGTCACATGTCCATACGTGACGATTTCAAAGACTAAAAGTGTTTAATACTTATTTGAATATTCTGAGAATAAAATAAAGGAAGTTTAGCCCAATCCTAGGGCGCCTCACGTGTCCTCACGTGAGCGCTTTATCTTTTTAGTGTTTAACACTATTTTAAGCACTGCATCTTTAGTGTTTAACATTATTTTAAGCACATCAAGTGGGAACACGTGATCGCCAAAGATGTGCTAGTGTCTAACACTATATTCAAACTGGTCTTAGCCTAAATTGGCTGAGTCTTCCAGAGGCAAGACTCCCCTCCAACTGAACCTCAAAATTGATCAGTTCATGTGATATGCAAAGTAAAGTCCAGAACTATAATGAATGGTTAGTGCTCAGCCAAAGACAAAATGTTGTCAGAGCCCCAAACCCCTGTTTAGCATTGCTAAAACTGGACTAAGCCCAAGATTGGCCATAAGTTCTCAATTTAGATTAATTGAGCCCATACGCTCATAAATCTTTCAACAGATCTTACCCCCAAATTGAACTACAGATCTTTCAACCAAAATTGGTCCAAGGGTATATCTCTGAACCCCTCTGATATATGTCGTTGTAATCTTTCAACGTCTTCAGAGAGGTGACGGGTCCCAGCAACTATACATTTCACAGACTATGATGTCCTTAACCTCGGACTGTGGGGTCCTTAAGCCCATGGACTATGATGTCCTTAACCTCGGACTGTGGGGTCCTTAAGCCCATGGACTATGATGTCCTTAACCTCGGACTGTGGGGTCCTTAAACCCATGGACTATGATGTCCTTAACCTCGGACTGTGGGGTCCTTAAGCCCATGGACTATGATGTCCTTAACCTTGGACCACCATGTCCTTAAACTGGTAATCGACCGCAATGTCCATAAACTAAACAACAGAGCCCGAATGCTCTGTTGTTGGATATAAACGATCCCGTTAAATTGATCTTAGTCTAAAATTAGACTAACGTATCCTTAACAAATGTTTAAGTTGATCTTAGTCTCAAATGAGACTAACGTATCCTTAAACCCAACCCAAAATCCAAATTTAAGAAAATACAGATTTGGACTAATCCACGCCCTACGGGCGACAACATTAATTAGTCTCCGTATACAATCCACGGGCAACCAAAAACAAAACAAACACCCACGATACGAAGTGACCATCTGGAGAAGGAGAAAGTGGTTACCGTGATGCGGTAGCGTAATTAACTGCAGGGGCTTGCGCCTGCAGGGAAGAGCGTCCCCACAATCATAAACCCCTCAACGAGGGGGAATCTGACGAAGTATGCTATATCGGTCGCATCCGTTTAAACTTTCGATACACGGTGTCATAAATCAACTTGGCATCTTCGGAGAGGGGGACGGATAGCACCAATTAGCATCTGCCCTCGGAATTCAGGCAAGACGAACCTACGCGGTTGCGTCTCTGTATTTCAGAGGAGAACAGATTCTGGCACGCCCGGTGGGACCTTTTCTTATTTCCACTCTACACTTCGTGTGTCGTGTTCGCGAACGAATCGCGGTTTGATATGGTTGCCCTTGGGTTCGAGGTACTAAGATTTGGTGTCTTACTCCGTGCAGAAAACAGAAGATCAATGTCTTCAAACTGCATTAACTGCAACTGCAACTCTCGCTCCGTCCCGTCCGGAGGAGTGACTTACGGGCCCCAAGCGGCCTCCATCTTCGCTATGCCAGGGAACAGATGACTCAGGCCACCACTGGATTGTTCTTCGGGACCATGCTCCCGCCAACGAGCTTCAACGCCCATGTACCATCGCAAGAAGCTCCCAGGAAGTCGGTCTGTGATCGGCTTGCAACTACTGCGGCCCCTCTCAGCGGGTCGCCTAAGTCTACTGCCTCAGTTTTTAACAGATTGGGCCAAAGCTCAGATAGGCCCATGAAGAAGCCCGTAATTCCTGAAGGTGTTACCCGTAAGCGGTTAGCCATTCCTACTCCTGAAGTCCCCAAGGTGGCTTCTCCTGCTAAGGGGTCGGTCTTTACGATACTGGCCGTTTCAACTCCCGTTCCAGACAAAGTCATGAAGGTTGTTTCCCATGTTCAAAAGTCGTCCTTTGCAAGACTGACTACTCCCTCTCAACGGGTGTCAGTCTTCGACAGGCTAGCACCAATAACAGTCTCTCCTCAAAGTAGGGGGCATGAAGAAACTGATCCAAAAGCGGAGGTGATCCCGGCTGCACGACATGCTTGATGTTGCCACTGGCGCCAAGTGAGGAAAGCTGGGGGCAATTCTCCTTCTGGACTAACTCCGCCAACTTCAATGGTGGAAGTTGATGCTGCTGTTCCAACTAGGAACAGTTTTGAACTACTTAATAGGGTATGCAGGAATTCACCAACTGCTGTGCTGAAAAGATCTCCTCCATCTATGGAGAATACCCCAAAGGCGAAGCTGGAACAACCCCCTCAGCGGCTGTCCTTTAAAATTTATAAAGTTTAGCGACAGGTCCAGGACTCCGTGATAGATCAAGACTATCCCCGCTGATAGAAACAGATGAAGGTTCGGCAAGAAGAGAACCATCCTGTTAAGCCACAGAAGACGACAGCTACTTGGATGCCCACTGCAACGGCTCCCTCAACTTCGACCGCCCATAAGAGGAGAAGGCCGGAGAAAATTCCTATGTCTGCGAAAAATGTCAAGGGCACTGAGCCTAAACACCCTATGTCTGGGGGCATGGTGGTGCATACCGTCTATATGGCATCCGAAAAAGAGGATAGCCATATCTCCACAGGTCATCGACTGCTTACGCGATCAGTGACTAAGGCTCAGGAGCAACAACAACAAAAGCTCCAAGAGATGCTAACAGCCATGGCTGCACTGACAGGACCAAAAGCAAGCTCAGAGATGTCCTCAGAACAACGTCATGAGGAGGAAACTGATGCAGAATTCCTTCGGAGAATGCTTGAAAAGAAGGACAAGGAGGCAGCGGAACAAGCGGCCAACATAAAACGAATGGCGTTTTTATTCCAGGACATGGTCGGGATGATATTACAGCCGGGTCCTCCATCCGTAGACCCTCCAGTAATAATTGAAGATGATAGAAAAGAGACATCAAACCCTCTGCCGGCTCTGTCAGCAGCCAAGGAGGAGACCATCTCAAAAGCCACCTTGGATGATTACATCGCTCAGCAGATACGAGTTCATCAGGCGAATGAAGCGGCTGGGCAAATTGTTAAAACGGGACGATCCTATCCGGGTTGGTACGACCAAATAAAGTACCCGCCGGGATACACGATCCCCAAATTCTACGTATACAAGGGGACGGGAAATCCGCATCAGCACGTCGCTCAATTCAGAGCCTTATGCAGCAACACCGGATGTGACGATAAGCTATTGCTCCGCCAGTTTATTGGCAGTTTATCGGAGACGGCATTCGAGTGGTATTCCGAACTCCCAAATGACTCTGTCAAGACATTCGTAGAGATGGAGTTGCTATTCACTCAGCGTTTCGCAAGCGCTAGCGAACGCACCCTAATCACGGCGTTGATCAATGCCCGAGTGAAGCCAGGGGAGACATGGGTTCAGTACGCGATACAGTGGCATAATCTATGGTCGAAGTGCGAACAGCGCATCGAAGAGGCTCCTGCAGTAGGCATGTTTGTGGGAACCCTCGATCCGCAGGCAACCATATCCCAATTCATGATGTTTTTCAAGCCGACTACCTTCCAGGTCTTGATTGACAAGCTAGCCCAAATGGACCAGATGGGCCATAGGCCTTCCTCTTCAAAGTCGGAGCCTTGGAATGAAAAGGGCAAGGGGAAAGCAATCTTCTTCGCCAACGCTCAACAACAACCAAGTGGCCCGAGACCGGTTGTTCGCCAAAGCAACAAGCGGTAATCCCTCGATGAGAAATTGAGACGTCCTTACTCATTTCTCCAGGATAAAACAAGGAAACTGTTTGAACTGGTAGTGCGCAATGGGCTCATTACTCTACCGGAGTCGAGACACCCACCGCAACCGAACGACGTCAACGATCCCAATTACTGCCCCCTACCATCGAGTATTAGGCCATCCGATCGAAGACTGCTACGTCTTCAAAATTGGGTTGAAGACCAGTATCAACAGGGCAAGTTCGCGCTGTCCGAAAACTGGAAGGTAAATCCGCCACAACCACATGCTCCGAAAAAGATGGACATGCCGGGGGCATCGTGCTCATTCATAAAGGAAGATCCATGAGAAGTTGTTCTTTCGGCAAAAACTAAAAGAATGCTGAAAGATCTTCAAACATGTCCAGCGATCAGGTGGAAAAGCCGCAAGAGCCGGAGATCATCAACGGGATGCTGAAACCACGCCCAACATCGGGAATTAATAGCAATGGGTAAAACACCCAGGCACAGCCGTCACAGTCTTCGAAGAGAAAGAAGAAGATCAAAAAGCCCGCGCAGTCTAATGACAAGCGCACGGATCTGCAAAAGCATATTGACGCGCTGGAAGAATACAACCAGAGGGCGCGAACCCCAGTCACGCTTCAAGAGTTCCTCAATCACATCCTTGAGAATGAAGATAACGACAATGATGAGGGGGGCGACTTGTCAGAAGAATCTGAAGATTATGTGGCAAGTTGCCACATGATCGCTCATTTGTCGCTAAGTAACAAAGCAGCTCACTCGGCGTTAGGAGATAACGTAGAGAACTGGGGGCAGGAGCAGTGCCATATTATGTGACCAGGTCTATCAAAGAGAAACCTACTTGTTCATAAAGCATCCGGCGAAACTTCGCCTCAAAGCTACAGCGGACCGAAATGTCCCTAAACTAACGATGGACCACTATGTCCTAAAAATGGTTATTAACCGAGACGTCGATAAACTACTACGGATGGCAGCATCCCAAGGCTGACAAAAAAAAATAAAAAAAAATAAAAAAAAGAAGAAAAAAGAAAACGGTATGTCCATAAGAAAAATGGGCACGGATGAAAACCCGAAAGGGCTCCGTGTGTAAAAACAGCAGGACTACCGGCGAGTTTTGTGAAAACCCGAAAGGGCGCAATCTCGTTAAAAGACACTTGCAAGGTCCTCTCGACCTTATGAAGAGAAAAAAACTGCGTGAGATCCTTACGACTCACAAAGGAGCAATACACTTAGGGATCCCCACGATTTCTAAGAAGAACACACACTGACGAGATCCCCACGACTCGTGAGGAGAACCCTCTTATGAGACCCTCACGGCTCATAAGATTCAAAAGCCTTAAGCTACAGGGATCTGAAACTGTTCTTAAGCAGTCATACCCACCGATTTTGCCCTACAAGCGGTTCAATATTGACCCTTGTATACAATCCACGGGCACGAATGAACATTTCCCTAACAGAGTCCTACCGGCGACTAGGGATGTGCTCACACGGTGAACAAACACTTGTAGGTCTTCTCGACGTACAAGGAGAAAATACTTTTGTAAGATTCTTACGACTTATAAGAGAATACACACTTAGGAATCCTCACGATTCCTAAGAAGAAAACGCATTTACGAGATCCTCACGACTCGTAGGGAGAAACACCTTTATGAGACCCTTACGGCTCATGAAGTCAAAAGCCTTAGTCGATGGGATCCTAACCCTGTTTGCTAAGCTACTTTTGTTCGACATCGACAGAGACAAATGATGATTCGCTCCTGGTAATATCCCAGTTGTAGCGATACTGATGCCTAAATCGGTATCAAATTCCAAGTCCTTTCATGGCAAATGATGATTCGCTCCTGGCAATATTCCAGTCGCAGCGATGCTGATGCTGAGATTGGCACCAGATTCCAAGTTCCACACTCGCGATAAAAATCAGCGAGCCAAAAATGCATATGAAATAGCCAAAATGATGGGGCAACTTGCAACGAAATCAGCAAGTAAAAATGTATGCATACAAAAACAGCCGAAATGATTGGCCAACTCGCAATAAAAAGAAGTGAGTAAAAAGAAAAATAGCCGAAATGATTGGGCACCGCGAAAAATAGCCGAAATGATTGGGCAATTGCGATTTTCGCGATGTAAAAAGCTGAAATGATAGAGTATCACGGAAAGAATTAAAAAAAAGAAATGAAATGAAACTTTCTGCCCTACAGGTGAGATCACATCGATCCCTATATACAATCCAGGGGTACAAACAAGAAAGGAACCATATCGTCCCACCAGGTTACGTCGAAGCGAAGCCAAATCTCGACGGTTCATAGACAACCTAGAGACAATCTTGACATTCGTCGCAATATTTCAGACACAATATCAACAAACAAAGCGAAGGAAGATCCCTAGCTTCAGGGTCCCGACGTCAACATCAACAACTTAGAGATCAATACCGGCGTTCTTCCTCCCTCCAATCGGATGCAGACGCAACATCAACAAACGGATCCATGGCAAAGTCCCTAGTTCCAAATCTCGACGGTTCATAGACAGCCTAGAGACTACCCCGGAACCATGGCAAAGTCCCCTAGTTCCAAATCTTGACGGTTCACAAACAGCTTAGAGATCACCAACGACGTTTCTCCTTACTCCAGCAGGATGCAGATGCAACGTCAACAAACGACCCCAGGGTCAAAACAACGGAACCATGGCAAAGTCCCCTAGTTCCAAATCTCGACGGTTCATAGACAGCCTAGAGATCACCAACGACATTTCTCCTCATTCCCACCAGATACAGACGTGACATCAACAACCGACCTCAGAGTCGCAATGAAGCGCACTTATGGCAAAATCCCTAGTTCCAAATCTCAATGGCCACATCTACGGGCCAAAGACCAACAACGGTGTGCCTCCTCATTCCAGCAGGACACAGATGCTACACCATCAATCGGAGCCACGGCAAAGTCCCCAGTTCCAATACTCTACGGTTCACAGACAACCTAGAGTCAACCATGACATCGTAGAAAGCGGAATACGTCATCCAATGGCTCCGTCTCGGAAACAAGTCAATCAACCCCAGGGAAATCAGTGTCCTTGGCAAAACCTCGATTCAGGGAAATCAGCGTCCTTGACAAGAACACCTCGATTCGCGTCGACCCGCAAGGAAATCAGTGTCTTTGCAGGAATACCTCGATTCGTCTCAACTCCGAGGAAATCAGCGTCCTTGGCAAAAATCTCGATTAAGGAAAATCAGTGTCCTTGACGAGAGCATCTCGATTCGCGTCGACCCGCAGAGAAATCAGCATCTTTGCAGGAATATCTCGATTCATCTCAACCCCAGGGAAATCAGTGTCTTTGGCAACCTCCTCGATTCAGGGAAATCAGCGTCCTTGACGAGAGTATCTCGATTCACGTCGACCCGCAGAGAAATCAGCGTCTTTGCAGGAATACCTCGATTCGTCTCAACCCCAGGGAAATCAGTGTCCTTGGCAAAAACCTCGATTCAGGGAAATCAGCGTCCTTGACGAGAGCATCTCGATTCGCGTCGACCCGCATAGAAATCAGTGTCTTTGCAGGAATACCTCGATTCGTCTCAACTCCGAGGAAATCAACGTCCTTGGCAAAAACCTCGATTCAGGGAAATCAGCGTCCTTGACGAGAGCATCTCGATTCGCATCGACCCGCAAGGAAATCAATGTTTTTGCAGGAATACCTCGATTCGTCTCAACTCCAAGGAAATCAGTGTCCTTGGCAATACCTCGATTCAGGGAAATCAGTGTCCTTGACGAGAGCATCTCGATCCGCGTCGACCCGCAGAGAAATCAGCGTCTTTGTAGGAATAACTCGATTCGTTTCAACTCCGAGGAAATCAGTATTCTTGGCGAAAACCTCGATTCAGGGAAACCGGCGTCCTTGACGAGAGCATCTCGATTCGTGTCGACCCACAAGGAAATCAGTGTCTTTGCAGGATTACCTTGATTCGTTTCAACTCCGAGGAAATCAGTGTCCTTGGCAAAAACCTCGATTCAGGGAAATCAGCGTCCTTGAAAAGAGCATCATGTTCACGTCGACCCGCAGAGAAATTGGCGTCTTTACAGGAATAACTCGATTCGTTTCAACTCCGAGGAAATCAGTGTCCTTGGCAAAAATCTCGATTCATGGAAATCAGCGTCCTTGACGAGAGCATCTCGATTCGCGTCGACCCGCAAGGAAATCAGTGTCTTTGCAGGAATATCTCGATTCGTATCAACTCCGAGGAAATCAGTGTCCTTGGCAAATACCTCGATTCAGGGAAATCAGCGTCCTTGACGAGAACATCTCGATTCGCTCCGACCCGCAGAGAAATCAGTGTCTCTACAGGAATATACAACGTCAGCAAAGCGGAGCCGCGGCAAAGTTCCCAGTTCCATGACTCGGCAGTGCACAGACAACCCAAAGTCAACCCTCGACCTCCCTGTTGAAGCAATGCTTTGACTTGGGAGTAGGTCAACTCATCAATCACTTACGAGTCCTCTCGACTTGTAAGGAAGAAAATTCTCCTGTGAGATCTTTACGACTCTCATGAGAAAACACACTTAGGAATCCTCACGATTCCTAAGGAGAAAATACACCTACGAGATCCTCTCGCCTTGTAGGGAGAAAAAATCTTTATGAGACCCTCACGGCTCATAAAGTTGAAAAGTTTTAGACAGCAGATTTGAACCTGTTTCCTAAGCCATCGCTTCTTATCTCGATTCAGGGAAACCAGTGTCCTTGGCAAGAACCTCTCGATTCGTTTCGACCCGCAAGGAAATCGGTGTCTTTGTGAGAATCTCTCGATTCGTCTTAACTTGCGGGAAAATTAGTGTCCCTACGCATAAAGAAAATTCTCTTGTGGAATTCTTACGATTCTCAAGAGAAAACGCACTTAGGAGTCCTTACGACTCCTAAGGAGAAAAGACACCTACCAGATCCTCTCGACTCGTAGGGAGAAAAAATCTTTATGAGACCCTTACGGCTCATAAAGTTGAAAAGTCTTAGGCAGCAGATCTGAACCTGTTTCCTAAGCCATCGCTTCTTATCTCGATTCAGGGAAATCAGCGTCCTTGGTGAGAACCTCTCGATTCGTTTCGACCTGCAAGAAAATCAGTGTCTTTGCGATAATCTCTCGATTCGTCTCAACTTGCAGGGAAATTAGTGTCCCTACGCATAAAGAAAATTCTCTTGTGAGATCCTTACGATTCTCAGGAGAAAATGCACTTAGGAGTCCTCACGACTCCTAAGGAGAAAAGACACCTACGAGATCCTCACGACTGGTAGGGAGAAAATCCTTTGTGAGGCCCTCACGGCTCATAAAGTTGGAAAGTCTTAGGCAACAGATCTTAACCCTGTTTCCTAAGCCATCGCTACCTTATAAAAAGTTCAAGATGAACTGTTATCTACCATCTATGGGCCACACTTGCCAAAGCTACGTGCCACTGAAATGGAGAAGTTACTCATGAGCATATAAACTACTTCACGCCAGGGTAAAACATAAAGAAATAGAAGGGTGCAGCTCATGGAGCTGAGAGTTTGGAACTATATTCCTTAAGAGTCGAGATTTGAGTCAATGATAAATGACGACGCTTGTGTCCGCTCGTTATCTTCTCAGATCAAGATCCTGAAAATTATATACCAACCCAAAAACTGGTCATACGCTATGAATTACTCTGCACTACTTCACCGACATATATACTTACATGGGCAAAGTAGTGGGGGGAATTTGTTCCCGCCAAAAAATTTTTTGCGCAAAAGAGTCCAAGATATCAAATGGCAGCGATACGTTTAAGAAAATGTTAACCAGTATTTTTCGGGCTGTATTTTGACAAACTCTCGAATGTGAAACAGCTAAATTCTGATGGTATCGAAAGAGTTTCGAAAAAGCCTTCGATTTGATATATTATGGGCTTCATAATTCATCCGGAATCAAAAGTTATGAGGCATCACGTGCTCACACATGACCGGGCATCACGTGCATACACATGACCATTTACAGGCAAACCCTGTAGGCACTGAATAAAACAAATAATTGGAAATAATTAATCGGTGGGGTCACGTGCCAACACGTAATAGGCTCTTAAACCCTCTGAAACAATAGAATTAAATTCTAATTAAATAATTAATCAGTGGGGTCACGTGCCAACACGTGATGGGTTTCTGAGCCCTCTAAACCAATAGAATTAAATTCTAATTAATTGGTCAATCAATGGGGTCACGTGCTAACACGTGATAGGCTCTTAAACTTTCTGAACTAATAGAATTAAATTCTAATTAAGGGAAATCAAAATCCCTAGTTGGAAAAATATTTCTCTAGATCTTTCCAAACAAAAAGATTGTGCTCTGTAAAGTGGAGCACCGTTGGATTAAAAATCCAATGGTGATTAAAAATCACCAATTTATAGAAAGATTCTATATAAGGAAAGATTTCCCTAAAATTTGCCAGGAATAACAGATAAAAGATCTTTTAGATTAAAAATCTAATGGTGAATAAAATTCACTGAGTTATCTAAAAAATCATGTTCGTTACAAAATCAATTAAAATTTTTCAATGAAAGATTGACTAAACAAACTGATTCTTTTCTTTTTCCTATAAATATGAGCCAAGAAGAGAGAACAAAAAAAAGGGGAGGGGATACAACAACAGAGAGAAAAAGAGAGGAGAATTTAATTTTCAAGAGAGAAAATAAGATCTCTTCAGAGAAAAAAACTCTAGGTGAGAAGAAAAAAAAAAGAAGTTCATTCTACAAGCTCTCACAAAATAAAAGAGAATTTAATTCTCAATTTAAGAGTTTAACTCTTCTGAATAAGAACTTAGTTCTTCCATTGGTTGAAGATCTGCAGAAGCAGATCTCCCCACAAGTTGAGAATTTAATTCTCACCGGAGATATTCTGACATGCAGATCCAAAACTTAAAAGGAGAATTGAGTTTAAGGAATTTAATTCCCCAAAATTCATAGGAATTTAATTTCTCCAAATGAAACTAGGGTTTAACCCTACATAAGAATTTAATTCTTCCAAATTCATAGGAATTTAATTCCTCCAAATGAAACCAGGGTTTAATCCTACATAAGAATTTAATTCTTCCATATAGGAATTTAATTCCTATAAATGAAATGAGGGTTTAACCCTATAAAAGAATTTAATTCTTAAAACAAGAGACTTAAAGCTCTCCATGCATGTAAAGATTAAGCATGCAACATGATCACGTGGTAACACATGACTTTTCATCCCAACGAACAAAAAGGAATGAATAAGGCATGCTCACGTGTCCCCACGTGATCCTTTAATGGACTCCTCAAAATAAGAAGGAATTAGTCCAGAGGCAATGCCTCATGTGCTCCCACGTGACCTTTAAAATAAAAGAGAACAAAGCCAAAAGCAGTACTGATCTAGGGCGCCTCACGTGTCCCCACGTGACCCCTGACAAACACCCTTTTCAAAAGAATAAAATAGGGAAAGACAGAGGAATTGATGCCCAACGTAGAGGCATTGTCACATGTCCATACGTGACAATTTCAAAGACTAAAAGTGTTTAATACTTATTTGAATATTCTGAGAATAAAATAATGGAAGCTTAGTCCAATCCTAAGGCGCCTCATGTGTCCTCATGTGAGCGCTTCATCTTTTTAGTATTTAACATTATTTTAAGCACTGCATCCTTAGTGTTTAACACTATTTTAAGCACATCAAGTGGGAACACGTGATCGCCAAATATGTGCTAGTGTTTAACACTATATTCAAACTGGTCTTAGCCTAAATTGGCTGAGTTTTCCAGAGGCAAGACTCCCCTCCAACTGAACCTCAAAATTGATCAGTTCATGTGATATGCAAAGTAAAGTCCAGAACTATAATGAATGGTTAGTGCTCAGCCAAAGACAAAATGTTGTCAGAGCCCCAAACCCCTGTTTAGCATTGCTAAAACTGGACTTAGCTCAAGATTGGCCACAAGTCCTCAATTTAGATTAATTGAGCCCATACGCTCATAAATCTTTCAACAGATCTTAGCCCCAAATTGGACTAGAGATCTTTCAACCAAAATTGGTCAAAGGGTACATCTCTGAATCCCTCTGATATATGTCGTTTTAATCCTTCAACGTCTTCAGAGAGGTGATGGATCCCGGCAACTATACATTTCACAGACTATGACGTCTTTAAACTGGACTGTGGGGTCCTTAAGCCTATGGACTATGATGTCCTTAACCTTGGACTGTGGGGTCCTTAAACCCATGGACTATGATATCCTTAACCTCGGACTATGGGGTCCTTAAGCCCATGGACTATGATGTCCTTAACCTTGGACCACCATGTTCTTAAACTGGTAATCGACCGCAATGTCCCTAAACTAAACAACAGAGCCCGAATGCTCTGTTGTTGGATCTAAACGATCCCGTTAAATTGATCTTAGTCTAAAATTAGACTAACGTATTCTTAACAAACGTTTAAGTTGATCTTAGTTTCAAATGAGACTAACGTATCCTTAAACCCAACCCAAAACCCAAATCTAAGAAAATACGGATTTTGACTAATCCATGCCCTACGGGCGACAACATTAATTAGTCTCCGTATACAATCCACGGGCAACCAAAAACAAAACAAACACCCACGACACGAAGTGACCATCTGGAGAAGGAGAAAGTGGTTACCGCGATGCGGTAGCGTAATTAACTGCAGGGGCTTGCGCCTGCAGGGAAGAGCGTCCCCACAATCAAAAACCCCTCAACGAGGGGGAATCTAACGAAGTTTGCTACATCGGCCGCATCTGTTTAAACTTTCGATACACGGTGTCATAAATCAACTTGGTATCTTCGGAGAGGTGGACGGATAGCACCAATTAGCATCTGCCCTCGGAATTCAGGCAAGACGAACCTACGCGGTTGCGTCTCTGTGTTTTGGAGGAAAACATACACACCTCACTGTTATATTCATGTTGTTGATTTATATTCATACATGTATATCTGGTTACATCCTTGTTATTACTATTGTTTGATATTATGACACACCGACGTCTGGGTTTTGCATGGCCCGGTTTCTCTATCTCTATCGCAGGCTGAACAAGAGTATTTTAGCCGACAAGCCGAGCAGTGAGGGATTGTGTTTAGTGATGTTTAGTTAGTTATTTCCTCCGCTTTTATTTTTTGATGTGAGCCCATATTGGGACGTATTTTTTCAGATGTTGTTTTCATTTCCGCTTATACATTTTCTTGACTCTTTTATTGGCAAATGGACATGTATTAGATAGATTTTATATTTTACTGTTCTTGATATTCTATAGACAGCCGTAATGTGACTGTGGAGGGATGTTTCCTAAGCACATGTAGTATGATTGGCTCTGTCACTGTTTCTCCCAATCAGAGCAAATCTCTGTTTCAAAATTCAAAATTTAAATTGAAGCAACGCTTCAGATTCAGCGTTCTGCGCGCCACGTGTCAAGCGCAGACGCGCTAGCGCCAGATGCGTTGCACTCTAGGCAGCGCACCCCCGATCAGAGTAAAACTCTGCATCAAAATTCAAAATTTAAATTGAAGCAACGCTTCAGATTCTGCGCGCTGCGCGCCACGTGTCAAACACGGGCGCGCTAGCGCAGTTGCGCTACGCGCCACGTGTCGAACGTAGGTGCGCTAGCGCAAAGTGCGCCAGCGCTGGAATTAAAAATTCCTCCACCGTCAGATCAAAAGATCAACTAATAATAAATTATTAATTAATCAGAACTAAAATTCTGTTATGATTTTTCAATCTTATTAAAACAAGAAAATTATCTTCTGTAAAACAGAAGTCTTAGGATCAAAGATCCAACGGTGGGAAATATTCCAAATTAATCAGAGAAAGATCTCTTAAAACCGATTTAACAAATCAATTGGCCCTATATAAAGGCTCCTAGACTTCAAGTCTCGGAGACAGAAAAGAGAGAGAAAAAACCCTCTGCAAAAAAAGAGAAAACTCTTAGAAAAAAGAAGATTTTTCTTTATCTTCAAGATAAAAAGAACTATGTTCTTGAATAATAGAGATGAAACCATCTCTAAAAAGAAGAACCATCTTCTAAAAAGATCAGAGATCTAAGAAAATGACCAAGGTCTTTAATAAAAAAGAAAAGATTAAAAAGATCGGATCATAAAAAGACTAAAAGAAGTATTTTATTTCATTCACAGATCTTTTGATCTATAAAGGCAGAGCCTTTTATAAAAACAAGAACTTTTGTTCTTGGATCTTGAGGAAAAAGCCTCCTTTGAAGAACATAAATTTGTTCTTTGATCTTAAAATTGATCAAATGCGCTTTGCGTTATTGAAAAGTGCCATGCACTCATGAATTGCGCCCTTGCGCTCATTGGACCGGCGCTCTGCACCAAAACCTGCCACGTGTCACCAGAGACACAATCTGCGCTTTGCGCTTCTAAAACAGAGCACTGCGCTCATGGGCTGGCGCTCAGCGCCAAGTGCGCCACGTGTCACTCACTGGTGCGCCAACAGACTAGCGCAATGCGCTCATAAATTAAAAGCGCAATGCACTAACAAACTAGCGCTTAGCGCTAAGCACGACACGTGTCCTCTTCGTGTGCGCTACCCGACAGAAGCGCAATATGCTCTTTAACTGGCGCAACGCGCCTGGCGCGCCACGTGGCGCACCGTCAGAACAAACTTTGTTTCTGATGAATGCTATGCATTCAATACAAGACAAAAATGTCAGAGCCCAATGCCTAGCATTATTAAAAGGGCTGAGCGTAAATAAAGGCTTAATAGCCAGAACAAAAAATAAAATGTTAAAACATTTTAATTGGACTTAGCACTATTTTGGCCATAAGTCCTCAACTTGTTTTGAATTGAGCACATCTGCTCTTTCAACCAACTCATCTTAGTTCGAGGGTACATCTCTTCACTCCTCTGATATTTGTCGTTGTACTTCCTCAACGTCGTCAGAGAGGTGACGGGTCCCAACAACCACATATAACTACGGACTGTGGGGTCCCTAAACCCATGGACTATGATGTCCTTAACCTCGACCGTGATGTCTTAAAACGAACAACGGACTGTGGGGTCCCTAAACCCATGGACTATGATGTCCTTAACCTCGACCGTGATGTCTTAAAACTAACATCGGTCTGTGAGGTCCTTAAACTCACGGACTATGATGTCCTTAACCTCGACCGTGATGTCTTAAAACTAACATCGGACTGTGAGGTCCTTAAACCCACGGACTATGATATCCTTAACCTCGACCGTAATGTCTTAAAACTAATATCGGACTGTGAGGTCCTTAAACTCACGGACTATGATGTCCTTAATCTCGACCGCGATGTCTTTAAACTAACATCGGACTGTGAGGTCCTTAAATTCACGGACTATGATGTCCTTAACCTCGACCGCGATGTCTTTAAACTAACATTGGACCGAGATGTCCCTAAACTAACAATGGACCGTAATGTCCTTAAACTAATTACCGACCGCAATGTCACTAAACTAAACAATAGAGCCCAATTGCTCTCTTGTCGGATCTAAACGATCCCGTTAAGTTGATCTTAGTCTAAAATTAGACTAACGTATTCTTAACAAACGTTTAAGTTGATCTTAGTCTCAAGTAAGGCTAATGTATCCTTAAACCCAAACCCCCAAAACCCAAATCTAAGAAAGATACGGATTTGGACTAGTCCACGCCCTACGGGCGACAACATAACTTAGTCTCCGTATACAATCCACGGGCAACCAAACACCAAACAAACACCCACGACACGAAGTGACCATCTGGAGAAGGAGAAAGTTGTTACCGTGATGCGGTAGCGTAATTAATTGCAGGGGCTTGCGCCTGCAGGGAAGAGCGTCCCCACAATCAAAAACCTCTTAAATGAGGGGGAATTTGACGAAGTCTGCTACATCGGCCGCATCCGTTTAAACCTTCGATACATGGTGCCATAAATCAACTTGGTATCTTCGGAGAGGTGGACGGATAGCACCAATTAGCATCTGTCCCGAATTTCAGGCAAGACGTTTGTCGTGTCTCCGCCCCGTCTTTCGGAGGGGAACAGTCACGTGCCGTAGTTAGCGCACTCTGGAAAGCGGGGCGTGACAGGGTTTGTTTGGTATCAGAGCTATAGGATTTAGGATTAATCGGGTTTGGTTCTTTTGTAGTTGGGTATTAAACCCAATATACTAACCAGAAAACCTGGGATTAGGAACATGTCCTGCCACATTATTGTCGTGTCATTCAAATTCTTGAATCTGATCTTTCCCTTGACTCTTTATCTTGACGATATGGAATGACTTTGCATCTCAACTTGAAATCCTCCTAATTTCTTATTGTTTCTCCGTTCTTATTTTTTCGATTCTGATAGTAGGATTTGGGGCGACTTGAATGGAGTTATATGATTGTAAGTATGAACCGTGGCATGGTTACAATGCGGTACTGTATTTAAGTAACTTGGAGTCCTATTTTGATCCCTTTCCTTAATTTATGGTCGTTATATTATCTTGTTTCTCTCGGTTGCATTGCTTATTAGTTTATGTTTTATCATAAGCTTGAATCCAACCATCGTGTTGTATCTTTCCCCCTTGTCTCGTAGTGACCAATCCGTTTGTATTTCGAAGAACAAGGAGAAGCATAGGAGAAACTTTTGATTGCAGTAGTACAAACTGCATCAAGACCGTTTTCAGGCGGGATGTTTTGAGGAGTTCCGATGAAGCCGCCTCAGTTTATCACAGTAGCGCAGCGGAAGAGTGGTGAGCTAATAACCCACAAGTCTTAGAACAAACTTACAAATTCATGATGAAGGGAACCGTTTACTGAAGGGTGAAGTTCATAAACAAGTTGCGGATGAAGCGCTGATAGTAGTTCGGGATGTCATAGATGTGTTCAAAGACATCTTGGGTTTACTGCCGAAAGGAGATATGGAGTTTGCGATTGATCTTATTCCTGGAGAAGCGCCAATCTCAAAGGAGTATTATCTGATGGCACTAGTGGAGTTAGAAGAAATCAAGAAACAGGTGGCCGAATTACTAGAGAAGGATTGGATTCGCAGTAGCAATTCACCCTGGGGAGCTCCAGTTCTTCTAGTCAAGAAGAAAGATGGCACACGGAGGATGTGCATCGATTATCGAGAATTAAATCGGGTGACTATTAAGAACAAGTACCCAATCCCTCATATCGGTGAATTATTCGATCAACTCAGTGACGCGAGGGTATTCTCAAAGCTGGATTTGCGATCCAGATATCATCAAGTTCGAGTAAAATCAGAAGATATTTGCAAGGCAACGTTCCGAACTCGATATAGGCATTACGAGTACTTAGTGATACCATTCGGAGTTATGAACGCACCGGTGATATTTATGGACTTGATGAACCGAATCTTTTCATCGTATTTGGACCCGTTTA
Organism: Agapanthus africanus; assembly: GCA_030015575.1. NCBI lineage: Eukaryota > Viridiplantae > Streptophyta > Magnoliopsida > Asparagales > Amaryllidaceae > Agapanthus > Agapanthus africanus. The sequence goes on along the minus strand of CM057337.1, from coordinate 879,030,478 downwards.
TAGTAGTGTTTATCGATAATATTCTGATTTATTCGAGGAGCCAAGAAGAGCATGCTGAATACTTGAAGATCGCACTTTTGGAGGAGTTTACAGGAAAGTTTGGGGACTCGATTGAAGTTCAGCACTGCCTATCATCCGCAGAAAGATGGCCAGTCAGAAAGAACGATCCAAACTCTTGAAAATATGTTGAGAGCATGCATGTTGGACTTCAAAGGTTCATGGGAGGATCATCTACACTTGGTAGAGTTTTCTTATAATAACAGTTTTCAGGCAACTATTCAGATGGCTCCATTCGAAGTATTATATGGTCGTAAGTGTCGCTCACCCGTCTGTTGGGACGATATTGGAGAATGAAGATTATTGGGACCGGATCTTATTGTGCAAACCGTGGAGAAAGTTAATACGATCCGAAATCATATGAAGGCAACGCAGGATCGGCAGAAAAGTTAGGCCGATACAGGATGAAGACCTCTGGAGTTCATAGTTGGTGATCTTGTATTCTTGAAGATATCACCGACCCGAGGAGTGATTCGATTTGGGAGTCGAGGCAAGGTTAGTTCTCGATTTTTGGTGCCTTTCGATATTATCGAGCGTGTTGGAGGAGTAGCTTATCGATTGGCTTTACCATCATCCTTGGCGAGTGTTCACGACGTGTTTCATATATCTCAACTCCGCAAGTATGTTCGAGATGAGACGCACATACTAGATCATTCGGAACTGACAGTAAGGGAGGACTTGACATACAAAAAACGACCGATGGCGATTCTAGATTAAAGAGAAAAAGTCCTCAAGAACAAGGTAATCCCTCTCGTACTTGTTTCATGGGGGAACCGTTCGCACGGAGAATCAACTTGGGAACGAGAATACGAGATTCGACAGAAGTTTCCACACTTATTCTCTTAGATTCATATTTTCTTGTCTTTCTTTGTTCTGGAAATTTTGAGGACCAAATTCTTTTGTAGTTGGGTATAATGTAACACCCTAGTTCATTTATACCATATTCTATTTGAGTATTTTCTAATTTTGTGGCTATTTCTTGATTTTTATTTGTTTTGGGTGTGAATAGTGTATTTGTTATCTATGTTTAGTATCCGACCCGACCCGCATGCTTGAAATCCGTCTTGGTTGTAGATTATGACATATCTTTGCTAGTACAGAGAATCCGCACACATATATATACTTTATATGCGTGTATCATATATTTGGCATTTGCATATGTTTTAAATAATACAAATATAACCAAATATAATATTTTAAATACCTAGCATGACCTGCATCATACCCCATACCCTATGGCTACATCCTGACATTATGTTCTTGTCCCGTTTAGTGAAACGGACTCGTTTGGATCGCTACGTGCATTTACGTGTATTCGTTCTTGGGGGTATGCATTTTCTCTAAGCGGACATCGCATTATAGTTTTGGTTGATACGTATATTATCCGTATTTTAAAACTAGATTTTTAGATAGGATCCGGATATTTTTCGGAGTATTTTTTATATTAGCTATATATCCTAGAATCTATAAATTATAATATATCTTTTAAACCTAAGCTTATATATTTCATATGAATAATAATAATATTTATATCCTGACTATTATAATCCGCTCTCTCTCTCTCGTCACTCTCTCCCCCCCATATATAGATAAAATATATACCCCAATTATATTTTCACAACTCCTCTCTTTCCTCTTCTTCCTCTTCCTCGTGACGTAACCCACCACCTCAACCCTAGCCGCTCCCTCACCTCGCCACCAACCTCGCCCTCGTCTCCTCATCAGAACCTCCTTATAACCGCCCCTCTCCTCCATCTTCGACACGACATCCCTGCAACTCCAGACCCCGAACACTCAACCCGAGAAACCCACGCCTGCGCTCGCCTCACGCCGCCGAACATCTCGCCTTCATTCCCATCACCTCGACGTCATCACCTCGACCTCCTCCTTCTCCTCACCTCTCTCCAACCCCGACACCACCATCACCCAACACCTGCAGCCCCAAAAAACCCATCACCCGAGAACCCACAGAAAACCTTACCCATGCCTGAGCCCTAGCCTCGTCACCGACCTCCCAAACTCACCACCTCACCCTCATTGACCTTACCTCCACCTCCTCTCCTCTCCTGTTCCCCGACCACGATCCCTACAAATCCCGACCACGACACCTCGCACTCCTCGACAACCAAGAAACTCACTGCGGCCCAGACATCCACCTTCCGAGATTACCCTGACACTGTCGTCACCTACTCTGTCCCAGAACCCAGAGCCAAGACAGAGCACCACAACCCCAAACCACTCATTCTTCTTCTTCTTCTCTTTTCTTTTCTCGGTTCTTGTTTTTCCGGCCATCGCTGGAGTCGCGCACATCGCCGACGATCCGGGTGACCCATTCGTCGTTCTCATCCGGCGTGATCACGTATTTGAGTAGCCTGGTTCAGTTCTGTACGCACATGGTTCGCATCGCGACGTTTACCCGACGTCGAACGCGACGTACGTACCTCGACGTGAGATCCGATCATGCAAGTTTATCTTGCTACATGCTATGCTACTATATTTATATCCATATGAATAAAAATAATACATGTATTTTAATTATGCATCCGATGTTATAGTTTTTACCGTTTTCCGATATCCGTTTGATATCGTACTGTCTATTGCAAATCTAATTGCATGTCGGAATCTCATTATATTATATTACTTTTATATTAGTGCAACATATTTTCTAATTGCATCATACATAGTTATTAATACATATACACCACTACAATAAGGAGTTGCCCTTACGGATAAAGGTATCCGTAGGGGCTATAAAAGGTTGCTCTATGGATTAATCCGTAGGTCACTATGGTTGCCCCTACGGTGTCCTACGAATTATTTTAAAAATATTAAAACGTAATTTGCTATTTGGCCCTACGGAGCCGCAAAAGAAGGCCCTACGGTTTAATCCGTAGGGGCATATATGGGTTATTAATAAAAAAATAAAGCACAGAAAACTCCTCGTTCCCAAAAATTCCTCGCTCTCACTCTCCCGCGCGTGCCTCTCATCGCCACCGCCTACACCTCATCGCCACCGCGGGCATCTCGTCGTCCCGACATCACCGTCGACTTCCTCGTCGACGTTAGAAACTCTCTTGTCGCCGATTGCGTCGTCGACCGACCATCTCCGATCTCCTCCATCGCTGGCTTAAGGTTAGTAAATCTCATATTTTAACTTCTAATTATGTATTTATTTCTGTTATCGTTGATTATTGGGTTGCTACTTGGGCTTAGAGTTAGGGTTCGGTCTAGGGTTTAGGCTAGGGTTAGGGTTAGGGTTCAGTGTATGGTTAGTGTTCGGTTCAGGAATAGGGTTAGGGTTAGGGTTCGTTCAGTTAGGGTTAGGGTTATGACATGGATTATTCTGTTTTGCCTGTTAATCTTTTGGGTGTTCTTTGAGAAAGTTTCAGTTTGTAACAATTTCTGTTTACTGTGAAGTTTCCATTTTGAAGTCACTAGTCACTTGTTAAAACATAATGGTGGGATGCTAATTTTTCGGTTTGGGGTTAGGGTTAGGGTTAGGGTTCGGTTTAGGGTTAGGGTTAATTAGGTGGGGTTAGGGTTAAGGTTAGCTAGGGTTAATTAGGTAAAATTGGGTTGGTGATGATTAGAGTTAGGGTTAGGATTAATTAGATTAATTAGGGTTAATTTTGGTTTGGGCTAAAATTAATTTGGGTAGGGGTTTGGGTGATGATTAGGGTTAGGGTTTGGGCTAGGGTTAATTTGGGTTAATTAGGTAAAATAGAGTGTATTTGTCTTAGGGTGTTGATTAGGGTTTATTTGGGTTAATTTTAGGTTGATTAGGGTTTATTTGGGTTAGGGTGATGATTATGGTTAATTTGGGTTAATCAGGTTAATTTTGGGTTAATTAGGGATAATTTGAGTTAGGGTGATGATTAGGGTTTAATTTTAGGTTGATTAGGGATAATTTGGGTTAATTAGGGCTAGGGTTTAGGGTGCACTAGTTCCTTCAGTAGAATACTCGATGATAACGTAAACGCATAATTTTACCGTAAACTTAACCCTTCATATAAAAACTTAGTTCTTCTTCTGGTTGAGATTTGCAAAAGCAAATCTCCCCACAAGTTGAGAATTTAATTCTTATCGGGAAGATTTTATTCTGCAGATTCAAAATTTAGGGGAAAAGAACTAAGTTAAAAAGAAATAACAGGGGCATATGGGAATTTAATTCCTCCAAAAATTAGGGTTAGGCTTTAGACTAGTACATTCAGTAGGATACTCGATGATAACGTAAACGCACAACTTTACCGTGAACTTAACCCTTCATATAAGAACTTAGTTCTTCCTCTGGTTGAGATTTGCAGAAACAAATCTCCCCATAAGTTGAGAATTTAATTCTCATCGGGGAGATTTTGTTCCGCAGATTCAAAACTTAGGGGAAAAGAAATAAGTTAAAAATAAATAACAGGGACATATGGGAATATAATTTCTCCAAAAATTAGGGTTAGGGTTTAGGGTGCACTAGTACCTTCAGTAGGATATTCTATGATAACATAAACGCACAATTTTACCGTAAACTTAACCTTCATATAAGAACTTAGTTCTTCCTCTGGTTGAGATTTACAGAAGCAAATCTCCCCATAAGTTGAGAATTTAATTCTCATCCGTGAGATTTTGTTCTGCAGATTCAAAATTTACGGAAAAAGAACTAAGTTAAAAAGAAATAACAGGGACATATGGGAATTTAATTCCTCCAAAAATTAGGGTTAGGGTTTAGGGTGCACTAGTACCTTCAGTATGATACTTGATGATAACGTAACACACAACTTTACCATAAACTTAACCCTCCATATAAGAATTTAGTTCTTTCTCTGGTTGAGATTTAAAGAAGAAAATCTCCCCACAAGTTGAGAATTTAATTCTTATTGAGGAGATTTTGTTCTGCAAATTCAAAACTTAGAGGAAAAGAACTAAGTTAAAAAGAAATAACATGGACATATAGGAATTTAATGTTAGTTATATGTATGCCCTAAAGCCATTATTGTACATATGATGTGTATTATAGTGGATGCTTGGACATATATAGAGAAGATTTTCTTGCTCGACATGATAGTATGCTATCTGGTTGCTCTTTGTCTTAACATATAGACTTGTATTATGATACTGTCTTACTCTCACATGTTGATAAAAACCTTAGGATGTGCACTTGACTACCAGGACTATGATGGAGATCATACTAGTGGGGCTAGGGTAGTCCACAAGTACACCCTTTAATTGTTCCTAGTCGAGAGTGTATTGAGACAGGGCATCGATATTCCAGAGTAGACTGGACCCATATGATGGGCGATGGATGATCCCGCATCCATTGGTGTTTGACATCAAAGATGGTATACGGGTGCCATTGGAGACGGGGTACACTGAACATGACTCGCCGAGGACTCTGATGTGGTAGTATACCTATTGTCAGATAGCAGTCCTTTGGTGACACTAGTACAGGTTAGTCTGTAGACCCGAGATCGTCATAGAATCTTGTGTGGCTCCCACTGTGCTTTGATTTCCTCCCTACCACGCTCAATAGGAGTTGTGCAAACAGGTGCATTTTGGGTACAGTCCCGAGTCACATGGAGGCAATGAGCGATAGGAGTGGTTTCGTCTCTCCCGGTATTGGGGGTTGATGTTGTGCTATGCTCAATTGGCTATAAATGGAAGTCCCTAGCCAGGGCTGCTGCCGAGATTTACTGATAAGTGTTATTAGTAGTTTCTCAAACCGTTATAGGCCAGGCATCGGCATGACTTATCACGTTACTGGGGTCTGACGATTTCCACCCCTAGACTTGATATGCGACATATCAGACGAAGAGACCGGACTGTATGGTAGTGTTACTGATAGGCTTCATGGAGACTATGGATAAGGTTGCCTATTGATCTTCATATCACTCAATACCCGGGTAGCCGTTACATCCAGTTAGTACCGCTGACGGCTTGTAGGTGACCGATGTGATCATCACCTACTGCTGGCGTATTGACGAGTCTTTAAAGTCCCACACAGAAGTTCCCTGGTTCAAGCGAAACGAAGTAGGACACATATATGATATGTGTATGGGCCTGATTAAATACGTGTATGTGATACCGTATTGTAATCTGGCAGTTATCTGTTATCGGTTCGGTTATATGTGATATAACCAGATTGTCAAATCAAGTATTGATTTGATAATGTGATATACAGATGAATGATATTAGTCGGTCATATATGATATAACCGGATTATTAAATCAAGTGTTGATTTAATAATGTAATATATATTATATGTGATATAATTATATCTTAACTAATATCATTAGCTCACTAATTATTCTTCATTATATATATATATATGTATATATATATATATATATATATATAATGAAGCATGGCATATGAATTTCTATTTTGTGAAAATAGAAATGAGGTGGAAAATGAGAGCATGGTTGCAAGCATGGGATTTATACTTGTTTATTCATCTTGACTCACTATTCAAGCATGGTTGCGATTTTATATTACAAAATTCCATGCTTGAATGAGTGAGGGATCAGGTGTTGCCATTCATTCTTGAGTTCATTCTCAACACTTAGTCTTTTTCTTGTGTTGCTCTCATGGTTGCTCTCTAGCTTCTTCTTCTTCCTCATGTCATGGTTCAAGATTCAATCCTCATATGTGATGTGAACCATGAAACTTGAACACAAACTTGTGAGCTTTTAACATCCTCTACTTCACCATCGTACACTTGACTAGCGATCGAGTGTAGCGTGTTTCCTACACTAAAAAGTTTAGTGTAGAGGTAGCTTGAGTTGGAGGGACTTCGCGTGGATCATCTTCGGTCCGAAGGTCATCGGAGGAAGCTCGTTCAAAGTCTCAAGTGGAGTCTAGTGGAGTCGCGGAACTACTACACAGAGCAAGTGAAGTGAAGTGAAGGACCGGCCTACAAAAGTTGTATTACTTGTTCACTTGATGTAAAGTTGTTTACATTTTTGTATCGTCTAATTCTCTAGTTAAGACTCTAGGGTTTGGGTTATTTAGCATGGCAAATATTTGAAAATGGCATGGCTGATACCTCCCGAAACCTTGTTGTTGTGCTAGGAAACCTAACAGTGGTATTAAAACCAAGCTAGACAATTAGACAATATTTGTAGAATTACGAAACCGAAAAACTCTGAAACACCGAAACCAAAAATCAAGTTTCTGTCAATTTTTAAATGATCTCAGAAAATTATTTTAGCAACTGCAGAATGTTGTATGTGATACAACTAGAACACTGAAAAAGTTCGAGGCCATTTCACCGGATTTTACCCGGCGACATGCACAAAATATCCGGCCTCGCCGGTTTTTTTAAACTCCTCTTTGGCTCAGAATTTTGTGGTGCTCTCTGTGCTTGATTTTGGGGTTTTAGGTATTGTTTGATTAGCGCAGTTTTCATGTGATGTTAATAGTTCTATTCGGGCTAATACGGAGTGTTTCGTAGTCGTAATTCTAACATCATTTCGGGTTAATTTAGACGACGTTAAAAGTTCGAACGAATATCAATAACCCATTTCGCCCTTGCTGGAAATTTTCCAAAAGTTGGATTTTCTCCAAGTTAAAAACATTCAAAAATCATGCAAGTAATTCTATGGACCCTCTAGAAGAACGAACCCCTAATTCGATTCTATGACCGTCGAAACCGCCACCAAACCCTAGGGTTTGTGGTAGTTCCGCGGCGCCATAGGTGGGGCAAGGGTTGGCCCTTCTACGGTTGGTCCATAGGTACTGTGGTATGTTCTGAGTATTTTTAAACCGTGCTCAAGTGTTGAGCTCTTGGGGAAATTTTGGGTGTTTGTTGATTCGATCGGAATGTTTAACATCGTCTAGCTATTTGTGGAATGTGATACAATATTTGGAATTCATTTGGTTAGGCATGAAATTCGAAGTATGTGATATTTCGGGTTTATGATGTCTAAGAAGGTTACGTATTCCAAATGTTGTACTTTGACATTTTCTTTTCTGCGACCGTAAGTGTAATATGTGGTGTATCGCCGGTTTCGTTACTATATGTCAGCGACAATTGGGATACACATATTTACTTATGTGTTTCTGGGATATGATATATTGGATCGTCGTGTTTTGAATAGCCGGGTTTTTTTTGCGTGAGATGAGAGTTTTTTATTTTCATTCATGTAAAAACTTATATGTAATATTCTTTTATTGGGGCACTTCCGGGTTGAGAATGTTGTCACCATTATTGTATATTATTTATTTTTCCGCATTAGGATAGACCCAAAGCGGGAAGCACTACTAACCGGATTCTAAAGTCCAGTGGAAGACCATCTCGAGGAGTCGAGTCCGGATCTCCTAACTCTAGAATTGGTAGGGTTGCTTTCCGCTCTCGTAGGGGTCTAGGGATGTGGGTTTGGCTATTCACCGCGACCGTGGAATCCGTGTTGTTTACTGGCTTAATATAAAACACGGACCTCCTACTATATCCAATATTTCATATGTTGATTTCTGCTACTGATATTCTGTGATGTGGTCACTTTATATACTAGCGACGAATACTTTATTATTATATATATGATATATAATAAACGTTGCTTATGTTTTGCACACACGCTAGTCCCGCCCTGCTATCCCGTTAGTTAAGTAACCTAACGGTGCATAACAGGACACTATGGCGAATGCGGATGGCATAAGCATACGTTGTATTTTCGTTTTTTTGTAATACTTAGGAAGTATAAATGATGGGACTTTATTAATGAGATTAATGAAAGAAAAGAAAGCTAAAGATGTTGTAGAATCAATTTTTTAAAAAGGGTAGCTCTAGTTTTTGCTTTGCATAGCGTTATTCCTTGTAGAATATCCAGCAGCTCATTCGATGAGAAAAGAGCCAAGATCCCTTCACCGGGAGTGACCTTTTTAGCAGAAGCTAGCAGATGCTACAAACCACTCGGTTCTGTTTTTGATTGCCATTTTAGTTCTTACTTTGCATAGTGGTATTCGTGAATATCCAGCATCTCATTCGATGAGAAAAGAGCCAAGATCCCTTCACCGGGAGTGACCTCTTTAGCGAGACTAGTAAAAGCCTAAAAAACACTCCTTTTCTAAATCACTCGATTCTACAACGATATCAAGTTCATTACGCAAAAGGTTTTCTTAAAAACTTGTCGTAGCCCTCCGTCATTTCAGATAAGGACTATTTAGTATTCGTACTGCGTTTGTTGGCCTTTGTCAAGGCGTAGTGTGCGGTGGCTGACTAGTGCTTATTTTCTTAAGCATGTGATGCGATTGGATTAGGGTAGTCGTACGACCTTGTTGGCCTTTGTCAAGAGTCGTACGGGTGGGTTTAATTCAATCATGAAATAACGGGTTGAACTTGACTAGCACTCTATGGTTTGTTGGACTTTGTCAAGGTCATAGGAGGTTAGGGGCAAAAGTATTATCGGGAATTTCAAGTGTTGAAATTTGCAATGAGATTGCATACCTTCTATGAGATAGTTGGATCCCGATACCCACTGCGAGTTAGAGTTACTCCTGAGAGAGTTTTACACATCACAATTAGCCGATCAAGTAGGTGTCTAGAAAGGTATTAACAGGGTTACGCCCATGAGAAAACGAGGTTTATTTTAATTAGATCCGTGCGAAAGCACGGTGAACCTCTCTCAAAGTACCGACACTGGCCTGGCTGAAGGATTGGCGAACTTGTAAGGTGTAATAAATCCTGACTAGTTTTACCTTTTAGGGTTTGAAGGAAGATTTGATAAAAAACAGTGAGAGCCATCCTGATCAGATAAGATAATAACCAATTTAATCTTGCAAGAGCATACGCTAAGTGTTTTTTCTCTCTCTCTCCAGTTAGCGACCATGTCAGGCCTTAATCAAGATAATAATATGGATGTATTGATCGAACCCATTTGTTATACTGAGTAGGAGAATATTGGTTCCGCTCCAACTTATAATTGTTATAAGTCCGAGCAGGAAATAAGGAAATATCCGGATTACCACGCCACCCAAATGAGGAATGAGCATGTTGATGCATCTTCTTCGGATGTGTTAGTTACCGAAAACTGTTTCTCAGTACACTCTACGTCCTGAGTATTAGATACAGGATCGGGATCTCACATATGCAATATATTGCATGGGCTAAGGAAAGGTAGAGAACTGGCAATAGATGATCATTCTCTAAAAGTAGCGAATGGTGTAAGTGTTGCAGTCAAAGCAGTTGGTGAATATCATCTTGTATTACCAAATGGGAATATTTTGATCTTGAACGAATGTTATTACGTGCCCTCTATGATATGCAATTTAATATCAATTTCTTTATTTAGATAAAGAAGAATATAACTTTGTAGTAGAGAATAATGTAATGAACATTTACCTAAATCAAGTGTTGATTAGGTTTGGTGTGTTATGTAACGGTTTATACGTTCTAAATCAAAACACAGTTCTTAACGTACAGAACACACATAAGAGGAAGAGTTCAGAAATGAACGAATCCTTCTTGTGGTATTGTAGACTAGGTCATATCAATGCGACACGACTAGCTAAGTTACATAAGTATGGATATTTGAATCCGTTCGAATTTTCATCTTATGAAACTTGCCAGTCATATTTCAAAGGCAAGATGACCAAAACTCCATTTACTGAACACGGAGAAAGAGTTACGGAACTCTTGGGACTAATACATAGTGATGTATGTGGTCTCATGTCTATGCATGCCAGGAATGGTTCTTCGTATTTCATTATATTCACTGACGATCTCTCAAGATACGGACATATGTTCCTGTTGAAACACAATTCTGAAGGTTTTGAGAAATTCAAAGAATATAAACATGAAGTCGAGAACCAGACGGGTAAAAGTATTAAAATCCTACGATCTGATCGGAGAGGAGAATACTTGAGCACGGAATTCCGTGACTATCTAAAAGAGAATGGGATTCTCTCTCAGCTTACTCCTCTGTATACACCATAGCACAATGGTGTATCGGAGCGGAGGAAACGCACCCTATTGGATATAGTGTGCTCTATGATGAGCACCGCTGAGTTACTTATTTTCTTTTGGAGTTATGCGCTTGAGACAGCTGCATACCTATTGAATCAAGTTCTATTTAAATCTGTACCTACCACACCATATGAGATATAGAGTGGGAAGAGACCATATCTTAAACGAGTTAAGATATGGGGTTGTCCGGCTTATGTCAAAAGTAAAATCCGGACAAACTCGAGGCACGGTCTGTTCTTTGTAAGTTTGTGGGATATCCCAAACATTCATATGGATATGTTTTCTACCACAGCGAGGAACAAAAGATATTTGTTTCTCGACATGCCACCTTTTTAGAAAAGGATTTTTTTGCAAAGGAAATTAGTGGCAAAGAGGTAGAACTGGAAGAAATTCCGGCTACACAAACTGCAACGGAAGATTTAGTAGAACCAGAGGATTCGATAGTTCCCAACGAGCCTTGGCCTCTCCGCCGATCTAGTAAGATTTCTCATCCACCAGAGAGATACTGCGGTTTTCTCATTGATGGTGGGAGCGAGAATTGCATCATGGAAGATGATGACCCAACTAGCTTCGAGCAGGCCATCACAAGTAGGGACTCTGTGAAATGGCTAGATGCAATGCGATCTGAGATGGAATCCATGTACACCAACAAAGTATGGACTTTGGAAGATGCTCCTGAAGGGGTAAAACCCATCGGGAGCAAATGGATCTTCAAGAAAAAACTTGGTGTAGATGGAAAAGTTGAGACTTTCAAAACTAGACTTGTTGCAAAAGGTTTTCGTCAACGACCAGGTGTGGATTATGATGAAACCTTTTCTCCAGTGGCTATGCTTAATTCCATCCGGATCCTACTTGCCATCACTGCATAGCATGACTACGAAATCTGGCAGATGGATGTTAAGACCACCTTTCTAAATGGTGATTTAGAAGAGAGCGTGTATATGACTCAGTCAGAGGGCTTCGTGGACAGTGGAAGCAGCGGAAAGGTATGCAAGCTGCTTAAATCAATTTACGGGTTGAAGCAGCTATCGCGGAGTTGGAACATCTGTTTTGATGTGGTAGTCAAAGAGTTTGACTTCATCAAAAACGTAGATGAACCTTGTATATACAAGAAAGTGGCAGAGAGTAAAGCCGTCTTCGTCGTATTGTACGTGGATGGCATACTCTTGATAGGAAATGATATTCCTATGCTGCAATCGGTCAAGCTTTTCTTATCACAAAGATTCTCAATGAAAGATCTAGGTGATGCCTCTTATATCTTGGGGATTAAGATATATAGAGATAGATCTAAACGGATGTTGAGATTGTCCCAGTCTAGGTACATAGACACCATACTAAAAAGGTTTAGTATGGAAAATTCCAAGCATGGGAATTTACCCACGATCTTAGAACTCACTCTCTCCAAAGAGGTGTCTCCCAAGACTGATTTGGAGAGAGCTTGCATGCAAGGGATACCCTATGCTTCGGCAGTAGGCTCTATCATGTACGCGATGTTGTGTACCAGACCCGATGTAGCGTACTCACTAAGTATAGTGAGTAGGTATCAAGCAGATCCAGGAGAGAATCACTGGACAGCTGTGAAGAACATTCTCAAGTACTTGAGAAAGACTAAAAAGATGTTCTTGGTGTATGGTAACGGTGAACTCTAAGTGGAGTCCTTTATCGATTTGAGCTTCCAGAGTAATAAGGACGACTCTAAGTCGGTCTTGGGATTTGTCTTTACCCTCAATGAAGGGGTGTTTTGTTGGAAGAGTTCCAAGCAGAAAACTGTGGCAGACTCGACAATGGAGGCTGAATACATCGCTGCCAACGATGCTGCTAAAAAAGCTGTCTGGATGAAGAAGTTCATTGCTGAGCTTGGTGTGGTTCCATCCATTGAGCATCCAATACCTGTGTATTGTGATAACAATGGAGCGGTGGTTTTGGCCAAGGAATCCAGGTCCTATCAGAGATCCAGACATATTCTGAGGCAGTATCACCTGATCCGGGAGATAGTTGATCGCCGGGAGATTGAGGTTAGGAGAATTGACACGAAGAATAACACGGTGGATCCACTCACGAAGGCCATATCCCAGATACAATTTGAGAGACTCTTCGGGATGTTGGGTATGAGATACTACAACAACTGGCTTTAGTGCAAGTGGGAGATTGTTAGTTATATGTATGCCATAGAGACCATTATTGTACATATGATGTATATTATAGTGGATGCTTGGACATATATAGAGAGGACTAACTTGCTCGACATGATACTATACTATCTGGTTGCTCTTTGTCTTAACATGTAGACTTGTATTATGATACTGTCTTACTCTCACATGTTGATAAAGCCCTTAGGATGTGTACTTGACTACCAGGACTATGATGGAGATCATACTAGTAGGGCCAGGGTAGTCCACAAGTATATCCTTTAATTGTTCCTAGTCGAGGGTGTATCGAGATAGGGCATCGATATTCCAAAGTAGACTAGCGTATACGTTTCTTGACCCATATGATGGGCGATGGATGATCCCACATCCATTGGTGTTTGACATCAAAGATGGTATACGGGTGCTCAGTGGAGACTGGGTACACTGAACAGGACTCGCCGAGGACTCCTATGTGGTAGTATACCTATCGTCAGATAGTAGTCCTCTGATGACACTGGTACAGGTTATCTGTAGACGCGAGATCATCATAGAGTCTTGTGTGGCTCCCACTGTGCTTTAATTTCCTCCCTACCACGCTCAAGAGGAGTTGTGCAAACAGGTGGATTTTGGGTACAGTCCCGAATCATATGGAGGCAATAAGCGATAGGAGGGGTTTCGTCTCTCCCGGTATTGGGGTTGATGTTGTGCTATACTCGATTGGCTATAACTGGAAGTCCCTGGCCAGGGCTGCTGCTGAGATTTACTGATAAGTGTTATCAGTAATTTCTCAAACCGTTATAGGCCAGATATCGGCATGACTTATCACGTTACTGGGATCTGACGATTTCTACCCCTAGACTCGATATACGACATATCAGACAAAGAGACTGGACTGTACGATAGTGTTACTGATAGGCTTTATGAAGACTATGGACAAGCTTGCTTATTGATCTTCATATCGCTCAATACCTGCGTAGCCGTTACGTCCAGTTAGTACCGCTGACGGCTTGTAGGTGACTGATGTGATCATCACCTACTGCTGGCGTATTGACGTCTTTAGAGTCCCACACAAAAGTTCCCTGGTTCAAGCGAAACGAAGTATGCCACATATGATGTGTGTGGGCCCGATTAAATACGTGTATGTGATACCGTATTGTAATCTGGCAGTTATCTGTTATCGGTTCGGTTATATGTGATATAACCAGATTGTCAAATCAAGTGTTGATTTGATAATGTGATATACAGATGAATGATATTAGTCGGTCATATGTGATATAACCGGATTATTAAATCAAGTGTTGATTTAATAATGTGATATATATTATATGTGATATAATTATATCTTAACTAATATCATTAGCTCACTAATTATTCTTCAATATATATATATATATATATATATATATATATATATATATAATGAAGTATAGCATATGAAATTCTATTTTGTGAAAATAGAAATGAGGTGGAAAATGAGAGCATGGTTGCAAGCATGGGATTTATACTTGTTTATTCATTTTGACTCACTATTCAAGCATGGTTGCAATTTTATATCGCAAAATTCCATACTTGAATGAATGAGGGGTCAAGTGTTGCCATTCATTCTTAAGTTCATTCTCAATACTTAGCCTTTTTCTTGTGTTGCTCCCATGGTTTCTCTCTAGCTTCTTCTTCTTCCTCATGTCATGGTTCAAGCTTCAACCCTCACATGTGATGTGAACCATAAAGCTTGAACACAAACTTGTGAGCTTTTAACATCCCCTACTTCACCATTCTACACTTGACTAGCGATTGAGTGTAGCTTGTTTTCTACGCTAAAGAGTTTAGTGTAGATGCAGCTTGAGTTGGAGGGATTTCGCATGGATCATCTTCGACCCGAAGGTCATCGGAGGAAGCTCGTTCAAAGCCTTAAGTGGAGCCTAGTGGAGTCGCGGGACTACTACACGGAGCAAGTGAAGTGAAGGACCGGTCTACAAAGCTTGTATTCTTTGTTCACTTGATGTAAAGTTGTTTATATTCTTGTATCGTCTAATTCTCTAGTTAAGATTCTAGGGTTTGGGTTATTTAGCATGGCAAATTTTTGAAAATGGCATGGATGATGCCTCCTGAAACCTTGCCGTCGTGCTAGGCAACCCAACATTTAATTCCTCCAAAAATTAGGGTTAGGGTTTATGGTGCACTAGTTCGTTCAGTAGGATACTCGATGATAACGTAAACGCACAACTTTACCGTAAATTTAACCCTTTATATAAGAACTTAGTTCTTACTCTGATTAAGATTTGCATAAGCAAATCTCTCCACAAGTTGAGAATTTAATTCTCATCGGGGAGATTTTGTTCTGCAAATTCAAAATTTAGGGGAAAAGAACTAAGTTAAAATAAATAACTGGGACATATGGGAATATAATTCCTCCAAAAATTAAGATTTAACCCTATATAAAGAACTTAGTTCTTCAAAAAAAATGATGATGATCCAAGATCCTCAAATCAAAATCTTGATGATCATCAATGACTAAAATGTCATTAACAGGAGATCAATATCTCTAAGAAAACACAAGAATAGCTTGGTGACTCGTTAGTGCTTAGCACTAATTTGAAGCCTCATGTGTTTCTCACGTGAGTGCTTTAAATGAACATAAAGAAATAACAGGAATATATGGGAATTTAATTCCTCCAAAAATTAGGGTTTAACCCTATATAAAGAACTTAGTTCTTCAAAAAAATTATGATTTATTCTTTTCAACTCTACACAAAGCACATACACACTAACAACCCTAAACTTAAGCGAAATCATAAATTGAAACACAAATACACAGAATACAACTCATACTTGGGTATCTTCAAATCTAACTTTGTTTATCGATAATTTATTCTTTTCAACGACAAACTTATATCTACGGATTTTTTTCTTTGTCAGTAACCATCCCGTTCTTAGATTTCTCGATATAGTCATCATAACTTACAATTTATATGTTATACAGTCTAACATGGCCCATGAGTACATCATAGTTAAGGACTGGATGTACGTGGATTGACAACAATATATGCAACCTAAGTTTATCGCAAGAGTTGCTGCTTTCATTGAATTTGCACGCGCACATGATAAAATCGTGTTAGAGAAGATTCTCTGCCCGTGCGATAGATGTGGGAATAAGTACTGGTAGAAGGTAGAACTCGCAGAGCTTCATATCGTTAAACATGGTTTTACTAAACTTTATACAACTTGGCTATATCATGGGGAAGGAGATGAAGACAGTAATGCGACAGAAGAAGAAAGAGAAGATGGTAATGCGGCAAAAGAAGAAGACGGTAATTTCTTTTCAGGAGAAGAAATGGAGGATATGATAGAGGCTGCCCTAGGTGAATCTATTCGTACCGAAGATGACATTCCTTCCGGTCATGGACCGCGTGCGGATAAGTATGAAAAATTCATGAATGATGCTAGAAAACCAATTTATGAGAATGCAAAGTATTCCACCCTCTCATGATTCATCCAACTTTTCCAGATTAAGTGTCTAAATGGATGGAGCAACAAGTCATTCACAATACTTCTTTCGTTCTTGAAAGATTCTATGCCCCCAGGAAATAACGTGCCCGACAGCTGGTACGGAGCCCAGAAGATGATATCTGATTTGGGTCTGAAGTGTGAGAAGATTCAAACATGTCCTAAAAATTGCGTGTTGTACCGGAAAAAGAATTCAGATTTGAAAGAGTGTCCAATATGCGGAGAGGCCAGGTATAAGCCGAAAGATTCTGATAAGAAACCCGATATACCTGTTAAGATAGCACGATACTTTCCCTAACACAAAGGCTGCAGAGGCTATTCAGGTGCAAGAAAAAAGTCGAGACAATGATTTGGCATCACCGTGGTCCTCCAAATGAAGATAGAAAAATGATTCATCCAAGAGATTCACCGGCATGGAAGGATTTTGATAGGAGGCACGAAGTATTCAGTAGCGATTCTCGCAATGTCAGGCTTGGACTCGCTAGTGATGGCTTCTGCCTATTCAACTATATGGTTGGAAGTCACAACACATGGCCGGTTGTAATGATAGTTTATAATCTGTCATCTTGGTTGGTTATGCATCAATCATATTTTATGATGCCTCTTCTTATCGACGGACCAAACTCACCGGGAAACAATATCGACGTCTATCTCCGACCTCTGATCGATGAGTTAAAATCTTTATTCATTGATGGTGTAGAAACTTACGATGCAGACACAAATACAACCTTCATACTGCGTGCGGGTTTAATATGGACAATTAATAACTTTTCTGCGTATAGAATGCTATCAGATTGGTCTGTATATGGTCACAAAGCATGTCCTTATTGCCATCAACATACAATATCGAAATTCTTGAATTTTAGTAGAAAGGTTTGTTATTGCGGCCATCGACGTTTCCTACCTCTAGACCACCCCTACGGGTTAGACGTTGTTCACTTTGATGGTCATCAGGAGCTTCTTGGACCTCCAGCCCCATTGTCTGTAGAGAACGTGACTGCTCAATGGGATGGTTACAATAATGTGACCTTCTAGATAGATCTGACAAAACAGGTCAAACCACCATTCTGGAACATGTTAAGCATTTTCTTCGAGCTTCCGTACTGGTCAACAAATTTAGTGCGTTATTGTCTGGACATCATACAATAGAGAACGAAGTATCCGAGCACGTACTCAACTTGCTTTTTTGTAAAGACAGAAAATCGAAAGACAACCTCCATACTCAGATGGATCTACAGGATTGGGAAATTAGAAGTGAATTGTATCCTAAACCGATAGCGGGTAAACCAGGCAAGTTTGTACTTTCCAATGCCGCGTATCATATGTCACAACCGGAGAAAAAAAGATTTCTGCAAGTGTTGTATGATTTTAAAGTTACCACAGGTTTTCAGGATCATTTAGCAAGAAGATAAAAATTGTGAAAGGCAAGATCGATGGGTTGAAAAGTCATGATCACCATGTTATTATGGAGCACTTTCTCCCATTAGCCCTCAGGACTTCCCTTCCCGAATCGGTTGGTCAAGTAATCAATGACCTATGTTGCTTTTTTAGAGAATTATGCGCTAAAACACTGGATGTTATGACGCCAGAGAAACTAGAAAATTCTATTTCATTGATACTTTGCAAGTTTGAACGTATTTTCCCACCATCATTCTTCGATATCATAATACACTCGACGGTTCATCTTGCAACTGAGGCTAAGTTAGCTGGACCGATACAATATCAATGGATATATCCCGTCGAGAGGTACGTGGAATTTTTCATTTCGCGCAATTTGTAAAATTATTGTTGTCCTGTATACCCGTATTTATTTATTTAACATATTTTTCTTTAGGTATCT
Organism: Agapanthus africanus; assembly: GCA_030015575.1. Taxonomy (NCBI): domain Eukaryota; kingdom Viridiplantae; phylum Streptophyta; class Magnoliopsida; order Asparagales; family Amaryllidaceae; genus Agapanthus; species Agapanthus africanus. Next base: position 879,012,000 of record CM057337.1, on the reverse strand, counting down.
CTACACTCTAAAAAATTATATACGCAATAGAAATCGACCAGAGAGTTCTATCATGCAAGGTTATCTTCTAGATGAAGCAACCATATTTTGTTCCCACTATCTGGAGGAGAACATTGAGACGAAACTTAACCGGTCTCGAAAAATTTAGGACGGGCCATATGGTAAAACTGATTATAAGAGGGTAGACACTGTGTTTATCAACAAAATATATCGGTTTATCCTCCTCAATACTGCATGTCTTGAAAAAATTAGAGAGTAAGTTTTTTTGGATTAATTGTTATATTTGTATTTGTGGGTGTATGAAATGATATAATATTAATTTCATAATTTATTGTTGAGAACGGAATTCATTTTAACGAGGTACATGAGGGGCATTCTGATTGGAACAATGAACGATTGGGAAAATATCATCAGGATAATTTTTGCGATTGGGTTGTAGATTATGTAACTTATTCGAATAACATGTTATTGCTACCAGTTTTAATCTAAACTTATATCGTTATGTATTTGTCGTAAAATTTGTTTTGTTAGATCTACGATCCGAACTTGTCTGCATCATTAGAAAGTGATTCAAGATGTTTAGCTCAGTTTTCTAGTATGGAGGTTGCATATAATAAAAGATTCGGTGTCTTTGGATACAAATTCGAAGTTAAGAACATAGAAACATCTAGAACCACTCAGAATAGTGGGATTGCGATGGTAGGATCGGATGGTGTGATTTATAATGGATACTTAAATTGTATACTTGGCATCCAATATCCCGGACGATCAGAACCGTTTTATATATTTCAGTGTACTTGGTACGATACACGAACCGATACAGATAAGTGGAGAAACAATCTTGGGACTTGGAAAAATGAATATGGATTGACCAGTGTGAACACACTTCGATTTTACGGCCAGGACGGTCCGTTTATCTTTCCGAACCAAGTGTTCCAAATATACTACTCACAGTGTTTGAAGTATCAGGGATGGAGTGTCGTATGCCGTTGGAAACCCAGAAATGTTTACGATGTCCCAGAATTCGAGGACAGCGATGAGAATGAAGAAGAAAGAAGACTTAGAGTGCTCCGACCGTCTGTTTCAAAAGACGGTTGTCTTCGACTGATCATGAAGTTATGTGGGTTAGAAATGATATCGATGATGAAATCCAAGTAGATATGTTTAATGCGTCCACGAAATGAAAAAGGTTATCAGTAATGTTATATTATTACTTCACATTTTACGATCTATACATATATAGCATGCATATGTAATGATTGTCTAACGCGTTCACGAACCGTTTTATCTAGATTTTATGACGATGACGGGAGTAGCGAGGGACGGCAGGAGCTCCAGTTGCGGCACCAGCAGAGGCAGAGGCAGAGCGGTTCTGCCGCCCGGAGAGCTGCGTAAGGAGCTTCAGAGGGCCGGTCTTGCATCCCAATCGGAGACCCCTTCGGATGCCTCCTTCCGTACGGACTTTTCCACACCTCCAGGTATATTGCACGCATATTCATTTTGAATGTAATATTATAGATATACATGCATATTTATATCAAAATTAATTATATAGTCAATGTTCGATTATATAGCTGTTGGTGGTGTGTCCACATCAGGGACAGAGGCCACTCTCGCACCTCCAGGTATGTTTATATATCCTATAGTGCATGCATATTGATTTAGAATGCTATATCATAAATATAGATACATTCTTTTTGCTCTTACGTACTTAGATAATCAATTTTTAATTGTCTAGCTGTAGGTAGTGCCTCCACATCTCGGGCAGAGGCCACCATGCACCGCACCTGCGGGTATGTTTATATATCTTATAGTGTATACATGTTGATTTAGAATGTTATATTATTGATATACACATTATTTTTGCAATTACTTATATAGCCAATGTTTGATTGTCTAATTATAGGTGGTGCGTCCACGTTTGATGCAGGGGCCACTCCCGTCACTTCCATACTCTCCGCTCATTCTGCAGGTTAGTATGAATAAATATAAAATATTTATTCATTTTACATATTCTCTAAGAATAAACATGAACTTCATGTAATTTTATCGATATTTATATTCTAGTTGGAGGGGATACATCCATGTACGGGTCACCGGCTATTCCTCAGCGGAGGAACTATCGTCCCGCTCGTGGTGCTACCCGGGCCCAGGCTCGTGCTTCTGTCGCCGGAGGTATATATTACACTTCAATTTTCGTTAAATCTTGATTTTTTAATACAACTTTGTCTTAATATTGATTGTCTTGATATTTCTTGTAGATGCAGAGCATCCCCATCCCGAGAGGGGGACTCGAGGCCTGAATCAGTCTCACGGGCTGAGGCCCGACAGAGCTAGGGGGGAGGCAGCATTCCCCCTCTTCTTTACCCCTGATTATCGCTATACCGGAAATTATGCCGAGAGGTTCGGCCGGTATATAGGGGATGAGAGCCGCCTCGTGAAGAAGTATCCATTTCACGTTAAGTGGGGCGACCAGCACCGACGCTCATTTGCCCTCTTCTGGGATCAGGCTCGGGTATTAATATATATTTTCATTTGACTTATCCAATATATTTATTATTATTTAACACTTGTAATTTAATAACATTGTTTTTTTTTGTATTTGCAGTTGGATTACGACTTTCAGCCTGTATCCGACCCTGATCATCTTGAGAGACTGCTCGATCTTCACGCTCTGTACCATGGCCTGATGAAGAACATGCAATCAAAGGTCCGATACAATAGGAAAGAGCTGAAAATCGACTGCTATTCTCGGTGGATGGCGACCCCCGAGGCAGAGAAAGCGGCTCTCCTACATACTCCTTCCTTTGTGAAAGTCGACGTAGTTACATTGCCTCTCTTATACCAATATTTCGACTCTCAGCGCAAACATGTTTGTATTTTAAATGTAAGTCACTGTTTTCTCAATTTTTAATTTATTTTTTTGTGTTGCTTAATTAGAAAACTAAATCTGAATGTGTTGTGCAGAAACAGGCTGATCAAAATAAAGAGAATAGGAAGTCGGCGAAGAAGGTTCGCCTCATTTATACAGATGGCTCGAGAAATATTACTCGTGCCATGGAGGCATCGGTAAATTACAATAGATCTACTGTGATATAATGTAATATTAAGAGTTATTTTATAATATATGTAAATTTTTTGCGAATTACAGAGAGCTCAGACCCTAGTGCAGGGTGGTACACCGAACGTGCTGACCGCGTATCTTACCGTCCATGGCACCTCGACAGATCCCGCCATGGGCGAGCTTCAATTCTCCGATACTGCTACGCAGGAGTATTGCGTAAGTGTAAATATTTATTCTAACAGGTTTGAAATTTTTGTTTTGAAAAGTTCAAATTTAAATGATATACTTATATTTTATTGGTTAATGTACGTGTAGGAGCGGGTGGTGGAACAGATGGAGGCATCGGGGATCGATTTTACTAGACAGAACGATCTGATACTGCTAACTCCAGTCCTAGACGCCGCACACGGAGGGCACCACGGAAGTTGGGAAAGAGGTCGGGGAATGGGTCCTAGCAGGGCCCATATGAGGTTGGACTCTACTCCGGCGGTTACTTCCCCTATCCCCCGTGAGCGATGTCTAGAGCAAGATGTTGCCACCTTGAAGACCACCGTCCATGAGTTAAAGGAGATGATGGTATGTATACTACTTAATAGTAAAATATTATATCATATTATAGATAGTAACATATCCAATATTAGTAGCCTGAGCTTATTTGGTTGTAGGCTTAGTTTTGATTAATCATACTTACATAGAACTGTCTAATTAAAATAAACTATAGTTTTCCAAACTAGATATCCAAACGAGGCCTAAGTCCCTAAGTATTCTTAGATTGGGGTTTCGCAATAACCTGATAATGATACGAATTCGACTAATACACGGTTCTTACTCGTTTATTACACACAAAATTGAACATATGCTACAGGATACTTCGGTTGCGGCTCCACATGCATCTCCTTCGGCTGCGGTTGCGCAGACCACTCCTGCAGCTCCACAGCCCGCTCAGACTCCCGCACAGTCCGCTCCTTCATTGGTCGAGTTTTTGACGACTTAGAGCTGCACCGAGGAGCAGATGCGCCAGATTACGGCGATTATCAGAGGTGGAGGAGCTGGACCGAGCTAGGGTAGCTTTTTTTTATATATATTTTAAGCATGTATGTACTTGTATGATACATATTGTATATATTTTGGACGATATTGGTGGTATTTGTGTGTTCACGATGATTTAAATTGATATCGTATTCTGTTTGTTGATTTCTTTTATATATTATGTGTGAGATGTTGATTATGAATACTGCGGTATTTGGTTATATGCTGTATATATTATTGTGCACAGGGCGAGGAAAAAACAGGAAGTCCTTTTTATAAAAAAAAACTGATATTTTGCCTCTACGGATTAATCCTTAGGGCTATATGTTGCACCTACAGATTAATCCGTAGGTCCACAGTTTGCCCCTATAAATTTATCCGTAGGGACAAAATATCAGGATACCTGGCACTCAGTAACAGGCGTTACACTTGCCCCTACGAATATATCCGTAGGGGCTTATATCTAGACCTACGAATAACTCCGTAGGGGCATGTCGTTGCCCCTACGGATTTATCCGGAGGGACAACTATTTTATTTTATAAACCAATAAATTAAATAATTATTTTGTCCCTACGAATTACACCATATGTTCCTACGGAGTACACCATAGGGGCTATTATTACTCCGTAGGGGAATGTTCAGGACGAAAACTTTCGCCTGCGGCCTTTGCACCTACGGTGTATTTTTTCCCCTACGAATATATCCGTAGGGGCAGTGCTTTGCCCCTAGGGCTTTATCCGTAGGGGCAACTCCTTATTGTAGTAGTGATATAGGTTATTACAGATAGACACATATACATCCTGATATCAGCACTATTTACCGTGATCCCGATATAGTTTACCGTTTCACATTTGGTATCTATTTGATATATATGCACCACATGGCATGCTCTGATATACTACTTGACTTGATATTTTGATCTTGTTACTAATGCCGACAATCCCGACTTGTTGTCCTAACGGACGTAACCTGTTGTCTACATAGACAAAATCTATACCTGCTTGATCCTGTGTTGGTATTAGTTCCATATTATCAATACCTGACTTGAACACATAACCTGGGGGGTAAGGGGAAATCAATAATGAAACCTGACTTGTAACTCAATAGTTCGATACTTATACTGATCAGTCTTTACGGCTAGGCCAGCGCCGGGATGATGCTGCTGACATCATTCATCTGTACATGTTACATGATTACTGCCTAGCGGTACGTCTTGGATTCAGCCCGAGAATCTTGACCGTGGTCCCGGGCATGCACGGGATACTATTGAGTTACATCGACGATTCCATTAAATTGATTTCAAAAACTTTAGAGTAGATAACCCAGTAACACAGGTTAGATTACTCATCGCACTTCACATACATATACACACCTTGCTGTTATATTCATGTTGTTGATTTATATTCATGCTTGTATATCTGGTTGCATCCTGATTATTACTATTGTTTGATATTATGACGCACCGACGTCTGAGTTTTACATGCCCAGTTTCTCTATCTCTATCGCAGGTTGAAGATGAGTACTTTAGCTGACAAGCCGAGCAGTAAGGGATTGTGTTTAGTGATGTTTAGTTAGCTATTTCCACAGCTTTTATTTCTTGATGTGAGCCCATATTGGGACGTATTTTTTTAGATGTTGTTATTGGATATTATTATCGTTTCCGCTTATACATTTTCTCGACTCTTTTATTGGCAAATGGACATGTATTAGATAGATTTTATATTTTACTGTGCTTGATATTCTATAGACAACCGTAATGTGACTGTAGAGTGATATTTCCTAACCACAGGTAAAATGGTTGGCTTTGTCACGTGCCGTAGTTAGCGCACTCTGGAAAGCGGGACGTGATACGAACAATCCATTTTTCATCAAGTGATTTAGGGACAGGAGGGGAGAGGAGATAGGAGGAGAGATTGAGCCGAGAGTGAAGGATTACTGGCTTTCTTCTCGGGCGAATAACTAGCCGTCTGTTAGTCTTTACCTTTCCAGTATGCCTACTTGTTCGGGCTTTGTTTATTTCTATATTTGTTTTATTGGATATTCAGACCCGTTGTCGGGTTGTTTTGAATATAGTGAAATTCGAAATGTAATAATGCAGCTGGATTTTATTCTCTTTCTGAATTTTTGTTATATTAAATATTGCTTAGTATAATGTTTAACGTATTTATTTTGAAAAAGACCCCTTTCTCGATATAAGTACGTCGTGGACATCATCACATGCCCGCTACCGTTTTTTGGAAAGCGGGACGTGACAAAATAGATCATATTTAACTCTAAACTCAAAAAATAAGTGATATCACATGATCATTAAGCAATTGCTCTACATGAATAACTTAAGCACATATGCCTAATTTTTATATTTTAAATATTATTTCTGCTCTAGCTACAACAGCTTGGCAAAGCACAATGTATAGACACGAAGTAAACCGGTCTCTCGTAATTGAAAAATGTTGTCTTACCACAAAAATTTTCAAGGCACTAAATTCAGACTTTATAATAAACCGAGCTACACAATACTTGAACGTGCTCTAAACTGAGCTACAAAATATTTGGACGTGCTCCAAGCGATCGCACCACCAATAAGAATGAACTCATATTCATTCATAAATTTTCTCTCATCAAGATAATTTATTTCTCTTCTAATAACTATAATAAAAGTCATATATACTCTGTACTCAATAACATATTCACAATAATACATAGAGTATTCCACTGACCAATATTGGGTTTTTAATATCAATGCCAACTTTGAATCGATGAACAAAATCAAAATAGTACACTTAGCCGGTATCAACCTACTAAAATTCTTTTAAAAACAATTTGATAAAATATACCACAATTTTGTTCTTTTTAAAAATAAACAAACATTATAAAGTAGAAATATTATATATGCAATCATAATAAAAAAATTCTTTAAAAACTCTCTGCACAATATAATCATAAAATCAATAAGCAATTAGAAATCTCGATAATTATATTTCATGATCACATAAGGTACACTGTTTTTATCATAATCATGTCCAATAACATGCAATCAAATGTTATTGATCCCAATTTCTTCCTTCAACAAATCAAAACATTCACAAGACCTCAATGTCAAAAATTTAATCATCAACTTCTACTTTTCATTTAGAAAATTAAATAATAGCACTTAAAAAGACTTCACATTTTTTTTAATGACTCAAAGGCAAGTGTGGCTCACTTTCAAATCACTAATGAATAAAAATTCAATAATAACTTTAATATGAAATTAAGAACCATAAAATTTATTATTGCAACAATAATTAATCTAGAAAAATATATACCAGGAAATCATATAAGTTTGAACGACTTATCAAAATGTCCAATCATCTAGCTTTTATTCAACATAATCAATACAAAACAAAGAATCCGAATAAAATCACTTAGTCCATATAATAATTAAGTGTCTATTTTCCAAACTCTTCTCTAGTTAAATAAGGCCTGATTAAATATTAGATAGAACCAAAACTCATCTATATTTATGAATTTAGCTAGTGGTCACAATCATAATATGCCTCCACATGTTATGGTCATAAGATCGAATCCGATAAATTTTGCAAATAGATCACAACATATTTCGCATTCAAAATAACTTTTTCCACCTAAAATATTGACTGCTTTTATTATTTCTCAATATATCACAAAATCACATAATTTGACATATCAAATATTTCAATAAAAATATTTGAAATTAGATAATCTTATGTAAGTATCTCAATACAAATTGAATCTTAGGTTGAAGAATATATGAATGCCTCACAAAGGAAATCATAAGAAAATATATATTTAATTATAACTAGAGAATACAACAAATTTTATTAATATCAAAACATGCAAATATGCTTTTTATAATCATTTTATGATTTTTTTCCGAGGAACAGAATACTTCCATCCAAACATGCAGAACTCATCTCAATTTAGATATATAAAATTAAAATTTATCATAAACAAATTTCCTTCATTAAAGTTGTTATATGTAAATGATCCATGATAATAATTATCAAAATATTAACAGATACAAATAGTCTATCAAACAAGATAAATGAAGCAAATATTTTATTTGACAAATGGAATAACCTTATTGGTTTTGACATGATGTAATCACCGCTACAGATATTCAAATCACTTCTACAATAATTATAGAGGTCAATACCTTCTCGTTTTCATAAATATAATTGACATCGAATCATAACATCCAAATTAAAAAATAAATAGCATCCAAAACAGACTGCTTTTAAGTTGTTGGAAAAAAATTAATAAAAGATTGGATCTATTAAATTAGAATTAAACCAAATTAACCACAGATCTAAATAGTTTGTCCTAATAAGAATTAAATAAGAGAAGGAAATTGCTTATCGTGGTTTTTCGATAAAGACCAAGACGAGCAAATAATGCTCTGTCCTTAGAAGTAGTTTCGCGCCCCCTTCGGTGAATTTGACCGGATGCATAATATTCCAACGCGCTATTCCCCAGGATTCAACAGCCGCCGGAAGCAATCGTGCACTCGATTTCTACTACTTATGAACAGATACGAAACTATAGTTCTGGTATCATGATTATAATAGAGAGGTAGATTTTATCGAATAAAAATAGGGAAGAACAAAAAAGAAATATGATTTTAAGGCTTTGGCGTTTTTTTATAAGGAGAAGACGAGCTATATGTTATACATAGGATTATAAAAGACTTTGAATATAAAAGAGAAATTTATTGCAATTAAAAGGAATTAAAGAGAAAGCAATTAATCCAATTTAACTGCTGCTAGAATTCATGCATGTGCGATGCATGTGAAAAATGGGAGTGGATATAATATAATGATAGTAAACATGTATGAATTAATAAAACATGAGTGGTTATCTAAAACCTTTTGTTCCAGGTTTCAAGATGCATGAATAGAAAAGGGGATTGACTTGGATGCTTTAGAATTTAGAGAAAAATTATAAAAATTTAAACACTTTTTTGAATTTATCTTTAAAAAATAACAAAATGACACATGTCAACCAATGAGTCATAGTTATAATAGTAGAGATAAAAAGCATCATAAAAAGATATTGTCAATAATATATATATATATATATATATATATATATATATATATATATATATGTTAAATTAAAAAATATGGATAAGCAGGAGATTTGAACCATTTGGTTTTGAAATACCAATATATATTTCCAATCGTTTGTTTCCGAACTAGTATCATTTATAATCATCAAAACAAAATAAAAATAAGTGGAATGAAAAATGTCAAGTACTTACCAGTAAAAGAGTAGTTGTAGTCAGGGGAAGCGAAGAGGACAGCATCAGCTTCAGCAATCCTCTTTCTGAATGCCTCCACAGCCTGAGGATACGCGCCGCCGACCTCGAGATCGGTGTTGAGGAACGGCAGGGACGAGATGTCGACGTACTCAATCTGCATCCCATCTATGGATTCTTCACACAACTTAATTGCTTCACCGAAATTTAATTAGGGGAACAATTTATTCATTAGCTAAGGATCAACAAATAAACTTATTACAAATTAATTATTAATCTTGAAATGAAGTTACCGGAAAAGAGGAGGCCGCGGTTGTAGGAGGCCGCGCGAAGAGACCCACAGATGGCTGCCACTTTGATTTTGGGCTTTGCTGCTTCTGCTGCTTCTTTTTCCATTTGTTTCTCTTTTTTCTCTTCTGTTATCTGTTGCTGCTGCTGCTATTGCTAGTGATTTCACAATAGAAAGATGGGAATCTTGATGATCCTATTTAAGAACTAAAAAGTGGGTTTTTATTTTTGGTTTTTATATGATACCGCTAAAACTTAAAACAATTCTTGAAACCAATCTGTTGTTTAAATAAGACACTCTGTCCAAATAAAGTAGATTAGGAGCAATCTCCCTTGAAGCCCTCAAATTGTCCTCCTCTTTCAAAGCTTATCTTCTAGGCTATCAATTGATTTTTGCTTATAATTTATATGGAGAGTTGGTTTCAGAAAATATTTTAAGGATTTTCTTTTCGAAAAATGCAAGTTTTAGGGTCCTATATCAAAAAGACCCTGCTGTATATCTTTGAAAGTGCAATTGTCATTTTCTTATTGAGCCGTGTTGGACTTTGGCACAACTTGTGTTGACACATTGTAAATGGCATAAATTTTGAAACATATGGTTTGGATCAATATATCTCGCCAGAATAATAAAAGGTCTCAATAAGAAAAAAACATGTCCTTCAAAAAATTGACCATGCACCACTGTTTTGGGACAATGGGGGACTATTTAAGATATGTTTGGATATGGAGTTAGGATAACCATAGCCTATTATTAAGTTGACGTAGCCTATTATTAAGTTGAGGCAGGTGCAAAATGTGTTTTGCAAGACCCATCGAAGAATGGAATATACAAAACTTTGATGATACTGGAGTTGAGATAATCGTAGTTATCTTAATTCCAAAATGATTGCCAAACAAGTTGAAGTTAGAATTTTGGAATGTAGTATTGCTATCTTCAAGAAACTCATGTTTAGAAAACTCAACTCCATTTCCTAAAGGGAGGCCTTATGATAACTTTTCTGGATTCTAAAGCATATTACACTTCATATACTTTTCATGTCCCTCTTTTGTCCTGTACAAATTGGTACAAAACTAAATATTTTTAAATCATGTTCATTTACCGGGCCTAGAATATTAGACGACGAAAATTAAAATGAATGGTGCGGAAGGTTTAGAAAAAGCAATGTATGGTTAAATTTTTGACCATCCTATAAAAAAGAAAGCCTATTGCACGTGCGATTCACATGACATACACTAGATAAAGCCTGTGTTTAGAATCAATATACATGGGTAAATGTTGTGTATAGAATGAATGCATCATGCATATGCAATTTTAGAAGAGTTTTTTTCCCTCACACTTGGATGTTGTGAAGGGTGTTTCGTATATGTTCAAGACTGCAGTTCCAGAAAAGGGCCAGACGTCTGTAGCAATGAGTTTCAGACGTCTGGCATTAAAGTCATCTCAACCCGAGACTTTGGCATAGACGTCTGAATCTAAAAGACTCAGACGTCTGAACCTCATCAGTTCAAACGTCTATCAAGTGCTCTATCTTTTATAGAGAAAAAACAGACGTCTTCCAATCAAAGGTTTAAACGCCTTAGAGCTAAGTTCAGAATTTTGAGTTCGAGATTTATCTCGAAAATTAGGTATCTAGTGGCAGTTTTGTAAATTCTGGGATCTTATTACAACTTAAATTGTATAGGCTATATATAAAATTTTAGGATTATTAATTAGGGAGAATATTTTTTGATCATAAAGTTTAAAGGGAGATGACGATGCCTCCATAAAGAATCGAAGAATATCGACTAAGGAAAACTTGTAGAGATAGAGAGAGCAAGGTGATTTCGTTGGAGATCTAGAAGAGGGATACTTGTAATCAACTTGTAAGGTTTTATTCATTCTCTTAAGTTATAATAAAGGTACTCCCTGTTTCCTTCCATTAATCTCTTGTGTTATTTATTATTGCGGTTTGCATCAAATTTTGTTATTCTTCTATAAAGGGATCTAAATTTATAGATCCGTAAAGTTTTCCACTGCGCCGATTGATTTGTAGTCTCAAAAATTGGTATTAGAGCTGCGTTTTATAGTTTTGCAATTTAAGTTTATAATGGACGACGACGCTTGTGTCCGCTCTGTTGGATATAGTGCCCTCAGAGTCGATTATTGGATCGCAGGCACGTGATTGCAATGATTGAGGGAGGATCTATGCCGGTAGGACAATCTTACTCAGAATGATTATATACTATCTGGTTTGTCTTTATCATCGTGTACATGTTTTAGGTGACATTGTGGTTCACTATTACACGTTGATGGAGAATGGTATGCTACCATGGTTTATCTTTATCATCGTGTACTGCTTTAGGTGACCTTACAGATCACTATTACACGTTGATAGAGCCCTTAGGATTCTTACTTGACTACCAGCAGTATGATGGCGTGTAAGTCTACGGTAGCGCCCCGGCCGTCTACAGACGCCAAATGCGGAACAAAAACTTTTTAACTGGCGCTATCGTATACTATAACCCGGATTTGCCATTATTGCTAAACTAACAAACTGTAAAGAGTGTAGAAAGGTTATACCGAACGATCTGAGTCCTTCGTTCTTTAACCATCATCCCACGCTCCGTTGCGGCTGCTCCGATCTCGTCGATCTCCGATCTGCTCGTCTAGGTGGCACCACGTCAACGATTCTTTAAACGGGCTCCCGCCTCTGACTCGAGGCAACTCGGTCGTCAAGTTTGCTAAAAGAGACGACCAAGAATGATGTAGAGAATGTGTAGAATATTTTGTCTCGTTACGTCCAAGGCTATGGACGAACGGTTAATGAAGTTGCCACTCGAATCGGATGATGGAATGAAATGAGCTATGGAATTTCCATGCACCCCAAAACTATCATAATCTTTTTCCAAATGAATTATCAAGTGTGTGTGAGAGAGAAGAGAGGGGCCGGCCATATATAAGAGAGGGGTGAGTGTAGGAGAGGGGGGAGATGACAATAAGAAAATATCTAGTGTGAACACAATAAATGAAACTAATGAATCACTAATCCTAGTCACCAAAACCATTAATGCAACATATGAGTCATAAGCCTAATCACCACTTCTAGAACCTTCTAGAAGCATCCATACTCTTCTCAAGAAAAGACAAAATCCGTATTTAACCAAATGTTAAATACGGCTGATAGAAAACTGGAAACTGGCAACTTCCAAAAGCGATCCCGAAACGAATTTCAGGATAACCCCGTAGCTGTATAAATATACCCGCATTTGTATTACGACCGAATATAAATGCAACTGAGACAAAGATATTATATCTACTCAATATAATACTCGGATCCGGCTTAAACCAAACCCCACCAGTATCATCTGCCCGAAATATGACACGTGCGTAAACGCACGTGCATTTTCCGAACCCTGCCATAAAACCATACGGCCTCTACAACGTTTCGCCCGACCTTGGAAAACTGTCTGTGGGGGACTCTAATGACTCGTCAGTACCCTGACAGTGGGTTTAACCACAAACCGTCAGCGGCACTAGCTATGCGTAACGGCTGTCCATGGACTGACCTCAAGGGATGCCGATGAGCGAACTCATCCGGAAACCCTACTGAGCCTAACAGTGACAATGTATATATAGTCCGGTCCGTTCGTCTATGAGTATCGCATATCTGCCTAGGGGGCTAGTAACGTCAGACCCCCAATAGCAGTATAAGTCGTGTCGGAGTGTAGCCTCAAAACACCCTGAGATACTACTGGAGTACCTACCAGTAAATCTTCTGCCACGGCCGTGGGCTTTGTGTAATGGCTCTCCTAGACACAGCACGATCTCACCCCCAATACCGGGAGAGACGAATCCCCTGCCGATCCGCTCACGTGCCTCCATGTGGCTCGGGACTGTACCCAAAAACTACCTGTTTGCACGACTCCTTTGAGCCGTGGTAGGGTAGAAATCAAAGCACAGTGGGAACTCACACGAGACAAATGACGACCTCAGGTCGATGAACTAACCTGTACACATGTCACCAGGGAACTGCTATCTGACGATATGTATAATACCAACTAGCAGATTCCCGGCGTGTCCTGTCCGGTGTACTCATAACCCAATGAGCACCTGTATACATCTTAGGTGATCCAACCGACACCAGTGGCTTGTGAGACCGGCCACTGCCCCTCGTCGGGGTCTCGACTGTATACACTAGTCTACTCCAGAGTATCGATGCCCTGTCTCGAAACTCCCACAACTAGGGACCACAATTAAGGATATGCATATAAACCACCCAACTCTCACGTATATGATCGCTATCATACTGTTGGTAGTAAAACAAGATCCTAAGGGCTCTATCAAAATGTAGCAGTGATCAGTCACCTGAACCTGTACACGACTGATAAAGGCAAACCAGATAGCATACTATCATCTCGAGTAAGACTGTCCTACCGGTATAGGTCCTCCGCAATTATTGCAATCACGTACCTGCGATCCAATAATTGACTCTGAGGGCACTATATCCAACAATCTCCCACTTGCACTTAAGGCTAATTATTGCGATGTCGACTACTCACAGCCCATGTGAAACCGAACATCCAATTCCTCTACTAATCAGTTTCACAAAGCCCGTTTGTAAAACTATTGTGTTCGAGAAATAGCCTCAGTGAGTGGATTCGCCCAGAAGTTTCATTCTATATCTCTCTAAATCTCAAGTTTGCGGAGAAAGTCATCTCCCGAATTGAGTAATACCTGTCTTAGAATATGTCTGGATATCTGATGGGACCTAGTTCATAAATGAACTCCAAATCCAAACTTCTTAGACTGTATCGATCACTGAACCTAATCAGTATCCGGCACCATGCCACCCACAGTATCCTCTTGGACCACCTGTCCATAATACTGTCCCTCGTTAGAGGGAAAACTATAACTCTGACAATTACTCTGTCAATCATGTCACCTTTGAAGCCTGGAATGATAACCGTCTCCCGAAGGAGGCTGCCGTCATCAAATCCGTAGAACATCCACTTATGTTCTAAAACTGCTTCCTTATGTCTCTCCAGGATTGGATTAATACAAACTTATCGCATCTAGTGCAAAAACAACATCTGGTGTGGTACTTGACACCTCACGATTGACTCAATTGCCTAAGCAAGTGATCTGCCAATCATGCACAGCCCTCTCCCCTTTAGTCTATACGACACCTTTAGAAAGGGTGACTCCATCACCTGCAGGTACACCACCATGCCAGGAGTCATCTATTCTAAAAACCATTAGAATACTGTCAAAGTACCCACATTGGGAAACTACCCAAATCCAGATCTAAAACCATAGATCTAGAAACCAGAATGTCAAGTATTATATCCATATCCTATCTGGAGAAACAACTGTGTGACGACCACAGTACAACCGATCGTAGTATAGGAATTTTACTTCCTACTCTGTGTATGTCATCCCGATATCATGACATCACACGCTACTACCTTCTTAACAGATCCATCCCCTATTCTGATGAAGTCAAACCCATGACTGTCACATCAAAATTAGATGATCTATCTCCGCTATAAGTGCTCTAGTCTATAAATAGACATAACCTACTTGCCCACTATACTTCCGCTGCTCCTACTGACTACGACAACCCTCTGACAGAATAATATACACGTGCACTTTCAAAGCTAGTTTAGAACGACGCTATACTTATCCTCCTGCCTGGTCTCATAATCTGGAACAACAGTAGTGTCAAGTCTGGGTAAACAAGAACCTCCCTGTCACCGTCCTTGAGGCTACCGAAGTACCTCTCGGGTGTCTGAGCTTACCCACCATATCTGTGGAGTGGCTAATGGAATGTCAAACCTGATTAAATATATAGGTCCTATTAAATTTTCCGTAATCGTTCGCGGTTCTGGAATCACTTCCAGTTCTACCATACTCCCACTACTGTTTTCTGAAAAAATCCATTTTACTAAAACTGTGGCGAGTCAAGAACAATATCACTATTGATCTTCCAAATGGTAGAATATCAACCCTAGTCATAGCCAGGGTCAACCCACAAACAGCCATTACAGAAACGTGCCCTGAGTTATCCAGTGTCTGGTTTTAAGCATAAGCTGGACAACTCCCCGTAGCTTAACATCGTTAAGATATGGACCATTCTATATCCAATATAGAAACTTTGGCACTAATTTAATTGGAACCATATTCAATCATGCAGCTGTCTCCAGTGCATATCATCTTAATGGAGAGAGGCTGATCAGCATTATTCAACTTAGGAATCCATCCAATTATGAGTAACCTGAAAGAGAAACAAGTTTCTCAAAACCATTATTATCATCTGAATACCAATCACAAGAATCTACATCTTCGATCTCTTTGAAGAATCCCGATACTTGTGACACCTGGTTCTCTACTTTATTCTTATACCCACAACTTCTCAAAACTTAGACCTTGTATTTCTACGAAACACTTGTCTAAAAACTAGAGAAATCATAAGTAAACAGAACATAGTACGAGGACCTACCCCTTTGTCCTGATGGACACTGGACAACATACAATACTCTATATAAGTCCGCTGAGTTGAATAACTCAAAACCTGTGCGTCGTAGGTTGAAAACTGTACCCTGGCGATTTCCTCAAATATCACCAATTACAACGAATTCTGATATAATGAGGATAATTACCTAATTCCCAATAACTTACTCCCACTCATCATCTGTAAAACCATACAGATATGAGAATGAAACCTGGTAAATACATACCCTTGGAGTAAGTATCTAATCGGGAAAACAGTTTTCGTTTAACAATGCACTGAAACATGAAAATGTTTCGTAGGGGTATCCTGGTATTCCTAGTAATGCCTCTTTTATAATCCAATTCATGACTTTAACCGTATATTTCTTTGCCTTCTCTCCAAATCTTTTTATTTGTCTTTAATCGTTACCTTCTGTACACCTTCGTTAGGCTAAATGGTTTTCTTCCTTCCCTACCGTTCGGCACCAGCCTATGGTTTGGAAGAAGACTATTCAGTAAGCATAATAGGTGTACCCTCCCAAACCAAGGAGTACTTACATCTTGAGAGAAGGTGATGATAAAAGACAACTGAATAATACCTCATTCCATTAAAGGTGAAATAGGAGTGGCGATGAAGTACGCGGTTTGGTAGTGAATGATATCAGTCGCAATTTACTTTGCCCTCTTTCTAATCCCTTTATTTTGTCTTTACATATTACCTTCTGCACACCCTACTTAGGCTAATTGGTTTTCTTCATTCCCTACCTTTCGGCACATGTCTACAGTTTGGAATAAGACTATCCAATAAGCGTAATAGGTGTACTCTTCTAAACCAAGGAGCCCTCGCAACCTGAGAGAAGGTGATAATAAAAGACAACTGAATAAACCAATTCTATTTCTCCTGAACCTGGATCCATCCTCGAAGAAGTCCCTTCGAGTTCGTATATAACCATACGATGAATCTATCCAATGGAAGTGGATGTCCGTAGTAATACGGGGTGTTCTGAGAAATCCAAAGGGTAAAAGAAGGAGTGGCAATGACTTATGCAACACGGACAATCCAAAAGCCAGTATTTTAAGAAGGTTCGGTCAACTTGGTCACTGAGTCATAGTCTAGGGTCGGTCAAAGGTCGCTGCCAAAGAGAGAGAGAAAAGAAACACTCTGCGTGCACTCTAACCTAGATCAGAATGGTTATCACTTTATCTAATCCGGAAACCTCCCACTGTCCTGTCAAATTCTCCTCCAAACCTGAAAGAAGAATCAATCGGGATTACCCGAAGAGTAAACCAACTCATCAGTGGGAATCAGGATCCAACTCTCATCGCATGATAACGTGACGGAATCCACTCACGTTACTCACACTCCAGAAGGTATGCGCATACTTGGCAAGTTTCAGTTTCTTTAGAAATTCCCGATATGATTTTTGCCCCATACTCTTATAACCTTGGCTTTGGTCAAAATGTCATAAGTCACATGCCAAGTTCTACCCGTCACTATCTTGTCAATTTGAACCCACCCGCACATGCCCCTGACTTTGGCCAATCGGCAGAATGACTGTCCCAAACCAACTCATCTATCTATGCAACAAATGAATACCCAGCAGCTACCAAATACTATGCCTTAACTTTGGCTAAAATGCATAGCTTGAATACTACTGAATACCCAAAAGAAATGACGGAGGGCTACGGCTGGTTTTTGGCGAAAAACCTTTAACGTAGTGAACTTGATATCGCTGAAGGAACCAGATAGCTTTTTATAAAAATATAGTGGCGAAAACCTTTTGCTAAAGAGGTCACTCCCGGTGAAGGGATCTCGGCTCTTTCCTCGTGGAATGAGGTGCAGGATATTCCACTGAATACCGCGATGCAAAGCAACTTGTAATCAACTATAGTGAAGTTATTACCCTGACACAAACTTCTGCCCAAGGGGTTATTCCCGGTGAAGGGATATGGGCCCTTGTCTCGTTGAATGAGGTGCAGGATATTCACACCGAATACCGCTATGCAAAACAAAAGGAAACGTTTTTGTAATAACACCTTTTAAAATTGTTCCAACAACTCCAAAACAGGTTTGTTTTCCTTTGCATTGATCAGAATCAACGCAGTCCCATCAATCAATCACACCAGAAAAGAACGAAAATAAAATGTACGTATATGCCATCCGCATTCGTCACTGGGTCCCGTCATCATCCGTTAGGTTACTTAACTAACGACAGAGCGGGGACTGGACTAGCGCGGGTGCAAAACATATACAACATCTAATAGTATAAATACCAATATACAATAATCGCTCCAGGCGTGATAATATGCAACATTACAGAAAAGTAATAAGCATCACAGAACAATACAGATAATCTGGGATCCCCGGGTTTCACAGAGCCGCTGCTGAAACCCGACGTTCCCCTGGTCGTGTGGATAGCCTGTGCAATGAAACCTAGACCCCTATGGGTGCGGCAAGTTACCCGCCAAAACCTGAAGTGAGGTAGTCCCCCACAGCATAGTGAATGGAACACCCGGCACTTCACGGAATCCGGTAAATTGAGCACCCCTCCTTGGGTCAACCTGAACCCCCTACGAGTGCAGCGAATAGTCTGCCAATTCTAGAGTGAGGTCCCTCTGCCTCTCAAAGCCATGAGATGCGGACCCGTTGCCCTCCCGAACCCGGCTATCTGTGCACTCCGTCGCGGGGTAAACCTAGTACAGAAATAAATAATAGTACAACAGGTACATCTACCGCAACCTGGTCGTGCCCCAAAAGAATATTATACAACAGGCAGTGACGGCAGTCCACATGTTGGACGCTCGTCCCGCAATATCAAATGTACAAATAAATCCAAACTGCACTATCATTGCACACTGCTATCCACCACGACAAATCCGCAACATCACAGCACAACACAGAACATCAACGCGAATGTCACGTTTGTAAACCCGTCTAAAAGAACTATAGCAATCAGACGCGGTTTACCGATCAAATGACATTCCCGGTCGGAGATATAATGTAAGCACTGTAAACTAACTTGTTTAAATTTCGATCGACTAAATATCACGAAGTGAGCCCCACGAACATCTGTTGAACAGTAACAAAATCTGGGCCCAAAAGATATATACCAAAAACCTCAAATTCCAACATAGAAACTACTGTGCAAATTTGGGGCCATGATCTCACAGAATGGCCGCGGATGCGCAGTCAAACCTATGGTTTGACCGCGATTCCGCGGCGGTCTTGTCGAATCACATGCCCAAATTTGTACGGTGTGCTTAGAAAACCCTGCACATATTTCTGTGATATGTAAAATAATTTTTGGAACCCTTTAAAAATCAACAGAAACTGTGAACTTGAAATTTTGCAGTTTTTGATATTCAGTCCGATCGATGTTTTAAACGCGTTAGCACAAGTTAGTAAAGCAAAATGGTGAGGCTCTGATACCACTGTAAGTCTACGGTAGCGCCCCGGCCGTCTACAGACGCCAAATGCGGAACAAAAACTTTTTAACTGGCGCTATCGTATACTATAACCCGGATCTGCCATTATTGCTAAACTAACAAACTGTAAAGAGTGTAGAAAGGTTATACCGAACGATCTGAGTCCTTTGTTCTTTAACCATCATCCCACGCTCCGTTGCGGCTGCTCCGATCTCGTCGATCTCCGATTTGCTCGTCCAGGTGGCACCACGTCAACGATTCTTTAAACGGGCTCCCGCCTCTGACTCGAGGCAACTCGGTCGTCAAGTTTGCTAAAAGAGACGACCAACAATGATGTAGAGAATGGGTAGAATATTTTGTCTCGTTACGTCCAAGGCTATGGACGAACGGTTAATGAAGTTGCCACTCGAATCGGGTGATGGAATGAAATGAGCTATGAAATTTCCATGCACCCCAAAACTATCATAATCTTTTTCCAAATGAATTATCAAGTGTGTGTGAGAGAGAAGAGAGGGGCCGGCCATATATAGGAGGGGGGTGAGTGTAGGAGAGGGGGGAGGTGACAATAAGAAAATATCTAGTGTGAACATAAAGTGTGAACACAATAAATGAAACTAATGAATCACTAATCCTAGTCACCAAAACCATTAATGCAACATATGAGTCATAAGCCTAATCACCACTTCTAGAACCTTCTAGAAGCATCCACACTCTTCTCAAGAAAAGACAAAATCCGTATTTAACCAAATGTTAAATACGGCTGATAGAAAACTGGAAACTGGCAACTTCCAAAAGCGATCCCGAAACGAATTTCAGGATAACCCCGTAGCTGTATAAATATACCCGTATTTGTATTACGACCGAATACAAATGTAACTGAGACAAAGATATTATATCTACTCAATAGAATACTCGGATCCAGCTTAAACCAAAGCCCACCAGCATCATCTGCCCGAAATATGACACGTGCGTAAACGCACATGCATTTTCCGAACCCTGCCATAAAACCATACGGCCTCTACAACGTTTCGCCCGAACTTGGGAAACTGTCTGTGGAGGACTCTAATGACTCGTCAGTACCCTGGCAGTGGGTTTAACCACAAACCGTCAGCGGCACTAGCTATGCGTAACGGCTGCCCATGGACTGACCTCAAGGGATGCCGATGAGCGAACTCATCCGGAAACCCTACTGAGCCTAACAGTTACAATGTATATACAGTCCGGTCCGTTCGTCTATGAGTATCGCATATCTGCCTAGGGGGCTAGTAACGTCAGACCCCCAATAGCAGTATAAGTCGTGTCGGAGTGTAGCCCAAAAACACCCTGAGATACTACTGGAGTACCTACCAGTAAATCTCCTGCCACGGCCGTGGGCTTTGTGTAATGGCTCTCCTAGACACAGCACGATCTCACCCCCAATACCGGGAGAGACGAATCCCCTGCCGATCTGCTCACGTGTCTCCATGTGTCTCGGGACTGTACCCAAAAACTACCTGTTTGCACGACTCCTTTGAGCCGTGGTAGGGTAGAAATCAAAGCACAGTGGAAACTCACACGAGACAAATGACGACCTCAGGTCGATGAACTAACCTGTACACATGTCACCAGGGAACTGCTATCTGACGATATGTATAATACCAACTAGCAGATTCCCGGCGAGTCCTGTCCGGTGTACTCATAACCCAATGAGCACCTGTACATCTTAGGTGATCCAACTGACACCGGTGGCTTGTGAGACTGGCCACCGCCCCTCGTCGGGGTCTCGACTGTATACACTAGTCTACTCCGGAGTATCGATGCCCTGTCTCGAAACTCCCACGACTAGGGACCACAATTAAGGATATGCATATAAACCACCCAACTCTCACGTATATGATCGCCATCATACTGTTGGTAGTAAAGTAAGATCCTAAGGGCTCTATCAAAGTGTAGCAGTGATCAGTCACCTGAACCTGTACACGACTGATTAAGGCAAACCAGATAGCATACTATCATCTCGAGTAAGACTGTCCTACCGGTATAGGTCTTCCGCAATCATTGCAATCACGTACCTGCGATCCAATAATTGACTCTGAGGGCACTATATCCAACATGGCGATCATATACGTGGGAGCTGGGGTCTATAAGCACATCCTTAAAAGGTCCCTAGTCGTGGGAGTTTCGAGACTGGGCATCGATACTCCATTAGTAGACTAGTGTATACAGTCGAGACCCCGACGAGGGGCGGTGGCCGGTCTCACAAGCCATTGGTGTCAATTGGTTCACCTAAGATATATACAGGTGCTCGTTGGGTTATGAGTACACCGGACAGGACTCGCCGGGAATATGCTAGTTGGTATTATACCTGACGTCAGATAGCAGTTCCCTGGTGACATGTGTACAGGTTAGTTCATCGACCTGAGATCGTCATTTGTCTCGTGTGAGTTCCCACTGTACTTTGATTACTACCCTACCACGGCTCAAAGGAGTCATGCAAACAGGTTTTAGTTGGGTACAGTCCCGAGCCACATGGAGGCAAGTGAGCGTATCGGCAGGGGTTTCGTCTCTCCCGGTATTGGGGGTGAGATCGCGCTGTGTCTAGGAGAGCCATTACACGAAGCCCTCGGCCGAGGCAGGAGATTTATTGGTAGGTATTCCAGTAGTATCTCAGGGTGTTCTGGGCTACACTCCGACACGACTTGTACCGCTTTTGGGGGTCTGACTTTTACCAGCCCCCTAGGCCCGACATACGATACTCATAGACGAACGGACCGGACTGTACGGATATTGTCACTGACAGGCTCAGTAGGGTGTCAGGATGAGTTCGCTCATCGACCTCCCTTGTGGTCAATACCTGGTAGCCCGTTACGTACGGCTAATACCTCTGACGTGCTAGTGGTTAAATCCACAGCCAAAATATTGACGAGTCTTTAGAGTCTCCCACAGACAGTTTCTCAAGTTTCGGGCGAAACCCTGTAGAGGCCGTATGGATTTATGGCAGGGTTCGAACGTACGCGTGCACCTGTGCACGCGTTATGGTTCGAACGGATAATACTAGCGGGCTTTGGTTTAAGCCAGATCCTAGTATTACACAGTGTAGATTTTGTCTCATTGCATTTGTATTCGGTCGGAATACAAATGCGGGTATGTATATACAGTCGCGGGGTTTCCTGTAATCTATTACGGGATCGCTTTTTGGTGTTACCTGTTTGCATTCCGTTTCGGCCATTTTTCCTTTATTCCTTCTTGGCTGAAATTCCTTTGATGGAGGGGGTTCTTTTTGCAAATGTGCAATTAGTAATGGAGAGGGTTTTTTGTGGCACATGGTTGCTTCATGATGGTTCTAGCATGTTATGATTATTCATGCATCATTACTTGCTTTTTGTGAATGGATTGATTAGGAAATGAGTGTGACAATACTTCCTCCTCATCATCACACTTTTTCCTTATGCTCACCCATTCCTTTTCCTTGTGCTCACCCCCTTTGACATTTTCCCATTTGCCAATATATTGGCCGGCCACATTTTAGAGAGAGAGGGGATTCTTTTGGTGGTGGGAAAATGTTGATCTCATTTTTGCTTGCAAAAATTCCTTAGCTCATCCTCATAGTTCATTCCTCCATCCAAAAATGGCAACTTCATTAACTCTCGAGACATAGCGTTCTACACTCAGTCTACAGCAATCTTGGACACGTCGGCTTGCCAACTTCGTGTCCGAGTTGCCTCGGTTCAGAGGTGGGAGCCCATAAAAAGATTTCTCGATGTGGTGCTCTTCCGACGAGGAGACCGGAGATCGGTGATGCCGCGAGGAGCTTGGGATGGTGGCCGAAGACCGAAGGACACGGATCGCTCGGTATAGCTCTCTACCCTTTCTCCAGTTAGCTAGTAGTAGATTAATGGTCCGATCTGGGTTTATAGTCCGCGGTAGTGCCGGTTTCTAGTTAAAGAAAAGTTTTTGTTTCCGCATTTTGGCCTCGGACAGACGGCCAGGGTGCTACCGTCGACTTACATGGTATCAGAGCCACGCCTTTAACCTTTACTAGCTTGCTCTAACGTGTTTAGAATTTCGATCGAACAAAAATTCCGAAACCGCGTTTTCAAAAGCATCAGTTTCTGTCGATTTTCATTTGTTATCAAAAAATTATTTGGTATGTTGCAGAAATACGTGCAGGGTTTTCTGAGAACACTGAAGAAAATTGGTACCATGATATTACTGTAGAGCCGCGGAACCGCGGCCATAACCCCATTTTGGCCGCGGTTCCGCCGCCGAACAGTGGTTTCACAGCACTAAATTTCTACAGTAGCTCTCTGACTTGAAAACGGGGTTTTTGGTATATTCTGTTTGGGCCCAGATTTATTTTGAGTGCTACAGTTGTACTTGGGGCCCACTTGGGGAAATTTAGTCGATCGAAAATTTTAAACATGTTAGTTCACAGTATTTACATTATATCTGCGACCGTGAATGTCATTTGATCGGTAAATCCTGTTTAATTGCTATAGCCCTTTTAGACGGATTTGCGAACGTGACATTCACGTTGATGTTCTGTGTTGTGCTGTGATGTTGCGGATTTGTCGTGGTGGATAGCCTGGATGCAATGGTAGTACAGTTTGGTTGTATATGTACATTTGATATTGCGGGGCGAGTGTCCGACATGTGGACTGTCGTCACTGCCTGTTTGTATATTATTCTTTTGGGGCACGACCGGGCTGAGGTCGATGTACCCGTTGTATATTTTTACTTTCTGTACTAGGATTTCCCCGCGGTAGGGTGCACGGATAGCCGGGTTCTAGAGGGCAACGGACCCACATCTCATGGCTTTGAGACGGAGGGGGCTTCACTCTAGAATTAGCGAGCTATTCGCCGCACTCGTAGGGGGTACAGGTTGACCCAAGGAGGGGTGCTCAAGTTACCGGATTCCGTGAAATACTGGGTGGTCCATTCACGTTGTTGAAGGGGGCGGTCTCGCTTCAGGTTTTGGCGGGTAACTTGCCGCACCCGTAGGGGTCTAGGATTTCATTGCACAGGTTATCCACACGACCAGAGGAATGTCGGGTTTCAGTAGCGACTCTATGAAACCCGGGGATCCCAGATTATTTGTATTGTTCTGTGATACTTATTACATTTCTGTGATGTTGCATTTTATCACGCCTTGAGCGAATATTATATATTGATATATATACTAGTAGATATTATATATGTTTTGCATCCGCGCTAGTCCAGTCCCCGCTCTGTCGTTAGTTAAGTAACCTAACGGGTGATGACGGGACCCAGTGGCGAATGCGGATGGCATATACATACATCTTATTTTCGTTCTTTATTGGTGTGATCAATTGATGGGACTGTATTGATTCGGATCAATCCAAGCTAAACAAACCTATTTCTGATGTTGTTGGAACATTTTTCTATAAAAAAAGACTGTTATTGCAAGGATATTCTCTTTTGTTTTGCACAGTGGTATTCGTTTATGAATATCCAGCACCTCAGTCGACGAGGCAAGGGCCGAGATCCCTTCACCGGGAGTGACCCTTTGGACAGAAGTTTTCATCAGGGTAATAACTTCACTATAGCGGATTGCCTTTTGCTTTGCATCGTGGTATTTAGTTGAAATATCCTGCACCTCATTCTACGGGGAAAGAGCCGAAATCCCTTCACCGGGAGTGACCTCTTTAGCAAAGGTCTTCGCCACTATATTTTTATAAAAAAGCTATTCGGTTCCTTCAACGATATCAAGTTCATCATGTTAAAGGTTTTTCGCCAAAAACCATTCGTAGCCCTCCGTCATCTCAGAAAGGTAGCACTTAGTATTCATACTATGTATGTTGGCCTACGTCAAGGCTGTAAGTCCACGTTGCCAACCCCGGTTCTTGCGGGGAGGCGGAAACGGTATAAAAATTAAATTTTTAGCGCAAGGGGCAACATGGACTAACAAAGTCGGGATCTTTTCTAAACTAAACTAGCAAGAAAGCTAAAGAGAGTTAGCTACTCGGAAAAGAGGTTATACCTAACTTGAACTCCTTCTTCTTGAAACATTTGTAGGGGTTTGATGGTGCTTTCCTCGTCGCCTTCTTCCGTCAAAGATGGATCCACCTGAGGGTTCAACCTTCGGGCTCTTTCTCGAACTTTGAGTGAACTAGGATCTTTGGCTTGCTAAACCTCTAACCCTAGAGTGAGTAGAGAGTGGCTTTGGGATGTTTTTATCTCAAGGAGATGGATTCTCAACACATGAGAAGGGAGCTCCTTGAACTAGAGGAGGAGGAAGAAGAAGAGAGGAGAGAGAAGTGTTATGATAGAATGAGAGCTTTTCATTTTACAACCATAACAAAAAGAGAAAATGAATTATCAAAGTAATAATAATAATGTAAATGAAATAGTTGATGGATGGTTTGGAATGACCACTATCATTACACACATTAAATGGATTTTGCTAGAATCAAAGAGCATCTTTGATATGTAATGATGATGGTCAAACATTCAACTATGGTCAACTAGTCAACCTTGGTCAACAAGTCAACAAACCTAACCATGACACAATTTCATTTAATTAATATTATTAATTGATATATCAAAAAACCATTAGGGTTTGGAAAAAGACGACTGTCAACTATGCATACGCACCCGTTCCGAAACCCTAATGAAAATCCTCTTCCTCCGCCTCAATCAACTGTGCATACACACCCGCATTCTTGTTCCGAGGAACATGAATACTATGAGATAAAATCAACCCCAAAACATATACCAGTATCTGGCTCAAACCAGAGCCTGCTAGTAATATCTGTCCGGACTCCAAACGTGCACAAGTGCGCGGATGAGAACGAACCCTGTCGCAAAACCATGCGACCTCTACTCAGTTTTGCCCAGAGGCGAATAGCCCTCTGTGTGGGACTCTAAAGACTCGACACTACGCTGGCAGTGGGTTTAACCACAGACCGCAAGCGGCACTAGCTGTGCGTAACGGTCCCCAGGTAGATGCCGATGAGAAGACTGACGAGGTGAACCCCATCTGAACTCCTACTGAGTCTGAATGTGACAGTCTCCGTACAGTCCGGTCTGTTCGTCTGATACATCGCATGTCGGGCCTAGAGGACGGTAAACGTCAGTCCCCTAATAGCGGTACAAGTTGTGTCGGAGTGAAGCCCAAAACACCCTGAGATAACACTGGAAACCTACCAGTATATCTCGCTTGCCCTGGCCAGGGACTACTCGTGTAATGGCTCTCCTAGACACAGCGCGATGTCAACCCCCAATACCGGGAGAGACGAATCCTGTCTAACCGTCACTGCCTCCAAGTGCTTCGGGACTGCACCCAACTACCACCTGTTTGCACGACTCCTTTGAGCCGTGGTAGGGTAGTAATCAAAATACAGTGGGAACACACTCGAGGCGAAGTGCCAGTGTCAAGTCAGCGGACTAAGCTGTACTCATGTCACCTGGGAACTGATAACTGACGATAGGTATAATACCAACTTGTCAGTTCCCGACGAGTCCTGTCCAGTGTACTCATAACCTAACGAGCACCCGCATACTATCTCAAGTACGACGTATTGACGGCTGTGGGACAGACCGTCTCCCACACTGGGATGAGAAGCGCATACGCCAGTCTACTCCGGAGTATCGATGCCCTGTCTCGATAGTCCTGCGACTAGGGACCTGTATAAGGATGTGCTTATAGATTACCCAGCCACCACTAGTGTGACTGCCATCACAACGCTGGTAATCAAGCAAAGATCCTAAGGGCTCCACTAATGCGTATAGGTGATATGATAAAAAAAACACATGTACACATTGAAGTAAAAACAAACCAAGTAGCATACTACTATTTTGAGCAAGATTGTATATACAAGGTGAATATCCCAAGCTTCCATTAAGTAATATACAAACCAGTATGATACAGTAATGGCCTCTAGGGCATATACACTAACAGTCTCCCACTTGCACTAAGGCCATGTACTGGCGTATCGAAGACCTATCATCTCGATCAGCCGCTCGAACTGAGTCTGGGGCAGGGCCTTGGTGAATGGATCTGCAGTGTTTTCTTCTGAAGCAGCCCTCCGAACCTCGATCTCCTTGCGATCCACGATCTCTCTGATCAGGTGATACCGCCTCAAGATGTGTCTGGATCTCTGATGGGACCTTGGTTCCTTCGCTAAAGCTATATCCCCGTTGTTGTCGCAATACAGAGGTATTGGATCAACAATGGACGGAACCACCTGAAGTTCTTTCAAGAACTTCCTCATCCAGACACCTTCTTTTGCGGCATCAGATGCAGCGATGTATTCCGCTTCCATCGTCGAGTCTGTAACGGTTTCCTGTTTGGAACTCTTCCAACACACCGCCCCTCCATTGAGGGTAAAGACAAAACCCGACATGGACTTGGAATCATCCTTGTCACTCTGGAAGCTGGAGTCAGCAAAGGCCTCGATCTGGAGGTCTTTTCCGCCATACACCAAGAACATCTCCTTAGTCCTTCTTAGGTACTTGAGAATGTTCTTTACCGCTATCCAGTGTTTCTCCCCAGGGTTTGACTGATACCGGCTTACCACACTCAGTGCATAAACTACATCCGGTCTGGTACACAACATCGCATACATTATAGAGCCTACCGCAGAAGCGTAGGGTATAATAGACATGCGATCCCTCTCCAAATCAGTCTTGGGAGACATCTCTTTAGAGAGGGTGATCCCGTGACAAGCCGGTAGGTTACCGCGCTTGGAATCTTCCATACTGAATCTTTTCAGTATGGTGTCGATGTACCTGGACTGTGAAAGTCCTAATATCCTCTTGGATCTATCACGATGGATCCGGATCCCCAGGATGTATGAGGCATCACCCAGGTCTTTCATTGAGAACCTGTGCGACAAGAACCCCTTGACAGATTGTAGCATAGGAATGTCATTTCCTATTAAGAGAATATCATCCACGTATAAAACGAGGAATACTACAGTTCTCGCTACAAACTACTATAGATGCATGGTTCATCTGGATTTTTGATAAAGCCAAATTCCTTGACCGTCTCATCAAAACAGATGTTCCAACTCCGCGATGCCTGCTTTAGTCCATAGATGGACTTAAGCAACTTGCACACCTTTCCGCTGCTCCCACTCTGAATGAAACCCTCTGGCTGGTCCATATAGACACACTCCTCTAAATTTCCATTTAGAAAAGCGGTTTTTACGTCCATCTGCCAAATCTCATAATCGTGGAAGGCAGCAATGGCAAGAAGGATCCGAATGGATTTCAGCATAGCCACTGGAGAAAAGGTTTCGTCATAGTCCAAACCAGGTCTTTGACGAAAACCCTTTGCAACAAGTCTAGCTTTATAGGTCTCAACCTGTCCATCTACACCAATCTTCCTTTTGAAGATCCACTTGTATCCTACGAGTTTTACCCTGTCTGGAGCAATGTCCAACGTCCATACTTTGTTGGTGTACATGGACTCCATTTCGGTCCGCATTGCATCCAGCCATTTTACCGAGTCAATGCTCTGAACGGCCTGCTGGAAGCTAGTAGGCTCATCATAATCTATGATGCAATCCTCTCTATCCCCGTCTATGAGAAAACCGTAGTATCTCTCGGGCAGATGAGACTGCATACTACTTCTGCGGAGCGGCGTAGGAATGTCCTGTTCTTTTGAACCCTCTGGTTCCTCTAAGCTTTCAGTAATAGCTCGTGGTTCTGGAATTTCTTCCAGTTCTACTGTGCTCCCACTTATCTGGTTTTCCAAAAACTCAGTTTCCAAGAAGTAGGCATGACGAGAAACAAAAACCTTTTGTTCCTCTTCGCAGTAGAAGAAATGTCCCTTGGAGTTCTTTGGATATCCCACGAACTTGCATTGTACTGAGCGTGCCTCGAGCTTGTCCGCATGCTGCTTTTTGACAAAAGCCGGACTTCCCCATGTCTTAATGTGACTGAGATGGGGCCTCTTCCCACACCACATTTCATATGGTGTGGTAGACACAGTCTTAGTGGGAACTCGGTTCAAAAGGTATGCAGCTGGTTCTAGTGCATACCCCCAGAATGATCGCGGTAACTCAGCGTTACTCATCATGGACCGTACCATATCCAATAGGGTCCGGTTCCGTCTTTCCGATACACCGTTATGTTGCGGAGTGTATGGAGGAGTAAGCTGAGAGAGAATTCCATTCTCTTTTAAGTAATTCAGGAACTCGGCACTTAAGTATTCTCCACCTCGATCCGATCTTAGAATCTTGATACTTTTGCCGGTTTGTTTTTCTACTTCATTCTTATATTCCTGGAACTTTTCAAAGGCTTCGGACTTATGTTTCATCAAGAAGACATAACCGTACCTTGAGAAGTCATCCGTAAAAGTAATGAAGTAAGAATAACCGCTTCGCGCATGTGTAGACATTGGACCGCACATGTCGCTGTGTAGGAGTCCCAAGAGCTCGCTCGCTCTTACTCCGTGTCCAATGAACGGAGTCTTTGTCATCTTTCCTTTGAGACAGGATTGACAAGTGGCATACGATTGATATTCGAACGGATCCAAATATCCTTCTGTATGTAACTTAGTCAACCTTCTCTCATTGATGTGACCTAGTCTACAATGCCATAAGAAAGTCTGATTTATATCTGGAGACTTTCTTTTGTGTGTATTCTGGACATTGAAAATCTGTGGTTGGTTTAATACGTATATACCATTGCTCAGTGTACTTGACCCAATCAGAACTTGATTAAGGTGAATGTTTACAACATTACTTACAAACGCAAATTCATAACCTTCTTTTGAAACCAAAGATACAGAAATGATATTACAAGTTGCGTTGGGTACAAAAAAGCAATTACGCAAAACCAAAACATGTCCATCTGACATTCCCAGGTGATAGTCCCCCACGGCTTTAGCATCCATGCTAGCTCCGTTCGCAACTCTGAGGGTCATGTCACCTGCCTTCAAAACCCTACGGTTTCTCAACGCCTGCAAAGAATTACAGATATGAGATCCTGATCCGGTATCCAATACCCAGGAAGTAGAGTTTATCGAAAGACAGTTTTCAATAACATACACACCTGAAGCTGAAGCCGCAACCTGCTTCAGTTCCTGTGTCCTGGCCTTCCAAGCCCTGCAATCTTTCTTCCAGTGTCCACTCTTATGACAATAGAAGCATTCTTCTTTACCCACAAGCTTCCCCGCTATCTTTGCTGCCTTTTCCTTTCCCTTCGTATCCACCTTACTAACACCGCCCCTTGGTTTGGCGGGGGCTTTCTTCTTCTTTCCCTTGGCTTTCGCCTTGGACCTAGAAGAAGAAGATCCTCCTACAAACAAAGTGGGTGTTTCCCTACCTTTCTGTAGGGTGCCTTCTGCGCTCCTCAGCATGTTGAGGAGTTCTGAAAGTTCAACTTCTTTTTCTTGTAAGTTGAAGTTCAGTATAAACTGGGCGTAAGTGGAAGGAAGGGACTGGAGAACCAAGTCCGTATAGAGCTCACTCTCCAACGTGGTCCCAAGTTTTGCGAGCTCCTCAATGTAGCCAATCATCTTAAGCACGTGGTCCGCTACCGATGATCCGACGGCCAATCTTGCCGAAAACAACTTCTTCGACACTTCGTATCTTGCGATACGAGACTGCTCTCCATACAGTTCTTTTGTATGGAGAAATATGGATTCCAGGTCCATATTCTCATGCCTCCTCTGATGTTCGTTATCCATAGAGGCAAGCACGAGGCACTTGGCCTTCGCGCAATCAATCTCCCAAGTCTTACGGATTTCCTTATCCGCGACGCTGGAGGTGGGACCTGGGACGGGGGGAGCTTTGGTGGTAAGAAGATACCCCAGCTTGTCGTAAGTGATTGCCATTTTGACATTCCTGAGCCAATCTTTGTAGTTTGGCCCTGTCAGTATGTTTTTATCTAGAAGTAACTTAAGTCCAGTCATGTTGATTGGTCGCTGCAATTAGGAGAGAGAGAAGAAACACTCAGCACGATGCTCTTGCAAGTTTAGAATGGTTTTTAATTTGTCTAAACAGGATGGCTCCCACTGTCTCTCGAATCCCTCCTCAAACCATAAAGGAAGAATTAGTCGGGATCAATCCCACCGCACAATACTTGCTTAACCGTTCAGCCAGGCCAGTGTCGGTACTTCGAGGGAGGTTTTCCAACGCTTTCGCGAAGTTCCTTAATTTAAGAACCTCTTTTCCCTGGGGGCGTAGCCCCGCTAACACCTTTCTGGACACCTACTAGGTTTATAGCATTGATCGTTTAGTGAGAAATTTCCCGAGGAGTAGCATATACTCACAGCAGGATCGGGATCCAAATATCATCGCGTGATGAAACTGAAGGAATCCTACCAGAATCACCACACTCCAAATGGTATGCAAATCTAGCAAGTTTCAGTACTTATGAAACTCCCGATGTGATTTTTGCCTCATGCTCTTATGACCTTGACTTTGGCCAACAAATCATAAGTCACATGTCAAGTTCTACCCGTCGTTCTCCAGGTTAATTTGAATCCACCCGTACCCAGCCTTGACTTTGGCCAACAAGGCAGTACGACTGTTCCAAATCAACGCATCTATCTATACTGCACATGAATACCCAATAGCTACCAATCACTATGCCTTGACTTTGGTCAACAAACACAGTTTGAATACTATTGACTATTCATGTGAAACGACGGAGGGCTACGAATGGTTTTGGCTAAACCGTGAACGTAGTGAACTTGATATGATCGATGGAACGAGATAGCTTTTAAAAAAGAGTGGCTCAAGCTCCGCATTTAAAAGTTAGTTTTGAAAAGAACCGAGTGGTTTTTCGAAAGTGTTCCAACGACTTTTGCTTGGTTTATTATCTTGCATTAGTTCTTTTAATGCGTGATATTCTTGCATTAGTTCTTTTAATGCGTCCCATCATTTAATCCTACCATTGCAGAAAACAACCAAAATATGACGTACGCTTATGCCATTCGCATTCGCCACGGGGCCCCGTCATCACCCGTTAGGTTACTTAACTAACGACAGAGCGGGGGCTGGGCTAGCGCGGCTGTAAAACATAAGCAACGCCTAAATAGTTATAAATATATAGCAATGATAGACATTACAGATCACAGATGATTACATTGGATATACTAGGAATCCGCAATCCATTCGAGCCTGCAACGAAAAGCGGATTACACGGTCGCGGTGAATAGCCAATACCCCACCCAAGACCCCTACGGGTGCGGCAAACTACCCGCCAAGTACCCCGAAGTGGAGCAACCTCCCTCAACGCCGTGAGTAGGCCACTCGGCACTTCGAGATACCCGGTAGTTTGTGCACCCCCTCCATGGATCTATCCTAGGAGCAAAAACAGTAAAAAGAATTATACAATGACGGCTACAACCCCGACCCGGTTGTGCGGCCATACAAATAATAATAATACATCAATTTACAATTTACAATGAATGAAAGAAAAAGAAACACTCATCTCACATCCACCCCGGCAATTCACCCACGACAGTCCAACGCATTCATATACACAAACCATCATCAAACACAGATCACAGATATGTATAACCCCGACTAATCGACATATAGCGATTAGCCGACGTTTAATACATATAAACATCACAGATATAACCATTATAGTCAAAGTGTAGTGAAGTTCGATAAAAATACGGATTTATAGGCCCCCAAAAACAAATTTCTTTTCTGGAAAATCTGGGCACAAATAAACCATCTGAAAAATCCCAAAACCCTACCAGAAGAACACTGCACAAAACCTGATCATGAGAGGAGCCAAAACGGCGGCGGTTCCGCGGCAAATGCATACCTATCGCCGCGGAACCGCGGCTGTTTGAGGGAATCAGGCGACCGTTTATGGTGGGTGTTTTCACAAAACCCTGAGCCGATTTTAGGAGTAAAACTTTTTATTTTTAGAGCACAAAAAATTTCAACAGAAAGTTAGGGTTTTGATTTTCCGGTTTTTGCGATTTTTCTGATCGAACTTCCATACACTTTACTACTAAGCTAGTTTAAGTTTAGTTAGGCTCTGATACCACTGTAAGTCCACGTTGCCAACCCCGGTTCTTGCGGGGAGGCGGAAACGGTATAAAAATCAAATTTTTAGCGCAAGGGGCAACATGGACTAACAAAGTCGGGATCTTTTCTAAACTAAACTAGCAAGAAAGCTAAAGAGAGTTAGCTACTCGGAAAAGAGGTTATACCTAACTTGAACTCCTTCTTCTTGAAACCTTTGTAGGGGTTTGATGGTGCTTTCCTCGTCGCCTTCTTCCGTTAAAGATGGATCCACCTGAGGGTTCAACCTTCGGGCTCTTTCTCGAACTTTGAGTGAACTAGGATCTTTGGCTTGCTAAACCTCTAACCCTAGAGTGAGTAGAGAGTGGCTTTGGGGTGTTTTTATCTCAAGGAGATGGATTCTCAACACATGAGAAGGGAGCTCCTTGAACTAGAGGAGGAGGAAGAAGAAGAGAGGAGAGAGAAGTGTTATGATAGAATGAGAGCTTTTCATTTTACAACCATAACAAAAAGAGAAAATGAATTATCAAAATAATAACAATAATGTAAATGAAATAGTTGATGGATGGTTTGGAATGACCACTATCATTACACACATTAAATGGATTTTGCTAGAATCAAAGAGCATCTTTGATATGTAATGATGATGGTCAAACATTCAACTATGCTCAACTAGTCAACCTTGGTCAACAAGTCAACAAACCCAACCATGATACAATTTCATTTAATTAATATTATTAATTGATATATCAAAAAACCATTAGGGTTTGGAAAAAGACGACTGTCAACTGTGCATACGCACCCGTTCCGAAACCCTAATGAAAATCCTCTTCCTCCGCCTCAATCAACTGTGCATACACACCCGCATTCTTGTTCCGAGGAACATGAATACTATGAGATAAAATCAACCCCAAAACATATACCAGTATCTGGCTCAAACCAGAGCCTGCTAGTAATATCTGTCCGGACTCCAAACGTGCACAAGTGCGCGGATGAGAACGAACCCTGTCGCAAAACCATGCGACCTCTACTCAGTTTTGCCCAGAGGCGAATAGCCCTCTGTGTGGGACTCTAAAGACTCGACACTACGCTGGCAGTGGGTTTAACCACAGACCGCAAGCGGCACTAGCTGTGCGTAACGGTCCCCAGGTAGATGCCGATGAGAAGACTGACGAGGTGAACCCCATCTGAACTCCTACTGAGTCTGAATGTGACAGTCTCCGTACAGTCCGGTCTGTTCGTCTGATACATCGCATGTCGGGCCTAGAGGACGGTAAACGTCAGTCCCCTAATAGCGGTACAAGTTGTGTCGGAGTGAAGCCCAAAACACCCTGAGATAACACTGGAAACCTACCAGTATATCTCGCTTGCCCTGGCCAGGGACTACTCGTGTAATGGCTCTCCTAGACACAGCGCGATGTCAACCCCCAATACCGGGAGAGACGAATCCTGTCTAACCGTCACTGCCTCCAAGTGCTTCGGGACTGCACCCAACTACCACCTGTTTGCACGACTCCTTTGAGCCGTGGTAGGGTAGTAATCAAAATACAGTGGGAACACACTCGAGGCGAAGTGCCAGTGTCAAGTCAGCGGACTAAGCTGTACTCATGTCACCTGGGAACTGATAACTGACGATAGGTATAATACCAACTTGTCAGTTCCCGACGAGTCCTGTCCAGTGTACTCGTAACCTAACGAGCACCCGCATACTATCTCAAGTACGACGTACTGACGGCTGTGGGACAGACCGTCTCCCACACTGGGATGAGAAGCGCATGCGCCAGTCTACTCCGGAGTATCGATGCCCTGTCTCGATAGTCCTGCGACTAAGGACCTGTATAAGGATGTGCTTATAGATTACCCAGCCCCCACTAGTGTGACTGCCATCACAACGCTGGTAATCAAGCAAAGATCCTAAGGGCTCCACTAATGCGTATAGGTGATATGATAAAATAAACACATGTACACATTGAAGTAGAAACAAACCAAGTAGCATACTACTATTTTGAGCAAGATTGTATATACAAGGTGAATGTCCCAAGCTTCCATTAAGTAATATACAAACCAGTATGATACAGTAATGGCCTCTACGGCATATACACTAACAAAGGCATAGTGTATGGTAGCTATTTGTTACTTTTCTGTTGCATAGATAGATGCGTTAGTTTGAGACAGTCGTACTACCATTTTGGCCTTCGTCAAGGGTATGTACGGGTGGGTTCAAATTAACCTGGATAATGACGGATAGAACTTGACATGTGACTTATGATATGTTGGCCTACGTCAAGGTCATAAGAGCATAGGGTAAAAATCATATCGGGGGTTTCTAAAGAAACTGAAACTTACCAGATATGCGCATACCTTCTGGAGTGTGATAACGTGAGTGGATTCCATCACGTTATCATGCGATGATAATTGGATTCTGATTCCCACTGATGAGTTGGTTTACTCATCGGGTGATCCCGACTAATTCTTCTTTCAGGTTTGGAGGAGAATTTGAGAATACAGTGGGAGGTTTCCTGATTAGATAAAATGATAACCATTCTGATCTAGGTTAGAGTGCACGCAGAGTGTTTCTTTTCTCTCTCTCTTTGGCAGCGACCATGACCCGACCCTTGACTATGACTTAGTGACCAAGATTAACCGAACCTTCTTAAACACTGGCTTTTGGATTGTCCGAGTTGCATATCTCATTGCCACTCCTACTCTTACCCTTTTCTCCAGAACACCCCGTATTACTACGAATGTCCACTTCTATTGGATAAAACCATCGTATGGTTATATACGAACTCGAAGGAACTTCTTCCAGATTCGAGGATGGTTTCTGGTTCTGGAGAAAACGAATAGGACTATGCAGTTGTCTTTTCCTTTTACCTTCTCTCAGGTTGCGAGTGCTCCTTGGATTAGGACTGTACACCTATTACGCTTATTGGATAGTCTTCTTCCAAACCATAGGCTGGTGCCAAACGGTAGGGAATGAAGAAAACCATTTAGCCTAAAAGGTGTACAGAAGGTATTAAGTAAAGACAAATAAACGGATTAGTAAGAGGGCAAAGTAAATTGCGACTGCTATTCACGACCAAACCAAGTATTTCATCGCCACTCCTACTTCACCTTTGTATTTCTCCGGAACACCCCGTATCACTACGAAGATCCACAGTTTATTGGATACTCCATCGTATGGTTATATACGAACTCGAAGGGACTTGTTCCAGTTCGGGGATGGATTCTGGTTCAGGAGAAATAGGAATAAGGTTTTATTCAGTTGTCTTTTATCTTTACCTTCTCTCGCATTGCGAGTGCTCCTAGGATTAGGACAATACACCTATTACGCTTATTGGATAGTCTTCTTCCAAACCATAGGCTGGTGCCGAATGGTAGGGAAGGAAGAAAACTATTTAGCCTAACGATGGTGTGCAGAAGGTAACGACTAAAGACATATAAAGGGATTTGGAGAGATGGCAAAGAAATATACGGTTACAGTTGTGAATCTGATAATGGAAGAGGCATTACTAGGAATACCTGGATACCCCTACGAAACATTTCAATGTTTCAGTTTCACCATGTACTGTTAAAAGAAAACTGATTTCCCAATTAGCCCTTGCTCAAGGGTATGTATTTACCAGGTATGATTCTCATATCTGTATGGTTTTATAGATGATGAGTGGGAGTAAGTTATTGGGAATTAGGTGATTGTCCTCATTATATCGGGATTCGTTGTAATTGGTGATATTTGAGGAAATCGCCAGGGTTGTTTGTCGGACGGCAAATGTTTGGTTTTGAATATCCGTTGTTATGCACCAATTTCAAATTGATATATCTGTATGTTTATTTTATAAAGTGAGATATAACTTTTTGAAATTATGTCCATGACATTTACCTACATCAGTGGATGGTTAGGTAAAGAGCATTAAACAGCGGTGTAATTCTTCTTAACCATAAGTACAGTTTTCAACCTACGACACACAGGGAATGAGTTATTAGACTCAGGGGACTTATACAGAGTATTGTATGTTGTCCATAGTCTATGAGGATAGAGGGGTTGGTACTCGTACTATATTCTGTTTACTTGTGACTTTTTTAGTTCTTAGACATGTGTTTCGTAGAAATGCAAGGTCTAAGTTTTGAGAAGTTATAGGTATAAGAATAAAGTAGAGAACCAGACGTTGCAAGTATCAGGATTCTTCAAGGTGATCGAAGATATAGATACTTGAGTATGGTATTCAGTTGATAGTAATGATTATGAGAACTTGCTTCTCTTTCAGGTTACTCATAATTGGATATATTCCTAAGTTGAGTGATGCTGATAGGCCTCCTTCCATTTAGTTGACATGCACTGGAGACAGCTGCATGATTTGAATCTGGTTCAATTAAATCAGTGCCTCTATTTCTATATTGGATATAGAATAGTTCATATCTTAACGATGTTAAGGTCCAGGGAGTTGTCCAGCTTATGCTTAAAACCAGACTCTGGATAACTCAAGGCACGTTTCTGTAATGGCTGTTTGTGGGTTGACCCGGGCTATGACGAGGGTTGATTTTCTACCATCTGGAAGATCAATAGTGATATTGTTCTTGAATCGCCACAGTTTTAGTAAAATGGATTTTTTCAGAAAACAGTAGTGGGAGTATGGTAGAACTAGAATTGATTCCAGAACCGCAAACGATTACTGAAAATTTGATAAAAACCTAAAGATTCAATCTGGATTGACATTCTATTGGCCACTCCGCAGATATGGTGGGTAACCTCAGGCACTCGAGAGGTACTTCGGTATGCTCAAAGACGGTGACAGGGAGGTTCCTGTTTACCCAGACTTGACACTACTGTTGTTCCAGACTGTGAAACCCGGCAGGAGGACGAGTATAGCGTCGTTCTAAACTAGCTTTAGAAGTGTACGTGTATATGACTCTGCCAGAGGGTTGTCGTAGTCAGTAGGAGCAGCGGAAGCACAGTGGACAAGTGGCTTATGTCTATTTATAAACTAAAGCAGATATAGCGGAGATAGATCATCTATTTCTGATGTGACAGTCATGGGTTTGATTTCATCAAGAATGAGGGATGGATCTGTTAAGAAGGTAGTAGAGTGTGATGTCTTGGTATTTAGATGACATACACAGAATAGGAAGTGAAATTCCTATAATACGATCGGTTGTACTTTGGTTGTCACACAGAGGTTTCTCCACATAAGGATATAGATATAATATCAGACATTCTGGTTACTAGATCTATGGTTTTAGATCTAGATTTGGGTAGTTTCCCAATCTGGGTACTTAGACAGCATTCTATAGGTATTTTAGAATGGACGATTCCTGGCATGGTAGTGTACCTGCAGGTGATGGAGTCACCCTCTCTAAATGTGTCTTATAGACCAAAGGGGAGAGGGATGTGCATGATTGGCAGATCACTTACTTAGACAATTGAGTCAATCATGGGATGTCAAGTACCACTCCAGATATCGTTTTTGCACGAGATGCAGTAAGTTGATATTGATCCAATTCTGGAGAAACATTCGGAAGCAGT
The DNA here is from genome assembly GCA_030015575.1 of Agapanthus africanus. Taxonomy (NCBI): domain Eukaryota; kingdom Viridiplantae; phylum Streptophyta; class Magnoliopsida; order Asparagales; family Amaryllidaceae; genus Agapanthus; species Agapanthus africanus. The sequence continues at coordinate 878,972,987 of CM057337.1, read as the reverse complement.
TTTAGAACATAAGTGGATAATCTAGGGATATGATAACAACAGCCTCTTTTAGGAGACAGTTATCATTCCAGGCTTCCAAGGTGACCTGGATGACAGAGTGGATGTCAGAGTTATAGTTTTCCCTCTGACGAGGGGCAGTATTTTGGACAGGTGGTCCAAGCGGATACTGAGGGAGGCATGGCGCAGGATACTGATTGGTTTCAGTTGAAGATACGGTCTAAGAAGTTTGGATTTGGAGTTCATTTATGAACTAGGTCCCATCAGATATCCAGACATATTCTAAGACAGGTATTGCTCATTTCAGGAGATGGCTTTCTCCATGAACTTAAGATAAAAAGAGACATAGAAAGAAACATCAGGGCGGATCCACTAGCTTAGGCTATTCCTCGAACGCAATAGTTTCACAAACGGGCTTTGTGAGACTGATCAGTAGAGGAGTTGGGTATTCGGTATCACACGGGCTGTGAGTATGCGACATCGCAATAAATAGCCTTGAGTGCAAGTGGGAGATTGTTGGATATAGTGGCCTCAGAGTCAATTATTGGATCGCAGGCACGTGATTGCAATGATTGAGGGAGGACCTATGCCGGTAGGATAATCTTACTCAGAATGATTGTATACTATCTGGTTTGTCTTTATCATCGTGTACATGTTTTAGGTGACATTGTGGTTCACTATTACACGTTGATGGAGAATAGTATGCTACCATGGTTTATCTTTATCATCGTGTACTGTTTTAGGTGACCTTACAGGTCGCTATTACACGTTGATAGAGCCCTTAGGATTCTTGCTTGACTACCAGCAGTATGATGGCGATCATATACGTGGGAGCTGGGGTCTATAAGCACATCCTTAAAAGGTCCCTAGTCATGGGAGTTTCGAGACTGGGCATCGATACTCCATTAGTAGACTAGTGTATACAATCGAGATCCCGACGAGGGGCGGTGGCCGGTCTCACTAGCCATTGGTGTCAGTTGGTTCACTTCAGATGTATACAGGTGCTCGTTGGGTTATGAGTACACCGGACAGGACTCGTCGGGAACATGCTAGTTGGTATTATACCTGACGTCAGATAGCAGTTCCATGGTGACATGTGTACAGGTTAGTTCATTGACCTGAGATCGTCATTTGTCTCGTGTGAGTTCCTACTGTACTTTGATTACTACCCTACCATGGCTTAAAGGAGTCGTGCAAACAGGTTTTAGTTGGGTACAGTCCCGAGCCACATGGAGGCAAGTGAGCGTATCGGCAGGGGTTTCGTCTCTCCCGGTATTGGGGGTGAGATCGCGCTGTATCTAGGAGAGCCATTACACGAAGCCCTCGGCCGAGGCAGGAGATTTACTGGTAGGTATTCCAGTAGTATCTCAGGGTGTTCTGGGCTACACTCCGACACGACTTGTACCGCTTTTGGGGGTCTGACTTTTACCAGCCCCCTAGGCCCGACATGCGATACTCATAGACGAACGGACCGGACTGTACGAATATTGTCACTGACAGGCTCAGTAGGGTGTCAGGATGAGTTCGCTCATCGACCTCCCTTGTGGTCAATACCTGGTAGCCCATTACGTACGGCTAATACCTCTGACGTGCTAGTGGTTAAATCCACGGCCAAAGTATTGACGAGTCTTTAGAGTCCCCCACAGACAGTTTCTCAAGTTTCAGGCGAAACGCTGTAGAGGCCGTATGGATTTATGGCAGGGTTCGAACGTACGCGTGCACCTGTGCACGCGTTATGGTTCGGACGGATAATACTAGCGGGCTTTGGTTTAAACCGGATCCTAGTATTACACAGTGTAGATTTTGTCTCATTGCATTTGTATTCGGTCGGAATACAAATGCGGGTATGTATATACAGTCACGGGGTTTTCCTGTAATTTATTACGGGATCGCTTTTTGGAGTTGCCAGTTTGCATTCTGTTTCGACCATTTTTTCTTTGTTCTTTCTTGGCTGAAATTCCTTTGATGGAGGGGGTTCTTTTTGCAAATGTGCAATTAGTAATGGAGAGGGTTTTTTGTGGCACATGGTTGCTTCATGATGATTCTAGCATGTTATGATTATTCATGCATCATTACTTGCTTTTTGTGAATGGATTGATTAGGAAATGGGTGTGACAATACTTCCTCCTCATCATCACACTTTTTCCTTATGCCCACCCATTCCTTTTCCTTGTGCTCACCCCCTTTGACATTTTCCCATTTGCCAATATATTAGCCGGCCATATTTTAGAGAGAGAGGGGATTCTTTTGGTGGTGGGAAAATGTTGATCTCATTTTTTCTTGCAAAAATTCCTTAGCTCATCCCCATAGTTCATTCCTCCATCTAAAAATGACAACTTCATTAATCCTCGAGACATAGCGTTCTACACTCAGTCTACAGCAATCTTGGACACGTCGGCTTGCCAACTTCGTGTCCGAGTTGCCTCGGTTCAGAGGTGGGAGCCCGTAAAAAGACTTCTCGATGTGGTGCTCTTCCGACGAGGAGACCGGAGATCAGTGATGCCGCGAGGAGCTTGGGATGGTGGCCAAATACCGAAGGACACGGATCGCTCGGTATAGCTCTCTACTCTTTCTCCAGTTAGCTAGTAGTAGGTTAATGGTCCGATCCGGGTTTATAGTCCGTGGTAGCGCCGGTTTCTAGTTAAAGAAAAGATTTTGTTTCCGCATTTTGGTCTCGGACAGACGGCCGGGGCGCTAAAGTTTTTGTTATTCTTCTATAAAGGGATCTAAATTTATAGATCCATAAAGTTTTCCACTGCGCCGATTGATTTGTAGTCTCAAAAATTGGTATTAGACCTGCGTTTTATAGTTTTGCAATTTAAGTTTATAATGGATGACGACACTTATGTCCGCTCCCCATCTTCTTAGATTGTGGTTCTCTTGATAGTAGTTCGTAAGGATCCGAGAGAAAGGTTTTTTCTTTGAAATTAAGGATGACAGATAACAAGATAAATAGCAAAATATTTGAGATGGAGAAATTTAATGGGAAACAAAACTTCTCGATGTGGCAGAGGAGGGTAAAAGCATTTTTGGTGAAGGAAAGGTTGTTTAAGGCACTTGGGGATAGTAATCCTACCACCATGATAGATGATGTATGGGCAGAGATGGATCTGAAAGCAAAATGCACGATAGAATTTTGTTTGGCGGATAACGGATGTATAATGTTATGAAGGAGACTTATGCGGCAAGTTTGTGGTTGAAACTAGATAGCTTGTACATGACAAAATCGTTGTCAAACAAGCTGTACCTAAAGAAGCAACTTTACGGATTACACATGAAGAAACGAACTCTTATTCACGACTTCCTATATAGCTTCAACAAGATGGTGAGCGATCTTCTATGCCTTAAAGTCAAATTAGAGGAAGATGATCAAGCACTATTACTCCTATCTTCACTTCTGAATTCATATGAACACTCGGTGACAACGATCCTTTATAGGAAGGAGACTCTCAAAATTAATGAGGTTACAAAGACACTTCTAAATAATGAGATCGTGAAGAAATCAAATCGATCGAGGTTGTTCGTCAGTGAAAGGGGAAGGTCGAGGAATAGAGACGGAAGCAAGTGCATAAGGGAAAAATCCAAATCTTCAGGGCAAGAGAGCAGACCGTGCTTCTTTTGCAAACAGTCAGGGCATCTGAAGAAGTAATGCCAGAAATATAAATAGCGGTTGGAGAAGAAGAGTAAAGGTACCAGCACAAAGGGTTCAGATCAAGCCAGTGTTGCGACTGAAGCAGAAGAAGATCCGTGTGATGTACTCGCCGTACACACTGGGAAGGAAGATTCTGATGCTTGGATTCTTAATTCCGGATGTTCATACCATATATGCCTGAAGATAGAGCTATTCGACACCTATAAGGAGTACAATGGTAGCAGTGTTCTAATGGGGAACAATATGGTGTGCAAGGCCATTGGCATAGAAAATATCAAATTATGTATATTTGATGGGGTGGTGCGAACTCTTATGAACGTGCTTCACGTTCCAGAACTAAAAAAGAACCTGATTTCTCTTGGAGCATTGGATGCGGCAGGATGCAACCTCGTTGGTCAAGATGGAGTACTAAAGCTTATCAAGGGTGTTCTAGTAGTCATGAAAGGACAACGACTGAAGAATTTGTATCGATTGGACGGCAGCACGGTGACTGGTGATGCGACCGTAGCTTTGGAGAAACAGGTGGAGGATAGCATAAAGCTGTGGCATATGCGTCTAGGACACATGGGTGAGATGGAGCTTCATGTGTTGCACATAAGCGAGTTGCTGAAAGGTGTTATCTCGTGCAAGTTAGATTTCTGCAAATTTTATACGATGGGGAAGTAACATAAGGCCAGTTCCAAGCAAGCCCTGTACAAGACTGAAGGACTTCTCAATTACATTTATTCAGACGTATGGGGACCATCACCGGCTGCATCAAAAGGAGGTGTCATGTATTATGTCACTTTCATTGACGATTTCTCACGGAAGGTATGGGTCTACTTTCTCAAACACAAATAAGACGTGTTTTCCAGTTTTAAGGAGTGGAAAGTGGCCGTGGAAAGCAAAATGGGCGACTAGTAAAATATTTATGGACAGACAATGGAAGTGAATACGAAGGTGTTGGAGAGATTCAATATGAAGAACTCAAGACAGATGAGCACCCCTATCGCTGGTCATTTCAAGTTATCCTCCAAGGAGTGTCCAAAATCAGCGGAGAAGGAAAAAATGTTTCGAGAGCCATATGCAAATGCGGTGGGATCGCTAATGTACCCTATGGTATGCACACGTCCAGACATATCCTATGTGGTAAGTCTGGTTAGCCGGTAAATGTCAAATTCAGGGAAGCTTCATTGGGAAGCATTAAAGTGGATACATAGGTATCTAAAAGGATCTAAAGATCTCGGTTTATTTTTTCACAATTCAGAAAATAAATCGAGCTAGTTGTAAAGATACATAGATGCGGATTACGTTGGGGACTTAAACAAGAGAAGATCTCTTACAAGCTATGTATATACGGTTGTGAAATCTCTTATTAGTTGGAAGTCGACACTTCAGGATACGGTTTCGCTCTCAACGACGGAGGCAGAATACATAGCAGCGGTGGATGCATCTAAGGAGGCCTTATGGTTAAAGGGCCTAGTTGGCAAGTTCGGGTTTGATAAAGAGTTGGTTTCTTTGTTTTACGGCAGTCAAAGCGGCATTCACTTAGCTAAGAATCAAGTATACTACATTTGAACTAAGTATATCGACATGCGGTATCATAAGGTAAGGGAGTGGGCCGAGAAGGAGATCGATTTGATAAAAATCGATATTAAGATGAATCCGGCGGACATGCTAACGAAGGTCATTCCTGCGGAGAATTTCTAGCTTGCCTTAGTTTCTATTCAAGTACTCAAGTGTGAAGAAGGGAAACATAGGTAGAAGGGTTTCACCGGTTTCTCAGTTCTGGTTAAAAGAAACTATGACGGCATCAGTTTCGCAATTATTAAGAAAGATTGTGTTAGCAGGGGAAACGTGGAGAACAACTAAAGCAACCTTAAAGTATACAAGACGAAGGGCAACAAGTTTTCTTGATGGCTATAATGATATACGAGCCAGCGTGGAGATTTTTGTGAAGGGTGTCTCGTATATGTTCAAAACTGCAGTTCCAGAGAAGGGCCAGACGTTTATAGTAATGAGCTTCAGATGTCTGGCATTAAATTCATCTCAACCCGAGACTTTGGCATAGACGTCTGAACCTAAAAGACTCAGACGTCTGCCATAGATACAGACATCTGAACCTCATAAGTTCAGACGTCTATCAAGCGCTCTGTCTTTTGCAGAGCAAAGGCAGACGTCTATCCATCAAAAGTTTAGACTTCTACCTGAGAGATAAGTTCAGAATTTTGAGTTCGAGATTGTAACATCTCTGTTTTCAGTGTACAGAATTTTTTTAAAAATTAATGTACAAATAGAGTACTTGCAATCCTGTGTATGCTATAAGTATTTGAATTGCTTTTGAACATCAAGAAAACACTTGTAGTTCATTGGTAAAGCATTGCACTGTTGTGATGTAGTTCCTGTGTTCGAATCCCCCCAGCCACATTATCTTTTTGTTGATTTTTTTCTTTTAATCTTTTAGAAGCCCAAAAGTTTGCACGTGCACTACACGTAAAATGAAAAGTCACACAGAAACCAAACATGTGCACTGAAGTATACAAAGCAATGGAGACACGTGGCGAAGATAACAAGCCCTCTCACCGGATTTGGACCGGAGAGATGAAGGCAAGTGACCGGCACCGTCGGGCCCCCCGTAGGGGATGCTCTCCAAACTTCAACCCCTGAACCCCTTGGCCTACCCTACTACCTCTATACTGTTTGATTTCTCTGCACATTTTCAAAGAATTAAAAATGGGCATTAATCCACATTTTAATGCACATTTTAATTCTATTCTTCATTACCCTAAACCCTAATTTTCCTATAAATACTACACCCCATTTCACCTCTCCTCATTCAGAATTCGATTACAAAAATTCTATAAAATTTTCAAGTCCTAAGTTGTGCAAGTAGAGTTAGCAAAGGTTGAAGTTTCAAGAAGATTCCGGCGACGAAACGACGCCCTGACGGTTCCAAAATCCTTCCCTACCTCCCCTCTTTCTTAATAGCCTGTAAGTCCCCATTCCCTCCTCCATCTCTACACTAAAACTTCTCTTTTTCAAAACACGTCGGAAGCGGAGTGATTCCGACATCCGATTCGCTTTTCTATAAAAATCCAACTCTTTCTTAATAACAAACCTACCAATTTTTAATATATTGTTTAGAAATCATAAACAAACACATTAGAATAAGTTTCATCTCAAAAAATCTATTATGCAACTTTTATCGCATTTTTACGGTAAAATACTATACACTTTACTTTCGACATAATTTAACATATTTCTTATATTACCTTTAGAAAACTCATGAGATAATGACCTACCTCATCACAACACTCATCCTTGACATAGCACGATGGTTTGTAAAATATTCTTTTAGGACAAAATACGACATTACATTTAAATACCCTAAACTTACAAAATCGTTTTCTTTAAAAAGTGTATTAATTAAATTCCTTACAATTGTGTCTCTACAACCCATTTTGGGGAACCCTAATCGGGATGGTGTGGGTTATCGCACATCCTCGGACCTAGTAGAGCGAGATGTAGACCTCCACAAGGAGCATTTGATCTCGATGGAATTTTGATGCAATTTTTAAGAAAATGAGATTTCTATAAAATAAATAAACTTTATTTTTATTAAATATATATATAACTATTATCAAAATATCTATTTTAAATTTAATATATGAATATTCCATATTTTCTAAAGCTAAAGAATCACAATTTCATGAAACTACCATTACAATTCAATACAAATTCCAATATTTCATTAAAATACCATATACAATGAATACTAGGTTCTACTCACTAGAAAATTTCACTTTTATGAAATATACATCTATGAAAACCTTAAAGACGATAATTAAATACTTGAGGTGTATTTTGAAAATATATCAAACTATTTTTACATAAAACCCCACCAAGTTATATTAAATTACAATAAGGACCCTAGTAAATATAGGTTTAAGCGGGACCAGTTCTTTTGAGCCTCAGGGAGCCAGAGAATATGGGTGCTTGCTTATCTAAGGTAGACAAGGTAACAACGGTGTTATCAACATGGTAATTGTCTTGGAAAAAGACACAAATCCTGCCATCAATATGCAGCAGTTACCGATAATATCAAAACTAATTCAGGACTTCAATTTCTTTTTTAAGTGTCTGACTCAGACAGAGTCTCAATCTAATCAATCTGACTTGAATATGATTAAAGTATAAACTGCAATCCAACATGAATCTGTCTATACCAGAATTCAATCTATATCAATCTATATTGACCGAATCGAACCGTGGATATGCTCTGATTACATGACTATCCATTTATATCCATTCAGTTTACAAGATATCATGGTTTCGGCAAGTCATTCATTTATATAAAAAAAAACAATACAATCAATACATAAGACATTACAGGATTTTAAAGGGGCAGACTGGTACGGAATGTGTTAGAAGTGGCACGAGACGGTCACTTTAATACACCTAACCTGAATATCCATTGCCTTTATACCATGGTTGAACGATTCCTTGTGCTCCGTATACCTTAGTCTCCGGAATAGTGGGACTCCTCTCGTATACAATGGCATATTCTGTACCAAACTACAAACAACTGCGTTAACATTATAATCAAACACTACTAGTTATACTCTCTTTCTGTCTATTCTATCTCTATTTATCTTTGGGACTTACCGTGCGATTGTTCGCTGACGACATTCCTTTCTTCTTTCTTTGGAATGTTGTCAGGTAGATCGGACTCACTGGAGATCGAGGACTTGGAGCAGTTTGCTATCGACCAAGAGCTATAGGCACTTGTATATACTTTTCATTTCAGTTATGCCATTATTTAGGTATTGCTTTCTATTCATGTATTTACATTTCCAGTTGTACTTGTAAAGAATTGTTAAATAAATAAAAGTTGTTGTTCATTTATATTCCGGTCTCTTATGTACATTTTTATTTTATATTGCTTAGATATGAAAGTCGACCTTAGCACCACCATAAGGTTCTAGAGGCATCAAGCATGCCAAATTTTAAATTTTATTAGGTGCTAAGTTAGACTAACAAGATCTTTACTAGATTATTAGGGTTTGCCTTTGTGATGTGATGAATAAAGAGAAGAAAAGAGCATACAACCTTTGTAGTTCGAGTCCTTCTCTTCAATAGCTCCGGGTTGTGGTCCATGCGACTTCTCTAGGCACCTCTTCAAGATGAAAGAACATCCTTCGTGGTCTTCGCACCGAAGACGATCCACCCGAAGTCCACAAGCTCAAGCTAACCCTTCACTAATCTCATTAGTGAAGGCAACACTCCACATCAAATTGCTAATCTAATGTGAAATGGTGAAGTAGGGGTTTAATTTGCTCACTAGGGTTTTCACAAGTTCAATGATTCACATCATATGTGAGGGTTGGAATTTAGAAGTGAGGTGAAGAAAATTTTAGAGAACAAGAGGAAACAAGAGCTCAAGAAATGGCTAAGGCATCAAGAATGAAAAAAATGAAAGTAAACTCAAAATGGCTCTCTCTTTCCTCACTTATTCAAGCATGAAATAAAATTTCAATTCTAAATTGCAACCATACTTGAATAGTGAGTCAAGACTAATATACAAATAATAAAACCCATGCCTAGCCCATTCCATAAATATCTCCACAATTTACACATCATTTTTCTATTTTCTCAAAATAGAAAATCATGTCATGCTTCATAATATATATATATATATATATATATAAAATATACATTAATATATATATATAAACAAAGCAATTAGTGAGCTAATGATATTAGTTAAGATATAATTATATCACATATAATATATATCACATTATTAAATTAACACTTGATCTAATAATCCGGTTACATCACATATAGCCGACTAATATCATTAATCTGAATATCACATTATCAAACCAACACTTGATTTGATAATCCGGTTATATCACATATAACCTGACCGACATCAGATAACTGCCAGATTATAATACGGTATCACATACTCATATTTAAGCAGGCCCACGCACATATCAACATATGTGCCCTACTTCGTTTCGCTCGAACCAGGAAACTTCTGTGTGGGACTCTAAAGACTCGTCAATACGCCAGCAGTAGGTGATTGTCACATCAATTACCTACAAGCCGTCAGCGGTACTAGTTGGACGTAACGGCTACCCGAGTATTGAGCGATATGAAGATCAACAAGCAAGCTCGTCCATACTCTCCATGAAGCCTATCAGTAACACTACTGTACAGTCCGGTCTTTTCTTCTAACATGTCGCATATTATGTTTAGGGATGGTAAACGTCAGACCCCAGTAACGTGATAAGTCATGCCGATGTCTGGCCTATAACGATTTGAGAAACTACTGATAACATTTATCAGTAAATCTCTGCAGCAGCCCTGGCCAGGGACTTCCAGTTATAGCCAATCGAGCATAGCGGAATATCAACCCCCAAATACCGGAAGAAACGAAACCCTTCCTATCGCTCATTGCCTCGTGTGACTCGGGACTGTACCCAAAATCCACATGTTTGCACGACTCCTTTGAGCCGAGGTAGGGAGGAAATCAAAGCACAGTGGGAGCCACACAAGACTCTATAACGATCTCAGGTCTACAGACTAACCTGTACCAGTGTCACAAGAGGACTGTTATCTGACGATAGGTATACTACCACATAGGAGTTCTCGGCGAGTCATGTTCAGTGTATCCATTCTCCAATGAGCACATATGTACAATCTTTGATGTCACACACCAATGATTGTGGGATCAACTATCTCCCTCTAAGGGAAAAGAAACGTACACGCTAGTCTACTCTGGAATATCGATGCCCTAGTCTCGATATTCCCTCTACTAGAAACTGATTAAAGGATGTACTTTTGGACCACCCTGGCCCCACTAGTATGATCTCATCATAGTCCTGGTAGTCAAGTACATATCCTAAGGGCTTTATCAACATGTGAGAGCAAGACAGTAAAGAATACCAGTCAACATGTTAAGATAAAGAGTAACCAGATAGCATAATATCATGTCGAGCAAGAAAGTCCTATATAGATATGTCCAAACATCCACTATAATATACATCACATATACAATAATGGCCTATAGGGCATACATATTCCTAACAATCTCCCACTTGCACTAAGGCCATGTGTTGTAGTATCCCATACCCAACATCCAAAAAAGTCTCTCAAACTGTATCTAGGGGAGGGCCTCATGAGTGGATCCGCTACGTTGTCTTTCGTGTCAACACTCCTAACCTCGATCTCCCGACGATCTACTATCTCCCTGATCAGGTGATACCACCTCAGAATATGTCTGTATTTCTGATAGGACCTGGGTTCCTTGGCCAAAGCCACCGCTCCATTGTTATCATAATACACAGGTATTGGATGCTCAATGGATGGAACCACACCAAGCTCAGCAATAAACTTCTTCATCCAGACAGCCTCTTTGGCAGCATCGTTGGCAGCGATGTATTCAGCCTCCATCGTCGAGTCTGCTACGGTGTCTTGCTTGGAACTCATCCAACACACCGCCCCTCCGTTGAGGGTAAAGACAAAACTCGAAACCAACTTACTGTTGTCCTTATCACTCTAGAAGCTCGATTCGGTAAAGGACTCCACTTAGAGTTCACCGTTACCATACACCAAGAACATTTCTTTAGTCCTTCTCAAGTACTTAAGAATGTTCTTCACAGCTGCCCAGTGGTTTTCCCCAGGATCTGATTGATACCTGCTCATTACACCTAGAGAGTAAGCTACATCCGGTCTGGTATATAACATCGCATACATGATAGAGCCTACTACCGAAGCATAGGGTATCTCTTGCATGCGGGCCCTCTCCAAATCAGTCTTGGAAGACATCTCTTTGGAGAGAGTGATTCCTGAACAAGTGAGTATATTACCTCACTTGGAATCTTCCATACTAAACCTATTTAGTATGGTGTCTATCTACCTGGATTGGGACAATCCCAAAATCTGTTTAGATCTATCTCTATAGATCTTTATCCTTAGGATATAGGAGCCATCACCAAGATCTTTCATGGAGAACTTGAGTGATAAGTAGAGCTTGACCGAGTGTAGCATAGGAACATTGTTTCCTATCAAGAGTATGTCATCCACATAAAATACGAGGAAGACCACCTTACTCTCTACTGCCTTCTTATATATACAAGGTTCATCTACATTTTTGATGAAATCAAACTCTTTGATAACTTCATCAAAACAGATGTTCCAACTCCGCGACGCCTGCTTTAATCCGTAGATGGATTTAAGCAGCTTGCACACCTTTCCGCTGCTCCCACTGTCTACGAAGCCCTCTGGCTGTGTTATGTACACGCTCTCTTCTAAATCACCATTTAGAAAAGCGGTCTTGACGTCCATCTGCCAGATTTCATAGTCATGGTATGCAGCAATGGTAAGTAGGATCCTGATGGACTTAAGCATAGCGACAAGAGAAAATGTTTCATCATAGTCGATGCCAGGTCATTGACGAAAACCTTTTGCCACAAGTCTAGCTTTGAAAATCTCAACTTTCCTATCTACACCAATCTTCTTTTTGAAGATCCACTTGCTCCCAATGGGTTTTACCCCTTTAGGGGCAACATCAAAAGTCCATACTTTGTTGGTGTACATGGATTCCATCTCGGATCGCATAGCATCCAGCCATTTCACAGAGTCTCCACTTATGATGGCCTGCTCGAAACTAGCAGGGTCATCATCTTCCATGATGCAATCTTCGCTCCCACCGTTTACGAGAAAATCGTAGTATCTTTCAGGTGGATGAGAAACCCTACTAGATCTGCGGAGTGGCTGGGGTTCGTTGGGCACTATTGGATCCTCTAGTTCCACCAAATCGTCAGTTGTGGTTTGTACCGCTGGAACTTCTTCCAGTTCTACCTCACCGCCACTAATTTCCTTTACAAGAAATTCCTTTTCTAAAAAGGTGGCATGTCGAGAAACAAACACCTTTTGTTCCTCTGAGTGGTAGAAGATATACCCTTGCGAATTCTTGGGATATCCTACAAATTTGCACAATACTGACCTTGCCTCGAGTTTGTCCGGATTTTGTGTTTTCACATAGGCTGGACAACCTAATATCTTAACAATATTAAGACATGGCCTCTTCCCTTTCCATATCTCATATGGAATGTAGGTATAGATTTGGTGGGGACCATATTCAATAGGTGTGCGGTTGTCTCAAGCGCATATCCCCAAAAGGAAATGGGTAACTCAACATCACTCATCATAGAGCACACCATATCTAATTGGATGCGATTCCTCCTCTCCGAAACACCATTGTGCTGTGGTGTATACAGAGGATTAAGCTGAGAGAGAATGCCATTCTCTTTTAAATAATTCCGGAATTCCGTGCTCAAGTATTCTCCTCCCCGATCAGATCGAAGGACTTTACTACTTTTGCCCGTCTGTTTTTCAACTTCGCACTTATATTCATTGAATTTCTCAAAAGCTTCAGATTTGTGTTTCAACAGGAACACATGTTCGTATCTTGAGAGATCATCGGTGAATGTAATAAAGTATGAGAAACCATTTCTGGCATGTGTAGACATAGGACCGCATACATCACTATGTATCAGTCCTAAGAGTTCAGTAGCTCTTTCTCCGTGTCCAGTAAACAGAGTTTTTGTCATCTTTCCTTGCAGACATGACTGGCAAGTTTCATAAGATGAAAATTCGAACGGATTCAAATATCCATCTTTATGCAACTTAGCCAGTCTTGTCGCATTAATATGACCTAGTCTACAGTGCCACAAGAAGGCTTCGTTTATTTCTGAACTTTTCCTCTTGTTTGTGTTCTGTACGTTAAAAACCGTACTTTGATTAAGAACGTATATACCGTTACATAACGTACCAGATCCAATCAACACTTGATTCTGGAAAATGTTCATAACATTATCCTCTAATGTGAGATTATATCTTTCTTTAGTTAGCAAAGAAACCGATATAATGTTGCACATCATTTTTGGTACGTAGTAACAGTTGTTCAGAATCAATGTATTACAAGTTGGTAATACAAGGTGATAATCGCCAACTGCTTTGGCTGCAACAATTGCACCATTCCCTACTGTTAGGGATTTATCACCCTTTTCCAGTTCTCTACCTTTCTTTAGCCCATGTAACAAATTACATACATGGGATCCTGATCCGGTATCCAATACCCAGAACATAGAACAAACTAAGAAATAGTTCTCAGTAACGAACACACCCAAAGAAGATGTATCAACATGATGTTTCTTCACACGGGTGGCACGGGAATCCTGATATTCCCCTATTCCTAAGGAACCAACATTCCCCAGCTCAGTTTAATAAGCGGGTTCGGTTAATACATCCATATTATTATCTTGATTAAGGCGTGACATTGGTTGCTGCCTGGAGAGAGAGAGAAGGAAACGCGTTAGCATGCGCTCTTTGCAAGATTAGATTGGTTATTATCTTATCTAATCAGGATATCTCCCACTATTTTTATCAAATCTTCCTTCAAACCCTAAAAAGTAAGATTGGCCGGGATTAATTACACCCTACAGGTTCGCCAATCGTTCAGCCAAGCAGGTATCGGTACTCCGAAGGAGGTTCCCCGTGCTTTCGCATGGACCTAATTAAAATAAATCTCATTTTCCCATAGGCATGACCTCATTAACACCATTCTAGACACCTACTTGATCGGATAATTGTAAAGTGCAAAACTCTCCCAGGAGTAACTTTTACTCGCAGTGGGTATCGGGATCCAACTATCATATAGAAGGTATGCAATCTCATTGCAAATTTTAACACTTGAAATTCCCAATAATGTTTTTACCCCTAGCTTCCTATGACCATGACGAAGGCCAACAAACTATAGGCCGCTAGTCAAGTTCAACCCGTTCATTTCTTGATTGAATTAAACCCACCCGCACGACCCTTGATGAAGGCCAACAAAGTCGCACGACTACCCTAATCCAATCGCATCATATGCTGGCAGATAAGCACTAATTAGCTACCGCACACTACGCCTTGACGAAGGCCAACAAATGTAGCACGAACACTAAATAGTACTTATCTGAAATGACGGAGGGCTACGTAGATTTTTAAGAAAACCATGAGCATAACGAACTTGATATCGTTGTAGAATCTAGTGATTTTGAAAAGGAGTGTTTTTTAGGTTTTTGCTAGTTTCGCTAAAGAGGTCACTCCCGATGAAGGGATCTCGGCTCTTTCCTCATCGAATGAGATGCTGGATATTCATGAATACCACTTTGCAAAACAAGAACTAGAGAAGCAATCAAAAAACAAAACTAAGTGAGTTGTAGCATTTGCTAGTTTCGCTAAAGATGTCATTCCCGGTGAAAGGATCTCGGCTCTTTCCTCATCGAATGAGATGCTGGATATTCATCAAGGAATACCACTATGCAAAGCAAACTAGAGCTACTCTTTTTGAAAATTTGATTCTACAATATCTTTTTGGTTTCATTCTTTTCATTAATCTCATTAATGAAGTCCCATCAATTAATATTTCCTAAACATTACTGAAAAATGAAATGAAAATAGAACGTACGCTTATACCATCCGCATTCGCCACGGGGCCCCGTTATGCACCGTTAAGTTACTTAACTACCGGCAGAGCGGGGGCTGGACTAGCGCGGGTGCAAAACATAAGCAACGTTTATTATATATCATATATATAATAGTACATTTGTCTCACGCAGTTATAAGATCAACATCACAGAATCAAGCAGCAGAAGCAATATATGAAATATTGGATATACTAGGATGTCCGTGTTTTAAATTTAGCCAGTAATGTAAAACACGGATTCCACGGTCGTGATGAATAACCAAACCCACATCCCTAGACCCCTCTGACAGCGGAAAGTAACCCCACCAATTCTAGAGTTCGGAGACCCGGTCTCAACTCCTTGAGATGGTCTCCCACTGGACTCTAGAACTCGGTTACTTGTGCTCCCCTCCTTGGGTCTATCATAATGCGGAAAAGTAAATAATATAAAACAATGGTAACATCATCATCAACCCGAAAGTGCCCAAATAAAAGAATATTACATACAGATTTTACCTGAATGAAAATAAAAACTCTCATCTCACATAGAACCCCCCGGCTATTCTTTCACGACGATCCAATAAATCATATCAACAGCAACACATGATATCACATATCATCAACATAAGCAAATATGCGTATCCCTAAAACTTGTTGACATATAGCAACGAGATTGGGATACCCCACATATTACACTTACGGTCGCAGAAAAGAAACAGAAAACTACAATAATTATAATCCGCAATATCCTTAGACATCATAAACCCGGAATATCTTATATTCTGAATTTCATGCTTAACTTATAAAACATGCATTTTAGTCTCAAATTGAAACACTTTTCAATTGGTTGTCGGATAATTCAACAATATTCTCGACTCAGTGATCGCGTACAATACGCAATTGCGACGGAGTTTTGATCCGAATCAAAACTTCGTAGCAATCGATCAATTGAGACTAAACGGCTAGATTTACAATATACTAACTAGTTTCCATAAAACTAATTAATTCAGATTCTAATAATTGTATCACACACATCACAAAAGCTTGTATGGTAACCGTGACATTAGAATTCCGCACGCAATTAGCAAACTTAACCAATTTTTCCAAGACTTGAAAAATCCACTAAGCTAAAGTTCCCAAACCGATCATTTTAAGCCAATTCCGGAGTCGAAACGAACTCGAAACCAGCCCGAATCTTCGCGGGGGCGAAGATCACAAAATTAACTGTCGAATGGAAGGCCTCGAGGGGGTACCCACCCCCGGGGGCTACTACAAAGTGGCTTCCTAGGGTAGGCAGACCCGAGAGCACCCAGTTGGGGTGCTCTCGGGTCATCCACCCCAAGGCCACCTTGTGGTGGTCTTAGGTGTGGGTCCGGCCTTTGGTCCCCCCCGGGTGTCCCCGGGGTGTGCATGCTCTACCCCGCGGCTTCTCGGTTCAAACCGTGATCCCGCGGGGGTGTGCAAACAACTTAAAACATCATTTTTGAAACTTTTTTTATCGACAGTTTTTGCGCGACAAAAACGGCGGATTTCTAACGTCGTTACAAGTTACCCTAATGTTCTAAGATGGCTCTGATACCATGAAAGTCAGGCAGCCATCCCATCCAATAGGGTCGCCGTGGCAACTACAGGTCTCTCAGCAGCTACTTTTTACGCAACCCTCTCGTGAGGACTACAACCCGCCGGAACACCATCCGGTCTCTGGACACCCTGGGGGTAAGAGCCTATGCATCGCCACACTGTCACACAGTGAGAACCCCCCATAGGTCGACATCCAATACCTGGTAGCTCTGATACCATGAAAGTCGACCTTAGCACCACCATGAGATTCTAGAGGCATCAAGCATGCCAAATTTTAAATTTTACTAGGTGCTAAGTTAGACTAACAAGATCTTTACTAGATTATTAGGGTTTGCCTTTATGATGTGATGAATAAAGAGAAGAAAAGAGCATACAACCTTTGTAGTTCGAGTCCTTCTCTTCAATAGCTCCGGGTTGTGGTCCACGCGACTCCACTGGGCTCCTCTTCAAGATGAAAGAACCTCCTTCGTGATCTTCGTGCCAAAGGCGATCCATCCGAAGTCCATAAGCTCAAGCTAACCCTTCACTAATCCCATTAGTGAAGGCAACACTCCACATCAAATTGCTAATCTAATGTGTGATGGTGAAGTAGGGGTTTAATTTGCTCACTAGGGTTTTCACAAGTTCAATGATTCACATCACATGTGAAGGTTTGAACTTGGAAGTGAGTTGAAGAAAATTGTAGAGAGTAAGAGTAAGCAAGAGCTCAAGAAATGGCTAAGGCATCAAGAATGAAAAAAATGAGAGTAAACTTAAAATGGCTCTCTCTTTCCTCACTTATTCAAGCATGAAATAAAAATTCAATTCTAAATTGCAACCATACCTGAATAGTGACTCAAGACTAATATACAAATAATAAAACACATGCCTTTCCCATTCTACAAATATCTCCACAATTTACACCTCATTTTTTTATTTTCTCAAAATAGAAAAACATGCCATGCTTCATATAATATATATATATATACATATATATATTTATATATATCAAATATACATTAATATATATATATATATATAAAGCAATTAGTGAGCTAATGATATTAGTTCAGATATAATTATATCACATATAATATATATCACATTATTAAATCAACACTTGATCTAATAATCCGGTTATATCACATATAACCGACTAATATCATTAATCTGAATATTGCATTATCAAACCAATACTTGATTCGATAATCCGGTTATATCACATATAACTTGACCGACATCAGATAACTGCCAGATTATAATACGGTATCACATACTCATATTTAATCAGGCCCACGCACATATTAACATATGTGCCCTACTTCGTTTCACTCGAACCAGGAAACTTCTGTGTGGGACTCTAAAGACTCGTCAATACGCCAGCAGTAGGTGATGATCACATCAATCACCTACAAGCCGTCAGCGGTACTAGCTGGACGTAACGGCTACCTGGGTATTGAGCGATATAAAGATCAACAAGCAAGCTCGTCCATACTCTCCATGAAGCCTATCAGTAACACTACTGTACAGTCCGGTCTTTTCTTCTGATATGTCGCATATTATGTCTAGGGATGGTAAACGCCAGACCCCAGTAACGTGATAAGTCATGCCGATGTTTGGCCTATAACGGTTTGAGAAACTACCGATAACACTTATCAGTAAATCTCAGCAGCAGCCCTGGCCAGGGACTTCCAGTTATAGCCAATTGAGCATAACGCAATATCAACCCCTATTACCGGAAGAGACGAAACCCCTCCTATCGCTCATTGCCTCTATGTGACTCGGGACTGTACCCAAAATCCACCTATTTGCATGACTCCTTTGAGCCATGGTAGGGAGGAAATCAAAGCACAGTGGGAGCCACACAAGACTCTATGACGATCTCGGGTCTACAGACTAACCTATACCAATATCATCAGAGGACTGCTATCCGACGATAGGTATACTACCACATAGGAGTCCTCGGCGAGTCCTCTTCGGTGTACCCATTCTCCAATGAGCACCTATGTACAATCTTTGATGTCACACACCAATGGTTATGGAATCAACCATCGCTCTCTAAGGGACAAGAAACATACACACTAGTCTACTCTGAAATATCAAAGCCCTAGTCTCGATATTCTCTCGACTAGGAACTGGTTAAAGTATGTACTTTTGGACCACCCTGTCCCTACTAGTATGATCTCATCATAGTCCTAGTAGTCAAGTACATATCCTAAGGGTTTTATCAACATGTGAGAGCAAGATAGTAAAGAATACCAGTCAACATGTTAAGATAAAGAGTAACCAGATAGCATACTATCATGTCGAGTAAGAAAGTCCTCTATATATATGTCCAAGCATCCACTATAATATACATCACATGTACACTAATGGCCTCTAAGGCATACATATTCCTAACAAGATACGCTTAGCGTATTTACTTCAGAGTAAATACGTAGTGGACCCAGTCGCGTCCTCTTGCCCATACACCGGGAAGCTGGGCATGACAGGTTTTATTGGCGGCCCATGCAGGTCAGTTTTGCATGAAGTCCTAAGCAATATAACACAAGGATCATCAACTAAAAACATTCTTTACATTTCACATTACTTGAATCTTGCAATTTTATATACTTTCAATCTATCATAACCCTATTTTTCTTTCAAGGTTATGGATTCTCCAAACAACACCAGCACTAACTTTAACAACACACCACCACCTCTACTGCTTACGCCTACCGTCGCTGCTCCGATCAATGAGCAGATAGTACTGCTTGAGGTAATCCGAAGCCTCCTGAAAGGACAGCAGCAGTAGACTTCTATATTAATGAACCGTCCAGAAGCGGAAGCGCCCGGAGTGAAGCTATTCCGACCATTGCACCCAAAACAATTTTCGGGAAAAAAGAGCCCCTTGGAAGCTGAAGAATGGGCTCAAAGTATTGAGGATGATCTGGCAGCAGCACAAATGCCAGAGATCGCTTGGGTTCGAGTTGCGAAGCTACAACTCACCGACAACTCCCGAGTTTGGTAGAAGGCGGAAGAACTTCTCGTGACATGTTCGACGCGAAGTACTTCTCAGAGACTACCCGATTTGAAATGGAGCAGCAATTTATCCATCTACAACAGGGTTCGATGTGGACCAAATCCGTGGATGAATATGATGATGAGTTTATCATGCTCAGTAGGTAAGATATGTCTAAATATTCTATTTTCAAATATCACATACTACACAGCTAACACAAGACTTTAACAGGTCCCGGCACACTTGATACCAACTGCTGAGATCAGGTCCAGACGATTTCAGCAAGGGTTAGATCCGGAAATCCAAGCTACCTTAGCTACAAAGGATTTCCCAACCCACGAATTGGATCTGAAATCTGCCCGTCGATTTGAGGCAGTGGTGAAGATGAAGGGCAGACCCCAATCTGCTGGAGTGAAGCGCCCTGCCACTCAGATAGCAGGAGGAGCCTCTTCAAGGCCACCTTTTGTACCTAGGAGACCGGGAGTACCAAAAAACCGGCCCAACCAAGCCTTTTGCATCTACTGCAAGAGAGATGGACACCTGGCGAAAGACTATCGGCGTGCAAATCGCCTTTGCTTAGTTTGCGGCTCAGCCACTCATGACATTGGGTCTTGTCCTTGTAGACACAACCCAACTGTTGTACCCAGACCAGAAATTACTTATCAGCATCACCCAGCCATCCATGCACCTGCTCCATGACTTTCTCTCCCTGCTCCACCTCCTCGTAGACCGACTGCACTTCCTCCTCATCAGTTCCATCAAGCTCAAAAGAACGTACCTCAAGTACAAAGGAATGGGCAGAGGAATGCTCATCCAGCAAGGAGGAATGTACCGAGGCGACATGCTTTCACAATGAATGTGGAAGAAGCTGAAGCCACTGGCCAAGTTATCACTGGTAAGACTTTCCTTTCAAGCTTTCTTTCAATCTATATATACATACCCATATATCTTTTCCTTATACATAAAACCTATCCCACATAACTTAGGTACAATCTTAGTAGCCTCACTTCCTGCACTAGCACTCTTCGATACTGGAGCATCTCATTGCTTTATGTCGCAATGGTTCGTCCGAACTCATGCGATTCCAATCAAACCTCTCGTATCCAGCTGGAATGCCAGTTCATGAAACGGTGTTCTAAAGGCAATAATGGGATACGACCTGTGTCCAGTAGTCATCTGCAGCAGAGAATTCTATGCTGACTTCAAGGAGCTGGACATACCGAATTTTGATGTCGTTTTGGGTATGGATTGGCTAGGAACATTCTATGCTACCATTGACTGTCGTCAAAAGAGAATAATGTTTGAGATTCCAGAGCATCCGGTCTTTAATTTCAAAAGTGGAGACCGTACCCTGGAGCCAAGTACATACAAAGCAAACCGAAGAAGGCAGTGATTGCAACACTTCAAGCGGAGGAAGGATTAAAGCTAGAGGTAGTTCGAGAGTTCGATGATGTATTTCCTGAAGTCATATCAGGTTTGCCTCCCGATCAAGCTCTTGAATTCAGCATTGCTTTAGTACCTGGAGCACAACCAGTGATCAAAGCACCGTATCGGTTAAGCCCTGAAGATTTGAAGGATGTCCATACTCAGTTGGAAGAATTATTGGCGAAAGGATAGATTCGTCCTAGCACTTCAAGTTGGGGGTCTCCAGTTCTACTTGTGAAGAAGAAGGAAGGTTCATACAGGATGTGCATTGATTATAGAGCTCTGAACGATGTAAATAAAAAGAACAACTATCCACTTTAGATCTTAGTTAGGGTTATCATCAGGTGAAGGTCAAAGAATCTGATATACATAAAACGAAATTCAGAACTCGCTATGGACATTACGAATTTCTTGTGATGCCATTTGGAGTGACCAACGCACCAGCTATATTCATGAACCTAATGAATCAAGTTTTCCGAGAGTACTTAGACATGTTTGTTGTCATCTTCATTGACAACATCCTGGTGTATTCTAAGAGTCGGAAAGAACACGTCGAACACCTACGAATTGTCCTGGAGACTTTACGACAGCATCAACTCTATGCCAAGTATAGCAAGGGCGAGTTTTGGCTAGATCAAGTTGGTTTTCTCGGACATATTGTATCAAGCGATGGAATCTCTGTAGATCCAGCTAAAGTATCAGCAGTAAGCGAATGTCCGACACCGAAGTCAGTGAAGGACATTCGAAGTTTCTTAGGATTAGCAGGATATTACAGAAGGTTTATTGAAGGATTTTCGAAGATTGCAACACCCCTGACCAAGCTCACACGTAAAGATGAAGAATTCGTGTGGTCAGAAGCATACGAACGAGCTTTCGTAGAACTCAAGTCAAATTGACATCAACACCTATTCTCGTTAGACCAGATCAATTTGGAGGTTTCGAAGTGCATTGCGATGCATCCTGTAAGGGATTATGATGTGTTCTACATCAGCACGGTAAAGTCGTAACTTATGCATCAAGACAGCTAAAGATTCATGAGCGCAATTATCTGACACATGATTTGGAGTTGGCGACCGTAATCTTTTCTCTTAAGATTTGGCGCCATTATCTTCTTGGTGAACGAGTGGATATATACACAGATCAAAAGAGTCTGAAATATGTGTTTACTCAGAAGGAGTTGAATATGCGGTAGAGAAAATGGTTAGAACTTATTGCAGACTTTGACATCAACCTATAATATCATCCAGGGAAGGTGAATGTAGTACCTGATGCACTTAGCCATCCACTATTAGCATTGATTCTCACCGCACAGTGGAAGCATCAACAAGATTTATATCAAATAGAGATTGAAGTGGTCATACCAGGTAACGCTTCAAGTTTGATGAACTTACAAGTTCAATCTACCATCGTCAATCAGATCAAAACAGCTCAAGCAAGTGATGCTAAGTTGCAAAAGATCAGAGAACAAGTAGAAAGTGGAGTTCGAACAGACTTCATCGTACATGAAGACGGATCTTTAAGATACGGCAGAAGATTGTGTGTACCAAAAGGTTCTGTGCGAGAGGAGTTAATGAAAGAAGCTTACAACTCTCCTTATTCAGTACACCCTGGAGGCATAAAGATCTGCGTCAAATTACTAGTGACATGGAATGAAGCGTGAAGTAGCCAGGGGCGTCGCTAAATGCTTGGTATGTCAGCAAGTAAAGGTTGAACATCATATGACTGCTGGTTTACTTCGACCATTATCTATCCCAGAATGGAAGTGGCAACACATTGTTCACTGCCGAAAACAGAGACGAACCGGGTAGGTCGTCTTGCCTGAATTTGGGGGAAGATGCTATTTGGATTTATTCATCCACCTCTCCGAAGATACCAAGTTGATTTATGGCACCGTATATCGGAGGTGTGGACGGATATGGCCGTTTTAGCAGACTTCGTCAGATTCCCCCTCATTTCTAAGGGGGTTTTGATTGTGGGGACGCTCTTCCCTGCAGGAGCAAGCCTCTACAGTTAATTACGTTACCGCATAGCGATAACCACTTTCTCCTGCTCCGGAAGTTCACTTCGTGTCGTATGTGTTTGTTTTATTTTTGGTTGCACATGGATTGTATACGGAGACTAATTTATGTTGTCGCCCGTAGGGCATGGATTGGTCCAAATCCATATATTCTTAGATTTGGGTTAAGGATCGTTAATCTCGTTTGAGATTAAAATAAATTTTAATATTTGTTGAGGATACGTTAGTCCAGTTTGAGACTAAAATCTACTCAACAGGATTTTGGGATCATTCAGACCCAACAAA
Organism: Agapanthus africanus; assembly: GCA_030015575.1. Taxonomy (NCBI): domain Eukaryota; kingdom Viridiplantae; phylum Streptophyta; class Magnoliopsida; order Asparagales; family Amaryllidaceae; genus Agapanthus; species Agapanthus africanus. The sequence continues at coordinate 878,949,550 of CM057337.1, read as the reverse complement.
AGAGAATTTGGGGCTCTATTGTTTTAGTTTAAGGACGTCATGACCCGTTGTTAGTTTAAGGACATTTCGGTCCGCAGATCACCATTTTTGAGGTGAGGGTTTAGTTTAAGAATGTTACGGTCCGGTGTCGCCATTTTGGGAAGTGCGCCTAAAAGCAGTTGGTTGTTGGGACCCGCCACCTCTCTGAAGACGTTGAGGAATTACAACGACATGTATCAGAAGTGTAGAGAGATGTACTCTTGAACCAATTCCATGTTTGAGGGAAAAGGAATTGATGGTCGAACCCAGAAATCATTAGTCGTATTTTGAGACTAAGATTTCTTCATTAGTTTGGGAAGCCATGAGCATAGAGGCTCGGTCTATTTGGAGATCGAAGATGTTTTAATCTCAAGAAGACTCAGCCAATATGAGGCTGGAGTTGATTTTCCATAATGTTAAGCACTAGTATACGTTCAGCACTCACGTGTTCCCACGTGAGGTTCTAAAGCAGTGTTAAACACTAGATTCCGTGGGCGCTCACGTGGGGCACGTGGGGCATCTCAAAGCTGGCGTTGTATATTGGGTTCAAGTCCCCGTTTATATATAAGTGTTAAACACTTAATTCTTGTGGAACTCATGTCTGAGCACGTGAGGCGCCCCAAAGTTGGGTACTGTCTTTATGGGTTTTATTTCCCTCTTCATTTATAAGTGCTAAGCACTCGGTTCACGTGTGAGCACGTGAGGCGCTCGAAATGGGAACCGTTCTCTGAATTTTTTCTCTTTCTTTTATAAGTGCTAAACACTTGGACTCTGTGGTGCTCACGTGCGAATACGTGAGGCGCCTTCAAAATGTGAGCGCTGTTTTTGGGTCTATTCCCTTTTTCATATTAGTGCTAAAAGCACTTGATTGTGGGTCGCGTGGAAAACACGTGACTGCCCTAGGAGACACTTCTTATTCTTTTTAAATGCTTGCATGTGAAACACGTGACTTGGTCTCAGCCATTTTTTTTGTTCATCAGAGGTGCTCACGTGGGGAAACCCGTGAGGTTTCGTTATAGTGTTGAACACAAATGCATCACCAGTCTTTCCTTCTATGTGCATGAAGATTTTGATCTCATATTAACGATGCTGGGATCTGAGTTTAGAGAATTTCAAGTCTCTTGTTTTATAAGAATTAAATTCTTTTCACAGGGTTAAACCTTAGTGTTATCAGAGCAATTAAATTCCTATATACTTTTGTAAGAATTAAATTCTCAACTTGTGGAGAGATTTGCTTCTGCAGACCTCAACCATAGGAAGAACTAAGTTTTTGTATGAACAGTTAAATCCTTAAAGAGGCGAAGAAGGGATAGGATAATCTCTGTATTTTCTTCTAACCTAGGTTTTTTTTGTTTAAGAAGGGGATCTATTTCTTTTAGAGAATTGAATTCTCTTTCTTTCTTTTTTTCTCTTTTTTTTGTATGCTCTCTTCTGTTCCTTACCTTTTTTTTAACTTGAAGTCATGGGTTCATTATATAGTAGAAAGAAGTTTGTTGATTAGTTTTTCGGAAATCTCTTATTGAGAGACTCCAATTGACTTCGGGGTTTTACCCACTGTTGGATCTTTGATCCAAGGGTTTCTGTCTCACAGAACATATTTTCTTGTTTCTTAAACAAGATTAGGAAAATATTTTCCTGTACAGAATTTATTCTGTAAATTGGTGATTTTTAATCACCGTTGGATTTTTAATCCAAGGGTACTTGGTTTAACGGAGCACAATTTTTCTTTGTTTTAAAGAGATATGAAAAATATTTTCCAGCTCATGGGATTTTTGATCCGCCAACTTTCTGTTTAACAGAAAATATCATTTCCCATTTAAAAGTTCAATAGAATTTAATCATATTCTTAATCACCGTTGGATTGGTTCCTTATTGAGTATAATTTAATTCTACGTAGGGAAGTGCCCTCATGTGTTTAACATGTGAGGCTTACTAGCCTGGCAATTGTTTCAATTGCAGTGCCTATATGCGTTGCATATAGGCACTCACGTGTTAAACACGTGGGGCTGTTTTAACCTAGCAATTGTTTTAATTGCTGTACCTATATACGTTGCATATAGGCACTCACGTGTTAAACACGTGGGGCTGTTTTAGCCTAGTAATTGTTTTAATTGCTGTGCCTATATGCGTTGCATATTGGCACTCGCGTGTTAAACACGTGGGGCTGTTTTAGCCTGCAATTGTTTTAATTGCTGTTGCATATAGGCACTCACGTGTTAAACACGTGGAGCTGTTTTAGCCTGGCAATTGTTTTAACTGCTGTGCCTATATACGTTGCATATAGGCACTCACGTGTTAAACACGTGGGGCTATTTTAGCCTGGCAATTGTTTCAATTGCAGTGCCTATATACGTTGCATATAGACACTCACGTGTTAAACACGTGGGGCTGTTTTAGCCTAGCAATTATTTTAATTGCTGTGCCTATAGGCGTTGCGTATAGGCACTCAGGTGTTAAACACGTGGGGCTGTTTTAGTGAGGAACTTTCCCTCATCCCTTTTTTATAAGGGAACAAAAGCCTCCCAGCGTTGCTCTCACGTGGCTCGCACGTGGATGCAACGCTGTCTGTCCTCACAGCCATTGGATTGCCTAGGGGAATGGGAAGATGAACCGCTCTCCATCATTTCTTATAAATGCAGGAGTATTTGCCTTGAGAATATCACTGTTCTTTCATCTTCTTCCTTGCTTATTTTCTTGAGAATTTAATTCTCTTCTTCAGAGCTTAGTTCTCTGCCTTAGATCTTTCAGAGTTAAACTCTGCAAAAAGAACTCTTTTGGGTAGGGATCCTGACCACCATTTGTCTCTTAGGAACAAGAAACCCTTTTCTTTTAATTAATAATAATATTTTTTTTTGATTTTAAATCCATCGCAAGAGCTTTGCTCTTTTCTGGGACCGATTTCTTAGAGATCCAAAAAGACGTAAGCTTTTGTGTAGTAAACCCCGATGTCTTCGAAGATCGGGCGTTCTCTCCTTTGATCTTTAGAATTTAATTCCATTATTTAAAAAGAATTTGATTCCTTATTACAGAGCTTAGCTCTGAAAGATCTAGAGGCCCTTTGGGAAATTTATTCCCTGGCGTTCTTGGGCATATTTTCATTTTTGCAGATTTTAATTCGTTGGGTATTTTAACGGATCTCATTTTTCTTTGAGGATGTTAAGAGTTGTTTAAATTCCAACGTCAATTTAATGAGAATCTTTTTTTATTCTTGCAATGATTTTCTTGCTTCATCATTGGTGAGCAGCCATATTGATTTTGTGGGGTCTATTGGTTTTGCAGTTCGTGGTCCCATGGAACAAACATCCTGTCGTTTTCTTCTGTTATCATATATATACATATATGCAAATATGTTTTATTAATGGTTTTTCTTCCCTTTATTTCAGGAACAATGGTTTCACTTCCCTACTTTCCTTATACTCGCTCAGACGCTGCTTTTCCGCAATCGCCGTCGGACGAGGAAGCTATGGCAATGATCAGGACACATGGCAGGGACTATACGAGTCTACTTTTATGGGGGGTTTGGTATGGTCATATCATCCGGGGCCGCCGTAGCTTTACTTGTGAGGTGCCAACAGAGCCCCTCCGCCCAATATCACCGATGGAACGCCTACAAACCGCTTATGCGGTGGAGGCGACTAACTGGACTCCTACAGGCCGGCTTGAGCCTTCAACAACTGGGATACCCAATTTGTCCCTGCCGGCTATAAATATTCTGGGGCGCTGCATATGTCAGGACGAAGCCTGACCCTGGGGACAAATTTATAAGGTAGGCGTTACCCTCCGCCACCTAGTAGGATACCTTCCCTGGGCTCGATACGTTCTTTCCGCCCACCGTGCACGGTTACAGAAGGTTGGGCTATATCAAGCGGTGTACGCGTCTCTATTTCATTACCAGGCCCCTCACGTCTGGTGGGTTAAAGCCTTTCTGAACCAATGGAATCTTCCCACCAACACCTTCTTGATAGGGGATCGTAAGGTCTCGATTTCACTGGAAGAGTTCTGCGAGATCTCCGGATTACCAATCAGGGGAGAGCATTATGAAGAGTTTCTGCCTCCCGATGAGTATGTTTTCGCGATCGTGCTTGCTATGCTTGACGGCCTAACGACTGAAAACGCTATCCGTCATAAATACCCAAGTCTAATCAAAGCCCTGGGTATTTTTGAGAAACTGTTCGTGACGTCAGAAGTGCAAGGCATCACCTTTGAGACCTTCATTGCCTGCTTTCTTTGTGGTGACGCTTTATCTAAGGAAGCTCCAAAGTTCGCGAACATCGACGACCCTTTTGGGTTCAGGTTGAATAAATTGCCGACCAAAGAGGAAGATTTGCCGCAGTTCTATATTTCGACTTCGTCGGCCGTTTCCTTTGATGTGATTGCGGCACCCGGCATGGATGAAGAGACCTTCTTCGTTGGCTTCATCAGTCTTTGGTTCAGTTGGTTTTCCATACCGACGCATCGACGCTTTATGAGAGCCTCCGTCTTCTACCCCGCTCATCGCATAGCTGTAAGGGCGCGATTGGCCGTTGGTTTTGCAGGATTGTCGCACCTATATCATGGATTAAGCGTTGTGGCTAATACTTTGACCCCATGCGCGAATATTGTGAATTTCTCACTCCACTACTTCATGTCGTGGATCGAGATACATGTATTGGGAGCATTTGCTGTACACCGGCGGCCAGATTTTTATGAATCATATACCTTCCCACGGGTTATGAGGTTGGTGGATGCTTCCGGTCCCGATCCGACTCGGTTAGGGGCCCTACGCGTGTTGCTTAACCCATACTCAAACGAGGGCGGGATGGTTTTTAGTGACCGAGTCCTATCTGCTCCTGCGAGGCCCATTCAGCAGATGTTTGATCTGTCAAAGGGTGGAGCGGCTTCTTTAAAGCCCAAAGAGATTATAAACCTATACACAATTAGGTCGGGCTATTTGGTGTTTCGTCAGAATGACACAGTTCTCTTTATACGGTATAATCCGCACCGCTTTGCCCAGCAATTCGGCTATAACCCGGGTGTCCTTGTCGAGGCATTTTTAGTTGAGCCCACTTTGTCTCTGGAAGTCACTCGTGACGTCATCCATCATTTTATGCGACTGAACACCGGTTCCCTCTTCATGATCCCAGAGCCCGACTATATTACAAGGTTTGTAGGGTCTTTCAAGGGTTGGTATCGTCATCGAGTCGGTCCTGTCATTGCCGAGGAGAGGCGGGTACTCTTCGAATGTAGAGTTCCAGCTCCGACCCAAGCCACTAGCACTCCGTTGCGGCCGCGGTCAGTGGTTCGACTTCCATTGAGGGATAGCGGTTTGGTAGTTATCCCCAAAGCCGCAGAAATAGAATCGACCCCTCGCACTGCTGGTATGCCAGTGCGCACAAGAGCCGAAGCAAAGGCTTCGAATGAAGCGCCAGCGGTAGTGTCACCAAAGGGGGATACCGGAAGTGAGGTTGGTCAACGTCGGGCCAAAGCGCCGAGGGGGGAATCGTTCTTCCGCTAGTGCTAGCACAAGTTCTAAGAGGAGGAAGAAATCGGTTGCTGGCTTACTCGACACCCCTCTTGAGTCTGAGCCGTTTATTCAGGACGAGCCGATAGCTATAGAGGAGTCGGATGCCGGTCTTATCTATCCTGGCTCGTCTACCGAGGAGGCCGCGCAATTGGCTGAGGCTTTGAGGCGCTCACAATATGAGATCGAGAACATGCGCGTCCCGAAAAATCCTACCCTTCTGTTATATTCTATGACGTTGATTGATTAGCACGCTTTCGGCGTGTCGACTTTTAAGTTCTAAAGTTTAACCGTGATCAGGACGGTGTCGCTTTGCAGCTAGCCGCGATGAGCACGAGTCGATCCACAGGGAGACGGAGTGTTTTACGTTCTTGTTTTGACGAGTTAATACGCGTGGTGGAAAGTTCTTATCTAACCTATGTGTATATATGCAAAGTAAACGCTTGTTAGGATAAGATAAGATAGTGTAAGTTAAGGAAATCCGTATTCAAGTCCTTTGAGTCGAGTCTTGACCAATTAAAGCTAGAGCAATCGGCAACAACGTGGATTAGGGTACTTAAGCACGGTATTTAAGAAATCCGGCTTATTGACCCTTGTCCTTCCATTCTTGTCTCTTGCTTTCGCCTCCGGTGAAACCGAACGCAACCGTTCGCGGTTAGGGATCACCGATACCTTGGTAGGGTAGGGTGTCTAACGGAGCGCTTGCGTAAGGTTTGAGCGGAATTCAATGGAAAATAACGGGAAAAGGAAATGGGAAACGGAAACCTTAACTTACAATATCGTATTTTTTCCTAACAACACATATTCACAAAACCATTCACAACAACAAACCCAAAGAGCAAAAGAAAAGAGAAAAGAAAACATTACAAATAAGTAAGTGCATGGAATTTAAGTGCAAGTAAATAAAGCAAGTATTTAAAGTGCAAGAAAGAAACTGCAAGTAATAAAAGAACAAGAAAGAAAGAACTAGGAATCATGGAACAAGTTACAAGACATGGGTTCAATAACCTAATCTTAAACTTGCAAGCTCAATTAAGAGGTTGCAAGATCAAGAAGAGGCAAAGAACTCATGGTGAATGAAGGCACAAAAAGAGAACTTTATTAAACTTGAAGAATGATACAACCCCTGAGATCAATAACCAAAGCTTAACCTTGCAAGCTCAATGAAGAGGTTGCAAGATCAAGTTAAGGCAAATAACTCAAGGGGAGGCTAAGCTATGTACAAGAGAACCAAAAAGAAAACAAAAGAGTAACAAAAATGAAGCAAAAGAATGACCCCTCTCCCTTGCTGCCTCATTCTGCTTTTATAGGCAAAAAAGGAGATTAAAAAAACAATATCATTATGATAAGGTGGCAGCAGGGAAGAGTATGTAAGAAACTGAGGAAAAAATAACACTGTTTGGACGGCCACAATGGTGGTGTGCTCGGCCCAAATCCGAGCACTCTGGCTCGGATTTGGTGTGCAGTCAATTGTTGTATCCCACATCACTCTGGTGCAGTTTGTTTTCTCAGTAAAGGCTCTGGATGCACTCAGGGATTGGAGGGAACAAGGATCTTTAAGTCAACACACAATCTTTTGCATTGAATGCACATCACTTCATGCCTACTTGTGTCTTGCATTGGGCATCCCCCCACTAGGTCAAAGTCATCAAAGAGCTAGTGCATAACTTGTCATGTGTTGGACCAAAATGTGTGTGTACTAGTTTATTTACAAAAACTCTTTGATTCTTGATTGGTTTGCAGTTCTGGTTATGTCAGCTCACAAATGTAATATCCGTGATTCTGGATGTATTTCTAGTATTTTGTCACGGATATCTGTAATTTGTATTACTGAGCAAACACCGGTTAATAGTTCTGATATATACAAAAAATAGATAATGAATGAACGGTATTAAAATACAGTTTTCAGTGATGAACAAATACCCCCAAACTTATTTTTTGCTCGTCCCGAGCAAAACAAAATCCTAGCCTCACTTTCGCAGGGAACGCGATTGCACTGAGCGCGTGTAACAAGCCGTTGAACTTCTAGGTGTCCCTAGTAGGAGGAGTGTTGTCTCCTGAGGGTTTTCAGCGGATACTACCCACAAAATCCCGTTAAATTAGTTCATAAGTTAACATTGATTCTACTCCTATAGTTTAGTATCTTCGCTAGAAACTCTATCATCCTGAGTTAGAAGTATTCAACCCTTACCCTTATCTTTCACACCTCCTATTTATTTAACCTTAGATCCTATACGTTCCAAAAAGTTTAGAAAGATGTTGGTATATCCTGAGTTTTCCTTCTAAAAGCGCGGTCTCAAATCAGGGATTTTTATCAGTTTTACTGAAAACATAAGTCTTATTCTTTATTTCTATCTTTCCTCCAAACATCGATTGTATACCCCTAGGTGTGTATTTTATTTCACCTTACACTTAAGAATTCAATTCAAGCTATAGTACCCTTACCATAATACCTAATATAACTTCTTTTCATTAATGATGGACAGTGTTGCTCACACACCTTTCATGCGACCATTAATGCTTCTTGAGGCACTAACAGCCGATTACTGAATGTGCGAGCTTAAAGCGTAAATAGCAGTTTCCAGGTCTTGAATTTATTTATTTTTCTTTTTTTTCTTTTTCTTTTTCAAGACCGGATATATTTTTCAATGATACTCTTTTTGGTGTTTAGCTTTAAATACCGTTTTTTCTTTCATACTAAGTTTTTAGGCAAGAGTATTTCTAGGTATTCTCTACTATCCCAAGTTTCAAGGTGCGTGTAAGTGCAGTTGTAGGGCATATACTTTCTAAATTTGGACTCAAGAATAAAAAATATTTTTCAGACTTATCTTTAAGTAAAGCTTTAATACTTTCCCTTTATTTTGACTTAACTCAAGAACTGAATTCAAGATTACGTATTTCTCAAAAAAACTGTAAAGACGTATAATTACCAAAGTTAAACAGAATAAGGGTTATTTTTAGGGTTTTCAATTCCTAAGCCTAAGATTTAGTTATTTCTAACGTATCAACTAAACTTTTGGAATAAAAATCTAAGTTACCCTATTAGCTAACTTGACGACAAATTTTTTATATTTTTGGAAAATTTTTCGATTTTTGTGGGTTTTTAAATAGGTATGCAAATGCAAAATATACACATGAATGCGAAGGTGGAAAGCTTACCGAGCACACCCCCAAACTTAAACTTGACAGTGCCCTCACTGTTAGGCTACACCAAGAGGGTCAAAATTGTCGGCGCTTTCTAAAAGAAAATTTATACAAAATAAAAAGAAAACCAAAAATATATACACAAAAAGAGTCCCCCCAAACTTAAGTAAAACAGTGTTTCCACTGTTAAGCGTTGAAGTTCAGGATTAAGGGGGAAAGAACAGTATTAATCTATACAAGGCCTTACACAGGCCAAAAGTGAGCACCAACCATTCAAAGATCTTATCGTTATAAAGCGGCGGTTGGTGAAAGAATGGAGTGTAGAGAAAAGATATAAGAAACACACGAGACAGTGTGGGGATAGAAGCGGTGTCCGGTCTCGGTGAAGGAGAAGAATGGCGGAAGGGAGAAAGAAGTGGAATACGAACTTGAGGGTGAAAATGGAGCAAATAAATTAGCACAATTTGTAATGACCGATGTGTAAAAAGTGATTGTGCTAATCTATCAACCCGTCAAGAAATGGGGTCAAATCTCTCAGGATTCGTGAGAAAACATGGGAACGCCGAACTTGGTAAACCAGATATAAGAAATGAAAGTGATACGGTGTCTTGTAAGGTCAGAACGATGGAAAGGATGGAGGGAAGTGATTGAGAAAGGGTCAAAGTTAAAGGTTCAGGAGGGTGTACACAGTCAGTGGAAGGGACATGATGAATTGGAAAATCCGACTCATCAAGTAAAACTGGTTCATCCTCAAAACTATCCTCAATATTCTCCTTAAAACACAGCTCATCCATGCAATTCTCATCAAAATCAAGACGCATATGAAGTTCAGGAAAAACATTCAATGACTCAGGATGATGAATTGGAGAGAAAAACTCAGCCAAATCTGCGGGTTCATCATCCAAAATATTCCCAGAGTCAATATTCTCAATCAAGTAAAAATCAATTTTCTCAGACACCTCAACAAAAGCATGGATATCAATCAATTCAGGTTCTAGAGTGGAGTTGTAGAGGTCCAAAGGATTGGGTATGGTTTCATTCTAAAGGGACCCATCACAATCGGGTAAATCAAATACTACAAAGTCGTACAACTCATCAAACGTTCTATCGGCAATTGGTGAATCATGTGGGACACTCAATAGACATTCAAAACTGGAGTTGTGGGATTCAATTGGGGACTGGTAGGTTTGATTTGGAAGGGTATACAACTCATTCTCTCTACTCAAATTCTCAGCCTGTCCTACCGCCTCATCATATAATGGAAAATGTGGAGTTAGTTGGAAACTAGCTACCGGATCACTAAGTTGTATGAGGGCGGCCATGGACGCATTCAAATCCATCATCTGTTGGTATGACGCTACCCGAAAGTCTTCTAACGACTGTTCCAGACTAGACATGGGTTGTGAAGGGGTTTCAGTAAAAGATTCGAAGTGGTTCGAATACTGGAAACTCCCAAAAGGCTGTTCAGGAGCAATATCTAAGGAAGGTGCAAAAGTTGGGTAGGATGGATAGAAATTGAATGGTTGGACAGGGGTAGGATCAACATACAGATAAGAAGGTGAATGGAATTGTTGATCCAAAGAATTCGCAGTGGTGAAAGGAGTGAAAGATTGGCTACGAGATTGTTCAATACGTTCAACAATAGACATAGGTCTTGGAGTTACAACAGAACTTGAAAAAGGGGTATCAATGTAAGAAGGTGGTGAAGGTTGAAACGGCTGATACAAAGTGGATTGCGGAGTCCAATTAGTAGTCCTAGATACGTCTATTCGACCTTTCAAAGAAATTTTGGGCATGGAGGGGTCGTTCGAAATTCGTCCAAAGCAAAAACCGTAGGAAGCAATGTATGGTTGTGGGTACCAAAGTTCGGCAAGATTTTTTCGAGGTGGGGTACCCATGATATGATGAGAGAAAGAAGAAGAAGAAGAAAAGGAGGGGAAAAGAATGCAGATTTTTTTTAATGTTTTTTAATGTTAGTTATCAACAAAAGAATGAAATATACAAAAAGAATATGGACAAAAATAATCACGACATAAAAATACAACACACATAATCGGTCTAGGGATCACCTAGGTCAACTAGACCTGTTCAAGAACTTGATTGTCGAGATAAAACTGTGTCGAGAAACGGGCTCAAGATATACTGATCATGAGGCCAGGTAAGTGCAGAGATAAGGGGAGGTTTTTCGACGCTTTCGCGAAGGTCCTTAATTAAATAACCCTTTCTCTTTTGGCGGTTTCGCCATTAACACTTTCCTAGAAATCCCGTAAACGATATACCGTTAAGCGGTGTTCTAAACACAGTTAATTTCTCCTAATGAGCGCGAAGTCCTTAAGGCTTAAAGTCTAATTTCTTTTAAAATTTGTGCAGGTAAACGTTTATGCACAGTTTCGTGATTTGTGGGCCACGGAAAAGGTGATGAAATCCTTTACCACATGTTGTGGGGTTCGCTTGCCCTTAAGTCCGTATTAATGTATGCAATACACAATTTAATGAAAAAATTTTGTTCAAAACATCAAACAATCTTTTTTTATGTTTAAGCTCGGCACTGCAACGAATATGGGTTAGTCAAGTTTAGCATTTGCTAGCGAACTTGCAAAAAATCTTGCAAAGATATTATAGTGGATGCGTCGGATTTGAGAAAGAAGGTGTTAACGAAGTATGTACCGATAATTTTTTGGGTTAAAAAACCCTCGTTGAAGTTAAATCCAAGTAGCTTGAAAAGTTCGCTTGCGTGGGTCAAACTACCCGGATCTTTGGCACTGTACTTCGTAATCACCTTAACTTAGAATGTACACTTTACTCCCCATGATCGTAGTTTGCAAATCCGCAAAAATCTACAAATGTCGGAAAAAACGGATATTAGTGCGGAAAAACGATACGAATGCCCAAATACCTGCATACTAAATTTTTTTTAAAAAAAGAAACAATAAAAATAGGACAAAAACAGAACACTGGAGCACAGAGAAGAAATTGGAGGCATCCGGAGGGGATCTGGCTGGTGACGCCGGATTTTGAAGGGTTGTCGCCGGTTTTATTTTGGAGATTGGGCTCTAAACTTCTTCTGCTGTCCAAGTGTTGTACTAGTGTCTCAAATTCCTTGCTTATTTTTTCTGTTGAGATTCAGAGTGCTAGCAGGTAAAAATCCAGAGAACAAAATGGTTAAAAAAGTTAGTTTTGGTTTTGGTTTTGGTTTTTTGAAATTTTTAGTTTGTTTTGAAAATAGGGTTAGTTGTATAAATAAGATGTACAATGATTAACCCGAAATAACAAGAATTAAAACGTTACCGTCTCCCCGGCAACGGCGCCATTTGATCAGCACGCTCTCCGCGTGTCAAGTTTTAAGTTCTAAAGTTTAACCGCGATCAGGACGGTGTCGCTTTGCAGCTAGCCGCGATGAGCACGGGTCGATCCACGGAAGACGGAGCGTTCTACGTTCTTGTTTTGATGAGTTAATACGCGTGGTGGAAAGTTCTTATCTAACCAATGTGTATATATGCAAAGTAAATGCTTGTTAGGATAAGATAGGATAATGTAAGTTAAGGAAATCCGTATTCAAGTCTTTTGAGCCGAGTCTTGACTAATTGAAACTAGAGCAATCGGCAACAACGTGGATTAGGGTACTTAAGCACGGTATTTAGAAAATCCGGCTTATTGACCCTTGTCCTTCCATTCTTGTCTCTTGCTTTCGCCTCCGGCAAAACTGAACACAACCGGTCGCGGTTAGGGATCACCGATACCTTGGTAGGGTAGGGTGCCTAACGGAGCGCTTGCATAAGGTTTGGGCGGAGTTCAATGGAAAATAACGGGAAAAGGAAATGGGAAACGGAAACCTTAACTTACAATATCGTATTCTTTTCCTAACAACACATATTCACAAAACCATTCACAACAACAAACCCAAAAAGCAAAAGAAAAGAGAAAAGAAAAGAAAAGAAAACATTACAAATAAGTAAGTGCATGGAATTTAAGTGCAAGTAAGTAAAGCAAGTATTTAAAGTGCATGGAATTTAAGTGCAAGTAAGTAAAGCAAGTATTTAAAGTGCAAGAAAGAAAATGCAAGTAATAAAAGAGCAAGAAAGAAAGAACTAGGAACCATGGAACAAGTTACAAGACATGGGTTCAATAACCTAATCTTAAACTTGCAAGCTCAATTAAGAGGTTGCAAGATCAAGAAGAGGCAAAGAACTCATGGTGAATGAAGGCACAAAAAGAGAACTTTATTAAACTTGAAGAATGATACAACCCTTGAGATCAATAACCAAAGCTTAACCTTGCAAGCTCAATGAAGAGATTGCAAGATCAAGTTAAGGCAAAGAACTCAAGGGGAAGCTAAGTTATGTACAAGAGAACCAAAAAGAAAACAAAAGAGTAACAAAAATGAAGCAAAAGAATGACCCCTCTCTCTTGCTGCCTCATTCTGCTTTTATAGGCAAAAAAGGAGATTAAACAAACAATAACATTGTGATGAGGTGGCAACAGGAAAGAGTAGGTGAGAAACTGAGGGGAAAATGGCACTATTTGTACGGCTACAATGGTGGTGTGCTCAGCCCAAATCCGAGCTCTCTGGCTCGGATTTGGTGTGTGGCCAATTGTTGTATCCCACATCACTCTGGTGCAGTTTGTTTTCTCAGTAAAGGCTCTGGATGCCTTCAGGGCTTGGAGGGAACAAGGATCTTTAAGTCAACACACAATCTTTTGCATTGAATGCACATCACTTCATGCCCACTTGTGTCTTGCATTGGGCAGCCCCCCACTTGGTCAAAGCCATCAAAGAGCTAGTGCACAACTTGTCATGTGTTGGACCAAAATGTGTGTACACTAGTTTATTTACAAAAACTCTTTGATTCTTGATCGGTTAGCAGTTTTGGTTGCAGTGTCAGCTCACAAATGTAATATCCATGATTCTGGATGTATTTCTAGTATTTTGTCACGGATACCTGTAATCTGTATTACCGAGCAAACACCGGTTAATAGCACCGATATATACAAAAAATAGATAATGAATGAATGGTATTAAAATGCAGTTTTCAGTGATGAACATTGATCCATTATTACGGCGGGTACATATGGGTCCTTTGTTAATGGAAGAAGAATGGGCCCTCAAACAGCCCATAACGGTTGCCTCCGAAGACGAGCTTACATTAAAGACATGTAGTCATTCATATGCGCTTGAAGCTCGGCAAGCGTACTTAGCCAGAAAGGAAAAAAGTCTCGAAAAAGCCCTACTTCAAGCTCCTTTGCGCATTGGTATGCGTCTTTTTCGTGTCCTTCATTTAGCCAATATTTTGTATTACTTTTATGTCTTCTCATTTTTGCGAAAACTTTGTAGGGACTTCGGCAGCAAAAGAGGATTTAAGTCCAGATTGGGCCATAACTGTGGATTGTACAAATATCTCCCGTGATGCACCGGCAGGTTTAGAGAAGATTATTAAAGCTGGTACTCTTGCTGTGGAGCTTCCGGTAGTAACTTCTGTTCCTTCAGTGTCTATTCCTCCAGCAGAGGTGACCTCGCCAGCCATAGATCTAATGGATCTCTCTAGTAGCGCCCTGGAGGTTGTAGAAAGGATTGCCGAGACCGCTATCCTCTCCTTGGAGCCTGAAGTGGCGGGTGTTGTTTCTCAATTAGAAGCCAGCACGCCGGCACGTATCCTCAGTGATGTACCTGAGGGTATGGAGTAGGCTGCCGAAGCTTCCATCCCTCCAGTTCAAGGCAGGTGAAGTATCGAAGGTAATCTTCTACATTTTGTTTTGACGATCCCTCTGTTATCTGAACCCTTCTTTCCTTTATAATTGAGGGAATTGGCGGCTTCCATCGTGGATTTATCTCCTAGGAAAACCTTCCAGCGTTTGCTTGATATGGTTGCCCTACAAGCGATACCCCCGCAAAGTATAGTCCTTTCTTCTGGGCAAGGTCGGTGTTCTTTGACCCCTTTTGTTTTATTATTGTTTTTTTATAATTATGCTAATATGTGCTCCACAGTTTTGGAAGCCGATGACGAATTCGAGATCCTTGATGGGCCCGGGGATCTCTCAAACCCCCCTTGCATGACTGTGGGTAAGTAAGGCTTTATCTTTGGCATTGTTTTGTCTATTTCATGATCGTAAATCTCATTGACTATTCATAAATCTTGACAGCTCTGCCAACCCTAACTCCGTTAGAATCTCGGATCCCCATGCCACCAGGCCCCTATGCCCGGCATGCGTCTGAAAGGATGGCGAAACAAAGCATTTACTCCCTGACGGCTCTCATTGAAGACCTTCATGCTGGTACCTCTGTCACGGCCGAAGAATTTGCTGTCGAAGCCAACACTTCCTTGTCCATTCTCGCCACCTATCAAGACGAAGCATTGGTGCGTGTCTGGGTTGAGTACTATCGTCGAGTGGAGGTCTACCTACACGGGCTTGAGTGCATTTGCCTTCCCTCCGACATCTTAACTGCAAAATCGAGTCTGCAGGGATGGATCGAACGGTGCGCAGCTAATCTACAGTCATGCGATAAGAGGCTCAACCGGATGTTTTCAGAGAGAGAGAGTTAGCTTCAAATGCTTTAGGTGAACTTCAGGCTCAGCTTACCGCCAAGACCACCCGCGCGTACGAAATTTGGCTGGTGCTTCAAGAAGCCATTACAGAGGTGGTAGCTCTTGATTAGGCCGTTATTTTCACCCGTGAGATGGTCGAAGCCCTTAAAGTCGCCTAAAGGGAGCTTGAGAGTCAGTTTGCTTCATACCAGACTCAACAGACTCAGGCGGGGACCCGTCTTGCCGTACTAACGGAGCTTGAAGCCGAGATCCAATGGAAGAATGATGAACTTACTAGCCTATTGCACCATCCGCCGGCTTAAACATTTTTTTCCCGCTGTATATTCTCCTTCTTCTTTTCTTTTGTATTCATTCATGAATAAGAGTATCTTGTATTCATTTTGATTCATGAATAAAAGACATTTTTCTTCATACTAGCGCTTTTCTTTCTTTTGCTGTCTTGGCTTAGCGTAAAGTAGTTTATATACTCATTTTAGAGCTTGTAGTTTATTCACTCATCCCGGAGTCTCTAATTTATAAACTCATTTCGGAGCTTGTAGTTTATCCACTCATCCCGGAGACTCTAGTTGATGAACTCATTTCGGAGCTTGTAGTTTTTTTTTCACTCAACCCGGAGTTTCTAGTTTATGAACTCATTTCGGAGATTGTTTAGTTTACCTCCCTTCGGCTTGTAGGAAAACTGATCCTAAGGTCACGGTTAACCTCTGCTCTTCACGACAGAGTTCCGTTAGGGTCTGTGGTACTAGTTTTTTGTCCGTCATACCATCACGTTGGCTGATGCATTCCCCGATATGCAGTCTTGCTGTTCGAGTAGCCCTGCGACTATCGTGTCTCTGATCCCTTCGGGGGATGGACAAGACGTCTCCAAGTAATCTCCCAGGTCATATTACCGTCGGAAGAGCAAGCGTTAGGGATTTTCCATGCCGCTTTTTACTTGAGATTAGGCTCAGTTTGGGAGCCCCGATGAGGCATAACCACTCCGCGCTGGTGTGGGATGATCTCCGATAGTCTTTCATGTTTTATTTGAGTTGCCATCAAGACCCTAAAGCCAGGGATTTTCCTTTGCTTTGTTTGCTGGCATTGCGTCTGCTGTAACGAGACGAATGTCGAGGTTGTCTCTAGGTTGTCTGTGAACCGTCAAGGCTTGGAACTAGGGACTTTGCCATGGCTCCGAGGTAGTCTCTAGGTTGGTCGTGAACCGTCGAGGCTTGGAACTATGGACTTTGTCGTGGCTCTGTTGTTTTGACCCTGGGGTCGGTTGCTGACGTCGCATCTGCATCCTGCTGGAGTTGAGAAGGAACGCCGGGGTGACATTGCGTCTGCTGTATCGAGACAAATGTCAAGGTAGTTTCTAGGTTATTTGTGAACCGTCGAGACTTAGAACTAGGGACCTTGCCATGGCTCTGAGGTAGTCTCTAGATTGTTGGTGAACCGCCGAGGCTTGGAACTAGGGACTTTGCCATGGCTCCATTTGTTTTGACCCTGGGGTCGTTTGTTGACGTCGTGTCTGCATCCTGCTGGAGTGAGAAGAAACGCCGTTGTGATCTTCAGGCTGTAAATGTTGCCGTCGAGATCTGGCTCTCCCTTTAATGGAGCCTGGTGGGAAAACATGATTTCCCTTTTCATTTGTGTCCATGGATAGTATACAGGGGTTAGTATGGACTCACATGTAGGGCAGCAGTTTCATCATTTTCTTTCTTTATTTCCACGATGCTCTATCATTTCAGCTTTTTATATCGCGAAAGTCGCGATTGCCCAACCATTTCGGTTTGTTCGCGGTGCCCAATCATTTCGGCTATTTTCTTTTTTTACTCGTTGCTTTTTATTGCGAGATGCCCAAACATTTCGGCTGTTTTTTTTATATGCATACATTTTACTCGTTAATTTTTATTGCGAGTTGCCCCATCATTTAGGCTATTTCATATGCATTTTTGGCTCGCTGATTTTGTTGCGAGTATGGAACTTGAGATCTGATACCAATCTTAGCATCAGCATCGCTGCGACTGGAATATAGCCAGGAGCGAATCATCATTTGCCTTGAGAGAACTTGGAATTTGCTACCAATTTAGGTATCAACATCGCTACCACTGGGATGTTCCCAGGAGCGAATCATCATTTGCCTTTACTGGTTTAAACAAAGGTGGCTTAGCAAACAGGGTTAAGGTCCCATCAACTAAGGCTTTTTGACTCTATGAGCCGTAGGGGTCTCATAGAGGGTTTTCTCCCTACGAGTCGTGAGGATCTCGTAGGCGCATTTTCTCCTTAGGGATCGTGAGGCTCCCTAAGTGTGTATTCTCCTATAAGTCGTAAGGATCTCATAAGAGTATTTTCTCCTTGTAAGTCGAGAGGACCTACAAGTGTTGTTCATCATATAAGGACATTCCTCGTGATTGGTGGAACTCGGTGGGGGAAACTTTTATTTGCGCCCGTGGATTGTATACAAGGGACAATATCGGACTGCCTATAGGGCAACTTGGGGAGTATGGCGGCTTAAGGACAGGTTTGGATCCCTGTAACTTAAGATTTTGAATCCTATGAGCCGTGAGGGTCTCACAGGGGGAATTCTCCTTACGAGTTGAGAGGATCTCGTAAGTGAAAATTTTATGAGATTGCGCCCTTTTGGGTTTTCACAAGCTCGCCGGTAGCCTTGCTGTTTTTACACACGACGACCTTTTGGGTTTTCATCTGGGCCCATTTCGCTTATGGGCGTATCGTTTTTTTTAACAATGAGATTGCGCCCTTTCAGGTTTTCACAAGCTCACCGGTAGCCTTGTTGTTTTTACTCACGGCGTCCTTTCGGGCTTTCATCCATGCCCATTTCGCTTATGGACGTACCATTTTTTTTACCCCTATGTTTACCAATGACACTTAGGGAGGACTTTGCCACCGGGGTAGCTGTATAGCCAGCAGGATTTGAGTTGCAGTCCTTGCCGTTGGGACTTGTGGACTTGAATTCCATTATCGCCGTCCTTGAGGCGGCGCATTAGTTTAAGGACATTACGGTCCATTGTTAGTTTAGGAACATCTTGATCCAGGGCCAGTTTCAAGGCGAAGTTTTGCCGGATACTACTTATAGAGTCTTGACTCAGGAAGACAGCGAGTGGACACGAGCGTCGTCATCTATCATTAACATGAGCCGTGACTTGTCAAGCGTAGTATTTCTTAACGAACCAGCCGTTTGTTGGCTGGAAGGGTCTTTCCCCATGCATATCCATGAGCAAGTAGGCCCCACCTTGGTAAACCTTGTCTATGATGTACGGACCCTCATAGTTCGGCTCGAATTTCCCCGCTTTGCACGGTTGGGGATCATAGGTCTTTTTATGACTAGCACGAGTTCGCCTAGGCGGAACGTTCTTGGTCTGGTTAGTTTTTCGAATGAGCGCGTCATCCTTGCTTTGTAAGCTTCCAGGTTTTGCTGCGCCATGAGACGAGTTTCATCGAGGGCATTGTTCCTTTATAAAAAAAAGGATGAGGGAAAGTTCCTCACTAAAGCAGCCCCACGTGTTTAACACGTGAGTTCCTATATGCAACGCATATAGCCACAGCAATTAAAACAATTGCAAGGCCAAAAAGACCCACGTGTTTAACACGTGAGTGCCTATATGTAACGCATATAGGCACAGCAGTTAAAACAATTACTAGGCTAAAACATCCCCACGTGTTTAACACTTCAGTGCCTATATGCAACGTATATAGGCACAACAATTAAAACAATTGCTAGGCTAAAACAGCCCCACGTGTTTAACACGTGAGTGCCTATATGCAACGCATATAGACACAACAATTAAAAAAATTGGAAGGCCAAAAAGCCCTACGTGTTTAACACGTGAGTGCCTATATGCAACGCATATAGGCACTGCAATTAAAACAATTGCTAGGCTAAAACATCCCCACGTGTTTAACACGTGAGTGCCTATATGCAACACATATAGGCACGGCAATTGAAACAATTGCTAAGCTAATAAGCCCCACGTGTTTAACACGTGAGGGCGCTTCTCTACTTAACAAGGAACCGTTGGATCAAAGATCCCATGAGTTGGAAATGATATTTTCTGTTAAACAGAAAGTTGACGGATCAAAGACCATGAGTTGGAAAATATTTTTCATCTCTCCAAGCACCCTTAGATGAAAAATTCAGCGGTGATTAAAAATCACCAATCTACAGAATAAATTCTGTATAGGAAAATATTTTCCTAATCTTGTTTAAGAAACAAGAAAATATGTTATGTGAGACAAAACCCTTGGATCAAAGATCCAACAGCGGGTAAAACCTACAAATCAATTGAAGTCTCTCAATAAGAGATTTCCTAAAAACTAATTAACAAACTTTTCTCCACTATATAAAGAAACCAAGACTTCAAGTCTGCAGAGGAGAGACCCCTCCATAAGTTTTGAGAAATAAAGAAAAAGAGAAAAAGAGAATTCAATTCTCTAGAAGAAGAAGATCCTCTTCTTAAACAAAAAATCCTAGGTAAGAAGAAAGTACTTAAATTATCTTATCTCTTCTTTAAGGGTTTAACCCTTCATATAAGAACTTAGTTTTTCCTCTGGTTAAGGTCTGCAGAAGCAGATCTTCCCACAAGTTGAGAATTTAATTTTCATCGGGGAGATTCTGTTATGCAGATTCAAAACTTTGGGGAAAGAACTAATTTCAAAGAATTTAATTCTTACAAAAGTATATAGGAATTTAATTCCTCTAATGAAACTAGGGTTTAACCCTATAAAAGAATTTAATTCTTATAAAACAAAGGACTTGAAATTCTCTAAACTCAAATCCCATCATCATTGATATAAGATCAAGATCTTCATGCACATAGAGGGAAAGACTGATGATTCACACGCAAGCGTCTAAAAAGAAGAACAAGAAGTGCATCCTAGGACAGTCAAGTGTTCCCACGTAAACCCCAAGCATTTATACAGAAAAAGGAATAAACCTAAAGGCGGCGCTCATATTTTGAAAGCACTTCACGTGTTTGCACGTGAGCATTATTGAATTAAGTGCTTAGCAATTATAAGAGAAGAGAAATAAAGTTCAGAGAACAATTCCCATTTCGGACGTCTCACGTGCTCGCACGTAAGCCAAGTGCTCATAAAAGAAGAGGGAAATAAAACCCAAAAAGGCAGTACCCAACTTTAGGGCGCCTCACGTGAGTGCCACAAGAATTAAGTTTTTAACACTTATATATAAACAGGGACTTGAGCCCAATATACAACACCGGCTTTGAGGTGCCTCACGTGCCACACGTGAGCGCCGCTGGAATTCAGTGTTTAACACTGCTTTAGAGCCTCATGTGAGAACATGTGAGTGCTGATATACTAGTGTTTAACACTATGGAAAATCAATTCCTCCCTCAATTTGGCTAAGTCTTCTTGAGATTAATACATTTTTGATGAGGTCAAAACATTTTCGATCTCTAAATGGACCGAGCCTTTATGCTCCCCAAACTAATGAAGAAATCTTAGTCTCAAAATACGACTAATGATTGAATTGGTTCAAGCGTACATCTCTCTACACCTCTGATACATGTCGTTGTAATTCCTCAACGTCTTCATAGAGGTGGCGGGTCCCGACAACCAACTGGTTTTGGATGCACTTCCCAAAATGGCGACAACAGACCGCAACATCCTTAAACTAGCTATGGACCGAAACGCCCTTAAACTACCAACGGACCGAAACGTCCTTAAACTAAAGCAATGGAGCCCAAATGCTCTTTTGTTGGGTCTGAATGATCCCAAAATCCTGTTGAGTAGAACTTAGTCTAAAATTGAACAAGCGTATCCTCAACAAACACTAAAGTTGATTTTAATCTCAAACGAGATTAACGATCCTTAAATAAAACCAAATCCAAATCTAAGAATATACTGATTTGGACTAATCCACGCCCAACGGGCGACAACATAAATTAGTCTCCGTATACAATTCCAGGACAACCAAAATTAAAATAAACACACACAATACGAAGTGAACTTCTGGAGCAAGAGAAAGTGGTTACCGCGATGCGGTAACGTAATTAACTGCAGGGGCTTGCGCCTGTAGGAAAGAGCGTCCCCACAATCAAAAACCCCTCGCAAACGAGGGGGAATCTGACGAAGTCTGCTACAACGGCCGCATCTATCTAAACCTATGATATACGGTGCTATAAATCAACTTGGCATCTTCGAAGAGGTGGACGGATAAAACCAAATAGCATCTGCCCCCAAATTCCGGCAAGACGACCCATCCCAGTTCTTCTATGTTTTCGGTGGTAAACAGATTCTGGCACGCCCGGTGGGACCTTTTCCTCTTTCCACTCCACATTTCGTGTGTCGTGTTTGCGAACAAATCACGGTTTGCTATGGTTGCCCCTGGATTCGAGATACTAAGATTTGGTGTCTTACTCCTGTGCAGAGAAGAGAAATCGATGGCTTCCAATTGCGCCTGCAACAGCAACTTTCGCTCCACCCTGACTGGAGGAGTGACTTACGGGCCCCAAGCGGCCTCCATCTTTGCAATCCCAGTGGAACAGGTGACTTAGGCTACCACTAGACTGTTCTTTAGGACCATGATCCCGCTAGCAAGCTTCAGTGCCCCAATGCCACCACAAGAAGCTCCCAAGAAGTCGGTCTTCGATCGACTTACAATCTCCACGGCCCCTCTCAGTGGGTCGTCCAATTCTAATACCTCAGTCTTAAACAGGTTGAGCCACAGCTCCAGTGGGCCCGCATAGAGGCTCACAATACCTGAAGGAGTTGTCCCGAAACGGATAGTCATTCCAGCTCCGGTAGGAGAAGTCATCAAAAGGGCTTCTCCTATTAAAGGATCGGTCTTTGCAAGATTGGCTGTTCCAAATCCTTCTATAGGTGAAGTCATCAAAAAAGCTTGCCCTACCAGGAAGTCGGCCTTCGAAAGATTTGTCGTCATCTCAACGGATGTCAGTCTTCAACATGCTGGCACCAGCAGTAGCCCCTAACCAAAACAGGGGGCACGACGGAGCCGCTTCCACAACTGAGGTGGTCCCATCGACAAGACAGGCTCGACGTCGCCACTGGCACCGGGTGAGAAGAGCTTGGGGAAACTCCCCCTCTGGATTTACTCCACCAGCTCCAATGGTGAAAGTTGACGCTGATGTTCCAACTGGGAACAACTTTGAACCGCTAAGGAGGGTGCGAAAGAACTCTCCAACCGCAGTGCTGAAGAAATCACCCCCACATGTTGAAAACATGGTACAAGCGAAGCCGGAGCAACCCCCTCAGCGGCTGTCCTCTCGAATCTACAGAGTCTGGCGGAAGGTCCAAGATTCTGTGATCGATAAAGACTACTCTGGCCGACGGAAGAAAACGAAGGCTCGACAAGAGGAGGACCATCCTTCCGTCGTACCACGGAAAGCATCATCTATATGGGTGCCTGTTACAATAGTCACTCTCACTTCAACCTCCCACAAAAGGAGAAGGCCAGAGAAAACTCCACTGCCTGGGGCGAATTCCAAAGGCACTGGACCCAAACGCCCCAAATCTGGGGGCACGATTGTGCACACGGTGTACATGGATTCCGGGAAAGAGAAAAGTCGTGCTTCTGTAGGTCATCGACCACTCACTCGGTCGTTGACAAAAGCTCAGGAGCAGCAACAAAAGCTCCAAGAAATGCTGAAGAAAATGTCAGCACTCACCGGGCAGAAAGAAAGCCTGGAATCAATGTCTGAGAAGCGCCAGGAACAAAAGACCGACACCGAGTTCTTGCGAAGGGTGCTGGAAAGGAAGGATAAGGAGGCCGTAGAATATACCACTAATATAAAGCAGATGTCGCTTCTGTTACAAGACATGGTTGGGATGATGATCCAGCCGGAACCTCCAGCCGAAGACCCTCCGATAATCACCGAAGACGACAGAGGGGAAACATCAAACTCTCCTCTAGCCGTCTCAGCAGCCCAGGAAGAGACAATCTCCAAGGCTTCCCTTAATGACTACATAACCCAACAAATACGAGCTCATCAAGCAAGTGATGTGGCCAGCCAAGTCGTCAGAACTGAGCGACCTTATCTAGGCTGGTACGATCAGATCAAGTACCCGCCAGGATATACGACCCTAAATTCCATGTGTATAAGGGGATGGGCAATCCACACCGGCACGTTGCTCAATTCAGAGCTCTGTGCGGTAATACTGGAGGCGACGACAAACTGCTGCTTCGCCAGCTTGTTGGCAGCTTATCGGAAACGGCATTTGAGTGGTACTCCGAGCTCCCAAATGACTCTGTCAAAATATTCACGGAGATGGAATTACTATTCACACAGTGGTTCGCAAGCGCAAGCGAGTGCACCCCGATCACGGAATTAATCAATGCCAGGAGTGACCTGGGTTCAATACGCAATTCGGTGGCGGAACCTATGGTCAAAATGCGAGCAACGCATAGAAGAAGCTCCTACCATGGGCATGTTCATAGGGACCCTTGACCCTCAGACGACTATATCCCAATTTATGATGTTCTTCAAGCCGACCACCTTCCAGGCCTTGATCGACAAGCAAGCCCAAATGGACTAGATGGGCCATAGGTCATCCTCTTCAAAAATGGATTCCCGGAATGAAAAGGGCAAAAGGAAAGCGACCTTCATTGCCAACGCTCAACAACGACCTTCATTGCCAATGCTCAACAAAGCGACACAGCGACACACGTCTACGCTGATCCCTCGAAAAGAAGCTAGGACATCCTTACTCGTTTCCCCGAGATAAAACGAGGAGACTGTTCGAACTGGCAGTGCGCAACAGACTTATCACTCTGCCGGATCTGAGACATCCACTACAGCCTGGTGACGTCAACAGTCCCAACTACTGCTCCCACCACAGAGTATTGGGCTACCCAATTGAGGATTGTTATGTCTTCAAAAATTGGGTTGAGGATCAGTACCAACAAGGAAAGTTTGCGCTGTCCGAGAACTGGAGGGTGAACCCGCCACAGAAGTACACTCCTAAAAAGGTGGACACACCAGGGGCATCATGCTCGTTTGTAGAAGAAGCTCCGTGGGAAGTTGTCCTTTCGGCTAAAACTAAAGGAATGTTGAAGGATCTTTAAGCATGCTCGGCGATCAGGTAGAAAAGCCCGCTGGAGCCCAAGATCATTGAGGGGATGCTTAAACCGCGCCCAACACTGAAAGCTGGTAACGATGGGCAAAACACCGAGGCCAAGCTTTCGAAGTCTTCAAAGAAAAAGAAGAAGACTAAGAAGCCCGTACAGCCTGATAACAAGCACACGGACCTGCAAAAATACATCGATACACTGGAGGAGTAACACCCGAAGGTGCGGACCCCAGTCACCCTCGAAGAGTTTCTCAACCATATCCTGGAGAACGGAGACAGTGACAATGATGAAGGGAACGACTCGTCAGAAAAACCTGAGGATTAAGTAGCTAGTTTCCACATGGTCTCTCATTCGTCGTTAAAAAATGAAGAGACTCCTTCGGAGTCAGAAAACGGCATAGAAAAGCTGGGGGCAAGACCTTTGCAAAAATCCTTGAAGCCGTCAGACGAATTGATTGACAGGTTGCTAAGCGAAGCCCTTCAAAAGAGCAAAGCTAACCGAGAGCATGAAACGGCCATGTACGAAAAGGCCAAGCATCGGCGTCAGGATGAAGAGGCGGCAGCAAGGAAGAGTCACAAAGTACTCCAACCAGATCGAAGCACGCCCGCAGCAGACAAAAGCAGGTTTAAGACGGGGAAACGGTTCGCCAAGGCCCTGTCAATGGTAATGAAACTGCCCCCTTTCGAAAGAAATACTCCCGGGAGTACGTGCCTTGACGAAGCGGATATACCTCCGAACTACTGCTTATACCATCGGAGGGTTACACACCCCACGAAGAGTGCAGTGCCTTCAAGAAGTGGTGGCAGGGATACGTTGCCCACTGACAACACTTCAAGAGGATGAAGCGTGAAGCTCGTCGACAGCGAAAAGGTGCGACAGAGCACGGAAAAACGACTGGGAACTGTTATATGGTTGATATCAGTTCGACAAAAGGGAAAACTCAAGTTCTCACATTCGGGAGCGATTCTGAAGAAGAAATAACTCCCGACCCTCTCTTCAAAGAATCCACCTCTAGAAAAGAAGAGGAGGCGAAGAAATGCGAGAACATTCAGCTACGTAACCGCACGCTGCCTGAGAAGAACCTCAGGCCAACAAACAAAGGTTCGAGAAAAAGAGACAAGGGGAAGGAAAAGTGCCTGAGGAAATTGCCCTCGATGATGGAGTCGTCAAAGAGCTTGCAGCCAAAGACCCTCCTAAGAAAAACATGATGGATTACAAAGTCCTGGCACACCTGAGGAAGATACCCTCACAACTGAGCATACTGGATGCTCTCCTCCTGTCCAATAAGGCAAGAGATTTTCTAATCAAGGAACTGCAAGAGCCTGGTCGGTTCCAAGCTTTCTTTGCGGAGGAAAAGATGAAGAACGAGCTGGCAGAGGTTCATGCAGCCGATATCACATTTGGCGATGAAGATCTCCTCCTCGGAACGTGCGAGCACAACCGTCCTCTATATGTCACCGAATACTGCCACGGCATTAAGATAGGGAAGATCCTGGTCAATAACGGGTCCTCTGTTAACCTTCTCTACGTGAAGGTGCTGAAGCAGATCTGCATGAACGTTCAGCACCTGGTTCGGGACAAAATTACCATCTCTAGGTTTGACTCGCAGTCTTCACGAACGGTTGGGTCTTTGATACTGACATTACGCTTTGGGATGCTCATCACTGGCATCAAATTTCATGTCATTGACGCCAAGACTTTCTATAACGATCTGCTCGGCCGGCCTTGGTTACACCAGTACAACATCATCCCTTCTACACAACATCAATGTATGAAGTACTTCAAATACGGACTCGAGTACACAGTTACAGGGGAGCTAAACCCATTCTCCGTAAATTAAGTCCGCAAATATGAAGACGCCAAGTTCTTCTTACCAGACTTCGAAGACACGGAAAGATGTCGTAAACCGGAGAATAAACAAAAAGCCGTCGCCACTATCCTGACATTTGGGAGCAATACCGAGGAGGATGAAAGATAGTCTTCTCAGGGCAACCCCAAGACAACAGTCCAGGACCATCTACTCTTATTTTGGTCTTTGGCGGTGACTCTGAGGACGATGCCAACGTAGTGTTCTCCGTTTGCCTGTCAGCACAAACCTTCACTGGAGCTGATCAGGGTTTACAAAAATCAACATGGTTCTGCAGCAGCATTACAGGGAACTTGATACGCTCGATACATACAGCATGCAAGAGATGCAGACTTTCTATATTCCTCCTAGGCGAAGAGGTGAAAAAGCGATCCTCTTCTACCAATCTACGGAGACTAAAGTGAAAAAAGAAGTCTGGCATGATGCCGAACTTGCGCTTGACATGGTTCAACCAATCCGTCTGCCTAGGTATTACACAGAGGGATTGAAAAGGCTATTAAGATACCAAGGCGTACCCTTCAAACAAACCGCTCGACAAGCCCAGTTCTACAATAAGATTTGGGACGTTCTCGAGACTCAGCGAAAGATGCCCAACGGGAGGATGGAGATGACCTGGCTTAGATACGTTCGGTCCAAGAAACAGGAGCGATTCTGCGGTTGCTATGTCATAAATAACTCCGATGGAGAAGTGAGTGCATTTCCAGATAGCACTGATGTAACAACCCCAAAATCTTTATACATTTGTATTATCCCTCTTCAATAATATACCGTATTTATTTGTACTTGGTATTTTCCGTTTTCTATTAAATTTATTATTATTTTATTTCTCAATCTATTATGTATTTTTTTTTCTAGGTACAATTTCTTTTTCTTATATTTAAGTTTTTAAATTCTCATTCTTATTTTTCCTTTCATAAATATTTAACCCAAATCTATTATTTTTATTCTCTACAGCCCATCTAAAAAGCCCATTTTCTTTTTAAGCAACATCATATATTTAATTCTAATTAAATATGTGCATGAACAACCTTATAGCTCATTGGTTAAGTCCTTGCATTGTTATTCCATAAGTCACATATTCAAATCCCCATTCTTGCAATTATTTTTTATCATTTTTTATTCTTCTCATAACCTACAAATGAGACCTTTCATTTCCAAAATGAATGGTGACCTTTCATTTCTCTTTTAATTCTCATATTGAATGCATATATTATTATACATAATTCACCATTACACCATCTTTATTGTCCTCCTCCATCTTTTCCTTCCTCATATTTTTTATCTCTCACTTCTCCCTCTTCACCTAGAGTCCAAGAAGAAGAACATGAAGAAGTCTTCAAGAAGGTCTCGCTACTAACGCGAGGCTATCGGCGGATAGACAAGCCCGGTGACAATACCGGCTTGTGCATGTAAGTCCCTTCACTTTTTCCTCCCTCCATCTCTTTCTTTTTCTCTTTATATTTCTCTTGTTTTATATTGACATGAACTTCCCTTAGCATATCATAGTTCCTAAATAATTAATTAAGTTGATACATATATAAATAATGAACACACAAACATACACACATATATAGTTTGTAAAGTCTTTTTCATTACTCTCAATTCACATGTTAAGATTTCATAGTGACCAATTAGGATTGCATGTTTGTTGTTTTATTTTAAATCACTTTATTTAAAGTTTGTAAAAAAAATGAAGTTACGAATAAATACCATGGTTTTCTCATTTCTCACATATGACATATCAATACCTTTAGTTTTAAATTAATTTTTATAAATTAATTTTTAATTCTGAAAATTTCAGGAAATTTACATATGATAGAATATATTATTTTGTATACGTTGTACAAATTTTAGATCGATCCGCATAACGGTTTAGGAATTACATCGTATTTATTCACTGATCGTAAAACAGAAAACTGCAGTTATCGGTCAATTTCTAGGACATATAACTTGGTATACCGGTATCCAAATTGAGCAAACTCAGGTGTTTTTGATATCTACATCGAATGATCTAGATTTTCTTAGTTTTATAGTTTTACTGAAAACCCATTTAAGATAAAGAAAAACTGCGTTACAATATTAAGTGACGGATCTGGACAGAATCTGTTCCGATTTGCACACTGTTTTTAAATTGGACATAACTCGAACACCCGATGTCCGTTTGTGACAAAATTTAGATGTGTAGATGCACCATTGATAGAACTATAATTTTCCGTATACTTGATTACTTAGAAATTCATGAAACACCCCGATATAGGCTTTGTAATATAACATATAGTTGCTGTCCAGAAATCTGAATTTCTGTTTTAAACGCTGATATTAAAATGATCATAACTAGAGCTTCAGAAATCCAAATCATGTGAATCTTGGTGTTTTAGATAAGTACTTCAAAATACCTACAATTTTATAATAATCTTCGTAACCTGAAACCTGATGGAAATTAACTCAAACTGCATTTTAAAAATATGTGACAGTGCCGAATAGATTCTGATCTGTTTTGTGCGACGATACGAAAACATATATATCTCTCAAACCGGTAGTCGTATTTAGGTGAAACTGGAACTCATGCATGAAAAACACACAAAAACATATTTCTGTTTATATTCCATATTTGTTTGACTTGATTAATTAGTCGTACATAATATTTCTTTACAGCATTGTTTTTGGTAGTTACTCGTATAATATACTTGACTCATTTCATGCTATTCGAACATGTATACATATTTATCTTGATCATTAAATTGTTGTATATACATAAAGACGATAATTAAATACTTGAGTTGTATTTTGAAAACTATACAAAAGTATTTTTACATAAAACCCCCTCAAGTTTTATAAATTACAATAAGGCCCCTAACAAATATTGAACTTCAACTTACCTTCTTTTAGTCTGACTCGGGTTAGAGTCTGACTATTTCTGACTTGAATATGATTCAAGTCAATCTATATTCTTTCATATTCCAACTCAAGATGAATACATGAATCCCTGAATCCAGTTAACAATCTATATAACTTGACTGAACCGAACCATGGATATTCCTTCTACATGATTCCAGTATTCCATTTACATGACTCTACGGTTATAACCGTTCCCAGATATCATGGTTTCGGACAGTCGGTTAATCAATCTTACAACCAATACAATTTTACAAAATAACAATGCAAACAAGACATCGCGGGGTTTAAGGGGTAGATTGGTACGGAAGGTGTTAAAGGTGGCACGAGGTGGTCAGATTAATACACCTAACCTGAATCCCATTGCTGTTGTACCGTGGCATAACGGTTCCTTATACTACACGTGCCCTAGTCTCTGGCAAGTGAGACTCCCCTCGTATACACTGGCATTCTTCTGTACCAAGCTACAAACAACAGCGTTAACATAACATTACAATAATAGTTTACACTTTAAAAATATATCTTCTTATTCTGTCTTCTCTACTTCCCTCTTACCTTTGGGACTTACCGAGCGATCTGTTCGCTGACGACATTCTGTTCTCTCTTCTTTGAATGTCGTCAGGTGACTTGGACCCGGCAGAAGTAGAGCTAACAGAAGAAGACTTGGAGCAATTTGCCGACGACCCAGCAGTATAATTTCATTGTACACTTTTCTTTTCAGTACTTTCCTTTTACTGTTATGCCACTGTTTAGGCATCTTTATTTCAGTTGTATTTTCCTTTCCATGTATTGTACAAAGAATGTTATTAAATAAAAGTTGTTGTTCTTTTATACTCTTGTCTCTTGTGTATTTATTTTATATTGCTTAGATACGCTTAGCGTATGTACTTCTGAGTACATACGTAGCGGGCCTCGTCGCGTCCACTTCGCCGTACACTGGGAAGCGGGGCGTGACAACTGATATCGAAACAGAGCGAAATCCCGCCGTACGAATACCAAGTCCGTCATTCGAAGAACAGATTGATAAGCTAATAAGGGAAGCGAATCAAAAGGTTCGAAATGACCACAGCCGTGAAATGCCATTTACGAGAAAGCCGGGACGCAACGTCTCATTCAGCAGTCCACGAAAAGAGAAGACTACGATGCTCTTCATCCTCAGCCTGCTGTGCGCTCTCGTGGCAAGGAAAAAGTCCGACACAGAGGCAACAACAAGATCAAGAATGGGAATGGCGTTCAAAAACAGCGAAGCGGATCCGAGAAGCCACACGATCGAGAAAAAGCCAGCTGGAATCCGTCTTTTATGAAGAAGATGGGTCAGGAATACTCTTTCCCCCAAGACAAGACGAGAAAAATATTCAAACTTGCCATGAAGCATCAAATGATGATGCTACCGGAGTCTCGGTACCCCGAACAGATAAACGATGTCCATCATCCGGATTATTGCTCCTACCACCGAGTAATAGGACATCCACTCGAAAACTGCTTCACCTTCAAAGACTGGGTTGAAGACCAGTATCATTAAGGAAGGTTTGCTCTATCCAACAGTTGGAGGGTAACCCCACCATGAAGGCATGAGCCAAAAGCAACCTACACTATGAGGGTAAGTCTAGATCAGTATCGAGCTTGGAAACGAGCTCGTACCTGCCACGTGATAACACTATCAAAAGAAGGAGAGCACGAGAACATGGACAACATCTCTCGATGCTTCGCAAATAAGGATGAGGATAAGGTGGTTTTAGAATTTCCACCGGTGCCAAAAGAGCTGGAAGATGGGATACACACCACAGCGGACAACCTGAGAAAAATCAACTTGGGAACGGAAAATGAGCCGAGGCCAACATTCGTCAGTGAGCTGCTGTCTGAAAAGCAGGTGGCCACGCTAAAGGACGTGCTTATGCAGTATAAAGACTGCTTCGTATGGATCTATTTCGAGATGCTGGGACTAGATCCAGAAATGGCTGTGCATAAACTGGCGATATCACCCAACGTCAAACCAATCAAACAGGGGCCAAGAAGAATGCGGCTTGAACTCGAGATGAGCATCAATGCCGAAGTTAAGAAGCTAATCGACTCTGGCTTCATCCAAGAAGTTCAATATCCTAACTGGATCACCAACATTGTCCCGGTGATGAAGAAAAATGGGATGGTGCGCATCTGCGTGGACTTTCGGGATCTCAATAAAGCTTGTCCGAAGTATGACTTCCCAGTGCCTGTTACCGAGCTGATGATCGATAACACATCAACCCATGAAGTCTTCTCCTTCATGGATGGATCTTCAGGGTATAATCAAATAAAGATGCATCCCAAAGACCAAAATCATACTGCCTTCTGGACTCCGATGGGCATATTCTGCTATAAAGTGATGCCCTTCGGTCTGAAGAACACTGGCGCTACCTACCAGAAGGCCATGACGAAGATCTTCGATGACCTCATACATGATATTGTCGAATGTTATATCGACGACCTCGTGGTGAAAAGCAAATCGTACGAGGAGCACTGGGAGCATTGGAAAATAGTCTTCCAGCGTCTTCGGAAATATAATCTGAAGATGAACTTTCTGAAATGTGCGTTTGGAGTCTCCTCAGGAAAATTACTAGGATTCATCATACGACACCGATACATCGAAGTAGACCCATCAAAAATCAAGGCGATTATGGAAATACCCTCGCCAAGAACTCTTAAGCAACTGTGGTCTCTCCAAGGAAAGCTCGCTTATATCTGATAGTTCATAGCTATCCTCTACGGCAAATGTCGTCCCTATAGCCATCTAATGAAGAAGGGGGCCCTGTTCTTTTGGGATCATAAATGCCAAAGTGTACTAGACGAAATCAAGCAATATTTACAGAATCCACCGGTACTGACCGTCCCGGTTAAGGGAAAGCCCCTCATCCTGTACACAACATCCTTTGAAGGTTCTCTAGATGCGCTATTGGCACAGAAGGACGGCCAGAGGAAGGAGTGAGCTCTCTACTATTTGAGTCGAGTTCTCCTGAGGGCAGAAAACAACTACTCCCCCATTGAAAAGTATTGCCTGGCACTGATCTTCGCGATAACGAAGCTTCGATATTATGCCTTGGCACATGAGGTCCATCTCATATCAAAAGTGGATCCTATCAAATATTTGAAGTCAAGAGCCATACTAACGAGAAGACTTGCCAAATAGGCCCTCCTCTTGACGAAGTTCTCGATAATCTATCGACCCCTCAGGGCAGTGAAGGTCCAGGCCATCGCCGACTTTCTCGCTGAACAACCAATACCGGCTGACTCTCCCTTAAATTGCGAATTACTGGATGAACACGCATTCGACACAAAGGACGAAGAAAATGCCCAATGGGAACTATACTTCGATGGAGCATCTTCCTTGAAGAAGCGAAAGCAAACCACCCCTATAATCAAAACTGGGGTGGGCATTATCTTTGTGACTCCGTAAGGAGGGATAATGCGTTTTGTCCTTTTCTTAACAGAGCCGAGGACAAACAATGAGTCTGAGTACGAAACTTTGATAGCAGGTCTTGAGATTGTTGTCGATATGGGAGTCGAAAACATCCTCATATATGGAAACTCCCAGCTGGTCATTAGCCAAGTAAATGGTGACTATCAGACATGCAAACCAGAGTTGGTAAAATATGGTGAGAGAGTGCAGCAATTGCTGACACAAATCCCCTCTTACATTCTGGAAAGCATTCCACGTGCAGAGAATAGCAAGGCGGTTGCATTAGCCAAACTCGCTAAAGAACTGGCCAACGAAAACCTCGATGACTTAAGGATCATTGTGCAAAGCCGCTGGATTCTCGCACCAACAGAAATATCTCCGAAGTCGTCTGAAAGAAAAGAAGCGACCAGACAAGCAGTCCTCCAAATAGAAGATGAAGAAAGGGTCAAGGACTGGAGAGAAGTCTTCATAGACTACTTCAAATCCCATCGAACACCCGAAGACGCGTCGTTAAGACATCAGCTCATGAAGCCATCCCTGTCTTTCGCCTTCATCAATGATGCTCTATATAAGAGATCATTCGACTGTCTGTGGCTGAGATGCCTGGGACCAGAAGAAGTGAAAAGGGTCGTCCAAGAAACTCACGATGGACTCTGCGGTTCTCATCAAGTTAGACCAAAGATGAAGTTGAAGATCAAGAGAATGGGTTACTATTGGCCCACGATGATTCATGACTGCCTCGAATATGCGAAACAGTATCACTCGTGCCAAATTCATGGGGACTTCATCCACCAGCATCCAAATCCGCTACACCCAATATTGGCAAGCTGGCCGTCGAAATGTGGAGAACCGATATAATCGGGCCTATCGAACCAGCATCATCCAAAGGACATCGGTTCATATTAGCAACAACCGATTACTTCTCTAAGTGGGCAGAGGCAGTACCGCTAAGTGAGGTGAAGACGGAGAACATCCTCCTTTTCTTCAAGGCGCATGTCATCTACCGGTTCGGCACTCCGTGACGAATCATCTTGGATAATGGGCCGGCCTACAAAAGTCATAAGATTAGCCGCTTCATGCAGCAGCATAATATAGATTGGAGATACTCTTCAGTCTATAATCCTCGAGCTAACGGTCTAACTAAGGCTTTCAACAAGACCTTAACGAAGATCATAAAGAAAACGGTGTCCAGAAACAGAAAGGACTGGCATGAGAGACTGCATGAAGCTCTCTGGGCGTATCGAACCACGTTCAAAACGGCCACGAATAAAACTCCGTTCATATTGGTATTCAGCACGGAAGCGGTACTTCTTCTGGAGATAGAGCTACCCTCTCTACGAGTAGCAGTTCGTTACGAGCTGACGGATGAAGAAAATGCCCATCTTCGGCTTGTGGAACTCGATGCCCTCGATGAAATTCGTCTCATGGCACAGTAAAACCTGGAAGCTTACAAAGCAAGGATGACGTACTCATACGAAAAACTAATCAGGCCAAGAATATTCCGCCAAGGCGAACTCGTGCTTGTCGTAAAAAGACTTATGATGCCCAACCGAGCAAAGCGAGGGAAATTTGAGCCGAACTATGAGGGTCCGTACATCGTAGACAAGGTCTACCAAGGTGGGGCCTACTTACTCATGGATATGCATGGTGAAAGACCCATCCGGCCAATAAACGGTCGGTTCCTTAAGAAATACTACGCTTGACAAGTCATGGATTAGGTTAATGATAGATGACGACGCTCGTGTCCACTCGCTGTCTTCCTGAGTCCAAACTCTATAAGTAGTATCTGGCAAAACTTCTTCTCGAAGTTAGCAATAGACCGAGATGTCCCTAAACTAACAACGGACCGAGATATCCCTAAACTAACGATGGGCCATAATGTCCATAAATTAATATGTCGCCTCAAGCAAGGCGATAATGGAATTCAAGTCCACAAGTTCCAACGGCAAGAGCTGACACTCAAATCCTGCTGGCTACATAGCTACCCCGGGTAGCGAAGTCCCCCCTAAGTGTCATTAGCAAACAGAGGGGTAAATAAAAAAACAAAAAAAAATGTACGCCCACAAGCGAAAGGGGCACGAATGAAAACCCGAAAAGGCGCCGTGAGTAAAAACAGCAGGGCTACCAGCGAGCTTGTGAAAACCTGAAAGGGCGCAATTTCGTTGTAAAAAAAACGGTACGCCCACAAGCGAAATGGGCACGGATGAAAACCCGAAAAGACTCCGTGAGTAAAAACAATAGGGCTACAGGCGAGTTTGTGAAAACCCGAAAGGGCGCAATCTTGTTAAAATAAAAACACCTGCAAGGTCCTCTTGACCTTGCGAGGAGAAAACACCTGCGTGAGATCCTTACGACTCATAAGCGAGCAACACACTTAGGGATCTCCATGATTCCTAAGGAGAAATTATACTTACGAGATCCTCACGACTCGTAAGGAGAATTCCCTCCTATGAGACCCTCACGGCTCATAGGATTCGAAAGCCTTAAGATACAGGGACCTGAACCTGTTTTTAAGCCATCACACTCTCCAAGTTGCCCTATAGGCGGTCAATATTGGTTCTTGTATACAATCCAAGGGCATAAATAAACGATTTCCCCACCAAGTCCCACCAATGACGAGGAATGTCCTCATATGGTGAACGACACTTATAAGTCATCTTGACTTGTAAGGAGAAAACACTCTTGTAAGATCTTTACGATTTGCAAAAGAAAATATTACTTAGGAGTCCTCACGGCTCCTAAGGAGAAAATACACCTACGAGATCCTCACGACTTATAGGGAGAAATACCTTTATGATACCCTTACGGCTCATGAAGCCAAAAAAAACTTAGTCGGCGGGACTTTAACCCTGTTTGCTAAGCCACCTTTGTTCAAATCAACAAAGGCAAATGATGATTCGCTCCTGGCAACATTCTAGAGGTAGCGATGCTGATGCCTAAATTGGTATCAGATTCTAAGTCATTTCACGGAAAATGATGGTTCGCTCCTGGCAATATTCCAGTCGCAGCGGTGCTGTTGCCAAGATTGGTATCAGATCTCAAGTTCGATACTCGCGACAAAAATCAGCGAGCAAAAAATGCATATGAAATAGCCGAAATGATGGGGCAACTCGCAATAAAAATCAGCGAGCAAAATATATGCATATAAAAACAGCCGAAATGTTTGGGCAACTCGCAATAGAAAACAGCAAGTAAAAAGAAAAGAATAGCCGAAATGATTGGGCACCGCGATAAAAAAGCCGAAATGATTGGGCAATCGCGACTTTCGCGATATAAAAAAGCTGAAATGATAGAGTATCGCGGAAAGAAATAAAAAAAATGAATGAAAATGAAACCTTTGCCCTGCAGGTGAGTCCACATCGACCCCTGTATACAATCCATGGGCACAAACGAAAAGGGAACCACATTTTCACACCGGGCTCTGTCAAAGGGAGAACCAGATTTCGACGGCAACATCTACAGCCTAGAGATCACACCGGCATTCCTTCTCCACTCCAACAGGATGCAGACGCGACGTCAACTAAACGGAGCTATGACAAAGTCCTTAGTTCCAAATCTCGACGGTTCACAGACAGCCTAGAGATCAACAACAGCGTTTCTCCTCACTCCAGCAGAATGCGGATGTGACGTCAACAACAGACC
Source organism: Agapanthus africanus (assembly GCA_030015575.1). Lineage (NCBI taxonomy): Eukaryota > Viridiplantae > Streptophyta > Magnoliopsida > Asparagales > Amaryllidaceae > Agapanthus > Agapanthus africanus. The sequence continues at coordinate 878,913,460 of CM057337.1, read as the reverse complement.
CCAGGGTCAAAACAACGGAGCCATGGCAAAGTCGCTAGTTCCAAATCTCGACGGTTCACAGACAGCCTAGAGATCACCCCGGCGTTCCTTCTCCACTCCAACAGGATGCAGACGCGACGTCAGCAAAACGGAGCCATGGCAAAGTCCCTAGTTCCAGATCTTGACGGTTCACAGACAACCTAGAGATCAACAACGACGTTTCTCCTCATTCCAGCAGGATGCAGATGCAACGTCAACAACCGACCCCTGGGTCAAAACAATGGAGCCACGGCAAAGTCCTTAGTTCCAAGCCTCGACGGTTCACCAACAACCTAGAGACTACCTTGGAGCCATGGCGAAGTCTCTAGTTCCAAATCTTGACGGTTCACAGACAGCCTAGAGACAACCTCGACATTCGTCTTGTTACAGTAGACACAATACCAGCAAACGAAGCAAAGAAAAATCCCTGGCTTCAGGGTCTTGACGGCAACTCAAATAAAACTTGAAAGATCATCGGAGATCATTCCACACCAGTGCGGAGTGGTTATGACTCATCGGGGATCCCAAATTGAGCCTAAGCTCAAGTAAAAAGCGGCATGGAAAATCTCTAACACTTGTTCTTCTGACGGTAATATGACCTGGGAGATTACTTGAAGACGTCTTGTCTAGCCCCCGAAGAGATCAGAGACACGACAGTCGTAGGGCTACTCGAACTGCAAGATTGCATATCGGGGAATACATCAGCCAAAGCGACGGTACAACGGCCAAAAAAACCTAGTACCATAGACCCTAACGGACCTCTGTCGTAAAGAGCAGAGGTTAACTGTGACGTTAGGACCAGTTTGCCTACAGGCCCAAGTGAGGTAAACTAAACAAGCTCTGAAATGAGTTCATAAACTAGAGACTCCGGGATGAGTGAATAAACTACAAGCTTCGAAAGGAGTTCATAAACTAGAGACTCCGGGATGAGTGAATAAACTACAAACTCCGAAATGAGTATATAAACTACTTTACGTCAAGCCAAGATAGAAAGGCGCAGCCCGTGGAAACCAACCGTGTGCTATGCGAGGCAGTAAGGAGAACATCATCTGATTCACACCCGATTAAGCGTTCATTCATAACTACATTCAAAGCGTGCCGATTTATGTATGTGTAAGAGGGCTCAGCTCATAACACAACAACGGTGTTTGCGCTTAGCAAAAAATTCCTAAGCATAAAGTATAAAGCTCATGCACAGAGACAAGATACATCTGCGAATATATAATGAAGATGAAACGATTCCCTCAGTAACACCCCACGCGCATGACACGTGAGGCACATATGAACAATGGTATAAAAGAAGGGGAAGTTTTGTTATTCATACTTCAGAAATTTATACTTGGTAGAAAAAAAAAGAGAATGTTTACAATGGTAAAACGCTAAGTTTCGGACATGGATTTAAGAATTTAAAAGCAAGTCTGAGTAAAGTGCTTCTGGCTTCTCTGACCATTTTCTTATGCATCCTCTCATGAATACAAGGGTCAGGATCCCCACTAATGTCATTTGCCCTCTGGTATACGGATATCATCGCCTTCTGTTGGAAGACGTGATGCAGTATATCGACAAGGTCATCCTTTCGTTTCTTTGAAATCAGGCTCATCAGATATACTGAATGCACTTTATGTTTGACATTATCAAGCGCCTCGAGGGGCATAAACTCGTCAAGCCCAGGAATTGCTGCCCAGATTGAACCAACGATAATGTTCAAGAGAGTATAACGGTGGGGGAGTAACCGACCGTTGTAGTCGTCAACACCTCAGGACATTGAGCATCAGTAAATTCTTGGCCCTGGCAACGGCCCTGGATGCGAATGTCTTCATAAGAGATAATCTCTTCGATATCGTAAAGACGAGAAGCCATAATATCTGAAAAGAAAAATCGGTAAGAGTTTAGTGATCAAAATGATCAAGAAAACGCTTATTATGAGAATCTAAATGGATTCTCATCAAATAAACAATAGAGTTTAAACAACTCCTAACATCCTCTTAAAAACGAGTTCTGTTAAAATGCATGACGGATTCAAATCTGCTTCAGGGGCATTAAAACCCTCAAATATTCGAGAGAATTAGGGAATAAAATTCCCAAAAATATCTAAGTCTCTCTCAAATCCAAGCTCTGTGAACAAGGAATTAAATTCCTTTAATAAAGAGATTAAATCCCAGAAAACCCCTATAGCAAGGAGGCAGAGAAAATGGAATTAAATTCCAAGAATCTTAAAGACCGGTGACAGGGTAAAATCCTAAGAGGAGGATTAAAAATCCCCATTGATTCAAGATCTTAGAATCTAAAAAAAATGTGTGATTTGGATCTTAAAGAAACCAATAAAAAAAAAGAGCAATGCTCTGTCCCAGGATTTCAAATCCACGATGAAAAGAAAAAAAGGGGGGTTCCATTCATGATCCTTACCAAGGAAAAAGTTTAACAGAGTTTAACTCTGAGATTCCAGTAAGCAGAGAACTAAGATCTGAAGAGGAGAATTAAATTCTCAAAGAAAACAAGTAAGGAAGAGGATGAAAGAACAGTGGATTCCCAAAGGTAAAAACCTTGCATTTATAAGACATGATGGGGAGCGGTTCATCTTCCCATTCCCCTAGACATTCCAACGGCTGTGAGGACAGACAGCGTTGCACTCACGTGCAAACCACGTGAGATCAATGCTGAGGGGGCATTTGTTCCCTTATAAAAAAGGGATGAGGGAAAGTTCCACAACAAAACAGCCCCACGTGTTTAATATGTGAGTGCCTGTGTGCAACGCATATAGGCACAACAATTAAAACAATTACAAGGCCAAAGAGCCCCACGTGTTTAACACGTGAGTGCCTATATGCAACGCATATAGGCACAGCAATTAAAACAATTGCTAGGCTAAAACGGCCCCACGTGTTTAACACGTGAGTGCCTATATGCAACGCATATAGGAACAACAATTAAAATAATTGCTAGGCTAAAACAGCCCCACGTGTTTAACACGTGAGTGCCTATATGCAACGCATATAGGCACAACAATTAAAACAATTGCAAGGCCAAAGAGCCCCACGTGTTTAACACGTGAGTGCCTATATGCAACGCATATAGACACTGCAATTAAAACAATTGCTAGGCTAAAACAGCCCCAAGTGTTTAACACATGAGTGCCTATATGCAACGCATATAGGCATAGCAATTGAAACAATTGCCAAGCTAATAAGCCCCACGTGTTTAACACGTGAGGGCACTTCCCTACTTAACAAGGAACTGTTGGATCAAAGATCCAATAATGATAGAATTAAATTCTATTGAACCTTTAAATGGGAAATGGTATTTTCTGTTAAACAGAAGGTTGACGGATCATAGATCCCATGAGTTGGAAAATATTTTTCTTCTCTCCAAGCACCCTTGGATGAAAAATCCAATGGTGATTAAAAATCACCAATCTACAGAATAAATTCTGTATAGGAAAATATTTTCCTAATCTTGTTTAAGAAACAAGAAAATATGTTCTGTGAGACAGAACCCTTGGATCAAAGATCCAACAGCGGGTAAAACCCCCAAATCAATTGAAGCCTCTCAATAAGAGATTTCCTAAAAACTAATTAACAAACTTTTCTCCACTATATAAAGAAACCAAGACTTCGAGTCTGCAGAGGACAGACCCCCCATAAGCTTTGAGAAACAAAAGAAAAAGAGAAAAAAAGAATTCAATTCTCTAGAGGAAGAAGATCCCCTTCTTAAACAAAAAATCCTAAGTAAGAAGAAAGTACAGAGATTATCTTATCTCTTCTTTAAGGGTTTAACCCTTCGTACAAGAACTTAGTTCTTGCTCTGGTTGAGATCTGCAGAAATAGATCTTCCCACAAGTTGAGAATTTAATTTTCATTAGGGATATTCTGTTATGCAGATTCAAAACTTAGGGGAAAGAACTAAGTTCAAAGAATTTAATTCTTACAAAAGTATATAGGAATTTAATTCCTCTGATGAAACTAGGATTTAACCCTATAAAAGAATTTAATTCTTATAAAACAAAGGACTTGAAATTCTCTAAACTCAAATCCCAGCATCATTGATATAAGATCAAGATCTTCATGCACATAGAGGGAAAGACTGGCGATTCACACGCAACCGTATAAAAAGAAGAACAAGAAGTTCCTTCTTGGACAGTCAAGTGTTCCCATGTAACCCCCAAGCATTTATACAGAAAAGGGAATAAACCTAAAGGCAGCGCTCACATTTTGAAAGCACTTCACGTGTTTGCACGTGAGCATTAATGAATTAAGTGCTTAGCACTTATAAGAGAAGATAAATAAAGTTCAGAGAACAATTCCCATATTGGGCGCCTCACGTGCTCGCACGTAAGCCAAGTGCTCATAAAAGAAGAGGGAAATAAAACACAAAAAGGCAGTACCCAACTTTAGGGCGCCTCACGTGCTCTCAAGTGAGTGCTACAAGAATTAAGTGTTTAACACTTATATATAAACAGGGACTTGAGCCCAATATACAACACCAGCTTTGAGGTGCCTCACGTGCCGCACGTGAGCGCCCCTGGAATTCAGTGTTTAACACTGCTTTAGAGCCTCACGTGGGAACACGTGAGTGTTGAACGTATACTAGTGTTTAACACTGTGGAAAATCAATTCCAGCCTCAATTTGGATAAGTCATCTTGAGATTAAAATATCTTCGATCTCCAAATAGACCGAGCCTCTATGCTCATGACTTCCCAAACTAATGAAGAAATCTTAGTCTCAAAATACGACTAATGATGGAATTGGTTCAAGGGTACATCTCTCTACACCTCTGATATATGTCGTCGTAATTCCTCAACGTCTTCGTAGAGGTGGCGGGTCCCGACAACCAACTGCTTTTGGATGCACTTCCCAAAATGGCGACAACGGACCTCAACGTCCTTAAACCAGCTATGGATCGAAATTTCCTTAAACTACCAACAGACCGAAACATCCTTAAACTAAACCAATGGAGACCAAATGCTCTTTTGTTGGGTTTGAATGATCCCAAAATCCTGTTGAGTAGATCTTAGTCTATAATTGGACTAAAGTATTCTCAACAAACACTAATGTTGATCTTAATCTCAAACGAGATTAACGATCCTTAAATCAAACCAAACCCAAATCTAAGAGTATACAGATTTGGACTAATCTACGCCCTACGGGCGGCAACATAAATTAGTCTCCGTATACAATCCACGGGCAACCAAAAATAAAATAAACACACACGACACGAAGTGAACTTCTTGAGCAGGAGAAAGTGGTTACCGCGATGCGGTAACGTAATTAACTACAGGGGCTTGCGCCTGCAGGGAAGAGCATCCCCACAATCAAAAACCCCTCGCAAACGAGGGGGAATCAGACGAAATCTGCTACAACGGCCGCATCTGTCCAAATCTCCGATTTACGGTGCCATAAATCAACTTGGCATCTTCGGAGAAGTGGAGGGATAAAACCAAATAGCATCTGCCCCCAAATTCAGGCAAGACGACCCATCCCGGTTCGTCTCTGTTTTCGGCGGTAAACAGGCATCGAGCTCCTCAAGCCGAAGATGGGCATTTTCTTCATCCGTCGGCTCATATCGAACTGCCACTCGTAGAGAGGGTAGCTCTATCTCCAAGGGAAGTACCGCTTCAGTGCCGAATACCAACGTGTACGGTGTTGTATTCTTAGCCGTTTTGAACGTGGTTCGATATGCCGAGAGAGCTTCATGCAGTCTCTCGTGCCAGTCCTTTCTGTTTTTGGACACCGTTTTCTTTATGATCTTCGTCAAGGTCTTGTTGAAAGCCTCAGCTAGACCGTTAGCTCGGGGATTATAGACTGAAGATTATCTCCAATCTATATTATGCAGCTGCGCGAAGTGGCTGATCTTATGGCTTCTGTAGGCCAGCCCATTATCCGAGATGATCCGTCGTGGAGTGCCGAACCGGTAGATGACATATGTCCTGAAGAAATGGAGAATGTTCTCTATCTTCACATCCCTTAGCGGCACTGCCTCTGCCCACTTAGAGAAGTAATCGGTTGTTGCCAATATGAACCGATGTCTTTTGGATGATGCTGGTTCGATAGGCCCGATTATATCGGTTCCCCACATTTCGAACAGCCAGCTAGCCAATGTTGGGTGTAACGGATTTGGATGCTGGTGGATAAAGTCCCCATGAATTTGGCACGAGTGACACTGCTTCTCATATTCGAGGCTGTCCTGAATCATCGTGGGATAATAGTAACCCATTCTTTTGATCTTCAACTTCATCTTTGGTCCGGCTTGATGAGAACTGATCAGTCGAAAATATTGTATTCTTAACACATCAATTTCCCTACTCTTTCTAACCATCTAAAGGTGTTTGGTATAAATATGGCACATATTAGCAATTCGTCTGAAAAATATCAAATAACATGTGTTATACATTATAACCGGCATTTTAAGGGAAATTGTGTGTTTATTACTACACGCATGATCTTTGTACATCAACACTTGTCTCGAGATCGTGTGCAGGAAATTCTCCACATTAAAGAGCCGGAATCACAAAAGTGCTGATAAAACGCATCAAGTCAAAGACTTGAAATCTGGCAGTAACTGTTAGTTATATGTATGCCCTAGAGGCCATTGCTATACATAGGATGTATATTGTAGTGGATGCTTGGACATATATAGAGAGGACTTTCTTGCTCGACATGATAGTATGCTATCTGGTTGCCCATTACCTTAGCGTGTACACTGATTGTCTCTCTGTTACATGTTGGTAAAGCCCTTAGGATGTGTACTTGACTACCTGGACTATGATGTGGATCATACTAGTGGGGACATGGTAGTCCATAAGTACATCCTTCAAGGTCCCTAGTCGTGGGTGTATCGAGACGGGGCATCGATATACCAGAGTAGACTAGCGTATACCTTCTCGACCCATACAGATGGGCGATGGATGATCCCATATCCATTGGTGTTTGACATCAGAGATGATATACGGGTGCTCAGTGGAGACTGGGTACACTGGACGGACTCGCCGAGAACTCCCAGATGGTATTATACCTTACGTCAGATGGCAGTTCTCTGGTAACACTGGTACAGGTTAGTCTGTAGACCCGAGATCGTCATAGAGTCTTGTGTGATTCCCACTGTGCTTTGATTTCCACTTTACCACGTCCAAGAGGGCATGCAAAACGGTGGTTTTTGGGTACAGTCCCGAATCACAAGGAGGCAATGAGCGATAGGAGAGGATTCGTCTCTCCCGGTATAGGGAGTTGATGTTGCGCTGTGTTCGATTGGCTATAACCAGAAATCCCTGGCCAGGGTTGCTGAGATTTACTGGTAAGTGTTACCAGTAGTTTCTAGAACTGTTATAGACCTCATATCGACACGACTTATCGAGCTATTGGGGTCTGACGTTTACCACCCCTAGGCGAGATATGCGACATATCAGACGACGAGACCGGACTGTACGGTAAGTGTTACTGGTTGGATTCAAAGGAGTGTGAGCGGGCTTGCTCGTCGATCTTCTGATCGCTCAATACCCGGGTGGCCGTTACGTTTAGCAGACCGCTTGCGGCTTGTGGGTGCTTGATATGATCATCATCTGCTGCCGGCGTATTGACGAGTCTTTAGAGTCCTACACAGAAGTTTCCTGGCTCAAGCGAAACGAAATAGGAGCGCATATGAGATATGTGCGGGACCGAGAATAATACCAGTATGTGATACTGTATTCGATTCTCGCGATTTGTGACATTGATCGGTTATATGCGATATAGCCGGGTTATCGGATCAAGTGTTGATTCGATAAGTTGTTACTATTGATATTAGTCGATTATATGCATTATGACCGGATCGTTAAATCAAGTGTTGATTTAATGATTTAATGTATAATTATATATTTGATATATTACTTTACATTAACTAATATTGGTTCACTTAAGATGTTTTTCTCACTCGTTTGTGCACATTGTATATGTGATATATTTTTGTGCACAAGATTGTATCATGTTTGATGATACATGCAAACTTGGGTGTATGTTTGTTTTAAACAATGTTTAGTAAATGGTTAGGGTTTCATTTCATTTGCTTTATTTACTTATTCATTTATTTATTTGTTCATTTTGGTAAGAAATAAAATGGTGACTTTATTTGGATTTCACTTGAAACTTCATGAAGCTTTGAAAGTCAAAACCATTTTGTTTCTTTCCTAAACCCTAACCCTTTAACTAAACCTTAGTTCATTCTCTACATGAGTTAGTCTCACCCATGGTTGCATTATGATAACTCTTCACTTGATTTTTCAATTTTTAATTGAATTGATATTTCTTTTCTTCTTCTTCTTCTTCAAGAGAAAAAGAAAAGCTTTGCTTGAAAAATATCAAGTGTTGAAATCTAGTGAGAAATCCAAAACCAAAGTGAACCCACTTCCTATTTCTTCATCCTCTACTACTTGCCATGTAGTATAGGGTGTTTTCTTCACAAGTTTCATGACTTGGTGAAGGTGGAGCTTGATCTTGAGTTGCCTCGACGTAGATCATCTTCGGCATCGAAGTCGACGACCTAGCCCGATCATTTCTTCGACGAAACCATCGCTAGAGTCCGGGATCCGATGATCGCAGCGGAGGGACATCATCATGGAGCTAAGGAAGTGGAGGACCGGATCTACAAAGGTTGTAGCCCCTTTCACTTAGCACTAAAGTAGTTTAGTAGCTTGTTGTTTCGCCTAAACTCTAGTTAACGATCGCATTAGGGTTTCTCGGCACCGGAAAAATTTGAATTTGGCATGGTTGATGCCTTGTGGAACCTCTTGAGTGTGCCTAGGATCCTTACAGTAACCAAGTAAGAATTATAAGATTTCAGGCATCAAAAGAAGACCCCAAGACCAACACCAAACAATACAGAGATTTTCATGCACTGACTCAATCAAAAGGCCGTGGATCCGCGGCCGAGTCAGGCCGATCCGCCGCGGATCCGCGGCCGAGTTGACTCATTGGCGATTGGAACTTTTCCCGAGGCTTCTCTTTTAACGGCCAAACTTCTTCAAGATGCTTCAAAGTCCCTAGAAATCTCCAGAAGCTTTCCTTCTAAACGCCAAGCTTCTTGTGCAAGTTTGATACCTACTAAGCTTCTCATGCAAGCTTTATAACAACCAAGCTTCCAAGGGAAGATAGACCTAGCTTCTAGGGGAAGCTAAAGGGAAAACTATAAAAGGGCACCTAGGGCTTCATTACAAAGGTTGTTCGGCTGTTGTTGATTAGTTGTTCATCAATTGAGTTGTTGAGTATTGAGCCAAATTTGCACAAGTTGGGTGACACAACTTGTGATCCAAAACCCTAGCCAAATCCAATTCCAAAGCCAAATCAAGATCATTTTGAGAAGCGACTCAAGCAAGCCTTCAACGAGCCTTTGAAGCAACACCGATCTTCATCTGAGCAAGAGATCCACGACGATCCGCGACTTAAGAAGATCGATGCGAAGCTAATTTCGGCGGATCTAGTTACCTCCTCAAATCTTGTAATCTTTGAGTGAATTGTACCTAATCGTCGATTAATAAAGGTGAAAATTATAAATCTTGCTGTTCTTTACATTCTTGCATTATGAAAAGTTACCGATTCTTGATTCTTTCCTTTTTCATGATGTTTGAGTGAAATCTCCGCTTGTAGCAGAATCGAGAGAATGGGTAGATGATGATGCTGAAATTCTTGAACGATTCTTAAGTCTTATGAGTTTTGTAAACTTTAGGAAATTGAATCATCGAAGACCTAATTTGAGCGAGATCGCTTTCTTGAATGTTTTCGCTCCAAATTAGAGATCAACGATCGGTGATTTAATTTGCTAGAGGCTAGAATTTGAATGATAATCAATGAAAGGACAAGAGATGATGAAGGAGAAACCCTAGTTTCTTCAATAGATCCCTAAATCTCGTTGATCGTCATCGATCTAGCAACAAATTCTCAATAGATAAGAATTCGTAAACATTAGTATTCATCATCACTATCAATTTGATCGATTCCTACAAGCTACTTTACAAATCTTGAGAATTCAATTGGTTTGGACATTTTCTTGATCTTATTAATTCTTGATTTTAGATCTATTTCTTTATGTTCTTGAAACTAAAATTTCACAAATCTTGAATCATTTTCTTTTATCTTTTCTTTTCAACTCAACTAAAACGATTCCGAAAAAATTCACACTTTCTCAGTGGACGATCCGTATTCATTAACGCGCTACATCGACACCGTTAATTGATTGCGGTATAAATTTCTTTGGTTGTGATCTTTTACACTTTTCAAAACACGACACGGAGACGATCAATCAATTGGCGCCGTTGGCGGGGATCGTGTGCTAATTTGTTCGTTTTTGTTAATTGAGTTGAAAATTTTATTATTACGTCAGAATTTTTAGATCAAAACTCGTGTCAAATGCTTAACGATATGTTGTGAATTGTTGCAAGGGAATCTGGAATCTCTGGAGTGAGGGGAAAAATTTTCAGAGCATCTCAGATAGTTCAGTGAGTCGACAGGAGTCTCTGTAGAAATTTTTGTGCAGGTATCTTCTCAAAGCACCGCGCAACCGCGGCCATAGGTAGCTTCTTGCGGCGGATCCGCGGCGAGATAGCTGATTCAGCGCACCAAAATTTTTAGGTCCATTTCTGTCTTTCTTATCTCCTCCCTGCTCTGTCTAATAACCAATTTCTGCAGGGTTCTTTGCAAAAATTCGCAGCGCCACAAAAAGAAAATTGTGCGTGTTTGATCTTGGTTGTTTGCATTTTTAATCTGAAAATTAAGGGGCAAAGACCAAATTCAGATTAGGTGTGGATTTCATTACCCTTCCTAAGCCCCAAAAATCACAAACTTGCATCCGCATTACCCTCATTAACTAAAAAATATCTAGACATGACTCTAAGGACCATCACGCTCAATTAGGATAGAAGAAGGCCGTGGGTAATCAATTGCTTATTCGCATTTCTTTTGTGGTGTCTAAGGCAAGTGTGTCTAAGGCAAGTGGTTACTTAATTAGGCCCACTATTTACGTAGTGGAGAACTTCCCACTTACCTGGCCATAGGAGGGGCAAAGAGGCAGTAGAGGATCTATCTTGCGACTTGTCTTCTAGAAGTCTAGGAGCGGTCTAGAGCCTTGACCCAGGTGACCATTAGATTTAGGGTTGCTTGTGCATTGTTTGTGTGATTTTTCAAAAATCCGTAATTTTCCAAAACAAACACCAATCCACATTTTCTCTAATTATCACAACGCTGCTACTTGTGCAAAACCATTTAGTGCATGCTCAGCTGGACACGGGATTCTAGTGCCCGTCTTGTCCGCGTTCCTCCTATCGACTCCGAAGTCGGTATTTCTTCATCTTCTTTTTCTGAACCCACTACCACACCCACTTTGATGGACGGTTCTCCATCGAATTTCTTTAATACTACTCTGCCACCGTCCGCAGGTGCGCAGAATCTGCCCCGCATCTCTCTCCAAGAGAGATGTTGCCCTATGCGAGGTCCTTTTTCGACCTGTCTCACCATTGCACCAGCTAATGGGGACAATTTTGAAATCAAACCATAATACATCAATCTTCTACCAAAATATCACGGTCTCGAGTCTGAAGACGCATACGTCTTTATTACCAAATTTGAAAATGTATGCGCTATGATGGGTACTTCACAGCTTTCTGTGGATGCTATGAGATTACGTCTTCTCCCATTCACTTTGTGCGATATAGCCAAGAAGTAGCTTTATAACACAGCCACACATTCTATTTCGAACTGGGGAGAATTCGTAACAGCTTTCCTAAAGAAATTCTACCCTAATCATAAAACAGCCCGAGTCTATAGCGAAATAAATCAATTTACCCAGCTTCCCAATGAACCTTTTTCGAAGTGTTTTGAACGCTTCAAGGATCTGTTAGTTCAATGTCCTTATCATGGAATTCCTAGATGGGATCTGTGCAGAATCATATATGAGGGCATTGATCCTACAACAAAACAGACCCTTGAATCCATGTGTCAAGGCACCTTCATGAATAAAGATGATGGTGAAGCCTGGAGATTTTCAGAAAATTTCGCTGAAAGTACTTTACAGTGGGAGAGTGTAAACCAGTCATCGTCTAGGGGTGGCATTCATCAACTTGATGTTTCCATAGGAGTTAGAGCTGAAACGGCAGCAATGCAAAAGAAACTCGAAGCTATGGAACATAAATTTTTAGCGGCCTCCCTAAATCAGATGTCATTCTCCAAAACTGTCTGTGGATGCTGTTCTGATCCATCTCATCTTACGGAAGAATGTCCTTTGAATTCTCCGTTTCAAGGTCAAGAGCATACCAATGCTTCTTTCCAACAAAGACCTAGAAACGATCCGTATTCTTCCACTTATAGTCAGGGTTGGAGGAATCACCCTAAGTTTTCTTGGAACCAACAACAAACTCAAAATATGGTTCCAAATCAAAACAATTTACAAAGGGGTCTTCCACCACAACAACAACCACTTCAAATAAGTCAGCACCCCTACCAATCACAAAACTTTCAAAATCCGGTCAACACACCTGCACCGTATAATCCTTTGCAGTTGACAGGTACTGATGAATCCTCTTCACTCGTACAAACCATGAATTTGATTCTATTCATGCAAGTTTCGGCTGAGTTTCAGTCTTCTGTCGATGATATAAAGAAAAACTCCGCTTCCCAAGCTGAGAGTATAAAATCGATGGAAGCATAAATTGCATAATTAAAAGCCGAAATGAGTGCTAGAGAGAAAGGGAAACTTCCGTCTCAACCCCTACCGAATCCTGGGCATTCACAACATTACAATGTGAATGCCATTACAACGTTGAGATCTGGAAGAGTGCTGAATAATCAAGTCGTTGAAGAGATTGATAATCATGAAGAATTAATCAATAACACCCCGGCTTCCACTTCCACTTCTACTTCTGATCCTTGTTCGTCTACCCCACCACCTTCTTGCGAGCTTATTCTTCGTTTTCCTCGAGGCTCGAATCCTCAGCATATTTCTTCTAGTCCACCAAAGACGATCCCCACTCCTATTCTGGGATCAGTTCCACACACACCACCTTCTCCAATGTTGGACCCAGCTCTTATTGCTAAAGCTCCTTATCCAAATCGGTTAAGGGGTAACAAATCGAGTCCACATATGGGGAAGATTATGGAAATGTTTAAACAGGTTAACATCAACATCCATCTTCTAGATGCTATTCAACCAGTCCCCGCTTATGCGAAAATTCTCAAAGACTTGTGCACTAGAAAGAGGAAGACTCAAGTGCCCAAAAAGGTTTTCATGACTAATAATGTTAGCACTGCTTTTACCCCACAGTTACCAAAGAAACGTAAAGACCCAGGATGTCCTACAATCTCGATTTCTATTAGGGGTAAAAACATTAACCGTGCTTTACTTGACCTGGGCGCAAGTGTTAACCTGCTTCCATATCCTGTTTACGAGCAGTTAGAGATTGGAGAGTTAAAACCAGCTCATTGCACTCTCCAAATGGCAGACCGTTCAATCACCAAACTTAGGGGTGAACTGGAGGATGTGTTGATAAAAGTCGAGGAATTTATATTCCCTATAGACTTTATTGTTCTCTTTACACAACCTGTAGCAAACCCACAGAACCAAATTCCGGTGATTTTGGGTCGACCATTCCTTGCCACTTCCAATACTGTCATTAATTGTCGAAACGGTTCAATGAACCTATCTTTTGGAAAAATGACAATTGAACTGAACATCTATAAAATTGGAAGTCAGCCGTCTAAATCCTCTGCTCACATACTTGATGTCTGTTCTGTCCACGAGATTGCTTCCGAAAGCTGCGAATTTGATGAACTTTGTTTTGAAAATCTCGAAGACACTAGCACATCAATGCTTGATCTTACACATCTTAGTGAGGACACTCTTTCCACTCTTGAGTCTGAACTTTGTGACACTTCACCTTCCGAGTCTGTATCCTATATAGGCTACGAGCTTCTTTGTGACTCTGAATGTCATTCTTTTACCCCACCTTCTATAGTTTCTCCACCAGCATTAGATCTCAAACTTTTACCTTCTCATCTTAAATATGCATATTTAGGTGAGAATGAGTCTTTACCTGTTATCATATCCGCTTCTCTAGCCCTAGAGCAAGAAAATGCGCTTTTGACGGTATTGAGATCTGATAGGCAGGCGTTTGGTTGGACTATGGCTGACATCAAAGGGATTAGTCCCTTAATAGTTGAACATCATATACATCTGATGAATGAAGCTAAGCTAACCAGAGGACCACAGAGACGGTTAAACCCCGTCATGAAGGATGCGGTGAAGAATGAAATCGTCAAATGCCTTGATAGTAGTATCATTTACCCAATCTTTGATAGCCAATGGGTAAGTCCAATTCATGTCGTCCCTAAGAAATCTGGCATCACGGTCATAACAAATAAAGCTAATGAGTTAATCCAGACACGCGCTCAAACTGGGTGGCGTGTATGTATTGATTATAGAAAACTCAATACCGCAACGAGGAGAGACCACTTTCCTCTACCTTTCATTGACCAGATGTTAGAATGCTTAGCTGGACGGGAATATTACTGTTTCATGGACGGATACTCTGGCTATAACCAGGTCCCTATTGCAAAAAAGGATGAAGATAAAACCATATTTACTTGTCATTTTGGTACTTTTGCTTATAGACGCATGCCCTTTGGGTTATGCAATACTCCAGCTACATTTCAGCGGTGTATGATAGGGATATTCTCGGACATGGTCGAGAATTTTCTGGAGATTTTCATGGACGATTTCTCGATATTCGGAGATTCTTTTGTTGACTGCCTATCTCATCTTGACGCGGTTCTTACTCGTTGTAAGGAGAAGAACTTAACCTTAATTGGGAAAAATGCCACTTCATGGTCCAAGAGGGAATTGTGCTTGGACATGTTATTTCACGGACAGACATTGAGGTTGACAAAGCTAAAATAGATGTCATTCATAAGCTTCCTCATCCCAAATGCGTCAAGGATATACGATCTTTTCTTGGCCATGCAGGCTTTTATCTGATATTCATTAAGGATTTTAGCAAAATTGCTAGACCCTTAACTCTTCTCTTGGCCAAGGACACAACCTTTCACTTTGACTCGGATTGTGAGGCTGCATTTGACTCACTTAAACACTCTCTCACTACAGCCCCCGTTTTATCATCTCCAGATTGGAACCACCCGTTTGAGCTTATCTATGATGCATCAGATTTTGCAGTTGGTGCGGTCTTAGGACAGCACATTGAAAAGATACCACACGTGATCTATTATGCAAGTAAGACTCTGAATGATGCTCAAATTAATTATACAACTGCCGAGAAAGAACTTTTGGCAGTTGTATTCGCATTAGAAAAATTCAGGCCTTACTTGATTGGCTCACTAATTGTTATGTACACTGACCATTCCGCCTTGAAACATCTTTTGGCGAAGAAGGATGCTAAAGGTTGGCTAATACGTTGGATCCTTCTATTACAAGAATTTGATCTTGTTATTAAAGATAAGAAAGGATGTGAAAACGTAGTAGCCTACCATCTGTCACGCATCTCTTCTTCACCTGTGACCCTCCCAATCAATGATTCTTTTCCAGATGAACAACTCTTGAATGTATCCAACGAACCTTGGTTCAGAGATACTGTGAATTATCTTGCTACAGGACTTATTCCACGCGAATGGTCAAAACAGGACAAACATCGATTCCTATACCAAGTAAAACACTTTTACTGGGATGAACCCTATCTGTTTAAGTATTGTCCTGACCAGATCATTCGCAGATGTTTCCCTAATGATGAATTCAAGAGTGTTCTATCTTTTTGTCATGATCAGGCATGTGGGGGTCATTTCGGTCCTCGAAAGACGGCAGAGAAGGTTCTGCAATGCGGTTTTTATTGGCCGACTTTATTCAAAGATCCATTTGATCATTGCAAAACCTATGCACAGTGTCAACACACGGGTAGGATTTTCCGGAGAAATGAGATGCCACTTCAACCCATCTTAGTGGTTGAAATTTTTGACGTTTGGGGTATTGATTTTATGGGTCCTTTTCCCAACTCCTTTAGGAATTTGTACATATTGTTTGCGGTTGATTACGTCTTGAAATAGGTGGAAGCTATTCCTTGTCGCACTAATGACAAAAAGGTTATCATTAGGTTCCTTAAAGAAAATATCTTTTCGCTATTTGGACACCCTCGCGCTATCATTAGCGATAACGGGACGCATTTCTTTAATCAGTCTTCCGAGACTTTGATACGGAAATATGCAATCAACCACAAACTTTCTACACCCTATCATCCTCAAACAAGCGGGCAAGCTGAGATTTCAAACAGACAAATCAAATTTTTTTTTGGAGAAAACAGTTTCTAAAAATCGAAAAGATTGGTCAACCAAATTGACGGATGCTCTTTGGGCTTTCCGAACTGCATATAAAACCGATCTAGATATGTCTCCTTATAGACTAGTGATTGGTAAGGCTTGTCACCTTCCGGTCGAGATTGAGCACAAAGCAATGTGGGCCATTAGAGAACTCAACTTTGACTTAAATCAAGCCTGCAACTTTCGGAAGCTGCAATTAAACGAGCTAAGCGAACTCCGCGATGAAGCTTATGATAATGCTGTGATTATAAAGAATCGGATTAAGGTATTTCACGATAAAAACATTTTGAGAAATTTTTTTACACCTGGTCAACAAGTCATTATTTATGATTCACGACTCCATCTTCATGCGGGTAAGCTACGATCTCGGTAGAAAGGACCTTTTGTTGTGCGGTATGTATACCCGCACGGGGCAGTTGAGGTTGAAAATCTTGAAAACGGTATAATTTTCAAAGTAAATGGATATAGACTAAAACTGTATTTTTCCACTGACTCCTCGGAGGAGCTCCTGTTTTTATGGGAGCCGATTTATAATGACTAATTTTTCCTCCACCACACCTCCATGACTTGGTAATTTTTTTATATCTTTAGAATGGAGGTGAGTCAACTTGTACATACATTTTATAAAAATAAAAAAAATAAAAAAATAAAATATATATATATATATATATATAAAATAATAAAATTTTGTACATAAATAAAAGAATAAGTTTGGGGGAGATTTTCATGATCATATTTCATGTTCCCTTTAACAATTTTTGTCTCCCAAGTTTACAGATTTATGAGATTTAACAGATGGCAACAGTGAGGACACTGTTGAAAACAAGTTTGGGGGAGGTTTGTGCTTATTTGCGCATCATTTTGCATCATACTTTGCATAAGCACAAAACATATAAAAAAATATTTAATATTTAATTTTTATATTAAAAGATTAGATAGTGAAAAATTACATCCAAAAGATTAGAAAAATTTAAGAAAACCTAGAAAGTTAGAAGTTTTCTTAAACGAACTAGTAATAAGTAGTTATGAGCCGTTGTCATAAGGGTTAGTAAGATGAAAGAAGTCACTAATCTGAGAATAAAAATAAGTCTAAAAAATAGTTTCTATTCTGGAAGCCAAACATCTGAATGTTGATACCCTACTATACGCATTTACACACATCTTGAAACTCGGGATAGTAGAGGATACCTTGAAATGCTCTTGTCTAAAAGCCAAAGTACAAAGAAAATAATAAATGAAGCATAAAAAGATAAAATGGTGAAGAAAAATGAACACTGGTTTTGTTATCACCAAGGTAGCATAAAAAAATATAGCAAGGGTGTTTCATCACCTAGTGCCTTAGACCAACTGGTTTGGGAGTCACTGCTAAGCCTTAGGTGTTGCACGACGAGGAAAATACTAATACACCTATCAGCAAGCACATGAGTAATCGGTCGATTAGTACCTCAAGAAATATTAACGGTCGCATAAAAAATGTGTGAGCAAATTCATCTAATTATTCATTGATTAAAATGTACTGAGGTCGATGGACAAGAGTATGATAGCTTGAATTGAATTCTCCGAGTGTAGGGATGTTCTTTACACATACGTAGGGGTATATGATTGATGTTTGGAAGAAAGGAAGGAATGAAGAATAAAGACGATGTTTTATGAGGGATGATGTGATTTCTAACATCTTTTCATAACTATTAAGATAGGGCTAATGACAACCGAAAAGCTAGTGTTGTTGGAAACTCTAATTTTCAAAGTCTTTTTTTTACAATTCTTATCTTTACATGTAACTTTCACGGCCTTCCTTTTATTATGGGATTTTATGGGTGCAATCCGCTGAAAACCCTCAGGAGACAACACTCCTTCTACTAGGGACACCTAGAGGTTTAAAGGCTTGTTGCACATGTTCAGTGCAATCGTGTTGCCTAAGAAAGTGTGCTAGTTAGTTTTTCTTTTACTTTATTTTCTCCTTCTCTTAAATAAAAGATGTTTGCTCGAGATGACCAAAATAAAGTTTGGGGGAATTTGATCAGTCGAAAATATTGTATTCTTAACACATCAATTTCCCTACTCTTTCTAATCATCTAAAGGTGTTTGGTATAAATATAGCACATATTAGCAATTCGTCTGAAAAATATCAAATAACATGTGTTATACATTATAACCGGCATTTTGAGGGAAATTGTGTGTTTATTACTACACGCATGATCTTTGTACATCAACACTTATCTCGAGATTGTGTGCAGGAAATTCTCCAGGTTAAAGAGCCGGAATCACAAAAGTGCTGATAAAACGCATCAATTCAAAGACTTGAAATCTGGCGGTAACTAAGTAAGAATTATAAGATTCCAGGCATCAAAAGAAGACCCCAAGACTAACACCAAACAATACAGAAATTTTCATGCACTGACTCAATCAAACGGCCACGGATCCGCGGCCGAGTCAGGCCGATCCGCAGCGGATCCGCGGCCGAGTTGACTCATCGGCGATTGGAACTTTTCCCGAGGCTTCTCTTTTAACGGCCAAACTTCTTCAAGACGCTTAAAAGTCCCTAGAAATCTCCAGAAGCTTCCCTTCTAATAGCCAAGGTTCATGTGCAAGTTTGATACCTACCAAGCTTCTCATGCAAGCCTCATAACAACTAAGCTTCCAAGGGAAGATAGACCTAGCTTCTAGGGGAAGCTAAAGAAAAACTATAAAAGGGCACCTAGGGCTTTATTACAAAGATTTTTCGGTAGTTGTTGATTAGTTGTTCATCAATTAAGTTGTTGAGTATTGAGCCAAATTTGCACAAGTTGGGTGACACAACTTGTGATCCAAAACCCTATCCAAAACCAATTCCAAAGCCAAATCAAGATCATTTTGAGAAGCGACTCAAGCAAGCCTTCAACGAGCCTTTGAAGCAACGCCGATCTTCATCCGAGCAAGAGATCTACGACGATCAGCGACTCAAGAAGATCGATGCGAAGCTAATTTCGGCGGATCTAGTTACCTCGTCAAATCTTGTAATCTTTGAGTGAATTGTACCTAATCATCGATTAATAAAGGTGAAAATTATAAATCTTGCTTTTCTTTACATTCTTGTATTATGAAAAGTTACCGATTCTTGATTCTTTCCTTTTTCATGATGTTTGAGTGAAATCTCCGCTTGTAGCAGAATCGAGAGAATAGGTAGATGATGATGGTGAAATTCTTAAACGATTCTTAAGTCTTATGGGTTTTGTAAACTTTAGGAAATTGAATCATCGAAGACCTAATTTGAGTGAGATCGCTTTCTTGAATGTTTTCGCTCCAAATTAGAGATCAACGATCGGTGATTTAATTTGCTAGAGGCTAGAATTTGAATGATAATCAATGAAAGGATAAGGGATGATGAAGGAGAAACCCTAGTTTCTTCAATAGATCCCTAAACCTCGTTGATCGTCATCGATCTAGCAACAAATTCTCAATAGATAAGAATTCGTAAACATTAGTATTCATCATCACTATCAATTTGATCGATTCCTACAAGCTACTTTATAAATCTTGAGAATTCAATTGGTTTGGACATTTTCTTGATCTTATTTATTCTTGATTTTAGATCTATTTCTTTATGTTCTTAAAACTAAAATTTCACAAATCTTGAATCATTTTCTTTTATCTTTTCTTTTCAACTCAACTAAAACGATTCCGAACAAATTCATACTTTCTCAGTGGACGATCCGTATTCATTAACGCGCTACATCGACACCGTTAATTGATTGCGGTATAAATTTCTTTGGTTGTGATCTTTTACACTTTTCAAAACACAACACGGAGACGATCAATCAAGAATCGTAGAGTCCGTCGTGAGTTTCTTGGACGGCCCTCCTTGCTTCCTCCGGTCCCAAGCATCTTAGCCACAAACTGTCAAACGATCTCTTATATAGAGTATCATTGACGAAGGCAAATGATAGAGCTCATTTCATGAGCTAATGTCTTAACGACGTGTCTTCGGGTGTTCGATGGGATTTGAAGTAGTCTATGAAGACTTCTCTCCAATCGTTAGCCTTTTCTTCGTTTTTTATTTCGCAGGCTACTTGTTTGGTCGCTTCCTTTCCTTCAGACGACTCCGGCAATATTTCTGCTGGCGCAAGAATCCGACGGCTTTGCACACTGATTCTTACGTCATCAAGGTTTTCGTCGGCCATTTCTTTAGCGATTTTAGCTAATGCATCCGCCTTGCTATTCTCTGCACGCGAAATGCTTTCTAAAATGTAAGAGGGGATTTGTGTGAACAATTGCTGCACTCTCTCGCCATATTTTACCAACTCTAATTTGCATGTCTGATAGTCGCCATTTACTTGGCTAACGACTAGCTAGGAATCTCCATATATGAGGAGGTTTTCGATTCCCATGTCGACAGCAATCTCAAGACCTGCTATCAAAGCTTCGTACTCAGCCTCATTGTTTGTTCTCGGCCCTGTTAATGCAAGGGCAAAACGCATTATCCCTCCTTACGGAATCACGAAGATAAGGCCCACCCCGGCTTTGATTATGGGGTGTTGTGGTTTTTCTTCTTCATGGAAGATACTCCATCAAAGTAAAGTTGCCATCGAGAGTCATTTTCTTCGTCCTTTGTGTCGAACGCGTGTTCGTACGGTAATTCGCAATTTAAGGGAGAGTCGGCTAGTATTGGATGTTCAGAGAGGAAGTCGGCGATGGCCTGGCTCTTCACTGCCCTGAGGGGTCAATAGATTATAAAGAACTCCATCAAGATGAGGGCATTTTGGCAAGTCTTCCTGTTAGTATGGCTCTTGACATCAAATATTTGAGAGGATCCACCTTTGATATGAGATGGACCTCATGTGCCAAGGCATAATGCCGAACCTTCATTATCACGAAGATCAATGCTAGGAAATGCTTTTCAATGGGGGAGTAGTTGATTTCTTCCCCCAGGAGAACTCGACTCAAATAGTAGAGAGCTCTCTCCTTCCCCTGGTCATTCTTCTGTGCCCATAACGCGCCTAAAGAACCTTCAAGTGCTGTTGTGTACAGGATGAAGGGCTTTCCCTTGACCGGAGCGGTCAGTACCGGCGGGTTCTGCAGGTATTACTTGATTTTGTCCAGTGCACTTTGGTATTTACGATCCCAAATGAACAGGGTCCCCTTCTTCATTAGATGGCTGTAGGGGCGGCATTTTCAGGAGAGGTTGGCTATGAACCGTCGGATATATGCGAGCTTTCCCTGGAGAGATCGCAATTTTTTTAGAGTTCTTGGCATAGGCATTTCCATAACCGCTTTGATCTTTGATGGGTCTATTTCGATGCCTCGGTGTCGTACGATGGATCTTAGGAATTTGCCTGAGGAGACTCTAAACGCGCATTTCAGATGGTTAATCTTCAGGTTATATTTCCGAAGACGCTGGAACACCATTTTCAAATGCTCCTAGTGCTCCTCATACGATTTTCTTTTCACCATGAGGTCGTCGATATAACATTCGATAATTTCGTATATGAGGTTGTCGAAGATCTTCGCCATGGCCCTCTGATAGGTAGCGCCAGCGTTCTTCAGACCGAAGGGCGTTACTTTATAGCAAAATATGCCCAGCGGAGTCTGGAAGGCGGTATGCTTTCGGTCTTTGGGATGCATCTTTATTTAATTATACCCCGAAGATCCATCCATGAAGGAGAAGACCTCATGAGTGGACGTGTTATCGATCATCAGCTCGTAACAGGCACTGGGAAGTCATCCTTCGGGTAAGCTTTGTTGAGATCCCGAAAGTCCACGCAGATGCGCACTATCCCATTTTTCTTCATCACTGGGACAATGTTGGCGATCCAGTATGGATATTGAACTTCTTGGATGAAACCGAAGTCGATTAGTTTCTTGATATCGGCATTGATGCTCATCTTGAGTTCGAGCCACATTCTTCTTGGCGCCTGTTCGACTGGTTTGACGTTCGGTGATATCGCCAGTTTATGCACAGCTATTTTTGGATCTAGTCCCGGCATCTCAGAATAGTTCCATGAAAAGCAATCTTTATACTGCATAAGCTCGTCCTTTAGCATGGCCACCTGCTTTTCAGACAGCAGCTCATCGACGAACGTTGGCCTCGGCTCGTTTTTCGTCCCCAAGTCGATTTTCCTCAGTTTGTCCGCTGTGGTATGTATCCCATCCACCAGCTCTTTTAGCGCCGGTGGAAACTCTAAAACCCCCCCGTCCTCATCCTCATTTGCGAAGCACCGGGAGTGGTCGTCCATATTCTCGTGCTCTCTTTCTTTTGATAGTGTTATCGCGTGGCAGGTACGAGCTCCTTTCCAAGCTCGATGCAGATCTAGACTTACCTTCGCAGTGTAGGTTGTTTTTGGCTCATGCTTTCGTGGTGGGGCTACCCTCCAACTATCGGATAGAGCAAACCTGCCTTGCTGATACTGGTCTTCGACCCAGTCTTTGAAGGTGAAGCAGTCTTCAAGAGGATGTCCTACTGCTCAGTGGTAGGAGCAATAAGCCGGATGATGGACCTCGTTTACTTGTTCGGGATGCCTGGCCTCCGGGAGTGTCATCATTTGATGCTTCATGATAAGGTTAAATATTTTCCTTGTCTTGTCTTAAGAGAAAGAGTATTCCCGACCCATCTTCTTCATAAAGGAAGGATTCCAGCTAACTTTTTCTCGATCGTGTGGCTTCTTGAATCCACTTCGCTGTTTTCGAGCATCATTCTCGTTCTTCACATTGTTGTTGCGTTTGCGTCGGGCCTTTTCCTTGCGACAAGAGCGCACAACGGGCTGAGGGTGAAGGGCATCGTAGTCTTCTCTTTCCGCAGACTGCTGAGTGAGACGTTGCGTCCTGGCTTTCTTGCCAATGGCCATTTCACGGCTGTGGTCATCCCGGACCTTTTAACCGGCTTCTCTCATTAGCTTGTCAATCTGTTCTTCGAATGATGGACTTGGCATTCTTACGGCGGGATCTCGCTTTAGTTAAATCTCAGCGCTATTTAGAAAAGCATTCCCTTCTCCACCGAAGTTATTTATGACACGACAGTCATGGAATCGCTCCCGTTTCTTGGACCGAACATATCCAAGTCTAGTATTCTCCATCCTCCCATTGGGCATCTTTTGATGAGTCCCGGGAATGTCCCAATTCTTGTTGTAAAACTGGGCTTGTCAGGCGGTTTGTTTGAAGGGTACGTCTTGGCATCTTAATACCCTTTTCAATTTCTCTGCATAATATCCGGGAAGACGGATTGGTTGAACCCTGTCAAGCGCAAGTTCGGTACCATGCCAGACTTATTTTTCCAGTTTAGTCTCCGTAGACTGGTAGAAGAGGATCACTTTTTCACCTCTTCGCCTAGGAGGTACGTAGAAGGTCCGCAGCTCTTGCACGCCGTATGTATCAAGTGCATTAAGTTCCCTGTAATGCTCTACGGAACCATGGTGATTTGTAAACTCTGATTAGCTCCAGTGAAGGTTTGTGCTGACGGGTGGACGGAGAACACTGCGTTGTTCTCGTTCTTAGAGTCACTTCCGAAGACAAAAATAGGGGTAGATGGTTCAGACCTGTTGCCTTGGGATTGCTCCGAGTAGACTATCTCTTCATCTTATTCGGTATCGCTCCTAAAGACTGGGATAGTGGCGATGGCTTTTTGTCGGTTCACCGGTTTACGACATCTTTCTGTGTCTTCGAAGTCTAGTAGGAAGAACTTGGCATCTTCATATTTGAGGACATCAATTACGGAGAATGGGTTTAGCTCCCCTGTATCTGTGTACTCGAGGCCATCTTTGAAGTACTTCATACACTAATGTTGTGTAGAAGGGATGATGTTGTACTCGTGTAACCAAGGCCGGCCGAGCAGAGCGTTATAGCAAGTCTTGGCGTCAATGACATGAAATTTGATGTCGGTGATGAGCATCCCAAAGCGTAATGTCAATATCATGGACCTAAGCATCCGTGATGACTGCGAGTCGAACCCGGAGATGGTAATTTTGTCCCGAGCCTGGTGCTGGACGTTCATGCAGATCTCCTTCATCACCTTCATATTAATAAGGTTGACAGAGAACCTGTTGTTAACCAAGATCTTCCCTATCTTAATGTCGTGGCAGTACTCGGTGACATATAGAGGACGGTTATGCTCGCATATTCCGAGGAGGAGATCTTCATCGCCGAATGTGATGTCAGCTGTATGAACCTTTGCCAACTCGTCCTTCATCTTTTCTTACGCAAAGAAAGCTTGGAACTGATCAGGCTCTTGCAGTGCCTTGATTAGAGAATATCATGCCTCTTTGGACAGGAGGAGAGCATCCAGTATGCTCAGTTGCGAGGGTATTTTCCTCAGATGCGCCAGGATATTATAATCCACCTTGTTTTTCTTAGGAAGGTCCTTGGCCGCGAGCTCTTTGATGACTCTATCATCGAGGACAATTTCCTCAGAGACTTTTTCCTTCCCCTTGTCTCTTCTGTTCGAACCCTTGTTTGTGGGCCTAAGGTTCTTTTCAGGCAACGTACGATTACGCAACTGAATGTTCTCGCATTTTTTCTCCCCTTTTTCTTTTCCAGAGGTGGATTCTTTGAAGAGAGGGCCGAGGGTTATTTCTTCCTCAAAATCACTCCCGAATGTAAGAACTTAAGATTTTCCTTTTTTTGAAATGGTATCAATCATATGACAGTTGCCAGCCGTTCCTTCATGCTCGTCTGTCGCGCTTCTTTGTTGTCAACGGGCTTCTCGCTTTATCCGTTTGAAGTGTTTTCAGTGGGCAACGTATCCTTGCCACCACTTCTTGAAGGCCTTTCACTCTTCATTGGGGTGCATGACCCTCCGATGGTATAAGCAGTAGTTCCGATGTATATCCGCTTCGTCGAGACACGTACTCCCGGGAGTATTTCCTTTGAAAGGTGGCAGCTTCATTCCCATTGACAGGGCTTTGGCGAACCGTTTTCCCGTCTTAAACCTGCTTTTGTCTGCCGCGGGTGTGCTTTGATCTGGTTGGAGTACTTTGTAACTCTTCCTCGCCGCAGCTTCTTCATCCTGACGCCGACGCTTGGCCTTTTCGTGTATGGCTGTTTCACGCTCTCGATTAGCTTTGCTCTTTTAAAGGGCTTCATTTAACATCCTGTCGATCAAGTCGTCTGACGGCTCCAGGAATTTTTGCACCGGTCTTGCCCCCAGGTTCTCTGCGCCGTTTTCTGACTCCGAGGGGGTCTCTTCGTTTTTTAACGACAAATGGGAAACCATGTGGCAACTCGCTACATAATCCTCAGGTTCTTCTAACGAGTCGTTCCCCTCATCATTGTCACTGTCTCCGTTCTCGAGGATATCGTCGAGAAACCCTTCAAGAGTGACTGGGGTTTGCGCCTTCTGGTTGTACTCCTCCAACGCATCGATGTATTTTTGCAGGTCCGTACGCTTGTCATCAAGCTGTACGGGCTTCTTGGTCTTTTTCTTTCCCTTCGAAGGCTTGACCTGAGTGTCTTGCCCGTCATATACTGTTTTCGGTGTGGGACGCGGTTTCAGCATCCCTTCAATGATCTCAGGCTCCAGCGGGATTTTCCACCTGATCGCCGGACATGCTTGGAGATCCTTTAGCATTCTTTTAGTTTTAGCTGAAAGGACAACTTCCCACGGAGCTTCTTCTATAAACGAGCATGATGCCCCTGGCGTATCCATCTTTTTAAGAGCGTGCTTCTGTGGCGGGTTCACCCTCCAATTTTCGGACAGCGCAAACCTGCCTTGTTGGTATTAGTCCTCGACCCAATTTTTGAAGACATAGCAATCATCAATTGGGTGGCCCAATACTCTGTGGTAGGAGCGGTAGTTGGGACTATTGACATCACCAGGCTGCAGAGGACATCTCGGATCCGGCAGAGTGATAAGTCTGTTGCGCACTGCCAGTTCAAACAGTCTCCTCGTTTTATCCCAGGGAAACGAGTAAGGACGTCCTAGCTTCTCTTTGAGGGATCGGCGTGGGTGTGTGTCGCTTTGGCGAGCAACCGGTTTTGGTTCAATTGGTTGCTGTTGAGTGTTGGCAACGAAGGTCGCTTTCCCTTTGCCCATTTCATTCCGGGGATCCGTTTTTGAAGAGGATGGCCTATGGCCTATCTGGTCCATTTGGGCCAGCTTGTCGATCAAGGCCTGAAAGGTGGTCAGCTTGAAGAACATCATAAATTGGGATATAGTCGCCTGAGGATCAAAGGTCCCTACGAACATGCCTACGGCAGGAGCTTCTTCTAAGCGTTGTTCGCATTTTAACCATAGGTTCCACCACCGAATTGCGTATTGAACCCATCTCTCTCCTGGCTTCACCCTGGCATTGATTAATGCCATGATCGGGGTGCGTTCGCTTGCTTGTGAACCACTGCGTGAATAGTAATTCCATCTCCGTGAATGTTTTGACGGAGTTATTTGGGAGCTCCGAGTACCATTCGAATGCCGTCTCTGACAAGCTGCCAATGAATTGGCGGAGCAGCAGTTTGTCGTCGCCTCCAGTATTTCCATATAAAGCTCTAAACTGGGCGACGTCTTGATGCGGGTTACCAGTCCCTTTATACACGTGGAACTTGGGGATCGTATACCCCGGGGGTACTTGATTTGATCGTACCAGCCTGGGTATGGTCGCCCGGTCTTGACGACTTGGCCAGCCTCTTCGCTTTCCTGATGAGCTCGTATTTGCTGAGTTATGTAGTCATCGAGAGCAGCCTTGGAGATCGTCTCCTTCCTGGCCATTGATAAAGCTGGAAGAGGGTTTGATGTTTCCCCTCTGTCGTCCTCGATAATTATCGGCGGGTCTTTAGCTGGAGGTTCTGGCTGAATCATCATTCCAACCATGTCTTGGAACAGAAGCGCCATCTGCTTTATACTAGCAGCCTGTTCCGCGGTTTCCTTATCCTTCTTTTCGAGCACCCTTCGCAGAAATTCTATATCAGTCTCCTGGCGTTGTTCAGACGTCGATTCCGGGCTTTCTTTTTGCCCAGTGAGTGCTGCCATTTTCGTCAGCATCTCCTGGAGCTTTTGTTGCTGCTCCTGAGGTTTCGTCAATGACCGAGTTTGTAGTCTATGACCCATGGAAGTATGGCTTTCCTCTTTCCTGGAAGCCATGTACACCGTGTGCACGATCATGCCCCCAGACTTGGGGCATTTGGATCCATCGCCCTTGAGATTTGCCGCCAGTGGTGGGAGATTATCCGGCCTTCTCCTTTTGTGAGAAGTCAAAGTCGAAGGAGCTATTGTAACAGGCGCCTGAGAAGTCCCTCGCTTCATGCTAGAGGGATGACTTTCCTCTTGTCGAACCTTCATTTTCTCCGGTCGACGAGAGTAGTGCTTGTTGATCACAGAATCCTGGACTTTCCGCCAGACTCTGTGAATTCGGGAGGACAGCCGCTGAGGGGGCTGCTCCGGCTTCGCCTGTACCACGTTTTCAACATGTGGGGACAATTTCTTCAGCACTGCAGTCGGAGAGTTCTTTTGTACCCTCCCTAGCGGTTCAAAGCTGTTCCCAGTTGGAACAGCAGCGTCAACTTCCACCATTAGAGCTGGTGGAGTAAGTCCAGAAGGAGAGTGGCCCCCAGCTTTCCTCACTCAGTACCAGTGGCGACTCGAAAATAGAGATGAACCGGGTAGGTCGTCTTGCCTAAATTTGGGGGCAGATGCTATTTGGATTTATCCGTCCACCTCTCTGAAGATGCCAAGTTGATTTATGGCACTGTGTATCGGAGGTTTGGACGGATGTAACCGTTGTAGCAGACTTCGTCAGATTCCCCCTCATTTATGAGGGGATTTTTTATTGTCGGGACGCTCTTCCCTGCATGCGCAACCCCCTGCAGTTAATTACGTTACCGCATAGCGATAACCACTTTCTCCTGCTTCGGAAGTTCACTTCGTGTCGTGCGTTTGTTTTATTTTTGGTTGCCCGTGGATTGTATACGGAGACTAATTTATGTTGTCGCCCGTAGGGCATGGATTAGTCCAAATCCGTATATTCTTAAATTTAGGTTAAGGATCGTTAATCTCGTTTGATATTAAGATCAATTTTAATGTTTGTTGAGGATACATTAGTCCAGTTTAAGACTAAAATCTACTCAACAAGATTTTGGGATCATTCAGACCTAACAAAAGAGCATTTGGGGCTCTATTGTTTTAGTTTAAGGACGTCACGGTCCGTTGTTAGTTTAAGGACGTTTCAGTCCGTAGATCATCATTTTTGAGGTGATGGTTTAGTTTAAGGACTTTACGGTCCGTTGTCGCCATTTTGGGAAGTGCATCCAAAAGCAGTTGGTTGTCGGGACCCGCCACCTCTCTGAAGACGTTGAGGAATTACAACGACATGTATC
Organism: Agapanthus africanus; assembly: GCA_030015575.1. NCBI lineage: Eukaryota > Viridiplantae > Streptophyta > Magnoliopsida > Asparagales > Amaryllidaceae > Agapanthus > Agapanthus africanus. Next base: position 878,884,837 of record CM057337.1, on the reverse strand, counting down.
AGAGGTGTAGAGAGATGTACCCTTGAAACAATTCCATGTTTGAAGGAAAATGAATTGATGGTCGAGCCCAGAAATCATTAGTCGTATTTTGAGACTAAGATTTCTTCATTAGTTTAGGAAGTCATGAGCATAGAGGCTCGGTCTATTTGGAGATCGAAGATGTTTTAATCTCAAGAAGACTTAGCCAATTTGAGCCTGAAGTTGATTTCCCATAGTGTTAAGCACTATTATACATTCAGCACTCACGTGTTCCCACGTGAGGTTTCTAAACCAGTGTTAAACACTGGATTCCGGGGGCGCTTACGTGTGGCACGTGGGGCATCTCAAAGCTAGCGCTGTACATTGGGTTCAAGTCCCCGTTTATATATAAGTGTTAAACACTTAATTCTTGTGGCACTCACGTGTGAGCACGTGAGGCGCCCCAAAGTTGGGTACTGTTTTTTTGGGTTTTATTTCCCTCTTCTTTTATAACTGCTAATCACTCGGCTCATGTGTGAGCACGTGAGGCGCCCGAAATGGGAACTGTTCTCTGAATTTTATTTCTCTTTCTTTTATAAGTGCTAAGCACTTGGACCCTGTGGTGCTCACGTGCGAACACGTGAGGCGCCTTCAAAATGCGAGCGCTATTTTTGGGTCTTTTCACTTTTCATATAAGTGCTAAAAGCACTTGATTGGGGGTCGCGTGGAAAACACGTGATTGCCATATGAGGAACTTCTTGTTCTTTTTAAAGGCTCACATGTGAAACACGTGACTCGGTCTCAGCCATTCTTTTTTGTTCATCAGAGGTGCTCACGTGGGGAAACACGTGAAGTTTTGTTATAGTGTTGAACACTAATGAATCACCAATCTTTCCTTCTATGTGCATGAAGATTTTTATCTCTTATTAACGATGCTGGGATCTGAGTTTAGAGAATTTCAAGTCTCTAATTTTATAAGAATTAAATTCTTTTCACAGGGTTAAACCCTATTGTTATCAGAGGAATTAAATTACTATATACTTCTGTAAGAATTAAATTCTTTGAACTTAATTAGTTTTGAATCTGCATAACAGAATCTCCCCGATGAGAATTAAATTCTTAACTTGTGGGGAGATCTGCTTCTGCAGACCTCAACCAGAGGAAGAACTAAGTTCTTGTATGAAGGGTTCAACCCTTAAAGAGGCGAAGAAGGGTTAGGATAATCTCTGTATTTTCATCTTACCTAGGTTTTTTTTTGTTTAAGAAGGGGATCTTCTTCTTTTAGAGAATTGTTTTCGCTTTCTCTCTTTTTTCTCCTTTTTCCGTATGTTCTCTTTTGTTCCTTCCTCTTTTTTTTAACTTGAAGTCATGGGTTCATTATATAGTGGAGAGAAGTTTGTTGATTAGTTCTTAGGAAATCTCTCATTAAGAAACTCTAATTTATTTCGGGGTTTTACCCGCTGTTGGATCTTTGATCCAAGGGTTTCTGCCTCACAGAACATATTTTCTTGTTTCTTAAACAAGATTAGGAAAATATTTTCCTGTACAGAATTTATTCTGTAGATTGGTGATTTTTAATCATCGTTAGATTTTTAATCTAAGGGTGCTTGGTTTAACGGAGCATAATTTTTCTTTGTTTTAAAGAGATATGAAAAATATTTTCCAGCTCATGGGATATTTGATCCGCCAACTTTCTGTTTAACAGAAAATATCATTTTCCATTTAAAAGTTCAATAGAATTTAATCCTATGCTTAATCACCGTTGGATTGGTTCCTTGTTGAGTAGAATTTAATTCTACGTAGGGAAGTGCCCTCACATGTTTAACACATGAGGTTTATTAGCCTGGCAATTGTTTCAATTGCAGTGCCTATATGCATTGCATATAGGTACTCACGTGTTAAACACGTGGGGCTGTTTTGGCCTAGCAATTGTTTTAATTGCTGTGCCTATATGCGTTGCATATAGGCACTCACGTGTTAAACACGTGGGGATGTTTGAGCCTGGCAATTGTTTTAATTGATGTGCCTATATGCGTTGCATATAGGCACTCACGTGTTAAACACGTGGGGCTGTTTTAGCCTGACTATTGTTTCAATTGCAGTGCCTATATGCGTTGCATGTAGGCACTCACGTGTTAAACACGTGGGGCTGTTTTAGCCTGGCAATTGTTTCAATTGCAGTGCCTATATGCGTTGCATATAGGCACTCACGTGTTAAACACGTGGGGCTGTTTTAGCCTGGCAATTGTTTCAATTGCAGTGCCTATATGCGTTGCATATAGGCACTCACATGTTAAACACATGGGGCTGTTTTAGCCTGTCAATTGTTTTAATTGCTGTGCCTATATGCATTGCATATAGGTACTCACGTGTTAAACACGTGGGGTTGTTTTAGTGTGGAACTTTCCCTCATCCCTATTTTATAAGGGAACACACATCACAATGGATTTTGTGACTGCACTTCCTCGCAGCACGAAAGGTAACAATGCAGTATGGATTATTGTGGATCGACTTACAAAGTCAACTCACTTCATCCCATTTCGAGTTGGCCAATCTACTGAGATACTAGCAAAGAAGTACATGGAGGTAAGAATCTAAGTAAGATTTAACTCTTCATTATGTACTATCTTTGATACCCATGAACTTATGCAGGAAATCGTGAGATTACATGGAGTACCGGTTTGCATTGTCTCCGATCGTAACACCAGATTCCGATCGCAATTTTGGCAGAATCTGAAAGCTAGCTTGGGAACAAGTCTGAACTTCAGCACAGCTTATCATCCACAAACAGATGATCAGTCTGAACGAAAGATTCAGATCTTAGAAGATATGCTAAGAGCGTGTATGCAAGATTTTGGAGGATCGTGGGAAGATCACCTACATCTTGTGGGGTTTTCATACAACAACAACTACCAAGCAAGTATAGAAATGTCACCCTTTGCAACACTCTAAAGAAGGAAGTGTCGATCGCCATTAAGTTGGGACGACATCGGAGATAGAGAACTCCTTGGACCTGAGATGATAGTAGCAACAGTCGATGTAGTTCGCACTATCGGGAAAAGAATGCGCATAGCCCAAGATCGACAGGAGCATTGGGCTGATGCAAAACGCCGTCACTTGGAGTTTCAACAGAGAGATCATGTATTTTTGAAGATATCTCCAAACCGTGGAGTGATTCGCTTTGGAAGACGGGGTAAGCTCAGTCCATGATATATTGGACCGTTCGACATACTCGAACGAGTCGGAGAAGTAGTATTCCCTGATAAAATATCAGGAAATACACCAATGGGGTATCACGTGCTCACACGTGACCAAGGGTCACGTGCTGACACGTGATGGTTTCCTGGGACTCTGTTATTATAGAAGTAAAATTCTAATCAAGCAAGCAATTAGGGGAGTCACGTGCCCACACGTGATGAGCCTTTAAAGAAACCGCTGAAGGAATTAAAAGGCATGATAAAACGGCAAAGAAAGATCCCAATGAGGCATTACGTGTCTACACGTGACCAAGGGTCACGTGATGACACGTGATGATTCCTTAACTCTTTAAAAACAGCAGAATTTAATTCTGTTTAAAATGTTAATCAAGAGGGCCACGTGTCAACACGTGATAGGATCCTAAGCTCTTTAATTAATAGAATTAAATTCTAATCAAACAATCAATTAATGGAGTCACATGCCCACACGTGGTGGACCTTTAAACCCACTGAAAAGGATTAATAAAGTATAATAAGACACTAAGGGAAAACCTCAATAGGGCATCACGTGCTCACATGTGATCAAGGGTCACGTGCTGACACGTGATGATTCCTTAGTTCTGCTAAAAGGCAGAATTAAATTCTGAATAAAATTTTTAATCAAGAGGGTCATGTGCCAATACGTGACAGGTCTCTTAACTCTTTAATTAATAGAATTAAATTTTATTTCAATAATAAAACATTGGGATCACGTGCCAACACGTGATGGGCTTTAAAAGCCTTTTTGAGCTAAATAAAATTAAATTCTAATTAAGGGAAATCAAAGACCCTAACTGAGAAAATATTTCTTTACATCTTTCCAAACAAAAAAATGGTGCTCTGTAAAACAGAGCACCGTTGGATTAAAAATCCAATGGTGATTAAGAATTACCAATTTATGGAAAGATTTTATACAAGGAAAGATTTCCCTAAAATTCACCAAGAATAACAGACAGAATATCTTCTGGATTAAAAATCCAATGATGAATAAAATTCACTGAGTGATCTAAAAGATCATGTCAGTTACAAAAACAACCAAAATCTTTCAATGAAAGATTCACTAAACAAATTGATTCTTTTTTTTCTCCTATAAATATGAGCCAAGAAGAGAAGAGAAAAATTCTGGATCTTGGAATTTTGATTTTCTGGAGAAAAAACAACAGCAGAGAGAAAAGAGAGGAGAAGTTAATTCTCAAGAAAAGAAACCCTGGGTGAGAAAGGGGAAAGAGATCTAAGCTCCATAAAACAAAAGAGAATTTAATTCTTAATCTAAGAGTTTAACTCTTCTCCAAAAGAACTTAGTTCTTCCTCTGGTTGAAGATCTGCAGAAGCAAATCTCCCCACAAGTTGAGAATTTAAATCTCATCGGGAAGATTCTGCCATGCAGATCCAAAAATTAGAGGGAGAATTGAGTTTGGAGAATTTAATTCTCCCAAATTCATAGGAATTTAATTCCTCCAAATAAAACTAGGGTTTAACCCTATATGAGAATTTAATTCTCTCAATTTCACAGGAATTTAATTCCTCCCAAATAAAACTAGGGTTTAACCCTATATGAGAATTTAATTCTCCCAAATTCATAGGAATTTAATTCCTCCAAGACAGAACTAGGGTTTAACTCTATATGAGAATTTAATTCTTCCACATACATAGGAATTTAATTCCCCTAAAACATAATTAGGGTTTAACCCTACAGATAATTTAATTCTTAAAACAAAGAAACTTGAAAGCTTTCCATGCACGTAAAGAACTTGGTCACGTGGTGACACGTGACCCCTATCCTCAATGATCAGAAAAGAAAGAATAAAACTAGGTCACAGCCCCCACGTGACCCTTAAATAGACTCCCCAAAATGAGAGGAAAAAAGCTTGGAGGCAATGCCTCACGTGCTCCCACGTGACTTCCAAAACAAAGGGAACAAAAACAAAGGCAGTACCGGGTTTGGGCGCTCTCACGTGTCTTCACGTGACCCCTTATAAACACTTTAATAATCAATGCATAGATACCCATCATGTGCCCACACGTGATGGCCTGAAGATTAAAAGTGTTTAACACTTATTTGAATATTCTGATAATAAAATAAAGGAGGTCTGGCCCCATCTTCAGGCGCCTCATGTGACCCCACATGACCCCTTCCTTTCTAGTGCTTAACACTATTTTGAGCATTTTGTCTCCAGTGTTTAACACTGTTTTAAATACATCACGTGAGGACACGTGACCACCAGATGTCCTCTAGTGTTTAACACTATTTTAAAGCCAGCTTAGCCCAAATTGGCTAAGTTTTCCAAAGGAAAAATCTCCCCTTCAAATGGACTTTAAAATCCAGAGCTACAATGTTTAATGCTCAGCCAAAGACAAAATGTTATCAGAGCCCTCAAACTCTTGTTTAGCATTGCTAAATAGTGAGGGGCTGAACCCAGACAAATGTTTAATGGTCCAACAAAGGGCCAATATTTCAAACTTAATTAGACTTAGCCCAAATTGGCCATAAATCCTTAATTCAGATTTAACTGAGCTAATGTGCTCATAATCTAATTAATTGATCTTAGTTCCAAAATTGGACTATAGATCTCCCAATCAACATCGGTTTAATGGTACATCTCTGAACTCCTCTGATATTTGCCGTTGTAATCCTTCAACGTTTTCAGAGAGGTGACGGGTCCCGACAACCATACATTTCATGGACTATGATGTCCTTAACCTTGACTGTGAGGTCTTTAAACTCACAGACTATGATGTCCTTAACCTTGACTGTAAGGTCTTTAAACTCACGGACTATGATGTCCTTAACATTGACTGTGAGGTATTTAAACTCACGGACTATGATGTCCTTAACCTTGACTGTGAGGTCTTTAAACTCGGGACTATGATGTCCTTAACCTTGATTGTGAGGTCTTTAAACTCACGGACTATGATGTCCCTAACCTTGGACCGAGATGTCCTTAAACTAACATTGGACCACCATGTCCTTAAACTGGTAATTGACCGCAAAGTCCCTAAACTAAAATAATAGAGCCCAAATGCTCTTTTGTTGGATCTAAATGATCCTGTTAAGTTGATCTTAGTCTAAAATTAGACTAATGTATCCTTAACAAACGTTTAAGTTGATCTTAGTCTCAAATGAGACTAACGTTTCCTTAAACCTAACCCCCAAACCCAAATCTAAGAAAATACGGATTTGGACTAATCCACGCCCTACGGGCGACGACATAAATTAGTCTCCGTATACAATCCACGGGCAACCAAAAACGAAACAAACACCCACGACACGAAGTGACCATCTAGAGAAGGAGAAAGTTGTTACCGCGATGCGGTAGCGTAATTAAGTGCAGGGGCTTGCGCCTGCAGGGAAGAGCGTTCTCACAATCAAAAACCCCTCAAATGAGGGGGAATCTGACAAAGTCTGCTATATCGGCCGCATCCGTTTAAACCTTCGATATACGATACCATAAATCAACTTGGCATCTTCGAAGAAGTGGACGGATAGCACCAATTAGCATCTGCCTCCAAATTCAGGTAAGACGGACCTACGCGATCTCATCTCTGTATTCGGAGGAGAACAGATTCTGGCACACCCGGTGGAACCTTTTCCTCTTTCCACTCTACACTTCATGTGTCGTGTTCACGAACGAATTGCGGTTTGATATGGTTGCCCTTGGGTTCGAAGTACTAAGATTTGGTGTCTTGCTCTATGCAGAAAACAGAAGATCAATGGCTCCAACCTGCACTAACTGCAACTCTCGCTCCATCCCGTCTGGAGGAGTGACTTATGGTCCCCAAGCGGCCTCCATCTTCGCTATGCCGGTGGAACAGGTCACTCAGGCCACCACTGGATTGTTCTTCGGGACCATGCTCCCGCTAACGAGCTTCAGCGCTCCTGTACCAACACAAGAAGCTCAGAGGAAGTCGGTCTTTGATCGGCTCACAACTACTGCGGCCCCTCTCAACTGGTCGTCCTGCTCCAACGCCTCAGTCTTTAACAGACTAGGCCAAAGCTCAGTTGGGCCCATGAAGAAGCCCGCGATACCAGAAAGGGTTATCCCAAAATGGATAGCCATCCCTGCTCCCGAAGTCGTCAAAGTGGCTTCTCCTGCCAAAGGGTCGGTCTTCACAAGACTGACTATTTCAGCTCCTGTTCCAGGCGAAATCGTCAAGGTTGCTTTCCCTACTCGGAAGTCTGCCTTCGATAGGTTGGACATTCCCTCTCAACGGACGTCTGTCTTCAATAGGCTGACAACGACAACTTCTGACCAACACAAGGGGCATGAGGAAGTCACTCCTATAGCTGACATAATCCCAACGGCTCGACACGCTCGACGTCGCCACTGGCGCCAAGTAAGGAAGGCCGGGGGCAACTCCCCCTCTGGGCTAACTCCGCCAGTTCCCATGGTGGAAATCAACGCTGCTGTTCCAACTGGGAACAGCTTTGAACCGCTTAGGAGGGTTCGCAAGAACGCTCCGACTGCCGTGCTAAAGAGATCTCCTCCACCTATGGAGATTACCACAGAAAAGAAGCCGGAGTAACCCCCTCAGCGGCTGTCCTCCAAAATTTATAAAGTCTAGCGACAGGTCCAGGAATCGGTGATTGACTAGGACTACTCTCGCCGATCAAAGAAGCTTAAAGCTCGACAAGGAGAAAACCATCCTGTCAAGCCACAAAAGGCGACAACCGTTTGGGTGCCCGCTGCAACGGCTCCCTCCACTTCAACTGCTCACAAGAGAAGGAGGCCAGAGAAAGCCCCCGTGAATGCGGCGAGCCGCAAGGATGTCGAATCTAAACGCCCCAAGTCTGGGGGCATGATGGTGCATACTGTTTATATGGCTTCTGGAAAAGAGGAAAGCCGTGCTTCTACGGGTCATCGACCGCTTACCCGATCGATAACGAAAGCTCAGGAACAACAGCAGCAGAAACATCAGGAGATGCTGACTGCAATGGCCGCACTCACTGGGCCAAAAGACAATCTGGAGACCTCGGAGCAGCGTCGGGAACAAGAAACTAATACTGAGTTCCTCCGAAGAATACTCGAGAGGAGAGAAAAAGAGGCCGCGGAGCAGGCAGCCAATATAAAACGAATGGCTCTTTTGTTCCAAGATATGGCTGGAATGATGTTACAGCCGGAACCTCCAGCTGAAGACCCCTCGATCATCATTGAAGACGATAGAGGGGAGACATCGAACCCTCCTCCGGCTCTTTCAGCAGCCAAAGAGGAAACCATCTCCAAAGCCACTCTAGATGACTACATTGCTCAGCAAATACGAGCTCACCAGGCGAATGAAGCGGCCGGCCAAATTGTTAAAACTGGGCGACTATATCCAGGCTGGTATGACCAAATAAAGTACCCGCCGGGATATACGATCCCTAAATTTCATGTATATAAAGGGACGGGGAATCCGCATCAGCACGTCGCTCAATTCAGAGCTCTATGTGGCAACACCGGGGGTGATGATAAACTTCTGCTCCGCCAGTTTGTTGGTAGCTTGTCGGAGACGGCATTCGAGTGGTATTCTGAACTTCCAAACGACTCTGTCAAGACATTTGCGGACATGAAACTGCTGTTTACGCAGAGATTCGCGAGCGCTAGCGAGCGTACCCCGATCACCGCATTAATTAACACCAGGGTGAAGGAAGGCGAAACTTGGGTACAATACGCAATACGGTGGCGAAATTTATGGTCAAAATGTGAGCAGCGCGTCGAGGAAGCGCCGGCAGTGGGCATGTTCGTGGGCACTCTGGACCCTCAGGCAACTATTTCCCAATTCATGATGTTTTTCAAGCCGACCACATTCCAGGCCTTGATTGACAAACTGGCCCAAATGGACCAGATGGGTCATAGGCCGTCTCCTACAAAGTAGGAGCCGCGAAACGAAAAGGGTAAAGGGAAGGCAACATTCGTTGCGAATACTCAACAGCAGCCCGGTGGCCCAAAACTAACGGATCGCCTAGAGGAAAGACGGCGATACTATAATGAGAAAATGAAGCGTCCTTATTCGTTCCCCCGGGACAAAACGAAGAGACTGTTCGAACTGGCGGTGCGCAACAGGCTCATCAATCTGCCGAATCCAAAACGACCGTTGTAACCCGGCGAGGCTAATAGTCCCAATTATGGCCCCTACCATCAAACGGTAAGCCATCCAATTGAAGATTGCTTCGTCTTCAAACGCTGGATCGAAGATCAATACCAACAGGACAAATTTGCCCTGTCCGAGAATTGGACGGTGAACCCACTACAGCCATACGCTCCCAAGAAGACGGACACACCATGGGCATCATGTTCTTTCGTAGAAGAAGCTCCATGGGAGGTCGTTCTTTCAGCCAAGACTAAAAGAATGCTGAAGGATCTCCAAACATGCCTAGCGATCAGGTGAAAAATCCACTGGAACCCGAGATCATCGAGGGAATGCTGAAACCGCGCCCAACTCCAAAAATTGGTGGTGATAGCTAAAGCGCTCACACCCAGCCGTCAAATTCTTCGAAGAAGAAGAAGAAATCCAGGAAGCCCGTGAAGCCTAGTGACAAGCGCACGGACCTGCAAAAATATATCGACACGCTGAAAGAATACAATCAAAAAGCGCGGACTCCAGTCACACTCCAAGAATTTCTCAGCCACGTCCTTGAGGACGGAGATGATGACAATGGAGAAGACTCGTCGAATGAATCTGACGATTATGTGGCAAGTTGCCATGTGATCTCTCACTCGTCGATAGACAATGAAGAAGCTCCTTACACAAAGAAACTGAGGGCAGATCCTGATCCGGAACTTCTAGGGACATCAGACGAAATGATTGATGCATTCTTGAATGAAGCTCTTCTGAAAAGCAAAGTTGATCGAGAGCGTGAGATGGCCATATTCGAAAAAGCCCAACGCCGGCAACTGGATGAAAGGGTTGAAACACCCCCGCCAGATCAAAGTACATCCGCCTCAAATAAAAGCAGGTTCAAGACGAGAAAGAGGTTCGCCAAAGCCATGTCGATGGGAATGAAGCTGCCACCCTCCGAAGGGAACGCTCTTGGTGAACCAGAAATATATCCTAGCTACTGCTTATATCATCGAAAGACTGCGCACCCCACCGAAGAGTACAACGCTTTTAAAGGATGGTGGCAGGGATATGTTGCTCACCGGCAACATTTCAAGCGGATGAAACGCAAAACTCGTCGGGAGCAAAGAAATACGACCGAGGAGCGCAAAAGAACTGTCGGCAAATGTCATTTGGTTGACTATGGGGGATCGCTAGTTCTCACCTTCGGGAGCGACTCTGACGAAGAAATGACTCTTGGCCCTCTCTTTAAAGAATCCACCTCGGGAAAAGAAGAAGAACCGAAGACCTGTGAAAATATTCAGCTGCGCAATCGTACGCTGCCCGAAAAGAATCTCGGGACCGCAAATAGAAGAGATAAGGGAAAAGAAAAGGTCCCTGAGGATATCATCCTTGATGACCAAGCCGTCGAAGAGCTGACAGCCAAGGACCCGCTAAAGAAAAGTAAGGTGGACTACAACGTTCTGGCACATTTGAGAAAGCTACCTTCGCAGCTAAGCATTCTCGACGCCCTTCTGCTATCTAAAGAGGCGAGAGATTCTTTGATCAAGGCATTGCAAGAGCCCGGGCAATTCTAAGCTTTCCTTGCCGAAGAAAAGATGAAGGACGAGCTAGAAGAAGTACACATGGCCGATATCACCTTCGGCGATGAAGATCTCCTCCTCGGGAGATGCGAGCATAACCGTCCCCTTTACGTCTCCGGATACTGTCATGATATCAAGATAGGCAAAATCCTGGTTGACAATGGGTCTTCCGTCAATCTCCTCAACGTGAGAGTGTTGAAGGAAATCTGCATGAGCGTTCAGCACCTCGCTCGCGATAAAATCACCATCTCCGGATTTGACTCCCAATCATCACGAACGCTTGGGTCTGTAATATTGACACTACGCTTTGGGCTGCTTGTCACGGACATTAAGTTTCATGTTATTGAGGCCAAGACATGCTACAATGCTTTGCTCGGCAGGCCTTGGTTATACGAGTACACCATTATCCCTTCTACACAACATCAGTGTATGAAGTATTTCAAGAATGGTCTCGAGTATACCGTAACAGGGGAGCTAAACCCATTCTCCGTGAATGAAGTCCGAAAGTACGAAGATGCAAAATACTTCTTACCAGATTTCAAGGACACGGAAAGATGTCACAAACCGAAGAAGAAAGCTATCACCAATATTCCGGTCTTCGGGAGTGATACCGAGGAGGAAAAAGAGATAGTTTATTCAGGTCCGCCCCAGTACAACAAGCCGGGACCGTTCACTCCTATATTGATCTTCGGCAGCGACTCGGAAGATGAGGTCAATGCCGTATTTTCTGTTCGGCCATCAATTCAAGCCTTTGCTGATAATGGTCGAAGTTTGCAAATTGCCATGGTTCCATGAGAGCATTATAAAGAGATCGATGCACTTGAAACTTATAGTGTGCAAGAACTGGAGACATTCTACGTCCCTCCCAGACGAAAGGGTGAAAAGGCGATCCTATTTTATCAATCCACGGAAACCAAAGTGGAGAAAGAAATTTGGCATGGTGTGGATTCTACGCTCGACAAGTTCCAGCCCATCCGTCTGCCTAGATATTACACTGAAGGCTTGAAAAGGCTATTGAAGCGCCAAGGGGTACCCTTCAGACAGACTGCTCGACAAGCTCGGCTCTACAACAGGATCTGGGACGTCCCCGGAACTCAGCGAAAGTTGCCCAACGGGAGAATGGAAACGGTCGGGCTTAGATATGTCCAATCCAAGAAACGGGAACGAGTCCATGGTAGCTACGTCATACATAACTTCGATGAAGAAGGATACGCCCTGTTAAAAGACGCTGACCCTGAACCAAAATGAGATCCTGCCATCAAAATGCCGAATCCGTCGTTTGAAGAACGGATGGACAAGCTAATAAGGGAAGCGGGTCAAAAGGTCCGAGACGACCATAACCGCGAAATGGCCATTTACGAGAAAGCCAGGATGCAGCGCCTCCTTCAGCAGGCCGCTGAGAATGACAATGCTCCTCGTCGCCAGCCCGTCATACAAAAGACCCGGCGCAGAGGCAAAAATAAACCAAAGAACGGAAAAAACGTTCGACAGTAGCCCAGCGAGTCTGAGAAGCCACGCGAGCAAGGGTCGAGCAGCCGGGATCCATCCCTTATAAAGAAGATGGGTCGAGAATATTCTTTTCCCCAAGATAAGACAAAGAAGATATTCGATCTCGTCGTAAAGCATCGGATGATGACACTACCGGAGTCCAAGCACCCTGAGCAAGTGAACGAGGTCTCTCACCCAGACTATTGCGTCTATCACCAAGCAATAGGGCATCCTCTCGAAGGCTGCTTCACCTTCAAGAACTGGGTCGAAGACCAATATCAACAAGGCAGGTTCGCTCTATCCAGCAGTTGGAGGGTAAGCCCGCCACAGAAGCATGAACCAAAGGCGACGCATATAGCAAGAGTAATACCAGATCAACATCGATCTTAGAAACGATCTCGTACCTGCCACGTGATAACACTGACAGAAGAAGAGCCTGAGAATACGGATGACCTCCCCTGGTGCTTCGAAAACAATGATGACAAGGTAATCTCAGAGTTTCCACCGGCGCCAAAAGAGCTGGAAGATGGAATACATACTACCATAGATAACCTCAAGAAAATTGATTTGGGGACGGCAAGTGACCCGCGGCCGACGTTCGTCAGTGAGCTGCTGTCTGAAGAAATGGTGGCTACGCTAAAGGACGTGCTCCTGCAGCATAGAGATTGCTTTGCATGGAACTATTCAGAGATGCCGGGACTCGATCCAGAGATTGCTGTCCACAGGTTGGCGATTTCTCCAGACGTCAAACCGATCAAACAAGAGCCGAGAAGAATGCGGCTCGAGCTTGAAATGAGCATCAACACCGAAGTCAAGAAGCTAATCGACTCCGTCTTCATCCAAGAGGTTCAATACCCTGACTGGATCGCCAACATCGTCCTGGTGATGAAGAAAAATGGGACGGTGCGCATATGTGTGGACTTTCGGGATCTCAATAAGGCCTGCCCGAAGGACGACTTCCCAGTACCAGTCACTGAGCTGATGATAGATAACACATCCACTCACGAAGTCTTCTCTTTCATGGACGGCTCATCAAGATACAATCAGATAAAGATGCATCCTGAGGACCAGAAGCATACTGCTTTTCGGACCCCTTTGGGCATATTTTGCTACAAGGTGATGCCTTTCGGTCTAAAGAATGCCGGTGCCACCTATCAGAGGGCCATGATGAGAATTTTCGATGACCTCATACACGAAATCATGAATACTATATCGAAGACCTCGTAGTTTAAAGAAAATCATACGAGGAACATCTAGAGCATCTGAAGATCGTGTTCCAGCACCTTCGGAAATACAACTTGAAAATGAACCCTCTCAAATGCGCGTTCGGAGTTTCCTCAGGTAAGTTCCTGGGATTCATCGTCCGACACCGAGGCATCGAGATAGATCCGTCAAAGATCAAGGCGATCATGGAAATGCCTCCGCCAAGGACTCTCAAGCAACTGCGGTCTCTCCAAGGGAAACTCGCGTATATCCGGCGATTTATAGCCAATCTTTCAGGAAAGTGCCGTCCTTACAGTCACCTAATGAAGAAGGGAACCCCATTCGTCTGGGATCATAAATTCCAAAGCGCACTGGAGGAAATCAAGCAATACCTACAGAATCCCCCAGTGCTGGCCGCTCCCGTTAAAGGAAAACCTCTCGTCCTATACACAACGGCCCTCGAAGGTTCTTTAGGCGCGCTGTGGGCACAAGAGAACGACCAAGGAAAAGAAAGAGCTCTCTACTATCTGAGTCGAGTTCTCCTGAGGGCAGAAAGCAACTACTCCCCCATCGAAAAACACTTCCTGGCGTTGATCTTCGCGATAACGAAGCTCAGACACTATGCGTTAGCACATGAGGTCCATCTCATATCAAAAGTGGATCCTCTCAAGTATTTGATGTCAAAGGCCATATTGACGGGGCGGCTCGCTAAATGTGCCCTGCTCTTGATGGAGTTCTCGATAACTTATCAACACTTCAAGGCAGTGAAAGGCCAGGCCATCGCCGACTTCCTTACTGAGCATCCGATACCTGCCGACTCTCCCTTGAACTGCGAATTGCTGGACGAACACGCGTTTGACACGATCGACGGGGAAAGGAGAGAGAATGATATCCGATGGGAACTCTATTTTGACGGAGCATCTTCCATGAAGAAGCGCAAACAAAGCACCCCTATAATCAAATCAGAGGTAGGCCTCATCTTTGTGACTCCACAAGGAGGGATAATGCGCTTTGCCTTCTCCTTAACAGAGCCGAGGACGAACAATGAAGCCGAATATGAACCTTTAATAGAAGGTCTCGAGATCTCTATCAACATAGGAATTGAAAACCTCATCATATACGGAGACTCTCAACTGGTCGTTAGTCAAGTAAACGGTGACTATCAAACGTGCAAGCCAGAGTTGGTGAAGTACGGCGAGAGAGCACATCAACTGCTGACTCAAATTCCTTCCTACACATTGGAAAGCATACCGCGTGCGGAGAATAGCAAGGCGGATGCGTTAGCCAAGCTCGCTAAAGAACTGGCTGACAAGAGCCTTGATGACGTAAGGATCATTGTGCAAAGCCGTCGGATTCTTGCACTGGCAGAAATAGCTCCGGAGTTGTCCGAAGAAAAGGGAGCGACCGAGCAAATGACTCTGCAAATAAAAGACCAGGGAAAGGCTGAGGATTGGAGAGAAGTCTTTATAGACTACTTCAAATCCCGTCGAACACCTGAAGATGCGTCCTCAAAACATCAGCTCATGAAGCGAGCTCTATCTTTTGCCTTCGTCAATGATACTCTGTATAAGAGATCATTTGATTCTCTGTGGCTAAGATTCCTAGGACCTGAAGTGGCAAAGAGAGTCGTCCAAGAAACTCACGACGGACTCTGCGGTTCTCACCAAGGCGGGCCAAAGATGGAAATGAAGATCAAAAGGATGGGCTACTATTGGCCCACGATGATTCAGGACTGCCTCGAGTATGCGAAGCAGTGCCACTCGTGCCAGATTCACGGAGACTTTATCCATCAGCATCCAAATCCACTACATCCAACGGTGGCTAGCTGGCCGTTCGAAATGTGGGGAACTGACATAATCGGCCCTATCAAACCAGCATCGTCTAGAGGACATCGATTCATTTTGGCGACAACTGATTACTTCTCCAAGTGGACAGAAGCAGTACCGCTGAAGGAGGTGAAGACGGAGAATATTCTCCATTTCTTTAAAACACACGTCATTTACCGGATCGGCATTCCGCGACGGATTATCTCCGATAACGGACCAGCCTATAGGAGCCACAAGATCAGCCGCTTCGCGCAACAGCATAACATAGACTATAGATACTCTTCAGTCTATAATCCTCGAGCTAACGGTCTGGCTGAGGCTTTTAACAAGACATTGACAAAGATCGTGAAAAAGACGGTGTCTCGAAATAAGAGGGATTGACATGAGAGACTGCATGAAGCTCTTTGGGCGTATCGAACTACATTCAAAACGGCCACGAACACAACGCCGTATGCATTGGTATTCGGCACAGAAGTGGTACTCCCCCTCGAGATAGAGTTACCCTCTCTACGAGTGGCAGTTCACTACGAGCTAACAGACGAAGAAAATGCTCACCTTCGGCTTGAAGAGCTCGACTCCCTTGATGAAACCCGGCTCATGGCGCAACAAAATCTAGAGACTTATAAAGCGAAGATGACGCGCTCATATGAGAAATTGACTTGGCCGAGAACATTCCGCCAAGGCGAACTCGTGCTAGTGGTCAAAAGACCTATGATCCCCAATCGTGCCAAGCGGGGAAAATTCGAGCCGAACTATGAAGGCCCGCATATCATAGATAAAGTTTACCAGGGTGGAGCATATCTACTCATGGACATGCATGGCGAAAGACCTTTCCGGCCAATAAACGGTCGCTTCCTAAAGAAATACTACGCCTGACGAGTCACGGCTTAGGTCAACGATAGATGACGACGACTATGTCCGCTCGCTATCTTCCTAAGCCCAAACTCTATAAGTAGTAGCCGGTCAGGACCGAAACGTCCTTAAACTAACAATGGACCACTATGTCCTAAAACTGGCTATTGACCGAGACGTCAATAAACTACTGTGGACTGCAGCATCCCAAGGCTGACACAAAAAAGGGGATAGAATAAAAAAAAAAGAAAAAGAAAACGGTATGTCCATAAGCAAAATGGGCACGGATGAAAACCCAAAAGGGCTCCGTGAGTAAAAACAGCAGGGCTACCGGTGAGTTTTATGAAAACCCGAAAAGGCGCAACCTCGTTAAAAGACACTTGCAAGGTCCTCTCGACCTTGTGAGGAGAAACCACCTGCGTGAGATCCTTACGACTCACAAGGGAACAACACATTTAGGGATCCCCACGATTCCTAAGGAGAAATTACACTTGCAAGATCCTCATGACTCGTAAGGAGAACCCTCTTATGAGACCCTCACGGCTCATAAGATTCAAAAGTCTTAAGCTACAGGGATCTGAACCTGTTCTTAAGCAGCCACCACAACCTCCAATGCTGCCCTACAAGCGGCTCAATGCTGACCCTTGTATACAATCCACGGGTGCGAATAAACACTTCCCTGACAAAGTCCCGTCCGTGACTAGGGATATGTCCATACGGTGAACAGCCCTTGTAAGTCCTCTCGACTTAGAAGGAGAAAATACTCTTGTAAGATCCTTACGACTTACGAGAAGCCATACACTTAGGAGTCCTCACGATTCCTAAGGAGAAAACGCACCTACAAGATCCTCACGACTCGTAGGGAGAAATACCTTTATGAGACCCTTACGGGTCATGAAGTCAAAAGCCTTAGTCGACAAGATCCTAACCCTGTCTATTAAGCCACCTTTGTTCGACATCGACAGAGGCAAATGATGATTCGCGCCCGGCAATATCCCAGTTGTAGCGGTGCTGATGCCGAAATTGGTGTCTAATTCCAAGCTCGCAGCAAAAACTAGCAAGCCACACATGCATACGAAATAACCGAAATGATGGGGCAACTTGCAACAAAAGCAGCAAGTAAAAATATATGCATGCAAAATAGCCGAAATGATCGGGCAACTCGCAATAAAAAGCAGCGAGTAAAAATAAAACAAATAGCCGAAATGATTGGGCACCGCGAAAAATAGCCGAAATGATTGGGCAATCGCGATTTTCGCGATTTAAAAGCTGAAATGATAGAGCATCGCGAAAAGAAATAAATTTTTTTTGAAAGAATGAAATTTTTTCCCTACAGGTGATATCACACAGATCCCTGCATACAAGCCAGGGGCACAAACAAAGAGGGAATCACACCTTCCCACCCCAGGCTCCATCAGAAGAAGAAGCCAAATCTCAATGATTCACAGACAGCCTGGAGATCATCTCAACATCCGTCTCATTACAACAGACGCAACATCAGGCAAAGCGGAACCGCGGCAATTCCCAGTTCCATGGCTCGGCGGTGCACAAATGACTGAGAGTCAAACCCCGACTCCGTGAAATGCGGATGAAGTCAACCCTTCCTGGTCATGTGGAACATGGCTATGACCCCATGGGAAATATCCAGAGCGGAGCCTGGTCCTCGCAGAACACGGCTATGACCCCATGGGAAGCATCCAGAGAAAAATTCCTGGTCACGTGGAAGGCGGCTTATGTCAATCCTGACCCTGTGGGAAATGTCCAGAGCGGATCCTGGTCCTCGCAGAACACGGCTATATCAATCCGACCCCATGGAAAGCATCCAGAGCGGAGCCTGGTCCTCGCAGAACATGGCTATAACCCCGTGGGAAGCATCCAGAACAAATTCCTGGTCACATGGAACGCGGCTTATGTCAATACTGACCCCGTGGGAAACGTCTAGAGCGGATCCTGGTCCTCGCAGAACACGGCTATGACCCCGTGGGAAGCATCCAGAGTGGAGCCTATTCTTCGCAGAATACGGCTATGACCCCGTGGGAAGCATCCAGAGCAAATTCCTGGTCACGTGGAACGCAGCTTATGTCAATCCTGACCCCGTGGGAAACGTCCAGAGCGGATCCTGGTCCTCGCAGAACAGGGCTATGACCCCGTGGGAAGCATCCAAAGCAAATTCCTGGTCACGTGGAACGCGTCTTATGTCAATCCTGACCCCGTGGGAAACGTCCAGAGCGGATCCTGGTCCTCGCAGAACACGGCTATGACCCCGTGGGAAGCATCCAGAGCAAATTCCTGGTCACGTAGAACGCGGCTTATGTCAATCCTAACCCCATGGGAAACGTCCAGAGTGGAGCCTGGTCCTCGCTGAATACGGCTATGACCCCATAGGAAGCATCCAGAGCAAATTCCTGGTCATGTGGAACACGACCTATGTCAATCCTGACCCCGTGGGAAACGTCCAGAGCGGAGCCTTGTCCTCGCAGAACACGGCTATGACCCTGTGGGAAGCATCCAAAGCAAATTCTTGGTCACGTGGAACACGGCCTATGTCAATCCTGACCCCGTGGGAAACGTCCAGAGCGGATCCTGGTCATCGCAAAACACGGCTATGACCCCGTGGGAAGCATCCAGAGCAAATTCTTGGTCACGTGGAACACGACCTATGTCAATCCTGACCCCGTGGGAAACGTCCAGAGCAGATCTTGGTCCAGAGCAAATTTCTGGTCCCATAGAACACGGCTAAAATCAATCTTGACCCGTGGGAAATGGCCAGAGCAACTCCTGACCCCGTGAAACGCGGATAATTTCAACCTCATCCATCACTTACAGGTCCTCTCAACTCGTAAGGGAGAAAACTCTTTTGGGAGATCCTTACGACTCTCAGAAGAAAACGCACTTAGGAATCCTCACGATTCCTAAGGAGAAATTACACCTACGGGATCCTCTCGACCTGCAGGGAGAAAATTCTTTATGAGACCTTCACGACTCATAAAGTTAAAAAGTCTTAGGAGGCAGATCTTAACCCTGAATCCTAAGCCATCGCTATCCTATAGAGAAATCAAGATAGATTATTCACAAAATGCATTTGCTAAAAGGGGCACACCATCATGAAGCAAAATATGTCTTTTATTCATGAATCAAAATGAATACAAAGTACAATTTATGAAAGAATAAAAGAAAATATACTCTCATTCAGGAGTATGTACAAAAGAAGAATAAAAAAATATACAATTCTTCAAGCCGGCGGACGATTCAGTAGATTTGCCAGTTCACCCCTTTTCCGCTGGGCCTCGGCTTCATGATTCATTATCATCAAAAGACGGGCCTCCGCTTGAGCCTGTTGGGCCTGGTATGAGGCAAGCCGGCCTTCAAGCTCTTTTTCAGTAACCTTATGAGCTTCGACCATTTCACGAGTAAAAACGGCGGCCTTATCAATGGCTACCACCTCCTTGATAGCCTCTTGAAGCACCCGCCAAAGTTCATATGCCCTAGTGGTCTTGGCCGTAAGATTGGCTTGAAGCTCCCTCAGCGCTTTGGAAGCCAGCTCCCTCTCCGAAAACTTGCGGCTAAGCCTCTTCTCGCATGATATCATGTTCGCAGCGCACCGCTCAATCAGCCCCTGTAAGCTCGCCTTCGCGGCCATAACCTCTGAAGGAAGGCGTGTACATTCAAGAATATGCAAGCAAGCCTCCACCTGCCGACAAAACTCAACCCAGACTTGCACCAATGTTTCACTATGGTAGGTGGCAAGAAAGGGAAGAGAGCCGTTGGCTTCAGCGGCAAACTCTTCGGCCGTGATCAGACTGCCAGTGCGAAGGTCTTCAATTAAGGCTGACAGGGAGTTGAGGCTTAGTTTTGCCATCCGCTCCGAGGCACGTAGAGCGTAGAGGCCGGGTGGCAAGACGATGCGAGACTCCAGCGTGGTAAGAACTGGCAAAGCTGTTCAGATTTATAAACAGTCAGCGAGACTTGTAAGTAAAGAACAAATGGAACAACGTTGAGACTTACTTATCCACAGTCATGCAAGAGGGGTCTGAAGGCTCCCCAGGCCCGTCAAGAATCTCAACCTGGTCATCGGCTTCCAGAACTGTAGAAGACATCAATGTCATTATATGAAATAATAATAACACCGTGAGGAGAGGGCAGAAGACACTGACCTTGCCCGGAAGAGAGGACGATGCGTTAAGGAGATATCGCCTGCGGAGCGGCCATCTCCAACAGGCGCTGAAAGGACTTCTTAGGAGACAGATCGGCAATAGACGCCGCCAAGCCACGCAATTCTGAAAAATACATAAGGGTTCAGATAATGGAGAGATTATTAATATAAAATATAGAAGGCTACCTTCGATGCTTCTCCCATTCTGGGCTGGGGGATAGCAGCTTCGGCGGCCTCCTCCGTGCCCCCAGGCACATCATCGGGGACGTGGGCCAATGTAACGACTTCCGAGCGAGAAGCAGTGGCTGCCACTACAGGCTCCAGCGGAAGGACGGTACCTCGAATACCTGTCCCCTAATCTCCGGGCCGCCCCCAGAAAGATCCATTGGGTCGGCGACCAACAAAGACGCCTCTCCCGGGGGAGCAAGCGCTTGGGGAGCAGGAATCACTAAGGGAGGCTCCATCGCAGGAGCAACGGTTGCATCGACCCCCTCCACACTGGTTAGTGTTTCATTGGGGATATTAGCGGAGTCTACAGTCAAAGCGCGCCTTGAATTCAGATCCCCGCCGCTGCCGAAGTCCCTGCAAAGTTTGTACGAGGATAAGAATATATATATATGTATACGAGCAATACAAAATATTACAAAGAGATACATGAACATACCGATGCGCAAGGGAGTCTCTAATATGGCTTGTTCAAGCCGACGCTCCTTCCTGAGGAGATATGCTCGCCGAGGTTCGAGAGTAGACTCATGGCCACCAGTCCACAATGAAAGTGCGTCTTCGGTATTGATTGATCTGGAATTTATGTGTTTGTAGTTAACCGCAATCAGAACGGTGTCGCGCGTAGCTAGACCGAGGTGAGTACGGGTCGTCCTCAGGGAAACGTGGAACCTTTTATTTTTACTTTAGATGTGTTGAGAAAAAGAAGAGGAAGAATAAAGAATGGTTGTAGGTTCTAGATCTATGTTAAACACGGATGCAAAATATAGATTTAGATTAATTATAGATGTAAGTTTAATATAAAAGGGGGCTTGTAGGGTTCATTAGGATCTAGTAGTTATGGATGATTAATTAAAGATTACCCTTTTATCCTTTAATAGATTTAAAACTAGAACGATAGTGATGCATGTAGATTAGGGTTTCTGGAGGGAAAATGGTTCCCACTCTTAACCCCTATCTCGACATGGAACTCTGTTCATATCTAGCCTTTACCAAAACAATCATTAATTTAATCTCTAATCGCGGTCGAGACTAACAATAAATTGGTAGCGCGCCCGATTAGGATGTTAATGATTCTTTTGATAAAGTTTATAAACTTTATAGGACGTAAAAAGGGTTTAAAGATCTTCATCAACAATTAACCTACCATAATCATACAAACCCTAACAAGCAGAGAATTACTCGCGCATGTTGGGAGAAGAAGAGATCGAGAGAAAATTCATAATGAAACTACAAAGAAATAGAATAAGAAAAAGAACTATCTTTATTAATCAACAAAACTCATTACACTTTGTTCCCTTAGAAAATGATTACAAATACTAGTTTGCTTCTCGACCTCTTCTAAGGAGGTAGATGAACCATTGATGATCAGCCTGGATGCGTGAGCTTTCTTGGACTTTATGATCGCGTCGACTAGATGATCTTTCCAAGAGGCTCTCGGTCCTTATTTATACTCCAAAAGCCAGAACCCTAGCTTCCAAATTTGGAAGCCAGAGGTTAAGATTTAATAGAAGAAATCCCAGCTTCTAAACCATCTGGCACGCGGCGGATCCGCGGCCAAAGGCTAGGTTTGGCCGCGGATCCGCGGCCTTATGAAAGGATCTTTTGATTCTGTCTTCTGGGTTTCTCTCTTTATGACACGTGGCGATCTCTGGAACCTCTGGAAATTGGAAATCTTTTCTTTGTTTCTGCCAGAATTGATTTCTTAGTTTGCTTTCTTAATTAGACGGGTTTGCTCTTAACAACTTTGATTCCCTTGATTTTAGCCCTGAAAATTCTGCACAACAACTCCACAAATAATATTAGCAGAGTTTGTTTTATTGAGATATTAATTTCAATATTAAGATTTGGTCAATGATATTTTTGCATACATTTTCCTACCAAATGTTAATTATAATATATCAACACATGAAAAATAGTATTTTTTACAGATAAACCCTCATATGTATCATATATTATATAAACACCTTTTCTAGTATAGAAATAGTAGGAAAAATGTAATAACAAATGTGCAGTTTTATCAACTGAACAAATACCCCCAAACTTATCTTTGATCGTCCCGAGCAAACTAGTTTATTCAAGAGGAGAAAAAGAAAGGAGAAAACTAAGCACACTTTCGTAGGCAATACGATTGCACTGAGCACGTGCAACAAGCCGTTAAACCTCTAGGTGTCCCTAGTAGGAGGAGTGTTGTCTCCTGAGGGTTTTCAGCGGATTACACCCACAAAATCTTATAATAAAAGAGAGGTGGTGAAATCTACATATAAAGATAAGAACTATAAAAGAAATACTTTGCAAATTTAGAGTTTTCAACTACACTAGCTTTTCAGTTGTCATGAGCCCTATCTTAATAGTCATGAAAAGATGTTAGAAATCACATCATCCCTCAATAAAACATTGTCTTTATTTTTCATTCCTACCTTTCATCCAAACATCGATCATATAACCCTACGTGTGTGTAATGGACATCCCTACACTCGGAGAATTCAATTCAAGCTATCATACTCTTATCCATCTACCTCAGTACTTTTTAATTTGATGAATATTTATGGATTTCCTCACACATTTTCATGCGACCGTTAATACTTCTTGAGGTACTAACCGACCGATTACTTATGTGCTTGCTGATTAGGTGATAGTATTTTCTTCGTCTTGCGCCACCTAAGGCTTAGCAGTGACTCCCAAACCAGTTGGTCTAAGGCACTAGGTGATGAAGCACCCTTGCTATATTTTTTTATTGTTGCCTTGGCGATAACAAAACCAGTGTTCATTTTTCTTTTCACCATTTTTATATTTTCTTCATTTATTATTTCCTTCATACTTTGGCTTTTAGACAAGAGCATTTCAAGGTATCCTCTACTATCCCGAGTTTCAAGACGTGTGTAAGTGCGTATAGTAGGATATCAACATTCAAATGTTTGGCTTCCAGAATAGAAACTATTTTTCAGACTTATTTTTATTCTCAAATTAGTGACTTCTTTCATCTTACTAACTCTTAGGACAACAGCTCATAACTACTTATTACCAGTTCGTTTAAGAAAACTTCTAATTTTCTTGATTTTCTTAAACTATTCCTATCTTTTAAATATAATTTTTCACTTTCTACTCTTTTGTTATAAAAAAAAAATTTGAAAATGTTGTGCTTATGCAAAATATGATGCAAATTGATGTGTAAATAAGCACAAACCTCCCCCAAATCTGTTTACAGCAGTGTCCTCACTGATGTCATCCGTTAAACTCAAAAACCTGTAGACTTGGGAGGAGAAAGGGGACAAGAAATAATGCAAGTGAAATCCTCCCCCAAACTTATTTTTGGCTCACAATCTTATAAAAATTCTTTTTCTTTCAAGATCCAAAATATACACCCCCCCAAATTTGAGTTAAACAATGTTAATCTTTTAAAATCACACGAGGGGATCAAGGTTATTGGTCAATACCAAGCTTTGCAAAGACCGAAGGTCAACACCAACCATTCAAAAAATTTATCGATGAAGCACCAAGGTTGGTGGAAGAACATGTCACCTTTCGACGTGAAGAAGTGGGGAGGTGATAAGAGGTGTAATGGAAAAGGATTGCGTCTCAATTTGGAGAGACGACACAGTGATAGTAATGATGGATTACTCGCATTATCATGATTGTCCAGAAGAAGGGGTGGAGGTTCAATTTCTTTATCTTGGAGTTGATTCATCTCAACACCCGTATCTTTTAAAAATGCGAGTTCATCAGCGAAAATTTCCTCAAAGCTTTTATTGATACCCCGAAGAATAATGTCATCAGGAAAAACAGGATGATCATCAGACTCTATAAAAAGTTCCTCATCGGCGTTAGATGTTGACCCAGACAACTCGGTGGAAGAGTCCGTGTATGTATAATACATGGTTGGTTCAAACAACAACATATGAAAAGAGTCAGTATCATGAGGTTGATCAAATTCGCTACTGTCGACATCCATTAATTCGACAGAACACACATGAGCATAGGGTTCGGAGGGTTCACTTCCCAACTTGTAAATGTTAAGCTCAATTGACTTCTTTCCAAAGGATAGGGTCATAGAGCCGTTTCTACAATTGATTACTGCGTTGGAAGTTGCTAGGAAGGGTCGACCGAGTATCACCGAGATTTGATTGCGTGGGTTTGCCACAGGTTGTGTATCTATAACGATAAAGTCCACAGGGAATATAAATTCCCCGACTTTGATTAACACATCCTCTAGCTCACCCCAAGGTTGGGTCATAGATCGATCGGCCATCTGAAGAGTGCAATGCGCCGGTTTTAACTCTCCGATCCCTAATTGCTCATAAACAGAATACGGAAGCAAGTTAACACTAGCACCTAAATCGAGTAGTGCACGATTGATATTTTTACCCCCAATAGAAATAGAAATTGTAGGACTTCCGGGGTCCTTTCGTTTCTTAGGTAGTTGTTGTGTAAAAGCAGTGCTCACATTACTCGCAAGGAAAACTGTTTTAGGTACTTGAACTTTTCTCTTCCTAATGCACAAGTCCTTTAGGATTTTCACATAAGACGGGACTTGTTGAATAGCATCTAGGAGAGGAATGTTTATGTTAACTTGCTTAAAAATTTCCACAATCTTCTCCATTTATGGACTTGGTCTGTTGCCCCTTAACCTGTTTGGATAAGGTGCTTTATCAATAAGGTTTGGGTCCAAAATTGGAGAGGATTGTGGGGATGGAATGGATCCCAGAATTGGAGTAGGGATCGTTTTAGATAGATTTGTGGAAGTGGGCTGAGGGTTCGAGCCTTGGGGAAAACGGAGAATTGGCTCGGATGAAGGTGGGAGACTAGACGAATTAGGGGAAGAAGAAGAAGCTGGGGTATCATTGGTGTCACTAACATCATCAGATTGCTCACCCACTCGGTTATTCAACACTTTTCTCGATCTCAACATAGTAACGACACTCACATTATAACTTTGTGAGTGGCCAGGATTCGGTAGGGGTTGAGATGGGAGTTTCCCTTTCTCTCTCGCACTCATTGCGGCGTTCAACTGTGCAATTTGGTTTTCTATTGATTTAATACTCTCACCGTGGGAGGCGGAGTCTTTTTTTATGGTATCAATAGAAGACTTCATATCAGCCGACATTTGAATGGTATGTTTCATAAACATATCCAAAGTTTGTGCGAGTGAAGAGTTGTCAGTACCGGCCAATTGTGGTGCAAAAGTGTTGGCCGGATTTTGAAAATTTTGTGACTGAAAGGGGAGCTGACTTTGTGGTCGTGGTTGCTGTGGAGGAGGTCTTTGATAATTGCTTTAGAACTGATTTTGATTTTAGGGTTGGTTTTGGTTCCAAGCAAAGTTAGGATGATTCCTCCATCCTTGATTGTACGTGGAAGAATAAGGATCGTTTCTAGGTCGCTGCTGAAAAGCAGCATTAGTTTGCTCGTGACCTTGAAACGATGCATTCATAGGACATTCTTTCGTCAAGTGTGAAGGATCCGAACAGCAACCACAGACGGTCTTGGGAAGCGTGACCTGATTTAGGGAGGCTAATGAAAATTTGTTCTCAATAGCGTCGAGTTTCTTCTGCATCGTTGCCATTTCGGCTTTTACTGCGATGGAAATATCGAGCTGGTGAATACCTCCCCTAGATGAAGGTGGTCTTACGCTTTCCCACTGCAAAGTGTTTTCAGCGAGATCTTCCAGATATTTCCAAGCTTCGCCGTCATCTTTAGACATGAAATTGCATTGACACATTGTTTCAAGCATCTACTTTGTCGCTGGATTAATGCCCTCATATATAATTCGGCATAAATCCCATCTTTGTATTCCATGATGAGGACATTGGACAAGCAGATCCTTGAAACGTTCAAAGCACTTCCAAAATGGTTCATTGAGAAGCTGGGTGAATTGGTTGATCTCGCTCCTAATATGGGCTGTCTTATGGTTTGGATAAAACTTCTTAAGAAATGCTATTACGAAATCATCCCAATTAGTGATAGAGTGTGCGGCAGTATTATAAAGCCATTTTTCTACCAAGTCACACAGAGTGAATGGGAGAAGACGCAAGCGCAAAGCATCCACGGTCAATTGTGCAGTACCCATCATTGCGCAACGTTTTCGAATTTGGTGATGAAAACGTACGCGTCTTCCGACTCAAGCCCGTGAAATTTGGGCAACAGATTGATGTGGTGGGGTTTAGTTTCAAAATTATCCCCGTTAGCTGGTGGAATGGATAGACAAGTAGGAAGGGGACCACGGATAGGATAGCATCTCTCTTGGAGAGAGATGCACGGTAGATTCTGCGCACCTACGGGCGGTGGCAGCTTGGTGTTATAATCTGATGGAGTACCGTCCATCTCGATTGATGTGGTGTGTGGTGGGGGAAAAGAAGATGAAGAACCGCCGACTTCGGATTCGATAGCAGGAACGCGGACAAGACGGGCACTAGAATCCCGTGTCCAGCTGAGCATGCACTAAGTGGGTTTAGCGCAAGTGGCAGCGTGTGTGTGATTTAAAATTGGTCTGTTTTGAAAAAGTGGGACTTAAGACAAATCACACAAAAATGCACAAACAACCCTAGAACTAAGGTTACCTAGGTCCGGTCTCTAGACCGCTCCTATACTTCCAAAGGACAAGCCGCAGGATCAATCCTCTACCACCTCTTTACTACTCTTGTGGCCAGATAAGTGCCAGGTAAGTGGGAGGTATCCGCTATACGAATCACCGAAAATAGCGGGCCTAATTAAGTAACCACTTGCCTTAGACACACTTGCCTAGGCACCACAAAAGTAATGCGGATAAGCGATAAATTACCCACGACCTTCCTCTGTCCTTAATGAGCGCGACAGTCCTTAGAGTCTGGTCTAGATATTTTTTAAATTAATGTAGGGTTGATACAGATGCTCGGTTTGTGATTTGTGGGGCTTAGGAAGGGTGATGAAATCCCCACCTAATCTGGATTTGGTCTTTGCCCCTTAAAGTCCGTATTAAAATATGCAAAACAAAACCAATCACAAAACTTTGCAAAAAGATTTTTGAGCGGCGATATTTTTCAAAGAATCCTGCAGAAAAGAGATTTTATTGGATTTCAGAGGAGAGAGAAAGAGGTTAGAATCTTACCAGAGAATTTTGGAGCCCTAGATACCTTAATGCGCCGCGCTTCCGCCGCTAATTCACCTCCTTTGCCGCGGTTCCGCCGCAAGAGAAAGGGATCACTTGATGAATATTTTTCAGTGGCCTTCTGTGCTCTTCTGGATCTCAATGAATGTCTCTGTCTTTCTGTTTCCTCAAGTCTGTGACTCCAGATCTCCTTGCAAAATTCACACAATAATCGTTAAATACTCAATTTGCAGTTTTGTTTTAATTATGATATAGATTGTATAAGAATTCAACACAAATAGTAAGAATAAAAAATTACGTACGTATCCCCAGCAACGGCGCCATTTGATTGATCTGGAATTTATGTGTTTGTAGTTAACCGCAATCAGAACGGTGTCGCGCGTAGCTAGACCGAGGTGAGTACGGGTCGTACTCAGGGAAACGTAGAACCTTTTATTTTTACTTCAGATGTGTTGAGAAAGAGAAGAGGAAGAATAAAGAATGGTTGTAAGTTCTAGATCTATGTTAAACACGGATGCAAAATATAAATCTAGATTAATTATGGATGTAAGTTTAATATAAAAGGGGGCTTGTAGGGTTCATTAGGATTTAGTAGTTATGGATGATTAATTAAAGATTACCCTTTTTATCCTTTAATAGATTTAAAACTAGAACGACGGTGATGCATGTAGATTAGGGTTTCTGGAGGGAAAATGGTTCCCACTCTTAACCCCTATCTCGACATGGAACTCCGTTCATATCTAGCGTTTACCAAAACAATCATTAATCTAATCTCTAATCGTGGTCGAGACTAACAATAAATTGGTAGCGCGCCCGATTAGGATGTTAATGATTCTTTTGATAAAGTTTATAAACTTTATAAGACGTAAAAAGGGTTTAAAGATCTTCATCATCCATTAATCTACCCTAATCCTACGAACCCTAACAAGTGGAGAATTACTCACGCATATTGGGAGAAGAAGAGACGAGAGAGAATTCATATTGAAACTACAAAGAAATAGAAAAAGAAAAAGAACTACCTTTATTAATCAAAAAAACCCATTACACTTTGTTCCCTTAGAAAATGATTACAAATACTAGTTTGCTTCTCGATCTCTTCTAAGGAGGTAGATGAACCGTTGATGATCAGCCTAGATGCGTGAGCCGTCTTGGACTTCATGATCGCGTCGACTTGATGATCTTTCCAAGAGGCTCTCAGTCCTTATTTATACTCCAAAAGTCAGAACCCTAGCTTCCAAATTTGGAAGCCAGAGGTTAAGATTTAACAGAAGAAATCCCAGCTTCTAAACCATCTGGCACGCGGCGGATCCGCGGCCTTATGAAAGGATCTTTTGATTCTGTCTTCTGGGTTTCTCTCTTTATGACACGTGGCGATCTCTGGAACCTCTGGAAATTGGAAATCTTTTCTTTGTTTCTGCCAGAATTGATTTCTTAGTTCGCTTTCTTAATTAGGCAGGTTTGCTCTTAACAACTTTGATTCCCCTGATTTTAGCCCTGAAAATTCTGCAACAACTCCACAAATAATATTAGTAAAGTTTGTTTTATTGAGATATTAATTTCAACATTAAGATTTGGTCAATGATATTTTTGCATACATTTTCCTACCAAATGTTAATTATAATATATCAACATATGAAAAATAGTATTTTTACAGATAAACCCTCATATGTATCATATATTATAATAAACACCTTTTCTAGTATAGAAATAGTAGGAAAAATGTAATAACAAATGTGCAGTTTTATCAACTGAACAGGTATCGGCTGAAACAGCCTGCTTAAGGGCCCTCTCACCTCATTCTTCCAAAGGGCCTATGAATAGCCGCCATATCGATGGAGGGTCTTCATAAAAAATGACGGCAGGATAAGGCCTCTTCGAGATCCTAACGTTCTCAGATTCATCTTGTGAACGTCTTATAACCTCAGCCAATTGTGCGGCTTCCTCGGCAGATGAACCCGGGAAAATTAGACCACCATCCAATTCTTGCATGGCTAGTGGTTCATCTTGAAGAGTAGGCTCGGACTCTATTAAAGAGTCGAGCAGATTGGTGACCGTCTTCCTCCGCCTCTTGGGCCCAGAACTAACCGCCGAAGACGATTGTTTCCTTCCCCGTGGAGCTTTGGTACGACGTTGGCCCACTTCGCCTTCAATGTCCTCGCTCGGCCGTACTACCGATGACGACACGACCATTATTGACGCCGCGGCCGATGACACTGCTACTGGCGTCCTATTAGCCCTTGATTGAGCCCTAGTACGCAGTGGCATACCAGCTGTGGGAGTTAAATCCACTTCCGCCGCCTCCGGAATAAGCACGACGCTGGTATCCCTCAAGGGAGGGCGAACCATTGCACGCAGTTGCGGCGGAACTCCCGTGGCTTGGATCTGAGTAGGAGCCCTATATCCGAGGAGCACCCTCCTCTCCTCGGCAATGATTGGACTGACTCGGTGGAGGTACCAGCCCGTGAATGACCCCACACATCGAGAAATATGATCAGCTTTAGGAATCATGAAGCAGGAACCAGTGTTCAGCCGCATGAAGTGATGAGCGGCGTCACGAACAAGTTCTGGCGATGGGCTAGGCGCCACTGTAAATGCCTCGAAGGGGACGCCCTGATCATATCCAAGTTGTCGAGCAAAGCGGTGTGGGTTGTATCTCATAAAAAGGGCCGTACCGTTCTGACGAAATACCAGATAAACTGGTCTGATCGAATATAGGAGCATGGCTTCCCTGGGCTTCAGAGAAGGTACCCCCTCTTTCGACAAGTCGCAGAACTGTTGAACCGGTCCTGAGGGAGCAGAAAGAACTCGGTCGTTGAATACCATCCTGCCCGTATTGGCATAGAGATTAACCAGCACGCGAATAGCCCCAGACTGAGTCGGGTCAGGAGCAGAAGCGCCCACTAGCCGCATGAGTCGCGGAAAAGTGTAAGCGTCATAAAAGCTGGGTCTTTGGTGCGCAGCAAATGCCCCCAGCACGTGCATCTCAATCCAGGACGTAAAGTAATGAAGAGAGAAATTTACCACATCTATGCCTGGAGTTGAGGTGTTGGCCGCGGCGCTTAACCCATGATATAGATGCGCTAGCCCTGCAATGCCCACAGCTAGTCGCGTCCCCTCAGCAATGCGATGAGCAGGGTAAATAACTGAGGCTCTCATGAAACGAAGATGCATGGGAATGGAGAACCAACTAAGCCAAACACTGATAAAGCCTGCAAAGAAAGTCTCATCATCCATACCAGGAGCTGCAATCGACTCGAAAGACAGGCCGACATGATGGGAATGTAGAACTGCGATAAGTCCTCTTCTTTAGCAGGCCGCTTATTTAAACCAAACCCAAAGGGGTCGTTGATGTTTGCGAACTTCGGAGCCATTTTTGATAGAACGTCTTCGCGAAAGAAGCAGGCGATAAAGCTTTTGAAAGTGACGCCCTGCTCCTCTGACTCTGCGAATAACTTCTCAAAAATGCTCAGAGACTTGATCAAACTTGAGCGCTTGTGGCGGACGGCATTCTCTGTCAACAGGCCGTCAAGCATGGCAGGCTCAGTTTCAAAGACATATTCATCGGGAGGCAGCAGTTCTTCATAGAGCGTCCCCCTGACCGGCAACCTTGATATCTCGCGAAACTCTTCCAGAGAAATTGAAACTTCGCGGTCACCTAGAAGGAAGATGTTGGTGGGAAGATTCCATTGGTTTAAGAAGGCCTTAACCCACCAGACATGGGGAGACTGATAGTGGAAAAGAGACGCGTATATCGCCTGATAGAGTCCGACCCTCTGCAGTCGCGCACGATGGGCGGACAGGATATAATAGGCCCAGAGAAGGTAGCCCGTGGGATGTCGAGGAGTAAGCCCTATCTTGTAAATCTGTCCCCATGGCTGCGCTTCGCCCTGGCAAATGCGACGCCCTAAAATGTCTATAGCCGGTACTGGATGGTTCGGAATACCAGTTGTTGATGGCTCAAGCCGTCCCATAGGGGTCCAATTTACCATCTCCACAGCAAAGGCGGTTCGTGGGGGATCCATCGGCAGGAATGGATAGGTAGGCTCTGTCGGTATCTCGCAAAGAAAACTGCGGAGACCGCGGATGATGTGACCGTACCAGGTCCCCCATAATAGTAGATTGGTGCAATTCGGGTCATGAGCCCCGATCATTTCCATCACCTCCTCGTCAGACGGTGACTGAAGAAAGGCAGCCTCTGAGCGGGTAAAAGGGAAGTACAGAAGAGAAGTCATTGTGCCTGAAATAAAAGAATGGGAAACTGTTAAGCGAAGCCAGCACGTGTATATATATGTTTATAAATGTATATATATAAAAAGACAGTGGAAGAAAGCGACAGAGAACTTATTTTATGGGACCATTGGTTACAAAACGCATGGGTCCCACAAAATCAAAATGATGGCTCATTAATAATGAGGCCTTGCAATCATCATGAGAATAAAGGGAAGATTCTCAATGAATTCAAATGACTCTATACATTCCCCCAAAAGAGAAACCTATCTTGGACTCTGCGAAAATTAATCAGAACAGGGGGATTAAATTCCTAGAAATCTCTACTGCAATTCTTTTTTTTTGCAAAGAACAACTCAGGGCAAGAAAACCCCAAGAAGTTCTCTGGGAAGAACTGAGTTCTTTAGAGGAATTGAATTCCTTTTGAATAGAGGAATTAAATTCCCAGAAAATATTTTTCAGAGCCAAAGCTCTTTGGAATGGAATTAAATTCCAGAGAGAAGAAAAGTATCGCCGTCGATCCCTGAAAATCAGAGAAGCCCTAAGAGTTTTATTATTTAAAGATTGAGTAGTTTTCTTTTTAAAGAACTTTAAAAAATGGGTTCTTGTTAAAGGGAAAAACCCTTGGTGTGGATTTAAAATCCAAATTTCTACAAGGAGTTCCTCCAGCCGTTCGAGATTTTCACCTGAAAAAAAAGGGAAATCTTTGTTGACAGAGTTAAACTCTGGAAAATTTTTGAATCAGAGAACTAAACTCTGGGAAAGAGAATTAAATTCTCAGAGGAAGAATAAGCAAGGAAGAAGATGGATAGTAGAGGCGCTTCTGAAGGGACTCCTGCATTTATAAGGATGTGATGGGAAACGGTTCATCTCCCATGTTCCCTAAACAGATCCAACGGTCGCAAAGGTGACAGCATTGCACTCACGTGCAAACACGTGAGAACAACGCTGTGGGAGCATTTGTTCCCTGATAAAATATCAGGAAATACTCCAATGGGGTATCACGTGCTGACACGTGACCAAGGGTCACGTGCTGACACGTGATGGTTTCCTGGGACTCTGTTATTATAGAAGTAAAATTCTAATCAAGCAAGCAATTAGGGGAGTCACGTGCCCACACGTGATGAGCCTTTAAAGAAACCACTGAAGGAATTAAAAGGCATGATAAAATGGCAAAGAAAGATCCCAATGAGGCATCACGTGTCTACACGTGACCAAGGGTCACGTGATGACACGTGATGATTCCTTAACTCTTTAAAAACAGCAGAATTTAATTATGTTTACAATGTTAATCAAAGGGGCCACATGTCAACATGTGATGGGATCCTAACCTCTTTAATTAATAGAATTAAATTCTAATCAAACAATCAATTAATGGAGTCACGTGCCCGCACGTGATGGACCTTTAAACCCACTGAAAAGGATTAATAAAGTATAATAAGACACTAAGGAAAACCCCAATGGGGCATCACGTGCTCACACGTGACCAAGGGTTACGTGCTGACACGTGATAATTCCTTAGTTCTGCTAAAAGGCAAAATTAAATCCTGAATAAAATGTTTAATCAAGAGGGTCACGTGACAGGTCCCTTAACTCTTTAATTGATAGAATTAAATTTTATTTCAATAATCAAACATTTGGATCACGTGCCAACACGTGATGGGCTTTAAAAGCCTTTTTGAGCTAAATAGAATTAAATTCTAATTAAGGGAAATCAAAGACCCTAACTGAGAAAATATTTCTTTAAATCTTTCCAAACAAAAAAATGGTGCTCTGTAAAACAGAGCACCGTTGGATTAAAAATCCAATGGTGATTAAGAATCACCAATTTATGAAAAGATTTTATACAAGGAAAGATTTCCTTAAAATTCACCAAGAATAATAGACAGAATATCTTCTAGATTAAAAATCCAATGGTGAATAAAATTCACTGAATGATCTAAAAGATCATGTTAGTTACAAAAACAACCAAAATCTTTCAATGAAAGATTCACTAAATAAATTGATTCTTTTTTTCTCCTATAAATAGGAGCCAAGAAGAGAAGAGAAAAATTCTGGATCTTGGAATTTTGATTTTCTGGAGAAAAAACAACAGCAGAGAGAAAAGAGAGGAGAATTTAATTCTCAAGAAAAGAAACCCTAGGTGAGAAAGGGGAAAGAGATCTAAGCTCCATAAAATAAAAGAGAATTTAATTCTCAATCTAAGAGTTTAACTCTTCTGCAAAAGAACTTAGTTTTTCCTCTGGTTGAAGATCTGCAGAAGCAAATCTCCCCACAAGTTGAGAATTTAATTCTCATCGGGGAGATTCTGCCATGCAGATCCAAAAATTAGAGGGAGAATTGAGTTTAGAGAATTTAATTCTCCCAAATTCATAAGAATTTAATTCCTCCAAATAAAACTAAGATTTAACCCTATATGAGAATTTAATTCTCTCAATTTCACAGGAATTTAATTCCTCTCAAATAAAACTAGGGTTTAACCCTATATGAGAATTTAATTCTCCCAAATTCATAGGAATTTAATTCCTCCAAGACAGAACTAGGGTTTAACCCTATATGAGAATTTAATTCTTCCACATACATAGGAATTTAATTCCTCTACAACATAATTAGGGTTTAATCCTACAGAGAATTTAATTCTTAAAACAAAGAAACTTGAAAGCTTTCCATGCACGTAAAGAACTTGGTCACGTGGTGACACGTGACCCCTATCCTCAATGATCAGAAAAGAAAGAATAAAACTAGGTCACGTGCCCCCACGTGACACCTAAACAGACTCCCTAAAATGAGAAGAAAAAAGCTTGGAGGCAATGCCTCACGTGCTCCCACGTGACTTCCAAAACAAAGGGAACAAAAACAAAGGCAGTACCGGCTTTGGGCGCTCTTACGTGTCTTCACGTGACCCCTAATAAATACTTTAATAATCAATGCATAGATGCCCATCACGTGCCCACACGTGATGGCCTGAAGATTAAAAGTGTTTAACACTTATTTGAATATTCTAATAATAAAATAAAGGAGGTCTAGCCCTATCTTCAGGCGCCTCACGTGACCCCACGTGACCCCTTTCTTTCTAGTGCTTAACACTATTTTGAGCATTTTGTCTCCAGTGTTTAACACTGTTTTAAATACATCACGTGAGGACACGTGACCACCAGATGTCCTCTAGTGTTTAACACTATTTTAAAGCCAGCTTAGCCCAAATTGGCTAAGTTTTCCAGAGGCAAAATCTCCCCTTCAAATGGAATTTAAAATCCAGAGCTACAATGTTTAATGCTCAGGTAAATGAGGTTTGAAGATTTTTATGGACCGGTGCGACAGGATATTATATTAACATAGTCGAAAAACCTAGAAATCAATCACTGATCCAATTTGAGTACCTCTATGGGATAGACCTCAACAGAAAACTGTTGAGTAACGGCAGCAAGTGATTAAGTTCAGTAGTTCGTCATAGAAAATTATTGACTCTAGAGATATGGTAATATGGAGAAGACAAAATTGTTTGAAGCACGCACAGAACCGGAAGCGCCCCTTGTTTCAAAGAGAGGAGGTCGGGTTATTCACATTTCATTTGATGGTCAGAGGCGAATTGAAAGCTAAGCAGTGGTAATTATAAGGATCCCCCGGGGGAAAAATAGAGATGTCTCCTACGTTACCCATAATATGTGGAAGTATCGACTAATTTCATAGAGTCATTCGGTCTGAATGTTACATGAAGAACATAAGCCAGATGACGGAACGGAAAGACCTAGGATGTAGAAGATCATACATGAGTGATTCGGCAGATTTGGATTCCTATATATCCACTAATGTGGTACTTCATCATATGATTCATATAAGATCCATCTGTCTAGATATCATCATATACATCCAGAAAGCCGTATGCTTTGGAAGAAGCTTGTACAGTTTGGGAAGGGATTTTTATTGATAAAAAAGAAGAATCTACTTCAACCGATATGCCCTTAGGCACGACCATACATAACATAGAAATCACACTTGGAATGAAACTATAAAGATACCTATATCTTATTTTTCATAACAATACGATATTTTTTGTGTAGAAAGTTAGGCCCTTCCAAGGCGTTTTATTATGCTCACATGGGTGGTCTTACCAGAGATAGGAATTTCTCCATTCTTCGATTCAGTGGGATCTTTCACTCACATTTTTTTCTTTCCTAATCAAAACATAGGAGAGCACCCCTTCTCCCGAAGTTACGGGGTCATTTTGCCGAGTTCCTTCGTTCACTCCGTTCACTTGCCTTGTTGAACTCGATCGTTCACCTTTTCCAGCCAGATAGCGAGCGATCACTCAGCAATGATACCGCCGGCCGAGAAGCGGCTGTGGCCTGCTCCACTGAAGCTCATAGTCGTGACCAACAACCATCAGCAGTCGGCTCGTTGGTTTTATTATTAACAAAGTCTAAGGTGGTTATTCTTAGAGCGCTCAAACTCTTGTTTAGCATTGCTAAATAATGAGGGGCTGAACCCAGACAAATGTTTAATGGTCCAACAAAGGGCCAACATTTCAAACTTAATTAGACTTAACCCAAATTGGCCATAAGTCCTCAATTCAGATTTAACTGAGCCAATGTGCTCATAATCTAATTAATTGATCTTAGTTCCAAAATTGGACTATAAATCTCCCAATCAACATCGGTTTAAGGGTACATCTCTGAACTCCTCTAATATTTGTCGTTGTAATCCTTCAACGTCTTCAGAGAGATGATGGGTCCCGACAACCATACATTTCATGGACTATGATGTCCTTAACCTTGACTGTGAGGTCTTTAAACTCACGGACTATGATGTCCTTAACCTTGACTGTGAGGTCTTTAAACTCACGGACTATGATGTCCTTAACCTTGACTGTGAGGTCTTTAAACTCACGGACTACGATGTCCCTAACCTTGGACCGAGATGTCCTTAAACTAACATTGGACCACCATGTCCTTAAACTGGTAATTGACCGCAAAGTCCCTAAACTAAAATAATAGAGCCCAAATGCTCTTTTGTTGGATCTAAATGATCCTGTTAAGTTGATCTTAGTCTAAAATTAGACTAACGTATCCTTAACAAACGTTTAAGTTGATGTTAGTCTCAAATGAGACTAACGTATCCTTAAACCCAACCCCAAACCCAAATCTAAGAAAATACGGATTTGGACTAATCCACGCCCTACGGGCGACGACATAAATTAGTCTCCGTATACAATCCACGGGCAACCAAAAACGAAACAAACACCCACGACACGAAGTGACCATCTAGAGAAGGAGAAAGTTGTTACCGCGATGCGGTAGCATAATTAAATGCAGGGGCTTGCGCCTGCAGGGAAGAGCGTCCCCACAATCAAAAACCCCTCAAATGAGGGGGAATCTGACGAAGTCTGCTACATCGGCCGCATCCATTTAAACCTTCGATATACGATGCCATAAATCAACTTGGTATCTTCGGAGAGGTGGACGGATAGCACCAATTAGCATCTGCCCCCAAATTCAGGTAAGACGGACCTACGCGGTCTCGTCTCTGTATTCGGAGGAGAACAAGTGGCTTATCGCTTGGCACTTTCACCTTCATTGGAAGGAGTGCACAATGTATTCCATATATCCCAACTCAGAAGGTATGTGAGTGACCCCAGTCATATTCTTCATCACTCCGAGCTCACTGTACAGCCAGACTTATCCTGTGAGCAACAACCTTTTGAAATTCTGGATAGAAAGGTGAAGTCATTTCGGAACAAGGAAGTAAACTTGGTTCGAGTGATATGGAGAAAATATTCACTAGGAGAATCAACATGGGAACGTGAGGACGACATGCGTGCAAGATACCCTCATTTGTTTGTAAACCAGTCCTTAAAATAATTGTAATTTTCGAGGATGAAATTTTTATAAGGAGGGTAGAATGTAACATCTATGTTTTTAGTGTACAGAAATTTGTTTAAAAATTAATGTACAAATAGAGTATTTGCAATTCTGTGTATAAGTATTTGAATTGCTTTTGAACAGCAAGAAAACACTTGTAGCTTATTGATAAAGCTTTGCACTGCTGTGACGTAGTCCCTGTGTTCGAATTCCCCCCAGCCACATTATCTTTTTGTTGATTTTTTTCTTTTAATCTTTTAGAAACCCAAAAGTTTGCACGTGCACTACACGTAAAATGAAAAGTCACACAGAAATCAAACATGTGCACTGAAGTATACAAAGCAACGGGGACACGTGGCGAAGATCACAAGCCCTCTCACCGGATTTGGACCGGCGAGATGAAGGCAAGTGTCCGGCACCGCCGGGCCCCCTATAGGGGATGCTCTGCAAACTTCAACCCCTGAACCCCTTGGTCTACCCTACTAACCCCATACTATTTGATTTCTCTGCACATTTTCAAAGAATTAAAAATGGGCATTAATCCACATTTTAATGCACATTTTAATTCTATTCTTCATTACCCTAAACCCTAATTTTCCCTATAAATACCACACCCCATTTCCCTTCTCCTCATTCAGAATTCTATTACAAAAACTCTATAAAATTTTCAAGTCCGAAGTTGTGCAACTGGAGTTAGCAAAGGTCGAAATTCCGGCAAAGTTTCAAGAAGATTCCGGTGACGAAACGACACCCTGACGTTTCCAAAATCTTTCCCTACCTCCCCTCTTTCTTTATAGCTTATAAGTCCCCGTTCCCTCCTCCATCTCTATGCTAAAACTTCTTTTTTTTCAAAACTCGTCGGAAGCGGAGTTATTCTGACTTCCGATTCGCTTTTCTTTAAAAATCCAACTCTTTCTTAATAACAAACCTAACAATTTTTAATATATTATTTAGAAATCATAAACAAACACATTAGAATAAGTTTCATCTCAAAAGAATCTATTATGCAACTTTTATCGCATTTTTACGGTAAAATACCATATACTTTACTTTCGACATAATTCAACATATTTCTTGTATTACCTTTAGAAAACTCACGAGGTAATGACCCACCTCATCACAACACTCATCCTTGACATAGCACAATGGTTTGTAAAACATTCTTTTGGGACAAAATACGACATTACATTTAAATATCCTAAACTTACAAAACTGTTTTCTTTAAAAAGTGTATTAATTAAATTCCTTGCAATTGTGCATCCACAACCCATTTTGGGGAACCCCGATCAGGATAGTGAGGGTTATCATACATCCTCAGGCCTAGTAGAGCGAGATGCAGACCTCCGCAAGGAGCATTCGATCTCAATGGAATTTTGATGCAATTATTAAGAAAATGAGATTTCTACAAAATAAATAAACTTTATTTTTATTAAATATATATATATATATATATAACTATTATCAAAATATCTATTTTAAATATAATATATAAATATTCCATGTTTTCTAAAGCAAAAGAATCACAATTTCATGAAACTACCATTACAATTCAATACAAATTCCAATATTTCATTAAAATACCATATACAATGAAAACTAGTTTCTACTAACTAGAAGATTTCACTTTTATGAAATATACATCTATGAAAACCCTAAAGACGATAATTAAATATTTGAGGTGTATTTTGAAAATATATCAAACTATTTTTACATAAAACCTCTTCAAGTTATATTAAATTACAATAAGAACCCTAGTAAATATAGGCTTAAGCGGGACCAGTTCTCTTGAGCCTCAGCGAGCTGGAGAATATGGGCGCTTGCCTATCTAAGGTAGACAATCTAACAACGGTGTTATCAACAAGGTAATTGTCTTGGAAAAAGACACAAATCCTGCCGTCCATGTACAGTAGTTACCGATAATATCAAAACTAATTCAGGACTTCAATTTCTTTTTTAAGTGTCTGACTCAGACAGAGTCTCAATCTAATCAATCTGACTTGAATATGATTCAAGTATAAACTGCAATCCAACATGAATCTGTCTATACCAGAATTCAATCTATATTGACTGAACCGAGCCATGTATATACTCTAATTACAAGACTATCCATTTATATCCATTCTGTTTACATGATATCATGGTTTCAGTAAGGCATCCATATACATAACAAAACAATACAATCAATACATAAGACATTACGGGGTTTTAAAGGGGTAGACTGATACGAAATGTGTTAGAAGTGGCACGAGACGGACACTTTAATACACCTAACCTGAATATCCATTGCCGTTGCACCGTGGCTGAACGGTTCCTTGTGCTCCGTATACCTTAGTCTCCGGAATAGTGGGACTCTTCTCGTATACACTGGTATATTCTGTACCAAGCTACAAATAACTGCATTAACATTATAATCAAACCCTACTAGTTATACTCTCTTTCTGTCTATTCTATCTCTATCTATCTTTGGGACTTACCGAGCGATTGTTCGCTGACGACATTCCTTTCTTCTTTCTTTGGAATGTTGTCAGGTGGATCGGACTCACAGAAGATCAAGCCCAGTACTGAGGACTTGGAGCAGTTTGCTATCGACCCAGAGCTATAGGCCCTTATATATACTTTTCATTTCAGTTATGCCATTGTTTAGGCATTGCTTTCTATTCATGTATTTACATTTCCAGTTGTATTTGTAAAGAATTGTTAAATAAATAAAAGTTGTTGTTCATTTATATTCATGTCTCTTATGTACATTTTTAGTTTATATTGCTTAGATACGCTTGGCGTATTTACTTCGGAGTAAATACGTAGCGGACCCAGTCACGTCCCCTTGTCCGTACACTGGGAAGCGGGGCGTAACAGAGATTTATCTCGAAAATTAGGTATCTAATGGCGGTTTTGTAAATTCCGGGATTTTATTATAACTTAAATTGTATAGGGTATATATAAGATCTTAGCGTTATTAATTAGGAAGGATGTTTTTTGATCATAAAGTTTTTGCATGTTGGCATTCGAAATAAGAATGTTACCTCAAAGCTGGGAGTCGCCTTCCCTGAAGATGTATAAATATAGGGGCTCGCAGCTATTCGAT
This sequence comes from Agapanthus africanus, assembly GCA_030015575.1. Taxonomy (NCBI): domain Eukaryota; kingdom Viridiplantae; phylum Streptophyta; class Magnoliopsida; order Asparagales; family Amaryllidaceae; genus Agapanthus; species Agapanthus africanus. Next base: position 878,844,029 of record CM057337.1, on the reverse strand, counting down.
CATTACTCTTTCAAAAAATTATGGACCACCGTGAGCAAATATGTCTGAAAAGATGACGCTGATTCTTTGGTATGAGAAGAGGATGACGTTTTGGCTTTGGTTCCGTGGACTTGGGTTTGGGTTCGGTGGATTGCTTTGAACTTGAACATGGATAACACTTGTTGACTCCGCTGTTCTTGCTTGAGTTGAAAGAGTAAAGGGAGACGACGATGCCTCCATAAGGGATCAAAGAATATCGACTAAGGAGAACTTGTAGAGAGAGAGAGAGAGAGAGAGCAAGGTGATCTCATTGGAGATCTAGGAGAGGGTTGTTTATAATTGTCTTATATTTTAAGGTTTTATTCTTTCTCTTACGTTCTAATAAAGACATATTCCCCCATTAATCTCTTATGTTATTTATTATCATGATTTGCATCAAGTTTTGTTATTCGTCTATAAAGGAATCTAGGTTGATAAATCCGTAAGGTTTTTCGCTGCGCCGATTAATCTGTGGTCTCAACATTGGACACTTGCATTATTTAGTCGGAAAATAGCTTTTTTGTATGTATGATTTCCAGCATATAATCCTAAGGATGTCATCAATAACCTGATACGGTATCTTGCCACTCTTTGATTTTTTTTAAAAATCCTTTTTTAATAAAACCGAATAAAAATTGGTTGTTTAATAAAACCGAATTAAAATCCTTTTTAGTTACGGAGGAGGTAGCTCAATGAGATATTTCATTAACCTACGCTCCTTAACAAATATTTCCACAGCTTGTTTCCATCGAGGATGGTTGTCAGTGTTTAATCAGATTCTTGTAATAAAATTAGGATAAGAAATATTACTGTATCCTTCAGAGACTTTCTTTTTATTACTCATGATCAAAGAGTGCTAACAACTTCACAATAATAAAAAAGACGATAATGTCTAACCCGGAATACCAAGCAATCACCAACACAAATCCAACAAATCACATCAAATATCCAACTCTTAATACATAAGAGTTAAGAAATAATACTCTCGATGGTGGCCAACGGCAGTGTGGGGATGTTGGCGGCGGCGGCGATGAATCAGATCTGATCCGGATCCGGATCAGTCAATGTTTATGGTGGCGAGGGCAGCGATTGTGGCCGTTGCATGGTGCGGTGTTGGATCTGGTGCGGTGCTGGATCTGATGCGGTGGTGGTGCGATGCGGTGCTGGATCTGGTGCAATAGTGGTGCAATGCGGTGCTGGGAAGGTAAGGTGGGCGAAAATGGTTGCAGCGTGGTGAAGAGGATCGAAGGGTGAAGAAAAGGCTCGATGTCTAGGTGATAGGGTTAAACTCTGATACCATGTAATCAGAGAATTAGGAAAAATTATGAGAATCCCGTCTACCTCATATATATTATTGTTTTTCTATTAATAGGAAATACAAATAATCTAATTAAATCTAGTCAAATCTAAATCTTACCAATCTAATTAAATCTAAATCTTATTCTTAACAAAAATAAAATGACAAGACGAAGAAATTATTATAGGAAAATATTCAATAGAAAATTTCATTAGAAACGAAAAAAAGGAAAAAAGAACGAGCTGAGCATGTTAAGTATACAGATTTTGCGATACTCTCTTCCTCTACTCTTAAGATTCTCCCTTTATGTTGTACAGGAACTTGTGCATGTGCGTTGCACATATCAAATGTAATATTTTATATTTATGAAAATGGGTATATATGTAAATTTGTAAATAATAAGGGTTTATGCTTAAATGTGCATATCATATAATCATATAAGTGAGAATAAGTATAAGTGTAAATTTGTAAATATTGAGGGTTATGTGTAAATTTACAATGCATCGTTTTTTTGTCCTCTTTCTTGATGAGGTGGAGGCCCTAAGAGATGAGGATGATGAGGTGGAGGTCTTAGGAGAAGAGAATTTTTTCCTCTTTTTCTTTGAAATTTGGAGAAATGAGTGGGTGTTCACCTCATCAAGAGGCGTATTTGCATCATAAAGAAGTAAAATTATTCGCTCAGAGATGATATGATTTTTTGCTATCCTTCTCTTCTAGAAATGGATTTTTTCCTTCTTTTCAGGTTATTTTTTATATAAGACTAATTTTTTGGTCATTAGATATTTATGTTGGACGTGATAACAGTTTGTACATCAGAGATGCTTCCTTTTTGGTCCTCTCAATGCTCTAGTGGCCATAGTGGAAAGGTTAGCATATCCTAATAAATCATGTTCTCTTGTCAATTCCTTTTATTCTACCTTGATTAATTGGCATATTAAACTTAAGCCAACATATGAAAATTTTCTTCTTTTTTTAATCTTTTGTATTTTTGGAAGCCACAATTATTCTTATCAACTAGGATTTTTTTAATCTTTTGCCGAAGAAACTTTGCTCGAGCCACAACGATACTCTCCTATTTGGTGGGAGATCTTGGATTTGAAAACCCCAACTTACAGTGGCAAGAGAAATTTTCAATCAACTATGTGGAGAAAGTTCTTATAGACCTAGAGGCTCAACCCCCTCTCCCCAAAGCCTACTGGCTGTTGCAAAATAAATAAATAAATAAAATTCGGCTTTTTATTTGAGAAGTTTGCATTATAATAATAGATGTTTCAGACTATCATCGGTTGTTGTTGTTGTTGTTGTTATATATATAATATAAATCCATGATTAAAGCTTTTAGTCTTTCCAAATTTGCTTCTATGATTGCTTAAATACTATTTTTGTCCTCACTTTCAAATCAAACCATTATAACGGCTTTAATTTACTGTACGAATTTTTTCCATTTAATGTACAGAAAGAATTTTTGCAACCCTGAGTACAATTTAAAAATTTATTTTTGTTTAAAAATAGTAAGAAATAACTTGTAGCTCACTGGTAAAGCCTTATATTGCTGTGACATAGCCTATGCGTTCAAATCCTCTCAGACACATTTTTTTTCTGAATTTGCTTTTCAACTTTTTGGAAACCCAAAAGTTTACACGTGCACTGCAAATAGAGCTTTGCCCACATGACTCTTCCCCTACCCCCATCATCCTTCCACTGTTTGGTTACTCTGAAATTAAACAGAGACTTCAATTTCATCTTAAAATCAAATTTAAATGCATTTTAATTCATTCTTTCAATTTCAAAACCCTAATTTCACACTATAAATACTAGCCCGTGCCCTATCTCTTTCTCGTTCTGAAAATTCTAGCCAAAACTATCACATTTTCTCAAGTACAAGAAGAGTACAAGTGGAGTTAGCCAACGACCAACTTCGGACGAGAAATCGAGGAAATTCCGGCGATCCCGCGACGCCACGGCGACTACCTCCTCTTCTTCTACCCCCTCTTCATCCATCTAGTTTGTAAGTCCGTTTCTATTCTTCTTTTTCTTCTTAAAAAGTTCTTTGTTTCAAAACATATCCGTAAGTGGAGTTAACACCGACCTTTTATTCTAAACCTAAAAATTTCACTATTTCTTCCATATTTTTCATTCAAATTCTTACCCTATATTTGTAATCATATAACTAATGTTTAGAACAACTTTCACTCAAAAATATCATGAAACATGACTTTAAATCAACTTTTATATTAAAATACCATTAACTTTGTATCTACCATATTTAATTGTTTTGCTTAATCATACATTTAGAAAACCTCACGGGGTAATGACCTGTCCCTCACAAATATACATGGTTTCTATAGCACGATACTCTTTTAGCATATTCTTGGTTGCAATTACAATATTTCATCAAAATACCATGTACTATAAAAACCCGGTTTTCTTTTGAATTGTATTATCAAAACTCTTCGCAAATATGCTTCTACAGCCCATTTGGGGAACCCGCTATTGGATGGTGCGGATTATCGTACATCTTAGGGCTAGTAGAGCGAGATGCAGAGCTCCTCAAGGAGCATTCGGTCTCGAAAGATTTTTAATACGATTTTTTAGAAAAACAAAATTTTCTAATTAATAATAAAATTAATTTTTAATAATTATATAAATATTATTAAACCATATATTTTCAAGATATAATAAAATTCCATGTTTTAAAAAAAATAAAAGTATAACAAGTTTCATCAAAATACTTTCAAATTATCCAAAAGTCAAGTTTTACAGTAAAATAGCATGAACTATTCAAGTTAAGATAATTATCACTAAAATATCTCAATTCTTAAAATCCACATCCATGGAAACTTTAAAGAATATAAATAAATTTCTCGAGATTATTTTGAACTATATTAAAAATATATTTTTCATAAAACCTCCTCGAGCTATATAAAACATTGTTAAGGTTTTTAGTAAATATGGGTTTAAGCGGGATCAATTCTCTTGAGTCTTAAAGAGCCGGAGAAAGTAAGTGCTTACCTATTTACGGTAGAAAAACTTAACGGTATTATCAATGGTAATTGTCCTGAAAAAAGACACAAATCCTGCCGTCCATGTGCAGCAGTTACGATAACTCATGAACCTAATTCAGGATCCAAATCCGTTCTAAGTGTCTCACTCAAGTATGAATCTAAACCAAACTTGAATTCAATCTAAACTCAATGCAGTTCAGACATGAATCCAAACTCTAACATTTATACTTGAACCTAAACCTAAATACCAGAACAAAATCATCATACAAACATGACTTGACTTGACTGAACCATGGTTATAACTTGACTTGATTACATGACTACTTGTTTACATCCTGAACCTGATTATATGAACAACTTGTATCAATGGTCTCGGCAAGTCTGATAATTATAATCTATACAACACATTACGGGGTTAACGGGGTAAATTGTTACGGAATGTATTAAAAATGGCACGATGATGGACACTAAAAGACACCTACATGAACTCTCGTGCCGTTGTCCCATGGGTTTTGATGAGGCCTTGTACTTACATGTTAGTATAGTCCACGGGATAGTTGGATTGCTCTCGTATACACCGATATCTTCTGCATCAAGTTACAAACAACTACGTTAGAATAATAAACTGATACCTGTATAAATTAACAATTTCCTTTCACATTACTTGTTTTATTCCTTCCTTTCTTTTGGGACTTACTGAGCGCTAGTTCGCTGACAATATTCATGTCTATTTCTTTCTTAGAATGTTTGTCAGGAGTACAGGACCCTCAGGAGACCGAGCCTAGTTAGGAGTACCTGGATCAGATTGAGGCACAGCCAGACTACTAGCTTTACTTATACTTACCTTACTGTTTGTAAACCACTGTTTAGGCATTGCTTTTATTATTGTACATTTTCTTTTCAAATCAGTTGTATTGTAAAAATGAATATTAATAAAAGTTGTTGTTCATTTTATATCTCTTGTCATTTCTTATGCATTTTATATATATTGCTTATTTACGCTTAACGTATTTACTTCTGAGTAAATACGTCGCGTGCTCGTCACGTCTCCTTCTCCGTACACTGAGAAGCGGGACATGACAACCATCCTCACAATTCTCTTTAGCCTTTCCTTGGGCTTAACTTTGTATCTGGTCCATCAACTTTCATATTATTAGTTTGCCATAAGTTTCTACACCCCTTTTTTGGCTCTAAATTTGTATTTAGTTCCTTAACTTTTATCTTTGATTTTCTATAATATTTCTTTGTTTTTCATTAACGTTAAGATGCAAATTGGATTTAATGAAATCTCTTGGCTTTTCTTATGAATTTGCCTTATTTTATATTTTCTTTAATGAAATCTCATAAGTCATAACACTGAAGAGAAACTTATGCATCTTATATTTTTTTATATAAATTTTGCATAGTTATAATTGTTCAACAAGCTACTTTATATATGTAACATTTTCATATTTGATGAAATCTCATAAATCATAATATTGTATCTTTTTTCTTCAAAAACCAAACGTTGTCTGCAAATAGATTTAAGTAGATTTAAATAATAGTAATATAATAATTTTTTTTAATATGTAAGAAGAAAAGAAATCTCCATCTAGGACACGTTGACTCATCTAAAAATGTTCAAATACGATTTAGCGTCCATTCAATAAATGCAAAAATGAATAAAGTTGTAACATTTAAGATACTTTTATGAAATTGTTTTCAAAGAAAATAAAAAAAATCGAAACTGTTTTGAGAGAATTTTGGTCAAATTTTGATAAAGATGCTAAGTTTAAGAGACTTCTATGAAATTGATTTCAAAGAAAATAAAGAAATTTTCTGAAATTGTATTAAAAGAATTTGGTTCAAGCTTCAAATATGAGCGTGACAATAGATTTTAACTGTAATAACATATTTCTTGAATTATGGACAATTTTGTGTGCACGCGTGCATGACACATATAACTTGCTAGTTATAAATAATATGATAGGGTGGGAAATAAATAAGGGGTTAATGTATTCATGAGGAGGACAACCAACAAGATATTAGCCTAAAAAAACCATTTCCTTATTTTATTAAGGAACAAAATAAGTTAATTATTCTCACTATAAAAATACTTAATATAGGATATTTTACTTTATATGGGTTGCATTTGTTAAACTTGTGATCGAATATGTTAGTAAATCATTCACTAACCTGCAGTCTTCTAGTCCACAAATCCCACATTTTGCCGCATCTACCCACTTTCATTTGATTAAGTTATCCGTGTCTAATATCACGCTCCTAGATGATAACCAAATAAAGAAGCGCTGAATATATGGTTGGCAAATTAAATACAACAGAAACCAACTTGGTTCATAGGACAACAGATCAATTACCTCAAAAGCAATGTATGGTACACAAATTGATCATAACAGCAAAAGCTTATGGTAGTATTTATTTTATTTTACAAAACCATCTATTGATATTTGTTGACAATTAACAAAGTTTGATGTCAACAATGTTTTTATTGAATGAAAAAAGCCACATGTTGGGATTTTAGTTTATATTTAAATTATTAAGTTAATATGTATTACATGTATATAAAGATAAATAAAAGGATCTTATTTAAATATGGATAATAATCTTTTATGTTGAGAAAAATAAGAAAACTTTATTATTTGATTATGAGTCATTCTATTCTATGCTATAAATAAATATGGCTATGTGCTATAAATAAATATGGCTATGATATAAGGTTTATTATATAGAGGAAGAAGAAGAGAAGCATAAGGAGAAGACAGAAGTTATCAGAAATGTTTGGAATAGGGAGACATAAAGGTTAGTTCTTCACGGTTGAAAGATCGATGCAAAAGGCTGAGGTATTGTCTCCATAAGGATTATGTATAAAAAAAACTTAAAGAAGGCATAAGATGCAACTCTTGTATTGTCGTTACTATTATAGTGGTTCTCTCTGATTCTCTTCATGAATTAGGTTGATGCTGCATCACGTCAAATATCTATGTATGTTTTTATCTCTTGTTTACTTCTTGCGTTGCGCTTTTGCTTCCATGGTTTTGCTTACGTTTTTGATAAATTATTACAAGATGATATGTACGTAAGGTTTATTGGCATCTATGACTCGGTGCCTCCTAGAAGAATTTTCCCAGCTATTGGCATCATAGCTTTATATCTTAAAGCGGAAGATTTTTATCTAACACAAAAGCCAATAGCTAAAATGTATAAAGGATATAGTCATATTATCACAAAATCTCATGAACCTATATGTATTTAAAAAAAAAAGAATGATTACGAAATGGGAACCAGTGCTTTTAGCCTCTACAATGTTTAGTCACTCCGTCAGCCTCATGTTTCATCCAAATCTAGCCGTTAGAGTTAATAATTTCTAGCAATATTAGTCACTCCGAATCAAAGAAGTGCATGTTTCTATTCTCGCTCTCAACAATTCCATTAGGGGCTGTTTGGTTGCAGGATTATGGAATTTGGATTCCAAAAATAGTACGGTTGAAATTTCTGGATTTGGTAATTTGTTGTTTGGTTGGTTTTGGATTCCTAGTATTGGATTTGTAGATCCTTATAATCTTTGTTTGGTTGGTGGAAAAAAATACGATTTGGATTTGAGGATTTTAGAGAGAGATAGAGAGAGAGAGGATTGTTAAATAAATAAAGTACATGGGCCCCATCTAAAAGTACAATGAATAGTGCCAAATTCTTGAGAATTCTTGAAAATTTTTAGGATTCATGAATTCTTCTTTTGTGGTGGGCCCCCCATACAAAACAAAGGAATCCTATGAATCCTAATCTTGCAACTAAACACAAAATTGTGGAATCCTGGGATTCCACAATCCAAAATCCAAATCCAAACTCATAATCCTGCAACCAAACAGGCATTTATTTAAAAAAAAATAAAGTGGGCCCCCCTACAAAGTTAGCGGTCTCGTCAAGCCATCACATCACCTCCCCAGGTTCTCTCGCGTGCTGACATCTCCCTGACACTTTCTCTCTCCTCTCTCTCTCTCTCTCTCTCTCGCTCCAAAACAAGTGACAAACCCATCAGTTGTCATTCTGCGCTCTCTTCATGAAACGCCCCCTTGCTTAATTAATTAATTGGTCAATTAACCCTATCATTAACTTAACTAATCACATTCTCCTCTTTCCCTTTTCTGACCGCAATGCACCATTAAGCACCCGCCGGTGATTGTGTAACTGAAAAAGCTCAGTCACACCCCCTGGCTCTAGTATGGAGTTTAATTTTGACCTGATCTTATAATTAGCATCTGCAGACTATCTTGATCTTAAATTACTTTATTCACATGTATTAGTTCAAAATAAGAATTAATATGAATCATAAATTTACTTATTCAATCGAAATCGATAAAAGATAAACATTAAAGTGCCGGGTGTAAACAGACATTGTTTTGGATCAACCGGCTGATCGAATATATAAGCATGCCTTGCAGATTATAATTAGAAAAACCTTGAGAAGAGTAACCTAATTGAACTCAATTAAGAACTAAATAAATAAAAAGCATGCCATTTTGCACTAAAATACAATGGCCCCCTCTTGCCGTTCTTTTAAATAAAACCAGAATTTTGTAAATTGCAAATTTAGATGATAATGCCATACCACAAAACAAAACTCAAGGATCATCCAACTTTAGAATAGTGGGGTTGGGATTGACCACAGCCTCATGGTTATGGTTGCATGCCATCTCGGCGGATGGGGCCCGTCCAACCTAACCCCGGCCCCACCAACCCCTTTGTCCCCTTTTCATGGTTGTGGCCCCATTAATCTCTTTCAATTTAGCAACCATATGTTAGTTTTTCTTTTACCATAATTTTCTTGCTTTTTATAAATCACTTTGCTGTTGGACAAATTAAGATTATGTACCATATTAAGGCTGATAAAACCTAGGATCTACGGTTTATAAACCGTAAGACACCGGTTTATAAAAAAAACACACATAAAAGTCATGTCATATACAAAACCATCCAAAAACCAAGAAACAAAGGCATACTACTACGTTCAAAAGAGTATAAATTATTATACATGAAAAATGGGGGCAGTGACACCACAACAAACTCAGGTGTAAATGCATCACAGCCCCGTAGGTGCTCCCCATCCAACTTAAATCGAAATACCCAACCTTCTGTGTTTTATCGTTTTTACCAAGAAATGTTCACACAAGTAAGGTAGATATGAACATTCACGCAGTCTTTGGCATTGATAAAAAAACACTCATGTCTTTCCCTAAACCAGCTTTTGACCCATTGGGCACCACACAAATGCACCGCCCCAAGCCTGACCAAACAAGCAAACCCCACCAGCATATGGGGGCCCCACGCACCCCTGAGGAGTAGTGGGCCCCACTCCTCTCCTACAAATCCCGACACCGACGCCCCCCTTTCTCAACTTTTCCTCGCCCAAAAATCCCAGTCACTGTTTCTATCTCCCGATGTCTGAGTTCCTCCCGCCCCCCTCGAGCAGCCATCACCATCACCAGCTCATCCCCCTCTCCCCCTCCTCCGCCACCGCCGCCGCCGACGCCGGAGACTCCTCCTCCTCCGCCCTCGCCGCCTCCAGGAAGCCACGCGGCAGGCCCCCAGGGTCGAAGAACAAGCCGAAGCCCCTAATCGTGATAACCAAGGACCCCACCTCCTCCATGCACCCCGTCTTCTTCCACGTGTCCCCCTCCTCCGACGTCCTCGACTCCATCCTCTCCTTCTCCCGCCGCCGCCACCTCGGCGTCTCCGTCCTCTCCGCCGCTGGCTCCGTCGCCAACCTCTCCCTCCGCCACCCCTCCGTCCAGAACTCTTCCTTCACCCTCAACGGCCGCTTGGAGATCCTCTCCCTCTCCGGCTTCTTCCTTCCCTCCCGCTCCGACGACGACAACGAGGCGTCTCCGTTCACGATCACGGTGGCGGGGCCCAACGGGCAGGTCATCGGCGGGGTCGTCGCCGGAGGGCTGACGGCGGCGTCGACGGTGGTCGTGACGGCAGCGTCGTTCGTGGGCCCCGAGTTCTATAGGCTGCCGCTTGAGAAGGAGGAAGAAGCAACTGAGCAGGAGCAAGATGAAACCAAGCCTGAGGTTGGGATGGTGCTGGGGGCAGCGGTGCCGAGGGCGCCGGCGCCGCATTTGCATCGGGGGTCCCACAACCAGCAGCAGCATTATTGAGGGGAGGGGCAGAATGGGGATTTTGCATTGGGGGTACGGATAAAGATTTGAATTTGGTTGCTTTTTCCTTTGAGGGGGTTTATTGGGAAATGGCGAAGCTTGCCGCTACTCCCAATGCAGGAGAGGGAAGGCAGAGGGGTTTTAACTTTGTTGACAACTTGACATAATTTGTTTTCTTTTTTCTTTTTCTGAAAAATTTAGTTGACATAGCATTTAGTTAATGCAGCGGCTTTAGAAGTATTATGGATGGATAGCTTTGGAGTTTTTCTTTCTTCTCTTTTCCATCTCTAATGTCTGAATCATACAAAAATCTGAAAACGATTTTGCATTCAACTTTTTTTTTTTTAACTTCGAGACATTTTACCTTTCTAATGATTTGTCACTCAACTTAAGGATGCTTGGAATTTAAGTCTAGCTAAATTATGATGAGTTGTCACTTCAGTTTCCTAGTTTAGAGTTATCTAAACTCTCCTTATTTATCCATATAAATAACTCACATCAAATTTATCTTTCAAGGGAAATATTGGATCCTTCTAAATGACCGAGGGTGGCATCCGATATGGTTCCAAATATATATTTAAATATTTTCTTATCTAGATATATATTTAAATATTTTCGCGGACAAGGAAACAATTGCATTTTAGTTTTGTCCTAGGGGATACTCATAAAAATATTTTGATAAATTAATGAATTTGAATAATGTTCATTTGGCATATTATTTCATCATGTTTATTTTAAAATGTGTAAAATAGGCTAGTAATTTTATTAGTGTATTTCTTGACATATTTATTAACTCATATAATATTTATTTGCATGTATCTTTCTTTTATCAAATATTTTAAGTAGTAATATTATATAAATATTTCATGAAATGTAACAATTGTATGCATGGTTGCTGTTCTGCATCCAAATTTGTTTTATATCCTATTTGATTAGTATTGGTATCCATCTTTCAAATATCTGTTACAGATTTAAATTTTTATTATCGAATATATTTGTATATGTTAAGAAACATAGGTATTGAAGAAAAAGTGCCAAATAATGGAAGCTTGCATTGTAGAATAAAGAGAAACTCTTTTATTATTGATAGAAGAGAAGGCTGCAATGATATATGACAGGATAATATCTCTCTCTCTCTCTCTCTCTCTCTCTCTGTCATACTCTCTTAGGATTTAATACTTTACTATCAATTAACCTGTTTGCACAAAAAAAAAATTCTGGGTCGAAGTAGATCACAACATTAACTTGACTCCAAAATAAATCATAATCTAATCAACCCAAATCTCATATAAATATCTATTTTATTCTTAACAGTGTCCATATAAGTCAATATAAAACGCATACGGTTATGATAATGGCCGTTTCTGCTCCGTATCATGCACATCCGGATGCAACCCTAAAAATGAGAGTTAGCCATATAGTTTTTCTTTTTATAATATAACTTTATTAATTGAGAAACCTCGGCTCTTGATTTTCTGAAGCCATCAGTGGCGGATCCATCCATAGGCGAGAGGGGACGGTCGTCACCCCTGAACTTGGCAAGCTCCCCTTGGGCCCCACCTCCCTCTCTTTGTCCCTGTCGACAGCCTAGGCTTATGCCATCTGCTGCATCTATGTTCAATGTGAACGAAAGCAAACCCCAAGATTCTTCTTGCTGCCCTTTTCCCTTAACAAAAAAAGATTTCATCTTCAGCGACCCAGATCCAGGTATGATCTCATCTCAAAATGTATTAGCTCATATTTGAGTAATTTTGTGTTCTTGGATTTTGTTGATATATGTGTTGGATTTTGTTTTTTTTTCTTCTCTATTTTTGGCTTTATGATTGAGGAATTTTGTTTCAGCTTTCATCATTGACAGAGGTTTTTTTTTTATTCTGGCAACTTTAGTTTGGATTTTGATAGAGATTTATTTTGTGATGTTGGTTTTTGTTTCATGCATTCATGTTGTCTGTGGAAATGACTAATTAACCTGATTATGAGGAAATGAGAAAACCATCCGCAAAATGAATCCAAACTAGCTAAACCGTTTAATTTTCGTCCATCCTGACCTAAATTTCTGTATCCGCCACGGGAAGCCATGATGATTAACTTCAACCATTCATCATTTCATTAGAATCAACTACTCCTCTGCATATCATTTTATAAACCATTAGATTATTAGCAGTGCAACTAAAATTTTGAGGGAGGGAATGATCTCCTTCACATGCTGTTCTCCGTTAATCTGTAGCGAGCGTTGTTGAACGGTTAAGATTTGAGTTGAAGGTTGTCTCCTAGAGTGTGTGGATCTCAATGGGCTGAGTTTGAGGTGGAAGCCGAGCTACCTTTAAGTAAGTCCTGGGGAGGGTGACAACCGTAGGACCCTTCGACGGTCAAGTTAGAGCCGAGAAATATTGGCAGAGTAGTGTCTTATTGGAATTAAATTGCGTTACATGAGTCGTCTGCGAGAGGAGTTTTTATAGTGGTTGCATTGAGCGAGCAGGTGCGAGATCTTCGCCGTCAGTTACGCCCCTGACGTTACGCCTGCTTGAATGATGGGATCCTTGCATTAATGACGGGATTCACTCATTAATGGGGGACGCGGGGCGTGGGGCGTGGGGCGTGGGGTGGCGAATATCTCGTCTTGGCAAGATACATGGAGCCGTTGCGGGGGCGCTTGGGCTCCGCATTCTCGGTTGATCGGGAGAGCTGGGGAGGCATAGCTCGGCGGATGGCTCGGAGACGAGCCGGGAGACCGAGGAAGTTCAGCTCTGCAATAGCTCGGAGACGAGTTCGGCTGCCAGATTGCTCGTGGGCAAGAAGTGGAGTGCCCACACTGATTTTACCTCTGTAGCCCCCAGAAGTCTACCGTCACGGATGACACGTCATTTGCCACGTGTCGTGATCTGAGTAATTCTCACTTTTCAGCATCATCAAATTTGTAGACAAACCCAAAATGGCAGATTCTTTATGGTATCATAAAGTGCATTCATGCCATAATTAAACCTCAGAAACCTTAGTGTGCACGCCATGGATAAAGCATTGCATCTATTGGGGTTCCGCACATTCTATTTTTTCAAAAATCACAGGTTGCTGCATTTGGAAAGAAAATAAAGAAAGTGGTGAGCTTGGTGGAGGGAGAGGTAAGATTCAAACTTGTTGATTATGCTTCTTCTTACTTTTGCTTTGGTCAAAAAACACAATACAGGGAAAATTGAAAGATTGTCAAGAATAAAACTCTGAAATTATTGGATTTGATGAGCTTGTTTGCTCACAAGTTGCAGCTTCCCCGCTTGCTTCTTTGGAACTTCATCGAAAGACCAAAAACCCAAAGCCGAGGAGGAAAAAGAAGTACACGTGTAAGGCTGTGGTTGGTGGAGAAGTGGCTTGATGCAGATCTCTTCAGATGTACTAGTGCTCTGAAACTGAGATGTGCATATAAAGTGAAGGTGAAGATGTATAGATGAAGGTTGATTTCAGGAAGAAGGAAAAGTTAATAAAGCAATCCATTCAAGTTGGCTTTTTACTACGATCAATTAGTCTTTGAATCTCATGTTCACTGTTGATTTTTGTAACCGACTGGGCTTAGCTCAGCTGGTATCAATTTTCTTTCCAATGTGAGATGTCGCAAGTTTGATCCAAAAGTAATTGATTTCTAGAAACAAAAAAAATGTTGAATTTTGTATGCTTCATTTTTTTTCTTTTTGTAAATTTTTTGCTTGGTGTATCTTAGGTTTTGAAACTAAATCACTGAACTCTGCTATTGTGATGCAAAATGAATAGGATTAAAAATAACCACGCCAAAAGCCAGTAGATATATAATTTCAGCAGAGAACACATATTTCTAAATATCTCTGTCATTGCACCTAAACTCTTGTAATCACGAGATATATATTTTTATATTCTAACACCTCTCATGAAAAATTGCACCAAAGCTCTAAAATAATATATCTCATTGATTAGTCGACTTCTTACAAGCTGGCACTTAGCTACGCTTTTGTGCGGCATTTTTACTCCTTAGATTAATTCGTTTTTAATACGCATTCCTTGAAAAATTGAACATAGGTTGATCTGATACCATTTTAAATGTCTTGGTTATTGCACCAAAGCTCTGGAGTTACGATAAAAGTGAGAATTTTTTAAATTTATCTTAACCATAAAAAAAACGTGGCATGACAATACCTATAGCGGGGAGCAAGAGAGTCGCATAAAATAAATTCTTTAATTTTAATATAAACTAGATTATCTTGAGCCTTCTCTTTGAGCCTTCTCTTTTTGTTTGAAGCCGTGGGAGGAAATTAAATATAAATTTCTCTTAATGTTGTGATAAAGGCAACATTTTCTTTTTCAATTAAATATCATACAATTTGTAAAATGCTAAAAAAATACCAACGAAGTTAGGGCCTTTTTCTTTTAGAAAGATTGTTTAATTTCAACATAGAGTTGTTCATGAAATAATGAGCGAGTTTGCTCACAGTATGTTACCTTGGAGGCCATACATGGTCATCAGGTACCCCAATAGATTAACATTTTAGATAATAGAAAGCGGTTCTTTACAAGAGTAAAAAGAAAAATGTTCTTCACAAAAAAAACATCGGTACGCATTAATATGAAAAATATGATTTTTTTTACAGCTTATGGTATCTATTTGTAATATATAAAATATAAAATATTTATCCAAAAATGCTATAAAGGCATAGCATTTCACCCTACATTTAGCCTAAAGGTAACCTATGCGGTAAGTTATAATTTTGTAGAGATGTTCTTTCTTTTCTTTTCTTTTTTTCAAAATAATATGTTTGTGTGTGTAAACCTGTAGCCTATCCATCTCTGCTAAAAGAGGCAGACAAATCAATTCTGAAGTATAACACAAATATCAAAATTATTACAGATTCATCCATCTCTTTTTTAAGGATAGAGAAAAGTTAAACCACTTAGAACAAGCATCACAAATGAATGTTGTTAAATCACAAGATAATCTTCCTTCTCACACTTTGCTAATTGTTGTAGTTCTCTACCTCATCATTATGTTAGCATATACAGCAATGTTGTTATTTCATGTTCTTGGTCTGCTCATAAGAATTAAGATACAAGATTATTTTACGCTCTTGATTTCGCTTTATTTATCTCATTTTAAAGAAAATATCGTTGTAGATTTGTCATTTTATAAAACACACCATAACCGAGTTCCAGCAATAGCAAAGTTGGTGGGGACTTCCCCTTTTGAGAAGAGTGCGGGGTTCGAACACTACAACAGATACACTTTTATTTTGTCGGGTGATGCCGGATGAAAAAAGGGTCACCCGACGAAATAGGTTTTCTTCGTCGGTTGATGCCTGACGAAAAAGGGGTCACCCGACGAAATAGGGTTTTTTGGTCGGTTGATATCCAACGAAATAAAATGTAATTCGTTTGGTGTCTAATTTATTTTGTTGGGTAATTTATTTTGTCGAATATAACCTGACGGAATAAGGACGAAAAAGTGGAATTTTTTTCCTGTATGAAGCTTATTTCGGTGGGTATCTTTCGACGAAATAACTTATTTCGTCGGAATATACCCGACGAAATAAGTTCTACACAGTGAAAAAATACAGAGCAGGTTTTGTGTTATTTTACAATATTGGATACAATTAATTCAATACAAATAAGCATAACTCAATTCAATTCAATTTAATACAAACAATCATAACCACAGATTCTTAAAACGAATTCAATTCAATTCAATTAAATTCAATAACAATTTTAATTCAATTACAAACTAAATTCATTCTTTATAATCGAATTTTACAGCTTTTTATAACGAAAAAATGTACAAAATGGATACATCCACCGATGCGCGCACGTTTTGTACTTTTCTGCTCCATCTCGAACCCACTCGGCGCCGTCGTCGTCCAAAAACTCAGTGAAATCGGGCAGGTACTATAATATTATCAATAGACAAGTATTAATATATAATATTCTCGATAATTATATGAAAATTGTATATAAAGCAAGTTTTATCAAACTTACATCCAGTACATTCTTTCCTTTAAAGATTAAGCTTCGGATGATATCTCTCCTCGTCTCAAGATATACCTCGTTGGCTCAGTCTGCCCACGTCCACGACCACACCATGAACTCATATTATGAAAAATGGATAATGCAACATACATATACAATAACAATTTCAACAAGCGGAGCACAAGCAAGATCAAGAGAGATTGTACCGGGAGAACACAATTTGAGACGATCATAAAAGATTTTAACTTGAAGTGTGGACTTATAGTGTGTTTCTCTCATTATATGCATAAAAATAATATCGATGCATATATATATGAATATATATTTCTTTTGTTCTAAAGATTATACATTTTTATGTGAATATTGTAGCATATTCTTGTAAAGTTCAAAAAAGCAATTGACATGCAATTGACATGAGGAAAGAGTATGGTAAAGTAAGAGATTCTACAGGAAAGTTATGGCTACTTAATCTTCAACATTTTCGAAAGACTTATATGAGTAAAGGATGGTCATATAATATTGTGCGTTCTAATGAAATAAAAGTTGGTGATAGGCTCATGTTTGGGTTGGATAATTCGGTGAAAAAGGAGAATAAAGTGATGCATCTACAAAGGATGAAAAGCCGTTGTTATGTGTGTTTTGTGTGCATGCGCGTGCGCATGAGATTAATATATCGTTCATTTTCTTGCTACAATCAGAAAAATGACTGATATGCAAGAGTTCTTAAGCCTTTGGTACGTGATACCTTTCTGGTGAATCATTAATAAAGTATCATGTGCGTCATTAAAGAAATCCCAATTCTTATAGAATTAAAGTTTGTTAAGAAACCGTCTAAGCCAATTTACAAATAGAGAAGACGAGCAATACTTTTCTGACAAATCCATATTCAGATTCTAAAAGAGAAATTTGTCAATCCATTGTTAGATCAGTATCCTTTGAAATTTTAATTTGAACTATTCTAATATCACTATTTATTTGCAAAGAGATGAAAGATGTGAATAAGCCTTATAGCCTTGAGAAGTATTATGCATGGAAAGAAGCAAAATATTTTTAATACCAACCTATAAGTTCTAACTTCCATGTAAGACTTTTGGTTGATGATTTGATAAAGAGGTGGTTTAAGAGTTTTGGTCTTAAATCCGTCCCGCTTTCTTATCCGACCATAGAAAAAATAAGGGCAAATTACTCTAAAACACCCTTAACTATTGTGTTTTTCACTAACCACCTTAAAGTATTTTTATTACAGTAAAATACCTTAAACTATTATTTTAAAGGGTTGCTATCTCACTAAATTAAAAATACTAAAGGTATTTTACTGTAATAAAAATACTAAAGGCATTTTAGTGGAAAAAACAAGAAAGTTAAGGGTATTTTAGTGTAATGATGTGAAGTGCACTTTCTTTCTTTTGGTGTCATCCAAAAGGAACCAATAAGACATGCTGAAGATTGTGTTTTATTTGGACTTGATTCTGCTTTTAATCTCTAAGGAAAATAAAGAGGCTTTATCACTTGTCATATCCAAATTAATCAACTATTGCTACAATCAAGATATATGAAAACTGAATAAACAATGAAAGGTTTCGCATTTCACTGTACACAGAAATGATGAATTTTTTCACATACCTAAAAGACAAAAGGACACTAATTTCAAAGCCATTAACCAAACCCAAAATATGAAAATACATTAAAAAAGAAAATAGAGATAAGAACTAACCAAGTTACCAATATGGTAAGTTCCCATCTTAACTTGTAAGAATGGAGAAAGGTTCTAAATTTTTTTTCAGTTGAGACGACGCGACTTACTTAAGCTTAAGAAGAGACGGTGACGGTCTCATTGGGGTGGAGGAGGCGATGGCTGCGACTTCGTGTTGGAGAGAGGAGGCGGTGGCTGCCGCGAGAGAGAGTGTGTGTGAGAGAGAGAGAGAGAGAGAGAGAGAGGGGCTTACACTTGAAGGCGAAGTAAGGTGACAACGAGGATAACAACAGTGTTTCGGTGGGCGACCCTCAATATCCAATATAGAACCGTTAATCGCATCAGGCACACTATCAAAAGACTCAATCTTTTCAGCATTCTCGCAAAGAAATTTCATGCATAAATCATGCAATGAAGGAACTCACTTTCCCTAAGGATTAATCTTTCTATCATTTGAAGAAATCCACTGAATTTTCACCTCAATATCATCATTATCTTTCTTGGAAGAAAAATCCAACTCCCGAGTGTTCGATATGTATACCCTAGAGGTCATTATTTTATATTACATGGGATTGTATATTACATTTGGATACTTGTGATATATATGTCCATGGCAGTCTTACTCGATATAATAGTATGCTATCCGGTTTGTCTTTATCTTAACACGTGTATATGTTTTTCTTATATTATGTATCGCTAATACATGTTGATAAAGACCATAAGATCTTTACTTGACTACTAGCGTAGTGATGGTGATCATACTAGTAGGGGTTGAGTAGTTTATAAGCACATCCTTAAATTTTCCTAGTTGTAGGAGTATCGAGAGAGGGCATCGATATTACAAAGTAGAGTAGTGTATTCGTTTCTTATTCATGGTTGATCCTGCAGCCATTAGTGTATAGCACCAAAGACTGTATATAGGTGCTTCTTAGGTTATGAGTTATACAGGATGGACTAGCCGAGAACTGCTAGATGGTATTATACCTATCGTCAGATAGCAGTTCTCTGGTGACATGAGTATAGGGTAGTCTGTCGACCTGAAATCGTCATTTGTCTCAAGTGTGTTCCCAATGTACTTTGATTACTACCCTACCACGGCTTTAAAAAGTCGTGCAAACAGGTAGTAGTTGGGTGCAGTCCCGAAAAGCTTGGAGGCAGTGAGCGATAGAAGGTATTCGTCTCTTCCGGTATTGGGAGTCGATATCGCACCGTGTACGGTTGGCCATTACCATAAGACCTAGGCCTAGGCAGATGAGATCTACTGACAGGATCAGTAGTTTCTCGGTAGGTGATGAGTTTGATATCAGTACAATTTATCATGTTATTAGGAGTCTGACGTTTTCCACCCCATTAGTCCTGGTATGCGATACTCTCAAACGAACAGACCGGACCGTACAATGAATGCCACTTATAAGCTCAGTAGGGGTTCTGTCACGACCCGAAATTGGCACGTGACGACCCTTAAACTACGCAACGTTTACAGGCGTAATGTAATTTAAGTAAGCCGAAAACCCAGCAATCTAAACCATAAAAAATAGTAAGAAATAATAGTATTTTCGAAACCTTTGAAATCTCAACCTAAATTCTTTAAAAGTCCAACTTTATTTCCTTTAAAATTTTGGCAGTACATCCTTTGTAAAAACCAGCCCCAAAAATAGGTACAACATAAATATAAGTAAAGCATCCCCAAACGGGAGCAAAAACACGTCCAATGGCGGAAAACAACCACCACAACAGATACACGACGCCGTAGCGAAGAAATACAAGACGATATAAGTAAAACTGCATAAAGGACATTCAAGTCACAAAATAATATACAATATCGTCCTCACATCAAGTCTCTAAGTCATATAAGATAATGGTAGATGGAGAGTACATGGTACAAAGAATATACAATAAGCAATATGAACGGATAACCACAAAACCCACCTAAAGCAAAACTGCACACTATGAGCCGAAGCGATATCCGCAGCAAAAGATAATAAGATAGATGAATAGCCTGCCTCGACTACTCTGGGGGAACAACATGCAAAATACTGTGGCACAACGGGGGTGAGTTGCCAACTCGTGAATAGTAAATAACATATGCAGATAATCGCAAGTATGCACGTACAACGCGAATCTAACATATGCAAGCTAATAACAATAAAAGTCATATGTGTGCAATAGTCATGAAAGGTACATTAACAGGTATCACTAATACATGAAGCAGTAATATGACAATATGTATACAACGGTCATGTAATGTACCCCATCAGGTACAACTAATACATGAAGTAATGATATGACAATGATATATGCAACAGTCATGAAAGGTACGCTAGCAGGTACAACTAACACATGAAACAATGCATATAAAATAAAGGTATGTAAATACAACAGTCATGAAAGGTACTCTATCAGGTATTACTAATACATAAAGCAGTGCATAAACAATAAATGTGGAGTATGAGATGAAACATGTCATTTCCACGGAATCCTGATATCGCGGTAGGACCAAAATCCAACAAGACAATCCAAATCCCAATTTCCTCAAATCAGCCCCCAAATTGGCTCTCATATCATGTAAGTCTCACAAATCCTGAATGTACAATATCAGCAAATCTCATATGTCCTGAATGTACAAAAATCAAGTAAATCTCATATATCCTGTATCCGATATCAAATGAATCCCATATATCCCAAATCCAATATCAAGTGAATCTCATATATCCTAAGTATATTTGCATGGATAATTATGATGAAGTACGTGAATTTATATGTATACATATATATTAGCGTCCCATTCCACTAATATATATATATATATATATATATGCATATATAACAAGCGTCCCATTCCACTGTTATATATACTTAGGAATAAAAATATCATGAAACCTGTGCCAAGCATCGACACATAAAGGCTGATCTATCAGGTGCTGTCACCACGCTGGCACCCTGATAGGTACGTATTATACGCTATCCGAAAACCCGAGTGCCCAGTTTCGACTCTCGTCTTTCGACATATCCATACGTACGTGATACCTTTCTGGTGAATCATTAATAAAGTATCATGTGCGTCATTAAAAAAATCCCAATTCTTATAGAATTAAAGATTGTTAAGAAACCATCTAAGCCAATTTACAAATAGAGAAGACGAGCAATACTTTTCTGACAAATCCATATTCAGATTCTAAAAGAGAAATTTGTCAATCCATTGTTAGATTAGTATCCTGTGAAATTTTAATTTGAACTATTCTAATATCACTATTTATTTGGAAAGAGATGAAAGATGTGAATAAGCCTTATAGCCTTGAGAAGTATTATGCATGGAAAGAAGCAAAATATTTTTAATACCAACTTATAAGTTCTAACTTCCACGTAAGACTTTTGGTTGACGATTTGATAAAGAGATGGTTTAAGAGTTTTGGTCTTAAATCCGTTCCACTTTCTTATCCGACCATAGATAAAATAAGGGTAAATTACTCTAAAACACCCTTAACTATTATGTTTTTCACTAACTGCCTTAAAGTATTTTTATTACAGTAAAATACCTTAAACTATTATTTTAAAGGGTTGCTATCTCACTAAATTAAAAATACTAAAGGTATTTTACTGTAATAAAAATACTGAAGGCATTTTAGTGGAAAAAACAAGAAAGTTAAGGGTATTTTAGTGTAATGATGTGAAGTGCACTTTCTTTCTTTTGGTGTCATCCAAAAGGAACCAATGAGACATGCTGAAGATCGTGTTTTATTTGGACTTGATTCTGCTGTTAATCTCTAAGGAAAATAAAGAGGCTTTATCACTTGTCATATTCAAATAAATCAACTATTGCTACAAGCAAGATATATGAAAACTGAATAAACAATGAAAGGTTTCGCATTTCACTGTACACAGAAATGATGAATTTTTTTAACATACCTAAAAGACAAAAGGACACTAATTTCAAAGCCATTAACCAAACCCAAAATATGAAAATACATTAAAAAAGAAAACAGAGATAAGAACTAACCAAGTTACCAATATGGTAAGTTCCCATCTTAACTTGTAAGAATGGAGAAAGGTTCTAAAAAAAATTTCAGTTGAGACAATGCGGCTTACTTGAGCTTAAGAAGAGACGGTGACGGTCTCATTGGGGTGGAGGAGACGATGGCTGGGACTTCGTGTTGGAGAGAGGAGGCGGTGGCTGTCGCGAGAGAGAGTGTGAGTGAGTGAGAGAGAGAGAGAGAGGCTTACACTTGAAGGTGAAAGGTGACAACGAGGATAATAACAGTGTCTCGGTGGGTGACCCTCAATATCCAATATAGAACCATTAATTGCATCAGGCACACTATCAAAAGACTCAATCTTCTCAGCATTCTCGCAAAGAAATTTCATGCATAAATCATGCAATAAAGGAACTCACTTTCCCTAAGGATTAAGCTTTCTATCATTTGAAGGAATCCACTGAATTTTCACCTCAATATCATCATCATCTTTCTTAGAAGAAAAATCCAACTCCCGAGTGTTCGATATGTATACCCTAGACGTCATTATTTTATATTACATGGGATTGTATATTACATTTGGATACTTGTGATATATATGTCCATGGCAGTCTTACTCGATATAATAGTATGCTTTCCGGTTTGTCTTTATCTTAACACGTGTATATGTTTTCCTTATATTATGTATCGCTAATACATGTTGATAAAGACCATAAGATCTTTACTTGACTACTAGCGTTGTGATGGTGGTCATACCAGTAGGGGTTGAGTAGTCTATAAGCACATCCTTAAATTTCCCTAGTCGTAGGAGTATCGAGAGAGGGCATCGATATTACAAAGTAGAGTAGTCTATACGTTTCTTATTCATGGCTGATCCCGCAGCCATTAGTGTATAGCACCAAAGACTGTATACATGTGCTTATTAGGTTATGAGTTATACATGATGGATTCGCCGGGAACTGCTAGATGGTATTATACTTATCGTCAGATAGCAGTTCTCTGGTGGCATGAGTACATGGTAGTCTGTCGACCTGAAATCGTCATTTGTCTCAAGAGTATTCCCAATGTACTTTGATTACTACCATACCACGGCTTTAAAAAGTCATGCAAACAGGTAGTAGTTGGGTGCAGTCCCAAAAAGCTTGGAGGCAGTGAGCGATAGAAGGTATTCGTCTCTTCCGGTATTGGGAGTTGATATCGCACCGTGTACGGTTGGCCATTACCATAAGACCTAGGCCTAGGCAGATGAGATCTACTGACAGGATCAGTAGTTTCTCGGTAGGTGATGAGTTTGATATCGGTACAATTTATCATGTTATTAGGAGTCTGACGTTTTCCACCCCATTAGTCCTGGTATGCGATACTCTCATATGAACAGACCGGACCGTAAATGAATGTCACTTATAAGCTCAGTAAGGGTTCTGTCACGACCCGAAATTGGCACGTGACGGCCCTTAAACTACGCAACGTCTACAGGCGTAACGCAATTTAAGTAAGCCGAAAACCCAGCAATCTAAACCATCAAAAGTAGTAAGAAATAATAGTATTTTCGAAACCTTTGAAATCTCAACCTAAATCTTTAAAAGTCCAATTTTATTTCTTTAAAAATTTTGGCAGCACTTCCTTTGTAAAAACCAGCCCCAAAAATGGGTACAACATAAATATAAGTAAAGCATCCTCAAACGGGAACAAAAACACTCCCAAAGACGGAAAACAACCACCACAACAGATATACGACGCCGTAGCGAAGAAATACAAGACGATATAAGTAAAACTGCATAAAAGACATTCAAGTCACAAAATAATATACAATATCGTCCTCACATCAAGTCTCTAAGTCATACAAGATAATAGTAGATGGAGAGTACACGGTACAACGAATATAAAATAAGCAACATGAACGGATAATCACAAAACCCACCTAAAGCAAAACTGCACACTATGAGCCGAAGCGGTATCCGCAACAAAAGATGATAAGATAGATGAATAGCCTGCCTCGACTATTCTGGGGGAACAACCTGCAAAACACTGTGGCACAACGGAGGTGAGTTGCCAACCTGTAAATAGTAAATAACATATGCAGGTAATCTCAAGTATGCACGTACAACGCGAATCTAACATATGCAAGCTAATAGCAATAAAAGTCATGTGTGCAATAGTCATGAAAGATACACTAACAGGTATCACTAATACATGAAGCAGTAATATGACAATATGTATGCAACAGTCATGTAATGTAACCCATCAGGTACAACTAATACATGAAGTAATGATATGCCAATGTATATATGCAACAGTCATGGAAGGTACGCTAGCAGGTACAACTAACACATGAAGCAATGCATATAAAATAAAGGTATGTAAATGCAACAGTCATGAAAAGTACTCTATCAGGTACTACTAATATATGAAGCAGTGCATAAACAATAAATGTAGAGTATGGGATGAAACATGTCGTTTTCACGGAATCCTGATATCGTGGTAGGACCAAAATCCAACAAGACAATCCAAATCCCAATTTCCTCAAATCAGCCCCCAAATTGGCTCTCATATCATGTAAGTCTCACAAATCCTGAATGTACAATATCAGCAAATCTCATATGTCCTGAATGTACAAAAATCAAGTAAATCTCATATATCCTGTATCCGATATCAAATGAATCCCCTATATCCCAAATCCAATATCAAGTTAATCTCATATATCCTAAATATATTTGCATGAATAATTATGATGAAGTGCGTGAATTTATATGTATATATATATATTAGCGTCCCATTCCACTAATATATATATATATATATATATATATATATATATATATATATAACAGCGTCCCATTCCACTGTTATATATACTTAGGAGTAAAAATATCATGAAAACATGTGCCAAGTTTCGACACATAAAGGCTGATCTATCAGGTGCTGTCACCACGCTGGCACCCTGATAGGTACGTATCATACTCTATCCGAAAACCCGAGTGCCCAGCTTCAACCCTCGTCTTTCGACGTATCCATCCGTACATGACTCCTGTCGGTATCCCCACGATAACCGCCGAGTCATTGGTACTGTCACCGGATGGTATAGTTCCCCTGTCTGGCCTCATCGGCATGTTACATCGACATCCCTTTCTTTCCCCGCGGTACCTCCGGGCCCCACCATATACCCTCATACGGCTCACGACGCTCATCGCATGTGGTATATATATCAGAACCGATAAAACTCATGGTGGCTGCTGAAATATCATATCAAGAGAAACCGGGTTTTTCAAATAATGCATAATTTCATGAAACTACCATGGTCCTCAAATCCAGAAAACATCATGAAAAATCTATATCTCAATGCAAAAATTCATGAAAATAATATGTGCAACATAAAACTGTAATGTGAGCATATAAAGGAAAATCCGCTATTTAACTGCAACAACTTAATATAAATATCATGTGATTCCTAACTTCTCCAAGTCTATATAACATCAAATAAAGGTAAACATGTAGTTATAGTCAGATATATGTGTAAACATGAAGGTATAGCAAGGTATATGTATCTACCTATCAGTAATGATATAATATACCCTCCAGGTATAAGTGAAGTATGTATGCAAGGTATACATGTAGCTATGTCATTATATGTGTATATACCTATCACTAATGGTACGACACCCTATAGGTATACAGGTAACTAGCATGTAAGCATGTCAAGACATATATGTAAATATGTAGGTATACATGTATGTTATATGTCATATGCATAAAGAAATATGAATCAATGTCTCAATGTCCCAAACCAAACAATATCATATCTATATATGTGTTGTGCGTGTCATGGAAATTATTGACGGTGTGTGTGGCATACAATCAGTGCTCGTGCAATATGAGCCGTCAATAATAGTACAGTGTCCTAAAGGTACAAGTCTAAGCACAACAAATAACTAAGCAATAAGGTGTATGCGCAACTCTATATATGAAATAGAATATGCGACAATATTATGTCATTTCTAGCCCAGACGCATAACGTCATGCGGGCGATTCCCTTGCAGATGTTAAATTTACTCACCAACGCTCCTGGCTAAGTAAAGCATACCACCTGTTTCTCCTTTGTCGCAGCGTCCGAAGTCCCCGTCTGCGAACCTAAAATATAACACAACAAAGTAAGTATGTATTAGCAATAGACCCAAAACACGTACAAACTACATTTAACCGATGCAAAAACTCAAAACATACTCTCAAGTGTTCGTATTGTGGCTAACTTGCGTAGCGACAAGACGAAACCAACCCAAGAGCAAAATCACACAAAGCGCACGATCCGTGTCGTATAACGTATTGCGCGTAAACGAAACACAAGAAACTACCTATGTGATCCCAGATTTTGCATACTGAGAAAACCCAAAAATCAAACAGGACCAAACACACCTAAACCACAGCAGACACCTACCCACAAAAACCCAAACCCTAACTCCACTGGAAAACCGAGGTCGCCAGAATTTTCCTTCTCGTTGCCGGCCGAGTCCGAGCTCCAGGGGTTAGTGCTCCAGGTGATGTCCTATGGTCTCAGATACAACACAACTATATTGTTTGTTTTTCTAGTAAACTCTCGGGGTCACAACAGATCACAGATGTCACAAACGACACTAAAAATACGATATTTGCACGAAAACTTAACTTAAAACATTCTAAACTAAAACTAAAAGTCTACACAACACAATAACTACATAAAGAATGGATAGAGATCATTACCTAACCCAAAGAACTCAAAGATCCTAACTTTGCAAGCTCCAAGGCATCCAAGAGGTAAATCCAAGCAAAAGATGTGATTTTTGTGAGTTTTTGTGAAGTTTGTAATGGATTGTGAAGGAAATGAAGAAGTGTTCAGTTTGTGTTGAAGAGATGAAGAAAATGAGTGTGAGAGAAAGAGAGAAGGAAAAGATAGAGAGAAAGAGAGAAGGAAAAGATAAAGAGAAAGAGAAAGGTGAGTGTAAGATGAGAGGGTAAGTGCACCATTAGCATTAATTTCTCATTAATGTCTTCATACTACACCATCATACCACCTCCTCACACAAACAAAAACCTAAGAAAAATATCTCTCTCACACCAACAAATATCTAGGATTAGGGTAAGGATTAGATTAAAACAAGGATTAGGATAAAACAAAGGATTAGATTAGGGTTAAGTTGTCATGGCCACTAACCTAAATTAGCACAAATAAACCCTCACATTAACGTGCACACGTGCGTGCATGCCATAACAAATAATAATAAATTATTACTTAAATGTTATAAAATTTGAGGAACCCAAATTGGTAAACTTTTTACAGTAAACCCGCATTATCATCTAAACTAAGACTAATCGAAATCTAAAGCGTTACAATCTCCCCCTTATAAAAATTCGTCCCCAAATTTAAAATTCTCACTAAGCGTACCTTCAAAGAGAAAGTACAAAACTCCCAAATCTCACTCGCAGCCTTCTAAGTGATCACCTCACTATACGGCTACGCCCAAGAAAACTCTCCACAGATGGCAAGACCCTTTGACCGAAGTTCCTCCACCTGCCGAGCCATTAACACAATTGGCTACCGGTGAATGAAAAGATCGCGTCCAAGATAAATGGTCTGGTGTTGAATCATGTGAGCAAGGTCATGAAGGTAATTGCAAAGTATCAACACAAGGAATACGGGGTGAATACTCATAATCTGGACGGAAGTGCCAAGTTATAGGCAACAGAACTAATTCGCTTGAGGATCTCAAAAGGACCTACAATCCTGGGACAAGTTTCCCAAAACTCAACACGTCATTGATCGGAAAAATCCTTAGGAATACATGATCTCCCACTGCGAACTCAAGTCTGCGGCCACCACGGTCGGCATAAGACCTCTGTCTGCACCGGGCTGTTCTCATCCTGACCTGAACCAACTGGATCATCTCCGAAGTCTCTAGACAAGCCGGGGTCCAAAAATCCTAATCACGCAGAGTCAGAAAAATAGACTGGCGATCGACACGACCTACCAAACAAAACCTAAAGGTTGCCAATTGGAATGTCTCCTGATAACTGCTATCGAAGGAGAATCCTAACAATGGCAAGTGACGATCCCAACTACCAACAACAACTAGTACGTACGCACAAGCATATCCTCTAGAGTATGTATAGTCCGTTCTGTCTAACCATCAGCCAACAGATGGAAAGTGGAGCTAAAGCTCAACCAGTACCCAAGGTTTCCTGAAGCTTCTGCTCAAGATGGCAAGCGAACAGGGTGCTTCTATTAGATACAACGCATGAAGGAACTCTGTGCAAACGCACAAACTTAACAAAGAACAACTGAGCAAACTGAGTATAACCGGACAACAAACACCCAAATGGAGTCATACCCTGACTAAACCTGGGTAGACGCCACAATGAATATTCATAGAGATTTGCTCCCATTCCCACTCTGGAACGGTTAAAGGTTGCAACTCTCCAGCCGGTCTCAGATGCTCAATCTTAGCTCCAACAAGACAGACACCTTGAAACGAATTCTGAAACTTCACTCTTCATCCCTACCCACCCGTAACTATCTCACAAGTCACGTCAAATGTTGGTGGAACTTGAATGAACACAGAAAGCTGACCGATGTGCCTGCTTTAGGATTTCGCGTCTCTACCCATCAGTAATAGGTACACAAAAACGCGTCCCAAAACGTAGCATACCCTGGTCACAAATCAAGGACTCCGAATCTTTACCCAGCCGAGTATGCTCAAGAATCTCTGACAAACGAGTATCGGCTGGCTGTGCCTCGCAAAAGCGATTAAGGAAAAGTGGTTGGGCGCGGACATGAGCAAGCTGTCTCCTCAGTAGAGGCGAACTTAAGCTGTACTCAACGATCGCACAAGAACTATAAATCTGCAGAAGTTTGTCTCAACAATCAAAACCCGCTGCAGGAAAATGTACATTAAGCTCTGATGGTCTGTGAAAAATCTGACACGACTCTCCACACAAGTAGTGTCCCAAATCTTCAACGCACAACCACCGCTGCCATCTCCAGATCATGAGTGGGATATCCTGCTCGTACTTCCTCAAACTGTCGGGAAGCAAAAGCGATAACTCTATAATGCCACATCAACGCAAAATCGAGCCCCACTCGCGAAACATCACAGTAAAACAACAAAGTCGCCCGAACTAGAAAGCAAGAAAGAACTGGTGCAGTTGTCAACCGAGTCTTCAACTGCCGAAAAACTCCGCACACATGCCTCAGTCCAAAGAAAAGAACCTTCTTTCCGGTCAGTTCAGTCAACGGTGCAGCGATACACTGGCAATCCTGCACGAAACGGCGGTAAAAACCTGCTAAGCCCAAAAATCTGCGAACCTCCATCCCGCACACAAGTCTGGGCCAAAGCTGTACGGCCTCGATCTTCCTCGAGACCATACAAAAATCGTCTCCCGTAACTAAAAGACCTAGGAGTCAACACAATCAAGCCTGAAGGAACACTCTGAGAATTTAGCAAACCGCTGGTGCTCTCCCAATGTCTGCAAAACAATTCCTCAAGTGCTGCTCAAGTTCCTCACGACTCTTAGAAAAGACCAGAATGTCATCAATAACACAACAATAACTGGTCGAGGAACGGCCTGAAGAAATTTGGTTCATCACATCCGTGAATGCTGCTAGGGCATTGGTGAGTCCAACGAAACCACCAAAACACATACTACCCGTAGCGCGCACAAAAGCAGACTTCAGAATGATATCACTCCGAACCCGCAACAATGATGACCTGATCCCAAACAAACTTAGAAAAATGTCTCGCACTCTGTAGCTGATCGAAGAAATCGTCAATGCGAGTTAAAGGATACCTATCCGCACCGTAAGACGGTTCAATTGACGATCAATCAATACACACCCTCAAACTGCCGTCCTTCTCATAACGAACAGAATAGGAGCTCCCCAAAGCGAAACACTCAGACGCACAAGCCCCCCAACAAACAACTCTGCAGCTGATCCTTAAGCTCCCTAAGCTTCGCCGGCTCATCTGGAACAACGTCGGAAAACTCTCGTACGAGGAACCTGGTCCAACAATCCACTGTGGCTCTGGTATCACGAATGAAAACCAAGAATCCACGACATCCTCTCCTCAAAAACCGACTAGCGAAAAAGGCTGAATTCAAGTTGTGAGAGGCGGCACCACTGTCCCCCTGCACAACGAGAACTGACTCGCCGGGAAAACAAAACCTAACTTTTTTCTCGCGGCAGTCCACAGACGCCTAGCACGTAGCTAACCAGTCCGTGCCCAGGAGAACGTCAAATCCAATATCTCTAGAAGGATCAACACGATGGACGAATCTCTATCTCCTATCCGATTGGCACACGACTGAAATACGTGTTGCGCAACAAAAGAATCGCTGACAGAAGTTAACACAACAAATGGCTGATCTAGCTAACATGACACTCGGCCCAACCACGGCACAAAGTGTGTAAAACAAATAAATGCATCAAAAGAACATACGGATTAAGAATTCCTGAAAACTCTGCATTGGACGCCCGTGCGTCCCGATGAGTAGAAGCAAACTCTGGTGTCTGCCCTCTACCCGCAACTGGTTGAACTCTTCCTCTGCCAACCTGTCCCCTCTGAGCGAACCCTCCGCGTCCACGACCTCTCTGAATACGGCCCTGACGCGGTGTTAGGGAACAACTCCTGATGTGGTGATGGAAGTCCTCGCACCGATAGCATCCTTTCCATGGCTGCTGACCCTCCAGGAAATACGAGCTAAAAGACTGATCTCGTCCCAAACCTCCGCCACTCCCGCGACGTGCACAAAATCTGTCTCGACGACTAAGTCTCTGTCTCTGGGCTGGTACACCGGTACTAGTCCTCCACTGTTCCGGAACTCCCAAAGTCTCTGGAAGACGTACCTCGTCAATTGGGGCTGCATCTACTGGTGCTATGTAGATGACGGAATGCTGTGTGCTGACCGTAAGTAACAACTGGGTAACAGGGATGACAACCTCCTGTCGCTGCGCTCTACTGGCCTCAACCAAAGACCTCATTGTCTGGCGCAAGTCCTGCATCTCTGCCACAAGCCTGTCGATACGATCTGTCGAAGGTGGATCCATCTGCTCCTGTACAGCGAGCGTACCATCCCGGTCAAATCTCGTCCTACACGAGTCGACTCTGACCTCGGCCCTCGCCACACCTCTTTGAGTCCCCATAGTCATCGGCGGCAAAAGCTATAAATAGAAATAGGATTCGATATGAACACGGAAATTGAATCACAAGGATATGTATCATCAAGGAAGGAATTTCAAGCAATTAGTACTTAGGTCACTTTAGGCGGAGTACCGCGTCGTGAGTATGCTGCGGACATACACACACTACGTTACTCAACTTAAGCCACCTACTCCATCATACCAAGATCATCCTACACTCCGAAAGGTAAAACCTAGCGCTCTGATACCAACTTTGTCATGACTCGAAATTGGCACGTGGCGACCCTTAAACTACGCAACGTCTACAGGCGTAACGCAACTTAAGTAAGCCGAAAACCCAGCAATTTAAACCATCAAAGTAGTAAGAAATAATAGTATTTTCGAAACCTTTGAAATCTCAACCCAAATTCTTTAAAAGTCCAATTTTATTTCCTTTAAAATTTTGGCAGCACCTCCTTTCTAAAAACCAGCCCCCAAAATGGGTACACATAAATATAAGTAAAGCATCCCTAAATGGGAGCAAAAACACGCTCAAAGGCGGAAAACAACCGCCACAACAGATATACGACGCCGTAGCGAAGAAATACAAGACGATATAAGTAAAACTGCATAAAGGACATTCAAGTTACAAAATAATATACAATATCGTCCTCACATCAAGTCTCTAAGTCATACAAGATAATGGTAGATGGAGAGTACATGGTACAACGAATATACAATAAGCAACATGAACGGATAACCACAAAACCCACCTAAAACAAAACTGCACACTATGAGCCGAAGCGGTATCCGCAGCAAAAGATGATAAGATATATGAATAGCC
The DNA here is from genome assembly GCA_030015575.1 of Agapanthus africanus. NCBI lineage: Eukaryota > Viridiplantae > Streptophyta > Magnoliopsida > Asparagales > Amaryllidaceae > Agapanthus > Agapanthus africanus. The sequence goes on along the minus strand of CM057337.1, from coordinate 878,811,925 downwards.
TGCCTCGACTACTCTAGGGGAACAACCTGCAAAACACTGTGGCACAATGGGGGTGAGTTGCCAACTCGTGAATAGTAAATAACATATGCAGCTAATCTCAAGTATACACGTACAGTGCGAATCTAACATATGCAAGCTAATAGCAATAAAAGTCATATGTGTGTAATAGTCATGAAAGGTACACTAACGGGTATCACTAATACATGAAGCAGTAATATGACAATATGTATGCAACGGTCATGTAATGTACCCCATCAGGTACAACTAATACATGAAGTAATGATATGACAATGTATATATGCAACAGTCATGAAAGGTACGCTAGCAGGTACAACTAACACATGAAGCAATACATATAAAATAAAGGTATGTAAATGCAACAGTCATGAAAGGTACTCTATCAGGTACTACTAATACATGAAGCAGTGCATAAACAATAAAATGTAGAGTATGGGATGAAACATATCATTTCTATGGAATCCTGATATCGTGGTAGGACCAAAATCCAACAAGACAATCCAAATCCCAATTTTCTCAAATCAGCCCCCAAATTGGCTCTCAAATCATGTAAATCTCACAAATCCTGAATGTATAATATCAGCAAATCTCATATGTCCTGAATGTACAAAAATCAAGTAAATCTCATATATCCTGTATCCGATATCAAATGAATCCTCTATATCCCAAATCCAATATCAAGTGAATCTCATATATCCTAAGTATATTTGCATGAATAATTATGATAAAGTATATGAATTTATATGTATACATATATATTAGCGTCCCATTCCATTAATTATATATATATATATATATATATATATATATATATAACAGCGTCCCATTCCACTGTTATATATACTTAGGAGTAAAAATATCATAAAAACATGTGCCAAGTATCGACACATAAAGGCTGATCTATCAGGTGCTGGCACCACGCTGGCACCCTGATAGGTACGTATCATACGCTATCCGAAAACTCGAGTGCCCAGCTTCGACCCTCATCTTTCGACGTATCCATACGTACATGACTCCCGTCGGTATCCCCACGATAACCGCCGAGTTATTGGTACTGTCACCGGAAGGTATGGTTCCCCTGTCAGGCCTCATCGGCATGTTACATCGACATCCCTTTCTTGCCCCGCGGTACCTCCGGGTCCCACCATGTACCCTCATACGGCCCACGACGCTCCTCGCATGGGGTATATATATCAGAATCGATAAAACTCATGGTGGCTGCTGAAATATCATATCAAGAGAAACTGGGTTTTTCAAATAATGCATAATTTCATGAAACTACCACGGTCCTCAAATCCAGAAAACATCATGAAAAATCCATATCTCAATGCGAAAATCCATGAAAATAATATATGCAACATAAAACTGTAATGTGAGCATATAAAGGAAAAGCCGCTATTTAAGTGCAACAAGTTAATATAAATATCATGCGATTCCTAACTTCTCCAAGTATATATAATATCAAATAAAGGTAAACATGTAGCTATAGCCAGATATATGTGTAAATATGAAGGTATAACAAGGTATATGTATTTACCTATCAGTAATGATGTAATATACCCTCCAGGTATAAGTGAAGTATGTATGCAAGGTATACATATAGCTATGTCATTATGTGTGTATGTATCTATCACTAATGGTACGATACCCTATAGGTATACAGGTAACTAGCATGTAAGCATGTCAAGACATATGTGTAAGCATGTAGGTATACAGGTATGCTATATGTCATATGCATAAAGATATATGAATCAATATCTCAATGTCCCTAACCAAACAATATCATATCTATATATGTGTTGTGCGTGTTATGGCAATTATTGACGGTGTGTGGCATACAATCAGTGCTCGTGCAATATGAGCCGTCAATAATAGTGCAGTGTCCTAAAGGTACAAGTCTAGGCACAACAAATAACTAAGCAATAAGGTGTATGCGTAACTCTATATATGAAATAGAATATGCGACAATATCATGTCATTTCTAGCCCAAACGCATAACGCCATGCGGGCGATTCCCCTGCAGATGTTAAATCTACTCACCAACGCTCCTGGCTAAGTAAAGCCTACCACCTGTTTCCCCTTCGTCGCAGCGTCCGAAGTCCCCTCCTGCGAACCTAAAACATAACACAACAAAGCAAGTATATATTAGCAATAGACCCAATACATGTACAAACTACATTTAACCGACGCAACAACTCAAAATATACTCTCAAGTGTTCGTATTATGGCTAACGTGTGTAGCGACACGACGAAACCAACCCAAGAGCAAAATCACACAAAGCGCACGATCCGTGTCGTATAACGTATTGCGCGTAAACAAAACACAAGAAACTACCTATGTGATCCTAGATTTTGCATACTGAGAAAACCCAAAAATCAAACAGGACCAAATACACCTAAACCACAGCAGACACCTACCCACAAAAACCCAAACCCCAACTCCACTGGAAAACCGAGGTCGCCGGAATTTGCCTTCTCGTCGCCGGCCGAGTCTGAGCTCCAGGGGTTAGTGCTCCAGGTGATGTCCTATGGTCTCAGGTACAACACAACTACATTGTTTGGTTTTCTAGTAAACTCTCGGGGTCACTGCAGATCACAGATGTCACAAACGACACTAAAAATACGATATTTGCACGAAAACTTTACATAAAACATTCTAAACTAAAACTAAAAGTCTACACAACACAATAACTACATAAAGAACAGATAGAGATCATTACCTAACCCAAAGAATTCAAAGATCCTAGCTTTGCAAGCTCCAAGGCATCCAAGAGGCAAATCCAAGTAAAAGATGTGATTTTTGTGAGTTTTTGTGAAGTTTGTGATGGATTGTGAAGGAAATGAAGAAGTGTTCAGTTTGTGTTGAAGAGATGAAGAAAATGAGAAGGAAATGAGTGTGAGAGAAAGAGAGAAGGAAAAGATAAAAGAGAAAGAGAGAGGTGAGTGTAACATGAGAGGGTAAGTGCACCATTAGCATTAATTTCTCATTAATGCCTTCACACTACACCATCATGCCACCTTTTCATACAAAGAAAAACCTAAGAAAAATATCTCTCTCACACCAACAAATATCTTGGATTAAGGTAAGGATTAGATTAAAACAAGGATTAGGATAAAGCAAAGGATTAGATTAGGATTAAGTTGTCATGGCCACTAATCTAAATTAGCACAAACAAACCCTCACATTAACGTGCATACGTACGTGCATGCCATAACAAATAATAATAAATTATTACTTAAATGTTATAAAATGTGAGGAACCCAAATTGGTAAACTTTTTACAGTAAACCAGCATTATCGTCTAAACTAACACTAACCGAAATCTAAAGCGTTACAGGTTCAGACTAGTTTTCTTATCGATCTTCTTTTCAACAGATACCTGGGTAGCCGTTACATACAGCTAGTGCCACCGACGTACTTATGAGCTGGGGATATTATCCAGCAGCATATTGTCGAGTCTTTAGAGTTCCACACAGTATGTTTCCGGCTTTGGCGAAACGATATAGTAGCCTTATTGGGTATGTGTAGGAGTCCGATTAAAACTAATGTATTGGATACACTGACGGCAATCGGACAGTCGAAATACTAGCTGATCTTTTGGAAAGACGGATAATAAATCTAGTTTGGATTTAATATATTAATATTTGCAATTGGATATATGTATTTACAAGTATTTTATCGCTATTAATATATGTCTCTTTTATGTATTTTAATACATAGAAAAATAATTACAAGTATGTATAATATATGTTATGTCACATATACATATATATTGTAACCATTTATTTCTTTTTCTTTGGTTCTCTCTTGGTTATGTTGTGCCAAGAGATTAGCACATGCTTGCCCACTTTCATTAGATGGACAAGTAAAGGGCAGAGAAGAAGGTGGGCACTTGGAATGAGATAATAATCTATTGGTTAAGATTAATTCTTTTTATGATAAATATATTCCAACCCTTTAGTTATAGTTCATAACTTTGTATGCATTCTCTCTCATCTCAAGCTCTCTTCCTCCTCCTCATTTATTCAATAGAAAAATATTATAGTAAAGTAAACTACATCCTAAGTTCAAACTACTAGCAAAAGCTTGATCATAGTTCATTTCAAGATTGAAGTGTGGAGCCAAACTCAAGAACTCTCAAGGTGGATGTTCCCTCATATAAAAAAAAAGAAAAAAAAAAGAAGAAGAAAAAGGGGAAAATTCATCACTGTTCAAGTCACATGTGTTAAACACGTGAACGCCTATATGCAAAACATATGGGCACTGCATAAGCCTCATGTGTTAAACACGTGAGCGCTTATATGTAAAACATATGGCACTGCAATTAAAACAAATGGGCTAAAAGAGCCACACGTGTTAAACACGTGAGCGCCAATATGTAAAGCATATAGGCGCTGCATTTAAATAATTGGCCAAACAGGCCTCATGTGTTAAATAAGTGAGTTTTCTTGCTGCATTTTAATGCAAGATAGAATTAAATTCTATATGGGAAATATTTTCCTGATCTTTCTAATATGGAAAGATTTTTCTCTAACAGAAAATCTTGGATTTAAAATTCAATTATGATAAAATATCACCAAATGAACTATCTGATAGAATTAAATTCTATATGGAAATATTTCCTCGATCTTTCTCAAACTAGAAAGATCCTCTCTGTTAAACAGAGGACCCTTGGATCAATGATCTAATGGTGATTATAAAATCACCCACCGACCATCTGATAGAATAAAATTCTATCCTAGGAAAAATATTTCCTAATCTTGTTAAACAAATAAGAAAACTTCTCTGTTGAACAGAGAACCATTGGATTAAAAATCCAACGGTGAATAAAATTCACCAATTGATCCAAAAGATCATTTTGGATTGATTATGATCTCTCAATCAGAGATTCTCTTAACAAGTTTTTTTTCTCTTCTCCTAAAAATAAGAGCAAGGAGATTTAGGAAGGACACACGGAGAGAGTTCAAAAAAAAAGAAGAAGAAGAGAGAGAACTTGACATAAGTTTCTGCAAAAAAAGAGTACAGTGAGATCTTGAGAGAACAAGAGAATTTAATTTTCAAAGAAGAAGACTTTCCTCATTGAAACCAGAGGTAAAAAAACAGAGATCATATTGTCTTTTCTTTACCTATCTAAGGGTTTAACCCTTCATTTAAGAACTCAGTTTTTTCCCTTGTTGAGATTTGCAGAAGCAAATCTTCCCACAAGTTGAGAATTTAATTCTCATCGGGGAGATTTTGTTCTGCAGATTCAAAACCTAGGGGAAAAGAATTAAGTTATAAAAAAGGAGGAGAGAAGAAGAACGAGAACATATAGGAATTTAATTCCTCCAAAAATTAGGGGTTAACCCTATATATAAAGAACTTAGTTCTTCCATAAAAAAAACAGTGACGATGATCCAAGATCTTCAAAACCAGAATCGTTAGTGCTTAGCACTATTGTGAAGCCTCACGTGTTTCCCACGTGAATGCTTCAAACGAACAAAGAGAACAACTAAAACTGCCTCACGTGTTTCCCACGTGAGTGTTAAAGCACCCCAGTATAAAAAAAAGGGGCAGTCATGTGTTTTGCACGAGAACGTTAGCAAAGTGCTAAGCACTTCTGTAAACAAAGAAGGGGAGATAAAACCCAATGGGCAGTGCCCATATTTGGGTGCTTTACGTTTGTCACAAGGGCGCCACAAAAATTTAGTGTTTAACACTAATTCAGTGTCCACGTGAAACACACATGAGCACTGTTTGCCTCAGTGCTTAGCACTGTTGGGTAATTATGGAAACCCAATCTCAGCCCAAATTGGCTAAGTTTCCTGAGGTTAAACCTTTTTGATTCTAAAACAACCGAGCTCATATTGCTCATGTTTTCCTAAACTGACCTTAGTCTCAAAAATGACCAGTGGTCTCCCATTGATGATATCCAAAATGACGTTCATCTCATATCTTCTAAGATAATTTTAGTCTCAAACATGACTAACATTTCTTAAGTCTACAACAGCCTCCCCTTTTCCCCTCAAATATGGGATTTGGTTTAAGCGTACATCTCTTTACACCTCTGATACATGTCGTTGTAATTCCTCAACGTCTTCAGAGAGGTGGCGGGTCTCGACGACCAACAACTTTTTTCGTTGATGCATTTCCAAATTGACTTACACGCCTCAAATCGGATCGTGCCTCAAATTAGGCACATTCCATATCTCCATGGTTCACTTCGCCACGTAAACAAATACATGTGCGCGCAAGATGAATAATGGACCGAAATATCCTTAAACTAATATTCGCCCTCAAATATGGCGACAAAGGACCGAAACATCGTTAAACTAACATTTCGCCTCAAATATGGAGATAATGGACCGCGATATCCTTAAACTAAAATAATCGAGCCCAAATGCTCATATGTTTAAGTTGATCTTAGTCTCAAACCAGATTAACGATCCTTAAATAAAACCAAACCCAAATCTAAGAATATACGGATTTGGACTAATCCACGCCCTACGGGCGACGACATAAATTAGTCTCCATCTACAATCCATGGGCAACCCAAAATAAAACATATACAACACGACACGAAGTGAACATCCGGAGCAGGAGAAAGTGGTTATCGCAATGCGGTAACGTAATTAATTGCAGGGGCTTGCGCCTGTAGGGAAGAGCGTCCCTACAATCAAAACCCTCTCATAAACGAGGGGGAATCTGACGAAGTCCGCTACAACGGCCGCATCCGTCCAAACCTCCGATATACGGTGCTATAAATCAACTTGGTATTTTCGGAGAGGTGGACGGATAAAGCCAAATAGCATCTGCCTCCATGACTCAGGCAAGACAATCTATCCCAGTTCGTCTCTATTTTCGGCGGTGAACAGATTCTGGCACGCCTGGTGGGACCTTTTCCTTTCACTCCACACTTCGTGTGTCATGTTTCGCGAACAAAATCATGGTTCGTTATGGTTGCCATTGGATTTGAGGTACTAAGATTTGGTGTCTTGCTCCTGTGCAGAAGAAGAAGAGAACATCAATAGATTCCAACTGCACGACTTGCAACAACAACTCCCGCTCTGCCTCAATTGGAGGAGTGACTTACGGGCCTAATGCAGCCTCCATCTTTTCAATTCCGGTGGGGCAGGTAACTCAAGCTACTACCGGATTGTTCTTCGGGACCATTCCCCAGCCAATGGGTTTCAGCGCCCCAGCGCCGCAAGAGGAAGCTCCTAAGAAGTCGGTCTTCGATCGACTTGTAACCATCACGGCCTCTCTCAACTGGTCATCCAAGTCTACCACCTCAGTGTTCAACAGGCTGAGTAAGAACTCAAATGGGCTTGCAAAGAGGCTCGTCATATCTTAAGGGGCTGTCCTAAAACGGATAACCCTCCCAACTCCTCCTGTAGGTGAAGTCGTCAAAAGTGTTCCCCTACTAGAGATCGGTCTTTGAAAGATCAAACTCTGCCAAGGACGTCAGTCTTCAACAGGTTGACGCCAACAGCAGCCCCTCACCAAAGCTTGGGGAATAAAGAAACCGCCTCCGAAACTGAGGCGGTCCCGTCTGCAAGATACGCTCGACGTCGCCACTGGCGCCGAGTGAGAACAGCTGGGGGCAACTCCCCCTCTGGACTTATTCCGTCTGCTCCAATGGTGGAAGTTGATACTGCTGTTCCAACTGGGAACAACTTTGATCTACTCAGGAGGGTACGAAAGAACTCTCCAATGGCGGTGCTGAAGAAATCTCCCCTGCTTGTAGAAGCTACGGTGCATGCGAAACCGAAGCGCCCCCATCAACGGCTCTCCTCCTAAATTCACAAAGTCTGGCGAAAATTCCAAGACTCTGTAATTGACAAAGACTACTCTCGTCGACCGAAGAAATCGAAGGCTCGACAAGAGAAAGACCATCCCTCCATCATACAGCGAGGGGTATCTTTTACACAGGTGCCTGTTACAACGGCTCTTTCAAGTTCGACCTCCCACAAAAGGACAAGGCCGGAGAAAATCCCACTGCCTGCGGCAAATTCCAAAGGCGCTGGACCCAAACGCCCCAAGTCTGGGGGCATGATCGTACATATGGTTTACATAGCTTCTGGGAAAGAGGAAAGCCGTGCTTCCGTTGGTCATCGACCGCAAACTCGGTCGTTGACAAAAGCTCAGGAGCAACAACAAAATCTCCAGGAAATGCTGATCAAAATGTCAGCACTTATCGGGCAGAAAGAAAGCCCGGAATCAGCATCTGAATAGTGTCAAGAGCAGGAGACCGATACAGAGTTCCTGCAAAGGGTGCTTGAAAGGAAGGATAAGGAGGCCGAGGAACAAGCTGCTAATATAAAGCAGATGTCGCTTCTGTTCCAGGACATGTTTGGAATGATGGTCCAGCCGGAACCTCCAGCCGAAGATCCACCGATAATCGTTGAGGACGACAGAGGGGAAACATCAAACCCCTTTCCGGCGCTATCAGTGGACAAGGAGGAAACAATCTCCAAGGCTGTTCTTGATGACTATATTGCTCAACAAATACGAGCACATCAAACTAGTGAAGCGGCTGACCAAAACTAGTGAAGCGGCCGGCCAAACTTTCAGAACTGAGCGACCGTACTCAGGCTGGTATGACCAAATCAAGTACCCACCGGGATATATACGATCCCCAAATTCCATGTGTATAAGGGGATATGCAATCCACACCAGCATGTAGCGCAATTCAGAGCTTTGTGCGGCAACACTAGAGCGACGACAAATTGTTACTTCGCCAGTTCGTTGGCAGCCTGTCAAAGACGACATTTGAATGGTACTCGGAGCTCCCAAATGACCCCGTCAAAACGTTCACAGAGATGGAACTCTGTTCACACAGTAGTTCGCCAGCGCAAGCAAGTGCACCCCGATCACGGCATTAATCAATGCCAGGGTAAAGCCAGGAGAAATCTGGGTCCAATACGCGATCCGGTGGTGGAACCTGTAGTCAAAGTGTGAACAACGCATCGAAGAATCCCCTGCCGTGGGCATGTTCATCGGGACCCTAGATCTGCAAACGACCGTGTCCCAGTTCATGACGTTCTTTAAGCCGACTACCTTCCAGGCCCTGATCGACAAGCTGGCCCAAATGGACCAGATGGGCCATGAACCTTCCTCCTCAAAAATGGACCCTTGAAATGCCAAAGGTAAAGGGAAAGCGACCTTCGTTACCAACACTCAATAGCAACCGAGTGACCCGAAACTGGTTTCTCGCCAAAACAACATGCGTCCGCTCCTATCCTTGGAAGAAAGGCTAAGACGCGCTTATTTGTTTCCCCGTGACAAGACGAGGAGACTGTTCGACCTGGCAGTGCTCAACAAACTCATCACATTGCCAGAACCACGACGTCCACCGCAACCCGGCGACGTCAATAACCCCTAAGTACTACTCCTATCATAGAATGATGAGCCACCCACTTGAGGAATGCTACTTCTTTAAGAACTAGGTTGAGGACCAGTATCAACAGGGGAAATTCGCGTTGTCTGAGAACTGGAAGGTGAACTCGCCTCAGAAGCACACTCCTAAAAAGGTGGATACGCTGGGGGCATCATGCTCGCTCGTGGAAGAACCTCCATGGAAAGTCGTTCTCTCATTTAAAACCAAACGAATGCTGAAGGATCTCCAGGCATGTCTGACAGTCAGGTGGAGAAGCCCACTTGAACTGAAAATCATTGAAGGGATGCTGAAACCGCGTCCTGTACCAAAAACCGTCGATAAAGGGCAAAATCCCCGAGTCAAGCCTTCAAAGTTTTCGAAGAAAAAGAAGAAGACTAAGAAGCATGTGCAGCCTGCCGAGTATAACTACAAGCGCACAAACATACAAAAGTACATTGCCGCGCTGGAGGAGTACAACCAGAAGGCACGGACACCAGTCACCCTCGAAGAGTTCCTCAAATATATTCTTGAGAACGAAGAGAGTGACAACGATGAGGAAAATGACTCATCAGAAACCGAAGACTATGTAGCAAGTTGCCACATGGTTTCCCATTCGTCGTTAAATGACAAAGAAGCGCCTTCAGCATCAGAAAACAACACAGAGGAACTGGGGGGTAGGATCGATGCCAAAATCCCTGGAACTGTCAGAAGAAGACCCGATCGATAGGCTGTTAAACAAAGTCTTTCGGAAAAGCAAAGCTGACTGAGAATGCGAAACAGCCATATACGAAAAGGCTAAGCGTCAACGTTAGGATGAACAAGCCGCGGCAAGGAGGAGTTGTAAAGTACTCCGACCAGACCAAAGCACACCTGCGGAAAATAAGAGCAGAATCAAGACAGAGAAGCGGTTCGCCAAAGACCTGTCAGTGGGAATGAAGCCACCACCTCTCAAAGGTAACCCCGCCGCAAAAGCATGAGCTAAAAAGAACATATACCGCAAGGATAGGACCAGCTCAATCTCAAGAATGGAAGAGAACCCGTACCTGCCATATGGTCACACTCTCGAAGGAAGGGCATAAGGCTATGGATGACCATTTCAGGTGCTTCGTAAATGAAGACGAGGATGAGGTGACCTCAGAATTTCCACCGGCACCAAAAGAGCTGGAAGACGGGATACACACCATGATGGACAATCTAAAGATAATTGACTTAGGGACAGAAGACGATCCGAGGCCAACATTCGTCAGTGAGCTGCTATCTAGAAAACAGGTAGCCATGTTAAAGGATGTGCTCATGCAGTATAAAGACTGCTTCGTATGGAACTATTCGGAGATGCCGGGATTAGATCCTAAAGTAGTAGTACATAAACTGGCCATATCGTCGGATGTAAAGCCAGTCAAATAGGCGCCAAGAAGAATGCGGCTCGAACTTGAGATGTGTATCAACGCTGAAGTAAAGAAACTAATCGACTTTGGCTTCATCTAAGAAGTTCAATATCCCGACTGGATCGCTAACATCGTTCCGGTGATGAAGAAAAATAGGACGGTGCGCATCTATGTGGACTTTCAGGACCTCAATAAAGCTTGCCCGAAGGATGACTTTCCAGTACCCGTTACCGAGCTGATGATCGATAACACGTCTACCCATGGGGTCTTCTCCTTTATGGATGGATTTTCAGGATACAACCAAATAAAAATGCATCCTGAAGACCAAAAGCATACTGCATTCCGGACTCCGCTAGGCATATTCTGCTATAAAGTGATTCCCTTCGGTCTAAAGAACGCCGGCGCTACCTACCAGAGGGCCATGACAAAGATATTTGATGGTCTCATTCATGAGGTTGTTGAATGCTACATCGACGATCTTGTGGTGAAAAGCAAATAATATGAGGAACATTGGGAACACCTAAATATAGTGTTCTAACGTCTTCGGAAATACAATCTGAAGATGAATTCTCTAAAATGCGCGTTTGGAGTCTCCTCAGGAAAATTCCTGGGATTCATCATACGACACCGGGGTATCTAAATTGACCCTTCAAAGATTAAGGCGATTATGGGAATGCCCACGCCAAGGACTCTCAAGCAATTGCGATCCCTTCAAGGAAAGCTCGTGTATATCCGACGGTTCATAGCTAACCTGTCAGGAAAATGCCATCCCTACAGTCATCTAATGAAGAAGGGGACCTCGTTCGTCTGGGATCAAAAGTGCCAAAACGCACTAGATGAAATCAAACAGTATTTACAAAATCCGTCAGTACCGACCGCTCCGGTGAAGGGAAAACCCCTCATCCTGTACACAACAGCCCTTGAGGGTTCTCTAGGCGCGTTATGGGCATAGGAGAACGACCAGGGAAAGGAAAGAGCTCTATACTATTTGAGCCGAGTTCTTCTGGGGGCAGAAAACAACTACTCCCCCATCGAAAAGCATTTTCTGGCACTAATCTTCGCGATAACGAAGCTCAGACACTACGCCTTGGCACATGAGATACATCTTATATCAAAGGTGGATCCTCTCAAATATCTAATGTCAAAGGCCATACTAACGGGAAGGCTCGCCAAATGGGCCTTCCTCCTGATGGAGTTCTCGATAACGTATCGGCCTCTCAAAGCAGTGAAAGGCCAGGCCATCGCCGACTTTCTTGCAGAGCATCCGATACTAGCCGACTCCCCTCCTAAATTGTGAGTTGCAGGATGAACATGCATTCGACGCCATCGAAGGAGACAAGGAGGAAAATGATTCTCGATGGGAACTTTACTTTGATGGAGCATCGTCCATAAAGAGACGAAAGCAAAACACCCCCATAATCAAAGCCGGGGTGGGCCTTGTCTTCGTGACTCCACAAGGAAGGATAACGCGTTACGCCCTTTCCTTAACGGAGCCGAGGACTAATAACGAAGCTGAATATGAAGTTTTGATAGCAGGTCTCGAGATCGCTGTCGACATGGGAATCAAAGACCTCCTCATATATGGAGACTCCCAGCTGATCGTTAGCCAAGTAAACGACGACTATCAGACGTGTAAGCCAGAGCTGATAACGTACGGCGAAAGAGTACAGCAACTGCTGATACAAATCCTCTCCTACATCCTGAAGAGTATGCTGCGTGCAGAAAATAGCAAGGTGGATACATTGTCCAAGCTGGCCAAGGAATTGGCCGACGAAGATCTCGATGACGTAAGGATCATTGTGCAAAACCGCAGGGTTTTCGCGCCAGTAGAAATATCTTCGGAGGATTTAACAGGGCCATCTGAAGGAAAAGAAACGATCAAACAAGCAACCCTCCAAATAAAGGATGAAGAAAAGGTCAAGGATTGGAGGGAAGTTTTCATAGACTACTTCAAATCCCAGCGAACGCCCAAAAATGCGTCATCTAGACATCATCTTATGAAAAGAGCTCTGTCTTTTGCCTTTGTCAATGATACTTTATACAAGAGATCGTTTGACTGCCTATGGCTAAGATGCCTGGGACCAGAAGAAGCAAACAGAGTCGTCTAAGAAACTCATGATGAACTCTGCGGTTCTCATCAAGCTGGGCCAAAAATGAAGCTGAAGATCAAAAGAATGGATTATTATTGGCCCACAATGATTCAGGACTGCCTTGAATATGCGAGGCAGTGTCACTCATGCCAAATTCATGGGGACTTCATCCACCAGCATCTAAACCAGCTACACCCAACAGTAGCTAGCTGGCCATTCGAAATGTGGGCAACCGATATAATCGGCCCCTTTGAACCAGCATCATCCAAAGACACCGGTTCATACTGGCAACGACCGACTACTTTTCCAAGTGGGCAGAAGCAGTACCACTAAGGGAAGTGAAGATGGAGAATATCCTCCATTTTATCAGGACACATGTCATCTATCGATTCGGCACTCCGCGACGTATTATCTCGGATAATGAACCAGCTTATAGAAGTCATAAATCAGTCGCTTCGCACTGCAACATAAAATAGATTGGATATACTTTTCGGTCTACAATCCTCATGCCAACAGTCTAGCTGAAGCTTTCAACAAGACCCTGGCGAAGATTATAAAGAAAATGGTGTCCAGAAACAAAAAAGACTGGCACGAAAGGCTGCATGAAGCTCTCTGGGCGTACCGAACGACATTCAAAACATCAACGAATACAACACCATACACGTTGGTATTCGGCACGGAAGTAGTGCTTCCCCTGGAAGTGGAACTCCCTTCTCTACGAGTAGCGGTTCGATATGAGCTAACAGATAAAGAAAATGCTCATCTCCGGCTTGAGGGGCTCGACGCCCTCGACGAAACTCACCTTATAGCACGACAAAACCTAGAAGCTTATAAGGCAATGATGGCGCGGTCATATGAAAATTTGACTAGGCCAAGAACATTCTGCCAAGGCGAACTCGTGCTAGTCGTCAAAAGACCTATGATCCCAATCGTGCAAAACAGGGGAAATTCGAGCCGAACTATGAAGGCCTGTACATCATAGAAAAGGTCTACCATATGCATGGTAAAAGACCCTTTTGGCCAATAAACGGCCGATTCCTCAAAAAAATACTACGCCTAACGGGTTACGACCTAGCTCAATGATAGATGACGATACTTGTGTTCGCTCGCTATCTTCTCGAGTTAGAACCCTAAAAGTAGTATTCAAAAGATCCGTCGCCTCGAAAATGGCGATAATGGACCGAAAAGTTCCTAAACTAGAAATTCCGACTCAAATACGGCGACAAAGGACCGAGATGTCTTTAAACTAAAACTTCGCCTCAAATAGCGAAAACGGACCAAAATGTCCTTAAACTAAAATTTCGCCTTAAACACGACACATCGTACCAAATACGGCGATATCCACCCTTGAGATCTATATTGCAATTGAAGCCTCAACGACGAAGGTTGCAACTCAAGTCTTCTTGGCTGCACAGCTACTCCAGCGGTGAATTCACCCCCACATCCCACTGGCAAACAATTGGGTCACGTAAAAAAAAATGGTATGTCCACAAGCAAAACGAGCACGGATGAAAACCCGAAAGGACGCCGTAAGTAAAAACGGTAGAATTACCGGCGAGCTTGTGAAAACCCGGAAGGGCGCAATCTCGTAAAACTTTCACTTACGAGATCCTCTCGACTCGTAAGGAGAGCTCCCCTACCCTTATGAGATCCTCACGGCTCATAGAATTCGAAAGTCTTAGGTTACAGGGATCTAAACCTGTTCTTAAGACGTCATATCCCCCAAGTTTCCCTATAAGTGGTCCAATATTGACCCTTATATACAATCCACGGGCATAAATAAACACTCTCTCACCAAGTTCCACCAATGACAATAAATATCCTCATATGGTGAACGACACTTGTAAATCCTCCCGACTTATGAGGAGAAAACGCTATTGTAAGATCCTTATAACTTGCAAGAGAAAATACAACTTAGGAGTCCTCACGACTTCTAAGGAGAACATACACCTACGAGATCCTCACGACTCGTAGGGAGAAATACCTTTCTGAGACCCTTACGGCTCATAAAGTCAAAAAGCCTTAGTCGACAGGATCCTAACCCTATTTGCTAAGCCATATTTGTTCAAATCGATAAAGGCAAATGATGATTCGCTCCAGGAAACATTCCAGTTGTAGCGATGCTGATGTCTAAACAGGTGTCAAACTCCAAGTCCTTTCACAGCAAATGGTGATTCACTCCTGACAACATTCCAGTCATAGCAATGCTCATGCCAAGGTTGGTATCAAATCCCAAACCGGCAATAAAAACAGCAGCGAGTAGTAAACAGAAATATGCATATGGAATAGCCGAAATGATGGGGCAACTCGCAATAAAAATCAGCGAGTAAAAATATGCATATAAAAACAGCTAAAATGTTTGGGCAACTCGCAATAAAAAGCAGCGAGTAAAAAATAAAAGAAAATAGCCGAAATGTTTGGGCAACTCGCAATAAAAACAGCTAGTAAAAAAATAAAAGAAAATATCCGAAATGATTGGGCACCGCGAAAATAACCGAAATGATTGGGCAATCGCAACTTTCGTGATATCAAAAGCTGAAAAGATAGAGCATCACGGAAAGAAATAAAAAAAATGAAAACGGAACTTTTTTGCCCTGCATGTGAGTCTACACCGACCCTTGTATACAATCCATGGACATAAATGAAAGAAAGGGAACCATATTTTCCCACCAAGCAC
Organism: Agapanthus africanus; assembly: GCA_030015575.1. Lineage (NCBI taxonomy): Eukaryota > Viridiplantae > Streptophyta > Magnoliopsida > Asparagales > Amaryllidaceae > Agapanthus > Agapanthus africanus. The sequence goes on along the minus strand of CM057337.1, from coordinate 878,796,397 downwards.
CGTCAAAGGGAGAGCCGGATCTTGCTGGCAACATCTACAACATAGAAATCAGCTCGACGTTCTTCTCATTCCAGCAGGATACAGACGCAACGTTATCAAAGATCCAAGAATCAAATCAAAAAAGCAGGAGTAACGACAAAATCCCAGCTCCAGCTCGACGTTCCTTCTCGATGTAGACGTAATGTCAATAAAGACCCAAGGGTCGAACAAAGTGGAGCAACGGCAAATTCCTAGCTCCAGCCCGACATTCCTCCTCAATGCAGATGCAACGTCATCAAAGACCCAAGGGTCCAATAAAAAACGGAGTGACGACAAAATCTTAGCTCCAGCCTGATGTTCCTTCTCGGTGCAGACATGACGTCAACAAAGCTCCAACGAGTCAAATCAAATTAGAGCAATGGCAAACTCCTTGCTCTAAGTCTTGACGGTTCATATACAACCTAAAGGCTCCCCCGGCGTACCTTCTCATTCCATCAGAGTGCAGACGTGACGTCAACAAGGCTCCAAATAGCCAAATAAAAAAGGAGTAATGGAAAAATCCTAGCTCCAAGTCTTGACGGTACGTATACATCCTAAAGACTACTTCGGCGTACCTTCTCATTCCATCAGGGTGCAGACGTGACGTCAACAAAGCTCCAACGAGCAAAATCAAATTGGAGCAAAGGCATATTCCTTGTTCCGGACTTCAACTGCAATACATACAGCATAGAGGTCCTACAGATGTCTGCCCTACTTCACCAAAGAAATGACACGGCATCGTAAAACAAAAGCAACAGCATATTCCCAGCTTCAGGGTCTCGACGGCAATTTATATAAAACCTAAGAGACTATTGAAGATCATCTAACATCAACGCGGAGTGGTTATGACTCATCAGGGCTCCAAATTGAGCCTAACCTCAAGTAAAAAGCGACATGACAAATTCCTAACGCTTGCCCTTTCGACGGTCATATAGCCTAAGGAGATTACTTGAAGATGTCTTGTCCAGCCCCCGAAGGGATCAGAGACACGACAGTCACGGGGCTATCGAACAACGGCTTAAAGACTGCATATCGAGAAATATATCAGCCATCGCGATGGTACCATGGACCAAAGCCCTAGTACCACAAAACCTAACGGACCTTTGTCGCAAAGAATGGAGGTTATCTATATATAACGTTAGGACAAGTTTGCCTGTAAACCCCAGGGAGGTAAACTAAACAAACTCTGAAATGAGTACATAAACTAGAGACTCCGAAATGAGTGAATAAACTACAAACTCCGAAATAAGTATATAAACTAGAGATCCGAAATGAGTGAATAAACTACTAACTCCGAAATAAGTACATAAACTAGTGACTCCAAATTGAGTGAATAAACTACAAACTCCGAAATGAGTACATAAACTAGAAACTCCGGAATGAGTGAATAAATTACAAACTCCGAAATGAGTACATAAACTAGAAACTCCGAAACGAGTGAATAAACTACAAACTCCAAATTGAGTACATAAACTAGAAACTCCGAAACGAGTGGATAAACTACAAACATTGAAATATGTACATAAACTATTTAGCGCCAGATTAAGACATCAAGAAACAGAAAAGTGCAACCTATGGGCCTCAGGGCTCAGAACTACAGAAGTGAGATCCGAGTTAACAATAGATGAAGACATTTGTGTTCGCTCGCTATCTTCTTAAATTGAAATTCTAAAAAGCTACAAAACCTCGAGACCAACCACATGCTATGCAGGGCAGTAGGAAGAACATTTGATTCATACCCATTTAAGAGCTCATTTACATCTACATACGTACTTGAATGAAAATAGTGTTCAGAGCTTGCTGATTTATATATGCGTGAGAAGGATTAGTGCATGACACGAGCATGACAGTGGCGTTTGCACTTATCAAAAATCCCTAAGGGTAAAGTATAAAGCTCATGCGCAGATGCAAGACGCACACATGAATATGCGATGAAGATGAAACATTCAACAGCCAAAAGAAATACATTTAAATAAACATCCTACTCTATAGGGAAGAGATCACCAAATATGGGATCAGAGATACAGGGGTTAACAAAACAATAAACAAAATTCTCTAACTTCCTATCTTCCTTCTCCACCATGTAGAAGCGGCGATCTTCGCGAGGAGTCGTTCTCCATCGGTCAGTGCCATGCTCATCAGCAAAAGCAGACATGATGGCTTGATGAGCCCATATCTGGCTTAGCAATTGAACCGAACGATCCCTCAGAGGCTGGGTAATCAAATGTGCCTCATGGAAGCACTTGATCTTATCCTCTTCCGCGTCGAGAATCGCCGGAGTCATCTCCGCCAGATGAAGGGGGATGTCAGCAAGCACGGATAGGAAAATCATCTGGAGCCAAATGGAGCCTATAGGAAGAGGAGAGCCCCTATGAGCCAGCAGCTCGTACATCACCGTGTCACATTGGTCATCGGTTAGAAGGGGATCTGCCAACCGCGCAGCAAAACGAGGAATGATCTCCTCGATAGGTACTTCCCATGGTTGCCGACGAGCATGAGGATGATTGCAAGCCATAACACTTGGTTTTTTGTTAAAAAAAGGGGTTACCCTAAGGTCTGAATGGTTCTCTCTTTATGAAGAAGGAAGAAGACACGGCTTCAGATTATAAAGAGAAGCATTCAATTCCAGGCACAGAAAATTATATGCATGGTGGAACTATTTCCAAGGCCTGGAAAAAGGGCATGGGAAAAGAAAAGAGTTGACTCATAGGAATCAGAGCAAGAAGGTGAAAGGATTCCAGTGCTTCACGTGCGTGTCACATGAGCGCTGGCATCTTAAAATCAGTGATAGCTCATCACACGCATACCATGCGGGCGCCAGCGCCAATCCTTAGAACCCATGGCAGTGCCTTATGAGCATAACACGTGGGCACCGGCACTAATATTTTTATATGTATATATGAGTAACTACTACTTCACGTGAGGCACATATGAGTAGTGGTATAAAAGAAGGGGAATTTTTATCATTCATACTTCAGAAAATTTATGCATGGGTGATTAAAATAAACAACATCATCAAAATTTTTACAGTGTTTCTCACGAATACAAGCGTCGGGATCCCCGCTGATATTGTATGTCCTCTGGTAGGCAGATATTATCGCCGTCTATTGGAAGACGCAATGCAAAACATCAACAAGATCATCTCTTCACTTCTTTGAGATCAGGCACATCAGATATACTGAATGCACCTTGTCTTCAGCATCATCAAGTGCCTCGAGCGGCATAGTCTCGCAAGTTCAGGAAGTGCTTCCCAAATTGACCCCATGATGATTTTCAAAAGAGCAGAACGGCGGGGAAGTAATCGATCGTTGTAATCGTCAAAGCAACGCATCACCTCAGCGCATTGGGTATCCGTAAACTCCTGGCCTTGGATGCAAATGTGTTCATTAAAGATAATCTCGTCAAGATTATACAGATAAGAAGCCATAGCATCTGAAAAGAAAAATCAACAAAAGGTTAGCGATCAAAATATCAAGATTATTACAATCTAAAAGAAAAAACAGTGGTTCTAATTCCCCATCAATAAGGATTCTTATTTAATGAGAAAATCTCATTGAACTATGGAGTTAAACTCCTTCGAGAAATGTGTTCTACAAACAGATTTCAAATTTGCCAAAAAAGGATCCTAAATGGAAAATAAGAAATGGAATAAAATTCCTAAAAGAATTTCTTTAAGAGAAATTTTTCTCAGAGCCATGCTCTGTAGAACAATGGGATAAAATCCCAGAAATCTGCTCAGAAAATGGAATTAAATTCCAAAGATTCTCAAATATCGGTGATAGGGAAAACCCTAAGAGGATAACTAACAATCTTCAAGACCCCAAAATTTACTTAAAAGAAAAAGTTTTTAGATCTCTAAGAGATCAGTTCAAGAAAAGAGCAGAGCTCTATTGATGGATTTAAAATCCAAGGCAAGAACGAAAAGGGTTTTCTAAGAGGTGAATGCCGTTCATGATTCTTACCCAAAAGAAGTGTTTGCAGAGTTTAACTCTGAAATGCTAGGACAGAGAACTAAGCTCTGGAAGGAGAATTAAATTCTCAAGAAAAGAATTAGAGAGAAAAATGAAGAAACAGTGAATAGTCTAATAAGCCAAATACCTCTTTTATAAGACGTGATGGGAGCGGTTCATCTTCCCGTTCCTCTGGGCAATCCAACGGCTGTAAGGGTGGACAACGTCGCACTTACATGCAAGCCACGTGAGAGCAACGCTAGGGGGAATTTGTTCCCTCATATATAAAAAAAGAAAAAAAATAAGAAAGAAAAGAAGAAAATTCCTCACTGTTCAAGTCTCACATGAGTGCTTATATGCAAAACATATGGGCGCTGCATAAGCCTCACGTGTTAAACACATGAGCACCTATATGCAAAACATATGGGCACCGCATAAGCCTCACGTGTTAAACACGTGAGCGACTATATGCAAAGCATATAGGCACTGCAATTAAAACAAATGGGCTAAAAGAGCCACACGTGTTAAAAACATGAGCGCCTATATGTAAAGCATATAGGCGCTGCATTTAAATAATTGGCAGGCCAAATAGGTCTTACGTGTTAAACACGTGAGTTTTCTTGCTGCATTCTAATGCAAGATAAAATTAAATTCTATATGGGAAATATTTTCCTGATCTTTCTAATATAGAAAGATTTTTCTCTAATAGAGAATCTTGGATTTAAAATCCAATTATGATAAAATATCACCAAATGAACTATCTGATAGAATTAAATTTTATGTTGAAATATTTTCTCGATCTTTCTCAAACTAGAAAGATCTTCTCTGTTAAGCAGAGGACCTTTGGAACAACGATCCAATGGTGATTATAAAATCACCCACCGACCATCTGATGGAATAAAATTCTATCCTAGGAAAAATATTTCCTAATCTTATTAAATAAACAAGAAAACTTCTCTGTTGAACAGAGAACCATTGGATTAAAAATCCAACGGTGAATAAAATTCACCAATTGATCCAAAAGATCACTTTGGATTGATCATGATCTCTCAATCAGAAATTCTCGTAAGAAGTTTTTTTCTCTTCTCTTATAAATAGGAGCAAGGAGATTAAGGATGGACACACGGAGAGAGTTCAAAAAAAAGAAGAAGAAGAGAGAGAACTTGACACAAGCTTCTGCAAAAAAGAGTACAATGAGATCTTAAGAAAACAAGAGAATTTAATTCTCAAAAAAGAAAATTTTCCTCATTGAAACCAAAGGTAAAAAAAAACAGAGATCATATTGTCTCTCTTTTACCTATCTAAGGGTTTAACCCTTCATTTAAGAATTCGGTTCTTTCTCCGGTTGAGATTTGTAGAAGCAAAACTCCCCACAAGTTGAGAATTTAATTCTCATCGGAAAGATTTTGCTCTGCAGATTCAAAACCTAGGGGAAAAGAATTAAGTTATAAAAAAAGGAGGAGAGAAGAAGAACGAGAACATATAGGAATTTAATTCCTCCAAAAATTAGGGTTTAACCCTCTATATAAAGATCTCAGTTCTTCCATAAAAAAACAGTGATGATGATCCAAGATCTTCAAAACCAGAATCGTTAGTGTTTAGCTTTATTTTGAAGCCTCACGTGTTTCCCGCGTGAGTGCTTCAAACAAACAAATAAAACAACTAAAACTGCCTTACGTGTTTCCCACGTGAGTGTTAAAGCACCCCAGTATCAAAAAAGGAGCAGTCACGTGTTTTGCACGAGAATGTTAGCTAAGTGCTTAGCAATTCTGTAAAAAAGAAGGGGAGATAAAACTCAAAGGGCAGTGCCCATATTTGGATGCCTCACGTGTGTCATGTGGGCGCCACAAAACTCTAGTGTTTAACACTAATTCAGTGCCCACGTGAAACGCACGTGGGCACTGTATGCCTTAGTGCTTAGCACTGTTGGGTAATTATGGAAACCCAATCTCAGCCTAAATTGGCTAAGTTTCCTGAGATTAAACCTCTTTAATTCCAAAACAACCGAGCCCATATTGCTCGTGTTTTCCCAAACCGACCTTAGTCTCAAAAATGACTAGTGGTCTCCCATTGATGATATCCCAAATGATATTCATTTCATATCTCCTAAGATAATTTTAGTCTCAAACATGACTAATATTTCTTAGGTCTACAACAGCCCCCCTTTTCCCCCTCAAATATGGGATTTGGTTTAAGGGTATATCTTTTCACATCTCTGATACATGTTGTAATTTCTCAACGTCTTCAGAGAGGTGGCGGGTCCCGACGACCAACAACTTCTTTCGTTGATACACTTCCAAATTGACGTGCATGCTTCAAATCGGATCATTCCCCAAATTGGGCACATTCCATATCTCCATGGTTCACTTCGCCACGTAACAAATACACGTGCGCGCAAGATGAATAATGGACCGAAATGTCCTTAAACTAATATTCGCCCTCAAACATGGCGACAAAGGACTGAAACGTCCTTAAACTAACGTTTTGCCTCAAACATGGTGATAATGGACCGCGATGTCTTTAAACTAAAATAATCGAGCCCAAATTCTCATATATTTAAATTGATCTTAGTCACAAACCAGATTAACGATCCTTAAATCAAACTAAACCCAAATCTAAGAATATACAGATTTGGATTAATCCACTCCCTACGGGCGACGACATAAATTAGTCTCCGTATATAATCCACGGGCAACCCAAAATAGAACAAACACAACACGACATGATTGTTAGGATATGTGCGTGTTCAAGTTCTAGTTTAAATACCGCAATCAAGACGGTTTCGCTTGTAGCTAGCCTGTTGAGTACGGGTCGTCCGCAGGGAGATGGGAGTCTTTTTCAAAGTGTTTTAACGAGTTAAGTCCTGTTTTCAGATTTTGTTATGGTTATCTAAGTGTTAAGTTGATATTTAAAGAGAGCTTGTTAGGGTTAGGATTAGGTTAGTTTGAGTTAGGAGTCTCCACATCTTTCGTTGCCCCTCTTAATATCGGTGTTACGGTAATCGGCAACAACGGGGATTAGCATGACTAGGAAGGACTTTGCGAGTATAAGCTAGGCTTTCCAACGCATAAGTCTTCCTTTTGGTGCTTGTCCGTCCGTTCTTGGCTCTTATCCATAACCTCCGGTTAATTCAACCACAACCGGTCTCACTACGGAATCACCGCTATCATGTAGGATAGGGTGCCGTAAGGAGCGGATTGTGGTTCAATTAACGGGAGTCGATTTAAGTTGTTGGGCAAGAAAAGAGTGAGAGAGATTTCCTTCTCTCAAACTTTCCTTATCCTACCCTAACAAGTATAAAACTACTCACACTTCATGATAAGGAAAAACAAAACAAAACAAAAGAGGAAGATAGAAAGAGGGAGATTAGAAGAATACGACTAACTATTTGCGACCTCACCTTGGCGAGGATCGAGCGTAAGTATCATTGTCGTATGAATGATAAAGAAAAAGAGAGAAGAACGAAACAACAAGGAAATAACAACAACTACTTAACAATTAAAATTACAACAAGTAAAGAAAGAGCAAGACAAGCATGATAATAAAATGATCTTCTTTATTTACCATTCCTCCCTCACAAAGCTCACTACAAGTTTAATGGAGAAGAGATGAGAAGAAGAAGAACATGTGAACTAAAACCTAGAAAAAGAAAATACAAGAATGGACCCTTTCCTTCACAAAGTTCTGGGCTATTTATAGGCCAAAAAATGAAAACCTAGGGCAACCATCAGAACACCTGTACAATGACCAAAATACCCCCCAAAAATTCTGCAGGTGCGGCGCCAGTACGGCCGCGGATCCGCGGCCTGGACCCCACTTTGGCCGCGGATCCGCGGCCTTCTTGATGAATTGGAACTTGGTATTTTTTGTGGCACCCTGTTTTGATGTACTCTTCTCTATGGTACATGTGTTTTCTCAATTTGGCTCCACGATTTCTCCAGAATTTCTGTTGAGGGAAAGGTGGACTTTTTGTCAAGATTTTGTCATGATTGCCTCGAGCTCCGCGTAGATCTCTTGGATTTTGTGCTACCATTGAGCCTTGTGCATGAGAATGACATTGATTTGACATTTTGTCTTCCTAAACTGGTATCTGGCAACATACGGATGAAGAGCGGAGACCGTGTTTTGTCTGTGGTTGGCAGGAACCCGGATTTTATCGTGTTTTCCATGAATTTCACCGTTTTAGAACCGAGAACCTGTATCCTGCAATTGACTAGCAAACACGGCTCAAGAGTATCTACCGATATGCAATGTGACAAAAATTGGGCGGTATGAAAATGCAAAAATCTGATATGAACAAACACCCCCAAACTTATCATTTGCTCGTCCCGAGCAAAGCCCATTTATTCACAAAAAATTTCCTAACCTCACTTTCGCAGGGAACGCGATTGCACTGAGCATGTACAACAAGCCGTTAAACCTCTAGGTGTCCCCAGTAGGAGGAGTGTTGTCTCCTGAGGGTTTTCAGCGGATACTACCCACAAAATCCGGTCAAGTTGGTTTTGCAAAATAACTAAGATTCAAACCCTAAAGTTTTGTTTTAGAAAATAACAATTCTATAATCCTAAGTCTAGACTATCGAACCTTTATTTTTCACACCTCGCTTCTTATTTAACTACAGATTTTATATGTCTTTACGTGCAGTGCAAATAGTGTCGTTAAGTTCCCGAAAGGTCGAATAAAGTCATCATGTCGTACAATAAATCCCAGATAACAATTTAAAAAGGATCACATAAGTTTTATAAAGAGTTAAGCATTTTTCAAGTTTCGTTTTCCAGTAAGGTTTCAACTTCAGAATTTCTATCTTCCATAACAGGAAACTAAGTCGTATTTTTCACTCCACCTTTTTCTTGTTTTCATTTCATACACACTTCTATGAACGTGCAATAGTCTTTATCATAGAATAAAACCTTCATATCTCCGCTAAAATTTTTATAAAAGCCTGTCTTTTATCAAGATTATTCTCACACAAAGAACCGTTAGGAATTTTAACTCGGAGAGAACACTTGCTTGACTTTGTTTTAAAACTGGACTTTCTAGGCTTCTTAGCGAGCTTTGGGCCAATGCATCCAAACCAGCTGGTTTTAGGGCATTAGGTGTAGAAACACCCCAGCGGACTTAATTACTCAAGTTACCTAGGTCCAACAAAAGACAGTTTGGCGTGAAAATCAGATGATTTAATACGAACGGAGATATAACCGGCAGTTCAATTATTTTTTTTGGATAAAAGACGTGTTTAGTGAGTTTGGTGTGTAATCATTCCAATCAAGTTTCCGATGGGTTATTTTTCAGACTTAGCTCCAATTACGGCATCAATAACATTCCTTCATGTTCGCTTTACTTCATAAACTATTCTTGACATTACTTATTTCAGAACAAACCTATTTGATCCTTAGAAAATCATTTATCTGTTTAAAAGTTTAAACATGAAAGACTTGTCATCTAATTCCCAAAATCTTACGACACGTGTAGTGTGATGTAAAGACGTATATCAGCTATAGTTAACTTCAAAGGAGAGTTATCTTTCAGGTTTTCAAAATCCAAACATAAGATTTAGTTATTCCTATTTTTTCAAACAAAAATCGTCGAATGTTGAATCAGAGTTCTTCCATAAGCTAACTTGACAAAAAAGTTTTTATATTTTTAGAAAATTTTCAGATTTTTATGGATTTGATATGCAGATGCAAAATATACATATGAATGCGAAGGTAAGAAATGCGTACCGAGCGTACCCCCAAACTTAAACTGGACAGTGTCCTCACTGTCATTGCATGAAGAGATCATTTGAAGGGTCAAAATTGTCGGTTAGCGATACTCAAATTTTTATTTGTTTTTGTTTTTCAAAGAAAAGAAAAAGAATATACACAAATATATACAAAATGGTTTGTACATACCCCCAAACTTATTTGGAACAGTGTCCGCTGTTCTTGGCTGGATAACCGAAGTTTGGAGGTAGGCAGAGGAAGATCATTCAGGGTAAACCGGCTCCTGTAAGAACAGGAGCTCCTCTGTTGGATCGGCGCTAAGGTACGGTTTGCATCGGTGTCCGTTTACCTTGAAGAGTGAACCGTCCTTTGGATTTTCCAAATCCACAGCGCCCTGCGGATACACATTCCGCACAAAATACGGCCCTTTCCAGCGAGATCTGAGCTTTCCAGGATGGAAGTGAAGTCGGGTGTCGTAAAGCAATACCTGCTGACCAGGTACGAAGGTTTTGCGTAAAAGGTGTTTATCGTGAAACACCTTCGTTCGTTTCTTAACAACAACCGCGTTATCGTAAGCCTCATCCCTAAGCTCGTTCAGTTCGTTCAACTGCAGTTTCCGATGGCTGCCCGCATCCTCAAGAGACAGATTCAGCTCCTTTATCGCCCAAAATGCGTGATGCTCGATTTCGACAGGAAGGTGGCAGGCTTTTCCGTACACAAGCCGATAGGGAGACATGCCAAGGTCGGTCTTATAAGCGGTTCTAAATGCCCAAAGGGCATCAGTGAGTTTCAGAGACCAATCCTTACGGTTCTTGGAAACCGTCTTCTCCAGTATCTGCTTGATTTGCCGATTTGAAACTTCGGCCTGCCTGCAGGTTTGGGGGTGGTAGGGCATAGAGAGCTTATGATTAATGGAGTATTTCCGCATCAAGGCCTCGAAAGTCCTATTGCAGAAATGACTTCCATTGTCGCTAATGATCGCTCGGGGGTGCCCAAACTGGGAGAAAATGTTTTCTTTAAGGAACCTAACGACAACCTTGTTGTCGTTAGTTCGGCTGGGCACAGCCTCGACCCATTAGAGACGTAATCAACAGCTAGAAGGATGTACAAGTTCCCGAAAGAGCTGGGAAACGGCCCCATGAAATCTATCCCCCAAACATCGAAAATCTCCACAACCAAGATCGGTTGGAGCGGCATCTCGTTCCTCCGGGATATCCGGCCCATGTGTTGGCACCGGGAGCAAGTCTTGCAATAGTCGTGAGCGTCTTTGAAAAGTTGTGGCCAGTAGAAACCACATTGCAAGATCTTCTCAGCTGTCTTTCTGGGCCCAAAATGCCCGCCACATGCTTGATCGTGGCAAAATGACAGCACACTCTTGAATTCCTCATCAGGGACACACCGACGAATAATCTGGTCGGGACAGTACTTGAACAAGTAGGGTTCGTCCCAGTAAAAGTGTTTTACTTGGGATAAGAAGCGAAGTCTGTCCTGACGTGACCATTCGGTCGGTAGTAATCCCGTGGCCAAATAGTTCACAATATCTGCGAACCAGGGTTCGCACGATACTGTCAAGAGTTGTTCATCCGGGAAAACGTCGTTGATCGGAATCGGAAGCGAAGGCGAAGAAGGAAGTCGTGAGAGATGGTCGGCAACCACATTTTCACATCCTCATTTGTCCTTAATGACAAGGTCAAACTCTTGAAGCAAGAGGATCCAACGGATTAACCGAGATTTGGCATCTTTCTTCGCAAAAAGATGGCACAGAGCAGAGTGGTCAGTGTAGACAATGACTGGAGAGCCGATGAGGTAGGGCCTGAACTTTTCTAAAGCAAATACAACAGCTAAGAATTCCTTCTCAGTTGTTGTATAGTTGAGTTGGGCGTCGTTCAGGGTTCGGCTCGCATAATAGATTACGTGCGGCATCTTGTTGATGTGCTGTCCAAGGACAGCACCGATGGCAAAGTCGGATGCATCGCACATAATCTCGAATGGGTGCGTCCAGTCAGGAGAAGAAAGAACGGGAGCAGAAGTGAGTGAGCGTTTCACTGACTCGAAGGCAGTCACACAGCTCGAGTTGAAGTCGAAAGGCGTATCCTTGGCCAGCAAAAGAGTCAAGGGCCTAGCAATCTTGCTAAAGTCCTTGATAAACCGTCTATAGAAACCGGCATGGCCAAGGAAGGCTCGGATATCTCTGACGCATTGGGGAGGAGGCAGATTGGAAATGACCTCAATCTTTGCTTTGTCAACCTCTATGCCATTTTTCGAGATGATATGTCCTAAGACAATACCTTCGCGCACCATGAAGTGGCATTTCTCCCAGTTCAAAGTGAGATTCTTGTCCTTACATCGGGTAAGGACAGCGTCAAGATGCAGCAAACACTCGCTGAAGGAATCGCCGAAGATGGAGAAGTCATCCATGAAAATCTCCAGAAATTTTTCCACCATGTCCGAGAAAATACCCATCATACACCGCTGGAAGGTAGCGGGCGCATTGCATAACCCAAAGGGCATGCGTCGATATGCAAACGTGCCGAAAGGACAAGTGAATGTGGTCTTGTCCTGGTCTTTTTCGGCGATGGGAATTTGATTATAGCCGGAGTAGCCATCAAGAAAGCAGTAGTACTCATGTCCGGCCAATCGTTCGAGCATCTGGTCAATGAAGGGTAGCGGAAAGTGGTCTTTCCGCGTTGCGGCGTTGAGTTTTCTGTAATCAATGCAAACTCGCCACCCAGTTTGGGTGCGAGTAGGGATTAACTCATTCGCCTCGTTGGTTATGACCGTGATGCCCGACTTCTTGGGGACAACGTGAATGGGGCTAACCCACTGGCTATCAGAGATAGGGTAAATGATACCACTATCTAGATATTTGACGATCTCCTTCTTCACAGCCTCCTTCATGACTGGATTAAGACGTCTTTGTGGATCCCGGGCTGGTTTGGCATCATCCATCAGATGAATGTGATGCTCAACGATCAGGGGACTAATCCCCTTGATGTCCGCCATGGACCAGCCAAAAGCTTGCCTGTTGCTGTGCAAGACCGCGAGAAGGGCTTTCTCTTGCTCTGGAGCTAGAGAAGCCGAAATGATGACAGGGAGGGTCTCGTTCTCACCTAAGTAAGCATACTTAAGGTGAGACGGCAACGGCTTGAGTTCGAGCGTTGGATGTGAAATGATGGAAGGCAAGACTGGTGCACAGGTCTCGAACTCAAAGGACTCCAGCAAAGGTTCAAAACGAGTGTAGGCAACCGAGTCGGATGGTTCAGGTAACTCATCCGGAAAGTCGAAGGATTCAAACTCGGGTTGTGCGCGGCTAAGATCGTTCAAGAATGTGAAACACTCGTATTCGTTGTCGGGCGCAGAAACAGCAGCAGGTTCGAAGAGAAACGTACTAGTGGCGTCAAGATTATCGTGTTCAAACAGAAACTCCTCGAATTCACACTCTTCGGGGGTGATCTCCTGGATCGAGCAGACGTCCAGTATATGAGCATTAGGTTCGGCGGGCTGATTCCCCAACCTAAAAATGTTGAGTTCAATCGTCATATTTCCAAAAGAGAGGTTCATTGAACCATTGCGACAATTGATTACAGCATTTGAGGTTGCGAGAAATGGGCGACCGAGTATCACCGGAATTTGATTCCGGGGGTTAGCTACAGGCTGTGTATCTAAGACAATGAAGTCGACGGGGAATATGAAGTCCCCGACTCTTATTAACACATCCTCTAGCTCACCCCTAGGATGGGTGATCGATCGGTCGGCCATCTGGAGAGTGCAGTGTGTGGGTTTCAGCTCTCCGACGCCTAATTGCTCGTATACTGAATACGGAAGCAAGTTAACACTGGCACCAATATCTAATAGTGCGCGGTTGATGTTCTTATCCCCAATAGTAATTGAAATCGTAGGACAGCCAGGGTCCTTCCGTTTTTGTGGTAAAGATTGGGTAAGGGCATCACTCACAGCACTAGCCAAGAAAACTTTCTTGGGTACCTGAGACTTCCTCTCTTTCGTGCACAAGTCCTTTAAGATTTTCGCGTAAGATGGGACTTGTTGGACAGCATCTAAAAGAGGAATGTTAATGTTAACTTGCTTGAATAACTCCAAAATCTTCTCCATTTGTGGATTTTGTTTGTTAGACTTCAACCGGTTTGGAAATGGAACATTTTGAAAATTGGTTGAGTCTAATGCTGGAGGAGGAGATTTTGGAGTTGGAACGGATCCCAGAATAGGTGGTTTCGTGGAGTGAGAAGTGGGTCCGTTCAGAGCAGAAGAAGAGGAAGGAGAGCCTGTTGAAGAATGGAGAATAGGCTCAGAAGACGAAGAAGAAGAAGAAGAAGAAGAAGAAGTGGCCGGGGTGTCATCGTTGATTCGCTTGCCAATGTTGTTTTGCAGCATCCTTCCCGATCTCAGTGTAGTCACGACACTCACATTATGGTTTTGTTGTTCAAGAGCAACATGTGCATTATGTGGGTGACCGGGATTTGGAAGTGGCTGGGACGGGAGCTTCCCCTTCTCTCGCTCGCTCAAGGCCGCGTTCAGCTGTGCAATCTGGGCCTCGATGGTCTTGATGCTTTGCCCGTGTGCGGCAGTGTGTTGCACTAAGGATTGAATCGAAGACTGGATGTTGGCGGTGGATTGAGTCGATTGTTTAACAAACGCCTCCAGACTTCGCTCGAGCGAGGAAACCTTATCGTTGTTTGACGGAACAAAGTTGTTTGGTGGAAAAGAGTTGTTCGGTGCAAAGTTGTTCGTCTGGTTTTGGAAAGGTTGGGGTTGGAAGGGCTGCTGATATTGATGCTGAGTTTGTTGTGGCGCTTGTTGTTGCGGAGGAAGGGCCCTTTGGAAATTCTTGCCCTGGAATTGATTCTGATTCTGATTCCAGGCGAAATTGGGGTGGTTCCTCCAACCGGGATTATAGGTGGAAGAGTATGGATCATTCCTCGGTCTTTGCTGGAAGGCAGCATTAACCTGATCCTGTCCTTGCGAGGGTGGATTGTAAGGACACTCTTCAGTCAAGTGGGAAGGATCGGAACAACAAGCGCAGATGGTACGAAGGGGGAGAACAGGGGTGGGGGCAGGAGCAGAAAATTTGCTCTCTATTGCTTCAAGCTTTCGTGTTATTGCAGCCATTTCAGCTTTCATCGCAATAGAGACATCGAGTTGGTGGATTCCTACCCTAGACTGACCGGTAGAAGTGGAGGTAGAAGAAGAAGAAGTCGGTCTGGTGCTCTCCCACTGTAGCGTTTGCTCCGCAAGATCGTCAAAGAACTGCCACGCTTCCTCGTCAGATTTTGATAGGAAGTGGCCCTGACAGATGGTCTCCAGCAACTGCTTCGTTGCTGGGTTCAGTCCCTCGTATAAGGTTTGGCAAAGTTGCCATTTCTCTATACCGTGGTGAGGACACTGAACAAGAAGGTCTTTGTACCGGTCAAAGCACTTCCAGAAGGGTTCAGAAGGAAGCTGGGAGAATTGGTTGATTTCATTTCGAATTCTTGCGGTCTTATGATTAGGATAGAATTTTTTCAGAAACGCTTTAACAAACTCATCCCAGCTGGTGATTGAGTGGGAAGCGGTGCTATATAGCCATTTTTCAGCGAGGTCGCATAAAGTGAACGGAATGACCCGTAGACGTATAGCATCGTCCGACAGCTGGGTGGTTTTCATCATGGCACAGACATTTTGAAATTTGTTGATGAAGATATAGGCATCTTCAGATTCAAGCCCATGAAAACGTGGAAGCATGTTGATGAAATGGGGCTTAATTTCAAAGTTGTCCCCATTGGCCGGAGGAAGAGAAAGGCAGGTGGGAAGTGCAGAACGGGTGGGGTAGAAACGATCCTGGAGCGCGATTCGCTGCGGCGCTACAACAGGCGGAGGTGGTGGGAGATTGGTCTCCGTAGGAGGTGGAGCCAATCCAGGGGTGGTCAAAGAGATGTTCGGATTAAATCCCGACATCGCGGAAGAAGAGGTTGGTGAAGGTGAAGGTGAAGATGTATGAACAGAATTCCGGTCAACGTCGGAGTTGGCCGGCAAAGGAAGGGGTGAAAGAGGAGTGGACGGAGTATCGACTTCGGAGTCGATCGCGTAGTCGGTCGCGACTAACGTAACGCGGACTAGACGGGCGCTAGTGTCCCGAGTCCAAGCGGACATACACTAAACGAGTTTAGTATAGTCAAAGCGAAGAAGATGAGGGTAAGAAAACGTCAATGGAGAAAGGCGATGGGTGGTGGGTGAAAATGGATTTGGCGACAAAAGGGCAAGTTTTTATAAAAGTTTTTGATTTTTTTTTTTAAGAAAGAGATTTACAGAAATATGTACGGAAATACGGCTTAAGCAATCACAAACAAGATATGCACAATCACACCTAGATCTAGGGTAACCCAGGTCTACTAGACCTGCTCCTGAACTTGATTGTCGAAGTTAAACAATGTCGAGAAACGGGCTTAAAAATACACTGATCACGAGGCCAGGTAAGTGCAGAGATAAGGGGAGGTTGTCCAACGCTTTCGCGAAGTTCCTTAATTAAATAACCCTTTCTCTTTCGGCGGTTGCGCCTTTAACACTTTCCTAGACACCCCGTAAACAATATACGGTTAAGCGAGGTTCTAAACACGGTTTATCTTCTCCTAATGAGCGCGAAGTCCTTAGGGCTGAAGTCTAGTATTTTTTAATTTACAATGGACAATGCATATGCTTTAGTGATTTTTGGGGTCCTGGGAAGGGTGATGAAATCCCCACCCAATCTGGATTGGTTTCAAGCCCCTTAAGTCCGTATTAAAGAATGCAAAACAGTAACAAATCAACTGCAAACAATTTTTATTTGCGGCGCAAAGAATCCTGCACAAGAACAGTTTATTAGAGGGGGGAGAAGAATTTGCGTAA
Source organism: Agapanthus africanus (assembly GCA_030015575.1). Lineage (NCBI taxonomy): Eukaryota > Viridiplantae > Streptophyta > Magnoliopsida > Asparagales > Amaryllidaceae > Agapanthus > Agapanthus africanus. The sequence continues at coordinate 878,779,848 of CM057337.1, read as the reverse complement.
AGAAGGCTGCAGGAAACACAGTTCAGTGGAGTTCAGAGGAGTGGAGAGAGGCAGAGGGACTTACAGAGAGAATTTGGCAGCCCAAGGGCACCAAGTGGCCGCGGATCCGCGGCCTAAGCCCTCTATTGCCGCGGATCCACGGCAGGAATGAGGAATTGGGGCTTCGTTTTTCTGTGGTGACCTCCTGTTGGTGTCTTCTGCCTGTCTGGATGTGTGGAATTCTGATATGCTCACTGTATATGCTCCAGATTTTTACAGTAGACCGGATACTTCGTTTTTGTCCGTCGCGGTGTAGCCGCGAACTGTGGGTCTATCTTCCCACGTCTTTGGCACTGTACTTGAACTCCGTATGTTCAACGTCCTTGGCGTCGATCTTGAACTTCGTATTTTCCTGCACACTTGCACAAAAACTAATCAATAATAACAAGATGGTTTCTTTTACAAAGTATATTTTTTTTTTCGTTTTTTTTATACTTACAAATTAACCCAAAATTACACAAAGAAATAAACTACCGTCTCCCCGGCAACGGCGCCATTTGATTGTTAGGATATGTGCGTGTTCAAGTTCTAGTTTAAATACCGCAATCAAGACGGTTTCGCTTGTAGCTAGCCGGTTGAGTACGGGTCGTCCGCAGGGAGATGGGAGTCTTTTTCAAAGTGTTTTAACGAGTTAAGTCCTGTTTTCAGATTTTGTTGTGGTTATCTAAGTGTTAAGTTGATATTTAAAGAGAGCTTGTTAGGGTTAGGATTAGGTTAGTTTGAGTTAGGAGTCTCCACATCTTTCGTTGCCCCTCTTAATATCGGTGTTACGGTAATCGGCAACAACGGGGATTAGCACGACTAGGAAGGACTTTGCGAGTATAAGCTAGGCTTTCCAACGCATAAGTCTTCCTTTTGGTGCTTGTCCGTCCGTTCTTGGCTCTTATCCATAACCTCCGGTTAATTCAACCACAACCGGTCTCACTACGGAATCACCGCTATCATGTAGGATAGGGTGCCGTAAGGAGCGGATTGTGGTTCAATTAACGGGAGTCGATTTAAGTTGTTGGGCAAGGAAAGAGTGAGAGAGATTTCCTTCTCTCAAACTTTCCTTATCCTACCCTAACAAGTATAAAACTACTCACACTTCATGATAAGGAAAAACAAAACAAAACAAAAGAGGAAGATAGAAAGAGGGAGATTAGAAGAATACGACTAACTATTTACGACCTCACCTTGGCGAGGATCGAGCGTAAGTATCATTGTCGTATGAATGATAAAGAAAAAGAGAGAAGAACGAAACAACAAGGAAATAACAACAACTACTTAACAATTAAAATTACAACAAGTAAAGAAAGAGCAAGACAAGCATGATAATAAAATGATCTTCTTTATTTACCATTCCTCCCTCACAAAGCTCACTACAAGTTTAATGGAGAAGAGATGAGAAGAAGAAGAACATGTGAACTAAAACCTAGAAAAAGAAAATACAAGAATGGACCCTTTCCTTCACAAAGTTCTGGGCTATTTATAGGCCAAAAAATGAAAACCTAGGGCAACCATCAGAAGACCTGTACAATGACCAAAATACCCCCCAAAAATTCTGCAGGTGCGGCGCCAGTACGGCCGCGGATCCGCGGCCTGGACCCCACTTTGGCCGCGGATCCGCGGCCTTCTTGATGAATTGGAACTTGGTATTTTTGGTGGCACCCTGTTTTGATATACTCTTCTCTATGGTACATGTGTTTTCTTAATTTGGCTCCACGATTTCTCCAGAATTTCTGTTGAGGGAAAGGTGGACTTTTTGTCAAGATTTTGTCATGATTGCCTCGAGCTCCGCGTAGATCTCTTGGATTTTGTGCTACCATTGAGCCTTGTGCATGAGAATGACATTGATTTGACATTTTGTCTTCCTAAACTGGTATCTGGCAACATACGGATGAAGAGCGGAGACCGTGTTTTGTCTGTGGTTGGCAGGAACCCGGATTTTGTCGTGTTTTCCATGAATTTCACCGTTTTAGAACCGAGAACCTGTATCCTGCAATTGACTAGCAAACACGGCTCAAGAGTATCTACCGATATGCAATGTGACAAAAATTGGGCGGTATGAAAATGCAAAAATCTGATATGAACACGACACGAAATGAACATCCGGAGTATGAGAAAGTGGTTATCGCAATGCGGTAACGTAATTAACCGCAGGGGCTTGCATCTGCAGGGAAAAGCGTCCCCACAATCAAAACCCCCTCATAAACGAGGGTAATCTGACGAAGTCCGCTACAACAGCCGCATCCGTCGAAACCTCCGATACACGGTGCCATAAATGAACTTGGTGTTTTCGGAGAGGTGGAAGGATAAATCCAAATAGCATCTACCTCCAGGACTCAGGCAAGACGATCTATCCCAGTTCGTCTCTATTTCCGGCGGTGAATAGTGGATCGTCTTTAATCAGGAAGATTACAACCAAGCTTGTTCCCTCACCACTAGGAGCTTAGCTTGGAGTCCAACTACAAATTTTGAGCACTTGAAGATGCTACAAAGGTTGTTGTTCTAAACTACAACTTGTAGTATTAGTTTTTGTTACAAGTTCTAATCTTTAGCATGTATCCTTCATGTTTGGAACTAATGCTCTCTATTATTTTTTGAAAACCCTATTATACTATGTTTAAAATTCATACTAGGGAGCATGAGTTCCATCATATAGTACCAGAGTCGGTCTAAAGACTTGAACTTGTTTGTAGTAGCCAAAATATTTCATTAACCCATTTTAGTGAAAACTAGTTTTGAAAGTTTACATGAAAAGCTCTCATTTTTGCTTAAGCTGGAGTCCAGGATTCTTGGTTCAGACCAAGAGTTTATTGTAGGTTCATGATGCCCCAAATACCATCCTATTGTGCTCGGTTCGGGCCTGATTCGGGGCCAAACCGAGGCTGATTTAGCCGCGAACCGAGTCCGATTTGGCCGCTAATCGGGGGCTGAATCAGCCACTAGCCCCAATTCGGGGCTGTTCCAGGGTTGATTCAGCCCTAATACGGGTATGTTTCGGTCTTTGATTCGACCCCGTTTTGAGGCCGAATCAAGGCTCAAATAGTGTGGGGGTTATCCGGGGTTCTATTTCATGCAAAAATGAGGGGATTTTCATTGTCGGGGTGCACTTGAAGTTCAAGGCATTGGAATTTCGAGCGTACCGTCTCTCGGGTTAATGTAGTTTGGTTATGGATTTGCGTTTCTATAGTTGTGAGTATCATTGAGTGGCAAAACTTCATCTAATTGGTATATGTATCAATTAGAAGAGGTTACGGATTTAATACTTGCATTGCGATATTCTGTGATGATATTTGGTTATGGTTAAGTTGGATTGTCGCAATGAATAGCCCGGTGTATTGTATTAGATGTTCTGTGATGATGTTGATATATATTCATTATTGCAGGGCGAGTGTCCGACTTGTGGACTACCGTCACTGCAAATATTTATATTCTTTTATTAGGACGTGTCCAGGTAGCGGACGTAATCGCCTTGTATATTTTCATTACATATATCTAAGTTTTACCCACGGAGAAGTGCTCGAGTAACCGGGTTCTAGGAGGCAATGGGTGGCCATCTTAAGGAGATGAGATCGGATCATTCCATTCTAGAATTGGTAGGGTTACTCGCCGCACTTTAGAGATTAGGATAGATCCGTGGAGGGGTGCTCAAGTTCACCGAATTTTTGAAGTGTCGGGTGGCCCACTTACGTTGCTAAGTGAGGGTTGCTTCACTTCTAAAATGGGAAGGTGGCTTTTCTCACTCGTAGGGGTCTAGGGTCTGATAGTATGTCTATCCACGCGACTAGGGAAAATTACATTTCATGTTCAGCTCGATTGAAATGTAATATTCCTAGTTTATCTATTTTTCCATAATGTATTGCGTCTGCTGCTTGTGATGTTTGTATGTGTTTACACACACACACACACACACACACACACACACACATATTAAACGCTATATATGTTTTGCATCCGCTCTAGTCCTACCCCCACCCTGCCGTAAGTTAAGTAACCTTACGGTGAAGACTCGAGGCCTTATGATGAATGCAGATGGTATATATGTGTGTTTTATTTTTATTTCTTCTGGTGTGATAGGATTTAAATGATGAGACCGCATTAATTTTGATTAATGCAAAGAAATATACCTAAAAAATAATGTTGTGGGAATCACTTTTGCAAACTATAGCCGTAGTCCCATGCTTCGTATAAAGGTATTCTGCCAGGAATATCATGCACCTCATTCGATGAGAGAAGAGCCTTGATCCCTTCACACGGATTTCACTCTTAAGAAAAAGTTTACGTTCCTAAAAAACACTCGGTTTTCTTCAAAACCACTCGTTTTAAAAGTGGAGCCTAAACCACTCATTTTCAAACCCACTCGGTTCCTTTAACGAGATCAAGTTCATTACGTTAAAGGTTTTTCATCAAAAACCAGTCGCAGGTCTCCGTCATTTTCTATGAGTGGTGGTTAGTATTCATGCTGCGTTTGTTGGCTCAGTCAAGACGTAGTGTACGGTAGCCAAGTAGTACTTGTTTGAAGCATTAGATGCGATTGATTTGGAAAATTGTATGAATATGTTGGATCAGTCAAGGGCTCATGCAGATGGGTTTGATACAATCAAGGTAATGACGGGTTGAACTTGACTAGGACCCTTTGATTTGTTGGCTCAGTCAAGATCACTAGGGTCCCAGGGGCAAAAACCACATCGGGAGTTTCAAATATAAGGGAAACTTACTAGCGTTTTCATACCTTTTGGAGTTTGGTAATTTTGGTTGGGTTTGTTCAAGGTTATCACACGATGATAGTTGGGTCCCGATCGTACTGTGAGTAATTGTTACTTCCCGGAAGAGTTTTACACTTTACAATTAGCTAATCAATTAGGTGTCTAGAAAAGTGTTAATGGAGTTACGCCTTTGCGGAAACAGGGTTTAATTTAATTAGGTCCATGCGAAAGAACGGGGAACCTCCATCAGAGTAACAACAATGACCTGATTGAACGATTAGCGAACTTGTAGGGTGCAATTAATCGCTGCTAGTTCTCTTTTTAAGGTTTGAAAGAGAATTTGAAGAAACAGTGGGAACCATATGGATTAGATAAATTAATTAACCAATATAATCTTGCAAGAGCATACGCTGAGTATTTTTTCTCTCTCTCTCCGGATAGCAACCATTCACGCCTTAATCAAGACCGAACCCGCTTCTTATACGGGGTTGGGGAACGTTGGTTCCGCTCTAACTTGTGACAACTGTCATAAGTATGGGTAAGAGATAGAGGGATGCAAGATTCCCACATGACCCTAGTGAAGAAGAAGCATTCTAATGCATCTCTTTCGGGTGTATTTGTTATTGAGAATTGCTTTTCGGTCAACCCTACCTCCTGGGTATTGGATACCGGATCGGGATCTCATATTTGTAATTTATTATAAGAACTGAGAAAAAGTAGGATGGTTGGACCTGGTGATGTCTCCCAGAGTAAGGAACGGAGCATAAGTTGATGTTGTTGCCGTCGGCAAATATTACCTGGTATTGCCAAGCGGCAATACTGTGATTTTGAACAACTGTTAATATATACCCTCTCAACTTTGCAATATCATATCCGTTTCTTTATTTGATATATTAGATAGAAATGTCATGAACATTTACCTTAATCAGGTGTTGGTTGGGGTAGGTACATTATGTAACAATATATATGTTCTAAATCAAAATACAGTCTTCAATGTACAAAACACACGCAAGAAGAAGTATTCAGAAATGAATGAAATCTTCTTATGGCATTGTGGACTTGGTCATATCATGGATATTTGGACCCGTTCGAATTTTCATCATATGAAACTTTCCAGTCTTGTCTCAAATGAAAGATGACCAAAACTCCGTTTACGGGACACAGAGAAAGAGCTACAGAGCTCTTAGGACCCATACCCAGTGATGTGTGTGGTCCAATGTCTACACATGCAAGTGGTGGGTTCTTCTACTTCATTACATTCACTTACGATCTTTCTAACTTTGGGCATGTGTATCTTTTGAAACACAAATCTGAAACATTTAAGAAATTCGGAGAATTTAAAAGCTAAGTAGAGAACCAAACCGGAAAAAGTATCAAGATCCTGCGATCTGATCGACAATATAAATACTTAAGCACGGAATTCGTTGACCATCTAAAAGAGAATGGTATTCTCTCTCTGCTTACTTCTCCGTATACATCACAGCACAACGGTGTATCGGAGCGGAGAAACCATACCCTTTTGGATATGGTTCACTCTATATGATGAGAAGTGCTGAGTTACCTATACCATTCTGAGGATATGCGCTTCAGACAGCAGCATGCCTATTGAATGATGTTCCATCCAAATCGGCGCTTAAGACTCCATATGAAATATGAACTGGAAAAAGGTAGTATCTTAAGAGAATTAAGATATGGGGTTGTAACCTATATGTTAAAATACAAAATCTGGAAAAACTTCAGGCACGTTTAGTTCTATGTATTTATGGGATATCCAAAGCAATCGCCTGGATATCAGTTCTACCATACCGAGGAACAAAAAGTGTTTGTTGCTCGCTACGCCGTCGTTTTAGAAAAGGAATTTCTTGCAAAAGAAATTAGTGGGATCATGATAGAACTGGACGAAGTTCCAGAAACACAAAATGGAACTGAGGATTTAGTGGAACAATATGATTCAATAGTCTTAAACGAACCTCAGCCACTCGGAAGATCTAGTAGGATTTTTCATCCGCCCGAGAGATAATACGGTTTTCTTATAGACAGGGATAGAGAGGATTGCATCTTGAAAGAAGATGATTCTACTAGTTTCCACCGGGCCATTTCCATTAAGGACTTTGTGAAATGGCTAGATTCTATATGATCCAAAATGGAGTCCATGTACACCAACAAAATATGGACTTTTGATGTTGCACCACCAAGGGTAAAACCCGTCGGTTGCAAGTGGATTTTCAAAAATAAGATTGGAGTAGATAGATAGGTGGAAACCTATAAGGCTAAACTTGTTGCAAAAGGATTTCGTTAAAGACCATATGTGGACTATAAAGAAACCTTTTCATCTAGCGGCTATGTTGAAATCCATTTGGATCCTACTTGCTATTGCTGCCTTTCATGACTATGAAATCTGGCTAATGGACGTAAAAACCACTTTTCTAAACGGCGCTTTAGAAGAGTGTGTTTATATGGATCAGCCAGAGAGTTTCGTAGACAGCGAGAGCAGCGAGAAGGTGTGCAAGTTGCTTAAATCCATTTATAGATTAAAACCGAAGTCTAATAACCGGACTTCCTAGCTACATGGCATCACAAAGTTAGAACATCTATATTGATGAAACCGTAAAAAAGTTTGACTTCATCAAGAACATAGATGAGACATGTATTTACAAGAAAATTGTAGGGAGAAATATCGTATTCCTAGTATTATACGTGGATGACATTCTCTTAATAGGAAATGATATTCCTATGCAACAATCGGTCAAGCTGTCCTTATCACAGAAGTTCTCCATGAAGGACCTGGGTGACGCCTTCTACATTTTGGGGATTAAGATCTATCGTGATAGATCTAAGAGAATGTTGAGATTTTCACAGTCTAGGTACATTGATACCATACTAAAGCGGTTTAGTATTGAAGATTCTAAGCGTGGTAATTTACCCGCTTGTTACAGAATCACTCTCTCCAAAAAGATGTCACCCAAGACTGATAAGGAGAGGGCTCACATGACTACTATACCCTATGCTTTGGCAGTAGGTTCTATAATGTATGCAATGTTATATATCAGACCAGATGTGGCTTACACACTTAGCATGGTATGTAGATATCAGTCAAACCCAGGGGAGAAATACTGGATAGTTGTGAAAAATATTCTTAAGTACCTGATAAAGACTAAAGAGATGTTTCTGGTATACAGTAATGTAGACCTCCAGATGGAGACATTTACCGATTCAAGCTTCCAGAATGACAAGGCTGACATCAAGTTTATTTCATGTTATGTGTTTACTCTCAATGGATGGGCGGTCTGTTGGAAGAGTTCCAAACTGGACACCGTAGAAGACTCGTCGATGGAAGCTGAATACATTGCTGCCAACGATGCCGCAAAAGAGGCTGTCTGGTTGAGGAAGTTCATTTCTGAACTTGAGGTGATTCCGTCCATTGTTGATCCCATTACTCTGTATTGCAATAACAATGCGGCTATGGTGTTAGCAAAGGAACCACGGTCCCATCAGAAATCCATACACATCTTAAGACGGTATCACCTGGTCAGGGAGACCGTTAATCACCGGAAGATCAAGGTTCGAAGAGCAGACACAAAGGACAATACGACGGATCCACTCACCAAGGCCCTTCCTCAGACCCAGTTCGAGAGGCTATTTGAGATGATAGGTCTTCGATATGCCAATACATGGCCTTAGTGTAAATGGGGGTTGTTGGATATGTATGGTCTAGAGGCCATTATTGTATATTACATTTGGATGCTTGGGATATATATATGTACAGGACAGTCTTGCTCGATATGATAGTATACTATCTGGTTTTTCTTTTTCTTAACATGAGTATATGTTTTTTATATTACGTATCACTAATACATATCGATAAAGCCTATAGGATCTTTTCTTAACTACCAGTATTGTGATGGCGATCATACCCGTGGGGACTGGGTAGTCTAAAAGCACACCTTTAAATCTAGTTTGGATACACTGACGGTAATCGAACGGTCGAAATACTAGCCGATCTTTTAGAAAGACGGATTTTAAATCTAGTTTGGATTTAATATATGTAATACCCAGTTTCGTTGTACTCATTATCCGTATTTGAATGGATATGATTTTAATCCCATTTTCGCAATTTCTTTCTTCTCTTTTTCCTCTCTATTTAAATTTTACCCCAACAAATATTTTCCTATTTTTCTATTCTCTCTCTTTATTGCTTTCTTTCTTCTTATATTTTACCTTAAACCCTAGCCCTAACTCCAATTATTATCCCAAACCCTAACCTAAACCCCCGCCCACTAAACCCCAGCCCACTCTTCTTCTTCCTTTCTCCTGTTCTCTCTCCTCTCGTTATATTCCTCTCTCTCCCCCACATGTTTTAAAATCCAACGGCTCTACCCCCTCTCACCCGTGTGACCCTCTCTCTCCCAAGACCTGTGCCACCTTGTCGCCAACGGCCGCATGATCTCCGCACTGACTCCTACGATCTCCTCAACGTATCTCTACTTCAACCGAGCTCCCCTCTCTCTTCATATCCCATCTCGCTCCATTTCTCTCGCTCATTCTCACTCTCCTTCATCCTCCTTCGAACACCCACCGATGACCTCCTTGCCACCATCACCACCTTCTCCTCTCAAACACTTGAGCTTCTTTCCCGTTCAAACCATAACCGAAACCCATCACCTCGTTGCAACACCGCCTCCTAACGCCGACTGCAGCCGCAGACCTCGCCTCCACCGGTGACCACCAACCTCCTCGCCTCCACCATTGACCACCACCACAACTAACACACCCACCACCCTTCAACCTCTACACCAGCGTCGAGCCCCTCGCTGCCATCGCCTCCTTCACCGCCGAGCCCATCATTGAGCTCCACCGTCGGCCGACCCCAGCATTGCCTCCGACCCCCTCGACGATCACTACGACTCCCTTCTCCTCCTACAGCAAATGAGCTACCCGCCTTCACTGCTTACTTCCGAGCTTCTACTTCCCCTTTCCCAATCCCACTTGGTGCCGCTGCTCTGGCAACCTGCTCCTTGGACCCACCGCCGAGCTCAGCCACTACCTCACTTCTTCCTACAAAGGTCAAGGCCGAGCTCATAACCCCGTAGCGAGCCCAATCGAGCTTCGCGACCACCGATGACGCTGCAGCCACCATCTCATGCCAGTCCGGTGCTACCGCATCACTTGGACCATGCCACGATCGTGCCTCTGCTGTGCTCGGCTCGTGCTTGCTTCGTGCCTAGCACCAAACCACCCTCGTTCCCACTCCTGTTTCAAGACGTGCCACACCCGTACCACGTACCGAGCCAAGACCATGCCCAGTACCATATCATGCCCGCGTCCAGTACCGAGTCACTACGCATAGTGCACGCGCCACGCACTGTGTCCAGTATCGCACCGTCTTGTGTGTCGAGACAAATCCTGCACGTTGTGTCGTTTCTATATCAGTGACCGAAGGCAAGTGAAACCCCACTTGCTTCTACATGCTATATACTTATAATTATGTTAATCGTAAGTTATCACTTGCTTCTACATGCTATAGAAACCCCACTTGTTAGTCCGTGATGGTTAGCTGTTACCGTATATTATTCGTAAGTTATCACCGTATCGTTATGAAAAGCCCTAATAATCTAGGATAATAGTTTGAGTGTAGTAGAATTCGAATCTCTCATTAACATCAGAATTGTAAGCATTTGACACTATTTCTATGTGTTAGAGAAAACCGACTTTAATTCGATAATTCTCGATATTGTGTGTCGTTCGTTCGATGTGGAGAACTAAACTTAAAACCCATCAATCTTGCTCAACCCTTTTACCCATATCTCCTCTTACTACTTACAAATGTCGCGTAGAAAACTAAACTCAAAATGATGTAGTATCGCATGTGTAACAACGCCCCAAAGAGGCAATGCCAATTCTAGTTTTGCTGTACATGTCGAGAAGTTAAATTGATATAAATTTATATACATACCGGAATGTAATTTTCTATGGCTCATATCGAAGCTAACTCGATAAGCTATAACTCCCTATAGTTTATCATTCTATATTGATAAATCACAGCAAAGAAAACTGACTTGGAATGCGGCTCTGGACTGCAGTCCAGAGCAGCATTCCATTTTGACACCTGACTTTAAGTAAATGTGTAGTGCTGTATGAACATGGAATTATGTGAAACCCTATACCGTTTTAAATTTAATCTTTTTATCTAACTATAGGTTTTAGTTTCGTTTGATTTTACTATCGTTTGATATTTTAATTGCAATTTAAACTGTCGAAGTGTACTGCAGTCCCAAGCAGGGACAGAACGGATGCCCTGACCTTGAATAGAATGTATCTTCCAGCACATAGTAGATATTGTCAATCTGTCTGGTGCATTGGAAACCTAATTAAAATATATAAATTTTACTCAATTGTACTATTGCCTAATTATGATCCCAACAGGATGAAAAATGTGTTACGAATTGGACTTTCAGTTCAGCAACTGAATTTCCAGTGATGAAAACATAAAATGAAAAGACCGCATCTCGCAAACCTAAAACCCGATTGACCTGGAACCAATTTTGTTAGATTTCTGTTTGAGTTTCCTTTTTACCTAATTTGTAACATTTTGTCTAAATATGATCGTGTAGATTAATATATTTTTCTGAAATCATAAGGTGTATTGTGTTCCATATCGCATTCGACTTGTTATGTTGCATGATTCTTGTATTTTACCCGAGGGTGATACCTTTAGTGAAAGCGAACGTTTATAGTGATTTTAGCGAACCTTACATTGTCGAACTTGAGTAATATTGGATTAGTTGTGTCAAGTACGCCAACGATAAGGGATTGATTCGTGAAAGTGAACAGTGCAATGAAAGTGAATAAGACCGTGATTTGGCGCGTGCTTGTACACAAATAGTCCTATACGTATAGTTATTGTGACCTGGGAAAATAGGGGAAATCAAGATGGAATCGAACTTGTATTTAGAGAGCTACAGTGACTAAGAGGATGATCATTCGATATTAGCGATATTCCGTATTTTGGAAAGCGGGACGTGAAATGGTTTTGTTGGTATCAGAGTGCCAGGTTTAGGATGAAATCACAGTTTCGTCGAGGGATCCCTACACTGAGTTACACCCTAGACTTTATACTTTATTATATTGCATTTTCACTTCTTATAATCATCGTTGAATCATCCTATAATCCTTGCTTGAATCTGATTCCTTTTCTTGATAATCTTTCAGATATATGGACTCCTTAGGCAACTCCTCAGGTGCCGGTTCCTACGATCGTACGAAGAAGATCCTTAGCACACTGACGACCCTAGCACAGGCTTAGGAAAGGAAAATTGATATCTTGGTTGAGGTATTAAAGGCGGTGCAAGAGACCACAATTACTACTCTGGAGAGATCTACAGCTGTCTCCGCCACCCCTGAGGGCGCCCTCGTACCGGCTACACAGGCTAGGGCTGGTACCGTTTCTGATTTCATGAGACTTCACCCAGCGGTTTTCACAGGAGCAGCAGATCCATTGAGGCCGAGCAATGGCTCATCAACGTGGAGAATCTTTTGACGGCCTCTCAGGTCCCTGACGATGACAAAGTGAGCATGGTGAAGATCCATCTAGAGGATGAGGCTCACACATGGTGGTCCATAGAGGAAAGCCGGCTAGAGAAAACTATCGGATGGGACATGTTCTCCACATGCTTTCTAGATCACTATTTCCCGGCCACTGCCAAGGCCGAGATGGAAAAGAAAATCATCATGTTGAAGCAAAATGGACGCTCAGTGGATGACTACGCTGCAGAGTTTAACCAGTTGAGTCGCTTCGCACCATACATGGTAACTACCGAAGCTGCCAGGGCCAGACGGTTTCAGCAAGGTCTCAATATCGAGTTGTAGCAACTTACCACGTCCCTCGACATATAGACCTTCACTTAGGTGTTGAACGTTGCTCGGGTACAGAAAAGGTTGGCGGAGAAGGCCAAGGGCCAGCGATCGGTGGATAGGAAACCCCATGTAGTTCCATCACGAGCTACCATTTCCCCTCGTGGAGCCATCTCAGTTCACAGGCCGAGTGTTACGCAGATGAAGTGTACTTTCTCACCTCAGCAACCGCAGCGGAGGGCTCTAATTTGTGACTATTGCCAGAGGCCAGGGCATATGTAGAGAGATTGTCGCAGAGCCAAGGGGCAGTGTCTAATTTAAGGACCGGCGAGCACAGGGTCAGCGGGTGTCCCCAGAGATCCGAGCTACAGGAAAGGTCCGGGCAACAGCGGCCGTCGTATGACACTTCAACTCAGAGGGGTCCACCTCTGGTATCTTGGCGGCGATTATTTGATCAGAGGTAGACTGATACGAGTCGGGGTCAGGGGCGGGCTTTCACCCTGACCACCGAGCAGGTAGAGGCTAATGGAGAAATGGTTGCAGATACTCTCCTTGTTTATTTTGTACCGGCTAGAGTTCTTTTTTTTTCCCGGGTGTTTCGCATTGCTTTATTTCTGCACGGTTTGTTGACATACACTCTATACCTCACGAGCCATTAACCAAGGGTTGGAAGATACATACTGGTAACGGAATTATTGTGTCCGGCCAAGAGTGTAGGTTATGCCCTGTGGTGGTTTGTGGAAGAGAGTTTTATGCAAAATTCCTTTTGATTGGGACTGGTAAGTACGACGCCATTCTAGGGATGGATTGGTTGAGCATGTTCCATACTGTTATCAACTGCCGAGTTAGGAGTGTGAAATTTCGCATTCTTAATCATCTGGAGTTCGTGTTCGTGGGCAGTAGTGAGTCTTTAGAGCCAGCTAAGTTTCGAGCGAAGCCGAAGACCTTGATCGATATGGAGATAAACGAGAATCCAGCACTGGAAGTGGTTCAAGAGTTTCTTGATGTGTTCCCCGAAGATCTACCTGGGTTAACCCCGCCTCGCATATTAGGCTTCTCAATTGACCTGATTCCAGGGATGGCACCAGTTTCCAAGGCTTCCTACAGGATGGCGTCAGTTGAGTTGGTAGAATTAAAGAGGCAGATAAAAGATCTTCTGGACAAAGGATTTATCTGTCCAAGTGCTTCCCCGTGGGGTGCTCCTGTGTTATTGGTTAAAAAGAAGGACGGTTCCTTGCACATGTTCATCAAATACCGTGAGTTGAACAGGGTGACCGCGAAAAACAAGTATCATATTCCTCGCATCGATGACTTGTTTGATCAGCTGAGTGGTGCTCGGGTATTTTCTAAACTAGACCTTCGGTCAGGGTATCACTAAATCAGGGTCAATGCAGAGGATGTATGCAAGACGGCCTTCTGAATCCGATATGGCCATTATATGTTTCTTGTTATGCCGTTCGTTGTTACCAATGCACCCGCCATATTTATGGACTTAATGAATAGGGTTTTCTCTAAGTACTTGGACCAGTTTGTCGTTGTATTCATCGACAATATTCTAGTCTATTCTAGGAGTCGAGAGGAGCACGCCGAGCATCTACGAATTGTATTGCAGGTTCTATGGGAGGAGAAGCTCTATGCTAAGCTAAACAAGTGTGATTTTTGGCTCGACAAGGTACAATTTCTGGGGCATGTCGTTTTGAGTGACGACATTTCAGTGGATTCGGCGAAAATTGAATCTATCAAGGCCTGGCCGACCCCGAAATCGGTAGCTGAGATAAGGAGCTTCTTGGGATTGGCTGTGTATTATCGGCGGCTTGTCCAATATTTTGCCAGAGTAATAGAACCCTTGACGAAACTTACACGGAAGGAGGTGCCTTATATTCGGTCGGAGGAGTGCACCCAGGCGTTCGAGCTGTTGAAACTGAAGTTGACCACGACCCAATATTGACTGTTCCAAATAGCTCCGGTGGCTTGGTTGTTCATAGTGATGCGTCGGGAAAAGGGTTAGGCTGTGTTTTGATGCAGTACGGTCGAGTGGTGTCTTATGCCTCTCGTCAGCTGAAGACTCACAAGAAGAACTACCCTACGCATGACCTGGAGTTAGCGGCCATTGTGTTCACTTTAAAGATATGGAGGCATTACTTGCTGGACGAAAGATTAGAGGTGTACATGGATCATAAGAGTTTGAAATACGTGTTCACTCAGAAGGAGCTAAATATAAGACAGCGCAGATGGCTGGAACTGATGGCAGACTACGATATTGATCTGCAGTATCACCCAAAGAAGGTGAACGTCGTCCCTGATGCTCTTAGTCGCATGTTGTCGGCTATGTTGCTGACATGTCAGAAGGGGATTCTCGATGACCTTCAATGACTCGAGTTGGAGGAGTTACACCGAGTGTGCCCGGATAGCTCTCGTAGCTGCAAGTTTAATCAACGCTTATAGATCGCATTAAATCTGCACAGGCTGGAGACTCTCAGTTATATAAATTCAGAGGGTTAGTTGAGGCTGGTTTAAGGATGGATTTGCAGATTCACGAAGATGGTTCCCTGAGATTTGGCAGTCGGCTGTGTATTCCAAAGGGGATATTTGAGATGAAGTTCTAGGTGAGGCACACAACTCTGCTTACTCGGTGCACCCAGGAGGCACCAAGATGTATAGAGATCTGAGGCAACATTTCTGGTGAAATATAATGAAGAGAGAGATTGCTCGCTTTTTCTCCAAGTATCTGGCATGCCAACAGGTAAAAGCCGAGCATCAGAGAGTAGCTGGGTTGTTGCAACCGCTTCCAGTGCTAGAGTGGAAATGGGAGCACATCACCATGGATTTTGTGATGGAACTGCCTTAAAGTCCAAGGGGCAACAATGCTGTCTGAGTTATCGTTGATCGTCTCACAAAGGCAGCGCATTTCTTACCCTTCCGAGTAGGGCAATCGACAGAGTCGCTCACAGATAAGTATATGCAGGAGGTTGTGAGACTGCACGAAGTGCCCGTTAGTATCGTGTCCGTCGAGACACCAGGTTCATTTCTCATTTCTGGAAGAGTCTACAGGAAAGTTTGGGCACTCGTCTCAAGTTCAGCACGGCCTATCGTCCACAGACGGACAGGTAATCCGAGTGTACTATTTAGATTCTTGAGGATATGCTGAGGGCATGCATGCTTGATTTTCAGGGAACAACGGCTATCAAGATAACATCCAGATAGCACCATAAAAGGCTCTATATGGACGGAAGTGTCGATCCCCTCTTTGTTGGGATGGCGTGGGTGAACGAAGGTTGTTGGGCCTTGAGCTTATAGTGCAGACAATGAGCAAAGTTCAGACGATCAGGCAACGTATCAAGGTGGCTCAGGACCGACAGAAGAGTTGGGCAGATGCCGGCAGAAGGTTGGAGTTTGGTATTGGTGATCACGTGTTTATGAAGATATCGCCCACTCGGGGAGTGATCAGGTCTGGTAGTCGCGGGAAACTCAGTCCCCGATTCATCGGACCTTTTGAGGTGTTAGAGCGAGTAGGAGAGGTGGCTTATCGACTTGCCTTGCCTCCATCGCTAGCTGGTGTGCACAATACTTTCCACGTATATCAGTTGAGGTGCTACGTTCGGGATGACAGCAATATCCTGGACCATTCAGAGTTAACGTTGGGCACCGACCTGTCTTACGAGAAGCAGCCTACCACCATTCTCGATCGTCGGGAAAAGGTGCTAAAGAACAAGGTCATTCCCTTGGTTCGAGTTTCTTGGGGTGGTCGTTCCCTAGGAGAGGCTACCTGGGAATGCGAGGAGGACATCCGTTCATGATTTCCGCACCTATTTGAGTTGTTGTTGTTTCTTACGTTATTTTTTCGTTCTTTAAATTTCGAGGACGAAATTTTTCTTTAAGGGGGTATGACGTAATACCCAATTTCGTTATACTCATTATCCATATTTGAATGGATATGATTTTAATCCCATTTTTCCAATTTCTTTCTTCTCTCTTTCCTCTCTATTTAAATTTCCCCCCAACAAATATTTTCCTTTTTTTCTATTCTCTCTCTTTATTGTTTTCTTTCTTCTTCTATTTTACCTTAAACCCTAACTCCAATTATTATCCCAAACCTTAACCTAAACCCCTGCCCACACCCGAACCCAGCCCACTCTTCTTCTTCTTCCTCTCTCCATTCTCTCTCCTCTCGTTCTTTTCCTTTATCTCTCCCCCATGTTTTAAAATCCAACGGCACTACTCCTGTCAAGCCCCGCTTCCCAAAATACGGAATACGAGGTATGACTAGGACAACCATGCTCTTACAGTCAAGGAATAATCCCGCTGTAGTCATACTTCGGCTTTTAGCATTACATGGTAGTCATTATACAGTACTAGAGTAAAGAAAATCATAGTTCACCACTTTATTACATTATAATAAAAGAGTTCGAGATACATTTATTTTGCATAAGGAAATAACTAACCAACAAACTACAATGTACTTATAGCAAAAGGGTGGCGCAGATGTTGCGGTCTAGACCTTCGCGATCTCGAATGGCGGGTCCTGCTATAGAGCTGGGTCCATCTCGTCCTCTGAGCATGCATACTCAGGTCGTCAAGGTGACACATATAGCAATAAATATGATGGGTACAATGCTATTAAATATGAAAGGTGCAACAGAATAAAGAACATGAGAATAATGAACATCACTTGAATATGAACAGTGCGATATAAGTATCATGTCAGTAAATTAGACGATGTGTATGACACTACTTATCAGTCACGAAGTCAATGAAATCAATTGGTGGAAAGGATACTCATGTTTAACAGGGGTCGCGTGCATGCTCGAGACTACGTTCCATTGTTGCCCGGAACATAACCCTGCTGCCGTGCCGCTAGGCCCATGACCTAATGTATGTATGTATGTGTGTGTGTGTGTGTGTGTGTATCACTAATAGCGAATGATCATCCTCTAAGTCACTAGACCTTGCTAAACACAAGTTCAATTCCACCTTGATTTCCTCATTTCCCAGGTTATAGTATGTATTCAAGTATTAGATAGGTTGTGAACAAATACGTGTCGCTTTCACTTTCAATCATATTTCCATTTATCAATATGTACTTGCCACAACCCAATCACTAACACTCATATATCGACAATGCACAATAGTCGCTAGGTCTCAATGTAAACAATCACTATGCAGAAGTATAAAGCAAGCGTAAAAATAAGTAGAAATGCACTGAACAGATATTCACTACATTATGACACCCTATGTCATATGACTTGCAAAATTCATCATAAATCACATGTATAGAATCAACCAAAATAATATAAAAGGCATACGAAGTGCACTTGATTTTCTAAGAAGTAAAATTAGTTTCATGCCAATAGGATTTCAGGTTAGGGACTTATAATCATTTTAGATTAACAATAGCCTTTCTTTACTAGAAGTTATGTCCTGTTTAATGTGAAGGTGTAAGAAATGTCATTGCAGAAACTTCTGAACACGTCGATATTCTAAAATAAAAACAAAATATTAAACTACTGTGAAACTGAACGAGACAAGATCTATATGTTAGCTAACTAAATTATCTACGCGACTATATAGGATTCCGTGCATTTTCAGTTTTATGTAGGTATGTACAGGTGCTTAAATTCAGGTATCCTCATGGAATGCTGCCCCGGAATGCAGTCCAGCGCTGCATTCCCAGTCAATTCTCGTTACAGTGGCCTAACATCATTGAAGGGTAAACTTTATAGGATTCTGGTTTATCGAGTCGGCTTTGATACGAGCCATAGAACATTACATGCCAATCTGTATTGAATTTAATACATATTTTTCAACGTGACATATACGGTGCATTCCAGTTTTAGCGTCGCCTTTTGGGGGTGACTTTACTTGATTATAAACACGATATTTTGCATTAAAATTTCTACACGATATTCGTAAACAGTAAAGGGATCTAACTATCGCAAGTTCCACCATAATAAGACATGTTTTGGTTTATAGTTCGCATTAAACACTTAGGGTAGTGTTTGGTAATCGGTCGAAAACACATGATTTCCTTACCCAACAAGCAAAAATTAATTCTTATAAATTCTAAATGACATCAATACGGCTAACTAACTGAGTTGGGTTTGCTTCATTACTTGACGTTATTTAGATATATAAATATATATACCCACCCACCCACACACACACATATACACAGCTATTTATAATTATCTAACATCAGCATTAATCTATAAAATATAATAGCATGAGTAGCAAGAGATAAGATTTCTCTTGCCTTAGACGGTAGACGACAACATGGTAGTGAATGACGACGGATGGCATGGGCTCGACGCACGCACGGGTAAGGCACGACACGACAACAGTGACGAGCTTGAGTGCTCGATGAACTGCCAGGCTCATGACGGCTCGCGGCAATGGCAATGGTGTGGTGACGGCATGGGGCAGTGGGTTTGCAGTGATGGAGGCAATAGCGGTAAGGTGCAACAGTGTCATGGATCCGGCGGCTAGTGTGGCAGTGGGCTTGGGCTTGGGTGCAGTGGGTGTGGGCTCGGTGTTGGGGAGGAGAGGAGGTGGCTCCGACGATGGTGGTGTTGCTGGTGGTCGTCGGTGATAGGGATGGCCGGAGGAGAAAGGGGTCGGTGGTGCATGGTGGGGAGTCGTAGAGTCGACGGAGGTTATAGCGTGGCAGTGGGGATGGAGTTGGGTCGGCTTGGGAGCTCGAAGGTGTCGGTGGTAGCTTGAGGTGGGTTTTCGATGAGGAGGAGCTTGGAGCTCGACGGAGGAGGAAGCTCCGGTGGGTGATGGGCTGGTCACGGTGAGTGGTGTCGGGTGTTGTAGAGGCGGGGAGCTCGGGAAGGAGAGGGAGGCGATGGTGGTGAAGGAGAAAGCTGGAGGGGACGAAGAGAATGATGGCGAGGGGGAAGGAGCAAGCTGGGAAAAGAAGGATGAGGGGCTCGGCCGAGTTGTGGGTGAGGCGAGGACGTAGGGGAGCGGGTCTCACGGTGAGGACGAGAGAGGGGGAGCCGTTGGAGTGAGAAGATTTGGTAAAGGGGATCACGGGGAGATTGTTGGTGGGTAGGCACGGTCATTGCGGAGGTGGGCGTGGTCATCGCGGAGGTGGGCGCGAAGAAGGAGGAAACAAGGAGAAAGCGGGAAAGGAAAAGGGAGAAGGAGAAGAAGAGGAAGTGGGAGCGGGTCGGGTCGGGTTAGGGGTTAGGTTTATGGTTTAGATTTAGGAAATTAAAATAAAATAATAAAATATAATAAAAGTTTATATAAAATGAAAAAGTAGGAAAAAATATGGAAAGAAATACAGAAAAATATATATATGGAAACTAGGGATTTACATCATACCACCCTTACAAAAATTTCGTCCTCGAAATTAAAGAACAAAAACTACAGCACAAACAACACTACTCAAACAGGTGTGGAAAACGTGGATGGATGTCCTCCTCGCATTCCCAGGTAGACTCTACTGGAGAACGACCATCCCAAGAAACTCGAACCAAGGGAATGACCTTGTTCTTTAGCACTTTTTCCCGACGATCGAGAATGGTGGTAGGCTGCTCCTCATAAGACAGGTCGGTGCCCAACGTTAACTCTGAATGGTCCAGGATATTGTTGTCATCTCGAACGTAGTGCCTCAACTGAGATACATGGAAAGTATTGTGCACACTAGCTAGCGATGGAAGCAAGGCAAGTCGATAAGCCACCTCTCTTGCTCGCTCTAGCACCTCAAAAGGTCCGATGAATTGGGGACTGAGTTTCCCATGACTACCAAACCTGATCACTCCCTGAGTGGTCGATATCTTCATAAACACGTGGTCACCAATACCAAACTCCAACGACCTTCTGCCGGCATCTGCCCAACTCTTCTGTTGGTTTTGAGCCGCCTTGATACGTTGCCTGATCGTCTGAACTTTGCTCACTGTCTGCACTATAAGCTCAGGGCCCAACAACCTTCGTTTACCCATATCATCCCAACAAAGAGGGGATCGACACTTCCGTTCATACAAAGCCTCGAACGGTGCCATCTGGATGCCATCTTGGTAGCTGTTGTTATACAAAAACTCTACCAGATGGAGGTGAGCCTCCCAAGAACCCTGAAAATCAAGCATGCATGCCCTCAGCATATCTTCGAGCGTCTGGATCATACGCATGGATTGCCCATCCATCTGCGGATGATAGGCCGTGGTGAACTTGAGACGCGTGCCTAAACTCTCCTGTAGGCTCTACCAAAAATGGGAAATGAACCTGGTGTCTCGATCAGACACGATACTAACGGCACCTCGTGCAGTCTCACAATCTCCTGCATATATTTCTCCATGAGTGACTCCATCGATTGTCCGACTCGGAAGGGTATGAAATGCGCTGACTCCACGAGTGACTGCATATAACCTAGACAGCATTGTTTCCCCTTAGACTTCGAGGTAGTGCCGTCACGAAATCCATGGTGATGTGCTCTCATTTCCACTCTGATACTGGAATCGGTTGCAACAACCTAGCTATTCGCCGATGCTCGGCTTTCACCTGTTGGCATACCAGACACTTGGAGACAAAGCGAGCAATCTCCTTCTTCATTCTGTTTTACCAGAAGTGCTACCTTAGGTATCTGTACATCTTGGTGAACCTGGGTGCACCGAGTAAGCGGATGCCTCAGCTAGAACTTCATCCCGAATATGTTGGGTTATGAAAGTGCCCTAGCCATCAAGACGTGGCTGAATGCGGAACAAAATTTTTCAAAACCGGCGCTAGAACAACCCCAAATACGGATCGACCATAAACCCTAAAGCTAGCAATATAAAAAGGAGTACAGAATGGTTATACCGAATAATCTGTGTTCTTCGGTCTTTAGCCATCATCATAAGCTCTAAGAAGCCATCATGAACAAGCTTGGTCTCTGATCTCCCTCCATCGAAGATGATCCACCTGAGAGTCTATGAATCGAGCTCCAACCTCATTACCTAAGTAACTAGGATACCTAGTTCGCTAAACTTGATAGCATAGAGGATGTAGAATCTAATGATAGATTAATTTGTCTCCAAACACCCGACGTTTCTTAATACATGAGACTTGAAGGGTCGAGGTAGAAGAAGAAACTTGAGGATGAGAGTGTAAGGTAACTCAAGAAAAATGACTGAATAGTAACCATAATGGAGCCAACTAATAAATATCTCATGTCTCCAAAATATCTCACAACAAAACAAAAATAAAGCATGCTTGAATAGTAACCATAAGTTACTACAAAGCCATGCCATCAATTAATGCAATAAACACCTCATCCTCTCCACCTCATTAACCATTTAATCCTAAATGGTTAAAACTAAATGAGGTGGTATCTTCTAGAAGCACATTGTAATAAATTACTAGAATACCCCTCATCCGTATATACATATCTGTATCCGTATTCCGAAAAATACGAATACAAAGAGACGAAAATAATCCAACAATATAATACTAGAATCCGGCTTAAACCAAATCCACTTGTATTATCCATCCGAATCATGATACGTGCACAAGTGCACATATATGATCGAACCCTGCCGTAAAACCATACGGCCTCAATATCGTTTCACCTGAAGCAGGGAAACTCTCTGTGTGGAACTTTCAAGGCTCGTCAATACGCTGGCAGTGGGTTTAACCACAAGCACGTTAGCGGCACTAGCTGTACGTAACAGCTATCCAGGTATTGAACGAAAGGGAGGCTGACGACCAAACTCATCCTGACCCCTACCGAGCCTGTCCGTGACAATATCTGTACAGTCCGGTCTGTTCGTCTAAGAGTATCGCATATGGAGTGTAGGGGGTGAATAAAATCAGACCCCTAATAACGTGACATTTCGTGTCGGTATGAAGCCCACACTAATTGAGAAACTACTGATCCAAATCAGTAATTCTTGACTACCTTGGCCAAGGATTTCTGGTGATGGCCATCCGTGCACAACGCGACATCAACCCCCAATATCGGGAGAGATGAATCCCCGACGATCCGCTTACTGCCTCCATGTGGCTCGGGACTGTACCTAACTAAAACCTGTTTGCACGGCTCATTTAAGCCGTGGTAGGGTAGTAATAAAATCACAGTGGGAACTCACACGAGACAAATGACGATCTCAGGTCGACAGACTAACCTGCACATATGTTACCTGGGAACTGCAATCTGACAATAGGTATACTACCAACTAGCAGGTTCCCGGCGAGTCCGTCTAGTGTACTCATAACTCAATGAGCACCTGTATACTATCTTAGGTGAACAAACTAACACCAATGTCTTATGAGACCAGCCCACCACCCCTCGTCGGGGTCTCGATCAGTATGCACTAGTCTACTCTGGAGTATAGATACTCAGTCTCGAAACTCCCACGATTAGGGACATTTAAGGATGTGCTTATAGACCACCCAACTCCCACGTATATGATCGCTATCATAATGCTGGTAGTCAAGCAAGAATCCTATGTACTCTATCAACATGTAATAGTGAACTGTAATACCCCATAAGGCATGCACATGATGATAAAGACAAATCAGATACAATACTATCATTTTGAGTAAAACTGTTCTATCCGTATAGGTCCTCCCTCAATCATTGCAATCGTGTGCCTGCGATTCAATAATTGACTTGAGGGCACTATATCCAACAATCTCCCACTTGCACTTAAGGCTAATTATTGCGGTGTCGCGTACTCACAGCCCGTGTGATTCCGAACACCCAACTTCTCTACTAATCAATCTCACAAAGCTCGTTTGTGAAACTATTGCGTTCGAGAAATAGCCTCAGTGAGTGGATCCGCTCCAATATATCTATCTTTATCTCTCTATATCTCAACTTCGTGGAGAAAATCTCCCGAAATGAGCGATACACGTCTTAGAATTTGTCTGGATATCTGATGGGACCCAGTTCATAAATGAACTCCAAATCCAACAAACTTCTTAGACTGTATCATCCACTGAATTTAATCAGTATCCTGCGCCATGCCTTCCACAGTATCTGCTTGGACCACCTGTCCAACATACTATCCCTCAAAAGAGGGAAAACTATAACTCAGACAGATACTCTGTCATCCAGGTCTTCTTGGAAGCCTGAAATGATAACAGTATCCCGAAGGAGGATGCTGTTACCATATCCCAAGAACATCCACTTATGTTCATAACTGCTTACCAACGTTTCTCCAGAATTGGATTAATATATATGCTTATTGCAGCTGGTGCAAAAGCAATATCTGGTGCTGTACTTGATGTTGGAGATAGTGCCCTCAGAGTCAATTATTAGGTCACAGGTACGTGATTGTAATGATTGAGAGAGGACCTATCCCGGTAGGACAGTCTTACTCGAGATGATAGTATGCTATCTGGTTTACCTTTATCATCGTGTACTGTTTTAAGTGACATGACACGTCGCTATTACACGTTGATAGAGCCCCTAGGATTCTTGCTTGACCACCAGCAGTATGAGGGCGATCATATAAGTGGGAGCTGGGGGTCTACAAGCATATCCTTAAAAGGTCCCTAGTCGTGGGAGTTTCGAGACTGGGCATCGATACTCCATTAGTAGACTAGTGTATACAGTCGAGACCCCGACGAGGGGCGGTGGCCGGTCTCACAAGCCACTGGTGTCAGTTGGATCACCTAAGATGTATACAGGTGCTCATTGGGTTATGAGTACACCGGACAGGACTCGCCGGGAACATGCTAGTTGGTCATATACCAGACGTCAGATGGCAGTTCCCTGGTGACATGTGTGCAGGTTAGTTCATCGACCTGGGGATCGTCATTTGTCTCGTGTGAGTTCCCACTGTACTTTGATTACTACCCTACCACGGCTCAAAGGAGTCGTGCAAACAGGTTTTAGTTGGGTACAGTCCCGAGCCACATGGAGGCAGTGAGCGTATCTTCAGGGGTTCGTCTCTCCCGGTATTGGGGGTGAGGTCGTGCTGTGTCTAGGAGAGCCATTACACAAAGTCCTTGGCCAAGGCAAGGAGATTTACTGGTAGGCATTCCAGTAGTATCTCAGGGTGTTCTGGGCTACACTCCGACACGACTTGTACCGCTTTTGGGGGTCTGAATTTTACCAACCCCCTAGGCCCGCCATGCGATACTCATAGACGAACGGACCGGACTGCACGGATATTGTCACTGACAGGCTCAGTTGGGTGTCGGGGTGAGCTTCCTCATCGACGTCCCATTTAGTCAATAGCTGGTGTCCCGTCACGTATTGGCTTATACCTCTGACGTGCTAGTGGTTAAATCCACAGCCATAGTATTGACGAGTCTTTAGAGTCCACCACACTTTCAGTTACTCAAGTTTCGGGCGAAACGCTGTAGAGGCCGTATGGAGATATGGCAAGGTCCGATCAGATACGTGCGGTATTGCACGGATCAGGATCGGACAGTTTTGTACTAGTGGCCGTATAGTTATATGGCAGGGTTTGATCTGATACGTGCGGTATTGCACGGATCAGGATCGAACGGTTTTAACTAGCCGGCTTTGGCTTAAGCTGGTCTTAGTTTAGTACAGTGTAGATTTTGTCTCATTGCATTTGTATCCGGACGGAATACAGATGCGGGTGTGTATGCACAGTATCGGGGTTTTCCTGTAATTTATTACGGGACCAGTTTTCTGGAGTTGCCAGTTTGCATTCCGTTCCGGCCGGTTTTCCTTTGTTCTTTCCCGGCCGGACTTTTTCGATGGAGGGGGTTATTTGCAGTTTTGCAAATAACAATTTGTGGGGGGGTTTCTTGCAATTGCATTGATTATGATGGCTTTCATATCATGCACCATTGACTTGCTTTTTATTGTGATTGAAAGGGTATGGGTTGAATAGTAACAAGCATGGTTGTATGTTTCTTTGTCCCTTGGATATGGTCACCTTTCTTATGCTCCTACACTCACCTCCCTTTGCATTATATGGTTTTTCCTCCACCATTCTTCTCACTTGATGATAAGTCTTTCATGGTTGTGAGAAGAAGAAGAGAGAGCTTCATTCATGAGAGTTTTCTTTCTTGATCTAGTTTTCATGCTAGAAAAATGCAAGCACCATTTTTCTAATCCTTGTTTCCTCCATCATCCTCATTAGCAACAACATAACCCCAAAGAGACAAGCATCTTCTACACTACATTCTACAGCATATCTTGAGCATGTCGAGTTGCCGGCTTCATGCTCGAGTTGCCTCGGTATTGAGGCGGGAGCCCGTAAAAGACGAAGGCGATGTGGTGCCCTTTCCGGCGAGGAGGCGACGAGGAGGAGAAGGACGGAGATCCCGCGAGGAGATCGGAGTGGAGATGAAGACCGGAGGACTTGGATCGTCGGTATACATCTCTAACCCATTCTTGTAGATAGCTTAGACTAGTTAATGGTAACGATCCCGGGTAGTAGTGCGCGGTGGTGCCGGTTTGCAAAGTCCGCAAAATTTAAGTTTTTCACCGCTTCCGCATTCCGGCGTCGGATTGACGGCCGGGGCGCCGCCGTGCACTTACACTTGACATCTTATGATTGACTCAATTGCCTAAGCAAGTGATATGCCAATCATGCAAATCCCTCTTCTCATCAGTCTAGAAGACATCTCTTTAGAGAGGGTGACTCCATCACCTATGGGTATACCACCTCGTCAGGAGTCGTCTATTCTAAAACACCTTAAAAATATTATCAAAGTACTCAAATTGGGACACTTCCCAAATCTAGATCTAAAACCATAGATCTAGTGAATAGAATCCCTGATATTTTATCCATATCCAATGTTGAGAAACACTTTATAACAACCACAGTATATAACAGATCGTAGTATAGGAATATCTCTTCCTACCAAGTGCATGTCATCTAATTACCTACGCATCACTCTCAACTACCTTCTTACCAGATCCATCTCTTATTCTGATGAAGTCAAACTGTATAACTGTCACATCAAAACTAGATGATCTATCTCTACTATACCTGCTTTAGTCTATAAATAGACATAAGCTACTTACACACTATACTTCCGCTGCTCCCACTGACTACAACAACCCTCTGGCAGAGTCATATACACGTGCATTTCTAAAGCTAGTTTAGAACGATATTATACTCATCCTCCTGCCAGACCTCATAGTTTAAAACAGCAGCAGTTGAAAGTTTGGGTAATCATAAACCTCCCTGTCACCGTCTTTGAAGATACCGAAGTACCTCCAGGATACTTGAGGTTACCCACCAAATCGGCGGGGTGGCTAATGGAATGTTGAATCCAATTGAATTTTTAGGTTCTATTAAATTTTCAGTAATTGTTTGTGTTCTGGAATCACTTCCAGTTCTACCATACTCTCACTAATGATTTCTGAAAAGAATCCATTTTACTAAAATTGTGGCGAGTCAAGAACAATATAACTATTGTTCTTCCTGATGGTAGAAAGTTAACCCTATTCAAAGCTCGGGATAACCCACAAACTGCCATTACTGAAACGTGCTTAGAATTTATCCCGATTCTGGTTTTAAGCATCAGCCGGACAACTCCATATACTTTAACATCGTTAAGATATGATCCATTCTATATCCACTATAGAAACAAAGGTATTAATTTAATTGGAACCAGATTTAAAAATCATGCAGCTGTTTCCAGTGCATATCAACCAAATAAAAGAAGGCCATACAACATTACTCATCTAGGAATACATCCTCGTATGAGTAACCTGAAAGAGAAACAAGTTCTCTAAATTATTACTTACAACGGAATACCTAACACAAGTATCTACATCTTCGATCACCATGAAGAATCCTGATACTTGCAACAAATGGTTCTCTACTTTATTCTTATACCTATTACTTCTCAAAACTTGGACCCTGTATTTCAATGAAATACTTGTCTAAAATTAGAGAAGTCAAAAGTAAAGAGAATATAGTACGAGTACCAACCCTTTGTCTTGCAACATATGGTTCTCTACTTCATTCATATACCTATAACTTCTTAAAATCCGGACCTTGTATTTCAACGAAATACTTGTCTAGAACTGGAGAAGTCATGAGTAAACAGAATATAATAAGTGTACCAACCCTTTGTCCTAACGGATATCGGACAACATACAATACTTTGTATAATTCCACTGAGTCTAATAACTCAAACCCTGTACGTTGTAGGTTGAAAAACTGTACTATGGTTAAGAAGAATTACACCGTTGTTGAATGCACCTTATCTAACCATCAACTAATATAGGTAAATGTCATAGACATAATTTCAAGAAGTTATATTCACTTTATAAAATAAACGTACAGATATATCAGTTTGAAATTGGTGCATAACGACGGATATTCAAAACCAAATATTTGCCGTCAGGCAAAACCCAGGTGATTCTCTCAAATATCACCAATTATAAAGAATTCCAATATATATAGAGGATCTAATCACCCAATTCTAAATATCTTACTCCTACTCACCATCTGTAATGCCATACAGATGTGAGAATCAAATCTGGTTAATACACACCCTGAAGTTAGAATCTAATTGGGAAAACAGTTTTCAATTAATACCGCACAGTAAATATGAACATGAAAAATGTTTCGAAGGGGTATCCGGGTATTCGTAGTAATTCCTCTTCCACCATCCTGATTCATGACAGTAACCGTACACTTTCTTGCCCTCACTGCAATCCCTTTATATGTCTTTACTTATTACCTTCTGTACACCATAGTTAGACTAATTGATTTTCTTCCATCCCTACCCTTCGGCACCAGCCTAAGGTTTGGAAGAAGACTATCCAATAAGCGCAATAGGTGTACTCTCCTAATACCAAGATCCCTCGCAACCTGAGAGAAGGTGAAGAGAAAAGACAACTGAATAATCCTTTTCTATTTCTCCCGAACCAGAATCCATCCTCGAACTGGAACAAGTTCCTTCGAGTTCGTATGTAACTATACGATGGCATATCCAAGCAATATGGATCTTCATAGTGATAAGAAGTGTTCTGGAGAAAACCAAAGTGGATGTAGGAGTGGCAGGGGTATACGCGGTTTTGTCATGAACGATAGCAGTCGCAATTTCCTTTGCCCTTATTCTAATCCCTTTATATGTCTTTACTTATTACCATCTGTACACCACACTTAGGCTAATTGGTTTTCTTCCTTCTCTACCTTTTGGCAACTGCTTATGGTTTGGAAGAAGACTATCTAATGAGTGCAATAGGTGTACTTTCCTAATCCTAGGAGCGCTCGCAACCTGAGAGAAGGTAATGATAAAAGATAACCGAATAATCCTATTCAATTTCTCCATAATTAGAATCCATCCTTGAACTGGAACAAGTTCCTTCGATTTCGTATGTAACTATATGATGGATATATCCAAGAAATGTGGATTTTCGTAGTGATATGGAGTGTTCTGAGGAAATGCAAAGGTGATATAGGAGCGGCAATTATATATGCGATTATGACTATCTAAAAGCCAAAGTGTTTTCAGAAGGTTCGGTTAACTTGGTTCATGAGTTTTAGTTTAGGGTCAGGCCATGGTCGCTACCAAAAAGAGAGAGAAAAGAAACACTCAGCATGCACTCTAACCTAGATCAGAATGGTTAATCACTTTATTTAATCAGGATGGCTCCAATTGTTTCCTCGAATTCTCATTCAAACCCTAAAAGGAGAATTAGTCAGGATCATTTAAAATCACACGAGGAGTAATTCTACTCATCAGTGGGAATCGGGATCCAACTATTATCGCATGATAACTTGATGGAAGCCACTCAAGTCCCCACACTCCAAAAGGTATGCGCATGCCTGGCAAGTTTCCTGTATATTTGAAACTCCCGATGTGGTTTTTACTCCAAGGTCCCAAGTGACCTTAACTAAAGATCAAAATGTCAAAAAGTCCTAGTCAAGTTCTACCCGTCATTATTTTGATTGCATTAGACCCACCCATACGGGCCTTGACTAAAGATCAAAATGATCGCACGACTGTCCTAACCAATCGCATTATCATGCAACGGAAAAGCATTACATAGCTACCGAATACTATGCCTCAACTAAAGATCGAAATGTGTAGCATGAATACTAAGCACTACTAATCCGAAATGATGGAGGGCTACGGCTGGTTTTTGGTGAAAAACTTTTAACGTAATGAACTTGATATCGTTGAAGGAACCGAGTGGTTTCCCAAATATATAGTGGCGCAAACTTTTGCTAAAGAGGTCACTCCCTGTGAAGGGATCTCGGCTCTTTCCTCGTCAAATGAGGTGCTGGATATTACAAACTGAACACCACAATGCAAAGCAAAATAATTGACTATAGTGTAGTTATTACGATGACGCAAATATTTGCTCAAGAGGTCACTCCTTGTGAACAGATCTCGGCTCTTACCTAGTTGAATGAGGTGATGGATATTTATAACCAAATACCGCTGTGCAAAGCAAAAGAAAATGTCTGTAATTTCCGTTTTTTAAAAAACTTGGTTCCAACAACATCACATAGGTTTGTTTTATCCTTGCATTGATCAGAATCAACGCAGTCCTATCAATTAAAACATTTCACACCAGATAAAGGAACAAAAATATAATGTACGTATATGCCATCCGCATTCGCCACTGGGCCCCGTCATCACCCGTTAGGTTACTTGACTAATGGCGGAGCGAGGGCTGGACTAGCGCGGGTGCAAAACATATACATCATCTATTAGTATATATATAAATATATATAACATTCGTCCCAGGCATGATATAAAGCAACATCATAGAATCTCAGCCAAGCAACACAAAGTGGTGGATAAGCCTGGAGTCTCGGGTTTCACTTGAGCCACAAATGAGACCCGATGTTCCCTATCGTGTGGATAGCCCGTGTAATGAGAACCTAGACCCCTGCGAGCATGGCAAGTTACCATCCAATCCCAAAAGCGAGGCAACCCCAATCAACAACGTGAATGGGCCACCCAACACTCTACAGAATCCGGTAACTTGGGCACCCCTCAGTGGGTCAACCTATACCCCTTATGAGTGCGGTGAATAGCCCGCCAATTCTAGAGTAAGGCCCCCTCCGTTTCAATGCCATGAGATGCAGGCCCATTGCCCTCTAGAACCCGGCTATTCGTGCACTCTGCCTTGAGGTAATCCTAGTATAGAAAAGAAAAGATTACAAGGGTGATATCGACCTCAATCCGGTCGTGCCCCAAACAAATAATATACAAACTGGCAGAGACGGCAGTTCACATGTCGGACGCTCGCCCCGCAATATCAAATGTACAAATGAATCTAAACTGTACCACTATCATTGTACCACTGGGTATCCACCACGACGATCCAACCACAACCACAACACAACACAGAACATCAACGTGAATGTCATGTTCGCAAACTCGTCTAAAAGACATATAGCAATTAGACGAGTTGTACCGCTCTAATGACATTCACGGCCGCAGATAGTAATGTATGTACTGAAAACTATAAACGACATTAATATAGAGACTTCGAAACACTTCGTATTGCCCCCAAACAAATGATAACATAATATCCAACCTGGGCAAAAACAAACAATACACAAAAACCAATATTCCAAAGAACAGAACACAAAAAAAATTCAAGTCCCAAATCCAATATTGGACCGGCCAGGCCGGTTTTTTCATCAATCTCGCCGCCCATAATTTGGCATTCGAGGCTCGTGTTTTGTGTGTGTTCTAGTTACTACATAAATAGCCTTCTGCAATATTTAAAAAAAAATTGAAGGCTAGAAAAATTCGACAAAAACTGGAATATTCAGGGATTGTTTCGGAGTTGTTTCGGTTTTGATACTTTAACGTTGTCTATAATAGCTAGCTAAGGGTTAATGGGCTGGCTCTGATACCATGTTGGGTTATGCAAGCGTCCTGACCATCAAACCGTGGCCGAATGCGGAACAAAAGTTTTCTAAATTGGCGCCAGAACAACCCCAATCACGGATCAACCATAAACCCTAAAGCTAGCAATATACAAAGGAGTTTAGAATGTAGGGTTACTTAGCACGACGGCAGGTTTCGGGAGGCATCGTCCATACCATTTTCAAAAAATTGCCATGCTACTTAACCTTAACCCTAGAATCTTAACTTGAGAATTAGACAATACAATATGTAAACAACTTTACATCTAAGTGAATATGGAATACAACCTTTGTAGACCGGTCCTTCACTTCAAATGCTCCGTGTAGAAGTCCCTTCACTCCAAGTAGTGGCGATCCGGACTCTCCGTAGGCTCCACTAGTCGAAATGAACGAGCTTGCACAATGATCTTCGAGGCCGAAGATGATCTAATTTGAGGAGACACCAACTCAAGCTACCTCTTCACTAATTAGGGATTAGTGAAGCTAACACCATAAACTAAATGGCTAATCTAGTAGAGAATGATGAAGTAGAAATTTTGCTTACTTTAGAATTCTTTTTCTCACTATTTTCTTCACTTCCTCAAAAACTAGAGAGCTTGGCTCTTTATGAAGATGAAGATGAAGAGATAATGTTATGAGAGTATGAATGGCAACCATGGGTGAGAAATATCTCATATAACCCTTGTAGAGACATAACCATGGCTAAAAATTAAGGTTAGGTCAATAAATATCTAATGCAAGACAAATTTAGTGGACTAAGTCAAGGGTTTCCACAAGCTTCCAAAGCTTGCAACCATGCTTAATTCCCACCAATTTATATTTGCATTAAATAAATAAAACCCTAATAATCTAATGGCATGGTATAAGTCTCATACACCCATGTAGTGTATATCATCAAGCATGACACAAAAGAAAACACAATAAATATATATCACATATATATTAAGTGTGCTAAAGTGAGAAATAGAAATGCTTAAGTGATCAAATCTTAATTAATGAAAATTAGCATATCAAATATACAATTATACATTAAATTATTAAATCAACACTTGATTTAATAATCCGGCTATATCACATATAACCGACTAATATTATATGTTTCAACTTATCGAATCAACACTTGATTCAATAACCCGGCTATATCACATATAACCGACCGATATCACATATCGCGAGAATAGAATACGGTATCACATACTCGTATTATTCCCGGTTCCGCACATATCATATATGTGCTCCTACTTCGTTTTTCCTGAGCTAGCAAACCTCTGTGTAGGACTTTAAAGACTCGTCAATACGCCGGCAGTAGGTGATGATCATATCAAGCACCCACAAGCCGTCTGCGGTACTAGCTGGATGTAACGGCTACCTGGGTATTGAGCGATTAGAAGATCAACAAGCAAGCCTTCTCATACTCCTGTAAAGCCTGTCAATAACACTACCGTAAAGTTCGGTCTCTTCGTCTGATATGTCGCATATCCGGTCTAGGGGTGGTAAACATAAGACCCCAGTAACTGATAAGTCATGCCGATGTGAGGCTCATAACGGGTCGAGAAACTACTGATAACACTTACCAGTAGATCTCCATATCAGCCCTGGCCAGGGACTTCCTGTTATAGCCAATCGAGCACTACGCAACATCAACCCTCAATACCGGGAGAGACGAATCCCCTCCTATCGCTCATTGCCTCCATATGATTCGGGACTGTACCCAAAAGCCACCGTTTTGCACGTTCTCTTGAACATGGTAAGGTGGAAATCAAAGCACAGTGGGAATCGCACAAGACTCTATGACAATCTTAGGTCTACAGACTAACCTGTACCAGTGTCACCAGAGAACTGCTATCTGACGATAGGTATAATACTAACTAGGAGTTCTCGGCGAGTCCGTTCAGTGTACCCAGTCTCCACTGAGCACCCGTATACCATCTTTGATGTCAAACACCAATGGATGTGGGATCATCCATCGCCCATCATATGGGTCAAGAAGCGTATATGCTAGTCTACTCTGGAATATCGATGCCCTGTCTTGATACACCCTCGACTAGGAACAATTATAGGATGTACTTGTGGACTACCCTGGCCCTATTAGTATGATCTCCATCATAGTCCTAGTAGTCAAGTACACATCCTAAGGGCTTTATCAACATGTGAGAGCAAGACAGTATCACAATACAAGTCTATATGTTAAGACAAAGTGCAACCAGATAGCATACTATCATATCGAGCAAGAAAGCCCTCTTTATATATGTCTAACCATCCACTATAATATACATCATATGTACAATAATGGCCTCTAGGGCATACACATAACTAATATAGAATGGTTATACCGAATGATCCGTGTCCTTCGGTATTTAACCATCATCATAAGCTCCAAGATGCCATCATGAACAAGCTTGGTCTTCCGTCTCCCTCCATCGAAGATGATCCACCTGAGAGTCTATGAATCAAGCTCCAACCTCATTGCCGAGGTAACTAGGATACCTAGTTCGCTAAACTAGATATCCTAAAGGATGTAGAATCTAATGATGGATTAATTTGTCTCCAAACACCCTAGGTTTCTCAACACATGAGACTTGAAGGGTGGAGGTAGAAGAAGAAGCTTGAGGATGAGAGTGTGAGGCAACTCAAGAAAAATGGCTAAGTATAAAAAAATGGCTAAGAGTTGTGAGCAATAATGGAGCCAATTAATAAATATCTCAAGTTTCCAAAATGTCTTTAGACTCCAAAATATCTCACAACAAAACAAAATATCAAGCATGCTTGAATAGTAACTATAAGTCACTACAAAGCCATGCCATCAATTAATGCAATAAACACCTCATCCTCTCCACCTCATTAACCATTTAATCCTAAATGGTTAAAACTAAATGAGGTAGCATCTTCTAAAAGCACCTTGTAATAATTACAAGAATACCCCTCATCCGTATATACATACACGTATCCGTATTCCGAAAAATACGAATACAAAGAGACGAAAATAATGCAACAATATAATACTAGAATCCGGCTTAAACCAAAGCCACTGGTATTATCCATCCGAATCATGATACATGCACAAGTGCACGTATATGATCGAACCCTGCCTTAAAACTATACGGCCTCAACATCGTTTCGCCCGAAGTAGGGAAACCCTCTGTATGGGACTCTAAAAACTCGTCAATACGCTGGCAGTGGGTTTAACTACAAGCACATCAGCGACACTTGCTTTACGTAACGACTACCCAGGTATTGAGCGAAAGGAAGGCCGACGAGCAAACTCATCCTGACCCCTACTGAGCCTGTCCGTGACAATATCCATACAGTCCGTTCTGTTCGTCTAAGAGTATCGCATATCGAGTCTAGGGGTGTGGATAAAGTCAGACCCCTAATAACGCGACATTTTGTGTCGGTATGAAGCCCATCACCAACTAAGAAACTACTGATCCAAATCAGTAATTCTCAACTAGCTTGGCCAAAGATTTCTGGTGATGGCCACCCATGCACAACACGACATCAACCCCCAATACCGGGAGAGATGAATCCCTGACGATTTGCTCACTGCCTTCATGTGGCTCGGGACTATATCCAACTAAAACCTGTTTGCACGACTCATTTGAGCCGTGGTAGGGTAGTAATCAAAGCACAGTGGAAATCACACGAGACAAATGACGATCTCAGGTCGACAGACTAACCTGCACACATGTTACTTAGGAACTGCTATCTGACAATAGGTATACTACCAACTAACAGGTTCCAGGCGAGTCCGTCCAGTGTACTCATAACCCAATGAGCACCTGTATACTATCTTAGGTTAACAAACTAACACCAATGGCTTGTGAGACCTAGCCACCGCCCCTTGTCGGGGTCTCAATCAGTATACACTAGTCTACTCTGGAGTATCGATGTCCAATCTCGAAACTCTCATGACTAGGGACATTTAAGGATGTGCTTATAGACCACCCTGCTCCCACGTATATGATCGCCATCATAATGCTGGTAGTCAAGCAAGAATTCTATGGGCTCTATCAGCATGTAATAGTGATCTGTAATACCCCATAAAGCATGTACATGATGATAAAGATAAACCAGATAGCATATTATCATTTTGAGTAAGACAGTTCTATCCGTATAGGTCCTCCCTCAATTATCGCAATCGCATGCCTGCGATTCAATAATTGACTTGAGGGCACTATAGCCAACATAATACCCCCCTTTGGAACATACAACCGACTGCCAAATCTTAGAGAACCATCTTCGTGAATCTGCAAATCCGTCCTCAAACCAGCCTCGACCAACCCTCTGAACTTCTGCAATTGAGAGTCTCCAGCCTGTGCGGCTTTGATGCGATCTATAAGTGACGATTGAACTTGCAACTGCCAGAGTTGTCCGGGCATACCCGGAGTAACTACCTCCAACTCGAGTCTCTGATGGTCATTGAGAATCCCCTTCTGACAAGTCAGCAACGCAGCTGACGGCCTGCGACTGAGAGCTTCAGGAACGATGTTCACCTTCCTCGGATGATACTGCAGATTAATTTTGTAGTCCTCCATCAATTCTAACCATCTGCATTGTCTCATTCAGCTCCATCTGAGTGAACACGTATTTCAAACTTTTGTGATTCGTGTACACCTCCACTCTTTCGCCTAGCAAGTAATGCCTCCAAATCTTTAAAGCGAACACAACGGCCGCTAACTCCAGGTCATGCGTGGGGGTAGTTCTTCTTATGAGTTTTCAGCGGACGAGAGGCGTAAGACACCACTCGACCATGCTGTATTAATACACAACCTAAATCTTTTTCGGATGCATCACTATGAACAACCAAGCCACTCGAGCTGTCTGGCACAATCAGGATTGGGGCCATGATCAACTTTAGTTTCAACAGCTCGAACGCTTGGGTGCATTCCTCCGACCAAACATAAGGAACCTCCTTCCGTGTGAACTTCGTCAAGGGTTCCGCTACTCTGGCGAAATCTTGGACAAACCGTCGATAATACCCAACCAATCCCAAGAAGCCCCTTATCTCTGCGATTGATTTCGGTGTTGGCCAGTCTTTGATAGATTCGATATTCGTCGGATCCACTGAAATGCCGTCACTCGAAACGACATGCCCCAGAAATTACATCTTGTCGAGCCAAAACTCGCACTTTCTTAGCTTAGCATAGAGCTTCTCTTCCCGCAGAACCTGCAATACAATTTGTAGGTGCCCGGTGTGCTCCTCTTGACTCCTCGAATAGATTAGAATGTCGTCGATGAATACGATAACAAACTGATGTAAGAACTTGGAGAAAACCCTGTTCATCAAGTCCATAAATATGGCCGGTGAATTGGTAACACCGAACGGCATCACAAGAAACTCATAGTGGCCATATCGGGTTCGGAAAGCCGTCTTGCATACATCCTCTGCCTTAACCTTGATTTAGTGATACCCTGATCGAAGATCTAGTTTAGAAAATACCCGAGCATCACCCAGCCGGTCAAACAAGTCATCGATGTGGGGAATGGGATACTTATTCTTCACGGTCACTCGGTTCAACTTCCGGGAGTCGATGCACATGCGCAAAGAACTGTCTTTCTTCTTCACAAGTAACACGGGGAAGCACTTGGATGGATAAATTCCTTGTCCAGAAGATCTTCTAGTTACTTCTTTAATTCAGCTAACTCAACCGGTGCTATTTTGTACGGTGCTTTCGAGACTGGTGATGTACCCGGAATCAAGTCGATTCAGAATACCAAGATGCGAGGAGGTGGTAGACCTGGTAAATATTCAGGGAACACATCAAGAAAATCCCGAACTATCTTTGAGGCTGGACTCTCATCAATCTCCATAGCCGTCAACACTTTCGGCTTGGCTCTAAACTTGGCTGGCTCTAAAGACTCACTTCCGCCTTTGAAAACAAACTCAGGGTGTTTGGGAATGCAGAAAGTCACTTTCCTAGCTCGGCAATCGATGATCGCATGGAAGGTACTCATCCAGTCTATCCCGAGAATTGCGTCATAGCTGCCCGTCCTGATTAAAAGGAAATTCTTATAGAATTCCCTGTCGCATACCACCACCAGACATAACCTACACTCTTGGTTGGACACATAATTCCGTTACCCGTATGTATCTCCCATCCCTTGGTCAATGGCTCATGAGGTATAGAGTGCCTGTCAACAAACCGCGTAGAAATAAAGCAATGCGAAGCACTCGAATAAAAAAGAACTCTAGCTGGTACAGAATAAACAAAGAGAGCACCTGTAACAACTTCTCTAGAAGCCTCTGCCTACTCGACGGACAGGGTGAAAGCCCGCCCCTGATTCCGACCTGTACCAGTATGCCTTTGATCGAATAACTGCTGCTGGGATACTGGAGGTAGTCCCCTCTGAGCCGAAGTGTCGTACGACGGTTGATGTTGCTTGAACCCTCCATGTAGCTCAAATCTCTGGGGACATCCGCTGACCCTGTGCTCATTGGATCCGCAAAGAAAACACTGCCCCTTAGCTCTGCGACAATCTCTTTGCATGTGCTCTAACCTGTGACAATAATCTCAAAACAGGGCCCTCCGCTGCGGCTGCTGAGGTGAGAAAGTACGCTTCATGCTGTGAACTGGGATCGCTCCATGGGAGGAACTGGTGGTTCGTGATGGAACTACGTAGGGTCTCCTATCCACCGATCGTTGGCCCTTGGCCTTCTCCGCTAATCTTTCCTATACCCGGTTAGCGTTCAACACCTAAGCGAAGGTCTGTAGGTCAAGAGACGCGATAAGCTGTTGTAGTTCAATATCGAGCCCATGCTCAAACCGTCTAGTCGTGGCGGCTTCGGTGGCTACCATGTACGGTGCGAATCGACTCAGCCGGTTAAACTCTGTGGCATAGACATCCAAAAAGCGCCCATTTTGCTGCGCCTCCCGGGCCCTCAAATGGTCGGTCGCTTCTCTAAACATGTTGAATTTCTCCTCCATCTCGGCCTTGGCAATGGTCGGAAAATAGTGATCCAGAAAACACGCGGAGAACGTGTCCCATCCGATAGGTTTCTCTAGCCGGCTTTCCTCTATGGACCACCACGTACGGGTCTCGTCCTCCAGCTGAATCTTCATCACATTCACTTGTTGGATATATATGCCCTAGAGACCATTATTTGATAGTGGATGTATTTTTACATACATACATACATACATACACACACACACACACACACACACACACACACACACACACACATATATATATATATATATATATATATATATATTCGGAGAACATTCTTGCTCGACATGATAGTATGCTATATGGTTACTCTTTATCTTGACATGTTCACTTGATCATGATTTTATTCATTTGGTACATGTTGATAAAGCCCTGAGGATATTTGCTTGACTACTGTGATTATGATGCAGATCATACTAGTGGGACATGTGTAGTTTATAAGCATATCCTGAAATGTCCCTAGTCGTGGGTGTATCGAGACGGGGCATCGATATTCCAGAAAGACTAGTGTATACAATTCTTGACCCATGTGATGGGCGATGGATGATCCCATATCCATTGGTGTTTGACACCAAGATTGTATACGGGTGCTCAGTGGTGACTGGGTACACTGGACGGACTCGCCGAGAACTCCTATATGGTATTATATCTATAGTCGGATAGCAGTTCTCTGGTGACACTGGTACAGGTTAGTCTGTAGACCCGAGATCGTCATAGAGTCTTGTGTGTTCTTCCACCGTGCTTCGATTTCCACCCTACCACGGCTCTACTGAGTCGTGCAAACAGGTGGCTTTTGGGTACAATCCCGAGACACATGGAGGCAATTAGCGATAGGAGGGGTTTCGTCTCTCCGGTATTAGGGGTTGATGTTGCATTGTGCTCGATTGGCTATATCAGCAAGTCCCTGGCCAGGGCTGATGAGATTTACTGATAAGTGTTATCAGTAGTTTCTTGATATGTTATAGGCCATACATCGGCATGACTTTTTGAGTTATTAGGGTCGACGTTGCCATCGCTAGACTCGATATGCAACATATCTGACGAAGAGACCGGATTGTACGGTAAGTGTTACCGGTTGGCTCGACAGGAGTTTTGACAGGTTCGCTTGTTATTGTTCTGCTCACTCAATACCCGGGTGGCCGTTACATTTAGCTGACCGTTTGCGGCTTCTGGGTGTTTGATATGATCATCACCTGATGCCGACGGATTGACGAGTCTTAGAGTTCCACAAAGGGGTTACCTAGCTCAGGCGAAACGATGTGGGGTGCATATGGTGATATGCGCGGGTGCTTGATTAAATGTGTGTATATGATACCACATTATAATCTGGCGTTTTCTATTGGTCGGGTCGTATGTGATATGACTGGTTTATTAAATCAATTGTTGATTTAATGTTGATGACCATTAGCCATTTTACTTATAACCTTTTCTTTATTTATTGTATGCATGAATGTATGTATGTACATATGATGATATGAATGCACACATACATGCATACATGTGTCATGGTTGATGATACATTGGTGGTGGCAATGCAAGACTTACATGGTAATATATTTAGATATTTTGTTTATTTGAGAAAAGCAAAATGGCAACATAATCATGGTTGACTATTCAACTCTTTTGAGTTGACCCAAGTCAATGGTTTCATTTGCCCATGGTTTTGTAGCCCATGGTTTTGCTTAACCTCAAGTCACAAAATATCTAGATATTTTGTAAGCAGAGTTAAGCATGAGATAATTCACTTACTCTCTTGAGATTAGTTTGAGTTATTCATTATTCACTTGATTCAAGTTTGAGCCATATCCTTCTTCCTCTCTCTCCTCAAAGCTCTCTAGGGTTCAAAAAGAAAGAGAAGAAATTAAAAAAGAAAAGGTTTTTAAGTGAGATCCAAACCCACATCACCAATCTACACTAGTCTTGCCCACTAGTATAGGTTGTTTGCATCACTTCTACTTTGTTCTAGTGAAGCAAGGAGCTTGAGCCAAGGGACTCCGTGGTGGCTCTTCGTGGACAACGAGGACTCAAGCGTACCTGTCCAAACACCGAGTTGATCTAAGGAGTCTAAGGAGGAGGTCTACAAAGGTTGTAATACTATCCTCTTAGTGTTAGAACACTAGATTTAGTATGTGATACTATTTTTGTTACCTTAAATTTCTAGTTTGATCCTATGTTAGTTTGCTTAGCACCCCAAAAAATTTAATTGTAGCATGTTTGTTGCAAGAAAAATCCTTGTAAGGTGCTAGGGAAACCCAACAGTGGTATCAGAGCCAAGTTAGAAACTTAGACGATATTAGATTAATTACGAAATCGAAACAACTCCTAATTAACAAAACAGAAACCCTGAAATAAGCTTCTCTTTCGATTTTAAAACGGGCTCGAAAATTTTTTTAAACAACTGCAGAAGCTTGTATATGATGCACTGAGAACACAGAACAAATTTGAGAACATGCTTGTATATGAAGCTTGTATATGATGCACTGAGAATATAGAAAAAATATTCGAATAATCATGCAAGTAATTCTATGGACCCTCTAGACGAACGTAACCCTAACTTGACATTATGACCATGGAACCACGGCCAAACCTTAGGGTTTGCCGTAGTCCTGTGGCGCCATAAGTGAGGCAAGGGATGACCCTTCTACGGCTGGTCCATAGACACTGTGGCACATTTTTTGGATATTTTAATTTTGCTCAAGTGTTGAGCTCTCGGGATAATTTGTGGGTGTTTGTTGATTCGATCGAAGCGTTTAACATCGTCTAGTTGTATTTGATACTTATTTCTGCGACCGTAAGTTTAGTATGTGGTGTATCGCCGGTTTCGTTGCTATATGTGAACGAAAATTGGGGTACGTATATTTGCTTACGTTGATGACATGTGATGTTATGTGTTGTTGTGATATGATATATAGGATTGTCGTGATTGAATGGCCGGAGGTTTTATATGAGATAAGAGTTTTCTTTTTCATTCATGTAAAATTCATTGTCTGTAATATTCTTTTATTGGGGCACATCCGGGTTGAGGATAATGTTACCTTTGACGTATATTATTTACTTTTCCGTATTAGGATAGACCTAAGGTGGGGAGCACAAGTGACCGGGTTCTAGAGTCCAGTGGGAGGCCATCTCGAGGAGTCAAGACCGGGTCTCCTAACTCTAGAATTGGTAGGGTCACTTTCCGCTCTCGTAGGGGTGTAGGGTGTGGGATTGGCTATTCATTACGACCGTAGAATCCGTATTTTCTATCGTTGGCTAAATACAAAATACGGGACGCCTAGTATATCCTATATTTTCATATACGTGTTTCTGCTGTTGATATTCTGTGATGTGATCACTTTATATGGTAAGACGAATGGTATTATTATATATATGATAATAATAAACATTGCTTATGTTTTACATCCGCGCTAGTCCCGCCCCACTATGCCGTTTGTTAAGTAACCTAACGGTGCATAACGGGACACTGTGGCGAATGCGAATGGCATAAGTGTACATTCTATTTTCGTTTCTTTTCTGTGATGGCTTAAGAAACTTAAATGATGGGACTACATTAATGTGATTAATGTAAAGGAAAATAAACCTAAAAGATGTTGCAGAATCGAATTTGAAACCCACTCAGCTTTTTACGAAAAAGCTAAATTTCAAAATTGCGGAGATTAAGCCACTCCTTTTGAAAACCATTTGATTCTACAACGATATCAAGTTCAAAGCGTTAAAGATTTTCTTAAAAACCATCCGCAACCCTCCATCATTTTAGGAAGTAGAGTACTTAGTATTCGTGCTACGTATGTTAATTATAGTCAAGACGTAGTGTACGGTAGCTAAGTGATGTCTTCCTACAAAGCATATGATGCGATTAATTAGGACATTCATGTGATTATGTTGATTATAGTCAAGGGTCATATGAGTGGGTCTAATTAATCAAGAAATAACGGGTAAAACTTAACTAATGCTTATGATATGTTGATTATAGTCAAGGTCATGAGTGCTAGGGGTATAAACCATATCGGGAGTTTCAAAGTTGAAATTTGCAATGAGATTGCATACTTTCCATATGATGGTTGGATCCCGATCCCACTGTAAGCAAGAGTTGCTCCCATGAGAGTTTTGCACTTTACAATTAGCTAACCTATTAGATGTCTAGAAAGGTGTCTACGGGGCTACGCCTCTGGGAAAATGAGGTTTATTTTAATTAGGTCCGTGCGAAAGTACGGAGAACCTCCCTCAAAGTACCGACACTAGCCTAACTGAATGGTTAGTGAAGTTGTTGAATATAATTAATCCTGACTAGTTTTCTTTTTAATGTTTGAAGGAAAATTTGATAAAAGAAGTGTGAGACATCGATTAGATAAGATAATAACCAATCTGATCTTTGCAAGAGTTTTCGCTGAGTGTGTTTTTTTCTCTCTTAATGGCAGATACTCATGACTGCACTTAAACTTCTACTAGAGAAAAATAAACTGAATGGGACCAATTATAAAGACAGGCTGAGGAACATTAACATTGCCCTGACTTATGATAAGGTATCATATGTCCTCACAGCTCTAGCCCTCTCCGTCCCAGGCCCTAAATCTTCAGTTGCGGATCGGGAGATCCGCAAAACATAGGATATTGACTGTGCCATGGCCAAATGCCTCGGCTTGCATCGATGGATAACACACATCAAAAGCAGCACAAGAAGATGGGTGTTCAATCCATCTTTCTCCATACAAAAGAGTTGTATAGGGAGCAATCTCGTATCCTACGATACGAAGCGTCTCGAAAGCTGTTTCAGATGCGGATGGCTCCTGGCACACCAGTAAGTGACCACGTTTTGAGGATGATAGCTCTTATTGAAGAGCTTGAGGACCTCGGATGGACAATGGAGAACGAACAATATGTTGATATTGTTCTACAGTCTCTCCCCCCTGTTTTTGCTCAATTTATAAGAAACTTCAACATGCACAACATGGAGAAGTCACTATCTGAACTTCTCAATATGTTGAGAAATGCAGAGAGCACACTTAAGGCAGTGAAGACTCCTGCTTTGATTGCTGG
The DNA here is from genome assembly GCA_030015575.1 of Agapanthus africanus. Classification (NCBI taxonomy): domain Eukaryota; kingdom Viridiplantae; phylum Streptophyta; class Magnoliopsida; order Asparagales; family Amaryllidaceae; genus Agapanthus; species Agapanthus africanus. Next base: position 878,736,512 of record CM057337.1, on the reverse strand, counting down.
GTTATCTTCCTCTTCTCGTCCAAAAGCCAAGGCCAAGGGAAAGATGAAGAAGAAACTCACCAAACCTAGAGGTGGAGTTAAAAAGGCTAAGGGGAAAGACAAGTCCACGGCTAGAGAATCGGGGAAAGGGGAGTGTTATTACTGCCACAAATCGGGACACTGGAAGCACAACTGTGCTGAGTACCTGGATCTCAAGAAGAAGAAGTATAGTGATGCTTCCGCTTCAGGTGTGTTTGTGACAGAAAATTGTTTTTCTATAAACTCTACTTCCTAGGTATTAGATACCGGTTCAGGTTCTCACATATGCAATTCCATGCAGGAGTTAAGAAATAGCAGAGTTTTGAAGACAGGTGACCATACTCTCCGGATTGGAAATGGTTCCAATGTACATGCAGTTTCAGTGGGAGAGTATCACCTGGGGTTGCCATCGGGATGTATATTGGTTTTGAACCCATGTTATTATATACCTAGTATGCTTTGTAATATAATATCCGTTTCTTTGTTAGACAATGAAGGATATAATTTTGTATTGCAGAATAATGTTATGAACATTAATCTGAATCAAATATTGGTTGGGTATGGTACACTTAATAACGGGATATACGTCCTAAATCAACATACAGTTTTCAGCATACAACACACCACTAAAAGAAAATTTTCAGATATAAATGAACCTTTTCTTTGGCACTATAAACTTGGTCATATTAACGAAAAAAGACTAAACAAGCTACATAAAGATAGATATTTAAATCCCTTTGAATATAAATCTTTTGTGACTTGTCAGTCTTATATTAAGGGTAAAATGACCAAAACTCCGTTTACTGGACACGGAGAAAGAGCTACTGAGCTCTTAGGCCTCATACATAGTGATGTATGCTGGCCAATGTCTACACAGGATAGAGGCGGTTTTTCTTACTTCATAATTTTTACTGATGATTTCTTAAGATTCGGTCATGTGTTTTTATTAAAGCATAAGTCTGAAGCTTTCGAGAAATTCACCGAGTATAAACTTGAAGTAGAAAAACAAACCAGATTGAGCATCAAGATACTTCGATCGGATCGGGATGGGGAGTATCTCAGTACAGAGTTTTCAGACTTCCTAAAAGAGAATGGGATTCTCTCTCAGCTCACTCCTCTTTACACACCACAAGACAATGGCGTGTCAGAACGACAGAATCGGACCCTATTAGATATGGTATGTTCCATGATGAGTGATGCTGAGTTACCTGTCTCATTTTGGGGGCATGCATTGGAGACTGCGGCGTTTCTATTGAACATGGTTCCAACCAAAACCGTGTCTACCACACCATATGAGATATGGTATGGGAAGAGACCATCTCTTAAACGAGTTAAGATTTGGGGTTATCCGGCCTATGTCAAAAAGCAGAATCCGGATAAACTAGAGACACGGTTAGTCATGTGTAAGTTTGTGGGATATCTAAAGAATTCATATGGATATTTTTTCTACCACAAGAAGGAACAAAAGGTGATTGTTTCTCGACATGCCACATAGAAAATGAACTTTTTACAGATACTGATGGTAATGTGGTAGATCTAGAAGAGGTTCTAGAGACACAAGTTACAAATAACGACCTGGTTGAACCAGATGTAGCAACAGAGACTAATGAACCTCAGCCACTCCGTAGATCTGGTAGGACTTCTCACCCACCTGAGAGGTACTACGATTTCCTCATTGATGGTGATAGAGAAGATTGTATCATGGAGGATGATGATCCTACTAGTTTTCAACAAGCTATCACGAGTGGTGACTCTGTAAAGTAACTGGATGCTATGAGATCTGAAATGGAGTCTATGTACTCCAACAAAGTATCGATTTTGGACGTTGTACCCTCTGGGGTAAAACCCGTAAGGTGCAAATGGATCTTTAAAAGAAAGATTGGTGTAGATGGACAAGTGGAGACCTATAAGGAAAGGCTTGTGGTGAAAGGATTTCGTCAAAGACAAGGTCTGGACTATGACGAAACTTTTTCTCCCGTGGCCATGCTTAAATCCATCCGGATGCTACTTGCTATTGCTGCTCACTACGACTATGAAATCTGGCAGATGGACGTTAAAATTGCATTTCTAAATGGTGATTTAGAAGAATGTGTTTATATGTATCAGCCAGAGGGTTTCGTTGACAGTGGGAGCAGAGGGAAAGCATGTAGATTGCTTAAATCCATTTATGGATTAAAGCAGGCATCACGGAGTTAGAACATCTGTTTTGATGGTGTTATTAAAGAGTTTGATTTCATCAAAAATCCAGATGAACCTTGTGTTTATAAGAAGACTGTAGGGAGAACTGTCGCATTGCTCGTATTATACGTAGATGACATTCTTCTGATAGAAAAAAATGTTCCTATGCTACAGTCGGTCAAATCATTCTAATCACAAAGGTTCTCCATGAACGATCTGGGTGATGCCATGTACATATTGGGCATTCGGATCTATAGGGATAGATCCAAAAGGTTTTTGGGATTGTCCCAAACCAGGTACATCAACACCATCCTAAAGAGCTTTAGTATGGAAAACTCCAAGCGGGGTGCCTTACCCGCTTGCCATGGAGTCACTCACTCCAAGGACTTTTGCCTAAAGACTGATGAAGAGAGAGCTCGCATGAGCATTATTCCCTACGCTTCAGCTGTAGGATCTATAATATATGCGATATTGTGTACACGCCCTGATGTATCTTATGCACTAGGTGTAGTAAGCAGGTATCAATCCAACCCGGCGGAAAATCACTGGACGGCTGTGAAGAACATTCTTAAGTACTTGCGAAGGACTAAAGAATTGTTCTTGGTGTTTGGTAATAGAGATCTCCAAATGGAGGCCTTTACCGATTCGAGCTTCCAGAGCGATAAGGACGACAACAAATATATCTATGGGTTTGTATTTACCCTCAATGGAGGGGCGGTGTGTTGGAAGAGTTGCAAACAGAATACCGTTGCAGACTCTACAATGGAAGCTGAGTATATTGCTGCAAATGATGCCGCCAAGGAAGCAGTCTGGATGAGGAAGTTCATCTCGGAGCTAGGAGTATTTCCAACCATTATTGATCCAATACCATTGTATTGTGATAATAATGGGGCTATGGCGTCAGCCAAGGAGCCCAGGTCCCATCAGCGATCCAGACACATCCTGAGGCGATATCATCTAATCCGGGAGATAGTTGATCGCCGTGAGATCGAGATTCGGAGAGTAGATACAAAGAATAACACCGCGGATCCACTCACCAAGGCCCTCCCTCAGCCGCAGCATGAGCGACTTTTTGAGATGTTGGGTATGAGATATGCTAATAATTGGCCTCAGTGCAAGTGGGAGATTGTTGGATATATGTATGCTCTAGAGGCCATTATTTGATAGAGGATGTATTTTTACATGTATATATATATTCAGAGAACATTCTTACTCAACATGATAGTATGCTATCTGGTTACTCTTTATCTTGACATGTTCACTTGATCATGATTTTATTCATTTGGTACATGTTGATAAAGCCCTGAGAATATTTGCTTGACTACTGTGATTATGATACTGATCATACTAGTGGGACATGTGTAGTTTATAAGCATATCCTGAAATGTCCCTAGTCATGGGTGTATCGAGACGGCGCATCGATATTCCAGAGTAGACTAGCGTATACGATTCTTGACCCATGTAATGGGCGATGGATGATCCCATATCCATTGGTGTTTGACACCAAGATTGTATACGGGTGCTCAGTGGTGACTAGGTACACTGGACGGACTCGCCGAGAACTCCTATATCCTATATGGTATTATATCTATCATCGGAAAGCAGTTCTCTGGTGATACTGGTACAGATTAGTCTGTAGACCCGAGATTGTCATAGAGTCTTCTGTGTTCTCCCACTGTGCTTTGATTTCCACCCTACCACGGCTCTACTGAATCGTGCAAACAGATGGCTTTTGGATACAATCCCGAGACACATGGAGGCAATGAGCGATAGGAGGGGTTTCTTCTCTCCCGGTATTGGGGGTTGATGTTGCGCTGTGTTCGATTGGCTATATCAGCAAGTCCCTGGCTAGGGCTGATGAGATTTACTGATAAGTGTTATCAGTAGTTTCTCGATCTGTTATAGGCCATATATCGGCATAACTTATTGAGTTATTGGGGTCGACATTGCCATCCTTAGACTCGATATGCAGCATATCTGATGAAGATACAGGACTGTACGGTAAGTGTTACCGGTTGGCTCGACAGGAGTTTTGACAGGATCGCTTGTTTTTTTCTGCTCGCTCAATACCCGGCTGGCCGTTACATTTAGCTGATCGCTTGCGGCTTCTGGGTGTTTGATATGATCATCACCTGCTGCCGGCGTATTGACGAGTCTCAGAGTCCCACAAAGGGGTTACCTAGCTCAGGCGAAACGATGTGAGGTGTATATGGTGATATGCGCGGGTGATTGATTAAATACGTGTATAAGATACCGCATTATAATCTGGCGTTTTCTATTGGTCGGGTCGTATGTGATATGACCGGTTTATTAAATTAATTGTTGATTTAATGTTGATGACCATTAGCCATTTTACTTATAACCTTTTCTTTATTTATTGTATGCATGAATGTATGTATGTACATATGATGATATGAATGCACACATACATGCATACATGTGTCATGGTTTATGATACATTGGTGGTGGTAATGCAAGACTTACATGGTAACATATTTAAATATTTTGTTTATTTGAGAAAAGCAAAATGGCAACATAATCATGGTTGACTATTCAACTCTTTTGAGTTGACCCAAGTTAATGGTTTCATTTGCCCATGGTTTTGTAGCCCATAGTTTTGCTTAACCTCAAGTCACAAAATATCTAGATATTTTGTAACCATAGTTAAGCATGAGATAATTCACTTACTCTCTTGAGATTAGGTTGAGTTATTCATTATTCACTTGAGTCAAGCTTGAGCCATCTCCTTCTTCCTTTCTCTCCTCAAAGATCTCTAGGGTTTAAAAAGGAAGAGAAGAAATTAAAAAAGAAAAGGTTTTTAAGTGAGATCCAAACCCATATCACTAATCTACACTAGTCTTGCCTACTAATATAGGTTGTTTGCATCACTTCTACTTTGTTCTAGTGATGTAAGGAGCTTGAGCCAAGGGACTCCGCGGTGGATCATCGTGGACAACGAAGGACTCAAGCGGACCAGTCCAAACACCGAGTTGATCTAAAGAGTCTAAAAAGGAGGTCTACGAAGGTTGTAATACTATCCTCTTAGTGTTAGAACACTAGATTTAGTATGTGATACTATTTTTTTACCCTAAGTATCTAGTTCGATCCAAGGTTAATTTGCTTAGCACCCTAAAAAATTTAATTGTAGCATGTTTGTTGTAAGACAAACCCTTGTAAGGTGCTAGGGAAACCCAACAGTAGTATCAGAGCCAAGCTAGAAACTTAGACGATAGAATAATTACGAAACCGAAACAACTCCGAATTAACAAAACTAAAACCCTGAAATAAGCTTCTTTGTTGATTTTAAAAAGGGCTCGAAATTTTTTTTAAACAACTGCCGAAGCTTGTATATGGTGCACTGAGAACACAGAACAAATTTGAGGCAATTCCCTTGGAATTTGGCCAAGCACCACCCCCTCAAAACCGGCATGGCCGGCCCCCTTTCCCCAGAATTGCCTCGTCTTGCTCTAGTGCTCTGGTCTGTAGATTTTGGGGTTTCAGGTGTTGTTTGTTTAAGCCAAAATTTCATGTGATGCTAATTTTGCTTAGGGGCTAATTCTGAGTGTTCGTAGTCGTATGTTTTAACATTGTATTGGTAATTTGGACGACGTTTAACTGTTCGAACGAATATCACACACCACCTCATTATTCTCGCTGAAATTTTCCAAGTGTTGGAATTTTCCAAGTTAAAAATATTCGAATAATCATGCAAGTAATTCTATGGACCCTCTAGACGAACGTAATCCTAACTCGACATTATGACCAAGGAACCGCGGCCAAACCTTAGGGTTTGCCGTAGTCCTATGGCGCCATAAGTGAGACAAGGGTTGACCCTTCTACGGCTGGTCCATAGGCACTGTGGCACATTTTTTGGATATTTTAGCTTTGCTTAAGTGTTGAGCTCTCGAGATAATTTGTGGGTGTTTGTTGATTCGATCGAAGGGTTTAACATTGCCTAGTTGTATTTGATACTTATTTCTACGACCGTAAGTGTAGTATGTGGTGTATCCCCGGTTTCGTTGCTATATGTCAACGACAATTGGGGTACGCATACTTGCTTACATTAATGACATGTGATATTATGTGTTGCTGTGATATGATGTATATGATCGTCGTGATTGAATGGCCGAGGGTTTTATGTGAGATAAGAGTTTTCTTTTTCATTCATGTAAAATTCATTGTCTGTAATATTCTTTTATTGGGGCACATCCGAGTTGAGGATGATGTTACCTTTGATGTATATTATTTACTTTTCCGCATTAGGATAGACCAAAAGTGGGGAGCATAAGTGACCGGGTTCTAGAGTCCAGTGGGAGGCCATCTCGAGGAGTCGAGACCGGGTCTCCTAACTCTAGAATTGGTAGGGTCACTTGCCGCTCTCGTAGGGGTCTAGGGTGTGGGATTGACTATTCATCACGACCGTGAAATCCGTATTTTCTATCGTTAGCTAAATACAAAATACGGGACTCCTAGTATATCCTATATTTTTATATATGTGCTTCTGCTGTTGATATTCTGTGATGTGATCACTTATATGGTGAGACGAATGGTATTATTATATATATGATATATAATAAGCGTTGCTTATATTTTACATCCGCGCTAGTCCCGTCCCGCTATGTCGTTAGTTAAGTAACCTAACGGTGCATAACGGGACACTGTGGCGAATGCGAATGGCATAAGTGTACGTTCTATTTTCGTTTCTTTTCTGTGATGGCTTAAGGAACTTAAATGATGGGACTACATTAATGTGATTAATGTAAAGAAAAATAACCTAAAAGATGTTGCAAAATCGAATTTAAAACCCACTGGCTTTTTACGAAAAATCTACATTTCAAAATTGCGGAGATTAAGTCACTCCTTTTGAAAACCATTTGATTCTACAACGATATCAAGTTCAAAGCGTTAAAGGTTTTCTTAAAAACCATTCGCAACCCTCCGTCATTTTAGGAAGTAGAGTACTTAGTATTCATACTACCTATGTTGATTATAGTCACGGCGTAGTGTACGGTAGTCAAGTGATGTCTTACTACAAAGCATATGATGCGATTAATTAGGACATTCATGTGATTATGTTGATTATAGTCAAGGGTCATATGAGTGGGTCTAATTAATCAAGAAATAACGGGTAGAACTTGACTAGTGCTTATGATATGTTGATTATAGTCAAGGTCATGAGTGCTAGGGGTAAAAACCATAGCGGGAGTTTCAAGAGTTGAAATTTGCAATGAGATTGCATACCTTCCATATGATGGTTGGATCCCGATCCCGATCCCGCCATAGTCACACTTCGGCTTCTAGCATTACATGGTAATCATTAAACAGTACTAGAGTAAAGGAAATCACAGTTAACCACTTTATTTCATTACAATAAAAGAATTCGAGATACATTTATTTTGCATAAGGAAATAACTAACCAACGAACTACAATGTACTTATAGCAAAAGGATGGCGCTGATGTTGCGGTCTAGACCTTCACGATCTTGAATGGCAGCTCCGGCTCCTGAGCTGGGTCCACCCCATCCTCTGAGCATGCACACTCAGATCTTCACGGCGACACATATAGCAATAAATATATATGATGGGTACAATGCTTTTAAATATGAAAGGCGCAACAGAATACAGAACATGAGAATATTGAATATCACTTGTATACGAATAGTGCGATATATGTATCATGTCAGTAAACTTGGCGATGTATATGTCACTACTTATCAGTCACTATGTCAATGAAATCAATTGGTGGAAAGGATACTCGTGTTTAACAAGGGCCTCGTGCATGTCTGAGACTACGGTCCATTGGTGTCCGGGACATAACCCTGGAACCGTGCCGCTAGGCCTACGACCTAATGTGTGTGTGTGTGTGTGTGTCACTAATAGCGAATGATCATCCTCTAAGTCACTGTACCTTGCTAAACAGGAGTTCAATTCCACCTTGATTTCTCCATTCCCCAGGTTATAGTATGTATTCAAGTATTAGATAGGCTGTGAACAAATACGTGTCGCTTTCACTTTCAATCACATTTCCACTTATCAATATCACTTTCGTACTTGCCACAACCCAACCACTAACACTCATATATCGACAATGCACAACAATCACTAGGTCTCAATGTAAATAATCACAATGCAGAAGGTATAAAGCAAGCAAAAAAATAGGTATAAACGCACTGAACAAATATTTACTACATTATGATACCCTACGCTATATGACTTGCAAAATTCACCATAAATCACAAGTATAGAATCGACAAAAATAATATAAAAGGAATACGAAGTGCACTTGATTTTCTAAGCAGTAAAATTAGTTTCATGCCAATAGGATTTCAGGTTAGGGACTTATCATCATTTTAGATTGGCGATCGATTGCTGGAATTCCAGTTTCAGAACTCGTAGTCCAACTTCGCACGTGGTTTACTAGGGATTATATTTAGATTCAGGTGTTTCCCTACCTGAATAAAATCTATTTCTGTCAGTTAGGTTTTCAACTCATCAAACAGATTAACAATAGCCTATCTGTACTAGAAGTTATGTCCTGTTTAATGTGAAGGTGTAAGAAATGTCACTGCAGAAACTGCAGAACACGTCGATATTCTAAAACACAAACAAAATATTAAACGACTGTGAAACTGAACGAGACAAGATTCATATATTAGCTAACTAAAATATCTACGCGACTATATAGGATTCCGCCCATTTTCAGTTTTATGTAGGTATGTACAGGTGCTTAAATTCAGGTACCCTCGTGGAATGCTGTCCCGGAATGCAGTCCAGCGCTGCATTCCCAGTCAATTCTTGTTACAGTGGCCTAACATCATTGAAGGTTAAAATTTATAAGGTTTTGGTTTATCGAGTCGGCTTTGATACGAGCCATAGAACATTACATTCCAAACTGTATTGAATTTAATACATATTTTTTAACGTGACATGTACGGTGCATTCCAGTTTTAGCGTCGTCTTTAGGGGGCGACTTTACTTGATTATAAACACGATATTTTGCATCCAAATTTCTACATGATATTCATAAATAGTAAAGGGATCTAACTATTGCAAGTTCCGCCATAATAATGCATGTTTTGGTTTATAGTTCGTATCAAACACCTCGGGTAGCATTTGGTAATCGGTCGAAAACACAAAATTTCCTTACCCAAAAAGCAATAATTAATTCTTATAAATTCTAAATGACATCAATACGGCTAACCAACCTAGTTAGGTTCGATTCATTACTTGACGTTATTTAGATATATAAATGTATATACCCACCCACACATATGTATATATACACAGCTATTTATAATTATCTAATATTAGCATTAATCTATAAAATATAATAGCATGAGTAGCAATAGATGAGATTTCTCTTGCCTTAGACGGTAGACGACAACACGGAAGTGAACGACGACAAATAGCATAGGCTCGATGCACACACGACCAAGGCATGGCACGACAACAGCGACGAGCTTGAGTGCTCGATGAACTGCCGGGCTCGTCGGCGGCTCGCGGCGATGGCAATGGCGTGGCGACGGGGCAGTAGGTTTGCAATGATGGCGGCAACGGCGGTGAGGTGCAGCGGTGTCATGGATCCGGCAGTGAGTGTGGCAGTGGGCTTGGGCTTGGGTGCAGTGGGTGTGGGCTCGATGTTGGGGGGGAGAGGAGGTGGCTCCGACGATGGTGGTGTTGCTGGTGGTCGTCGGTTATGGGGATGGCCGGAGGAAAAAGGGGGTGGTGGTGCACGGTTGGGAGTCGTGGAGTCGACGGAGGTTGTAGTGCGGCTATGGTAATGGAGTAAGGTTGGCTTGGGAGTTTGAAGGAGTCGGTGGTCGCTTGAGGTGGGTTGTCGGCGAGGTGGATCTCGGAGCTCGACGGAGGAGGAAGCTCCGGTGGGTGATGGGCTGGTTGCGGTGAGTGGTGTCGGGTGTAGTAGAGGTGGGGAGCTCGGGAAAGAGAGGGAGGCGATGGTGGCGAAGGAGAAAGCTGGAGGGGATGAAGAGAATGATGGCGAGGGAGAAGGAGCAAGCTGGGAAAAGAAGGGAGAGGGGCTCGGTCAAGACATGGGTGAGGTGAGGACGTGGGGGAGCGGGTCTCGCGGAGAGGAAATGAGAGGGGGGAGCCGTTGGAGTGAGAAGATTTGGTGGAGGGGATCGTAGGAAGATTGTCGTGAAGGTGGGCGTAGTCGTTGCGGAGGTTGGCGCAAAGAAGGAGGAGACAAAGAGAAAGCGGGAAAAGAAAAGGGAGAAAGAGAAGAAGAAGTGGGAGCGGGTCGGGTCGGGTCGGGTAGGGGTCGGGTTGGGTAGGGGGTTAGGTTTAGGGTTTAGATTTAGGAAATTAAAATAAATTAATAAAATATAATAGAAGCATATATAAAATGAGAAAAAGGAAAAAATCTGGAAAAAAATATGGAAACTGAGGATTTACACCCCCTCTCACCCGCGTGACCCGCTCTTCCTCAAGACTCGTGCCACCTCGTCGCTAACAGCAGCGTGATCTCCGTGCCAATCCCTACGATCTCCTCAATGTCTCTCTACCTCAACCGAGCTCCCCTCTCTCTTCATATGCAATCTCGCTGCATCTCTCTCTCTCATTCTCACTCTCCTTCGTCCTCCTCCGAGCACCCACCGACGACCTCCTTGCCACCATCACCACCTTCTCCTCTCAAACACCCGAGCTCCTTTCCTGTTCAACCCACAACTGAACCCATAACTTCGTTGCAACACCGCCTCCTACCGTCGATTGCAGCCGCAGATCTCGCCTCCACCGGTGACCACTAATCTCCTCGCCACCACCGTCGACCACCACCACAACTACAACACCCACCACCTTTCAACCTCCACACCAGCGTCGAGCCCCTCGCTGCCATCGCCTCCTTCCCTGCCAAGCCCGCCATTGAGCTCCACCATCGTTCGACCCCAGCATCGCCGCCGACGACCACAACCCCCTTATCCTCCTCAAGCGACTGAGATCCCCGCTTTCATTGCTTACTTCCGAGCCTCTACTTCTCCTCTCCCAACCCCACTTAGTGCTGCTGCACCGGCGACCTGCTCCTTGGACCTACCACCGATCTCAGCCACTACCCCACTTCTTCCTCCAGAGATCAAGGCCGAGATCATAACCCCGTAGCCGAGCCCAACCGAGCTGCGCGACCACCGGCGACGCTGCAACCATCGTATTACGCTAGCCTTGTGCTACCGCATCACTTGCACTGTGCCACGATCATGCCTCCGCTGTGCCCGGCTCGTGCCCGCTTTGTGCTCGGCTCGTGCCCGCTTCGTGCCCAGCACCGCACCACCCTCGTTCCCACTCTCGTGTCACGCCATGCCACACCTGTACCACGCACCGAGCCAAGACCGTGCCCAGTACCATATCACGCTCGCATCACCACCGCATCCAGTACCGGGTCACCATGCATCGTGCACGTGCTACGCACCATGTCCAGCATTGCACCGTCTCGTGTGTCGAGACGAATCCTGGATGTTGTGTCGCTTCTATATTGGCAATCGAAGGCAAGTGAAACCTCACTTGCTTCTATATGCTACATACTTATAATTATAGACTCGTATTAATCGTATGCCGAATAGATTATTATTAGTCCGTGATGGTTAGCTGTTACCATATATTATTCGTAAGTTATCACCGTATCTTTATGAAAAGCCATAATAATCTAGGATAACTAGTTTGAGTGTAGTAGAATTCGAACCTTAAGTTAACATCAGAATTGTAAGCATTTGACACTATTTCCACGAGTTAAACAAAACCAACTTTAATTCGATAATTCTTGATATTGTATGCCATTGGTTCGATGTGGAGAACTGAACTTAAAACCCATCGATCATGCTCAACCCTTTTACCCATATCTCCTCTTACTACTTATGAATGTCGCATAGAAAACTGAACTCAAAATGATGTAGTATCGCATGTGTAACAACGCCCCAAAGAGGCGATGTCAATTCTGGTTTTTCCATACATGTCGAGACGTTAAATTGATATAAATTTATATACATATCATAATGTAATTTTCTATGGCTCATATCGAAGGCGACCCGATAACCTAGAATCCTCTATATTTTATCCTTTGATACTGATAGATCAAAGCAACGAAAACTGACTTGCAATGCGGCTCTGGACTGCAGTCCAGAGCAGCATTCCATTTTGACACCTGACTTTAAGTAAATGTGTAGCACTGTATGAATAAGGAATTATGCGTAACTCTATACCGTTGTAAAGATAATCCTGTTAGCTAAATATAGGTTTTAGTTTCATTTGATTTTACTATCGTTTGATATTTTAATTGCAATTTAAACTGTCGAAGTGTACTGCAGTTCCAAGCAGGGACAGAACGTATGCCCTGACTTTGAACAGAATGTATCTCCCAGCACACAGTGGATATTGTTAATCCATCTGGTGCTTTGGAAACCTAATTAAAAGATATAAATTTCACTCAACTGTAACGTTGCCTAATTATGATCCCAATATGGTGAAAAATGTGTTACAAATTGGACTTTCAGTTCAGGAACTGAATTTCCAGCGATGAAAACTTAAAATGAAACGACCACATCTCGCAAAGCTGAAATCCGATTGACCTGAAACCAATTTTATTAGATCGTTGTTTGAGTTTAATTTTTACCTCTTTTGTAACATTTTGTCTAAATACGATCGTGTAGATTAATATATTTTTCTGAAATTATAAGGTGCATTGTGTTCCATATCGCATATGACTTGTTATGTTGCATCATTCTTGTATTTTACCCGAGCGTGATACCTTTAGTGAAAGAGAGCGTTCATAGTGATTTTAGCGAACCTTGCATTGTCAAATGTGAGTAGTATTGGATTAGTTGTGTCAAGTACGCTAACGATACGGGATTGATTCGTGAAAGTGAACAGTGCAATGAAAGTGAATAAGACCGTAATTTGGCGCGTGCTTGTACACCAATAGTCCTATACGTATAGTTATTATGACCTGGGGAAATGGGAAAATCAAGGTGGAATCGAACTCGTATTTAGAGAGGTACAGTGACTTAGAGTTTGATCATTCGATATTAGCGATATATATATATATATATATAAGGTCGTGGGTCTAGCGGCACGGGTGCAGGGTTATGTCCCGAACTACAGTGGACTATAGTCTCGAGCATGCACGGGACCCTTATTAAACAAGAGAATCCTTTCTATCGATTAATTTCAATTGACTTAGCGACTGACACGTAATGCCATACATATTGTGTGGATTGCTGACATGATACATATACCGTATTGTTTATTTTCACTTGATATTCATTATTCTCATGTTTATGTATTCTGCCGCTCATTTCATGTTTAATAATATAGTACACACACTATATATTTATTGCTATATGTGTCGGCCTGACGACCTGAGTGTACATGCTCAGAGGACGAAGTGGACCTAGCTTAGAAGCAGGGCATGTCATTCGAGATCGCAGAGGTTTAGACCGCGACATCAGCGCTTTCGGCTTCTGCGTGCTATAAGAACACTGTTATTTCTGTGGTTAGTTATTTCTTTCATGCAAATAAACGTATCCTGAACTCTGTTATTTTAATATAATAAAGTTGTGAACTGTGATTTCCTTCAGTCTACTGATGTGTTTGCTGATTACCATGTAATGTTAGAAACCGAAGTGTGATCACGGCAGGATTATTCCTTGACCGTAAGAGCATGGATGGCCTAGTCGCCCCTTGCATTCCGTATTTTTGGAAGCGGGGCGTGATAATATATTAATACATGTATTGGATATATGTATTTACTAGTATTTTGTCACTATTAATACATGTCTATTTTATGTATTTTAATACATGTCTCTTTTATGTATTTTAATACATAGGAAAGTAATTACAAGTAAATATATATAATATATATTATGTTACATATACATACATACATATATATATAGAGAGAGAGATTAATGGAGGAAAGAGGCTATAGGAGGGGATTTCCTCCTATGGCGTGGAAAAAATACAACCTCCACCATTTTTTCCGACGATCGGCACCCATCATCATCATCGTTTTCATCTAAGATGTGCGTACACCAAATTTCATGTGATTCCACAACTTTTTCACTGTTGATTTAGTGGGTTCAAAATTAACGGTTTACCGACAATAGAACTTTTTACATTGCTAAATCAACGGTGAAAAAGTTGTAGGATCACATGAAATTTGGTGTACCTACATCTTAGATGATAACGATGAAGATGATGGGGGCCGATCGTCGAAAAAATTGATGGAAGCTGTATTTTTTCCACGCCATAGGAGGAAATCCCCTCCTATGGCCTCTTTTCTCCATTATTCTCATATATATATATATATATATATATATATTGTAATTATTTATTTCTTTTTCTTTGGTTCCCTTTTGGTTATGTTGTGCTAATAGATTAGCACGTACTTTCCCACTCTCATTAGATGGACAAGTGGAGGGGAGAGAATAGGATGGACACTTGGAATGAGATGATAATCTAATGGTCGGGATTAATTCTCTTTATGATAAATATATTCCAACCCTTTAGTTATGGTTCATAACTTTGTATGCATTTTCTCTCATCTCAAGCTCCGAGCTCTCTTCCTCCTCCTCATTCATTCAAGAGAAAAAGAAAAATAAAAGAGAAAAATATTATAGTGAAGGAAACTACATCCTAAGTTCAAACTATTAGCTAAAGTTTGATCTTAATTCATTTCAAGATTGAAGTATGGAGCCAAAGTCTTAGTTCATTTGTGGACACTTTCCCTTCCTGTAGTGGAACCCAAGAAGGGAAAGTGTCCACAAATTATTGAGCAAATTTGTGGATCCCCAGGGTGTGTGTGTTGTGTGCTTGTGTGTGATGTATACGTGGGAGCGTTTGTGTGTGTTGTATGCATAGGTTAGGGCTTTTGGCTAATGCAAAAAAAAAAAAACACTTCGGCTAAAAAGTAATGAAAAAGGAAAGGGTAAATCATCAAAAAGTCTCGACCCGCTCGGGAGTTGTCTAAAAACCCTTGATATGGTTTCAACCAAATAATTTTTTCTACAGCAACCGAATATATTTGAAGATCCAAAATATGAAAAAACTCTACGACGTGTCAGCCATATGTGGCCGGTCATAAGAGTGAAAAAATAAGAACACGGACACACCAAGATGACTAAAGGATGACCGAAGTTTTTCATCTCTTTCTCTTTTTTGCCCAGGGCATATTACACCTGGTATACCGAATAATTTTTTGGTGGAAGAGAAAGGAACAAACTAATCAATAGTAAATAACAATCAATAAATGTATTTTTAAAAGAACACAGTAAACAAGGTAATAAAGAGGTTAATTGTACTCTACGTATATCAGAGTTTGGTTTTTTTGGGGTGAGTGTAAAGGTTAGGAGTGGATACTTCCATAGCATCAAGTAACCATATATGAAGGGACTTTTTCCTCCCGGCTAAATGCTTGGAAAGAAAGTTTTTCGGTATCATAGTAAGGGCTTAAATCCACAAATCTATCAACTAGTTTCACTGTTTAGTAACTAATTACCAAATACTACGAATAACTACCATATCTAACAATCAACAGTTGATAGTGCTAATTATGCATGTTAAATGAAATTTTTGCATTTTTAATCAATTTAATATTAATTATTTTTATTAGAGTAGTTGATACTAAACATTTTTCATGGTTGGCAACATGGAGACAATAGAAGTGGACAGCGGCGAGGGGAGGAAGTGGTTACGAAGGAAAAGACGAAAGAGGGAGGAAATGGTCACAAGGGAGGAGCCACGACGGAAGGAGGTGGTTGGAGAAGCATATAGGAGGAGGATGTGGATACGAAGGAAGCAATGGTGATGCAATGAGTGGCTGGAGGAGCAACTAGTGGAGGAGTGGGAGAAGATGGACATGAGGATCAGGTGGACACGAGGGAGGGAGGTGGCTGTGAGGAGCAGCGAGTCGAGGAGGGAGAGGAGGAGGCTATAGGAGAGAAGAATGAAGAAGACGAAAAGTGCGACGACGACGGCGATAGAGAGGAGACGTGGACTGCGTCAGTGTCTGCGATGGTGATGATGGAGGCTAAATTAAGGGTTGTGTTAGAGTTAGGATTGTAAAGGAAGAAGAACGGGATAGTTTAGGGAATTTTGTAGTTTTTTATGATGTTGAGATTTTGGTGGTGTGGCGGTGACATGGTGCTAACGGTGCTGACATGATGATTGATCGTGAAAAAAGTGTTCTGTAAATAACCGCAATCAAGACGGTGTAGCAAGTAGCTAGCCGCGATGAGTACGGGTCGTCCGAAGGGAAACGCGAATTCTTTTCTTGCTTTAGACGAGTTAATAAAAAATAGGGTGTTTGTTGTAATTCTATTTTAATACAGATATAAAATTTATAATAAAAAGGCTTGTTAGGTTCATAGGACTTGGTAGTTAATGGATGAATATGTAAAAATAACTATTTTATTTTTTAATAGTTTAAATCTAGAGCGATAGTGATGAATGTGGATTAGGGTTCTTGGAGAGAATTAGGGTCTCCCACTACCAACCTTTGTCCGTCCATTGATATCTATTCATGTTAAGCCCTTAACAAAACAAGTGTTTAACCAAACTTAAATTGTGGTCGTGACTATCAATAAATTGATAGCGCGCTCGATAAGAAGATTAACATTTATTTTGCTAAAATTTATAAACTTTAAAATGTTAAAAAGAAATTAAAAGATTTTTCATTCACTATTCCACCCTATCCTACAAAGCCTAGCTAGTAAAAAATTATTCGCTCATAGTTAGTGGTGATTTAGAAAGGTTGAAGAAGAATGAAAACATAATTAAGATGCAGAAAAATAATGCGGAAAAGTAATGCGTAAATTAAAATGCAAAAAGAATTTAAAAATAAAAGTTATCTTTATTAATCAACTATTTCATTTACAACTTTTCTCCTAAGAAAGTAGATTATAAGAACCCTAGTTTGCTCTAGATCTCTCTCTCTCTCTCTTTTAGGAGGTAGATGAATAGATGATTATGTGATCACTTGGATAATTTTGAATGCACAGCTCTCGGTCCTTTATATAGTCCCTGAAACTAGAAACCCTAGATGTCATATGTGAGTAGATGCAGTTAAGATCATGATCCCAAAATCCCACATCCAACGGCTACCAAAGAGCCGCTAAACCGCCGCGTAATGCCACGTTTGGCCTCGGTTCCACCGCATCATAGTGGAATTGGGTCTCGAGATTTTTTCTGGTTTTTTGTGTTGATATTTGGAGATCCTTTTGATGTATAGATACTGAAAATATTCTCTGAGTCTCTACCGTTGCTACATTCCTCGATTTCCTTCTAAAATTTGGAAGATTTGGTTTCGATATCCCGATTTGACTTGAATCTCTTACTTGGATTCCAGATCTGAGTTAATACCTGCACAATATCTCAAATCAAAATGTGAGCAGCATTTGGTATTTTTGAGATATTATTTCAACAATTTATATGATATAATATTTTAAGAATATTGATTAGGAATATTTTGCATGATTTGCATATTTTAATTATTAATATTTCATTTAAATATTATTTGCATATATTTTCCCTAATTATATTAATTAAAAATGTAGAAACATATGATAATAATATTTTTACAAATAAACCCACATAGGTTCTATATTTACAATAAACACGTTTTAATACTTAACAATAGTAGGGAAAATATTCATACAAATGTGCAATATTTTAGACTAATCAATTACCCCTAAACTTATTTTTGATCTTCCTGAGTAAACTATTTATTAAAAGAAGAAAAACCTAGCACACTTTCGTAGGCAACACGATTGCACTTAGCACGTATAACAAGCCTTTAAACCTCTAGGTGTTCTTAGTAGGAGAAGTATTGTCTCCTGAGGGTTTTCAGCGGATTACACCCACAAAATCCCATAATAAAAGAAAGACGATGAAAAATACATGTAAAGATAAGGAACATATAAAAGAAAGAATTTGAAAATAAGAGTTTCAAACTATACAAGCCTTTTTGTTGTCATGAACCCTATCTTAATAGTCTTGAAAAAATGTAAGAAATCACATCATCCGTCAATAAAACATCATCTTTAGTCTTCCTCCCTACCTTTCTTCCAAATATCGATCATATACCCCTACGTGTGTGTAAAAAATATTTCTATACTTAGAGAATTCAATTTAACCTATCATACCTTTGTCCATCTTCCTTAGTACTTTTTAGTCGGTGAATATTTTAAATGGATTTGCTCACACATTCTTCCTACGGCCGTTAATACTTCTTAAGATACTAACCAACCGATTACCAAATGTGCTCACTCTTTTAGGCGTAAATAGCAATATCCTAGTCTTGCAACACTCAAGGCTTAGCAGTGACTCCCAAACCAGTTGGTCTAAGGCACTAGGTGATAAGTCACTCTCACTATATTTTTTTTATGCTGCCTTAAGTAATTATAAAACCGGTGTTCATTTTTCTTCACCATTTATTTTTTTATGTGTCATTTATATTTTCATATATATTTTTTCATACTAAGGCTTTTAGACAAGAGCATTTCAAGGTATTCTCTACTATCCCAAGTTTCAAGATGTGTGCAAGTGCGTATAGTAGGATATCAATGTTCAGAACTTTGGACTCAAGAATAGGGATTATTTTTCAAACTTATTTCTATTCGCAGATTAGTATTTCCTTCATCTTACTGACCCTTGGGACAACAGCTCATGACTATCTATTACTTGCTTCGTTTTAAAATATCTAATTTTCTTGCTTTTCTTAAGTCTCTTCCTTTGTTTCATATGTATTTTTCATTTTCTAACTTTCATTTCCAAGAAAATTTTCATTCATTCAATTTTTTTTCCATATATAGTGCCTAGTGCCAAATGATATTTCAATAAATACAAACCCCCTCAAACCTGTTTGC
The DNA here is from genome assembly GCA_030015575.1 of Agapanthus africanus. Taxonomy (NCBI): domain Eukaryota; kingdom Viridiplantae; phylum Streptophyta; class Magnoliopsida; order Asparagales; family Amaryllidaceae; genus Agapanthus; species Agapanthus africanus. Next base: position 878,717,445 of record CM057337.1, on the reverse strand, counting down.
AGCAGTGTCCTCACTGATATTGTTCTTCAAGCGTATAAATCTGTAGACTTGGGAGGAGAATAATAAGGACAGAATAATAGTTAAATGAAAAACTTCCCCCAAACTTGTTCTTTGGCACGCACAGATATTCAGTTATATATTTTTTTTACTCACCTGCATTCTTAGATGAAACAGTCTTATCGAAACATGGAGGTGAGGCGGTGGAAAATTAGTTATGATAAAACGACTCCTGTAGGAACATGAGCTCCTCCGCTGGGTCAGCGGAAAAGTACGGTTTTAATCTATGCTTATTTGCTTTAAAAATATGACCGTTTTAAATATTTTCTATATCTACTGCACCGTGCGGGTACACATACCGCACCATAAAAGGTCCTTTCCAACGAGATCTTAGTTTACCCATATGAAGATAAAGATGAGAATCGTAAAGAAGGACTTGTTTTCCCGGTATGAAAGTTTTTCTTAAAAGGTTTTTGTCATGGAAAACCTTTGTTCGGTTCTTTACTATAGCTGCATTATCGTAAGCTTCATCACGAAGTTCGCTTAGCTCATTTAATTGCAGCTTCCGATAGCTGCTAGCTTGATCAAAATCACAGTTGAGTTCTTTAATAGCCCACATTGCTTTATTTTCGATCTCGACAGGAAGGTGGCAAGCCTTCCCAAACACTAATTGGTAAGGAGATATGCCAAGATCGGTCTTATATGCCATACGAAATGCCTAAAGAGTATCCGTCAATTTGGTGGACCGATCTTTATGGTTCTTAGAAACCGTGTTCTACAAAATTGTTTGATCTGTCTATTGGAGATTTCAGCTTGCCCGCTCGTTTGGGGATAATAGGGCATAGAAAGCTTGTAGTTGATTGAATATTTCTACATCAAAGTCTCGAAAGACCGATTACAGAAATTCATCCCATTGTCGCTAATTATAGCGCGAGGTTGTCCGAATCTGCTAATAAGATGTATAAATTCCCAAAAGAGTTGGGAAATAGGCCCATAAAATCAATTCCCCAAACATCAAATATTTCCACAACCAAGATAGGTTGGAGTGGCATCTCATTTCTCCGTGAAATCTGACCCATATGTTGACACTGTGAATAAGTTTTGCAATAATCATATCCATCTTTAAACAACGTTGGCCAATAAAATCCACATTGCAAAACTTTCTCCGCCGTTTTTCTTAGAACAAACTGATCGTCCCATGCCTGATCATGGCAGAAAGATAATACACTATTGAATTCATTATTAGGGACATATCGGTTAATTATTTGATCAGGACAATATTTAAACAAATAAGTTTCATCCCAGTAAAAGTGTTTTACTTAGGACAGAAATCGGTGATTGTCTTGTTTTGACCATTCGCTGGGTAGAAGTCTCGTTGGTAAATAATTCACAATATCCGCGAAGCAAGATTCGCAGGATATGGTCAAGAGCTATTCGTCAGGAAAGGAATCGTTTATTGGCAAGGTCAACATTGGCGAAGAAGAAAGCCGTGAAAGATGGTCGGCTACGACATTTTCACATCCACTCTTGTCTCGTATAACGAGATCAAATTCTTATAACAACAGGATCCAACATATTAGCCTGGATTTAGTATCCTTTTTCGGTAAAAGATTTCTTAGGGCGGAATGATCGATGTAAGAGCCAATTAAGTAGGGCCTGAATTTTTTTAATGCAAATACAACTGCTAAGAGTTCTTTCTCGGTAGTTGTATAATTCATTTGGGTATCGTTCAAGGTCCTACTTGCATAGTAAATTACATGTGGTATCTTTTCAATATACTGTCCTAAAACCGCACCAATAGCAAAATCGGATGCATCACAGATAAGCTCAAAAAGGTGATTCCAGTCCGGAGATGACAGAATGGGGGCTGTAGTGAGGGAAAGTTTAAGTGATTCAAAAGCATCCACGCAATCCGAGTCGAAATGAAATGTTGTATTCTTGGTCAAGAGAAGAGTTAAGGGTCTAGCAATTTTTCTAAAGTCCTTCATGAATCGCCTATAAAATCCTGCATGACCAAGACAGGATCATACATCTTGACGCATTTGGGAGGAGGAAGGTTATGAATGATATCTATTTTAGCTTTTTCTACCTCAATACCTTTTCGTGAAATGATATGCCCTAGGACAATACCTTCTTGAACCATGAAATGGCATTTTTCCCAATTCAAATTTAAATTCTTATTCTTACAGCGGGTAAGAACAGCGTCAAGATGACGTAAGCATTTCTCAAGGGAGTCCCCAAATATGGAGAAATCGTCCATAAATGTCTCCAAGAAATTCTCGACCATGTCCGAGAATATCCCATCATACACCGCTGAAATGTAGCGGGAGCATTACATAACCCAAAGGGCATACATCTATAAGCAAATGTACCGAAATAACAAATAAAAGTTGTCTTATCTTGATCCTTTTCGGCGATAGGAATCTGGTTATAGCCTGAGTATCCATCCAAAAAATAGTAGTACTCATGCCTGGCTAAACGTTCCAACATCTGGTCAATGAAAGGTAGAGAGAAGTGATCTTCCCTCGTCGCGGCACTGAGTTTTCTATAATCAATACATACCCACCACCCAGTTTGGGTGCGTGTTTGGATCAACTCATTAGCCTCATTAGTTATGATCGTGATGCCAGACTTTTTAGGGACTACATGAATAGGACTTACCCATTAGCTATCAGATATTGGGTAAATTGTACCATTATCCAGGCATTTGACGATTTCTTTCTTTACCGTCTCCTTCATGATGGGATTCAACAGTCTTTGTGGGTCTCAGGCTGGTTTGGCTTCATCCATCAAATGTATATGATATTCAACTATTAAGGGACTAATCCCTTTGATGTTTGTTATTGTCCAACCAAAATCTTGCCGATTTGATCTCAAGACTGACAAAAGAGCTTTCTCTTGCTCTAAAACTAGAGAAGCTGATATGATAACAGGGAAAAACTCATTCTCACCTAAATATGCATATTTAAGATGAGACGGTAGTGGCTTGAGATCTAGTGTCGGCGGAGAGACAATAGAAGGTAGGGTAAGGGAATGATACTCGGACTCTTTAAGAGATTCATAACTAGCGTAAGAGATTGACTTGGAAAACTCGACTAACTTTTGCGACAAGTCAAAAGATTCGGACTCGGGGATGGACTTGTCGACAGAAGGATCTTCACTCGTATAAATAGCTGGATCAAACAATAACGTACAAGTGGCGTCGAGATCATTATCGCAAAGTTTCTCAACTTCGCAACTATCGGAAGCTATCTCGTTATATCAATTAGATGAGTAGAAGGTTCGGAGGGTTAACTTCCTATCCTGAAAATGTTAAGCTCAATTGTCATTTTCCTGAAGGATAGGTTCTTAGAGCCGTTATGAAAATTTATTACAGTATTGGAAGTTGCTAGAAAAGGGCGACCAAGAATCACCGGGATTTGGTTCCGTGGGTTCGCCATGTATCTAAAACTATAAAATCCACAAGGAATATAAATTCCCTGACTTTGATTAACACGTCCTCTAGCTCATCCCTAAGGTGGATGATAGATCAATCGGCCATCTGGAGAGTGCAATGCACAGGTTTCAACTCTCCTATGCCTAATTACTCAAAACCAGAATACGGGAGCAAGTTAACACTAGCACCTAGATCGAGTAGAGTGCGATTGATGTTTTCACCCCCAATAGTTATAGATATTGTAGGACAACCGGGGTCCTTACGTTTCTTGGACAATTGTTGAGTAAAAGCAGTGCTCACATTGCTTGCTAAGAAAACATTTTTAGGCACTTGAGTTTTCTTCTTCTTAGTGCACAAGTCCTTAAGAATTTTCGCATAGGACGAAACTTGTTGGATAGCATCTAAGAGAGGAATATTTATATTAACTTACATAAACATTTCCACAATCTTCTCCATTTGTGCATTTGGTTTGTTGGCCCTCAATCTATTTGGAAAAGGAGCTTTATTAATTAGGGTTGGGTCCAACATTTGAGGAGAAGTTTGTAGGGATGGAATGGATCCCGAAATTGGATTCGGGATGGTCTGAAATGGTAGTTCATTCAAGAAAGTGGGCTGAGGGTTTGAGCCTAGTGGAGAATGGAGAATAGGCTCAGAAGAAGATGGTAGACTAGACGAAGTGGGAGTAGAAGTAGTAGCCGAGGTTTTATCGGACTCATCATCATCAACCTATTTACCAACATTATTGTTTAGCACTCTTCCCGATCTCAATGTAGTTACGATACTCACGTTATGATTTTGTTGGTTAAAGGCGATGTTTGCGCTTTGTGAGTGGCCGGGATTTGGTAGAGGTTGAGATGGAAGTCTCCCTTTCTCTCTTTCACTTCGTCTACTCCTACTTTGGTAAAGGTTGGGATGGTTTGAGATGGTAGTTCATTCAAGGAAGTGGGCTGAGAGTTTGAGTCTAGTGAAGAACAGAGAATAGGCTCAGAAGAAGATGGTGGACTAGACGAAGTAGGAGTAGAAGTAGTAGTCGGTGTTTCATCTGACTCATCATCATCAACATATTTACCAACATTATTGTTTAGCACTCTTTCCGATCTCAACGTAGTTACGACACTCATATTATGATTTTTTTGGTTAAAGGCGACGTTTGCGCTTGTGAGTGGCTAGGATTTGGTAGAGATTGAGATGGAGGTCTCCTTTTCTCTGTTTCACTCATCACGGCATTTATCTGTACAATTTGTGCTTCGATCGATTTTATGCTTTTAGCGTAGGAAGCAGTGTGTTGCACTAACGTTTAAATAGAAGATGTTAAATTAGCCGTCATTTGTGTGGATTGTTTAATAAACATTTCTAAGATTTTTTCGAGTGCAGAGATTTTTTCGGTACCGGCCGTTGGAGTATTAGTTTGTGGCCGGAAAGAATTATTATAAAGGACAAAGTTGTTGGCCGGATTTTGGAAAGATTGCAGTTGAAAGGGTTACTGAATTTGTTGTGGTGGCTATTGTTGCTGTCGGGGAAGCCTTTGATAGTTATTTTGGTTTGGGAACTGATTTTGAGTATGAGTTTGGTTTTGGTTCCAAGCAAAATTAGGATGATTTCTCCATCCCTGATTATATGTGGAGGAATAAGAATTGTTTCTAGGTTTTTGCTGGAAAGTAGTATTAGTTTGTTCTTGACCTTAAGACGGAGGATTCAAAGAATATTTTTCTGTTAAATGTGATAGGTCAAAACAGAAACCTTACACGGTTTTGGGGAGCGTAACTTGGTTTCGGGAGGCTAAAGAGAATTTGTTTTCTAGAAATTCGAGTTTATTTTACATCACAGCCATTTCGGCTTTCACTGCGATGGAAACGTCGAGCTGATGGATACCTGCCCTAGATGAAGACGATGTTGGTCTAGTGCTCTCCCACTGTAATGTTTGTTCGACGAGATCTTCCAGAAATTGACATGCTTCGCCATCGTCTTTTGACATGAAATGATATTGACAAATGGTTTCAAACATTTGTTTTGTGGCTGGATTAACACCCTCATATATAATGCGGCGAAATTGCCATCTATCGATTCCGTGATGAGGGCATTGGACAAGAAGATCTTTAAACCGTTTAAAGCATTTTCGAAAGGGTTCGTTAGGAAGTTGGGCAAACTACTTAATCTCGCTCCGAATACGAGCGGTCTTGTGATGAGGATTGAGTTTCTTAAGGAATGCTATATCGAATTCAGCTCATTTAGCGATAGAATATGCGGCGGCGCTATAAAGCCACTTTTCTGCGAGATCACATAAGGTAAAAGGGAGAAGACGTAATCGCATAGCATCCCTTAAAAGTTTGGTTGTACTCATCATAGCACATACATTTTCAAATTTGGTTATAAAAACGTATGCTTCTTCGGATTCAAGCCCGTGAAATTTGGGCAACAAGTTGATGAAGTAGGGTTTAATTTCGAAATTATCCCTATTGGCCGGTGGAAGAGACATACATGTAGGAAGGGGTCCCCGTACGGGATAATATCTTTCTTGAAAAGAGATGCAGGGTGGATTTTGCACAACTACGGGTGGTGGTAGGGTGGTGTCGTTAAACCCCGATGGAGATCCATCCATTTCGGGAGATGTGGTTGGTAGAGGAGAAATAGAAGATGAAGAAGCACCGACTTCGGGGTTGATAGCAAAAAAACGAGCTAGACGGGCACTAGAATCCCGTGTCCAGCCGATCATGTACTTGTAGGGTGTTTTTTTGTCATCCCATTGAGATAGGAATACGCTTGCGCTTGTCAGGCGTATTACAGATTCCCCCTGCTTAGGGTAGGCTGTGGTTTATTGATTGTGGGGATCCGAATCTCTGGCAGCCGCGGACTAAGTTGTCGTTAATTACCCCTCGGTTTTGGAGCGAGGGAACCTCCGATTAACGGGTCAAACAGGTTATGCGAACTCAATGTGCAGTGTGCGTATGTGTATCTTAAGGGGTTTTGGATATATCGGGGTCCCCGCAGAGTTTTTTCTAACGGGGACAGTATTGTGGAGTGTGTGTATATAAAAAAAGGAAGAATAGCGTCCAAAGGACGCGTGGGTGCCAACGCCTCACGTGCCTAGCACGCGGACGTTAAGCGCCCTACATGCTTGGCACGCGGGCATAGGACGCCGGCAGGAAAAGGGACTTTGTCCCTGCACTGGGAGATGTGCTCCCGATTTGACTTTTGGTGTTAAACTTCTAAAAAGTGATTAATTTATGGAGTTGAACTCCAACAGATCTTGAATGGGGTTAAACTCCTATAAATCTTTAGAAATGATCAAAGGGGCCCCTTTTTTTCTCTCCCCTTTGGCCCTGGATCTTCCCAATATTGAATTTTCGAAGATTGATCTCCTTATTCTTCCTCTTGGTTGGCCGGATCTTAGAAAAAGGTGGTGAGATTTAAAAATCTCCTCTTTTTGAGATTTGATGGAAGGTCTGAGCTCCCCTTTGTAGGTTTTATGGTGAAAACTATTTAATTTTGGAAAAAGAAGAGTAAAAACTCTTGATTTAATTGAAAAGAGGAAGAAGGTTTAGAACCTTAAGGAAGGAGAAGGAGGCACAAAAACCCTAGAATTTTAGAGAATGGAAAAAGTTGTTGAGATATTTTCATCATTTTTGCTTTTATAGGCTACACACTTTACATATAGCCCCTTGGGCTTTTCCAAATGGCACTTGTGCCACCCCATGCCTTATGTGCTTATTTCTTTTTTGCACATAAGTCATGCGGTTTACAAAATTTTGGTTTTCTGCCCACTTTACATATATTTATTTCTAAAAATTACATTTAGACTAATTTATTGCTTCTATTTTGGCATGGAGCCGGCCCCTTCCATGCTTGGTCTTAACTTGGGCTCGGGCTCGGGCCCACTTGACTTGGGGTTGACCTTGGTTTTGACTTGGTCAACTGGTGTATAATTTTTTACCCTAATAGTACTAAGCGGGTTTAGTACATGTGGCAGCGTGTGATATGTGTGAGAACGATTTTAAGAAAGTTTGTTTGAAAAAAAATGTCGAACGTAAGGCTTGACTCAACAAATCAAAAAATGCACAATCAATCCCTAGAGCTAGGGTCTTCAAGGTCAAGTCACTAGACCGCTTATAGACTTTCAAAGGACAAGTTGTAGGATCAATGCTCTACTACCTTCTTATCAATCTTGCGACCAAATAATTGCCAGGTAAGTGGGAGGTATCTGCTATATGAATCACCGAAATAACATGCCTAATTAAGTAACTACTTTCCTTAGTCACACTTGTCCAGACACCACTAGAGAAATGCAGATAAATATTAGATTACCCATGACCATCATCTTTCCTAATTGAGCATGAATATCCTTAGGGGTTAGGTCTAGATATTTTTTTTTATTAATGTAGGATGATAGTATGCTCGTTTGTGATTTGTGGGGCCTAGAAAGGGTGATGAAATCCCCACCTAATCTGGATTTGGGTTTATTGCCCGTTAAAGTCCGGTTTATATATGCAAAAACAAACCGAAATCAAAACACGCAAAAAGATTTTTGAGCGGCACTGTTTGCAATGAATCCTGCAGGTAAAATCAGATTATTGGAGTTTTAGAGGAGAGAGAAAAATAATAGGAAAATACCACAGATGTTTGGGGGCCCAAATCCTTAAGAAGGCCACGGTTCTGCCGCCAATTGCAACCAATAGCCGCAGTTCCGCCGCTGTGTGGAAGGTTCTTTTGCTAAATTTTCTTCAGAGCATCCCTATGCTCCTCTGGTCCAAGTTTAAATCTTCTGAATCTCTGTTGTCTTGCTCCAGTTTCTCCAGATTCCCTTACAAAACTCGCACAATAATCGTTATAAGATGCGGTTTTGGTTCTCGTTTATTTTATATTTGCCGGTTTTTATAAGAAATCAATCCGAATAACAAGAAAAAAAATTACGACCGTTTCTTCGGCAACGGCGTCATTTGATTGATCGTGAAAAATGTGTTTTGTAAATAATCGCAATCAAGACGGTGCCGGAAGCAGCTAGCCGTGATGAGTACGGGTCGTTCGTAGGGAAACGTGAATTCTTTTCTTATTTTAGACGAGTTAATAAAAGATAGGGTGTTTGTTGTCGTTCTATTTTAATATAGATATAAAATTTATAATAAAAAGAATTATAGGGTTCATAGGACTTGGTAGTTAATGGATGAATATTTAAAAATATCTCTTTTATCTTTTAATAGTTTAAAACTAAAGCGATGGTGATGAATGTGGATTAGGGTTCTTGAAGGGAATCAGGGTTTTTCACTACCGACTCTTGTCCGTCCATTGATCTCTATTCATGTCAAGCCCTTAACAAAACAAGTGTTTAATCAAACTCAAATCGTGGTCGTAACTATCAATAAATTGATAGCGCGCACAATAAGAAAGTTAACATTTATTTTCCTAAAATTTATAAATTTAAAAATATTTAAAAGAAGTTAAAAGATTTTTCATCCATTATTCTACTCTTTCCTACAAACCCTAGCAAGTAAAAAATTACTCGCACATAGTTAGTGGTGATTTAGAAAGGTTGAAGAAGAACGAAAACATAATTAAGATGCAAAAAAGTAATGCAGAAAAGTAATGCGTAAATTAAAATGCAAAAAGAATTTAAAAATAAAAACTACATTTATTAATCAACTATTTCATTTACAACTTTTCTCCTTAAAAAGTAGATTATAAGAACTCTGATTTGCTCTCGATCTCTCCCTTTTAGGAGTAGATAAATAGATGATTATGTGATCACTTGGATAATTTTGAATACACAGCTCTCGGTCCTTTATATAGTTTCTGAAACCAGAAACCCTAGATGCCATATGTGAGTAGATACAGTTAAGATCATGATCCCAAAATTCCACATCTAACGGCTACCAAAGAGCTGCTGAACTGTCGAGTAATGCCACGTTTGGCTGTGGTTCCGCCGCATCATAGTGGAATTGGGTCTCGAGATTTTTTCTGGTTTTTTGTGTTGATATTTAGAGATCCTTTTGATGTATAGATTCTGAAAATATTGTTTTGAGTCACTGCCGTTGCTGCATTTCTCGATTAACTTCTAAAATTTGGCAGATTCGGTTCCGATATCCCGATTTGATTTGGATCTCTTATCTGGATTTCAGACCTGAGCTAATACGTACACAATATCTTAAATCAAAATATGAATAGCAACTGGTATTTTTGAGATATTATTCCAACCATTTATATGATATAATATTTTAAGAATATTGATTAGGAATATTTTGCATGATTTGCATATTTTAATTATTAATATTTAATTTAAATATTATATGCATATATTTTCCCTAATTATATTAATTAAAAATGTAGAAACATATGAGAATAATATTTTTACAAATAAATCCACATATGTTCTATATTTACAATAAACAAATTTTAGCACTTAACAATAGTAGGGAAAATGTTCATACAAATGTGCAATATTTTAGCCTAATCACATGACACTGTTAGTCTTGATAGTTATTCATAGTTTGGAAAGTATTTGATAGTTAGCTGTCAAACAGTGAAACTATTTGGTGGTTTTGTGGATTTAAGCCTTGTAAATAAAGATCAATCACTAAAGACCTTACCCGAACCAAACCGAGGAACCTATTCTTTAAAGTCTCAGAATGCATTAACCAGTTAATCTATGCGGATGATTGCATAGTGGTCATTTTAGTTCCGTTTTTTCCCCTAGAACATTGCCAAAGAATATCAAAAAGTATTCATCAAAGATAGTTTCATGAGGCTTGGTTCCAACTTCTCAGCCTCACAAAACTGCATGATTTGGATGATTTAGTTCATACGATTTAAATGAATTTCATTATAAAGTTGGTTGTCTTAAAATGCTTTATGATATGTTAGATCAATATGAGAAGGAAAAAAAAAGAAAGTTGGATGGGTTAATGATTTTTCTAATGTACAATAATAAGTTGGATGGGTTAATGATTTTTCTAATGTACAATAATAAGTTATTGGAGATAACCAATAATAGTAAGAAACGTTCATTTTGGATCATTCAGAACCATTAATAAGGAAATGTTTATAACATAACCAAACCAAGAATCATTAAATAATGAAAATGTTTGTAACATGAAAATGTTCATTATCACACATTCACTGGAAGGATGATAAATTAAATTAGATATAGTGTTTTTGGCTTATTTAAATTGGCAATGATATATACAAGTTTTAGAAATACAGTGTGTATGACTTTTTATCTTATAAGAAAAGTGTCCAGGACTTTTTAATTGAGCAAAATGTTTGGCTTTTGCATAGTGCCACAGGAGTTGCTTATGATATGCAACAGCAACCTTATTCTCATCAAGATGGCTACAACGCCTACTTCGATACTTATTTACTTTTAACAAGATATCGATTACTTTGAAAATTATGAATATCACGAAGATCTAAGTTCAAACTATTTCCAAATTTACGAACATGAATAAATGTTTTAATTTAAAAATCGGTGTACCCATAAAAATGCGAAGTAATTAATCAAGGATCTTGAACTATTTTCCATTAAAGATGATTGATGATACTCGATACCGGGGTTTCTCCAGATCATGACACGTGGCAAGTGATGTGTCACAAAGCCTACGAGAAAAGATCAAGAACGGTGTTCTCTGATAAAACTGAATAATAAATAAAAAGCAACGGAAAAAAAAACCCAAATGGAACATCACGTGTCCACACGTGATAGGCACTGCGCTTAACAAAATAAGCTAAAACTGATACTCACGTGCAGACGCCTGACCCCTATATACAAAGTATATGAGCGCTTATCTAAAACAAATAATTGGTCAGAGAAAAAACCCACGTGATAGCACGTGACGCTATTTGGTATGCTTAATTTGGTGAGGTCGCGTGCTACACGTGATGGGCTTGTAAGCCTTCTGAACCGATAGAATTAAATTCTAATTAAAAGGAATTAAAAACTTTATGCTTAATTTGGTGAGGTCACGTGCTACACGTGATAGGCTTCTAAGCCTCCTGAACCGATAGAATTAAATTCTAATTAATTAAAAAAATCAAAAGTTTTATACTTAATTTGGTAAGATCACGTGCTATACGTGATGGGCTCCTAAGTTTTCTGAATCGATAGAATTAAATTCTAATTAAAAAGGATCAAAAACCTTATTAGGAAAATATTTCTTTGGATCTTTCTAAACAATAAAGATTACGCTCTGTAAAACAGAGCGCTATTGGATTAAAGATCCAATGGTGATTAAAAAATCACCAATCTACAGAAAAATTCTGTGTAAGGAAATATCTTCCTAAACTTGTTAAGAATAACAAAACAAATATCTTCTGTAAAACAGAAGTCCTTGGATTAAAAATCTAACGGTGAGTAAAATTCACCGAGTGATCTAAAACATCATGTTGGTTTATTATAAAATCAATCAAAATCTCTCAATGGGAGATTTTGTAAACAAATTGATTCTTTTTTTCTCCTATAAATAGGAGCCAAGAGACAGAAGAAAAAAAAGAGAAAAAAAAATTCCCCTCGTGAGTAAAAGAAAAGAGAATTTAATTCTCCAAAGAGAAAAATACCTCCTCAAGGACAAAAAGAAACCCTAAGTAAGAGAAGAAACAAAACACAGAACCTTTTACCTCTTCTTCACATTCACAAGAGTTCAACTCTTCTAAAAAGAACTTAGTTCTTCCTCTGGTTGAAGATCTGCAGAAGCAGATCTCCCCATAAGTTGAGAATTTAATTCTCATCGGGAAGATCTGTTATGCAGATTCAAAATCTAGGGGGGGAATTGAGTTCAAAGAATTTAATTCTTTCAATAGAGCATATAGGAATTTAACCCATCTAAATAAAACTAGGATTTAACCCTATAAAAGAATTTAATTCTTATTAAATAAGGGGCTGGAAAGTCTCAAAACTAAAGATCTCCAGGCACGTAAAAAAAGAGATTAGCACCCAACATGATAGATCACGTGCGCCCACGTGAGCACTCTTGTTGAACAAAAGAGAACAATTAAGATCAGGTCACGTGACCCCACGTAACACCTGTGTTGGGATTCCTAAGCACTACTACAAGGGTTTGGTAGTATCACATATGCCATAATTAAAAATTTAGAGGGTGATAAAGAATCTAACCTAGGAATCAAACTAGAAAAGCTAGGGTAACAATAAAAATAACTTATACTACAAGTAGTATAGTACTAGGTAAAGAGAATACAACCTTTGTAGTTCCCTTTGTTAGACTCCTTGGCTACTTGAGAGTTGGAACGGGCTTACTTGTGATCCTCCAAGTCCACGATCATCCACCCGGAGTCCTCTTTGTTCAAGCTCCTAGCTCCACTTGATCAAGAGATGAAGTTAAAGCTAACACTCTAAACTAATTGGCTAGATTAGAGTAGAATAATGATGTGGTTTGTTTTCTCACTTCAAAATCCTAACTTGATCACTTTCTCACTCACTAACAAAACTTAGAGAGCAAGAGAGAGGAAGAAGAAAATGATGGCAACTCAAGAGCTCAAGATAATGATAAAGTTTTTGATAAAAATGAGAATAGAAATTATATATAATTTCCACTCTCATTCTTAACCTTGGTTAATAAATATCTAGATATTTATCTTTGGAGAAAAGGGAACCCTAGAAATTAACTCATGGTCGATACTTAGTTAAGTGTAGAGAATGAGTATTAAATATCAACCATGAATTAATCCTAATTTCCTTTAATCTCAAAAATAAACATAAAGATAAATATTACCATGTGAGTCTTGCATTGCTACCATTAGTGTATCAACAACCATGACACACACAAGTGTATGCATGTATGTGTGCATGCACATCAACATGTGCATCAACATAAACATATGCATATATGTATGCATACAACAAAAGACAAAAGGGTTTACAAGAAGTGAGCTATTTAGTTAATGTTAAACCAACACTTGATTTAACAAACCGGTCATATCTCATACGACCCGACCAATAGTAAGCCTCCTGATTAATATACGGTATCACATACGCGTATTTAATCGGGTCCCCACGCATATCTCATATGCACACCATATCGTTTCGCTTGGGCTAGATAACTCCTTTATGGGACTCTAAGACTCGTCAATACACCGGCAGTGGGTGATGATCATATCAAGCACGCCCAAGCCGCAAGAGGTCAACTAAACGTAACGGCCACCGGGGTATTGAACGATCAGAAGAAAACAAGCGAACCTGTCAAAACTCCCGTCGAGCCAACTGGTAACACTACCGTACAGTCCGGTCTCTTCGTCTGATATGCTGCATATCAAGTCTAGGGATGTGATCGTCGACCCCAATAACTCAATAAGTCATGCCGATATATAGCCTATAATCAGTTCGAGAAACTACTGATAACACTTATTAGTAAATCTCATCAGCCCTGACCAGGGACTTTCTGATATAGCCAATCGAACACAGCGCAACATCAACCCCCAATATCGGGAGAGACGAAACCCCTCCTATCGCCCATTGCCTCCATGTGTCTCGGGACTGTACCTAAAAGCCACCTGTTTGCATGACTCAGTAGAGCCGTGATAGGGTGGTAATCAAAGTACACACAAGACTATATGACGATTTTGGGTCTACAGACTAACCTGTACCAGTGTTACCTGAGAACTGCTACCGACGATAGATATAATACCATATAAGAGTTCTCGGCGAGTCCGTCCAGTGTACCCAGTCTCCACTGAGCACCTGTATACGATCTCGATGTCAAACATCAATGGATGCGGGAACATCTATCGCCCATCATATGGGTTTAGTATCATATACACTAGTCTACTCTGGAATATCGATGCCCCATCTCAATACACCCAAGATGTTACGACCCAAAGTTTTGATGTGACCGGCACTTAGATTGTATAATATCTAAAGATATGTACACAGTCCAAGTTGTTGGATATATATGCCCTAGAGGCCTTCATTGTATATGATGCTAGGGATATGTATGTACATGACAGTCTTTCTTAATATGATAGTACGCTATTTGGTTTGTCTTTATCTTAACATATGATATATTTTGCGTAGTATTCATACATATATACATGTTGATAAAGCCCATAGGATGTTTGCCTGACTACCGGCGTTGTGATGGCAGTCATATTAATAGGAGCTGGATAGTCAATAGGCACATCCTTAGATGTCCCTGGTCGCAGGAGTATTGAGACTGGGCATCGATACTCCGGAGTAGACTGGTGTATACATATCTAGACCCTGAGGAGGGGCGATGGATTGGTCCCGCAGCCATTGGTGGAGTGCACCTAAGATTGTATACAGATGCTCACTGGGTGTGAGTACACCGGACAGGACTCGCCGAGAACTGACTGGATGGTATTTATACCTAACTTCGGATAGCAGTTCTCAGGTGACATGTGTGCAGATAGTCCGTTGACTTAAAGTCGTCATTTGTCTCGTGTGAGTTCCCACTGTACTTTGATTACTACCCTACCATGGTTCAAAGGAGTCGTGCAAACAGGTTTTAGTTGGGCACAGTCCTGAGCCACGTGGAGGCAGTGAGTGACTGTTAGGGATTCGTCTTTCCCGGTATAGGGAGTTGATATCTCACGGTGATCGGTTGATCATTACCATAAGTCCCTGGTCAGGGCTGATTGAGAATTACTGATAGATTGATCAGTAAATTCTCGGATGGTGATAGAGCTATACCGACACGACTTGTATGGTTATTAGGGGTCTGACGTTTACCATCTCCCTAAACCATACATGCGATACTCTTAGACGAACAGACCGGACTGCACGGATATTGTCACGGACAGGCTCAGTAGGAGTTCGGATGGGTATCCTCATCGGCCTTCTTATCGACAGCTAGTGCCGCTTGCGGTCTGTGGTTAAACCCACTGCCAGCGTAGTAGTCGAGTCTTTAGAGTCCCACACAGAGTTTTCCTAACTCCAGGCGAAACTATATAGAGGTCGTACGGTTTTACGACAAGAGTTCGGACGAATACGTGTTTAAACGCACGTACGACATTCGGACAATTTTTTCTAGACGGCTTTGGTTTAAGCCAGATTTTAGTATCAGGTTATTGGATTTATACAGTCTAAAGTTTTTCCGTGTTTTCACGGATGAGAGGGGCGTTCTCGTAATTTCCGGGAAGTTTCTAGAAGCATGGTGACTTGAAGGGTTAAGGTGGCATTGTCATTAATGTTATTGTGACTTATTATGTGTGATTCACTATGTCATTAATGCATTATTAAATGCTTAATGACTCATATAGTGAATCACTCATATTCATTTATGAAGCATGATGAATAATTTCTTATTATTCATTTTATTGATTTATTCATTATGCTTGATATATTAAGTAAGAAGCAATTTCATTTCATTATTCTAGTTCACCTTCTCTCTCTTCAAGCTCACTCTTTCTTCAAGCTCTAATCCTACCCCTCATGAGTTGAGAACAAGGATTAGAAAAGACTAAACATTTCATAACCTAACTCTAGATGATCTAAGTTCCTTTGATTAGCAACTAGAGAAACTTAGTTACCTCAAGTTTTGAGGTGAAACTTGGATTAGGGTTCTCGGGTGGATCATCTATCACTTGGAGGAGGCCGAGGAGGACGAAGAGATCGTAAAGACGAAGGACACGTATCACTAGGTTTAATCACTTTACATAGTAGTTTAGAACTTTTATGGTAGTTGTTAATTATCGTTTAGCAAAGATCTTCGGTTAGTCGATGTATGCTTCAAGAACAAGATCGTTTTTCATATTTCCGCCTCCCCGCAACTCGTGGGGTGTTGCACATCGACTTACACAAGTAAGCTGAAAACCAAGATCAAAATCCTTTTTGCGGAATTCTATATAGAAATTTAGTTTTAAGTAAAAAATCACAGTTTATGAAGTTAAATATTAAACAAGTATAAAGTGTTAAGTTTGGTTGCATCCCTAGTTGGGATCAACAACATCAATAGTGGAAACAAATATCCAAGAGTATAAGACATTAACAAGAATTTCCAATAAGTAAGAAACTTACTAATATATAGAACTAAACCGTCTCATCTGTCAAATAATATACATATAATCATCTCTCACTCCAAGTCATATACATGTCTGATGGAGATTTTCTAGATACAAAATACAATACCAAAAGAGAAGGTTACTACATATGTAACCCACCTATCAAAAGATGCGATATAAGCTGCGAAAAGTATATCTGCCCGGCCGCTATCTGTCTCCTGTATCCCTGCAAGGAACTGTGGCACAACGGGGTTGAGTTGCCAACTCAGTGAATAAACTAACATATAACGGCTAATAATGTAATTATGACCATCATACTAACTAAAATGTGAAGTAAAATGTATGATGGTATATAGAAAGTATGGATCTGTACTATAAATATCATAACTAAAATGAGATCTCATCATTTATTTTCAATAATTGATATCTTTCCGTGTCCATCATCGACACAAAACTTCCCTTTTTCTCAGGCATCATTCCTCGAATGACCCTGCAATCAAAACACCGGTTGGTATCATCTAGACATCCGCCGTGTTTCACAACTATCTCCGGTATCGAGTATCCTCGCTAGGCTCGCCCGTTTCAAATGCGGCTATCCTGCCCCTCGGTCTCGACCGGGTCCACCATGTATCCAACTTTATATCCCCTCCACTCAGTATGGATAACGTAAAATCCGCGACCGTATATCTCCCCCACTCGGCCCGGAATAAAACCAAATCATAAAACATCTCATGGTGGACATGACACATCAATCACGAAATCACTGGATTTATGTAATAGTATTCAAAACTCAAAACCATAAATCCTCCATAATACCATTACCTCTTATTTCAACATAAAATACTCAAATACATAAACATGATGTTAATAATGCAATTTACTACTGTTATTGATGTTTAAGATATGATATGAATCATTTTTTAACAAGAATTTACTAAGTGTAAAAGCGACATGGTAATATCGACGAGGTATGTGTAACATATAAGATGTACTCGTGGCATAACTCGTCGATACTTGTGCAGTGTCCTAGTAACTAAGAAAAGTATATGTGAATTATGAGTGCATATTATCAATTTAGCCTACCAAAGTAAAACATTTATTTAAATAAAATTACAGGCGTAACACGCCATCTTTACAAAATTCCCCGGTAGATGTTTAGTCTACTCACCGGAAAACGTCGTATCTATTCAGGAATTGCCAACACTTTTCCTTTTCTCACTGCCTCCGAAAATCTTGTATTTGAATCTAACATCAAAATTTAACTTATATAAGAAAACGGCTACGCCGATATGACGGAAATGAAAAACACTCGTTCCCACGTACGAGTTATATGGTATACGACTATATCTAGCTATTTAACACTCAACCTTACTGGATATTTAACCCTAACCTGCATCGCTACAGAAATTAAATCGCGATGCATTTTAACCGTGTCGTATTTTGTGTTTTTAGATAACTTTTCCGATATTTGCTTCCAGGTTCTATATTCAGTGAAACTAACTTGTTTAAATAATACCAAAACAGCCAAAATCATACACAGAAACCTACCCAACAAACCAAAACTCCCTAACTCTCTACAAATCCGGCGACGCCGGAATTCTCTTTATGGTCGCCGGCCAAAATCCGATATCCCCTGCTCGTATTCCTATGAGTTGTTCTAGGTCCAACATACATCATTAAGATTCTGTTTAGTTAAATAATTTCCTCTCTAAACTACAGCAGATTTAAACAGAGCCTAGCTTTTACTAAAATACGATATTATAGAACTTGTTCATTTTAAATTAAACTACTTACAGAATCTCAATTCCTACTGTGGTTAAGAGTTTTACCTATACTTAATTTGTTGGAATAACACCCTCCAAGATGTACAAGCTCCTTGTCCTAGCTTGATGGTGAGGAAATCCTAGAACATAGCTTTTCTTCTCCCTTCTCTTGCTCTCCTTTGTTTGGCTTTAGTTTTCTTTTCCTTTCTTTAATTTTTTAGGTTTTAATTTTTGCTACAGATCTGAATAAGGTTTATATATAGTGATGGGAAGAAGGAGGTGGTAGAAGGAGGTGTCAATGAATTAGATATGCCCTCTTCATGCAAGGAGGAGGTGTTGGAGTGTGTGTGTGCATGAAAGGAGGAGGTGTTATTACCTTATCTCCTAATTTTGTATTTTAATTACCCATAAAAATTCTGAACTAAATGGTTTTCTACTTCTTTTCAATTATACCCTTAACAATTTCCCATTTTCACAAGAAACTTAAACTTTACCTAGAAACCCTTCACAACTTATATTATTATAAAACTCTCATTTTATTAAAATGAAGCTAAAATTCACTTTAAAACCCTTATAACTTATTTATGTTGCATACTAAAGTTTTTATTTAATTTGTTCTACAAACATCTTATGAAATTGTCCTATTTGGTTTTAAAAACTTTTTAATTTGGCATTTTATTATTTAATTAATTAATTTTATTTATTTCTAAAATTTCAGAATGCTACACACGACTAGGGACGTTTCAGGATATGCTTATAAACTACAGATGTCCCACTAGTATGATCTCCATCATAATCACAGTAGTCAAGCAAATATTCTCAGGGCTTTATCAACATGTGCAAATGAATAAGAGCATGATCAAGTGAACATGTCAGATAAAAAATAATCAGATAGCATACTATCATGTCGAGCAAGAATGTACACTGAATATATATATATACATGTATAAATATATCCACTATCATATAATGGCCTCTAGGGCATACATATATCCAACAATCTCCCACTTGCACTAAGGCTAGTTATTGGTGTATCTCATATCCAACATCTCAAAAAGTCGCTCATGCCGCGGCTGAGGGAGGGCCTTGGTGAGTGGATCCGTGGTGTTATTCTTTGTGTCTACTCTCCTAATCTCGATTTCGCGGCTATCTACTATCTCCCGGATCAGATGATATCGCCTCAGGATGTGTCTGGATCGCTGATAGGACCTAGGCTCCTTAGCTAACGCCATATCCCCATTATTATCACAATACAATGGTATTGGATCGATAATGGTTGAAACTACTCCTAGCTCCGTGACGAACTTCCTCATCCATACGGCTTCCTTTGCGGCATCATTTGCAGCAATGTACTCAGCTTCTATCGTAGAGTTTGCAACGATATCCTGTTTGGAACTCTTCTAACTTACCGTCCCTCCATTGAGGGTAAATACAAACCCAGAGATAGATTTGCTGTCGTCCTTATCACTCTGGAAGCTCAAATCGGTAAAGGCCTCCATTTGGAGATCTCCGTAACCATACACCAAGAACAATTCTTTAGTCCTTCGTAAGTACTTAAGAATGTTCTTCACAGCTACCCAGTAATTCTCTACTGGGTTGGATTGATACCTGCTTACTACACTAAGTGCATAAGCTACATCAGGGCGTATACATAATATCACATACATTATAGATCCTACGGCCGAAGCATAGGGTATAATGCTCATGCGAGCTCTCTCTTCATCGGTCTTTGGGCAAAAGTCTTTTGAGAGAGTGACTTCATGGCAAGCGTGTAAGGCACCCCGCTTGGAGTCTTCCATACTAAACCTCTTTAGTATGGTGTTGATGTACCTGGTTTGGGACAATCACAATAACCTTTTGGATCTATTCCTGTAGATCCGAATGCCTACGATGTACATGACATCTCCTGGGTCCTTCATAGAGTACCTCAGTGATAAGAATGATTTGACCGACTGTAGCATAGGAATATCATTTCCTATCAGAAGAATGTTATCCACGTACAATACGAGGAATATGACAGCTCTCCTTACAGCCTTCTTATAAACACAAGATTCATCTGGATTTTTGATGAAATCAAACTCTTTGATAACATCATCAAAACAGATGTTCCAACTCCGTGATGCCTGCTTTAATCCATATATGGATTTAAGCAATCTACATGCTTTCCCGCTGCTGCCACTGTCAATGAAGCCTTCTGGCTGATCCATATAAACGCATTCATCTAAATCTCCATTTAGAAATGCAGTTTTAACGTCCATCTACCAGATTTCATAGTCGTAGTGAGCAGCAATAGCAAGTAGGATCCGAATGGATTTAAGCATAGCTACGGGAGAAAAAGTTTCGTCATAGTCCAGACCTGGTCTTTGAAGAAAACCCTTCACCACAAGTCTTGCCTTATAGGTCTCCACCTGCCCATCTACACCAATCTTTCTTTTAAAGATCCATTTGCACCCTACGGGTTTTACCCCAGGGGGTACAACGTCTAAAGTCCATACTTTGTTGGTGTACATAGACTCCATTTCAGATCTCATAGCATCCAGCCACTTCACAGAGTCTCTACTCGTGATAGCTTGCTGAAAGCTGGTAGGATCATCATCCTTTATGATGCAATCTTCTCTATCACCATCAATGAGAAAACCGTAGTACCTCTCCGGTGGGTGAGAAGTCCTACCAGATCTACGGAGTGGCTGAGATTCAATAATTTCTGTTGTAACAGCCGGTTCAACCAAGTTGTCATTTGTAACTTGTGTTTCTAGAACCTCTTCTAGGTCTACCACACTGCCATCAGTATCATTTGTAAAAAAATCTTTTTCTAAAAATGTGGCATACTGAGAAACAAACACCTTTTGTTCCTCCTTGTGGTAGAAAAGATATCCATAAAAATTCTTTGGATATCCCACAAAATTACACATGACTGACCGTGTCTCGAGTTTGTCCGGATTCTGCTTTTTGATATAGGCCGGACAACCCTAAATCTTAACTCATTTAAGAGATGGTCTCTTCCCATGCTATATCTCATACGACGTGGTAGATACGGTTTTGGTTGGAACCATGTTTAATAAAAATGCTGCAGTCTCCAATGCATACCCCCAAAATGAGACAGGTAACTCAGCATCACTCATCATGGAATAAACCATATCTAATAGGATCCAATTTCGTCGTTCTGACACACCGTTGTGCTGTGGTGTGTAAGGAGGAGTGAGCTGAGAGAGAATCCTATTCTCTTTTAGAAAGTCTGCAAACTCTATACTGAGGTACTCCTCACCTTGATCTGATCGGAGAATTTTGATACTCAATCCAGTTTGTTTTTCTACTTCAAGTTTGTACTCGGTGAATTTCTCGAAAGCTTCAGACTTATACTTTAGTAAAAACACATGACCGAATCTTGAAAAATCATCAGTGAAAGTTATGAAGTAAGAAAAACCGCCTCTAGCCTGTATAGACATTGGCCCACATACATCACTATGTACGAGGGCTAAGAGCTGAGTAGCTCTTTCCCGTGTCCTGTAAATGGAGTTTTAGTCATTTTACCCTTGATACAGGACTGGCAAGTCGTATAAAATTTATATTCAAAAGGGTTTAAATATCCATCTTTGTGTAACTTGTTTAGTCTTGTCTCGTTAATATGACCAAGTCTACAATGCCAAAGAAAAGCTTCATTTATTTCTGAAAGTTTTCTTTTATTGGTGTGTTGTATACTGAAAACTGTGTGTTGATTTAGGACGTATATCCCGTTATTAAGTGTACCATACCCAACCAACATTTGATTCAGGTTAATATTCATAACATTATTCTGCAACACAAAATTATATCCTTCATTGTCTAACAACGAAACGGATACAATATTACAAAGCATACTAGGTACATAATAACATGGGTTCAAAACCAATATACACTCTAACGGCAACCCCAGGTGATACTCTCCCACTGAAATCACATGTACATTGGAAGCATTTCCAACCCAGAGAGTATGGTCATCTGTCTTCAAAACTTTGCTATTTCTCAGCCCCTGCATGGAATTACAAATGTGAGAACCTGAACCGGTATCTAATACCCAGGAAGCAGAGTTTATAGAAAAACAGTTTTCTGTCACAAACACGCCTGAAGCTGAAGCATCACCATGCTTCTTTTTTAGATCCAAGTACTCAGTGCAGTTGCGCTTCCAGTGTCTTGTTTTGTGGCAGTGATAGCATTCCCTTTTCCCCGATTCTCCAGCCTTGGACTTGTCTTTCCCCTGGGCCTTTTTAACTCCACCTCTTGGTTTGGTGGGTTTCTTCTTCATCTTTCTCTTGGCCTTGGCCTTCGAGCGAGATGAGGAAGATGGCCCAGCAATCAAAGCAGGAGTCTTCATTGATTTCAGCGTGCTCTCTGCACTCCTTAATACATTAAGGAGTTCAGGTAGTGACTTCTCCATGTTGTGCATGTTGAAGTTTACTACAAATTGAGCTAAGGCGGGGGGTTGGGAGACTGTAGAATAATATCAATATATTGTTCATTCTCCATCATCCACCCGAGGTCCTCAAACTCTTTTATAAGAGCTATCATCTTCAGAACATGGTCACCTACTGGTGTGCCAGGAGCCATCCGCGCCTGAACTGCTTTCGTGATGCTTCGTATCGTAAGACACGAGATTGCTCCCCATACAACTCTTTTGTATGGAGAAAGATGGATTGAACGTCCATCTTCTCGTGCTGCTTTTGATGTGTGTTAACCATCGATGCAAGCGCGTGGCATTTGGCCGTAGCACAATCAGCGTCCCATGTCTTGCGGACTTCCTTATCCTCAACCGAAGATTTAGGACCTGGGATAGGCGGGGCTGGAGCCGTGAGGACATATGATACCTTATCATAAGTCAAGGCTATGTTAATGTTCCTCAGCCAGTCTTTATAATTGGTCACATTCAGTTTATTTTTATCTAGTAGAAGGTTGAGTCCTGTCATTGGTATCTGCCATTAAGAGAGAGAAAAGAATACACTCAGCAAAAGCTCTTGCAAAGATCAGATTGGTTATTATTTTATCTAATCGATGTCTCCTACTGCTTTTATCAAATTTCCCTTCAAACCTTAAAAGGAAAACTAGCCAGGATTAATTATAGTCTATAACTTTACTAACCGTTCAGCCAGGCCAGTGTTGGTACTTGAGGGAAGTTCTCCGTGCTTTCGCACGGACCTAATTAATATAAACTTCGTCTTCCCAGAGGTGTAGCCTCGTTAACACTTTTCTAGACACCTAATGGGTTAGCTAATTGTAAAGTGCAAAACTCTCCTGGGAGCAACTCTTGCTCACAGTGGGATCAGGATCCAACCATCATATGGAAGGTATGCAATCTCATTGCAAATTTCAACTCTTGAAACTCCCGATATGGTTTTTACCCCTAGCACTCATACCCTTAATTATAGTCAACAAATCACAAGCACCAATCAAGTTCTACCCGTCATTTCTTGATTAATTAGACCCACCCATATGACGCTTAACTATGGTCAACAAAGTCATATGAATGTCCTAAGTAATCTGCATCATATGCAGTATAGGAAGACATCACTTAGCTACCGTACACTACGCCTTAACTATAGTCAACAAATATAGCACGAATACTAAGTACTCTACTTCCTAAAATGACGGAGGGTTGCAGATGGTTTTTAAGAAAACCTTTAACGCTTTGAACTTGATATTGTCGTAGAATCAAATGGTTTTCAAAAGGAGTGGCTTAACCTCCGCAATTTTGAAATGTAGATTTTTCTCAAAAAGCCGAGTGGTTTTCAAATCCGATTCTACAACATCCTTGTTTTAGGTTTATTTTCTTTACATTAATCATATTAATGTAGTCCCGTCATTTAAGTCCTTAAGCCATCACAGAAAAGAAACAAAAATACAACGTACGCTTATGCCATCCGCGTTCGTCACAATGTTCCGTTATGCACCGTTAGGTTACTTAACTAACGGCATAATGGGACGGGACTAGCGCGGGTGCAAAATATAAGCAACACCTACTATATATCTCATATATAATATTGCATTCGTCTCAGATATATCAAGCGATCACATCACAGAATATAAGCAGCAGAAACACATATATGATATACCAGGATTTTCGTATTTTGTATTTAGCCAATGATAGAAAATGCGGATTCCACGGTCATGATGAATAGCCAATCCCACACCCTTAGACCCCTACGAGAGCGGCAAGTGACCCTACCAATTCTGGAGTTAGGAAACCCGATCTCGACGCCTCGAGATGGTCTCCCACTGAACCCCAGAATCCGGTCACTTGTTCTCTCCACCTTGGGTCTATCCTAATGCGGAAAAGTAAATAATATACATCAATAGCGACATCACCCTCAACCCGGATGTGCCCCAAATAAAAGAATATTACATACAAATGAATTTTACATGAATGAAAAGAAAAACTCCCATCTCACATAAAAACCCCCCGGCCATTCGATCACGACGATCCTATACATCATAGCACAGCAACACATAATATCACATGTCATCAACGTAAGCAAGTATGCATACCCCAATTGTCGTTGATATATAGCAACGAAACCGACGATATCACATACTACACTTACGGTCGCAGAACAGATATCATATACCAAGCGATGTTAAACGTTTCGATCGAATCAACAAACACCCA
This sequence comes from Agapanthus africanus, assembly GCA_030015575.1. Lineage (NCBI taxonomy): Eukaryota > Viridiplantae > Streptophyta > Magnoliopsida > Asparagales > Amaryllidaceae > Agapanthus > Agapanthus africanus. The sequence goes on along the minus strand of CM057337.1, from coordinate 878,692,655 downwards.
CAAAATTACCCCGAAGGGCTCAACACTTGAGCAAAATTAAAGCACCCAAAAACGTGCCATAGTATCTATGATCCAGCCGTAGAAGGGCCAAACCAACGCCTTACCTATGACACCGCGGAACTACGGCAAACCCTAAGGTTCAGTCGCGGTTCCGATGGATAGAATCGAGTTAAGGTTTTTGTTCTTCTAGAGGGTCCATAGAGTTACTTGCACGACTATCGAATATAATTAACTTAAGAAAATTCCAACACTTGGAAATTTTCAGCGAGGGTAATGTGGGGGTGATTGATGTTCGTTCGAACCGTCAAACATCGTCAAGTTACCAATACAATGCTAAAATTACGACTAAGAAATATTCCGCAAATAGTCCATTACCAAACTAACATCACATGCAATTCTGGACTACACAAACAATACCAGAAACCCCAGATCTTATAGAATAGAGCACTGGTGCAATACGAGGGGGATAGGAGCATGTATGGCCGGCGACACCGGAAATATGAGCCTAGTGCTCGGCCAAAATCCGAGCACCCCTCCGGTATTTCACCTATGTTCTAATTGTATCATATACATCACTCTGCAGTTACTAAAATAATTTTTAAATCACTTTTTCAAAAATTTACAAAGAGCAAAATCTAGGGTTTCAAAAAATCGTATTTTGCGGAGTTTTTCGGTTTCGTATTATCTTAACACCGTCTAGGTTTCTAGTTTGGCTCTGATACCATGTTGGGATTCCTTACCACCACTACAAAGGTTTGGTAGCATCACACATGTCATAATTAAAAATTTAGAGGGTGCTAAAGAATCTAACCTAGGAATCAAACTAGAAAAGCTAGGGTAATAATAAAAATAACTCATACTACAAGTAGTATAGTACTAGGTAAAGAGAATACAACCTTTGTAGTTCCCTTTGTTAGATTCCTTGGCTACTTGAGAGTTATAACGGGCTTGCTTGTGATCCTCCAGGTCCATGATGATCCACCCGGAGTTCTCTTTGTCTAAGCTCCTAACTCCACTCGATCAAGAGATGAAGTTGAAGCTAACACTCTAAACTAATTGGCTAGACTAGAGTAGAATGATGATGTGGTTTGTTTTCTCACTTCAAAACCCTAACTTAATCACTTTCTCACTCACTAACAAAACCTAGAGAGCAAGAGAGAGGAAGAAGAAGATGATGGCAACTCAAGAGCTCAAGATAATGATAAAGCTTTTAATAAAAATGAGAACAGAAATTATATATATTTTCCACTCTCATTCTTAACCTTGGTTAATAAATATCTAGATATTTATCTTTGGAGAAAAGAGAACCATAGAAATTAACTCATGGTCGATACTTAGTTAAGTGTAGAGAATGGGTATTAAATATCAACCATGAATTAATCCTAATTTCCTTTAATCTCAAAAATAAACATAAAGATAAATATTACCATGTGAGTCTTGCATTGCCACCACTAGTGTATCAACAACCATGACATACACAAGTGTATGCATGTATGTGTGCATGCACATCAACATGTGCATCAACATAAACATATGCATACATGCATGCATACAACAAAAGAAAAAAGGGTTTAAAAGAAGTGAGCTATTTAGTCAATGTTAAACCAACACTTGATTTAACAAACCGGTCATATCTCATATGACCCGACCAATAGTAAACCTCCCGATTAATATACGGTATTATATACGCGCATTTAATCGGGTCCCCGCGCATATCTCATATGCACACCACATCGTTTCGCCTGGGCTAGGTAACTCCTTTGTGGGACTCTAAGACTCGTCAATACGCCGGCAGTGGGTGATGATCATATCAAGCACCCCCAAGCCACAAGAGGTCAGCTAAATGTAACGGCCATCCGGGTATTGAACGATCAGAAGAAAACAAGCGAACCTGTCAAAACTCCCGTCGAGCCAACTGGTAACACTACCGTACAGTCCGGTCTCTTCATCAGATATGCTGCATATCAAGTCTAGGGATGGGATCGTCGACCCCAATAACTCAATAAGTCATGCTGATGTATGGCCTATAATCAGTTTGAGAAACTACTGATAACACTTATCAGTAAATCTTATCAGCCCTGGCCAGAGACTTGCTGATATAGCCAATCGAGCACAGCGCAACATCAACCCCTAATACCGGGAGAGACGAAACCCCTCCTATCGCTCATTGCCTCCATATATCTCGGGACTATACCCAAAAGACACCTGTTTGCACGACTCAGTAGAGCCGTGGTAGGGTGGTAATCAAAGTACAGTGGGAGAACACACAAGACTCTATGACGATCTCGGGTCTACAGACTAACCTGTACCAGTGTCACCTGAGAACTGCTATCCGATGATAGATATAATACCATATAGGAGTTATCGGCGAATCCGTCCAGTGTACCCAGTCTCCACTGAGTAACCGTATACGATCTCGATGTCAAACATCAATGGATGCGGGAACATCTATCGCCCATCATATGGGTCAAGTATCATATACGCTGGTCTACTCTGGAATATCGATGCCCCGTCTCGATACACCCACGACTAGGGACGTTTCAGGATAAACTTATAAACTACAGATGTCCCACTAGTATGATCTCTATCAAAATCACAGTAGTCAAGCAAATGTCCTCAGGACTTTATCAACATGTGCAAATGAATAAAAGTATGATCAAGTGAACATGTCAGATAAAGAATAACCAGATAGCATACTATCATGTCGAGCAAGAATGTACACTGAATATATATACATGTATAAATACATCCACTATCATATAATGGCCTCTAGGGCATACATATATCCAACACCCTGAACAAGCCTTTTAAGAAAGGAGAATAAACTAAAAACAGCTTCTATTTTCAGGGGCGTCTCACGTGATATCACGTGACCCCTTAGCACCTTCAGAACACAAGCAGTTTTATTTCTTAGGGTGCCTCACATGACATCACGTGACCCCTTAACAGTGCTTAGCACTTTCAGAAGAAAGGGAGAATAAATCAAATGCAGCTTTCAGTCTTTGGGGACACCTCACGTGATCCCACGTGACCCAATAGTGCTCAGCACTCAGAAAAGAAAAAGGGAACAAATCCAAAGAAACTGTGCCAAATCTCAGGAGCCTAGCGTGACCCCACATGAGCGCCTCAGACTTTCAGTGTTTAACACTATTTCAAACGCTCACATGACCCCACATGAACGCTTCAAATCTTCAGTGCTTAAACGATACTTTAAGACCCCACGTGGGAGCACGTGAGCGCCGAACATATGCTAGTGTTTAACACTATGATAGACCAACCTTAGCCCAAGTTAGCTAAGTCTCCCAAAGGAAAAACCTTGTTTTAACCGAGCCCTAATTATGCTCAGGTCTTCCAAAATTAATCATCTCAGATGGCATTTACAATAATATTTATCCCATTGCTTCTCAATCTGGCATTTGGTTCAAGGGTACATCTCTTCATACCTCTGATACATGTCGTTGTAATTCTTCAACGTCTTCAGAGAGATGGTGGATCCCAATGACCAATAACTATCTGGTGCATTTCCAAACCCATGATTACATCCAAACAATGGACTGTAATGTCCTTAAACTAACTGTTGACCGTAATGTCCTTAAACTAATAGCAGACTGTAATGTCCTTAAACTAACTCTGGACCGTAATGTTCTTAAACTAACAACGGACCATGACGTCCTTAAACTAAACTTCATGGACTATGATGTCCTTAAACTGAGAAAACCTTACAGACTATGATGTCTTTAAACTCATGGACTATGATGTCCTTAAACTTATGGACCGCAACATCCCTAAACTAAATCCTACGAATTATGACGTCCTTAAACTCACGGACCGCCGTGTCCCTAAACTAAAACGATAGAGTCTAAATACTCTTTCGTTGGATCTAAATGATCTCAAAATCCTGTTGAGTAGATCTTAGTCTAAAATTAGACTAACGTATCCTCAACAAGTATTTAAGTTGATCTTAATCTCAAATGAGGTTAACGATCCTTACAACAAACCCAAACCTAAATCTAAGAAAATACGGATTTGGACTAATCCACGCCCTACGGGTGACAATATATATTAGTCTCCATATACAATCTACGGGCAACCAAAAATAAAATAAACACACACGACACGAAGTAGCCATCTGGAGAAGGAGAAAGTTGTTACCGCTATGCGGTAGCGTAATTAACTGCAGGGGCTTGCACCTGCAGAGAAGAGGATCCCTACAATCAAAAAACCCTCGTACACGAGGGGGAATCTTACGAAATCTGCTACAACAGCCGCATCTGTCTAAACCTCTGATACACGGTGCCATAAATCAACTTGGCATCTTCAGAGAGATGGACAGATAAAACCTAATAGCATCTGCCCCCAAATTCAGGCAAGACGTTTGTCTTCCCGGTTTTCGGCGGAGAACAGATTCTGGCACGCCCGGTGGGACCTTTTCCTCTTTCCACTCCACACTTCGTGTGTCGTGTTCGCGAACGAATCACGGTTTGATATGGTTGCCCTTGGATTTGAGGTACTAAGATTTGGTGTCTTACTCCCGTGCTGAGAAAATGGCTTCCAACTGCACCAGTTGCAACAACAACTCCCACTCCGTTCTCACCGAAGGAGTGACTTATGGGCCCCAAGCGGCCTCCATCATCGCCATGCCAGTGGAACAGGTAACTCAGGCCACCACTGGATTATTCTTCGGGACCATGCTCCCACCAATGGGCTTCAACGCTCCAGTGCCATTGCAAGAAGCTCCAAAGAAGTCGGTCTTTGATCGGCTTGCAACTACTACGGCCCCTCTCAACGAATCGCTCGAATCCAACGCCTCGGTCTTTAACAAACTGGGCCAAAGCTCCAATGGGCCCGTGAAGAAGCCCGCAATACCTGAAGGGGTTATCCCGAAACGGATAGCCAACCCTGCTCCAGTAAATAAAGTCATCAGAGAGACTTCTCCTACTAAGGGGTCGGTCTTCACCAGACTGGTCGTTCCAACTCCCGTTCCAGGCAAAGTCACCAAGGCTGCTACCCCTGCTCGAAAGTCTGCCTTCGACAGGTTGGCCATCCCCTCTCAACGGACGTCGGTCTTTGAGAGGCTGACACCAACAGCAGTTTCTCATCAAAGCATGAAGCACGATGCAGCTACCCTGACAATGGAGGTGATCCCATCTGCAAGACGTGCTCGACGTCGCCACTGGCACCGAGTGAGGAAAGATGGGAGCAATTCCCCTTCTGGACTGACTCCACCAGCTCCAATGGTGGAAATTGATGATGTTGTTCCAACTGGGAACAGCTTTGAACCACTTAGGAGGGTGCGCAAAAACTCTCTAACTGCTGTGTTGAAAAGATCTCCTCCACCTGTGGAGAACGCTACAAAGGCGGAGCTGGAGCAGCCCCCTCGGCGGCTGTCCTCCAAAATTCACAGGGTCTGGCGAAGGGCCCAATACTCTGTGGTTAACTAAGACTACTTCCGCCAACCAAAGAAAATGAAGATTCAGCAAGAGAAGGACCACCCTATCGTCCACAGAAGGTGTCATCTACTTGGGTGCCCGCTGCAATGGCCCCCTTCATTTCGACCGCCCACAAAGAAGAAGGCCGGAGAAAATCCCTGTGTCCACGACAAAGCTCAAAGACACTGAATCCAAACGCTCCAAGTCTGGGGGCATGGTGGTGCACACCATTTACATGGCTTCCGGAAAAGAGGATAGTCGTATCTCCACTGGCCATCGACCACTCACCCGATCAATAACAAAGGCTCAGGAGAAATAACAGCAAAAGCTCCAGGAGATGCTAATGAAGATGGTCGTGCTCACTGGACCGAAAGAAAACCCGGAGACATTATCGGAACAATGCCAGGAACAGGAAACCGACGCCGAGTTCCTCCGAAGAATGCTCGAGAGGAAAGACAAAGAGGCCGCGGAACAAGCGACCAATATAAAACAAATGGCGCTATTGTTCCAAGATATAGTGGGCATGATGATCCAGCTAGACCACCCACCCGAAGATCCTCCAGTAATAATTGAAGACGATATGAGACATCAAACCCTCTTCCAGCCTCTTCAGCTGCAAAGGAGGAAACAATCTCGAAAGCTGCGCTCGATGATTATATAGCTCAACAGATACGAGATCATCAAGCGAACGAAGCCGCTGGCCAAGTCGTCAGAACTGGACGACCATACCCAAGATGGTACGATCAGATTAAGTACCCGCCAGGATACACGATTCCTAAGTTCCACGTATACAAGGGGACAGGCAATCCCCATCAACATGTTGCTCGAACAGCCTTCTCGTTTTATCCCGGGGAAACGAATAAGGGCGTTTTAGCTTCTCGTTGATGGGATGAAGTTGCCACCTTTCAAAGAAGACACTTCAGAAAATACGTTCCCCAACGAACTAGATGCACATCCAAACTACTGCTTATACCATCGGAGGAGCACACACCCTACTGAGGAATGCATCGCCTTTAAAAATTGGTGGCAGGGATACGTTGCTCATCGACAGCATTTCAAGCGGATGAAGCGCAAAAATCGTCAAGAGCAGAGAAGCACGACAGATGAGCGCAAAAGAACTGTCGGCGACTGTCATATGGTTGATTCCAGAGGATCGCAAGTTCTCACCTTCGGGAGCGATTCTGATGAAGAAATATCCATCGGCCCTCTTTTCAAGGAATCCATCTCCGAAACAGAAGAGATGAAGAGCTGTAAGAATATTCAGCTGCGTAGTCGCACGTTGCCCGAAAAGAATCTTGGACCTACGAATAAAGGATCGAACAAAAAATATAAGGGGAAGGAAAAAGGTCCTTGAAAATATCACCCTCGATGACCAAGTCGTCGAAGAGCTGGCAGCCAAGAACCCGACCAAGAAAAGCAAAGTGGATTATAACGTCCTAGTACACTTGAGGAAGATACCATCACATCTGAGTGTCTTGGATGCCCTTCTATTGTCTAAAGAGGCGCGAGATTCCCTGATCAGGGCACTATAAGAGCCCGAACAGTTTCAGGCTTTCCTCCCCGAAGAAAAGATGAAGGACGAGCTCGAAGAAGTTCATACAGCCGACATCACTTTCGGCGATGAAGATCTCCTCCTCGGAACGTGCGGGCATAACCGTCCCCTCTATGTCTCCGGGTATTGCTATGATACCAAGATAGAGAAGATTCTAATTGACAACGGGTCCTCTGTCAACCTTCTCAACGTGAAGGTGCTAAAGGAAATTTGCATGAGCGTGCAACACCTAGCTTGAGATAAAATCACCATCTCCGGATTTGACTCTCAGTCATCACAAACGCTCGGGTCTGTGATACTGACATTGCGCTTCGGGTCGCTCGTCACTGACATCAAGTTCCACGTCATTGACGCCAAGACTTGCTACAGCGCCTTGCTCGGTAGGCTTTGGTTGCACGAGTACAACATCATCCTTTCTACACAACATCAGTGTATGAAGTATTTCAAGGATGGTCTCGAGTACACCGTAACGGGGGAGCTAAACTCATTCTCCATGAGTGAAGTCCGCAAATACGAGGATGCAAAGTATTTCCTGCCAGACTTTGAAGACACAGAAAGATGCCATAAACCGGAGAATAAGCAAAAAACTATCACCACTATTCCGGTCTTCGGGAGCGATACCGAGGAGGAAGAAGAGACAGTCTATTCGGAGCCGCTCCAATGCAACAAGCCGGGACCATCTACCCATATTCTGGTTTTTGGTAGTGACTCTGAAGACGAAATCAACGCAGTGTTCTCGGTCTGTCCATCGGTGCAGGTCCTCATTAGAGATGATCAGAGTTTGCAAATCGCCATGGTTCCGCAAAAGCATTACAAAGAGCTCGACGCACTTGATACCTATAGTGTGCAAGAACTGCAGACGTTCTACGTCCCTCCCAGGCAAAAAGATGAAAAGGCGATCCTCTTTTATCGATCCACGGAAACCTAAGTGGAAAAAGAAATCTGGCATGGTGCCGATTCTTTGCTTGACAGGCTCCAGCCCATCCGTCTGCCCAGATACTATACAGAATGATTAAAAAGGCTGTTGAGGTGCCAAGACCTACCCTTTAAACAGACTGCTCGACAAGCTCAGTTCTCCAACAGGGTCTGAAACGTCCCCGGAACTCAGCGAAAATTGCCCAACGGGAGAATGGAAATGTTCGGGCTTGGATATGTCCGATCAAAGAAACGGGAGCGATTCCATGGGTGCTACGTTATACATGACTTCGATGAAGAAGGAGATGCTCTATTAGAAGACACTGTGATTGAACCAAAACGAGATCCTGCCATAAAAATACCAAGTCCGTCGTTTGAAGAAAAAATGGACAAGCTAATAAGGGAAGCGGGTCAAAAGGTTCAGGATGACCACAACCATGAAATGGCCAATTACGAGAAAGCCAGGACGCAGCGCCTCCTTCAGCAGGCAACGGAGAATGACGATGCCCTTCGTCGCTGTTTCCCATAATCAGAGTAAAGCTCCATTGAAATTCAAAATTCAAAATTTTGAAGCAACGCTTCAAATCCCGGGTGCAACGCGCCACGTGTCAGGCGCAGACGCATCAGCGCAGCGCCCAAGAAGGCGCGCTTAATCAGAGCAAAGCTCTATTTTAAGAAAAATTAAAGGAAGCAACGCTTCAGTTGCGCAAGCACTGCGCTGCGCGACACGTGTCAGCGCAGATGCGCTGCGCTGTGCGCTGCGCGACACGTGTCAGCGCAGTTGCGCTGCGCTGTGCGCTCCGCGACACGTGTCACGCGCTGGGGCATTTGCGCCAAACAGAATTAAGATTTTAAAGAAATTTTTCTGTTCTTGTTAAAACAAGAAGATTTTCTTCTGTAAAACAGAAGCCCTTGGATCAAAGATCCAACGATGGGGAAAATTCTCCAAATCACTCAGAGAAAGATCTCTTTAACAAATTTAACTAATTTATGAGCACTATAAAAAGGACCCTAGGCCTCAATTCAAAGGCATCAACATTTTCTAAAAAAAAAAAGAGAGAAAGAGAACTCTGAAGAACTCCTCAAGAACAAAAAGGTAAAAACCTTTAGAAGGAAGAGAAAGTTCTCTTATGAACAGATCATAGATCTAAAAACAAGATCAATGATCTTTAATAAAAATAAAAAAATATAATAATAAATTAGTGCTTTGCACATTTTATGAACTTTTGGTTCTTTGAGATAAGAAAAACAAGAAAAACTTATCTTTTCTTTGATCTAAATTAGATCAAGAAATCAAATAGTGATTTGCACTTCTGTTCTTGAATCTAAAAGATTCTTAGTGCTTTGCACTTCCAAACTGCGCTGTTGCGCTCTTGGGAGAGCGCCACGTGTCAGCAGCGCAAGCGCAGCGCACTGCGCTTGCATGACACGTGTCGTCATCACAAGCGCTTGCGCTCTCTGATTGGCGCAAAGCGCCTGAAAATGCAATGCATTTACAGAAGGGCCAAGCCCAATTAAAAAGGGCCTAACAGGCCAAATTAAATACAATGCATTATTTTAAAAAAAAAAGGGCAGAGCCCAAATAAAAACAGATGCTGTGCATCATTTATAAAAGGGCAGAGTCCAAATAAAGGTCTAATAGACCAAACAAAAATGCCATGCATTATTAAACAGGAGCAGAGCCCCAGTAAAGGTCTAATAGACCAAAAATAAACAAAATGTTGAACATTTTCAACTGGACTTAGCCCAATTCTGGCCGTAAGTCCTTAAATTAAATTGAACTGAGCACAAATGCTCTCTCAAATCAATTTACCTCCGGTTCGAGGGTACATCTCCGAACTTCTCTGACACTTCTCGTTATAATCCTTCAACGACGTCAGAGAGGCGACGGGTCTCAACGACCACACATGGATACGGACTGCGGGGTCCTAAAACTCGTGGACCGAAACGTCCTTAAACTAATATTGGACCGAAACGTCCTTAAACTAATAGCGGACCACCACGTCCCTAAACTGGAATGCGGACCACCATGTCCCTAAACTGGAATATGGACCGCAATGTCCTTAAACTACTTATGGACCACTACGTCCCTAAACTGGAATGATAGAGCCTCTAAATGCTCTTTTGCCGGATCTAAACGATCCCATTTAAGTTGATCTTAGCCCTAAACACGGCTAACGTATCCTTAAACATTCAAATGGACTATAAAACTCCAAATCAACTTTAGTTCAAGGGTACATCTCTGATCTCCTCTAACACCTATCGGTGTAATCCTTCAACGACGTCAGAGAGGTGATGAGTTCCGACAGCCATATATTAAATGGATCACCACGTTAAGTTGATCTTAGTCTCAAACAGGACTATCGTATCCTTAACGAACGTTTAAGTTGATCTTATCCGCAACGCGACTAATGCATCCTTAAACTAAAAACACCAAACCCAAATCTAAGTAAATATGGATTTGGACTAATCCACGTCCTACGGGCGACGGCATTATTCAGTTTCCGTATACAATCCACGGGCAACCACAAACAAAACAAACACACACGACACGAAGTGAAATTCTGGAGAAGGAGAAAGTTGTTACCGTGATGCGGTAGCGTAATTAACTGCAGGGGCTTGCGCCTGCAGGGAAGAGCGTCCCCACAATCAAAAACCCCTCAAGCGAGGGGGAATCTGACAAAGTCTGCTACATCGGCCGCATCCGTCTAAACCTCCGATACATGGTGCCATAAATCAACTTGGCATCTTCGGAGAGGTGGACGGATAAAACCAAATAGCATCTACCCCGAATCTCAGCGTCAGGACATCGCTGTCCTGTGCTCCGTCTTTCAGAGGGGAACAGATTCTGGAACGCCCGGTGGGACCTTTTCCTCTTTCCACTCCACACTTCGTGTGTCGTCTTCGCGAACCAATCGCGGTTTGTTAACAGTTGCCTTTGGATTTCAAGTTACTAAGATTTGGTCTTTTGCCTCGCGCAGAACTCAAGATTCAATGGCCTCTAATTGGACCAACTGCTCGAAGTGCCACTGCAATGGACGCTCCACCTCACCAGGAGGTGTAGTATATGGGCCCCAAGCGGCTTCCTTCCTTGCTCTGCGGGTAGACCAGGTAACCCAAGCCACCACTGGCCTGTTCTTCGGGACCATGATCCCACCTATAAGCTTCTCTGCGCCAATACCTGCACCGGAAGTGAACAAGAAGTCGGTCTTCGACCGGCTCACTGCTACGACGACCCCTGTCAATGGGTCGCCCACTACTAAACCGACAGCCTCAGTTTTCACCAGGCTAAATCAGAACTCTAAATTGGCTGTCCCAAGGAAGGCAATAACTGCTGCTCCAGAAGTCGTCAAGGCGGCTTCCCCTGTCAAAGAGTCAGTCTTTTCAAGACTGACGATTTCTGCTCCTGCCTCTGCCCGAGGATCTGTCTTCGACAGGTTAAATATCATCCCTCAAAGGACAACCTCAGTCTTTAAGAGGTTAACACCAGCCGCGCCTCATTCAGACAGGGGGCAAAAAGAAGATGTTTCAATCTCCGAGCCAGTCCCAACGGCTCGTCATGCTCGACGTCGCCATTGTCAGCGAGTGAGGAAGGCAGGGGGCAACTCCCCCTCAGGGCTAACTCCACCGGCTCCAGTGGTGGAAGTCAATGCTGCTGTTCCAACTGGGAACAGGTTTGAACTGCTGAGAAAGGTACGGAAGAACTCTCCAACCGCTACACTGAAGAGATCTCCTCCACCTACGGAGAGAGCTCCAGAAATGAAGCAAGAACAGCCCCCTCAACGGCTGTCCTAAAAAATATACAAGGTTTAGCGAAGGGTTCAAGACTCCGTGATCGACCCAGATCACTCTCGTCAACAAAAGAAGGCAAAAGTGCAAAAAGAAAAATACCGTCCTATTAAACAGATGGGGACAACAATCGCTAGGGTGCCCACTACAACGGCCCCTTCAACTTCAACGGCCCACAAAAGAAGAAGGCCAGAGAAAACCCCCGCGCCCGCGGCAAATGCCAAGGGTGGTGAGCCTAAACGCCCTAAGTCCGGGGGCATAATAGTTCATACAGTTTATGTGGCATCGGGAAAGGAGGATAGCCGCATATCAACAGGTCATAGACCGCACACGAGGTCAGTGACCAAGGCTCAGGAGCAGCAGCAGAAGCTCCAAGAAATGATGAACGCTATGGCCGCACTTACAGGGCCAAAAGAAAACCTTGAAACGTCCTCGGATGAATGCCAAGAGGAAGAAACTGACGCCGAATTCCTTCGTCGGATATTGGAGAAGAAGGACAAAGAGGCTGCTGAACAAGCAGCCAACATACAGCGTATGGGCCTCCTCTTCCAAGACATGATAGGAATGATGATACAGCAAGATCCTCCGACCGAAGAGCCCCCGATAGTCCTTAGAGATGATAGGGGAGAGACATCAAATCCTCCGCCAGCCTTATCAACAGCTAAGGAGGATACAATCTCTAAAGCTGATTTAGACGAGTACATAGCCCAACAAATACGGGTTCATCATGTGACTGAAGCAGCCGGCCAGGTCGTAAAAACGGGGCGACCATATCCAAGTTGGTACGACCAAATCAAGTACCCGCCAGGTTACAAAATTCCCAAGTTCCATGTCTACAAGGGGACGGGCAATCCTCACCTGCACGTTCCCCAGTTCAGGGCGCTCTGCGGCAACACTGGCGGTGATGACAAGCTTTTGCTTCGCCAGTTTGTTGGAAGTTTATCAGATACGGCGTTCTAGTGGTACTCTGAGCTTCCGAATGACTCTATCAAGACCTTCACGGAGATGGAGCTACTGTTTACTCAGCGTTTTGCAAGCGCCAGTGAACGTACCCCGATGACGGCACTGATTAATGCCAGGGTAAAGCCAGGTGAGACGTGGGTTCAGTACGCTATACGATGGCGAAACTTATGGTCGAAGTGCGAGCAGCGCATTGAAGAAGCTCCCGCGGTGGATATGTTTGTGGGAACCCTTGATCCACAAGCAACCATCTCGCAATTTATGATGTTTTTCAAGCCGATTACCTTCCAGGCCTTGATTGACAAGCTAGCACAGATGGATCAGATGGGCCATAAACCACCTCTTCCAAAGCCGGACTCCCGAAATGACAAAAGGAAGGGAAAAGCGATCGTCGTCGCTAATGCTCAACAACAACCGAGCAACTCGAAGCCAGTTGTGCGTCAAAATAATATGCGCCCGTACGTAGACCTTGAGGAGAGACTAGGGCATCCTTACTCGTTTCCCCGCGATAAAACAAGAAGGTTATTCGAGCTGGCATTACGCAACAGACTCATAAATCCGCCGGATCCAAAACGTCCGTTGCAACCAAGTGACGTCAACGAGCCCAACTACTGTCCTTATCATCGAGTACTAGGCCATCCGATCGAAGATTGCTATGTTTTCAAAAATTGGCTTGAAAACCAGTACCGACAGGACAAGTTCGCGTTATCTGACAAATGGAAGGTGAATCCCCCGCAGCCCCACACCTCTAAGGGGACGAATACGCCGGGGGCAACATGCTCCGTCGTTGAAGAAGCTCCTTGGGAGGTTGTATTATCAGCCAAGACAAAGAGAATGCTGAACGACCTTCAGACATGTCCAGCGATTAGGTGGAAGAACCCGTTGGAACCGCAGGTCATTGAGGGGATGTTGAAGCCACGTCCAACTCCAAAGACCGATGGTAGTGGCTCAAGCACTCGCAACCAACCGTCAAAATCCTCGAAGAAGAAGAAAAAGAAGTCAAAGAAGCCCGTGAAGCCTGGCGACAAGCGCACGGACCTGCAAAAACAAATTGACGTGCTGGAGGAATACAACCAGAAGGCACGGACTCCCATTACATTCCAAGAGTTTCTCAACCACGTCTTTCAAGAGGAAGGTGAGGGAAAAAGTTCGTCAGATGAATCTGAAGAATGCGTGGCGAGCTGTCATATGATTTCCCATTCGTTCACGAACGATGAGGAGACTTTTTGTATTGAAACGCTGGGGGCAGACCCTGAATCAAAAATTCTGGGGCCATCAGATGAGGAAATTGACGCATTCCTCAACGAAGCTCGATTGAGAAGTAAAGCTGATCGAGAACGCGAGACGGCTATATTTAAAAGGGCCAAGCGCCAGTGACTTGATGAAAGAGCTGAGATGATCCCGCTGGATAAAAACACCCCCGCTGCCGACAAAAGCCAATTCAAGATGAGGAAAAAGTTTGCTAAGGCCATATCAATGGGCATGAAACTACCATCCTCTGAAGGAAACATTACTGGTGAAATAGAAACGCACCCTTCCTATTGCTTATATCATCAGAAGATTTCGCACCCCATACAAGAGTGCAAAGCTTTCGATAGATGGTGGCAAGGATACGTTACTCATCGACAATGCTTTAAGCGGGAAAAGCGTAAAACTCATCGAGAGCAAAGAAATACGACCGAAGGGATTAAAAGAACTACCAGCGATTGTCGCGTAGTTAACACCGGCGGGTCACAAGTGCCTACATTCGGGAGTGATTCTGATGAAGAGCTAGAACTTGCCCCTCTCTTTAAAGAATCCACTTGGGGAAAGGAAGAAGAGTCGAAGGTCTGCGAAAATATCCGGCTACGTAATCGGACGCTTCCTGAAAAGAACCTCGGACCCTTAAACAGAAAAGATAAAGGGAAAGAAAAGGTCCCTGAAGATATCGTCTTAGATGACCAAGTGGTGGAAAAGCTAGCTACCAAGGACCCGCCAAAAAAGAATAAGGTGGATTACAACGTCTTAGCACATCTGAGGAAGCTGCCCTCACAGCTCAGCATTCTTGACGCCCTTTTGCTATCAAAAGAGGCGAGAGATTCGTTAATTAAGGCACTCCAAGATCCAGAACAATTCCAAGCATGCCTGGCCGAGGAAAAGATGAAGGATGAATTGGAGGAAGTGCACACGGCCGATGTCACTTTCGGAGACGAGGACCTTCTCCTTGGGACGTGCGAGCACAATCGCCCCCTCTATGTCTCAGGATACTGTCACGATATTAAGATAGGCAAAATCCTGATCGACAATGGATCCTCCGTTAATCTCCTCAACGTGCAGGTGTTAAAAGAAATCTGCTTGAGCGTCTAGCACCTTGCTCGGGATAAGATCACCATCTCCGGGTTCGACTCCCAATCGTCAAAGACTCTTGGGTCTGTGATACTGATGCTACGCTTCGGGCTACTCGTCACTGATATTAAGTTCCACGTCATAGACGCCAAGACATGCTACAACGCTTTGCTCGGCCGACCATGGTTACACGAGTACAACATCATCCCTTCTACACAGCATCAGTGTATGAAGTATTTTAAGGATGGTTTCGAGTATACCGTGACGGGAGAACTGAATCCGTTCTCTGTGAACGAGGTCCGCAAATATGAAGATGCCAACTACTTCTTATCGAATTTCGAAGACACGGAAAGGTGTCACAAGCCGGAGAATAAAACTAACGCTACCATCCCTGTCTTCGGCAGTGATACCGAAGAGGAAGAGAAGAGAGTTTATTCGGGTCCGCCCCAATACACCAAGCCGGGACCATCGGCTCCTGCATTGATCTTTGGTAGCGACTCGGAAGATGAAGTCCATGCTGTATTCTCTGCTTGACCTTCAATACAAACGTCCGCTGACGAAGAGCAAAGTCTACAAGTCGCCATGGTGCCGCTTAAACACCATAAAGAACTGGATGCGCTTAATATCTACAGTGTAGAAGAGCTGCAGACATTCTATATCCCTCCCAAACGAGAAAGCGAGAAAGCAATTCTGTTCTACCGCTCTGAAGAAACCAAGGTGGAAAAAGAAATCTGGCATGGCGCGGATCCTACGCTCGACAGGTTTCAGCCTATCCGTCTTCCCAGATATTATACGGAAGGTTTGAAAAAGCTGCTGAAGCACCAGGGGATATCCTTCAAGTAGACCGTTCGAAAAGCCAAGTTCTATGACAAAGTCTGGAACGTCCCTGGAATTCAGCATAAACTGCCTAATGGGAGAATGGAGACAATTGGGCTTGGATACATTCGTTCCAAGAAACGAGAGCTGCTCCGCGACTGTTACGTCGTGCACGACTTCAATGAAGAAGCAGATGCGCAACGGGAGGACACCAATCCTGAACCAGTAAAAGTTCCTGATGCAAAAGTGCCCAGTCCGTTGTTCGAAGAACAAATGGACAAGCTTATAAGAAAAGCAGGTCAAAAAGTCTGGGACGACCATAACCGCGAAATGGCCATCTACGAGAAAGCCAGAACGCAACGCCTCCTTCAACAGGCCATGAAACATGAAAATGCCGCTCCTTGTCAACCCGTTATAAAGAAGGCTCGGTGCAAAAGCAGAAATAAGTCGAAAGGCCAAAAAGGTGCTCCACAGCAACAAAGCAGGGCTAAGAAGCCACGCAAACGGGAGTCGAGCGTTATTGATCTATCCCTCATGAAGAAAATGAGTCGAGCATATTCTTTTCCTCAGGACAAGACGAAGAAGATACTTGAGCTTGCTCTAAAATATCAGATGCTTACACTGCCGGAGTCCAAGCACCCCGAACAAGCAGGCGAAGCCTCTGACCCAAACTATTGCTCTTACCATCGAGTAATAGGGCATCCTCTCGAGGACTGCTTCACCTTCAAAAATTGGGTTGAAGATCAGTATCAGCTTGGCAAGTTTGCTCTGTCCGACAACTGGAGGGTAGCGCCGCCACAGAAGCACGAGCCCAAGGCCACGAAAGAAGAACCAGTTCCGCATTGGGATTGGAAGCGAATTCGTACTTGTCACGTGATAACGATATCGAAAGAAGAGCCCGAGAACATGGATGACCTTCCCTGGTGCTTCGAAAACAACAACGACGAGGAAATCTCAGAATTTCTACTAGCACCAAAAGAACTGGAGGATGGCATCATACCACTGTAGATGACCTTAAGAAAATTGAGTTGGGATCGGCAGACGATCCGCGACCGACATTCATCAGCGAGCTGCTATCTGAAGAAAGGGTGGCTGCGTTAAAAGACGTTCTTGTACAGCATAGAGATTGCTTCGCATGGAACTATTTCGAAATGCCGGGACTAGATCCAGAAGTTGTTGTGCACAGATTGGCGATATCTCCGGACGTCAAGCCAGTCAAACAGGCGCCGAGGAGAATGCGGCTCGAGCTTGAGATGAATATCAACGCTGAGGTCAAGAAGCTGATCGACTCTGGCTTCATCCAGGAAGTTCAATACCCTGAATGGATAGCCAACATCGTCCCGGTGATGAAGAAAAATGGGACAATACGCATATGCGTAGACTTCCGGGATCTTAATAAATCTTGCCCGAAGGATGATTTTCCAGTGCCAGTCACCGAACTGATGATAGACAATACGTCCACTCATGAGGTTTTCTCCTTCATGGACGGCTCGTCAGGTTATAATTAGATAAAAATGCATCCCGAAGACCAGAAGCACACAGCCTTCAGGACCCCTTTGGGAATATTCTGTTATAAAGTGATGCCCTTCGGATTAAAGAACGCCGGTGCCACTTACCAAAGGGCTATGACGAAGATCTTCGATGACCTTATACATGAAATCGTCGAGTGCTATATCGACGACCTTGTGGTTAAGAGCAAATCATACGAAGAACATCTCGAGCATCTAAAGACTGTATTTCAACGCCTTCGATAATACAACTTGAAGATGAACCCTCTTAAGTGTGCATTCGGAGTTTCCTCGGGCAAATTCTTAGGATTCATCGTCCGACACCGGGGCATCGAAATAGATCCGTCTAAGATCAAGGAGATCATGGAAATGCCTCCGCCGAGAACTCTCAAACAGTTGCGGTCTCTTCAAGGAAAGCTCGCATATATTCGGCGATTTATAGCCAACCTCTCTGGCAAGTGCCGCCCTTACAGTCACCTGATGAAGAAGGGAACTCCATTCGTCTGGGATCAAAAATGCCAGGGCGCGCTGGACGAAATTAAACAGTACCTGTAGAACCCGGCGGTGTTGGCTGCTTCGGTCAAGGGAAAACCCCTCATTCTTTATACAACCGCCCTCGAAGGTTCCTTAGGCGCATTATGGGCACAAGAGAATGACCAAGGAAAAGAAAGAGCTCTCTATTACTTAAGTAGAGTTCTGCTGGGGGCAGAAAGCAACTACTCTCCCATTGAAAAACATTGCCTGGTGTTGATTTTTGCGATAACAAAGCTTAGACACTATGCGTTGGCGCATGAAGTCTGTCTTGTTTCAAAGTTGGACCCCATTAAATACTTGATGTCGAAGGCCATGTTGACACGACGAACTCGCTAAATGGGCCCTGCTCTTGATGGAGTTCTCGATAACATATCAACCTCTCAAGGCAGTGAAAGGCCAGGCTATCGCCAACTTCCTCGCTGAGCAAACGATACCTGCCGATTCTCTTCTGAATTGCGATTTGCCAGACGAACATGCGTTTGACGCGATCGACGGTGGTGATACCCGATGGGAACTTTATTTCGATGGAGCATCTTCCATGAAAAAATGCAAACAAAGTACCCCTATAATCAAATCGGGGATAGGCCTCATCTTCATGACTCCACAAGGAGGGATAACGCGCTTCTCTTTTTCCTTAACAGAGCCGAGGACGAATAACGAAGCCGAATATGAAGCCTTGATAGCAGGTCTTGAGATCGCCATCGACATGGGAATTGAAAACCTCCTTATATACGAAGATTCTCAACTGGTCGTTAGTCAAGTAAACGGCGACTACCAAACGTGCAAACCGGAGTTGGTGAAGTACGGGGAAAAGGTGCAACAACTGTTGACCCAAATTCCCTCTTATACTTTGGAGAATATACCGCGCGCGGAAAATAGCAAAGCAGACCCGTTGGCCAAACTTGCTAAAAAGCTGGCTGACGAGAACCTCGATGACGTCAGAATCATGGTACAAAGCCGTCGGGTGCTTGCCCCAGCAGAAATATCTCCGGAATCATCCGAAGAAAAGGGAGCGAGCAAGCAGACGACCCTGCAAGTAAAAGATTGGGAAAATACCGAGGATTGGAGAGAAGTCTTCATAGACTACTTTAAATCCCACCGAATGCCTGAAGAAGCGTCCAAAAGACATCAGCTCATGAAACGAGCTCTGTCTTTTGCCTTCGTCAATGATACTCTGTACAAGAGGTCATTTGATTCTCTGTGGCTGAGATGCTTAGGACCCGACGAAGCGAAAAGGGTCGTCCAGGAAGTTCATGACGGACTCTGCGGTTCTCACCAAGCAGGCCCAAAGATGAAGTTGAAGATAAAACGGATGGGCTACTACTGGCCCACGATGATTCAGGACTGCCTCAAATATGCGAAGCAGTGTCACTCATGTCAAATTCATGGGGATTTCATCCATCAGCATCCAAATCCATTACATCCAACGGTGGCTAGCTAGCCGTTCGAAATGTGGGGAGCTGACATAGTCGGCCCCATCGAACCAGTATCGTCTAGAGGACATCGGTTCATCCTGGCGACGACTGACTACTTCTCCAAATAGGCAGAAGCAGTACCACTGAGGGAAGTTAAGACAGAGAATATCCTCTATTTCTTTAAGACGCATGTCATATATCGGTTTGGAACTCCGCGACGGATCATCTCCGATAACGGGCCAGCCTACAGAAGTCACAAGATCAGTTGCTTTGCACAGCAGCACAATATAGACTGGAGATATTCCTCGGTTTATAATCCGCGAGCTAACTGTTTAGCTGAGGCCTTCAACAAGACCTTGACAAAGATCATGAAGAAAACGGTGTCACGAAATAAGAAAGACTGGCACGAGAAGCTGCAAGAAGCTCTCTAGGCGTATCGAACTACGTTCAAGACGGCGACGAACACAACGCCGTATGCGTTGGTATTTAGGACGGAAGCAGTGCTCCCCCTCGAGATAGAGTTACCCTCTCTACGAGTGGCAGTCCACTATGAGCTAACGGACGAGGAAAATGCTCACCTTCGGCTTGAGGAGCTTGACGCCCTTGATGAAGCCCAGCTCATAGCACAGCAAAATCTGGAAGCTTATAAAGCAAAGATGACGCGCTCATATGAAAGATTGACCCGACCGAGAACATTCCGCCAAGGCGAACTTGTGCTAGTGGTCAAAAGGCCTATGATTCCCAATCGCGCCAAGCGAGAAAAATTCGAGCTAAACTATGAAGGCCCATACATCATAGATAAGGTCTACCAGGATGGGGCCTATCTACATATGGATATGCATGGTGAAAGGCCTTTCAGGCCAATAAACGGTCGCTTCCTACAGAAATACTATGCTTAATGAGCCACAGCCTAGGTCAATGGTAGATGACGACGACTATGTCCGCTCACTATCTTCCTAAGCTCAAGCTTTATAAGCAGTAGCCAGCCTTCTCCATGACGGACCGAAACGTCCTAAAACTAATAACGGACCGAAATGTCCTTAAACTAATAATGGACCGAAACGTCCTTAAAACTAATACCGCAGCATCCTTAGGCTGACGAGATGAATAAAAAAAATAAATAAAAAAATATAATAAATAAAAACGGTATGTCCATAAGCAAAAAGGGCACGGATGAAAACCCGAAAGGGCTCCGTGAGTAAAAACAGCAGGGCTACCGGCGAGTGTTCGTGAAAACCCGAAAGGGCGCGACCTCGTAAAAAATATATAAAAATAAAAAGAATAAAAAAAAAGCGGTACGTCCATAAGAGAAATGGGCACGGATGAAAACCCAAAAGGGCTCCGTGAGTAAAAACAGCAGGACTACCGGCGAGTGTTTGTGAAAACCTGAAAGGGCGCAACCTCGTTAAAGGAAACTTATAGGGCCTTCTCGACCTTGTAAGGAGAAATCGCCCACGTGAGATCCTTACGACTCACAAGGGAGCAGCACACTTAGGGATCCCCACGATTCCTAAGGAGAAAATACACTTGCGAGATCCTCACGACTCGTAAGGAGAACTCTCTTGTGGGACCCTCACGGCTCATAAGATTTGAAAGTCTTAAGTTACAGAGACCTAAACCTGTGCTTAAGAAACTCACACAGCTCCCGATATTGCCCTACAAGTGGCTTAATACTGACCATTGTATACAATCCACGGGCGCGAATAAACATTTCCTTAATCAAGTCTCATCCAAGACTAGGGACATGTTCGCATGATGAACAACCCTTATAAGTCCTCTCGACTTACAAGGAGAAAACCCTCTTGTAGGATCCTTATGACTTACAGAGGAACATACACTTAGGAATCCTCACGATTCCTAAGGAGAAAATACACCTACAAGATCCTCACGACTTGTAGGGAGAAATACCTTTGTGAGACCCTTACGGCTCATGAAGTTAAAAGCCTTAGACGACAGGACCCTAACCCTGGTCGCTAAGCCACCTTTGTTCAACATTGACAGAGGCAAATGATGATTCGCTCCTGACAATATTCCAGTTGTAGCGGTGCTGATGCCGAAATCGGTGTTTAATTTCAGGTTTACGACAAAAGCCAGTAGGCCGCTCGTGTATATGAAATAGCCGAAATGATGGGGCAACTTGTAATAAAAGCAGCAAGTAAAAATGTATGCATGCAAAATAGCCGAAATGATGGGGCAACTCGCAATAAAAAGCAGCGAGTAAAAATAAAATAAATAGCCGAAATGATTGGGCACCGCAAAAAATAGCCGAAATGATTGGGCAATCGCGACCTTCGCGATATAAAAGCTGAAATGATAGAGCATCGCGGAGGTAAAACAAAAAATGATGATAAAACTTTGGCCCTACAGTTAAGATCACATCGATCCCTGTATACAATCCAAGGGCATAAACAAAGAGGGAACCATACTTTCCCAACAGGCTCCGCCAGAAGACGAAACCAAATCTCGACGGTTCAGCCCAACTCCGAAGAAACCAATGTCTTCAGCAAACTCCTCGACTCACGGATACAAACACTCCTTGACGAGAGCCTCCTGATTCGCGTCAACTCGCAGAGCCACCAGTGCCTCCGTGGGAAATCCTCGACTCGTTTCAAACCCCAAGGAAACAAATAATCCTTGGCGCTTGGGAAACAAATAATCCCTAGCAAACTCCTCGACTCACGGATACAAACACTCCTTGACGAGAGCCTCCTGATCCGCGTCGACTCGCAGAGCCACCAGTGCCTCCGTGGGAAATCCTCGACTCGTTTCAAACCCCAAGGAAACAAATAATCCTTGGCACTTGGGAAACAAATAATCCCTAGCAAACTCCTCGACTCACGGATACAAACACTCCTTGACGAGAGCCTCCTGATCCGTGTCGACTCGCAGAGCCACCAGTGCCTCCGTGGGAAATTCTCGACTCGTTTCAAATCCCAAGGAAACAAATAATCCTTGGCGCTTGGGAAACAAATAATCCCTAGCAAATTCCTCGACTCACGGATACAAACACTCCTTGACGAGAGCCTCCTGATCCTCGTCGACTCGCAGATCTACCAGTGCCTCCGTGGGAAATTCTCGACTCGTTTCAAACCCCAAGGAAACAAATAATCCTTGGCGCTTGGGAAACAAATAATCCCTAGCGAACTCCTCGACTCACGAATACAAACACTCCTTGACGAGAGCCTCCTGATTCGCGTCGGCTCGCAGAGAAACCAGTGTCTCCGCGGGAAATTCCCGATTCGTCTCAAATTGCAGGATAAAGCCTCAGGCAGCAGGGATTAAAAAACTTGCTTCCTGAACAATGGGACCCTGCAAGTCGATCCAAAAAGGTCTCTTGCATACTATTCACGGGTCTCACTCTCCAAAGTCGAATCTCGACAAGGAGGGAAACAACCGCTTACGGGCCCTCTCGACTCGTAAGAGGGAAAAATTCTCTTATAGGATCCTTACGACTTATAAGAGAAAACCATACTTAGGAGTCCTCACGATTCCTAAGGAGAAAAACCCACCTACGAGATCCTCTCGATCCGTAGGGAGAAAAATCCCTATAAGACCCTCATGGCTTATAGAGTTGAAAAGTCTTAGGCAGCAGATCTGAACCTGCGGCCTAAGCCATCGCTATTTCTTAAGAAAGTCAAGACGCGTGCTCTATTATCTGTTGACCATGTTTACTCAGGTGGTGTGCTGATAATAAAAGAAAGAAAAGGCAGAGAAATGACACAAGACATTACAGAAAATGTGTATCTTTTAATCATAAACTTGATTGGGTACAGAATACATTGTGTTAAAGAATAAAATAATATATATGTACACATTCTCTTATCTACAAGCACAAACGATACAAAGAAGGATAGCTACTGAGGAGGAAGTGTCTTTAGTAAATCCACAAGTTGCTCTCGCACTTCCTTCAGCGCCTCCTCCTGAGCGGCTGCCACGGCCACCTCCGCTTCCACCTGGGTCCGCTGCTGTAAAAAGGATGAAAGTTGCTCCTCGGCCGCCTTCTGGGCTGCTTCTGGGCTGGGTGCATCCCGCTCGACAACGTCAAGCTGTTGCCTCAAGGATAACCCTTCAGAAAGATATTGCAGAAGACCCTCAAAGGCATCCTTCAACCGTACAGCATTGGCCTCTACCCGAACACGCAGCTGGGCAGACTTGTTCGAGGTCTCGCCGCGCTCCTTACGCCTTGAAATAACTTCTTGTTCGAGATGGCGGAAGTAAGAAGCGCTCCGCTCAATCCACGCTGTTCTTTGATTGCTGGCAGCCAAGGTCTCAGGAGCGGGAAGCAACGACTCCAGTTGATGAAGGCGAGCCTCAATCTCCTGACAGTGATTAACCCAGGAGGCGACGATGCCCTCGTCATGGAAGTTGGCAAATATTACCAAAATCTGGTTAACCGTCATAGCAAAGTCCGCAGCAGACGTAGGAGTCTCGACGTCGAGTTCCTCGATGTAGTCACTCAACATGCGCAGGCTATTCACTGCACCTTTTGAGGACAGACTTCTCTAAGAAGGGCCGGCCGACATTGTAATATGGGACTCAAAAAGCGCCAAGACCGGAACGACGGCTGAAAAGAAGCAAGATGGGATCAGATAACAGTTCAGGAAATAAAAGAGGGAGAAGTCATTAATGTGATAGTCGCCATACCAGCCGAGACAGGTGGCAAGGCCGGAAGGACCGGTGGCGCAGCCAATCTTGTATCCCCTCCTTCAATCTGTAGCGCTGCAGTCAAAAAAAAAAGGGGTTAGAAGTAATTTCATCAATAAAAAAGAAAGATATAAATGGAAATCATACTCACCAGCGCCACCAGAGGAAGAAGCGAGTTCGGATGGAAAGGAGAAGTGTGGGAGCAACATCTGATATACATGATCAAAGAGCACTCCTGAAAAGACACAACAATATGACTTTAGTACACAAATTATACGTCTGAAGTATAGGATTAATAAATTGCAAACCCATACCTTCCAACATCTTAGATGGTATAAGAGAGGGTTGAGAGGTGACCACCGCCAAGGCAGTCGTTGAAGGCGCTCCCTCAAGCAGTGGGGCATCGGCGCTGGCTGCACCTGCGTTACAAGAAAGGTGAACTTGTCAGAAAGGATTGTAAAGTAAAGAAAAACAGCAACTTGGGGTTTACCTGAGGAGCTCCCGGCTGAAACGGAGGCGACTCCTTCCTCTATCGACATGAGGCCACCGCCCGTGGCCTCATCACCCGACTCGATAGGGACCGTCGTGGTGCTCGCGCGGCCAGGAGACGGCGGAAGATTGTAGACGGGGAGGGCAATGATCGGAGCATTGCCGGACTCTTGAGAGAGAGCGGCTGACTCTTCCCCAAGAGTCGTACCCATCTCACCCGCTACTTCCTCGGGTTCCGCGATCTCCATCGGCTTATCCGCCGCCACCACAAGGTCGCCGGCCTCAAGCGCCTCATCTGCCACTACCCTGGGCTCGGCTACAATGATCATTTCATTTGCCGCCACTTCAGGCTCGGCATCAATGACTTTCTGGGCTACAGACCCCCCAACCTCCACCTCAGGCTCTAAAGCCTCGGCAACATTGCCCACCGTCAGCTCGGGTTCGGTAGGTGCCGCCTCCTCTGCTTCCTTGGGTTCAACGGTCTCCGCCTCCCCCTCGGTCGGACTTGGCCCTGCAAGATAAAATATATAAGAATTGACAACTTTATGAGTTTTATGACGAAATTCTGAAAGAAGTATTACCTGAGGTAGACTTGTCGTTAGCCTCTCTATTGGCGCGGATCGCCTGTCTATGAGCTGTAGACAGGGCGACCGAGGACTCTTCTGAAGGAGTGTCGGCTCGAGGAACGGTGCTGGGGCCCGCTCCAATGGCTAAAGCAGCCCTGCGCGCTTTTGCTTCGGTCCTCGACCATTTCCTCTCCTCCCGGGCCGTCAGGATGGACCTCTTTGACGCTTCCTTTATCGAAGCATCGTCGTCCTCATTTAAAGATGCCTCCAGAGCCTTTAAGGCATATCTCATCGGCTCTCCAAGACGAACCTCCTGCGGTAACCCTGAGGAAGCAGGAACATCGGCGATTGGGAGAACATCTGCGTTACTTGGCGGGAGCGGCATTGAGATTCCTATGATAAAAAGGGAAAGGTTAGATCGACCATAACACAAGGGAGATGGAAACTTGATGAATTGAAACTTACTAAGGCCCATGGACGCTCTAAGACGTTCTTCCTCCTGGAAAGTCTTCAAAGAAGCGGTAATGGCTTCTTCATCAGTAATGCCGGTTGGAAGAAAGGAAAGAAAAGCGTTAGTCAAAGGCAATGAGGAGGATGTGTTACGATAAAGAAAATGCGATTAGTAAGTACCTGATTGTGCGAGCTTAGCCAGCCACGCGTCACGCTTTGCCAACCACGCTGAAGTTTCGAGAGTGGCCTCCAAGTCTGTATCGTCCGGTGACAGCATGACTAATCCCTCGTTAGTCCCATATTCGATCAGGCCCTCGGCATAGGGAGCACGGGGTTCCTGACCAAACACAACATCGGCGGCGAAGAGCGACTTCTTTTTCTTCTGCCGCCAACCCTAGGTGCACGCGGGATTGACTTACGCTTAGCAGCCACCTTGGGACGGCGGGTCCGATGTCTGCACCCACGCCAGACTTTGGCGAGGCTATAACCACTGTCTCCACTGGAGCACAGGACGCTGGGGGTGCATCCGCAATATCAGGGAGCGGCGATCCACGTGGAGGACTCTGCGCACGCGAAGGTCCGGCTCTGGCATCTTTTAAAGGGGGGATTACCGGGGTCCTTGGCACCAAAGGAGCGTTGCGATCGCTACCTGGAGGTGCACCCTTACGGTCGATCAACAACCGCCTTTCCTCCTTTATGACCGTTCCCGTCGAATGACTGTACCATTCTGTATATACCCTGAGAAGTCATGGGGCGCAAGCCGGCTCACTGGTAAAGAAGTGGGAGCCCGTGTTTAGACGCATGAAATGATGCAGCGCTCTCTCTATCCCTTCTTCGGTCGCAGCAGGTTCCGATAAGAAAGCCTCCAGCGGTACCCCTTGATTATAGCTCAGCTGTTGGGCGAAACGATGCGGGTTATATCTCATGAAGGTTGCTGCCCCGTTCTGCCTAAACACCAAGAAGCCCGGTCTGATGGAATATAAGTGAAGGGTCTCCCGGGCCGTTAAAACTGAAGCTCCATCCTTGAAAGTGTCTTACAATGACCGCACTGCAGTGGTAGACACTTTTCCAATAGTCAACACCTTGTCAATGAAAGACACACCGGCTCCAACGGTGTGGGAGCGAAGGAGTAAACCCCTGGCATTTCGTGGCGATGGATTTACAATTGATGCGCCGATCATCTGTATAATGCGAGGAAAACTGCACCTTTCGTAGAACGAGGGCCTTTTATGCATACCGAAAACACCCGATGTATGTAGCTCGAGCCACGACATGAAGTAGTGCATCGGGAAGACCACGTGCAATACCCCGGGCTCGTTAGCATCCGCTGCTCGGCTGAGGCCATGATATAGGTGTGCCAAGCCAGCGATCCCAACGGCCACCTTTACCCCGATGGCCATCCGGTGGGTCGGGTAAAAGACGGAAGGCCGCATACGGTGAGAGTGCATTGGGAGCGCAAACCAACTCAGCCAAAGCCCAAGAAATCCTAAAAAGAAGGCCTCCTTGTCCATCTCGAGGGCTGCGACTTCCGCAAAAGACATGGTTGGGAAGTTAGGAAGAAAAAAATCCTTTTGGTCTATTTCCGTCGCCGGCAGGTTATCCAAACCTAAACCGAAAGGGTCCTCAAAGGTGGCAAATTTGGCAGCTTCGGCCGAGAGGACGTTTGGGTGAAGGAACCGAGCAATGAAATCCTCAAAACTAACTCCGCGGCTCCCATGCTCAATGAAAAGGGCCTCGTAGATGTTCAACACCTTGATCAGACTTGGAAATTGGTGTTGAACAGCGTTCTCCGGCGTGAGCCCCCTTATCACCGGCTTAGTAGCAAAGATGTACTCATCCGTCGGGTGCAACTCCTCATAATGTTCCCCCATGACCGGTAAACCGGATACCTCCGTAAACTCTTCCAAAGAGATTGACACTTCCCGATCCATGGCGAGGAAAGTGTGGGTAGGAATGTTCCACTGCTCCAAGAAGGCCTTGAACCACCAGGTGGGGAGCATGGGATATTGGAACAGAGAGACGTACATTACGGTGTACAATCCTAACTTTATCAACTGCGACTTCTTCGTCGACAGGATATACCGGGCCCACGGCAGATAGCCGATTGGGTGGCGGGGGATCAGACCGATATTATATGATTGCCCCCAAGGTCGCGCCTCGCCTTGACAGATACGGCGTCCCAGGATATCCAAAACCATGGGACGCTGGACCGGGATTGCATCTATAGCCGGATGAAGAAAGCCCTTTGATGTCCAATCAACCATCTCCACGGCGTACTGCACCGGGGGTGGGCTGGCGTAATGAATCGCCGTTATGGGTTCTAACGGCACCGCAGATGTGAATCTCCGTCGGCCCATGATGATCTGATTGTACCATGACCCCCAAAGGTGGAGACTTTTGTATTCCGGGTCGTACTCCTTAATCATGGCCAGGACTTCACGGTCCAAGGGCGCCTCGGGAAATCCCTCCTCCGAGCGGACGAACGGGAATGAAGTGTCTAGAGACATGATCGCTGCAAAAGAAAAAAATAACCGTCAGTGATACAATCCCAACGCTTGGCGTTTAAAAAAAATCTTCAACTAAACGAATTTAAAACTAATTAGTTACACCACACAGCAGTGCAGCGGGTGGGGGCCCAAATGGGGACCCACAAAATCTGGATGAAAATGCCTCTTTTAATAAGACAGCCTTATCATTGGGTGAGACTGTCAGTTAAAGAAAAGATCCCCAAGAAAATATTATCATCAGTAGGGAATCCCTAGAGACAAGGAGAAAATCTCCTCTTTCAGAGCAAAGCACCGTCACAGAATAACACTTGTCAAATTCTGGTTTCAAAGGAATAAAATTTCTTAAAAAGAGCATAACTCTATGGTAATAATGGAAAGGTCCATCAGAAAATGTTTACACCTAGAAGAATTAAAAATTTTGGAATTTTGAAAAATCCATGAAAAACTTATGAATTTTTTTTCATTTTTCAGATCTAAAAGATCTACAGATGATTCAAAGAGCAAAGCTCTGTCCATGGGTTAGAACCCATGACCAAGATCTCTGTAGATCTATAAGTTCATGAGAGCAAAGCTCTGTTTATGAAATCCCAATGGGGATCTCTTTAGATCAAAAGATCTGTAAGAGCAAAGCTCTATTGGTTAATTAAAATTAATTTAACTTAAAATTAATTTTACCTAAAATTTTCTAACTTGGAAAATGAGAGCAAAGCTCTAAAGTTCTGGAAACGAGAGCAAAACTCTGGAGTTCTAAGCAAACTCTGGAAATCAAAATCTAGAAAATGGTGAGATTTTTCTAAGGGCCAGAGGTCCTATTTATAAGGAGCTTGCGCCCCTTCAACCCACCCCTTGATCCAACGATCAGGAGTTTGCCACCGCTGTGCGCCACGTGAGCGCAACGTTGGGGGGACATTTGTTTCCCCCAATCAGAGCAAAGCTCTGTTGAAATTCAAAATTCAAAATTTTGAAGCAACGCGCCACGTGTCAGGCGCAGACGCATCAGCGCAGCGCCCAAGAAGGCGCGCCGAATAGAGCAAAGCTCTATTTTAAGCAAAATTAAAGGAAGCAACACTTCAGTTGCGCAAGCACTACGCTGCGCGACTCGTGTCAGCGCAGATGCGCTAGCGCAGTTGCGCTGCGCTGTGCGCTGCGCGACACGTGTCAGCGCAGATGCGCTAGCGCAGTTGCGCTGCTCTGTGCGCTGCGTGACACATGTCACGCGCTGGGGCATTTGCGCCAAACAGAATTAAAATTTTAAAGAAATTTTTCTGTTCTTGTTAAAACAAGAAGATTTTCTTCTGTAAAACAGAAGCCCTTGGATCAAAGATCCAACGGTGGGGGAAATTCCCCAAATCACTCAGAGAAAAATCTCTTTAACAAATTAAACTAATTTATGAGCACTATAAAAAGGACCCTAGGCCTCAATTCAAAGACATCAACATTTTCTATAAAAAAAAAAGAGAGAAAGAGAACTCTGAAGAACTTCTCAAGAACAAAAAGGTAAAAACCTTTAGAAGGAAGAGAAAGTTCTATTATGAACAGATCATAGATCTAAAAATAAGATCAATGATCTTTAATAAAAATAAAAAAATATAATAATAAAATAGTGCTTTGCACTTTTTATGAACCTTTGGTTCTTTGAGATAAGAAAAACAAGAAAAACTTATCTTTTCTTTGATCTAAATTAGATCAAGAAATCAAATAGTGCTTTGCACTTCTGTTCTTGAATCTAAAAGATTCTTAGTACTTTGCACTTCCAAACTGCACTGTTGCGCTCTTGGGAGAGCGCCACGTGTCAGCAGCGCAAGCGCAGCGCAAGCGCAGCGCACTGTGCTTGCATGACACGTGTCGTCATCACAAGCGCTTGCGCTCTCTGATTGGCGCAAAGCGCCTGAAAATACAATGCATTTAAAGAAGGGCCAAGCCCAATTAAAAAGGGCCTAACAGGCCAAATTAAATGCAATGCATTATTTTAAAAAAAAAAGGGCAGAGCCCAATAAAAACAGATGCTGTGCATCATTTATAAAAGGGCAGAGCCCAAATAAAGGTCTAATAGACCAAACAAAAATGCCATGCATTATTAAACAGGAGCAGAGCCCCAGTAAAGGTCTAATAGACCAAAAATAAACAAAATGTTGAACATTTTCAACTGGACTTAACCCAATTCTGGCCGTAAGTCCTTAAATTAAATTGAACTGAGCACAAATGCTCTCTCAAATCAATTTACCTCCGGTTCGAGGGTACATCTCCGAACTCCTCTGACACTTCTCGTTGTAATCCTTCAACGACGTCAGAGAGGTGACGGGTCCCAACGACCACACATGGATACGGACTGCGGGGTCCTAAAACTCGTGGACCGAAACGTCCTTAAACTAATATTGGATCGAAATGTCCTTAAACTAATAGCGAACCACCACGTCCCTAAACTGGAATGCGGACCACCATGTCCCTAAACTGGAATATGGACCGCAATATCCTTAAACTACTTATGGACCACTACGTCCCTAAACTGGAACGATAGAGCCTTCAAACGCTCTTTTGCCGGATCTAAACGATCCCGTTTAAGTTGATCTTAGCCCTAAACACGGCTAACGTATCCTTAAACATTCAAATGGACTATAAAACTCCAAATCAACTTTGGTTCAAGGGTACATCTCCGATCTCCTCTGACACCTATCGTTGTAATCCTTTAACGACGTCAGAGAGGTGATGAGTCCCGACGACCATATATTAAATGGATCACCACGTTAAGTTGATCTTAGTCTCAAACAGGACTATCGTATCCTTAACGAATGTTTAAGTTGATCTTAGCCGCAACACGACTAATGCATCCTTAAACTAAAAACACCAAACCCAAATCTAAGTAAATACGGATTTGGACTAATCCACGTCCTACGGGCGACGGCATTATTCAGTCTCCGTATACAATCCACGGGCAACCACAAACAAAACAAACACACACGACACGAAGTGAAATTCTGGAGAAGGAGAAAGTTGTTACCGCGATGCGGTAGCGTAATTAACTGCAGGGGCTTGCGCCTGCAGGGAAGAGCGTCCCTACAATCAAAAACCCCTCAAGCGAGGGGGAATCTGACAAAGTCTGCTACATCAGCCGCATCCGTCTAAACCTCCAATACACGGTGCCATAAATCAACTTGGCATCTTCGGAGAGGTGGACGGATAAAACCAAATAGCATCTGCCCCGAATCTCAACGTCAGGACATCGCGGTCCTGCGCGCCGTCTTTCGGAGGGGAACAGTCGCCAGCCCGTCATACAGAAGACCCGACGCGGAGGCAAAAACAAACTAAAGAACGGAAAAAATGTTTGACTTCGGCAAAGCGGGTCCAAGAAGCCACGCAATCGAGAATTGAGCAGCCTGGATCCATCTCTTATATAGAAGATGGTCGAGCATATTCTTTTCCCCAAGATAAGATAAGGAAGATATTCGATCTTGTCATGAAACATCCAATGATTACGCTCCCCTTCACTGATAGGGAAAGGGAACAGGCACAAGTATACAAGTGGTTGCTTGGTCTTTGAAATATAGCACGCGTTATGAAAACCAATTGGTCCAAACACCCCGAACAAGCAGACGAGGTCTCTCACCCAGATTATTGCTCCTATCACCGAGCGATAAGACATCCTCTCGAAGACTGCTTCACATTCAAAAACCGGGTAGAAGACCAGTATCAGTAAAGCAGGTTCGCTCTATCCAGCAGTTGGAAGGTAACCCCACCACAGAAACATGTTCCAAAAGCAACGTGCATAGCGAGAGTAGAACCAGATCAACATCGGTCTTGGAAAAGATGTCATACCTGTTACGCGATAACGCTGTCAGAAGAAGGTGTACGCGAGGATATGGATGACCTCTCCTGGTGCTTTGAAAACGAGGATGAAGATGAGTTGATCTCAGAACTTCCACCGGCGCTAAAAGAGCTGGAAAATGGAATATATACTACTGCGGACAACCTAAGGAAAATCGACTTGGGGACGGTAAACGACCCGAGGCCTACGTTCGTCAGTAAGCTGCTGTCTGAAGAACAGGTAGCTATGCTAAGAGACGTGCTCATGCAGTATAAAGACTGCTTCGCATGGAACTACTCCGAGATGACGTGGTTAGATCCGTAAATAGCTGTGCATAAATTGGCGATATCCCCGGACGTCAAGCCAGTCAAACAAGCACCGAGGAGAATGCGGCTCGAACTTAAAATGGACATCAACGCCAAAGTCAGGAAGCTAATCGACTCCGGCTTTATCCAAGAAGTTCTGTATCCTGACTGGATCGCCAACATTTTTCCAGTGATGAAGAAAAATGGGACGGTGCGCATCTGCGTAGACTTTCGGGACCTCAACAAAGCTTACCCAAAGGATGATTTTCCCGTACCAGTTACAGAGCTGATGATAGACAATACTTCTACTCACGAAGTCTTCTCCTTCATGGACGGATCATCAAGGTACAATGAAATAAAGATGCACCCTGAAGCCCAGAAGTATCCGCTTTCCGGACTCCCCTAGGAATATTCTGCTACAAAGTGATGCCTTTCGGCTTGAAGAACGCCGGCGCTACCTATCAGAGGGCCATGACAAAGATTTTCGATGACCTCATACATGAAATCGTTGAATGCTATATCGATGACCTCGTGGTGAAAAGCAAGTCGTACAAGGAGCATTGGGAGCATCTGAAGATCGTGTTTCAGCGCGTTCGGAGTTTCCTCGGGCAAATTCCTAGGATTCATCGTACGACACCGGGGCATCGAGATAGACCCGTCGAAGATCAAGACGATCATGGAAATGCCTCCGCCAAAAACTCTCAAGCAACTGCGGACTCTCCAAGGGAAGCTCGCGTATATCTGGCGATTCATAGCTAACCTCTCCGGCAAATGCCGCCCCTACAGTCATTTAATGAAGAAGGGGACCTCGTTTGTCTGGGATTGCTATTCTCCGCCGAAAATAGAGACGCGACCGCGTATGTTCGTCTGGCCTGAATTTCAAGGGCAGATGCTATTTGGTGCTATCCGTCCACCTCTCCGAAGATGCCAAGTTGATTTATGACACCATGTATCGAAGGTTTAAACGGATGCGGCCGATGTAGCAGACTTCGTCAGATTCCCCCTCGTTGAGGGGTTTTTTATTGTGGGGACGCTCTTCCCTACAGGCGCAAGCCCCTGCAGTTAATTACGCTACCGTATCGCGGTAACCACTTTCTCCTTCTCCAGATGGTCACTTCGTGTCGTGTGTGTTTGTTTTGTTTTTTGGTTGCTCATGGATTGTATACGGAGACTAATTTATGTTGTTGCCCGTAGGGCGTGGATTAGTCCCAATCCTTATTTTCTTAGATTTGAGTTTGGGGGATGGGTTTAAGGATACGTTAGTCTCATTTGAGACTAAGATCAACTTAAACGTATGTTAAGGATACGTTAGTCTAATTTTAGACTAAGATCAACTTAACGGGATCGTTTAGATCCAATAAAAGAGCATTTGGGCTCTATTGTTTAGTTTAGGGACATTGCGGTCCAAGGTTAGTTTAAGGACATTACGGTCCAATGTTAGTTTAAGGACATCTCGGTCCAGTTTAAAGACATCGTAGTCTGTAAAGGTTAAGTACATCATAGTCCATAGGCGTAAGGACCCCACAGTCCGAGGTTAAGGACATCATAGTCCATGGGCTTAAGGACCCCACAGTCCGAGTTTAAGGACGTCATAGTCCATGGGCTTAAGGACCCTACAGTCCGTAGTTTAAAGACGTCATAGTCTATAAAGTGTAAGGACATCATAGTCCATGAGTTTAAGGACCCCACAGTCCATGGAATGATTGGTTATCGGGACCCGTCACCTCTCTGAAGACGTTGAAGGATTACAACGACAAATATCAAAGGAGTGAAGAGATGTACCCTTGAACCAATGTTGATTGGGAAATCTGTAGTCCAATTTGGGACTAGGATCAATTAATTAGATTATGAGAACATGGGCTTAGTTATATCTGAATTGAGGACTTATGACCAACTTGGGCTAAGTCTAATTAGGTTTAAAATGTTGGACCTTTGTTTGGGCTGTTGAACATTTGTCTGGGCTCAGCCCTTCATTATTTAGTGCCGACTGATCAGCCCGGATTCATAGACTTTCCTTCGATTAACAAACTCGAGAAAGGGAAAGTGAATTGGAAGCTAAGCATGGGTCTGGGTTCTGACCATATTTTGTCTTTTATTGAGTGTTGAGCACTCATATACCATACGAGATGGTCCATTTTGGATGACAAGGGTGTATTTGAAGTTCAGTCAAAGGGGAGTCTTGCCTCTGGAAGACTTAGCCAATTTGGGCTAAAACTAGTTTGAATATAGTGTTAAACACTAGAGTACATTCGGCGATCACGTGTTCCCACGTGACACATTTGAAATAGTGTTAAACACTAGGGACGAGACTCTCAAAAATAGAGTTGAACACTAAAATTGAAGCGCTCACGTGGGATCACGTGAGGCGCTTGAGAATTGGGCTAAACTTTCTTTATTTTATTCTCAGAATATGCAGGTAAGTGTTAAGCACTTAATTTTCATGATTATCATATGCGGACACGTGATGGTGGCCACAGTCTATTCTGCTCTTCTTATTTTGAAGAGTCTGTTCAAGGGACACGTGTGAGCATGTGACCTGATCTTGTTCGTTCTTTTTTTATCTCTAAGGGGATGGTCACGTGTTGACATGTGATCATACTGGGTACTTGATGCTTTTACGTGCATGGAGAATTTTAAGTCCTTTATTTAAGAATTAAATTCCTTTGTAGGGTTGAACCCTAATTTTATTTAGAGGAATTAAATTCCTATGTATTTGAAAGAATTAAATTCTTTAAACTCGATTCTCCCTCTAAGTTTTGGATCTGCATGGCAGAATCTTCCCGATGAGAATTGAATTCTCAACTTATGGGGAGATCTGTTTCTGCAGATCTTCAACCGTGAAGAAGAACTAAGTTCTTATATTAAGGGTTAAACGCTATCTTTGTTGAAGGAATTAAATTTCTATGTGCATTGTGGGAGAATAAAATTCTCTGAACTTAGGTCCTCCCTTAGGTTTTAGATCTGCATGACAGAATCTCCCCGATGAGAATTAAATTCTCAACTTATGGGGAAGATCGGCTTCTGCAGATCTTCAACCAGAGGAAGAACTAAGTTCTTATTCAGAAAAGTTAAACTCTTAGTTTGAGAATTAAATTCTCTTTTTTCTTTTGTGGGAGCTTATAGGATGATCTCTCACCTAGGATTTCTTTCTTTTTCTGAAGAAATCTTCTTTCTCTCTGGAGAATTAAATTCTCTTTTCTTTTGTATTCTCTCTCTGTTGTTGTATCTCTTCCTTTTTTTCTTCTCTTCTTGACTCCTATTTATAGGAGAAAGAAAAGAATCAGTTTATTTTATCAATCTTTCATTGAAAGATTTTAATTGATTTTGTAACCAATCATGATCTTTTAGATCACTCAGTGAATTTTATTCACCATTGGATTTTTAATCCAAAAGATATTTTATTTGTTGTTCCCGGCAGATTTTAGGAAAATCTTTCCTTGTATAGAATCTTTCTATAAATTGGTGATTTTTAATCACCATTGAATTTTTAATCCAACGGTGCTCCACTTTACAGAGCACAATCTTTTTTGTTTGGAAAGATCTAGAAAAATATTTTTCCAATTAGGGTTTTTGATTCCCTATTAATTAGAATTTAATTCTATTAGTTCAGAAGGTTAAGTGCCTGTCACGTGTTGGCACGTGACATTCTGATTGACCATTTAATTAGAATTTAATTCTATTATTTCAGAGATCTTAGGAATCCATCACGTGTTGGCACGTGACCCCCTGTCACGTGTGGGCACGTGATGCCCCATTGGGGTTTTCGCTTGCTGTTTTATTATACCTTTCAATTTCTTTCAGTGGGTTTAAAGGCCCATCACGTGTTGGCACATGACTCCATTTCAAGTTGTGTATCTCAGCGCCTATAACTTTGCCCATAGAAGGTCACGTGTCCCCACGTGATGCCCGATCTCGTGTGGACACGTGATGCTTCTCTTGTGTATTTCTTTGCTGCTTTATTCAGTTCCCATGAGGGAACAAATGC
Organism: Agapanthus africanus; assembly: GCA_030015575.1. Taxonomy (NCBI): domain Eukaryota; kingdom Viridiplantae; phylum Streptophyta; class Magnoliopsida; order Asparagales; family Amaryllidaceae; genus Agapanthus; species Agapanthus africanus. The sequence continues at coordinate 878,656,664 of CM057337.1, read as the reverse complement.
CCCCACAGCGTTGTTCTCACGTGTTTGCACGTGAGTGTAACGCTATCATCTTTGTGGCCGTTGGATTTTCCTAGGGAAGGGGGTAGATGAACCGTTTCCCACCACATCCTATAAATGCGAGGGTCTCTACGGAAGCACCTCCACTCTTTCATCTTCTTCCTTATTCATTTTCCCTTGAGAATTTAATTCTTCTCCTCAGAGTTTAGTTCTGTGTTATGCATGTGGGCTCCGCTGATGGGGTCGTTTCGTCTCCTTGCACTGATTTCAACGAGTCACCTCTTTTCATTTCCAACGCTCTCCCATTTTCCCGGTCTTTGGAAATAGTTCCACCATGCACAACATTTTTTCTGCATAACATTAAATGCTCCCCTTTATAACCTGAAACCATGCCTTTCTTCCTTTTCTCACAGAGAAACCCATTTATACCTTAAGGTGATCATCTTTGAGAAACCGATCAATTTCTATAAATTGCAATCATCCCCACGCTCGTCGGCAACCATGGGAGGTGCACATTGAGGAGATAATCCCTCTCTTCGCTGCGCGGCTGGCAGATCCCCTCCTCACCGACGCTCAATGTGACCCGGTGATGTATAAGTTTCTGACTCGTCGGGGCTCTCCTCTTCCCATGGGCTCCATTTGGCTCCGGATGATCTTTCTGTCTGTGCTTGCCGATATACCCCCTCATCTGGCGGAGATGACTTCAGCGATCCTTGATGCAGCGGAGGACAAGCTCGAGTGCTTTCATGAGGCTTGTCTAATCACTCAATCTCTGAAGGATCATTCAATTCATATACTGAGTCAGATAAGGGCCCGACGGGCTGTCATGTCTGCTTTCGCTGATGAGCACGGCGCCAACCGATAGGGAGCGACTCCTCGCGAAAACCGTTGTTTTGACGTGCTGGAGAAGGCGGAGAGGGAGCTGGAAAATTTTGTGTTTTGCTTTGTTAACCCTTATATTTCCGATCCCTTGTTTGGTGATCTCTTTCCTTTAGAGTAATATCAATGTATTTTCTCTTATCATTAATAGTTGAATGTTCTCTGTTGGCTTTTTCTGCTTGATGTGTATTCGTACGTGCATCCCACCTATGTACACGAGCTTCATACTTGACCCCTGGGAATTTTCTTTAAGTACGAACACGAAAACTTTCCTTGTTGCCAGAAAGAGAATATAGCTTGTGCGTGTTTTGGATCGAGGATTGGCGTTGAGTAGAGGTTTGTTTACATGATCTTAAGTGCATACGCCTTCCCTTAGAGGTCGTGGCTGCAAAGATGAGCTTGCGGGGGCTGATTGAACGGTGCGCCGCAAATATACAATCATGTGAGAAGAGGCTCAATCGAAAGTTTTCGGAAAGAGAGCAGGCTTCTAATGCGCTGGGGGAACTTCAAGCTGAACTTACGGCCAAGACCACTCGTGCGTATGAACTTTGGCGAGTGCTTCAAGAAGCTATCAGGGAGGTCGTAGCCATTGATAAAGCCGTCATTTTTACTCGTGAAATGGTCGAAGCTCATAAGGTTACCGAAAAGGAGCTTGAAAGTCGGCTTGTCTCGTACAAGGCCCAACAGTCTCAAGCGGAGGCCCGTCTCGTAGCGATAATAAATTATGAAGCCGAGACCCAGCAAAAGAAGGATGAACTGACAAATCTACTAAATCGTCCGCCGGCTTGAAGAATTGTATATTTTTCTTTTTATTCTTCTTTTGTACATACTCCTGAATAGGAGTATTTTTTGATTCTTTCATAAATTGTACTTTGTATTCATTTTGACTCATGAATAAAAGACATACTTTGCTTCATGGTGGTGTGTCCCTTTTAGTAAATGCATTTTGTGGATAATCTATTTTGATCTCCTTGTAGGACAGCGATGGCTTAGGAGTCTGGTTCAGATCTGCCTCCTAAGGCTTTCCAACTTTATGAGGCGTGAGGGTCTCATAAAGGTATTTCTCCTTACGAGTCATGAGGATCTCATAAGTGTAATTTCTCCTCAAGAATCGTAAGGATTCCTAAGTGTATTTTCTCTTGAGAGTTGTAAGAATCTCACAAGAGAGTTTTTCTTTCTTACGAGTCGAGAGGACTCGTAAGTGATTGTTTCCTTTCTTGTCGGAGAGTGTGGTCCGTAGAAAATCTACCTTGACCTCTCTGTGAGGCAACGATGGCTTGGGAGACAGGGTTAGGATCTGCCACCTAAGACTTTTCAACTTTATAAGCTGTAAGGGTCTCATAAAGATATTTCTCCTTACGAGTCGTGAGGATCACGTAAGTGTAATTTTCTCCTTAGGAATCATGAGGATTCCTAAGTGTGTTTTCTCTTGAGAGTCGTAAGGATCTCAGAAGAGAATTTTCTTCCTTATAAGTCGAGAGGACCCGTAAGTGATTGATGAGTTGACTTGCTCCCGAATTAAAGAATTGTTTTGACGGGGAAGTCTAGGGTTGACTTTATCCGCATTTCACGGAATCAGGGGTCGACCTTATCCGCATTTCACGGAGTCAGGGGTTGACTTTATCCGCATTTCGCGGAGTCAGGGGTTGACTTTATCCGCATTTCACGGAGTCAGGGGTTGACTTTATCCGCATTTCACGGGGTCAGGAGATTGACTTTACCCGCATTTCACGGGGTCAGGAGATGACTTTAACCGCATTTCATAGGGTCAGGGGTTGACTTTATCCGCATTTCACGGGGTCAGGAGTTGACCTTATCCGCATTTCACGGAGTCAGGGGTTGACCTTATCCGCATTTCATGGGGTCAGGGGTTGACCTTATCCGCATTTCACATAGTCAGGAGTTGATTTTATCCGCATTTCACGGAGTCAGGAGTTGACTTTATCCGCATTTCACGGAGTCAGGAGATGACTTTATCCGCATTTCACGGAGTCAGGATTTGCTCTGGACGTTTCCCACGGGTTCAGGATTGACATTATCCGTGTTCTACGGGACCAGGATTTGATCTGGGCGTTTCCCACGGGGTCAGGATTGACATTAGCCGTGTTCTACGGGACCAGGATTTTCTCTGGGCGTTTCCCACGGGGTCAGGATTGATATTAGCCGTGTTCTACGGGACCAGGAGGTGCTCTGGGCGTTTCCCACGGGGTCAGGATTGACATTAGCCATGTTCTACGGGACCAGGATGTACTCTGGGCATTTCCCACAAGGTCAGGATTAGCATTAGCCGTGTTCTACGGGACCAGGAGGTGCTCTGGGCGTTTCCCATGGGGTCAGGATTGACATTAGCCGTGTTCTACGGGACTAGGAGGTGCTCTCTCGGTTGTCTGTGAACCGTCGAGGTTTGGAACAGAACTTTGCCATGACTCCAAGGTTGATTGTCGCGTCTGAATCCTGTTGGAATGAGGAGGAACGCTATTGTGATCTCTAGGTTTTCTGTGAACCGTCGAGATTTGTCTCTCTTTCTGATGGAGTCTGGTGGGAAGGTATGTTTGCCTTTTTGTTTGTGCCCCTGGATTGTATACAGGGATCAATGTGATATCACCTGTAGAGCAAAAAGTTTCATTTTATATACTTTTCTTTCCGCGATGCTCTATCATTTCAGCTTTTATATCGCGAAAGTCAAAATTGCCTAATCATTTCGACTATTTTTCACGGTGCCCAATCATTTCGGCTATTTGTTTTATTTACTCTCTGTTTTTTATTGCGAGTTGCCCAACCATTTCGGCTATTTTGTATGCATATATTTTACTTGCTGATTTTATTGCAAGTTGCCCCATCATTTCGGCTATTTCATATGCATTTGTGGCTCGCTGACTTTTCACTGTGAGTTTGGGATTTGATACCGATTTAGGCATCAGCATTGCTACAACTGGGATATTACCAGGAGCGAATCATCATTTGCCTTCGTCGATGTCGAACAAAGGTGGCTTAGCAAACAGGGTTAAGATCCTGTTGACTAAGTCTTTTAACTTCATAAGCTGTAAGGGTCTCATGAAGGTATTTCTCCCTACGAGTCGTGAGGATCTCGTAAGTGCGTTATCTTCTTAAGAATCATGAGGAGTCTTAAGTTTATAGTCTCTTATAAGTCGTAAGGATCTTACATGAGTATTTTCTCCTTATAAGTCGAGAGGAATTACAAGGGTTGTTCAGCGTGCGAGCATATCCCCAGTCTCTGGTGGGACTTTGTTAGGGAAATGTTTATTCGTGCCCGTGGATTGTATACAAGAGTCAATATTGAACCGCTTGTAGGGCAGCATTGGAGGTTGTGATGGCTTAAGAACATGTTCAGGTCCCTGTAGCTTAAGGCTTTTGAACTCTGTGAGCCGTGAGGGTCTCAAAGGGGAATTCTCCTTACGAGTCGTGAGGATCTCTTAAGTGTAATTTCTCCTTAGGAATCATGGGGATCACTAAGTGTGTTGCTCCCTTGTGAGTCGTAAGGATCTCACGCAGGTGGTTTCTCCTCACAAGGTCGAGAGGACCTTGCAAGTGTCTTTTAACGAGATTGCGCCCTTTCGGGTTTTCACAAAACTCGCCGGTAGCCCTGCTGTTTTTACTCACGGAGCCCTTTCGGGTTTTCATCTGTGCTCATCTCGCTTACGGACATACCGTTTTCTTTCTTCTTCTTCTTTTTTATTTTTACTATTTTTTTTGTCAGCCTTGGGACACTGCGGTCCGTAGTAGTTTATAGTCGTCTCGGTCAATAGCCAGTTTTAGGACATAGTGGTCCATCGTTAGTTTAAGGACGTTTCGGTCCGTTAGTTTTAGGACGTTTCGGTCCATTGTTAGTTTTAGGACATTTCGGTCCGTTGTTAGTTTAGAGATGTTTCGGTCCGTCGTTAGTTTATGGTCGTTTCGGTCCGTTGGCCGGCTACTATTTATAGAGTTTAGGCTTAGGAAGATAGCGAGCGGACATAGGCGTCGTCATCTATCGTTGACCTCGGCTGTGACTCGTCAGGCGTAGTATTTTTTCAGGAATTGACCGTTTATTGGCCTGAAAGGTCTTTCGCCATGCATATCCATGAGTAGATAGGCTCCACCCTGGTAAACTTTGTCTATGATATACGGGCCTTCATAGTTCGGCTCGAATTTCCCCCATTTGACACGATTGGGGATCATGGGTCTCTTGACCACTAGCACGAGTTCGCCTTGGCGGAATGTTCTCGGCCTTGTCAATCTTTCGTAAGAGCGCGTCATCTTTGCTTCATAAGTCTCCAGATTTTGTTGCGCCATGAGCCGGGTATTATCAAGGGCTTCGAGCTCCTCAAGCCGAAGGTGAGCATTTTCTTCGTCGGTTAGCTCGTAGTGAACCGCCACTCGTAAAGAGGGTAACTCTATCTCGAGGGGGAGTACCGCTTCTGTGCCGCATACCAATGCATACGGCGTTGTGTTTATGGCTGTTTTGAACGTAGTTCGATACGCCCAGAGAGCTTCATGCAGTCTCTCGTGCCAGTCCTTCTTATTTCAAGACACCGTCTTTTTCACGATCTTCGTCAAGGTCTTGTTGAAATCCTCGGCTAGACCGTTAGCTCGGGGATTATAGACCGAAGAGTATCTCCAGTCTATGTTATGATGTTGTGTGAAGCGGCTGATCTTGTGGCTTCTATAGGCCGGTCCGTTATCGGAGATAATCTATCGCGGAGTGTCGAACCGATAGATGACATATGTCTTGAAAAAATGGAGAATATTCTCCATCTTCACTACCCTCAGCGGTACTGCTTCTGTCCATTTGGAGAAGTAATCGGTTGTTGCCAGTATGAACCGTTGTCCTCTGGACGATGCTGGTTCGATGGGGCCGATTATGTCAGCTCCCTACATTTCAAACGGCCAACTAGCCACCGTTGGGTGTAGCGGATTTGGATACTGATAGATGAAGTCCCCATGAATTTGGCACGAGTGGCACTGCTTCGCGTATTCGAGGCAGTCCTAGATCATCGTGGGCCAATAATAGCCCATCCTTTTGATCTTTAATTTCATCTTCGGCCCGGCTTGGTGAGAACCGCAGAGTCTATCGTGAGTTTCTTGTACGACTCTCTTTGCTTCTTCAGGTCCCAAGCATCTTAGCCACAGAGAATCAAATGATCTCTTATACAGAATATCATAGACGAAGGCAAAAGATAAAGCTCGTTTCATGAGCTGGTGTCTTAAGGACGCATCTTCAGGTGTTCGACGGGATTTGAAGTAGTCTATAAAGACTTCTCTCCAAGACACACGTGCATGTTAATGTGAGAGTTAGTTAGTGTTAATCTTGTTAAGAGACCAAGACACCTTAATTAATCCATGTCCTAATTAACCTTACCTTAGATATTTTTGGGTAAGAAAATATCTTTTGCTTTGGATTGAGAGATAGAGAGGTGGCAAAGTGAGTCAAGAGGAATTAATGGAGCATTAATGAGGTGAGGGGAGGAGAGTGAGTGTAAGGTTTTGATTCACCCTACACTCACCTCTCACCAATTAAACTCTCTCACTCTATCATTTTCTCTCACTCTCAATTATTGCTCATTTCCTTTAACCCCAAACTGAACCCGCACCTCCCTCTTCACAAATCCTTCCTAAAGTTCACAAAAATCCATGGAAAACACTTCAAATGTCTTGATTTACCACAAGGTTGCCTTGGAGCTTGGAAAGCTAAGATTTTAGAGCAAGAGTGGCTAGGTAACGATCTCTAAACTGATATTTAGGAGTTATATTGTTGTGTTGCCTTGAAGTTATGGTTTAGAACACTAAAGGTAGCATTTTGTGCAAATATCGTATTTTTAGTGTCAACTTTGAGTCTCTGTGATCTGCTGTAGAACTAGGTGTCTTCTGGAAAAGTTCCCATCACAGTGACCTAGTATTATGACCTAGAACCCACCATAAAAACCTGAGACCACCCCTTAAAGTTTGGGCCGCAAATTTATTAGTTCTGTCCACAAATTGCGGCTAGAGTGGGGGCTGGGGTGTTGAATCTTTGTCGTGGGGTCTCTGGGATTGTATGTAGTCTCGTGGCACTTGCAACTTTCACCAATTGTTTGTGTATAAAAATCTGGGAGCACTTAGCTATATTCTAGTGTTTTGTGTACGCATGTTACGTTATCCGACACGGTTCGTGATCTTGTGTAGCAGTTGCGCTTGGGTTGGTTTTGGTGTGTCACCACACACGTTAACCATTAGACGAACACTTGTGGGTTAGATTGGAGTTGGTGCGTTGGTCAAACGTCTTGTGTACGTGATATTGATCGATTTCTGAGATTTGCACTGGTTATGTTTTGAGTTAATAGGATCGCAGGTGGGGACTTCGGACGCTGCGACGAAGGGAAAGCAGGTGATTGGATTTACCTAGCCGCTACTGTCGGTGAGTAGATTTAACATCTACGGGGAATTCGCCCGCATGGCGTTATGCGTCAGGGCTAGATATGATATGATATTAGCCGCATTTTTATATTACACATATAGAGATTGTGCATAAAACTTCATTGCATACTATTATTTGATGTGCTTGGACACTGCACTATTATTGACGGTTCATGTTGCACGAGCACTGATTGTATGCCACCCACACCGTTGATAATTGCCATGACACACACAACACACATACATATATGATATTGCTTGGTTAGGGACATTGAGATCTTGATTCATATTCCATTATGCATATGACATATAGCATACCTGTATACCTACATGCTTACACATATGCCTTGCCATGCCGACATGTTAGCTTCCTATAGACCTATATGGTATTGTACCATTAGAGATATATATATACACATATAAGACATAGTTACATGTACATCTTGCATACAAACTTACATGTACACCCGGATACCTTGATATAGCTACACATATACCTGGAGGGTATTGCATCATTATTGATAGGTAGATACACATATCTTGCTATACCGACATGGTTACGCATACCTGGCTATAGCCACATGTTCATATTTATATGATGTTGCGTTGGATTTCGGAGAAATTAGGAACCGCATGATATACTTAATAACTTGTTGTAGTTAAATAGCGGTTTTTCCTTTATATGCTCGTATTTTTGTTTCATGTTGCATATATTATATTATATGGATTTCATATGATGTTTTCTGGATGTTTTACTCCTGGGTATATATATCAGTGGTATGGGACACTTATATATATATATATATATATGTATGTATATATATCAGTGGTATGGGGCGCTGTTATATATATGTACACCTATATAATATATATCATCATAATGATCTGTGCATGTATTCTTATTCATTACGATGTGAGGGGCCGATGTGCCCAATATGAGGGACGATGTGGGGGCCGACCTGAGGGCCGACATGGGGGCCGATTTGAGAGAATTTGGGATTTAGATTGTCTTGATAGACACTGGTCCGCCACGATAAGGATTCCGTGAGGATGACATGTTTTATTCCATACTCCGCATTTATTTGATATGCATTTGCTTCATGTATTAGGAGTACCTGATAGAGTACCTTTCATGACAGTTGCATATACATATTGCCATACTTATGCTATCAGATTACATATGATAGATTATCGCTGTTAGTGCATACTTGCGATTTCAGTATGATGTTATTTACTATTCACGAGTTAGCAACTCCCCCCCGTTGTGCCGCAAGGTTTTTCAGGTCTGATCATTAGAGTGGTCGCGGCAGGGCGCCTTATTATCTCTATTTTTGTGGATATCGCTACGGTTGGCTGTGAAGCCGTTTGCTATAGGTGGGTTGCTGTTATCCGATAATGTACATTGTATATTTCTTGTATCTAGTACTCTCCGTCTACCACCTTCATGTATTGACTTAGAGACGAGTTGTGAGGATCGATATTGTTTATTTTTATGACTCTGGTTGTCGTGCTTGTGTGAGCCGGGCTTTATATATGTGGATTATCTCTTTTCTTCGCTACGGCGTCGTATAACTGTTGTGGTGGTTGTTTCCGTCGTTGGACGAGATTTGCTCCCGTTTGTGGATGTTTTACTTTTATCTTATGTTTGTACTTGTTTCGGGGCGAGTTTTTACAAAGGAGGTGCTGCCAAAATTTTTATGAAAAACAAACTTAAGCTTAAAGTTTTGCATCGAGATTTTTAAAAGTGTTCTATCTTTCTTTCTTGTAATAGTTTAGATTGCTGGGTTTTTCGGCTTACTTAATTGTGTTATGCTTGTTGACGTTACGTAGTTTAAGTACCGGTCATGTGCCCAGTTTTGGGGTCGTGACAAAGTTGGTATCATAGCGCTAGGTTTTATCTTTCGGAGTGTAGTATGACCTTGGTATGATCGAGTAGGTAGCTTATGCAGAGTAACGTCGCGTGTGTATGTTCCGTGGCATACTTACGACGTAGTGCTCCGCCTAAGTGACCTTAGGACTTATTGCTTGAAATTCCTTCTGTGATAATATATATCCGATTTCTGTGTCCTTATCGAATCCTGTTTCCATTTCTAGCCTTTATGCCGCTGAAGACTACGATGGCACAAAGAGCGGCCGCGAGGGCCGAGATTGGAGTTGACTCGTCTGGGACGAGGACTGACCATGGCGATATACCCGTTGTGCAGGAGCAGATTGTTCCACATTCGACAGACCATATGGCTATTCTAGGGGCTGGTATGCAGGATTTGCGCAAGATGATGGGGTCGTTAGTTGAGGCCATTTGAGCGCAGGGGCAGGAAGTTGTTCCCCCTGTTGCGGGGGCCGCGTTGGTGCCTACTGTTCAGGCGGTTGTACCTGCAGCTATGGAGGTGATCACCATATCGTTATCGGAGTTCATGAGGCTGAGGCCTCCGGTTTTCACTGGCACCGATGCAGCCGAGGATCCGCAGTCGTTTATCGACCGGATGGCAAGGATATGTCGTTCTCTTAGATGCTCCGATGCGAGATGGGTGGAGTTCGCGAGCTTTCGTCTGGAGGGTCTGGCCCAAAAGTGGTGCGGGTCTTTAGAGAAGGGCAGAGCCGCAAGTCTTTCTCCTATGACCTGGGTTGAGTTCGTGACGGTGTTTCTTATGCGTTTTCTTCCCCTGAGCGTCAGGGACGCTCGAGCGCGCAGATTCGAGTCGTTACGCCAGACTCAGGGTATGATGGTGGCCGAGTATGATGTGTTGTTTACCGAGTTGTCTGTGTATACTCCGTATTTAGTAGCTACGGAGGAGATGCGGGTCAAGAGATTTGTTCGAGGCATGCTTACCCATTTGTTCCTCTCTATCAGCATTCAGCATTGCGACACCTATGCCGCAGTGGTGGACGCAGCCCTGTTAGTTAAGGAGCGTCTTTCTGAGACGTCGGTTGCTCCGGAACTGAAGAGGGTTTATACCGGTGTTTCAGTATAGAGGCAAGCGTTTAGACGTCGTGACAGTTCCTGTTCAAATACTGGGGATAGTGGAGGTCCGGGACGGGGACAGATTTTTAACTCTTATTCCCAGGGGAGTCAGCAGTTTTCATCTGGATGTTACCGGTGCGGGAGTTTGGGTCATAGGGTTCGAGATTGTACTAAGCCACGTGAGAGCGAGGCAGCTGTACCGCAGGTTACCTTACCACCTTCTCCACCGCAGAAGGCATTGCCCCTTATGCCTGTTGTTGCTCCGCGTCAGACTCTTATGCAGAGAGGTCGAGGACGTGGTGGTTTTGTGCCGAGAGGGCGGGGTGGTAGAGGCAGAGGTCAGCCAGTCGCCGATAGAGGAAAGGCTCGGGTGTTTCCCTTGACTCATCAGGATGCACAGGCATCCAATGCAGTGGTTTCAGGTACTCTTTCTGTATGTTCTTTTGAGGCTCATGTTTTGTTTGATCCGGGATCTACGCATTCGTATGTTTCTACGCACTTCGTTCCGAGTTTGGGCCGAGAGTCGTGTTTGCTAGATCAGCCGCTTGTCGTGATTACACCTGTTGGCGATTCTTTTGTCGCGCGTTACATGTTTCGGTCGTGTGCCGTTCAGATTGGAGATAGAGATTCGTTCGTCGATTTGATCCTTCTGGATATGTTGGATTTCGACGTTCTCCTTGGCATGGACTGGTTGGAAGCTTGTTATACATCAGTGAACTGCTGTGAGAAGACGGTCAGTTTCAGTTTTCCGGGCGAGTCTGTTCGGGTTGTGCAGGGGGACCATGGTGCCGCCCCTCACAGTTTGATTTCTGCCTTTGCACTAGTCGGCTTTTGATGAGGGAATGTCGGGGATTCTTGGCTTTCATTTGTGATACTGGGGCCACAGTAGGGTCGTTGGATCGAGTTCCTATCGTGCGATAGTTTCCCGACGTTTTTCTCGATGAGTTACCTGGTTTGCCGCCAGAGCGCGATATTGAGTTTTGTATTGATCTGATTCCTGGCACGGGGCCTATTTCTATACCGCCTTACCGGATGGCTCCGGCGAAGCTTAGAGAGCTTAAAGATCAATTGCAAGAGTTCCTTGATAAGGGACTTGTGCGTTTGAGATTCTGTTCGTCAAGAAGAAGGACGGCAGTTTGAGGCTGTGTATTGATTATCGTCAATTGAACCGAGTTACGGTGCGGAACAGGTATCCTTTACTTCGCATTGGTGATTTTTTTGATCAGCTCCAGGGTGCGAAACATTTTTCTAAGATTGATTTGCGTTCGGGTTATCATCAGTTGCGGGTTCGGAATGATGACATTCCGAAGACTGCTTTTCGTATACGCTACGGGCATTATGAGTTTCTCGTGATGTCGTTCGAACTCACCAATGCCCCAGCAGCGTTCATGGATCTGATGAACCAGATTTTCAGGCCGTTCCTTGACCAGTTCATTATTGTGTTTATTGATGACATTCTGGTCTACTCTAGGAGTCGAGAGGAGCACGAGTAGCACTTGAGGATTACTTTGCAGACATTGAGAGAGCACCGGCTGTATGCTAAATTCTCAAAGTGCGCATTTTGGCTTGATAGAGTTGACTTCCTGGGTTATGTGGTGACGGGAGACGGTATTCTTGTGGACCCGAGGAAGATCGAGGCTATACAGCTTTGGCCCAGACCTATATCCGTGATAGAGGTCCGCAGCATTTTGGGCTTAGCTGGTTATTATCGCTGTTTCGTGCAGGATTTTTCGAGTATCGCTGCACCGCTGACCGGGCTGACCCGGAAAGGGGTTCTTTTTCTTTGGACTGATGCGTGCGAGCAGAGTTTTCAGCAGTTGAAGACTCGGTTGACGACTGCACCCGTTCTATCTTTGCCTTCTGGATCAGGTGGCTTTGTAGTTTACTGTGATGCGTCTTGAGTGGGGCTCGGGTGTATGCTGATGCAGCATGATAGAGTGATTGCTTATGCTTCTAGGAAGCTGAAGAAGCACGAGCAGAATTACCCCACTCACGATCTTGAGATGGTTGCGGTGGTCTTTGCGTTGAAGATTTGGAGACACTACTTATACGGGGAGTCGTGTCAGATTTTCACGGACCACAAGAGCTTGAAGTACATCTTCCAGCAGCGGGATCTGAATTTGAGACAGTGCCTGTAGATGGAAATTATGAAGGATTATGATTGTGAGATCCTTTATCACCCGGGCAAGGCGAATGTGGTAGCTGACGTTTTGAGTCGTAGGCCCGAGGGTAGCTTGTCCCAGTTGAGCGCAGTTTAGAGACAGTCTTCTACGGATTGGCAGACTTTGTGCGATGGTAGAGTTCAGTTTGAGTTCACTTCCACTGGGGGACAACTTGCTCATTTCCGCGCTCGTCCGCTTCTTCTGGATCATATCCGTGAGGCGTAGCCCAATGATGCCCGTTTTTCTGAGATTCTTGAGCTTGTTCGATAAGGTACAGTTTCGGAGTTCATGATTAATGACCAAGGTGTGCTACGTTGCAGGACTCGCTTGTGTGTACCAGATATTGATGGGTTGAGATACGAGATCCTAGAGCAGGCACCTCATTCAGCCTTTAGCGTTCATCTAGGTTCCACCAAGATGTACAGTGACTTGAGAGACATTTACTGGTGGGAAGGGATGAAGCGCGATGTTTCGGACTTCGTTTCGAGGTGCCTGACTTGTCAGCAAGTCAAGGCTGAGCATCAGGGATCGGCTGGAGAGTTGCAGCCTTTACCCGTTCCTGGGTGGAAATGGGAGCAGATTTCCATGGACTTTGTTGTGGGTCTACCCAGGACCAGTCGGCGGTATGACACCATTTGGGTGATTGTTGACCGGTTGACGAAAGCCGCTCACTTCCTTCCAGTGAAGACCACTTTCGGTTATGCTCAGTATGCTCAGTTGTATATAGATGAGATTGTGCGTTAGCACGGCGTTCCCATATGCATTGTATCCGACAGGGGCAACCAGTTTACTAGACGTCTTTGGCAGAAGCTTCAGGAAGCTTTGGGTACCCGGTTGAGTTTTAGCACCGCTTTCCATCCGCAGACCGATGGTCAGTCAAAGTGGACGATACAGACTCTAGAGGATATGTTTCGGGCATGCGTGCTTGATTTTGGTGGCTGTTGGGATCGTCACTTGCCGTTGATTGAGTTCTCCTACAACAACAGCTCTCCGGAGACTATTCAGATGGCACCTTTCGAGGCCTTGTATGGTAGGAAGTGTCGATCGCCGGTCTGTTGGACCGAACTCTGTGTGAGTAGGATTTTGGAACCCCAGCTAGTTCAGGAGACTACGGAGATGATCCAGCTGATTCAGGACAGGATGAGAGCAGCCCAGTGCAGACAGAAGTCTTATGCCGACCGTCGTCATCGCAGACTTGAGTTCGCAGTGGGGGATCATGTATTCCTACGGATTTCTCTGATGAAGGGCGTTATGAGATTTCGGAGGAAGGGGAAGCTCAGTCCCAGATTTGTAGGTCCCTTCGAGATCCTTGAGCGAGTTGGTACCGTTGCTTACCATTTGGCGCTTTCGCCCAGTTTTTCGGATGTTCACCCCGTGTTCCATGTGTCGATGTTTCGTAGATACCTTCAAGACCCTTCTCACATGATTCAGCACGAGACCGTTCAGCTTGAGCGCGATCTTTCGTTCACCGAGAAGCCGGTAGTTATATTGGATCGGCAGGTAAAGAAACTTCAGTCAAAGGTCTTGCCATCTGTGAAAGTTCTTTGACGTAGCCAGACTAGTGAGGAGATCACTTGGGAGGCTAAGAGCGAGATGCGGAAGAAATTCCCTCATCTTTTTGAAGGTACGCTTGTTTGAAATTTTAATTCGGGGATGAATTTTCTTTAAGGGGGGAGATTGTAACACCTTGGAATGCCATTAGTGTTAATTAAGCAATAATGCGGGTTTTTAAGGAAAAGTTTACCAAATCAGGTTTCTCACATTTTATATCAATTAATTAATATTTTATTATTATTTTATATGGCTTGCACACACACGTGCATGTTAATGTGACAGTTAGTTAGTGTTAATCTTGTTAAGAGACCAAGACACCTTAATTAATCTATGTCCTAATTAACATTACCTTAGATATTTTTGGGTAAGAAAATATCTTTTGCTTTGGATTGAGAGAGAGAGAGAGGTAGCAAGGTGAGTCAAGAGGCATTAATGGAGCATTAATGACGTGAGGGGAGGAGAGTGAGTGTAAGGTTTTGATTCACCCTACACTCACCTCTCACCAATTAAACTCTCTCACTCTATCATTTTCTTTCACTCTCAATTATTGCTCATTTCCTTCAACCCCAAACTGAACCCTCACCTCCCTCTTCACAAATCCTTGCTAAAGTTCACAAAAATCTATGGAAAACACTTCAAATGTCTTGATTTGCCACGAGGTTGCCTTGGAGCTTGGAAAGCTAGGATTTTTGAGCAAGAGTGGCTAGGTAACGATCTCTAAACTGATATTTAGGAGTTATATTGTTGTGTTGCCTTGAAGTTATGGTTTAGAACACTAAAGGTAGCATTTTGTGCAAATATCGTATTTTTAGTATCAACTTTGAGTCTCTGTGATCTGCTGTAGAACCAGGTGTTTTCTGGAAAAGTTCCCATCACAGTGATCTAGTGTTGTGACCTAGAACCCACCATAAAAACCTGAGACCACCCCTTAAAGTTTGGGCCGCAGATTTATTAGTTCTGGCCGCAAATTACGGCCAGAGTGGGGGCTGGGGTGTTGAATCTTTGCCGTGGGGTCTCTGGGATTGTACGTAGTCTCGTGGTACTTGCAACTTTCACCAATTGTTTGTGTATAAAAATCTGGGACCATTTTGCTATATTCTAGTGTTTTGTGTACGCGTGTTACATTATCTGACACGGTTCGTGATCTTGTGTAGCTGTTGCGTTTGGGCTGGTTTTGGTGTGTCACCACACATGTTAACCGTTAGACGAACACTTGTGGGTCGGATTGGAGTTGGTGCGTTGGTCAAACGTCTTGTGTACGTGATATTGATCGATTTTTGAGATTTGCACTGGTTATGTTTTGTGTTAATTGGATCGCAGGCGGGGACTTCAGACGCTGCGACGAAAGGAAAGCAGGTAATTGGATTTACCTAGCCGCGACTGTTGGTGAGTAGATTTAACATCTACGGGGAATTCGGCCGCATGGCATTATGCGTCAGGGCTATGATATGATATTACCCGCATTTTTATATTGCACATATAGAGATTGTGCATAAAACTTCATTGCATACTATTATTTGATGGGCTTGGACACTGCACTATTATTGACTGTTCATATTCCACGAGCACTGATTGTATGCCATCCACACCGTCGATAATTGCCATGACACGCACAACACACATACATATATGATATTAGTTGGTTAGGGACATTGAGATCTTGATTCATATTCTATTATGTATATGACATATAGCATACCTGTATACCTACATGCTTACACATATGCCTTGCTATACCGACTTGTTAGCTTCCTATAGACCTATATGGTATTGTACCATTAGAGATAGATATATACACATATGAGATATAGCTACATGTACATCTTGCATACATACTTACATGTACACCCGGATACCTTGATATAGCTATACATATACCTGGAGGGTATTACATCATTATTGATAGGTAAATACACATATCTTGCAATACCGACATAGTTACGCATACCTGGCTATAGCTACGTGTTCACCTTTATATGATGTTGCGTTGGATTTCGGAGAAATTAGGAACTGCATGATATACTTAATAAGTTGTTGCAGTTAAATAGCGGTTTTTCCTTTATATGCTCGTGTTTCTGTTTCATGTTGCATATATTATATTATATGGATTTCATATGATGTTTATATATATCAGTGGTATGGGACGCTAATATATATACATGTATATATATATCAGTGGTATAGGACGCTGTTATATATATGTACACCTATATAATATATATCATCATAATGATCTGTGCATGTATTCTTATTCATTACGATGTGAGGGGCCGATGTGCCCGATGTGAGGGGCCGATGTGCCCGATATGAGGGCCGATGTGAGGACCGACCTGAGGGCCGATATGGGGGCCGATTTAAGGGAATTTAGGATTTAGATTGTCTTGATGGACACTGATCCGCCACGATGAGGATTCCGTGAGGATGACATGTTTTATCCCATACTCCGTATTTATTTGATATGCATTTGCTTCATGTATTAGAAGTACCTGATAGAGTACCTTTCATGACTGTTGCATATACATATTGCCATACTTATGCTATCAGATTACATATGATAGATTATCGCTGTTAGTGCATACATACGATTTCAGTATGATGTTATTTACTATTCACAAGTTGGCAACTCACCCCCGTTGTGCCACAGGGTTTTTCAGGTCTAATCATCAGTGTGGTCGCGGCAGGGCGCTTTATTATCTTTACTTTTGCAGATACCGCTACGGTTGGCTGTGAAGCTGTTTGCTATAGGTGGGTTGCGGTTATCCGATGATGTACATTGTATATTTCTTGTATCTAGTACTCTCCTTCTACCACCTTCTTGTATTGACTTAGAGACGAGTTGTGAGGATCGATATTGTTTATTTTTATGATTCTTGTTGTCGTGCTTGTGTGAGCCGGCCTTTATATAAGTGGATTATCTCTTTTCTTCGCTACGGCGTCGTATATCTGTTATAGTGGTTGTTTCCGCCGTTGGGCGAGATTTGCTCCCGTTTGTGGATGTTTTACTTTTATCTTATATTTGTCCCCGTTTCGGGACGAGCTTTTACAAAGGAGGTGCTGCCGAAATTTTTATGAAAAACAAACTTAAGCTTAAAGTTTTGCATCGATATTTTTAAAAGTGTTCTTTCTTTCTTGTAATGATTTAGATTGCTGGGTTTTTCGGCTTACTTAATTGCGTTACGCCTGTTGACGTTACGTAGTTTAAATGCCGGTCATGTGCCTAATTTTGGGGTCGTGACATATAGCCTCAGCCAATTGTGCAGCTTTCTCGGCAGACGAACCCGAAAAGAGAAGACCATCATCCGGTTCTTGCATGGAAATTGGTTCGTCCTGAACAATAGGCTCGAATTCCAGCAAAAGGTCAAGCATACCGGTTTCCATCTTCTTTCTCCTTTTCGACCCGGAACTAACGCTGGAAGAAAGTCGCTTCCTTCCCTTCGGCGCTTTGGTGCAATGTTGGCCCACTTCAACTCCATAATCCCCTTTTGGCGACACCACCGCTGATAGCGTTGCCACTGATGGCACTGCCGCTGGCGCCTCGGCGAAGGCCTTTGCCTGAGCTCTGGTGCGCACCGGCATCCCTACAGCGGGAAGAATCGATTCGGTTTCTAGGGCTTGCAAGATAAGGACCACGCCGCCATCCCTCAAGAGAGGGCGAACGACTGATCGCAGGCACAATGGAACGCTGACAGCTTGGGTTGGAGCAGTAGTCTTATACTCGAAGAGTACCCATCTTTCCTCAGCAATAACAGGACCAACCCGGTGGCGATACCAGCCCACAAGGGATCCCACAGACCTTAGGAGGTAGTCAGGTTCTGGAATCATGAACACAGAGCCAGTGTTCAGCCGCATGAAGTGATGAATGATGCCGCGAATAACTACCAAAGATAAGGTAGGCTCAGCAAAAAATTCTTCGAAGGGGACGCCCTGGTTATAGCCCAATTGTCGAGCAAAGCGGTGCAGATTATATCGTATGAGGAGAGCCGTATCACTCCAGCGCAACACCAAATAGCCCGGCCTGATTGAATACAGATGCATGATCTCCTTAGGGTTTAAAGATGGCGCTCCCCTTTTCGACAAGTCGAATAGCTGTTGGATGGGTCCCGCCGAAGCAGAAAGAACGCGATCAGTGAACACCATCCCTCCCTCATTAGCATATGTATTGAGCATAACACAGAGGGCCTCTTATTGAGTCGGATCGGAAGCGGAGGCATCCACCAATCTCATAACTCGAGGGAAGGTGTAGGAGTCATAGAAGTTCGGCCGTTGATGTGCTGCGAATGCCCCCAGCACATGCATTTCGATCCAAGATGTGAAGTAATGAAGGGGGAGATTCACAATATCTACACGTGGAGTCGAAGTGTTGGCTGCAACACTTAACCCATGATAAATGTGTGATAATCCCGCAATACCAACGGCTAACCTTGCCCCTTCAGCTGCACGATGGGCGGGGGTTGAAGGCAGAAGCTCTCATGAAGCGGCGGTGGGTTGGTATCACAAAACCAACTGAGCCAGAGGCTAATAAAGCCGACGAAGAAGGTCTCTTCGTCTATGCCGGGGGCCGCAATTGCATCAAAAGATACGGCCTATGTTGTCGGAATATAGAACTGCGGTAAATCTTCTTCCTTAGCCGGCAGTTTGTCCAACCCAAACCCAAAAAGGTCATCGATACTCACAAACTTCGGGGCATCCTTAGATAGAGCATCTTCCCGGATGAAGCAGGCGATGAAACTCTTGAAAGTGACGCTCTGCCCCTCTGTCTTCGCAAACAATCTGTCGAAGATACCCGGGGCTTTGATTAGACTAGGATACTTATGACGGACAACAGTTACGGGGGCCAGGCCATCAAGCATAGCTGCATGGTAGAGAAAACATATTCATCTGGAGGCAGCAACTCCTCGTAGTGCTCACCCCTGATTGGCAACCCCAAAATCTCACGAAACTTATCTAATGAAATAGACACCTCTCGATCCCCTCGCAGAAAAGTGTTGGTAGGCAGATTCCATTGGTTTACGAAAGATTTGATCCACTAGACGTTGGGAGCCTGATAATAGAATAGCAACGCTTATACTGCCTAATATAGTCTGACCTTTTGCAGTCTTGCGCGATGGGCGGAAAGAATGTAGCGAGCCTAAATAAAGTAGCCCACCGGATGCCGGGGAGTGACACCCACTTTATAAACTTGTCCCTAAAGTCGAGCTTCACCTTGGCAAATCCGACGCCCCAAGATGTCTATAGCCGGCAAAGGCTGGTTAGGTATCCCAGGTGTAGAGAGCTCCAGCCGGCCTGAAGGAGTCCAATTGGTCACCTCCACTGCATAAGCAGTCTACGGGCGTTCCATCGGCAGTATAGGACGAAGAGGTTCCGCTGGCTCTTCGCAAATAAAACTTCGGCAACCCCGGATGATGTGGCCGTACCAAGTGCCCCATAAGATCAGACTTGTCCGGTCTTTATCATGAGCTATGATCATCGCCATTGCCTCCTCATCTGACGGCGATTGTGGAAAGGCGGCATCCGAGCGGGTGTAAGGAAAATAAGGAAGAGAAGCCATTGTGCCTGAAATAAAGGAAAGAGGAAACATTAGTGAAACCCATGTGCGCGTGTGCGCGCGCGCGCGCGCACACACACACACATATATATATAATAATAACAAAAGAAAACAACATGATGTCTATTTTGCGGGACCACTGCCTACAAAACACATGGACCCCACGAAATCAATATGGCGGCTCACTAATGATAAGACAGGGCAATCATTATGAGAATCAAGAAGATCCTCATTAAAAAGACATTAGAATTCAAACAATTCTTGGGAAAACAACCTCTGTTAAGGACCCTAATAAATATAAATTTGTACGAATAAGGGTAAAATCCTATGAAAAGATTTTCAAGAAAAACCAGAGAACAAAATTCCCAAAGGGGTCATCTTGATCTTCCAGAGCTAAGCTCTTCGCCTAAATTCCCTTTATGTGATGGAATTAAATTCCAGAAACTCATAAAAAATATATATGATTTCATGAAACATCAAAAAACAGAGGTGAATGTTCGAAATATGGAGGTTTACTGCTCAAAGATCACATCTTTGGATCCCTAAGCAGATGGGTTTCTGAGGAGAGGAAAGCTCTCATGATGGATTCAAAATCCAGAAATTTTTGTTCAAAAAGAAAAAGTTTTTCTGTGATGTGCAGGACCTTTACCTAAATGGGGTTTCTTTTTACAGAGTTAAACTCTGGAATTACAATGGCAGAGAACTAAGCTCTGAGGAGGAGAATTTAATTCTCAAAGAAAACGAAGGAGGAAGAAGATGAAAAAACAATGGCTGCCTAAGGAACCCAACCCTCGCATCTATAAGACGTGACAAGGGCGGTTCATCTCCTCGTTGCCCTAGGCAATCCAACGGCTGTAAAGGTGACAGCGTTGCACTCACGTGCAAAGCACGCGAGAACAACTCTGTTGGGGCAGTTGTTCTCTAATAAAAACTGAATAATAAATAAAAAGCAACGGAGAAAAAAACCAAAATGGGGCATCACGTGCTAACACGTGATAAGCACTGCGCTTACCAAAATAAGCTAAAACTGAGCCTCACGTGCAGACACGTGACCCCTATATACAAAGTATATGAGCGCTTATCTAAAACAAACAATTGGCCAGAGAAAAAACCCACGTGATAGCACGTGACGCTCTTTGGCATGCTTAATTTGGTGAGGTCACGTGCTACACGTGATGGGCTCCTAAGCCATCTGAACCGATAGAAATAAATTCTAATTAAAAGGAATCAAAAGCTCTATGCTTAATTTGGTGAGGTCACGTGCTACACGTGATGGGCTCCTAAGCCTTTTGAACCGATAGAATTAAATTCTAATTAAAAGGAATCAAAAGCTTTATACTTAATTTGGTAAGGTCACATGCTGCACGTGATGGGCTCCTAAGCCTACTGAATCGATAGAATTAAATTCTAATTAAAAGGGATCAAAAGCCTTATTTGGAAAATATTTCCTTGGATCTTTCTAAATAAGAAAGATTACGCTCTGTAAAACAGAGCGCCGTTAGATTAAAGATCCAAGGGTGATTAAAAAATCACCAATCTACAGAAAAATTCTGTGCAAGGAAATATCTTCCTAAACTTGTTAAGAACAACAAAAGAAATATCTTCTATAAAACAGAAGTCCTTGGATTAAAAATCCAACGGTGAGTAAAATTCACTGAGTGATCTAAAAAATTATATTGGTTGGTTATAAAATCAATCAAAATCTCTCAATGGGAGATTTTCTAAACAAATTGATTCTTTTCTTTCTCCTATAAATAGGAGACAAGAGACAGAAGAAAAAAAAGAGAAAAAAATTCCCCTTGTAAGCAAAAGAAAAGAGAATTTAATTCTCCAGAGAGAAAAAGACCTCCTCAAGGACAAAAAGAAACCCTAGGTAAGGGAAGAAACAAAACATAGAACCTTTTACCTCTTCTTCACCTTCACAAGAGTTCAACTCTTCTAAAAAGAACTTAGTTCTTCCTCTGGTTGAAGATCTGCAGAAGCAGATCTTCCCATAAGTTGAGAATTTAATTCTCATCGAGGAGATCTGTTATGCAGATTCAAAACCTAGGGGGGAATTGAGTTCAAAGAATTTAATTCTTTCAATAGAGCATATAGAAATTTAATTCATCTAAATATAATTAGGGTTTAACCCTATAAAAGAATTTAATTCTTATTAAACAAGGGGCTGGAAAGTCACAAAACTCAAGATCTCCAGG
Organism: Agapanthus africanus; assembly: GCA_030015575.1. Taxonomy (NCBI): domain Eukaryota; kingdom Viridiplantae; phylum Streptophyta; class Magnoliopsida; order Asparagales; family Amaryllidaceae; genus Agapanthus; species Agapanthus africanus. The sequence goes on along the minus strand of CM057337.1, from coordinate 878,634,974 downwards.
CATGTAAAAAAAAGAGATTAGCACCCAACATGATAGATCACGTGCACCCACGTGAGCACATTTGTTGAACAAAAGAGAACAATTGAGATCAGGTCACGTGACCCCACGTGACCCCTGAACAAGCCTTTCAAGAAAGGAGAATAAACTCAAAACAGCTTCTATTTTCAGGGGCGTCTCACGTGATATCACGTGGCCCCTTAGCACCTTCCGAACACAAGCAGTTTCATTTTTAAGGGTGCCTCACATGACATCACGTGACCCTTTAACAGTGCTTAGCACTTTCAGAAGAAAGGGAGAATAAATCAAATGCAGCTTTCAGTCTTTGGGGACGCCTCGCGTGATCCCACGTGACCCAATAGTGCTCAGCGCTCAGAAAAGAAAAAGGGAACAAATCCAAAGAAGCTGTGCCAAATCTCAGGCGCCTCACGTGACCCTACGTGAGCGCCTCAGACTTTCAGTGTTTAACACTATTTCAAGCGCCTCACGTGACCCCACGTGAGCGCTTCAAATCTTCAGTGCTTAAACGATACTTTAAGACCCCACATGGGAGCACGTGAGCGCCGAACATATGCTAGTGTTTAACACTATGATAGGCCAACCTTAGCCCATGTTAGCTAAGTCTCCCAAAGCCAAAATGTTGTTTTTAACCGAGCCCTAATTATGCTCAGGTCTTCCAAAATTAATCATCTCAGATGGGATTTACAATAATGTTTATCCCATTGCTTCTCAATCTGGCATTTGATTCAAGGGTACATCTCTTCACACCTCTGATACATGTCGTTGTAATTCTTCAACGTCTTCAGAGAGGTGGTGGGTCCCGACGATCAATAACTATCTGGTGCATTTCCAAACCCATGATTACATCCAAACAATGGACCGTAATGTTCTTAAACTAACTGTGGGCTGTAATGTCCTTAAACTAATAGCGGGCCGTAATGTCCTTAAACTAACTCTGAACCGTAACGTCCTTAAACTAACAACGGACCGTGACGTCCTTAAACTAAATTTCATGGACTATGATGTCCTTAAACTTAGAAAACCTTATAGACTATGATGTCTTTAAATTTATGGACCGCAACGTCCCTAAACTAAATCCTACGGACTATGACGTCCTTAAACTCACGGACTATGACGTCCTTAAACTTACGGACCGCAGTGTCTCTAAACTAAAACGATAGAGTCCAAATACTCTTTCATTGGATCTAAATGATCCCAAAATCATGTTGAGTAGATCTTAGTCTAAAATTAAACTAACGTATTCTCAACAAGCATTTAAGTTGATCTTAATCTCAAATGAGATTAACGATCCTTAAAACAAACCCAAACCCAGATCTAAGAAAATACAGATTTGGACTAATCCACGCCCTACGGGCAACAACATATATTAGTCTCCGTATACAATCCATGGGCAACCAAAAATAAAACAAACACATACGACACGAAGTGACCATATGGAGAAGGAGAAAGTGGTTACCACTATGCGGTAGCGTAATTAACTGCAGGGGCTTGCGCCTGCAGGGAAGAGCGTCCCCACAATCGAAAACCCCTCGTACATGAGGGAGAATCTGACGAAGTCTGGTACAACGGCCGTATATGTCTAAACCTCTGATACACGGTGTCATAAATCGACTTGGCATCTTCGGAGAGGTGGACAGATAAAACCAAATAGCATCAGCCCCCAAATTCAGGCAAGACGTTTGTCTTCCCGATTTTCGGAGAACAAACGGTACATTGGAGGCTTACCCCGGGCTTTCAACCTGAGGTTGCTCTCGACCCTCGATGACCGCCCAGAACTCTCCTATGTTCGTCCTGCAAACAACCATCGGCTCACCTTCGAGCCTTCCTGCACGATGGGCCTCTTCGGCCCTCCCAGCTCGCCTCCGGGCCATCACGGAACCAAAGCCTGCTCGGCCTCCCGCTCACCTCCGAGCCTCCCGCCGAGCTTAGCTTCCTGGGTCTCATCGACCGACCCATAGCACATATCACAGGCGTCTTCGCCACGGCTTCGTGAATCTTGCCAGACGCGAGATATCCGCCGCCCACGATCCCGCGTTCCACGCCATCGCGTTCCCCCATTAACGAGCATATCTCGTGATTAACGAGGGATCCCACCTTTCAGGCACGCGTAACGTCAGGAGCATAACGACTGGCGTGAATCTCGCGCCCGCCAGCCCATGGTTGCCACTACCTTGATCGTTGGAGAGTTCTCGGTGGCACAACCACCCCGGGACTTCCTTGCAGGTAGCTCGGCTTCAACCACTTCAAGCCCATTGAGATCCACACGCATCAGGAGCCAACCTCCTAGCTCAATCTCAGCCGTTCGTCTCCACAAGCTACAGATCAACGAAAGGTAACATCTGAAGGAGATCCAATCCTCCATCAGTTGGCGCCGTCTGTGGGAACGCTAGTTCCACTTAACAAAAGTTCACCTTCCGATCTCAACTGCATGGCAAGAGATCACCACGATGATCCAAGCACCAGCCGTCGCCCTCCTCACAATGGAGACACAGGAGAATCCCCTCCTCCCCTGAACGCTATTCACGCCCTATCTTCTCGGATAAATCAACTCGCATCCATCATGGATGCGCTCGTCCATGTCCAAACAGCCGAGAAAACTCCCCAGGTCGCCGCTCCCCCACATCGGGACTGAGACCCCTACAGAGGGAGAGAAGACGCTGCCCATGTCGGCACAACCGAACACCGCCTCACTATCTCCGGCAGACGCAGATCCCCTGTGGCGACTAATTCAATGACCCGTTGGGCGCCACACAGCTCAACACCAAGGTCTCTCGCAAGAGCACCCCGCCCTGAGGCCCCTCACGCTCCTGCTCCTCCTGAAGAGGTGTCAGTCAGCTCGCCTGCTACCAAGCAAGACCGGCACCCCCTCCCTCGACGGGGTCGCACAGACGGGACTCACCACGGTAGCTCGAAAACGACCTAGCCAGGGGACCTAAGGAACCTCATCGAACGGATCCGGAGAAGCGGTCAGGCGCAGGTCACCAGCAGCAGAGGCCATAAATCAGAGTATGCCGAATCTTCGGGATACCACGACCGACTCGACGCCCTCGAAAAGAAGATCGAGGGCATAAATCGGGAAAATCATCCTTTGAGTGATGGGGCTAGATATGCCGCTGACTCGCTCATGAAGCCTTTCACCAAAGAGCTACTCGCCATCCACGTCTCCTCCTAAAACAAGCCCCCGAAGGTCTCCCTCTTCGACGAGAAGTCCGACCCGAAAGACCATTTGGATGCGTTCACAGCCGAGATGAGTTTCCAGGACAATTCTGACGCTGCGCAATGTTGTGCTTTCCCCGCCACTCTCATCTGCTATGGACGAGACTAGTTCTGAGGACTTGCGCAATGCTCAATCTCTACCTTTGATGAGCCGGCCACCCAGTTCCTCGGACATTTCGTCGGAAACAGACGCTAAAAGCGAACCGTTGATCATCTCTTCACCATAAAGAGCGGGGACAAAGAATCCTTCAAAGGATACATCACCCGCTTCTATAATGCCCTCCTTGAGGTCCCAGAGTATCGGGACAAGACGGTCATTACGGCCCTTAGGTCGGTTCTTAGGCAAAAGGAGTGGCTACGCTCCTTTGCATTAGCGCAACCTAAGACCATGGCCAAGGTAAAGGCCTGGACCGAACGTGAGATCCAGTTTGAGTCCGAGGTGAATGCTAACCTGCCCTGGACAGAGCAAGCCGATCAAAAGAAAAGGGCCAGGGAGAAGAAAAAGAAGATTGAGCGGCCAAAGCCCTACTCCCCAAAGTTTCAAAAGTACACCCCGCTCAACGTCTCCCGGATGGTACTGTAGGAGGAGGCTAAGGGCGAGAGGTTCTTCAAACTCCTCCCAGTCTCGAATAGGGCGGCAAAGCATACCCGGGGTCCCTACTGCGCTTTCCACAGGTCGCAAGGCCACCCCACCGAGAACTGCAAGCAGCTCTGAGACTACATCGAGAAGTTGATCCACTCGGGGCACCTAGTAAGGTACTTGCGAGACAAGCGACAAGCCGACCATGAACAAGAGCACCATCCCTCTCCCGGCGAGTTGACAATCGGCCAAATCATGGTCGTGTCAGCGGGGGGTACGACGGGGACCGATGAAACGCGACACCTCTTACCCGTCGAGGGGACTGGCAGCCACCCAAGGAAGAGAGCTAAAGCAGCCGAGCCGATCATATTTACCGACGAGGACTTCCACGGGATATCCCTGCCTCACAACGACCCACTGGTGATCATAGCCTGGGTCCACCGCTATGAAGTGCAGAGGATATTGGTCGACTCGGGAAGCTCGGCGGACATTCTCTTTTATGACTGATTTCTATATATGGGACTCACCCTGTCGAACCTAAGACCGACCGCCCACATCCTGTCGGGGTTCATTAACCACTCCATCACGGCGGAAGAGGTAATCACCCTCCAATTTAACATCGGAGAGCTGGGTCGTACGCGCACCGTGCCTGTGGAGTTTATCGTCGTGAGAATTCCATCACCCTACAACGTCCTCTTAGGTTGCCCGACACTGAACTCCCTCCGCGCCCAAATATCGATCTACCACCTAGAGATAAAGTTCCTGCTCGACCAAGGTGGGATAGGTCGGGCCTACGGGGACTAACAAACCTCAAAGGTTTGCTTCAACCCAACATCTACGTCTGAGCGGCCAAATAATGACCTCGAGTGCAAGGATGATATCAAGGATTCCCTGGATACTCAAGACGAGCAAAAAGAGATCCGAAGAACCCCAGTGGAACCACTGACTGAGGTCCCCCTTGCTGAAGGGGACAATGAGCAAACCGTCTAGATCGGGTCACTCTTGATGGGGAATCGCCGAGACGACCTGATCCACTTCCTCAAGAATAACTCGTACGTATTCGCTTGGGTGCCTGCCGACATGCCAGGGATTGACCCCAAAATCATATCACATAAGCTCGGGGTGGACCCTATGGTCCGGCCCGTTAGGCAGAAAAAGTGAAGCTTCGCCCCGGTCAAACAAAAAGCAATCGAGGACGAGGTAGACAGTCTCCTCGCCGCCAACTTCATTCGGAACATGCCTTACTCAGAATGGGTAGCGCATGTAGTCATGGTTAGAATGTCTAGCGAGAAATGGTGCATGTGCGTCGACTTCACTGACCTCAACAAGGTCTGCCCGAAAGACAACTATCCCCTCCCTCGGATAGATCAGCCCGTCGATAGTTCGGCAGGCCACGAGCTACTTAGCTTCATGGATGCATTCTCCAGCTACAACCAGATCCGTATGAATCCGGTGGACAAGGATCTCACCGCATTCACAACGGACCGGGGGGTATACTGCTATAAGGTGATGCCCTTCGGCCTCAAAAACGCCAGGGCTATGTACCAACGCTTTGTTAATCGGATGTTCAAGCCACAGATCGGCAGGAATATGGAGGTTTATGTCGACGACATGCTCGTCAAATCAACCTCATCAGATGAACACGCAAAGGATCTGGGCGAGGCCTTCGACGTCCTCCGCAGATACAAGATGAAACTGAACCCCGCCAAGTGCACATTCGGGGTCACCAGTAGAATGTTCCTCATCTTTATGGTCACCCACCATGGAATCGAGGCTAACCCGGAGAAAATCAGCGCCATCCTCAACATGGCCGCGCCCAAGACTAACATCGAAATCATGTGGCTAACAGGGCGTGTAGCCGCTCTGAGTCGTTTCATGTTAAAGTCTGGGAAGAAGTGTCTCCCGTTTTTCAAAGCTCTAAGGAAGATACTAAGGTTCGAATGGTCGGAGGAGTGCCAGACCGCCTTTGAGCAATTAAAGAGGCACCTTGTGACTCCCCCGCTGCTCACCCGACCAGTTGAATGGGATGAGCTATCGCTATATCTAGTGGTGTCCGACCAAGATGCAGGTTCAGTGCTCGTCCGAGAGTTCGAGAGAGTCCAGAAGCCGGTATACTATGTGACCCACGTCTTCAAGGACGTGGAAACGAGGTACCCAGCCATAGAGAAGATCATCTTAGCACTCATCGTGGCCCCAAGAAAACTACGAAATTATTTCCAGGCGCATACCATCCCCGTTCTTACCAAGCGGCCTTTAGAGGCTATTCTCGCCTCCCCCGAGTCCTCTGGACATTTGGAGAAATGGAGGTGGGAGTTGTCCCAGTTCGACATAAAATACCGCTGTTTCCCCCAATCAGAGCAAAGCTCTGTTTTGAATTTCAAAATTCAAAAATTGAAGCAACGCTTCAGATCCCTTGCGCTGTGCGCCACGTGTCAAGAGCAGATACGCCAGCGCCAAGAGCGCTGTGCCCTAGGCAGCGCACCCCCAATCAGAGCAAAGCTCTGTTTCAAAATTCAAACTTTAAAAATTGAAGCGACGCTTCAGATCCCTTGCACTCTGCGCTGAGCGCCACGTGTCAAACATAGGCGCGCTAGCACAGTTGCGCTGCGCGCCACGTGTCAAACGCAGGCGCGCTAGCGCAATTGCGCTGCGCGCCACGTATCAAACGCAGACGCGCTAGCGCAAAGAATCTCCCACCGTTAGATCAAAAGATCTAATAATAATAATAAATTGTTAAATAACCAGAATTAAAATTCTGTTCTGGAAAGATCTTTCCAATCTTATTAAAATAAGAAGATTATTTTCTGTAAAACAGAAGCCTCAGGATCAAAGATCCAACGGTGGGGAAATATCCCCAAATCAATCAGAGAAAGATCTCTTCAACTAACTTAACAAATCAATTGGCCCTATATAAAGGCCCCAAGACTTCAAGTCTCAGATAAAAAAACCCTCTGCAAACTTTGAGAAAAAACTCAAAGAGAAAGAAAGGCAAGCCTTTGAAGAAAGAAGATCATTTTCTTCATCTTTAAAGGTAAAGAATTTAATTCTTGAAGAACAGAGATGAAAACATCTCATAAAAGAAGAATCCTCTTCTAAAAAGATCAAAAATCTAAGAACAAGATCAAGATCTTCAATAAAAAGAAGAAAAAAGATCAAAATGATCTAATTATAAAAGATTAAAAAGAAGTAATTTACTTCATTCATAGATATTTTGATCTATAAAGGCACAGCCTTTTGATGAGAATAAGAACCTTAGTTCTTGGATCTTGAGGCAATGCCTCTTTAGAAGAATTAAACAAACAACTTGTTCTTTGATCTTAATTTGATCAAAATGCGCTCTGCGCTATTGGACAGTGCCTTGCACTAATGAAATGCGCCTTTGCACTCCTTGGACTGGCGCACGTCACCAGAAAGCGTCACGTGTCAACCACTGAACAGTTTGCGCTTTTGCGCTCCTTGGACTGGCGCACATCACCAGAAAGCGCCACGTGTCAACCACAGAACAGTTTGCGTCTTTGCGCTTATTGGACTGGCACACATCACCAAAACGCGTCACGTGTCAATCACAGAACAGTTTGCGCTTTGCGCTTCTAAATATAGCGCACTGCTCTCTTGGATTGGCGCAACAGCGCCAGAGCGCGCCATGTGTCACTCACTGGCGCAGCACACTTATAAAGCGCAGTGCGCTAACAGACTTGCGCTTAGCGCTGAGCGTGACACGTATCGCCTTTGCATGCGCTAGCGCAATGCGCTCTTTGATTGGCGCAAAGTGCCTAACAAGCCACGTGGCGTATTGTCAGACCACTATTTTGCCCCTGATAAATTCTATGTATTTAATTACATCCAATGTCAGAACCCAATGCTATGCAATATTAAAAGGGCAGAGCCCAAGTAAAGGCCTAACAGGCCAAACATGAATAAAATGTTAAACATTTTTTTTAACTGGACTTAGCCCAATTCTGGCCATAAGTCCTCAATATAAATTGAATTGAGCACAACTGCTCTTCCAATCAATTTACACCCGGTTCGAGGGTACATCTCTTTACTCCTCTGACATCTGTCATTGTAATCCTTCAACATCGTCAGAGAAGTGACGGGTCCCGACAACGACACATTGCTACGGACTGTGGGGTCCTTAAACTCATGGACTATGACGTCCTTAACCTCGACCGTGATGTCTTAAAACTAATACCGGACTGTGGGGACCTTAAATTCACGGACTATGATGTCCTTAACCTCGACCGTGATGTTTTAAAACTAACGTTGGACTATGGAGTCCTTGAATCCACGGACTATGATGTCCTTAACCTCGACCGTGATGTCTTAAAACTAACATCGGAATGTGGAGTCCTTAAATCCACGGACTATGATGTCCTTAACCTTGACCGAAATGTCTTAAAACTAATATCGGACCGCAATGTCCTTAAACTAATTATCGACCGCAATGTCATTAAATTAAACAATAGAGCCTAATTTCTCTCTTGTCGGATCTAAACGGTCCCGTTAAGTTGATCTTAGTCTAGAATTAGGCTAACGTGTCCTTAACAAACGTTTAAGTCGATCTTCGCCTCAAATAAAGCTAACGTATCCTTAAACACAACCCCCCCAAACCCAAATCTAAGAAAGATACGGATTTGGACTAATCCACGTCCTACGGGCGACAACACAAATTAGTCTCCGTATACAATCCACGGGCAACCGAACACAAAACAAACACCCACGACACGAAGTGACCATCTGGAGATGGAGAAAGTTGTTACCGCGATGCGGTAGCGTAATTAACTGCAGGGGCTTGCGCCTGCAGGGAAGAGCGTCCCCATAATCAAAAACCCCTCAAACGAGGGGGAATCTGACGAAGTCTGCTATATCGGCCGCATCCGTTCAAACCTTCGATACATGGTTCCATAAATCAACTTGGCATCTTCGGAGAGGTGGACGAATAGCACCAATTAGGATATGCCCCCAGATTCAGGCAAGACATCCAGTCTTCCCGGCCTCCGGTGGTAAACATATTCTAGCACGCCCGGTGGGACCTTTTCCTCTTTCCACTCCACACTCTGTGTGTCGTGTTCGCGAACCAATCACGGTTTGCTAATGGTTGCCTTTGGGTTTCAAGGTACTAAGATTTGGCGTTTTGCTTGCTGCAGAAAGCAAAGAATCAATGGCGTCCACTTGTGCAAGATGTTCCAACTGCAACTGCAACTTACGCTCCGCCTCACCTGGAGGTGTAGCTTATGGACCTCAAGCGGCGTCCCTGTTCACGATGCTGGTAGAACAGGTCACCCAGGCTACTACTGGACTGTTTTTTGGGACCATGCTCCCGCCAACAAGCTTCACTGCTCCCGTGCTCGTACCAGAAGCTCCCAAGAAGTCGGTCTTCGATAGACTTACAGCTACCACGACACCTCTCAACGGGTCGTCCAGCACTGGCGCCTCGGTCTTCTCCAGATTGGGCCAAAATTCCTGTGGGCCCACAATGAAGCCTGCAATCCCAGAGAAGGTTATTCCGAAGAGAGTAACCAACCCTGCTCCTGAATTCGTCAAGGCGGCTTCTCTTGCTAAGGGATCGGTCTTTACAAGACTGACCGTCCCAACTCCCGCTCCTGCTACTCAAAGAACATCAGTCTTTAACAGGCTGACACGGGCAACGGCCCCTCACCTGAACAAGGGGCAAGACAAGGCCATCCCCGTCACCGAGCCAACTCCATCAGCTCGACACGCTCGACGTCGCCACTGGCGCTGAGTAAGGAAGGCCGGGGGCAACTCCCCTTCTGGGTTAACTCCACCAGCTCCAACGGTGGAAGTTAATGCTGTTGTTCCAACCAGGAACAGTTTTGAGCTGCTGAATAAGGTGCGTAGGAATTCTCCTACCGCCGTACTGAAAAGATATCCTCCTCCAGTGGAGAATGTTGCGGAAACAAACCAAGAACAGTCCCCTCAGCGGCTGTCCTCCAAGATCTACAAAGTCTGGCGGCAGGTCCAGAACTCAATGGTTGATCAAGACTACCCTCGCCGACAGAAAAGGGCAAAGGTTGAACAAGAAGAAAGCCATCTTGCCAAGCCATGGAAAGCTATTTGGGTGCCCACCGCGACGGTCCCCTCAACTTCGACCACTCATAAGAAGAGAAGGCCGCAGAAGATCCCCGTGCCTGCGACAAATATCAAGGCACTGAGCCCAAACGCCCTAAGTCTGGGGGCATAACGGTCTATACCGTTTACATGGCATCTGGGAAGGAGGATAGCCACGCTTCTATGGGCCACCGACCACTCACCCGATCCATCACAAGAGCCCAGGAACAGCAGCAGCAGAAGCTCCAAGAAATGCTGACTGCGATGGCCGCACTCACCGGGACAAAAGAAAGTCCGGAGACGTCATCGGAACAACGTCGTGAACACAAGACTGATGCGGAGTTCCTTCGGAGAATGCTCGAAAAGAAGGACAAGGAGGCTGCGGAACAAGCGGCCAATATAAAGAAAATGGATCTTCTGTTCGAAGACATGGTCGGGATGATGATACAGCCAGATCCTCCAGCCGAAGATCCTCCGTTTATCCTCGAAGATGACAGAGGAGAAACGTCAAATCCACCTACGGCTCTTTCAACATCCAAAGAGGAAACAATCTCTATGGCCACCCTGGATGATTATATTGCTCAACAAATACGAGTTCACCAGGAAAATGAAGCGGCCGGCCAAGTCGTCCAAACGGGGCGACCATATCCGGGCTGGTATGATCAGATAAAATACACGCCGGGCTACACGATCCCGAAATTCCATGTCTACAAGGGGACAGGAAATCCCCATCAACATGTCGCCCAGTTCAGGGCTCTTTGTGGCAACACCGGCGGCGATGATAAGCTCTTGCTTCGCCAATTCGTCGGCAGCTTATCGGAGATGGCGTTTGAGTGGTACTCCGAGCTTTCAAACGACTCCGTCAAGACTTTCGCAGAGATGGAGTTGCTGTTCATCCAGCGATTCGCGAGCACCAGCGAACGCACCCCAATAACGGCGTTGATCAATGCAAGGGTGAAGCCAGGCGAAACTTGGGTTCAATACGCAATCCGATGGTGGAACTTATGGTCAAAGTGCGAACAGCGTATCGAGGAAGCACCAGCGGTGGGCATGTTCGTGGGCACCCTAGACCCTCATGCAACTATTTCATAGTTCATGATGTTCTTTAAACCGACCACGTTCCAGGCTTTGATCGACAAGCTAGCTCAGATGGATCAGATGGGTCACAGACCATCTCCCCCGAAGCCGGAGCCGCGGAACGACAAGGGTAAAGGGAAAGCGACCTTCGTTGCAAACACCCAACAGCAGCCCAGTGCCCCAAAGCTAGCGGATCAACTGGAGGAGAGACGGCGCTATTACAATGAGAAAATGAAGTGCCCTTACTCATTCCCGCTTGATAAAATGAAAAGGCTGTTTGAGTTGGCAATGCGCACCAGGCTTATCAATTTGCCGAATCCAAGGTGACCACTGCAACCCAGCGAAGTGAATAATCCCAATTATTGCCCTTACCACCAAACGGTAAGCCATCCGATTGAAGATTGCTTCGTCTTTAAGGGATGGATCGAGGATAGGCAACTTTACGCTGTCTGAGAAGTGGAAAGTAAACCCACCACAACCGCACACTCCTAAGAGGATGGACACACCGGGGGCAACGTGCTCTTTTATTGAAGAAGCTCCATGGGAGGTCGTGCTTTCAGCCAAAACCAAAAGGATGCTGAATGATCTCCAGACATGCCCGGCGATCAGGTAGAAGAACCCGCTGGAACCCCAGATCATCGAAAGGATACTGAAGCCGCGCCCAACTCCAAACATTGGTGGTAATAGCCAAAGTGCTCACACCCAGCCGCCGAAATCTTTGAAAAAGAAGAAGAAATCCAAGAACCCCGTAAAGCCTGGCGAGAAGCGCACGGACCTACAGAAACAGATTGACGCGCTGGAAGAGTACAACCAGAAGGCGCGAACCCCAATCACGCTTCAAGAGTTCCTCGGCCACGTCCTTGAGGACGAAGATGATGGAGAAGACTCGTCGGATGGATCTGAGGATTACGTAGCAAGTTGTCATGTGATCTCTCATTCGTCTACAAACAATGAAGAAGCTCCTTGCACAGAGAGACCGGGGGCAGGTCCCGAGCCGAAACTCCTATGGCCGTTAGACGAAATGATCGACGCCTTCCTGAATAAAATTCATTTGAAAAGTAAAGCCGATCGGGAGTGTGAGATGCCATATTTGAAAGAGCCAAACGCCGGTGACTAGACGAAAGAGTCGAGACACTCCCGCCGAATCAAGGAATATCCGTCGCGGATAAAAACAAGTTCAAGACGAGGAAAAGGTTTGCTAAAGCCATATCAACGGGGATGAAGCTACCACCCTCTGAAGGAAACACTCCCGGTGAAGCAGAGATGCATTCTGGCTACTGCTCATATCATCGAAAGATTTCGCACCCTACCGAAGAGTGCGACGCTTTTAAAAGATGGTGGCAGGGATATGTCGCTCACCGGCAGCATTTCAAGCAGATGAAATGCAAAACTCGTCGGGAGCAAAGAAATACGACCGAGGAGCATAAAAGAACCACCGACAATTGTTGCGTGATTAACACCGAGGGATCGCAAATTCTCACTTTCGGAAGCGACTCTGACGAAGAAATGGTTCTTGGCCCTCTCTTTAAAGAATCCACCTTGGGGAGGGAGGAAGAACTGAAGGCCTATGAAAACATTCAGCTGCGCAATCACACGCTTCTAGAAAAGAATCTCGGACCCGCGAGTAGAAAAGATAAGGGAAAGGAAAAGGTCTCTGAGGATATCACCCTGGATGACCAAGTCATGAAAGAGCTGACCACCAAGGACCCGCCAAAGAAGAGTAAGGTGGACTATAACGTTCTAGCGCACTTGAGAAAGTTACCCTCGCAACTTAGTATTCTAAACGCCCTTATACTATCCAAAGAAGCGAGAGATTCATTGATCAAGGCGCTACAAGAGCCAAAGCAATTCCAAGCTTTTCTCGCCGAAGAAAAGATGAAGGACGAGTTGGAGGAAGTACACACAGCCGATATCACCTTCGGTGACGAAGACCTCCTTCTTGGGACGTGCGACACAACCGTCCCCTCTATGTCTCAGGGTACTGCCACGATATAAAGATAGGTAAAATCCTGGTCGACAATGGGTCTTCCGTCAATCTTCTTAACGTGCGAGTGTTGAAGGAAATCTGCATGAGTGTCCAGCATCTCGCTCGTGATAAAATCACCTTCTCCGGTTTTGACTCCCAGTCATCGCGGACTCTCGGATCTGTGATATTGACATTACGATTCGGGCTACTTGTCACGGATATTAAATTTCATGTCATTGACGCCAAAACATGCTATAACGCTTTGCTCGGCGGGCCTTGGTTACATGAGTACAACATCATCCCTTCTACACAACATCAGTGTATGAAATACTTCAAGGATGGTCTCGAGTATACCGTAACAGGAGAGCTGAACCCATTCTCCGTGAACGAAGTCCGCAAGTACGAAGATGCAAAATACTTTTTGCCAGATTTCGAGGACACGGAGAAATGTCACAAACCGGAGAACAAAACTATCACCACCATTCCAGTCTTCGGGAGTGATACTGAAGAAGAGGAAGCGATAGTTTATTCAGGTCCACCCCAGCACAACAAGCCGGGACCGTCCGCTTCTATGTTGATCTTTGGCAGCGACTCGGAAGATGAGGTCCATGCTATATTCTCCACTCGGCCTTCGGTACAAGCATTCGCTGGTAATAATCAGAGTATGCAAATTACCATGGTTCCGCCCAAGCATCATAAAGAACTCGACGCGCTTGATACCTACAATGTGCAAGAGTTGCAGACGTTCTATATCCCTCCCAAGCGAGAAGGCGAAAAGGCGATCCTATTCTACCGCTCTGGGGAAACCAAAGTGGAGAAAGAAATCTGGCACGGCGTGGATTCTACACTTGACAGGCTCCAGCCCATCCGTCTGCCTAGATATTACACAGAAGGCTTGACAAGGCTATTGAAGCGCCAAGGGATACCCTTCAAACAGACCGCTCGAAATGCTAAGTTCTATGACAGGATCTGGAACATTCCCGGAACTCAGTGCAAGTTGCTCAACAGGAGAATGGAAGCGATCGGGCTTGGATATGTTTGGTCCAAGAAACGAGAGCTACTCCGTGACTGCTATGTCGTACATGACTTTGATGAAGAAGGAGATGCTCAATGGGAGATGCTAACCCTGAACCAGAAAGAGCCCCCGACATGAAAATGCCCAGCCCGTCGTTCGAAGAACAAATGGACAAGCTCATAAGGGAAGCTGGTCAAAAAGTTCGAGACGACCATAATCGCGAAATGGCCATCTAAGAGAAAGCCAGGACTCAGCGCCTTCTTCAACAGGCTGTGAAAGATGAAAATGCCCTTCCTTTTCAACCTGTTGTACAAAAGGCCGACGTAGAAGCAGAAACAAGTCAAAGAGCGGAAAAGGCGTTCGACAGCGGCTAAGCGCGACCAAGAAGTCACGCGAGCGGGAATCGAGCGGTCCGGATTTGTCTCTCATAAAGAAGATGAGTCGAGCGTACTCTTTTCCTCAAGACAAGACAAAGAAGATACTTGATCTTGCCGTAAGACATCAAATGATTACACTTCCGGAGTCTAAACACCCCGAGCAAGCTAATGAGGTCTCTCATCCGAACTATTGCTTCTATCATAGGGCAATAGGACATCCTCTCGAAGACTGCTTCACCTTCAAGAACTGGGTCGAAGACCAATATCAGCTCGGCAAGTTCGCTCTATCCGACAGTTGGAGGATAACTCCGCCGCAGAAGCTTGAACCCAAAGCCACGAGAGTAGAGCCGAATCAACATCGGTCTTGGAAGCGAGCTCGTACATGTCATATGATAACGATATCAAGAGAGGAACCCGAGAATATGGATGACCTCCCCTGGTGCTTCGAAAACAATGATGACGAGGTGATCTCAGAATTTCCACCGGCGCCAAAAAAGCTGGAAGATGGAATACACACCACTGCAGATAACATCAAGAAAATTGATTTGGGGACGGCAAGTGACCCGCGACCTACATTCGTCAGTGAGCTGTTATCTAAAGAAAGAGTGGCTGCGTTAAAAGACGTGCTTATGCAGTATAGAGATTGCTTCGCATGGAATTATTCCGAAATGCCAGGACTAGATCCAGAGATTGCTGTCCATAAACTGGCAATATCCCCGGACGTCAATCCAATCAAACAAGCACAGAGAAGAATGCGGTTCGAGCTTGAGATGAGTATCAACGCCGAGGTCAAGAAACTAATCGACTCCGGCTTCATCCAAGAGGTTCAGTACCCTGACTAGATCGCCAACATCATCCCGGTAATGAAGAAAAATGGGACGGTGAGCATCTGCGTAGACTTTCGGGATCTCAACAAAGCCTGCCCGAAGGACGATTTCCCAGTACCGGTCACTAAGCTGATGATAGATAACACGTCCACTCATGAAGTTTTCTCCTTCATGGACGGATCGTCAGGATACAATCAAAT
Organism: Agapanthus africanus; assembly: GCA_030015575.1. Classification (NCBI taxonomy): domain Eukaryota; kingdom Viridiplantae; phylum Streptophyta; class Magnoliopsida; order Asparagales; family Amaryllidaceae; genus Agapanthus; species Agapanthus africanus. Next base: position 878,619,629 of record CM057337.1, on the reverse strand, counting down.
AAAGATGCACTCGAGGACCAGAAGCACACCGCTTTTCGGATCCCTCTGAGTATATTCTGCTACAAGGTGATGCCCTTCGGTCTAAAGAACGCCGGTGCCACCTATCAGAGGGCCATGATGAAGATCTTCGATGACCTTATACATGAAATCGTCGAATGCTATATCGACGACCTCGTGGTGAAAAGCAAATCATACGAGGAACATCTAGAGCATCTGAAGATCGTGTTTCAACGCCTTTGGCAATACAACTTGAGGATGAACCCTCTCAAATGCGCGTTCGGGGTGTCCTCAGGTAAATTCCTAGGATTCATCGTCCAACACCGAGGTATCGAGATAGATCCGTCAAAGATCAAGGCGATCATGGAAATGCCTCCGCCAAGGACCCTCAAGCAATTACGGTCTCTCCAAGGGAAGCTCGCGTACATCCGGCGATTTATAGCCAATCTCTCTGGCTAGTGCTGTCCGTATAGTCACCTAATGAAGAAGGGAACCCCGTTCGTCTGGGATCACAAATGCCAAGGCGCGCTGGACGAAATCAAGCAGTATCTGCAGAACCCGCCAGTACTGGCCGCCCCAGTCAAGGGAATGCCCCTTATTCTTTACACAACAGCCCTTGAAGGTTCCTTAGGCACATTATGGGCATAAGAGAACGACCAAGGGAAAGAAAGAGCTCTCTACTATTTGAGTCAAGTTCTCCTGGGAACAGAAAGCAATTACTCTCCCATCGAAAACACTGCCTGGCGTTGATCTTCGCGATAACGAAACTCCGGCACTATGCGTTGGCGCATGAAGTCCGTCTCATATCGAAGGTGGACCCTCTCAAATATTTGATGTCAAAATCCATATTGACGGGGCGACTCGCTAAATGGGCCCTGCTCTTGATGGAGTTCTCGATAACTTATCGACCTCTTAAGGCAGTGAAAGGCCATGCCATCACCGATTTCCTCGCTGAACATCCGATACCGGCCGATTCCCCTTTGAATTGCGAACTGCCAGATGAACATGCGTTTGATGCGATCGACGGTGGTGGTATCCGGTGGGAACTTTATTTTGATGGAGCGTCTTCCATGAAGAAGCGCAAACAGAACGCGCCTATAATCAAATCAGGGGTAGGCCTTATCTTCGTGACCCCACAAGGAGTGATAATGCGCTTCGCCTTCTCCTTGATAGAGCCGAGGACGAACAATGAAGCCGAATACAAAACTCTAATAGCAGGCCTCGGGATCGCCATCGACATGGGAATTGAAAACCTCCTCATATACGGAGATTCCCAACTGGTCGTCAGTCAAGTAAATGGCGACTGCCAAACGTGCAAACCAGAACTGATAAAGTACGGCGAGAGGGTACAACAACTACTGATCCAAATACCTTCCTACATCTTGGAAAGTATACCGCGTGCAAAAAATAGCAAAGCAGATGCACTAGCTAAGCTCGCTAAAGAACTGGCCGACGAGAACCTCGATGACGTGAGGATCGTTGTGCAAAGACGTCGGGTCCTCACACCGGCGGAAATATCTCCGGAATCATCCGAAGAAAAGGAAGCGACTGAGTAGACGGCCGTGCAAATAAAAGACCGGGAAAAGGCTGAGGATTGGAGAGAAGTCTTTATAGACTACTTCAAATCCCATCGAACGCCTGAAAATGCGTCCTCAAGACATCAGCTTATGAAACGAGCTCTGTCTTTCACTTTTATCAATGATACTCTGTACAAGAGGTCATTTGATGCTTTGTGGTTGAGATGCCTGGGACCTGAAGAAGCGAAAAGAGTCGTCCAAGAAGTTCACGACGGACTCTGCGGTTCTCATCAAGCTGGCCCGAAGATGAAGTTGAAGATCAAACGGATGTGTTATTATTGGCCCACGATGATCCATGACTGCCTTGAGTATGCGAAGCAATGCCACTCGTGCCAGATCCATGGGGACTTCATCCACCAGCATCCAAATCCATTACATCCAACAGTAGCTAGCTGGCCGTTCAAAATGTGGGGAACTGACATAATCGACCCCATCGAACCGGCATCGTCCAGAGGACATCGTTTCATTTTGGCGACAACTGATTACTTCTCCAAATGGGCAAAAGCAGTACCGCTGAGGGAAGTGAAGATGGAGAATATCCTTCATTTCTTCAAGACACACATCATTTATCGGTTTGGAACTCCGCGACGGATCATCTCTGATAACGGGCCAGCCTACAGAAGCCACAAGATTAGCCACTTCGCACAACAGCACAGCATAGACTGGAGATACTCCTCAGTTTATAATCCCCGAGCTAACGGTCTAGCGGAGGCTTTCGATAAGACCTTGACAAAGATCGTGAAGAAGACGGTGTCCCGAAATAAGAAGGACTGGCACGAGAGACTGCACGAAGCTCTCTGGGCATATCGAACTACGTTCAAGACGGCCACAAACACAACGCCGTACGTGTTGGTATTCAGTACAGAAGCGGTACTCCCCCTCGAGATAGAGTTACCTTGTCTACGAGTGGCAGTCCATTACGAGCTGACGGATGAAGAGAATGCTCACCTTTGCCTCGAGGAGCTCGATGCCCTTGATGAAACCCAGCTCATGGCGCAACAAAATCTGGAAGCTTATAAAGCAAAGATGACGCGCTCATATGAAAGATTGACCAGGCCGAGGATATTCCGCCAAGGCGAACTCGTGCTAGTGGTTAAAAGACCTATGATCCCCAATCGTACTAAACGAGGGAAATTCGAGCCGAATTATGAAGGCCCGTACATTATAGACAAGGTCTACCAGATGGAGCCTATCTACTCATGGACATGCATGGTGAAAGACCTTTCAGGCCAATAAACGGTCGCTTCCTGAAGAAGTACTACGCTTGACGAGTCACGGCCTAGGTCAATGATAGTTGACGACGACTATGTCCGCTCGCTATCTTCCTAAGCCCTAACTCTATAAGTAGTAACCGGCTTACTTTACAACGGACCGAAACGTCCTTAAACTAACAGCGGACCGAAACGTTCTTAAACTAACAGCGGACCGAAACGTCCTTAAACTAACAGCGGACCGAAACGTCTTTAAACTAACAGCGGACCGAAACGTCTTTAAACTAACAGCGGACCGAAACGTCCTTAAACTAATGACGGGCCATTATGTCCTAAAAACTAGTTGTTGACCGAGATGTCGAGAAGCTACGGCGGATTGCAGCATCCCAAAGCTGATACAAAAAAAAAGAAAGAAAAACAAAAAAGAAAAGCGGTATGTCCATAAGCAAAGTGGGCACGGATGAAAACCCGAAAGGGCTCCATGAGTAAAAACGGCAGGGCTACCGGCGAGTCTTGTGAAAACCCGAAAGGGCGCAACCTCGTTTGAACAAAAAAAAGAATAAAAAAAGAGGGAAAACGGTATGTCCATAAGCAAAGTGGGCACGGATGAAAACCCGAAAGGGCTCCGTGAATAAAAACAGCAGGGCTACCGGCGAGTGTTTGTGAAAACCCGAAAGGACGCAACCTCATTAAAAGACACTTACAGGGTCCTCTCGACCTTATGAGGAGAAAACACCCGCGTGAGATCCTTACGACTCACAAGGGAGCAACACACTTAGGGATCCTCATGACTCCTAAGGAGAAAACACACCTACGAGATCCTCACGACTCGTAAGGAGAACTCTCTTATGAGACCCTCACGGCTCATAAGATTTGAAAGTCTTAAGTTACAGAGACATGAACCTGTTCTTAAGCAACCCCCACAACCTCCGATAATGCCCTACAAGTGGATCAATACTGACCCTTGTATACAATCCACAGGCGCGAATAAATATTTCCCTAACAAAGTCCCACCCGTGACTAGGGATATGTTCACACGGTGAACAACCCCTGTGAGTCCTCTCGACTTATAAGGAGAAAACTCTCTTATAAGTCCTCACAACTTAGAAGGAGAAAGTACTCTTGTAAGATCCTTACGACTTATAAGAGACCGTACACTTAGGAATTCTCACGATTCTTAAGGAGAAAACGCACATACGAGATCCTCACGACTCGCAGGGAGAAATACCTTTATGAGACCCTTACGGCTCATGAAGTCAAAAGCCTTAGTCAACGGGATCTTAACCCTGTTTACTAAGCCACCTTTGTTCGACATCGACAGAGGCAAATGATGATTCGCTTCTGGCAATATCCCAGTTGTAGCGGTGCTGATGCCGAAATTGGTGTCTAATTCCAAGCTCGCAGCGAAAAGTCAGCAAGCCACACATGCACACGAAATAGCCGAAATGATTGGGCAACTCGCACTAAAAAATAGCGAGTAAAAATAAAATAAATAGCCGAAATGATTGGGCACCGCGAAAAATAGCCGAAATGATTGGGCAATCGCGACCTTCGCGATATAAAGCTGAAATGATAGAGCATCGCGGAAAGAAATAAAATAAAAATAAAAATGAAATTTATGCCCTACAGGTGATATTACATCAATCCCTGTATACAATCCAGGGGGGCAAACGAAGAAGGAATCGCACTCCTCCTCCCCAGGTTTCATCAGAAGAAGAAGCTAAACCTCGATGGGTCATAGATAGCCTGGGAACCATCTCAACATTCGTCTCAGCAGGCACAACATCAAGCAAAGCGGAACAGCGGCAACTCCCAGTTCCGTGACTCGGCGGCGTACAGATGACCGAGAGTCAAATCCCAACTCCGTGAAATGCGGATATAACCAACAAACAAAATTCCTGGTCATGTGGAACACGGATAACATCACTTCTGACCCCGTAGAAAACGTCCAGAGCGGATCCTGGTCCCCGCAGAGCACGGCAGTGAACCCGTGTGAAGCATCCAAAGCGGAGCCTAGTCCTCGCCGAACACGGCAGTGAACCCGTGGGAAGCATCTAGAGCAAAATTCCTGGTCACGTGGAACACGGATAACGTCACTTCTGACCCCGTGGAAAACGTCCAGAGCGGATCCTGGTCCTCGCAGAGCACGGCAGTGAACCCGTGTGAAGCATCTAGAGCGGAGCCTAATCCTCGCCGAACACGGCAGTGAACCCGTAGGAAGAATCTAGAGCAAAATTCCTGGCCATGTAGAACACGGATAACGTCACTTCTGACCCCGTGGAAAACGTCCAGAGCGGATCCTGGTCCTCGCAGAGCACGGCAGTGAACCCGTGTGAAGCATCCAGAGCGGAGCCTGGTCCTCGCCGAACACGGCAGTGAAACCGTAAGAAGTATCTAGAGCAAAATTCCTGGTCACGTGGAACACGGATAACGTCACTTCTGACCCCATGGAAAACGTCCAGAGCGGATCCTGGTCCTCCCAGAGCACGGCAGTGAACCCGTGTGAAGCATCCAGAGCGGAGCCTAGTCCTCGCCGAACACGGCAGTGAACCAGTGGGAAGCATCAAGAACAAAATTCCTGGTCATGTGGAACGCGGATAACGTCACTTCTGACCCCGTGGAAAACGTCCAGAGCGGTGCCCGGTCCTCGCCAAACACGGCAGTGAACCCGTGGGAAGCATCTAGAGCAAACATTGGACTGTGAGATCCTTAAACTTACGGACTATGATGTCCTTAACCTCGACTGTGATGTATTAAAACTAACAATCAACCATAATGATTTTAAACTGATTTTACCTTGGTTCAAGGGTACATCTCTTCACTCCTTTGATTTTTATCGTTGTAATTCCTCAAAGTCTTCAAAGAGGTGACGGGTCCCAATAACCATATATTTCACGGACTGTGAGGTCCTTAAACTCACGGACTATGATGTCCTTAACCTCGACCGTGATGTCTTAAAACTAACGTTGGACTGTGGAGTCCTTAAATCCATGGACTATGATGTCCTTAATCTCGACCGTGATGTCTTAAAACTAACATTGGACTGTGAGGTCCTTAAACTCATGAACTATGATGTCCTTCACCTCGACCGTGATGTCTTAAAACTAACATTGGACTGTGAGGTCCTTAAACTCATAGACTATGATGTCCTTCACCTCGACCGTGATGTCTTAAAACTAACATTGGACTGTGAGGTCCTTAAACTCACGGACTATGATGTCCTTAACCTCGACCGTAATGCCTTAAAACTAACATTGGACTGTGAGGTCCTTAAACTCACGGACTATGATGTCCTAAACCTCGACCGCGATGTCTTTAAACTACGGTATCCTAGAAAACACCCAGAGCGGAGCCTGGTCCTTGCCAAACACGGCAGTGAACCCGTGGGAAGCATCCAGAGCAACCCCTAACTCCGTGAAATGCAGATAAGGGCAACTTCACCCGTCACTTGTGGGTCCTCACGACTCGTGAGGGAGTAAATTCTCTTGTGAGATCCTCACGACTCTCAAGAGAAAACAAATTTAGGAATTCTCATGATTCTTAAGGAGAAAATTACGCCTACGGGATCCTCTCGACCGGTAGGGAGAAAATTCTTTATGAGACCCTCACGGCTCATAAAGTTGAAAAGTCTTAGGTGACAGATCCTAACCCTGTTTTCTAAGCCATCACTACCTTACAAAGAGCACAAGATTGACAGTTATATACTATCTACAGACTGCACTTGCTAAAATCATATGGCAAACAACACAGCAAGAAATGAGAAAGCAGAGAAATGACACAAGAAATTATGGAGAACGTGTATCTTTTATTCATAAATTCGATCGGGTACAAAATACTTTGTATTAAAGAATAAAAGAACAAATACATTTTATTCAAAATTACAAATGGTACAAAATTTTTATTGAAAGGGAAGCGCTTTCAGTAGTCTAATCAACCGATCGCACACTTCCCTCAGCCCCTCTTCCTGATCGGCTGCCGAGGCCAACTCCGCTTCGACCTGGGCTCGCTGCTGCAACTAAGATGAGAGTTGTTCCTCGACGGCTCGCTGAGCTGCTTCACGATTGTGCATCACGTTCAACGACATCGAGCTTCTGCTTCAATGTTAACCCATCAGAGATACATTGCAGAAGGCCCTCGAAGATAACTTTCACCTGGGCAGCGTTTGCGTCGACCTCAGCACGCAGTCGAGCAGACTCGCTTGAAGTTTCTTTATATTCCCTCCGCTTTAAAGCCACTTCTTGTTCAAGATGGCGGAAGTAAGAAGCGCGCTGCTCGATCCATGCCATCCGTTGAGTGCTCGTTGCCAAAATCTCAGGTGCCAGACGCTTAAGCTCGAACTCATGCAAGCAAGCCTCGACCTCCCGGCAGCGATTAACCCAAGACTCAACGACACCCTCATCGTGAAAGTTCATGAGCGTCGCCAGCATAGGGTTAATCTCTGCAGCAAAATCCGCGGCGGATGTGGGAGCCTCTGCGTCGAACTCCTCGATATACTCGCTTAGCATGCGTAGGCTGGTCACAGCACCTTTGGATGATGGACGCCTTAAAAAGGGCCCGGCTGGCATTATAATACGAGACTCGAACGGGGCCGGAGTCGATGTGATTGCTGCAAAATAGATCATAATCAGATGACGGCTCAGGAAATAAGGGAAACAAGCAAAAAGTAGAGTCTATTATACCGGCTGCACCAGGAAGCGGAGCCGGGAGTACTGGTGGCGCAACGACGGCCTCGTCCCCTCCTTCGATTCGTAAGGCTAAAGGAAATATTAAGAAGAGATTAACAATAATGCGACTACCCGTTAAAGAAGAGGACATCATTTAGAAAAAACACTTACCGACACCAGCAGGTGGACTAATCTTTGACAAGAAGGAGAAGTGTGGGTGCAATACCTGGTACAGGTGGGCAAAAAGAACTCCTGCAAAAATGCGATGACTCGACGTCAATACATGAATTATACGCCCGAGGGATAAGACTAATAGGTTACAAATCCATACCTTCCAGCATTTGCGACGGTGCGAGAGAAGGCAGAGGAGTGGTCACCGTCAGAGCGGTAACTGACGGCGCTCCCTCGGGTAACGCGGTATCAGCACTAGCCGCACCTGCGTTAGAAACAAGATAAGCCCTGTCAGGAAGGATTGCAGAATAAAAAGAAGGGCGGTAACCCAGAATTTACCTGAAGAGTCGCCGACCGGAGCCCTAATGAAGGCGTCACTTGATGCAACGGTGGCGTCTCCCTCCTCCATTGGGATGGTCTCACCTCCTGTTGCCTCATCGCCCGACTCTACAGGAGCCGTCGTCACGCTCGCGACACCGGGAGACGACAAGGAACCGTAAGCAGGAAGAGCGATGATCGGAGCGTTTCCCGACCCTTGAGAAAGAGCGGTCATCTCTTGCTCAGCGACCATAGCAGCCGTCTCACCCGCTACCACCTCGAGCTCAGCGGTCGCAGCCGTCTCGTCCATCGCTGCCATAGGCTCATCCGTAGCAGCCATTTCATCCACTGCTGCCTCAGGCTCGGTGATCAGTCGAAAATACTGCATTTTTAAGACGGCAATTTCCCTATCTTTTGCATCTATCTAGAGGTGTTCGGTATTCATATTGCACATATTAGCAAAACACCTGTAAAATACTGAAATACCTGTACTGTATACTAAAACTGATATTTTTAGGGAAATTGACTGTTTATCAAGGCATTGCATCATTCTTGTAGCTAAACACTGGTTTCGAAGTCTGTGCAGGAAATTCCAGGAGAAAGGTCAAATTTGTATAACAGTACTGTTGAAAAAAAATACGCCAACTCAATGACATGAGATCTGGAAATGAACTAAAGGGTATTACAAAATTCAGCACATCAGAGAATAATCCCAAAGACAGAAGAAGACATACCATGAAGTTTCAAACCCTAGCTCTCTTATTGGACCGCGGATCCGCGGAAAGAGCCAGCTTGCGCCGCGGATCTGCGGTGGCGTTGACACATCAGCACCTCTACTTCACTCTGTTATTCTTCCCTCAGGTCCTACAACTCATCAAGCCACTGCAATTTACAGAACACTCCAGAACATTCTGCCAGATCAGAAAGGGCTCTTTATGCAAACTAATGATGTCTAAGCTTCCAAAGCAAGCTTCACCCTAACTACCTTAAAAGCCTAGAACCTTCCCCCTAACCTCCTAGCTTAAGGTGGAAGCTAAACCCTAACTAACTAGTTCTAGAGGCTTCTACCTAACTAACTAGCTTACAAGGGAAGCTAACATAATCCAAGCTTCTTAAGGAAGCTAATCATTCCTAAGCCTATAAAAGGGACCCTAGGCCTCACTTGAAAAGGTTGTTGGTTGTTCAACAATTCTCTCCACAAGTTGAGTGACACGACTTGTGCCTCAAACCCTAACCCTAATCCAATCAAAAAGCCAAAAGTTCAAGATCTTTGAGTTTAATTGAAGCAAGAATTCTTCAAAGCCTTTAGAAGCGAAGCCGGACTTCATCGGAGCAAGTGATCAAGCCGATCCGCGACTCAAGGAGCCGAAGCGACGCCAAATTCGACGATCTAGTTCCTTCCTTTTGTAAATTCATGAGAGTTGTAACGAATTTGTCGATAAATAAAGGTGAAATTCTTTTATCATGCTTTCTTTAAATTCAAGCATTATGATTCAATCTAGATTCTTGAATGTGTTCTTTGTGATGATACTTGAGTAAACTCCGCTCGTGGAGGAGTCGAAACAAATCAATAGATGATGAAGTTGACGAATCTTTAAACATTTTCTTAAGTCCTATAACGTTTGTAAATTCTTGAAAATCGAATGATCGATGATCTAGTTTCGAGGCGAAATGCTTTCTTGATTATTTTCGCACGGAACTAGAGTTCAACGATCGATCATTTGATTTCCTAGAAGCTATCTTGTGAATGAAATTCATCGAAAGGACAAACGATAAGATGAGGAAACTCTAATTCTTCGCAAGATCCTTAATCCTCTATAAATCGTTATCGATCTAGCATCAATTCGTTAATGGATAAGAAAAGGTAATTGCTAATTTTCTTCACATCTATAGATTTAATCGACTCCTACGAGCTTCACTTCAATTCTTGAAACTTAAATCGATTGGAATTCTATCACTTCTTGATTCTTGATTTTTAATGCTTTCTTGATTCTTGATTAGATCTAGTTGATTCTTGAAATTCATTGATTTAAATCTTGAATCGTTTTCTATTCTTTTCTATTAAATTTTCAATTCAAACAAAACAAATACGAACGAATCTCACAATCCCTGTGGACGATCCGCACTTACTAACACGCTACATCCGACACTGTTATTGATTGCGGTCAAAATATTTTTGGTTGTGATTTCTATACAATTTTCTATAAACCGACACAATCGGAAAACCGTATCAATCAAATGGCGCCGTTGTGATTTCTATACCCTTCCTAAGCCCCAAAAATCACAAACTTGCATCCGCATTACCCTCATTAACTAAAAAAGATCTAGAGATGACTCTAAGAACCGTCGCGCTCACTTAGGACAAGAGAAGGCCGTGGGTAATTCATTGCTTATCCGCGTTTCTTTTGTGGTGTCTAAGGCAAGTGTGTCGAAGGCTAGTGGTTACTTAATTAGGCCCACTACTTATGTAGTGGAGAACCTCCCACTTACCTGGCACTTACCTGGCCATAGGAGAGATAAAGAGGCAGTGGAGGATTTATCCTGCTACTTGTCTTTTGGCAGTTAGGAGCGGTCTAGAGCTTTGACCTAGGTGACCACTAGATTTTAGGGTTGCTTGTTGCATTTGTTGTGATCGCATCATATTTTCAAAAATCCGTATCATTTTTCAAAACAAACACCGCATTCATTCATTTCCCCTAATTATAAGTCACGCTGCCACTTGTACTAACCCTTTTTAGTGCAAGATAGGCTGGACACGGGATTCTAGTGCCCGTTTAGTCCGCGTTTCCCCGATCGACTCCGAAATCGGTATTTCTCCATTTACTTCTTCTTTACCCACTACCACACCCACATCGATGGATCTGTCTCCATCGAATTTCTTTACCACTAATCTGCCGACGTCCGTTGGTGCGCAGAATCCATCCCGCATCTCTCTCCAAGAGAGGTGCTATCCTTTGCGAGGTCCTCTTTCGACCTGCTTATCCATTCCACCAGCCAACGGGAATAATTTTGAGATTAAACCTCAATACATCAACCTTCTACCCAAATTCCACGGTCTCGAGACTGAAGATGCATACGTCTTTATCACCAAATTTGAAAACGTATGCGCAATGATGGGTACGTCACAACTTTCAGTGGATGCTATGCGTCTGCGACTTCTTCCATTTACCTTGTGCGATATAGCCGAGAAGTGGCTGTATAACACTACCACACATTCCATTACGAATTGGGAAGAATTCGTTGCGGCATTCCTTAAGAAATTCTACCCTATACAAAAGACAGCTCGAATCCGTAGCGAACTAAATCAATTCACCCAACTTCCGACTGAACCATTCTCAAAATACTTTGAACGCTTCAAGGATCTTTTGGTTCAATGTCCACATCACGGCATCCCGAGATGGGATCTTTGCCGAATCATATATGAGGGCATTAACCCTACTACTAAACAAAACCTTGAAAACATGTGTCAAGGCACCTTTATGACCAAGGATGATGGGGAAGCTTGGAAATTTTTAGAAGAGTTCGCTGAAAAATCCTTACAGTGGGAGAGTGGAACCCAGCCATCGTCTAGGGGTGGAGTACACCAAATTGATGTGTCCATATGTGTTCGAGTTGAGATGGCAGCAATGCAAAAGAAGCTCGAGGCTATGGAACATAAATTTTTAGCAGCCTCCCTAAACCCAATGTCGCTCCCCAAAACTGTATGTGGGTGTTGTTCTGATCCTTCTCACTTAACGGAAGAATGTCCATTAAACTCTCCATTTCAAGGTCACGAGCATACCAATAATGCATTTCAAAGACCTAGAAACAATCCATATTCTTCCACGTAACTCCACGTACAATCAGGGTTGGAGGAATCACCCGAACTTTGCTTGGAACCAATCCCAATCTCAAAACACGGTTCCAAACCCGAATAAATTCCAAAGGGCTCTTCCACCACAACAGCAACCACTTCAACTCACTCAGCACCCCTACCAGTCACAAAATTTTCAAAACCAGGTCAACACTCCTGCACCGTCTAATCCTATGCAGTCGACCTGTTCTGACGAATTCTCTCAATGCACTCAAACCATGAAATCACTCTTGTCAAATTTCATAGAGGTGTCGGCTGAGGTTAGATCTTCCGTCAGTGAGATAAAGAAAAACTCAGTATCCCAAGCTGAGAGTATCAGAACGATGGAAGCAGAAATTGCACGACTTAAAGCCGAAATGAGTGCGAGAGAAAAAGGGAAACTTCCGTCTCAACCCCTACCGAATCCTGGGCATTACAATGTAAATGCCATCACAACGTTGAGATCAGGAAGAGTGCTGAATAACCATGTTGGGGAAGAAATTGATGATATTGAAAATCCTATCAATAACACTCCGGCTGGGACCTTTCCTCACACACACACTTCTACTTCTGATCCTTGTTCTTCTACCCCACCGCCTTCTCACGAGCCTATTCTCCATTTCCCACTAGGCTCGACACCTCAGCACAGCTCTTCTAGTTCTCCACAGATGATCTCCACTCCTCTTTTGGGATCACGTCTACCCCCACTTCCTTCTCCTATGATGGACCCAACGCTTATTGCTAAAGCTCCTTACACGAATCGGTTAAGGGGTAACAAATCGAGTCCACATATGGAGAAAATTATGGAAATGTTCAAACAGGTTAACATCAACATCCCTCTCCTAGATGCTATTCAACAAGTCCCCACTTATGCGAAAATTCTTAAAGACTTGTGCACTAGGAAGAGGAAGACTCAAGTGCCGAAGAAGGTCTTCATGTCGAATAATATTAGCACAGCTTTTATCCCACAGCTACCAAAGAAACGTAAAGACCCAGGATGTCCTACGATATCGATTTCTATTGGGGGTAAAAACATCAACCGTGCTCTTTTAGACCTTGGCACAAGTGTTAACCTACTTCTATATTCTGTCTATGAGCAGTTAGGGATCGGAGAGTTGAAACCAGCTCACTACACTCTCCAAATGGCAGACCGTTCAATCACCAAACCTAGGGGTGAACTAGAGGATGTGTTGATAAAGGTCGGGAAATTTGTATTCCCTGTAGACTTCATTGTTCTCGATACACAACCTGTAGCAAACCCCCGGAGCCAAATTCCGGTGATTTTGGGTCGACCATTCCTTGCCACTTCCAATGCTGTCATTAACTGTAGAAACGGTTCGATGAACTTATCCTTTGGAAATATGACCATTGAACTGAACATCTACAAAGTTAGAAGTCAGCCATCAGAACCCTCTTCTCATATTCTTGATGTGTGCTCTGTCCACGAGATTGCTCCCGAAAGTTGCGGAGTTGATGAACTTTGCTTTACAGATCTTGACGACACTATCACATCATTGTTTGATCTTGCACATGATCTTAGTGAGGACACCTTTCCCACACTTGAGTCCGACACTCCTGACTTATCACCACCTGAGTCTGTATCTTTCACAGGCTATGAGCTTCTTTGTGACTCCGAAAATCACTCGATGATCCCACCTTCTATTATTTCTCAGCCAGCATTAGATCTCAAAATTTTACCTTCTCATCTTAAATATGCTTATTTAGGTGAGAATGAGTCTTTACCGGTTATCATATCCGCTTCTCTAGCATCTGAGCAAGAGAATGTACTTTTATCGGTATTGAGATCTAATAGGGAGGCGTTTGGTTGGACCATGGCGGACATCAAAGAGATTAGTCCCTTGATAGTAGAACATCATATACATGTGATGGATGATGCCAGACCAACCCGAGAACCACAGAGACGGTTGAACCCCGTCATGAAGGAAGCGGTAATGAATGAGATCGTCAAATGCCTTGATAAAAGTATTATATACCCAATCTCCGATAGCCAATGGGTGAGTCCAATTCATGTCGTCTCTAAGAAATCTGGTATCACTGTTATTATCAATGAGGCAAATGAGTTGATTCAGACACGCGCCCAAACTGGGTGGCGTGTATGTATTGATTACAGAAAACTCAATGCCGCTACGAGGAAAGACCACTTTCCTCTACCTTTCATTGATCAGATGCTGGAACGCTTAGCTGGACGTGTGTATTATTGCTTTATGGACGGATACTCTGGCTATAATCAGGTCCCCATTGCCAAAAAGGATCAAGATAAAACCACATTTACTTGTCTTTTTGGTACCTTTGCTTATAGAAGCATACCCTTTGAGTTATGCAATGCTCCCGCTACCTTTCAGCGGTGTATGATGGGGATATTCTCTGACATGGTCAAGAATTTTTTGGATATTTTCATGGACGATTTCTCAATTTTCGGAGACTCTTTTTCTGACTGCCTATCGAATCTTGACGCAGTTCTTACTCGTTGCAAAGAGAAGAACTTAACCTTGAATTGGGAAAAATATCATTTCATGGTCCAAGAGGGAATTGTGCTTGGACATGTTATTTCACGGAAAAGCATTGAGGTTGACAGAGCTAAGATAGATGTCATTCAAAACCTTCCTCATCCTAAAAGTGTCAAGGATATCCGATCATTTCTTGGCCATGCGGGCTTTTATAGGAGATTCATTAAGGATTTTAGCAAAATTGCTAGACCCTTAACTCTTCTCTTGGCCAAGGATACGACCTTCCACTTTGACTCAGATTGTGAGGCAGCTTTCGACTCACTCAAACACTCCCTCACTACAGCCCCCGTTCTGTCGTCTCCAGATTGGGAATACCCCTTTGAGCTTATGTGTGATGCATCAGATTTTGCAATTGGTGCAGTCTTAGGACAACACATTGAAAAAATGCCACATGTGATCTATTATGCAAGTAAGACCCTGAACGATGCTCAAATTAACTATACAACTACCGAAAAAGAACATTTGGCGGTTGTATTTGCATTAGAAAAATTCAGGCCTTACTTGATTGGCTCACCAATAGTTGTGTACACTGACCACTCCGCCTTGAAACATCTTCTGACGAAGAAAGATGCAAAAGATAGGCTAATACGTTGGATCCTTCTATTACAAGAATTTGATCTTGTTATCAAAGATAAGAAAGGATGTGAAAATGTTGTAGCCGACCATCTTTCACGCATCTCTTCTTCAGCTGTGACCCTGCCGATCAATGATTCGTTTCCGGATGAACAACACTTGAGCGTATCCAATGAACCTTGGTTCAGGGATATTGTGAACTATCTTGTCACGGGACTGATACCCAGCGATTGGTCAAAACAGGACAAACACCGTTTTCTATCCCAAGTAAAACACTTTTACTGGGATGATCCATATCTGTTTAAGTATTGTCCTGACCAGATCATTCGCCGGTGTGTCCCGAATGAGGAGTTCAAGAGTGTTCTATTTTTTAGTCATGATCAGGCCTGTGGGGGTCACTTCGGTCCTAAAAAGACGGCAGAGAAGGTTTTGCAATGCGGATTTTATTGGCCGACCTTGTTCAAGGACGCATTTGATTATTGCAAAACCTATACACAGTGTCAACACACGGGTAGAATTTCCCGGAGAAATGATATGCCACAGCAACCCATTTTAGTGGTCGAAATTTTTGATATTTGGGGCATTGACTTTATGGGTCCTTTCCCAACTCCTTTGGGAATTTGTACATACTGCTTGCGGTTGATTACGTCTCAAAGTGGGTTGAAGCCATTCCATGTCGCACTAATGACAAGAAGGTTGTCATTAAGTTCTTAAAAGAAAATATCTTTTCGCGATTTGGACACCCACGCGCTATCATTAGCGATAACGGGACATATTTCTGCAACAGGTCTTTCGAGACTCTGATGCGGAAATACGCAATCAACCACAGACTTTCTGCACCCTATCATCCCCAAACGAGCGGGCAGGCTGAGATTTCGAATAGACAGATCAAACAAATCCTGGAGAAGACTGTTGCGAAGAATAGAAAAGATTGGTCGACCAAACTGACGGATGCTCTTTGGGCATTCCGAACTGCATTTAAAACCGATCTAGGGATGTCTCCATATAGGTTAGTGATTGGGAAGGCTTGTCACTTTCCAGTCGAGATTGAGCATAAAGCATTGTGGGCTATTAAGGAAATCAACTTTGACTTAAACCAAGCCTGCACCTTTCGGAAGCTGCAATTAAATGAGCTAAGCGAACTCCGCGATGAAGCTCATGATAACGCTGTAATTGTAAAGAATAGGACTAAGGTTTTTTACGATAAAAACATTTTGAGGAAAACATTTACACCTGGTCAGCAAGTCCTTCTTTATGATTCACGATTACACCTTCACACGGGTAAGCTTCGATCTCGGTGGAAGGGACCTTTTGTTGTGCGGTTTGTATACCCGCACGGGGCAGTAGAGGTAGAAAATGTTAAAAACGGCACATTTTTCAAAGTGAATGGACATAGACTAAACCCATATTTTTCCACTGACCCCACGGAAGAATTCTCATGATTCTTAAGGAGAAAATTACGCCTACGGGATCCTCTTGACCGGTAGGGAGAAAATTCTTTATGAGACCCTCACGGCTCATAAAGTTGAAAAGTCTTAAGTGACAGATCCTAACCCTGTTTTCTAAGCCATCACTACCTTACAAAGAGCACAAGATTGACAGTTATATACTATCTACAGACTGCACTTGCTAAAATCATATGGCAAACAACACAGCAAGAAAGGAGAAAGCAGAGAAATGACACAAGACATTATGGAGAACGTGTATCTTCTATTCATAAATTCGATCGGGTACAAAATACTTTGTATTAAAGAATAAAAGAACAAATACATTTTATTCAAAATTACAAATGGTACAAAATTTTTATTGAAAGGAAAGCGCTTTCAGTAGTCCAATCAGCCGATCGTGCACTTCCCTCAGCCCCTCTTCCTGATCGGCTGCCGAGGCCAACTCCGCTTCGACCTGGGCTCGCTGCTGCAAGTAAGATGAGAGTTGTTCCTCGACGGCTCGCTGAGCTGCTTCACGATCTTGTGCATCACGTTCAACGATATCGAGCTTCTGCTTCAATGTTAACCCATCAGAGATACATTGCAGAAGGCCCTCGAAGATAACTTTCACCTGGGCAGCGTTTGCGTCGACCTCAGCATGCAGTCGAGCAGACTCGCTTGAAATTTCTTTGCATTCCCTCCGCTTTAAAGCCACTTCTTGTTTAAGATGGCGGAAGTAAGAAGCGCGCTGCTCGATCCATATCGTCCGTTGAGTGCTCATGGCTAAAATCTCAAGTGCCAGACGCTTAAGCTCGAACTCATGCAAGCAAGCCTCGACCTCCCGGCAGCGATTAACCCAAGACTCAACGACGCCCTCACCATGAAAGTTCATGAGCGCCGCCAGCATAGGGTTAATCTCTGCAGCAAAATCCACGGCGGATGTGGGAGCCTCTGCGTCGAACTCCTCGATATACTCACTTAGCATGCGTAGGCTGGTCACAGCACCTTTGGATGATGGACGCCTTAAAAAGGGCCCGGCTGGCATTATAATACGAGACTCGAACGGGGCCGGAGTCGATGTGATTGCTGCAAAATAGATCATAATCAGATGACGGCTCAGGAAATAAGGGAAACAAGCAAAAAGTAGAGTCTACTATACCGGCTGCAGCAGGAGGCAGAGCCGGGAGTACTGGTGGCGCAACAACGGCCTCATCCCCTCCTTCGATTCGTAAGGCTACAGGCAATATTTAGAAGAGATTAGCAATAATGCGACTACCCGTTAAAGAAGAGGACATCATTTAGAGAAAACACTTACCGACACCAGCAGGTGGACTAATCTTTGACAAGAAGGAGAAGTGTGGGTGCAACACCTGGTACAGGTGGTCAAAAAGAACTCCTGCAAAAACGCGATGACTCGACGTCGGTACATGAATTATACGCCCGAGGGATAAGACTAATGGGTTACAAATCCATACCTTCCAGCATTTGCGACGGTACGAGAGAAAGCAGAGGAGTGGTCACCGTCAGAGCGGTAACTGACGACGCTCCCTCAGGTAACGCGGCATAAGCACTAGCCGCACCTGCGTTAGAAACAAGATAAGCCCTGTCAGGAAGGATTGCAGAATAAAAAGAAGGACGGTAACCCAGAATTTACCTGAAGAGTCGCCGACCGGAGCCCTGATGAAGGCGTCACTTTGATGCAACGGTGGCGTCTCCCTCCTCCATTGGGATGGTCTCACCTCCCGTTGCCTCATCGCCCGACTCTACAGGAGCCGTCGTCACGCTCGCGATGCCGGGAGACGACAAGGAACCATAAGCAGGGAGAGCGATGATCGGAGCGTTTCCCGACTCTTGAGAAAGAGCGGCCATCTCTTGCTCAGTGACCATAGCAGCCGTCTCACCCGCTACCACCTCGGGCTGAGCGGTCGCAGCCGTCTCGTCCATCGCTGCCATAGGCCCGTCCGTAGCAGCCATTTCATCCACTGCTGCCTCAGGCTCGGTGATCAGTCTAAAATACTGTATTTTTAACACGGCAATTTCCCTGTCTTTGCATCCATCTAGTGGTGTTCGGTATTCATATTGTACATATTAGCAAAACACTTGTGAAATACTGAAATACCTGTACTGTATACTAAAACCGGCATTTTTAGGGAAATTGACTGTTTATCATGGCATTGCATTATTCTTGTAGCTAAACACTGGTTTCGAAGTCTGTGCAGGAAATTCCAGGAGAAAGGTCAAATTTATATAACAGTGCTGTTGAAAAAAAATATGCCAACTCAATGACTTGAGATCTGGAAATGAACTAAAGGGTATTACAAAATTTAGCACATCAGAGAATAATCCTAAAGACAGAAGAAGACATACCATGAAGTTTCAAACCCTAGCTCTCCTATTGGACCGCGGATCCGCGGCAGGAGCCAGCTTGCGCCGTGGATCCGTGGTGGCGTTGACACGTCAGCACCTCTGCTTCACTCTGTTATTCTTTCCTCAGGTCCTACAACTCATCAAGCCACTGCAATTTCCAGAACACTCCAGAACATTCTGCCAGATCAGAAAGGGCTTTTTGTGCAAACTAATGATGTCCAAGCTTCCAAAGCAAGCTTCACCCTAACTACCTTAAAAGCCTAGAACCTTCCCCCTAACCTCCTAGCTTAAGATGGAAGCTAAACCCTAACTAACTAGTTCTAGAGGCTTCTACCTAACTAACTATCTTACAAGGGAAGCTAACCTAATCCAAGTTTCTTAAGGAAGCTAATCATTCCAAAGCCTATAAAAGGGACCCTAGGCCTCACTTGAAAAGGTTGTTGGTTGTTCAACAATTCTCTCTACAAGTTGAGTGACACGACTTGTGCCTCAAACCCTAACCCTAATCCAATCAAAAAGCCAAAAGTTCAAGATCTTTGAGTTCAATTGAAGCAAGAATTCTTCAAAGCCTTTAGAAGCGAAGCCGGACTTCATCGGAGCAAGTGATCAAGCCGATCCGCGACTCAAGGAGCCGAAGCGACGCCAAATTCGACGATCTAGTTCCTTCCTTTTGTAAATTCAAGAGGGTTGTAACGAATTTGTCGATAAATAAAGGTGAAATTCTTTTATCTTGCTTTTTTTAAATTCAAGCATTATGATTCAATCTAGATTCTTGAATGTGTTCTTTGTGATGATGCTTGAGTAAACTCCGCTCGTGGAGGAGTCGAAACAAATCAATAGATGATGAAGTTGACAAATTTTTAAACATTTTCTTAAGTCCTATAACGTTTGTAAATTCTTGAAAATTGAATGATCGATGATCTAGTTTCGAGACGAAATGCTTTCTTGATTATTTTCTCACGGAACTAGAGTTCAATGATCGATCATTTGATTTCCTAGAAGCTATCTTGTGAATGAGATTCATCGAAAGGACAAAGGATAAGATGAGGAAACCCTAATTCTTCGCAAGATCCTTAATTCTCTATAAATCGTCATCGATCTAGCATCAATTCGTTAATGGATAAGAAAAGGTAATTGCTAATCTTCTTCATATCTATAGATTTAATCGACTCCTACGAGCTTCACTTCAATTCTTGAAACTTAAATCGATTGGAATTCTATCACTTCTTGATTCTTGATTTTTAATGCTTTCTTGATTCTTGATTAGATCTAGTTAATTCTTGAAATTCATTGATATAAATCTTGAATCGTTTTCTTTTCTTTTCTATTAAATTTTCAATTCAAACAAAACAAATACGAACGAATCTCACAATCCCTGTGGACGATCCGCACTTATTAACGCGCTACATCCAACACCGTTATTGATTGCGGTCAAAATATTTTTGGTTGTGATTTCTATACAATTTTCTATAAACCGACACAATCAAAAAATCGTATCAATCACTCGGCTGTAGCAGCCGTCTCACCCGCCGCCACCTCGAGCTCGGCATTGGCAGCCATTTCGGGCATGGCAGTCGAGACTGTCTCGTCAGCCACTAGCTCGGGCCCGGCAACTATGGTTACATCGCCTGCCATCGCCTCGGGTTCCGCAGCCACCTCCTCCACTACTCCCTCAGGCTCGGCGGTTGCCGCCACTCCTTCAGTAAGGCTCGGCCCTGCAGGACAAGATATATAAGAACCGATAGTTTTTAAAACTTTGACAACAAAGCCTCAAAAACACATTACCTGGGGCGGATTTACCGTTGGCCTCCCGAGCTGCACGTGACGCCCGTCTATAAGCAGTAGACAAGGCGACCGGGAGCTCTGAAGGAGTAGCAGCGGGAGTAACGATTCTTGAGCCTGCTCCCGCAGCTAAAACAGCGCTATGCTCCCTTGCTGCGCGCCTCAGGCACTTCCTTTCCTCCCGGGCCGTCATGATAGACCTTTTGGAAGCCTCCTTCAGCGAGGTGTCGTCGTCCGCATTCAGGGTTTCCTCCAGAGCCGTCAAGGCTTCCATCATCGGCTTTTTAAGTAGGGCTTCTTGCGGCAATCCCGAAGAGGCCGGGACTTCGGTAGCTGGCCCGGGGAGAATTCCCGCATCGACTTGCGAGGTGAGTCTTGTGGTTCCTGCAATGAGATAAGGAAAGGGTTAGATTGGCCGTAAAAAAAAGGGAGAATGAAGACATAGCAAACCGAAACGTACCAATGCCCAACAGAGCATGATTCCTCTCTTCCTCCTCGAAAGTCCTGAGGGAAGCCGCCAGAACCTCCTCAGTAGTGAAGCCTGTTAAAAAAAGAAGAATGTCAGTCAAGACATGGTAATAAAATATAACGCAATGACAAGAGCATGACTAATATTTACTTGATTGCGTGAGGGCGGCTATTTTCGCTTGGTGGCTCACAAGTTGCGCAGAAGCAGCAATAGCGGCGTCGAGGTCGGTGTCTTCTGGCGCTACGAAGAAACTCTCATTGGTTCCATATTCACTTAAGCCTTCGGTAAGAGGAGCCTGAGGCTCTAGGTCGAGTACGGCATCAAGGGAAAGGACCGACTTCTTCTTCCTCTTTTGCTCACGAACCCCGGTCACACCCAAAATTAGCTTACGCTTCGTGGGCACCTTGGGACGGCGGGTCCCGATGTCCGAGCCCACACCGGATTCGGGCGAAACCACGTTTACCGTCTCCACGGGAGCACGGGGCACTGAGGGCATGTCCACAGGATCACAGGGCAATCCACGCGTGGGGCTTAGCACACGTGGAGGCGCATCTCCAGCATCTCCTCTTAGTGGAGGAGGGACATGGGTCCTTCGCTTTAGGGGGACGTTGCGATCGCTGGCGGGGGGCGCACCCTTGCGATCAAGCTGCAGCCGCTTCTCTTCCCTGATAATAGCGCCCATCGCGTGCTGATACCAGGCCCCGTATACGTTGTGGGCCCTTGGAATGCAAGTCGGCTCGCTAATGAAGAAGTGGGAGCCCGTATTTAGCCGCACAAAGTGATTTAGTGCACTCTGTATCCCCTCTCTGGTGGCCGCAGGCTCTTCCAAAAACGCCTCCAGTGGGACCCCCTGGTTATAACTTAGTTGTTGGGCGAAACGATGGGGTTGTACCTCATAAAAAGCGCCGCCTCGTTCTGCCTGAACACGAGGAAGCCCGGCCGGATGGAGTATAGATGTAGAATCTCCCGGGCTTTCAATACGGAGGCCCCGTCCTTGAAATTATCGCGCAACGCCAACACCGCCTTGGAGATCTCCGGGCCGATTATCAGGACCTTTTCCGTGAAAGAAATACCCGCTCCGACCGTGCGCGGACGAAGAAGCAGCCCCCTAGCCTCCCGCGGAGGCGGATTCATGATAGAAGCGCCGATCAGCCGCATAACTCTCGGGAATCTGTACATCTCGTAAAACGAAGGTCTTTTATGAATACCAAATACCCCGAGCACGTGCATTTCAATCCACGAAGTAAAGTAGTGCATCGGGAAATTAGCGATTTGCACCCCCGGTTCAGTTGCATCCGCCGCTACGCTAAGACCATGGTACAGGTAGGCCAACCCGGCAATTCTAATGGACAATAGTATGCCAGCCACCATTCGATGTGCTGGGTAGAAGACGGACGGCCTCATGTAGCGAGGGTGCATAGGGAGCGTGAACCAACACAACCATAGCCCCAGAAATTCGAGAAAGAAAGTCTCCTCGTCGATGCCCGGAGCAGCAATTTCCGACAAAGGGATGATTGCGGCATCGGGGAGATAAAAACCTTTTTGATCGGCTTCCAGTGCTGGTCGACGATCTAAGCCGAAGCCGAAGGGGTCGTCGAGCTTGGCGAATTTTTCGCCCCGTTGCGAAAGAATCTTCGGCCGAAGAAAGCGGTCGATGAAATCTGCGAAACTAACTCCCCGGCCTCCCGATTCCAAGAAAAGACTTTCATACATATTCAGCACCTTTACCAGACTTGGAAACTGGTGCTGAATAGCGTTCTCTGGCGTTAAGTCCATCACCAACGGCTTGGTGGCAAAAACGTATTCGTCCGGAGGAATTAGCTCCTCATAATGCTCCCCCCTCACCGGCAGACCGAAAATCTCAGCAAATTCTTCTAGAGAGATGGAAACTTCCCTATCCATTAGAAGAAAGGTATGGGTGGGGATGTTCCATTGCTCCACGAACGCCTTAGTCCACCATGTCGGAGGAGCAGAATACTCGAACAGCGAGGCGTAAACCGCAGGGTACAAACCGATCTTCAGCAAATGCACCTTCTTCGCTGATAAAACATACCTGGCCCACTGCAAATACCCGGCCGAATGTCGAGGAGTCAATCCAATGTTGTAGGGTTGTCCCCAAGGGCGCGACTCGCCCTGACATATGCGCCGCCCCAAAATATCTAAGGCTGCCGGCAGCTGCATGGGTATGGCAGCAATCGAAGGTTGAAGAAGACCCTCCGAAGTCCAGTTAACGACCTCCACGGCATAGTTCACCGGGGGTATATCTGCGTACGAGATCGACGAGATCGGATCCGATGGCGTCACGCAAGAGAAGCTTCGGCGACCTTTAATTATTTGGTCGTACCACCTACCGCACAAGTGAAGGTTTTTGCCCTCCGGGTCATAGTCTTTAATGAGAGCAAGAACCTCCCGGTCTACCGGTGCCTCAGGGAATCCTCCCTCTGAACGGAAAAACGGGAAAGAAAGATCGGAAGACATGTCGCCTGCGAAAATGAAAAGAATTCAATTATCAGTATTATAATTTAATTTTAAAATCCCGACGCTCGGTACTTTAAAAATTTGTACTACACTGCAATGCAGTGGAAAGGGACCAAAGGGGGACCCACAAAATCCAGATGACAATGCATCAATTAATAAGACGGCCTCATCATTGGATGAGACTGTCAATTAATGAAGAAATCCTCAAAGAATATTCTCAGTAAATGAGAAATCCCTCGAGACAAGGAGAAAATCTCCCTTTCAGAGCAAAGCTCTGTAACAGAATGACACTTGTCAAACTCTGGTCAAGAGGGAATAAAATTCCTTACAGAGCCTAGCTCTGTAATGATGATGGAAAATCCATCAAAAGTTAGTGAAAAATAATTCCTAAGAATTAAAGTTCTGGGATCTTAAAGATCCATGAAAAACCTCTTGAGAGTTCTTCATCAAAAGATCAAAAGATCTATACATTGTCAAAAGAGCAGAGCTCTGACCCATAGGCTAAGAAATCCTAAGGAAAGATCTATTTAGATCTATGAGTTCTTGAGAGCAAAACTCTGTTTATAAAACCCTAAAGGGGTTTTCTTTAGATCAAAAGATCTATAAGAGCAAGGCTCTGTTAATGGGCAAAACCCCTAAATTATTAAAATTAATTTAATTTAATTTAATTTTTACCTAAAATTTTCTAGAGTTTTAACTCTTGAAGTTCTTGGAAATGAGAGCAAGCCTCTGAGATAAAAATTCTTGAAGATGATAATCATCTGAGGACCAAGGGTCCTATTTATAGGCACTAAAGCGCCTCCTCAACTTCTGAGTTGATCCAATGGCTCAGATGTTGCCACCGCTGCACTCACGTGTGCGCCACGTGAGCGCAACAGTGGGGGGTATTTGTTTCCCCCAATCAGAGCAAAACTCTGTTTTGAATTTCAAAATTCAAAAATTGAAGCAACGCTTCAGATCCCTTGCGCTGCGCGCCACGTGTCAAGAGCGGACACGCCGGCGCCAGAAGCGCTGCGCCCTAGGCAGCGCACCCCTAATCAGAGCAAAGCTCTGTTTCAAAATTCAAATTTTAAAAATTGAAGCAACGCTTCAGATCCCTTGCGCTCTGCGCTCTGCGCTCTGCGCTCTGCGCGCCACGTGTCAAACATAGGCGCGCTAGCGCAGTTGCGCTGCGCTCTGCGCTGCGCGCCACGTGTCAAACGCAGGCGCGCTAACGCAGTTGCGCTGCGCTCTGCGCTGCGCCACGTGTCAAACGCAGGCGCGCTAGCGCCAATTGCGCCAGCATTGGAATTTAAACAATTCCCTACCGTTAGATCAAAAGATCTAATAATAATAATAAATTATTAAATAACCAGAATTAAAATTCTGTTCTGGAAAGATCTTTCCAATCTTATTAAAATAAGAAGATTATCTTCTGTAAAACAGAAGCTTTAGGATCAAAGATCCAACGGTTGGGAAATATCCCCAAATCAATCAGAGAAAGATCTCTTCAACTAACTTAACAAATCAATTGGCCCTATATAAAGGCCCCAAGACTTCAAGTCTCAGATAAAAAAAACCCTCTGCAAACTTTGAGAAAAAACTCAAAGAGAAAGAAAGGCAAGCATTTGAAAAAAGAAGATCATTTTCTTCATCTTTAAAGGTAAAGAATTTAATTTTTGAAGAACAGAGATGAAAACATCTCATAAAAGAAGAATCCTCTTCTAAAAAGT
Organism: Agapanthus africanus; assembly: GCA_030015575.1. Taxonomy (NCBI): domain Eukaryota; kingdom Viridiplantae; phylum Streptophyta; class Magnoliopsida; order Asparagales; family Amaryllidaceae; genus Agapanthus; species Agapanthus africanus. The sequence continues at coordinate 878,594,523 of CM057337.1, read as the reverse complement.
TCAAAGATCTAAGAACAAGATCAGGATCTTCAATAAAAAGAAAAAAAAAGATCAAAAAGATCTAATTATAAAAGATTAAAAAGAAGTAATTTACTTCATTCATAGATCTTTTGATCTATAAAGGCACAACCTTTTGATGAGAATAAGAATCTTGGTTCTTGGATCTTGAGGCAATGCCTCTTTTGAAGAACAGAACAAACAACTTGTTCTTTGATCTTAATTTGATCAAAATGCGCTCTGCGCTATTGGACAGTGCCTTGCACTAATGAAATGTGCCTTTGCGCTCATTGGATTGGCGCACGTCACCAGAAAGCGCCGCGTGTCAACCACAGAACAGTTTGCGCCTTTGCGCTCCTTGGATTGGCGCACGTCACCAGAAAATGCCACGTGTTAACCACAGAACAATTTGCGCCTTTGCGCTTATTGGAATGGCGCACATCACCAAAACACGCCACGTGTCATTCACAAAACAGTTTGCGCTTTGCGCTTCTAAATATAGCGTACTGCGCTCTTGGATTGGCGCAACAGTGCCAGAGCGCGTCACGTGTCACTCACTGGCGCAGCACACTTATAAAGCGCAGTGCGCTAACAGAATTGCGCTTAGCGCTAAGCGTGACACGTGTCACCTTTGCATGCGCTAGCGCAATGCGCTCTTTGATTGGCGCAAAGCGCCTGACAAGCCACATGGTGCACTGTCAGACCACTATTTTGCCCCTGATAAATGCTATGTATTTAATTATATCCAATGTCAGAGCCCAATGCTATGTATTATTAAAAGGGCAGAGCCTAAATAAAGGCCTAACAGGCCAAACATGAATAAAACGTTAAACAATTTTTTAAACCGGACTTAGCCCAATTCTGGCCATAAGTCCTCAATATAAATTGAATTGAGCACAACTGCTCTTCCAATCAGTTTACACCCGGTTCGAGGGTACATCTCTTTACTCCTCTGACATCCGTCGTTGTAATCCTTCAACGTCGTCAGAGAGGTGACGGGTCCCGACGACCACACATTGCTACGAACTGTGGGGTCCTTAAACTTATGGACTATGGCGTCCTTAATCTCGACCGTGATGTCTTAAAACTAATACCGGACTGTGGGGTCCTTAAATTCACGGACTATGATGTCCTTAATCTCGACCGTGATGTCTTAAAACTAACGTCGGACTGTGGAGTCCTTAAATCCACGGACTATGATGTCCTTAACCTCGACCGTGATGTCTTAAAACTAACGTCGGAATGTGGAGTCCTTAAATCCACGGACTATGATGTCCTTAACCTTGACTGCAATGTCTTAAAACTAACATCCGACCGCAATGTCCTTAAACTAATTATCGACCGCAATGTCATTAAACTAAACAATAGAGCCCAATTGCTCTCTTGTCGGATCTAAACGGTCCCGTTAAGTCGATCTTAGTCTAGAATTAGGATAACGTGTCCTTAACAAATGTTTAAGTCGATCTTCGCCTCAAATAAGGCTAACGTATCCTTAAACACAACCCCCCCAAACCCAAATCTGAGAAAGATACGGATTTGGACTAATCCACGTCCTACGGGCGAAAACACAAATTAGTCTCCGTATACAATCCACGGGCAACCGAACACAAAACAAACACCCACGACACGAAGTGACCATCTGGAGAAAGAGAAAGTGGTTACCGCGATGCGGTAGAGAAATTAACTGCAGGGGATTATGCCTGCAGAGAAGAGCGTCTCCACAATAAAAACCCCCTCAAACGAGGGGGAATCTGACGAAGTCTGCTACATCGGCCGCATCCGTTCAAACCTTCGATACATGGTGCCATAAATCAACTTCGAATCTTCGGAGAGGTGGATGGATAGCACCAATTAGCATCTGCCCCCAGATTCAGGCAAGACGTCCAGTCTTCCCGGTCTCTGGCGGTAAACAACCGCCAAGGCAGGCTATCAAGGCACAAGCCCTGGTCGATATTATCGTTGAGTGCACCATCCCCAGTAAAGAGCCGTATTCCACGCTGGCCCCCGTCCCTAATTGGATCCCTTACGTCGACGGGTCCTCAACCGGGGAAGGCTGTGGTGCCGACCTCATCATTCGGGGCTCGAATGAGGAAGAGATGGAGTATTCTCTAAAGCTCGGGTTCAAAGCCTCAAAAAATGCAGCGGAATATGAGGCCTTACTGGCCGGACTACGGATAGCCTCTAGAGTGGGGCTAAAAACTATACGGATCCGCAGCGACTCCGCCCTAGTCGTTGGCCAAGTGACCGGCCGATTCGAGGCACGGGAGCCTCTGATGGTGAAGTATCTGGCCAAGGTGAGAAGATTACAAAAATACTTTAACGAAGTCCAGGTGGAGCAGATCCCCAGACAGTTAAACGCCCAGGCTGACGTCTTGAGTAAGCTGGCTTCATCTTATACAGCCAACAACAAGAGGAACATCCACTTCGAGATCTTGCCACGGCCCAGCGTGGAAGATAGGGCGATGCCACTTCAAGTGTACACAGCCCGGGAAGAAGACCAGGATTGGAGGAAGCCCTTCGTGGAATTACTGAGGGAAGGTACACTCCTAGAAGATTGAGGGGAAGCCCGCCGTCTCCGAGCCAAAGCCCTCCATTTCGTCTGGAGCAATGGGAACCTCTACAAGAAATCCTTCACTCAACCCCTGCTCCTGTGCGTTGACCCCCACGAGGATGACTATGTCCTCTGGGAGATTCACAAAGGAGTCGGCGGCACGCATCAAGGGGCCCGCACCTTAATCCAGAAGGCACTGCTCTAAGGGTACTATTGGCCGACGATTCATCAGGACGCCCAGAAGCTCGTCAGGAAATGCAAAAGCTGCCAACTCCATGGCAGTATACCTCGCCTTCCAGCTACCGAGATAACAGCCCTAACCTCCCCCTGGCCGTTTGCCCAGTGGGGAATGGACATGATAGGCCAGTTCCCTACCGGAACGGGTGGGCATAAGTACGTCCTCGTCGCAGTGGACTACTTCATAAAATGGATCGAGGTCGTCCGCATCAGGAAACCGGATGCCACCGCGACTATCAAGTTCCTGCAGAACAACATGATACTCCGGTTTGGTATCCCGAGGTGTATCATCACCGACCACGGGAAAAATTTCGAGAACGAAAAAGTTAAGGAATTCTGCAGCGAATACCATATCCTTATGAAGTTTTCCGCGGTCGCGCATCCCCAATGCAACAGGCAAGCCGAGGTTGCTAACCGGGACGTCCTCCTAGGTCTTCGGACACGCCTAGAAGGACGCCAAGGCAATTGGGTCGAGGAACTACCCCGGGTCTTATGGGCCTTGCGTACGTCGAAGAAGACCCCCACCAGAGAGACCTCTTTCAGCCTCTGCTACGGCATTGAGGCGATGGTCCCAGCAGAGATCGGGAAGCCCAGCCACAGGGTCGAGCACTTCGAGGATGAAGCCAACACCTCGGCCCTCCAGACTAATCTGGACGTGTTGTTAGATAAACGGGACCGGGCTCAGATCAGAGTTGCGGCCTATCAACAGCAAACCGCCCGCTACTACAACGCGCGAGTCAAACGTCGCTTCTTCAAAACTGGAGATTTAGTCCTAAGGCGGAACGAGTTCGTCGATCAAGGCAAGCTGCATAAGTTTTTCCCGAAATGGGACGGTCCCTTCCTCATCTCCGAGGTCCTGCCCGACGGAGCCTATCGTTTACAAGATGCGAATGGTCGCAAATTTCCACGGCCTTACAACGCCGAAAAGCTCAAGCTGTACCTCCGAAAAGAATATCTATCAATGTATATTTCTTTTTTCACAAAAGCGATGTAAATCTTTCTAAAGTTCTTTTTATTTAATAATAAGAGGGAAACAATAGAGTATCGCAAAAAGGGGAATTTTATTTATTCGAAAGGAATTGTAGGCTCCTCAGCTTTACATCAAAAAGAAAAAGAAAAATTCTTACAACAGCGGGGGAAGGGGGTGCAAGAAACGGTACCCGTGGTACTCCGAAGAAACAGCCATCTCCCGAGCCCTGGCCGCCTCGGACCTCTGCCTCTGATGCTGTCCGCGAACTCTCGAGGCCACGGACGGGCCGGAAGGCTCTACGGGCGGGCACCCATCGGTGAGATTCCTCAGTCGGTAACACTCGAGGACGAGTGCCACCGAGTGATCCTGCCGACTCATCGAGATCAGGCCGAGACGGCATAGCGATCTCAGCTTACCAACCGCCTCATCCTTCAGTTGTTCGGATAAGGGGTTTTGCAGCCCCGGCGACGCCCTCCAAATCGAATACATCAGCAGCTGGAGCAGAGATGATCGCCGGGGAAGCAAGCGGCCGGCATGATCCTCCACACGCCGAACCACCGCCCGCAACGTCTCCTCGGAGCTCTGCTGATCATACAAATATACATCTTCGAAGGAAATGATCTCGGAAATGGAGAAAGGGAATCTGTCCATTATTATGTTTCGAAGTGCAAACCTAAGTATGGGCAACACACCCTTCTCTATTTATAACCCCAAACAGCATCCCTAAGGACCCAAATTCGCGCGAGCATGGGCGCGAATCCTGGGATCCACCCAAATTACTCCAATACCGCACCCCCACGTGGCGGAACTGACGTGGCTCATCAAAACGCTTCACCTCCCCCATGCGTGCCTGACACGTGTCGTCCGCGACGGTCACTCTTCCCGATATTCATACACCAAGGAAGGTTAGACTGAGCCTCACAAAGCCGAGCAGCAACCTTGCTCGGTCTGTCTTTAACAGGAAACTCCTTGCCCTCCCACGCTAAGGACCGAAGCCCTCATCAAGAGGCCGTCGAGCAGCTTCCCTACTTGGTCTATCCTTGGTTGGTAATCTCTTACCCAACGATGCCAAAAATCAAAGCCCTCATCAAGAGGCAATCGAGCAACAACCCTGCTCGGTCCATCCTTATCAGGCAACTCCTCGCCCTCCCGCGCTAAGGATCAAAGCCCTCATTAAGAGGCCACCGAGTAGCTTCCCTGCTCGGTCCATCCTTGGCTAGTAATCTCTTACCCAACGATACCAAAGATCAAAGCCCTCATCAAGAAGCAACCAAGTAGCAACCCTGCTCGGTCCATCCTTAGCAGGAAACTCCTCACCTTCCCGCTAAGGATCAAAGCCCCCATCAAGAGGCCACCGAGAAGCTTCCCTGCTCGGTCCATCCTTGGCTGGTAATCTCTTACCCAACGACGCCAAGGATAAAAGCCCTCATCAAGAGGCAACCGAGAAGCAACCCTGCTCGGTCCATCCTTAGCAGGCAACTCCGCGCCCTCCCGCGCTAAGGATCAAAGCCCTTATCAAGAGGCCACCGAGCAGCTTCCCTGCTCGGTCCATCCTTGGCTGGTAATCTCTTACCCAACGACGCCAAGGATCAAAGCCCTCATCAAGAGGCAACCAAGCAGCAACCCTGCTCGGTCCATCCTTAGCAGGCAACTCCTTGCCCTCCCGTGCTAAGGATCGAAGCCCTCATCAAGAGGCTACCGAGCAGCTTCCATGCTCGGTCTATCCTTAGAGGGTGACTTCCTACACGTCTTTACTAAGTGATCCCCACCTCGACTCCGGGGCCATAGAGATACCGACCTTGCACCGGTCTTTGCACACTTGATGTGGAGGCTCCTGCAAATGGTTGAATTCAACTCGATATGCGATCGCCAGATGAAAAACCGATCTCCGACCTAACGTATCATGAAAGCAGTACCGCGCAAATAAAGATTTTACCACAAACAAAGGGAAAATATGTACGCAAAGAACACAACAAAAAGATTTCATTCACAAAAGTCAGAAGCCTTTACAGGGGTATTATGGGCTCCCCAGCCTTACAAAAACGCCCGGAGGCTTACAAGCGCAAAAGAAAATAAGGAGGCGGGAGATTCGGGCCTCGGGGCCGGGGAGAACCTCGATGAGCTACGCTTCCACCACGACAACTGGGACGGCGTCTTGAAGGTCGGCGCCCACAGCAGGAGCCTCAACGCTGGGAGCCGGGGCGACCGACTTCCCCCCAACGCTCCCACCAGGGGCCTTTCCTCCGGTAGCGCTTCCGGGGGCATTCCTCTACGCCTCACCCCCGAGGAGGTACTCACCCCGGAGCTCGCCGTCAGGAAACTCCGGCATCAGGGCCTTGACGGCGTCGAGGACATCATGCCAAATGAGGGCAGCGGCTTCAGTGAGGTCGACGTAGTTCTGGTCCGACTTCTTGTAGCTCTCCACTGCCTTCGACGCTTTGAGATCAGGAACCCAAGGAGAATCCTCCAGGAGTTCGGCACTAACTGGCCCGAGGCTAACAGAAAACAATTCAACGCCGCACTCACCTCGGGGGAGAAGGGCAGGCGCATTCCGGCCCAAAAAGCTTTAAGGTACAAGGCAATCTGCTTGCCCCGTACCCGGTCTGCCCTCTCCCCCTCCCCGGCCAGACGAAACGAGTAGCCGGGAGGAATGTGGAAGCGAGCCCATATGGTGGCAAGCTCATCCGCATGCCTCAATGTGGATGACGCATCACGGACGCCCCTGACCTGCGCTTTGGGGATTGTCCCCGCCACACGACCCCGGGAAGCGCGACTAACCCTAACCTCCCGGGAAGATTCTGACCCAGACAAAGAGGAGGAAGCTGTAGAAGACTCCCTAGACTCTACCCTAGACTCTACCCGAACTACCTCGACAAACTCCTCAGAGGAAGACATCTAACCTGAGCAGAGGAAGGGGACGTCCGAGAGAAGAACGCAGGAAATCCGACCTAGAGGGAAGAGCGCCGACCTAACACACGGAGGAAAAAGGAAATTATAGCAAAGTGTGGACCCTCAGGGGAATCCCACCACTATTTATAGCAATCGACAAACACATTCAGCGGCACCGATCGTCTCCCGCCAAAATGACACTTCGCATTCAACGGCCGTCGACGCTCCACCTGTCGCACGCGCATTGGGCGCGTCCCATCGGGTGCGAGAACACCAGCGGCCCATCACGTCAGCTAACCAGCGTCGGACACGTGACCTAGCGCTCTAATGAACGTGCGCCTGAATCGGCGCATCTTTTTAATGCGAGATCTCTTCCTTGATTCGCTGATGTCACCAAGAAAATACAATCAGTTGCCTGGGAATACGCACCGATGATATCTTCAAATAGGGGCTTATCCCGGGTGATCGGTCAGACCACTCTCGACCCGACCCATTAATGGGCCGAGTCGATAGTCGGGGGCTAATGATGATACTCGATACCGGGGTTTCCCCAGATCATGACACGTGGCAAGTAACGTGTCACAAAGCCTACGAGAAAGGATCAAGAACGGTACATTGGAGGCCTACCCCGGGCCTTCAACCCGAGGTTGCTCTCGACCCTCGATGACGCCCAGAACTCTCCTATGCTCGTCCTGCAAACAACCATCGGCTCACCTCCGAGCCCTCCTGCACGATGGGCCTCCTCGGCCCTCCCAGCTCGCCTCCGGGCTATCACGGAACCAAGCCTGCTCGACCTCCCGCTTGCCTCCGAGCCTCCCGCCGAGCATTGCTTCCTCGGTCTCATCGACCGACCCATAGCACATATCACAGGCGTCTCCGCCACGGCTCCGCGAATCTCGCCAGACGCGAGATATCCGCCGCCCACGATCCTGCGTTCCACGCCATCGCGTTCCCCCATTAACGAGCATATCTCGTCATTAATGGGGGATCCCGCCTTTCACGCAGGCATAACGCCAGGGGCGTAATGGCCGGCGTGAATCTCGCGTCCGCCAGCCCATGGCTGCCACTATATAAACCCCTCTCGGACGCTTCAGATAAGGCAATTTTTCCCCGATAAGCCGTTACTCTACCCATTTAGCCCGTTTAACTTGATCGTGAGAGGGTCCTCGGTGGCACAGCCATCCCGGGACTTCCTTGCAGATAGCTCGATTTCAACCACTTCAAGCCCATTGAGATCCACATGCTTCAGGAGCCAACCTTCCAGCTCAATCTCAACCGTTCGTCTCCACAAGCTGCAGATCAATGAAAGGTAACATCTGAAGGAGATCCAGACCCCCATCAATGATCCAATTTTAATCAGACTGCTCGAGAAAGGAAAACCTTGGTATGATTAGATTGTATCTAAGATTTTGATGTCCTTAACAGAGGTCAATTCCCAAATCATAATGCTATAATTAGTCTATGCTTCAACAATGTGTTTGATAAAGCCAAACCTTATCTTCTTATTCTTCTTTGTATGAAAAACAAGTCATTTGTTAGTTAACTGATTAACATGGTGCTTCTTTTGCCCAGTAGAAAACATAGTTTTTATCTTATACCGATCGTCATTCTTCTTCTTAGCCCTTTTTTCGTTTTCGTTTTTTCCTTTTACGAAAAAGCAGGGTATAAGATGCTCGTCTCTTTTCTTATTTAGCCTCAAGTTAATGGGGTATTGAAAGATAGGAGTAACAAGAAACATGAGGCAAAACTCCGGTTTGTGTGTTGAGAGCATGTTGAGGAGTGACAATTTTATGAAGAAGAAATGTATGATAAGCAATAGTTTGAACAAAAGGTATAGCGCTCATGAGATGACTTCGTCAACACCGTTGATTTTGATGATCCATGGTATTTACCTGTAATAGACCAAGCATATGCTCTATATCCAAAAAAAAAAATTGAAAGTTCATAGTATTTTAGTATAATTTATGAAAACTATCAATAGTTAGCTCATTAAACTATCTTAGAAGTTATTGCAGTAAACTCCATTAAAGTGCAACATTTAAGAATATTATAATGGAAAAAGGGATAAATACTCTAAAGTAGTTTAGTAAAAAATAGCGAGAGTAGTTTATTTGTAATTTGGCTTAACAATAACAGTAGAGTTCCAACCTCCTGATTTCTAAAGCTTATGTAATTACTAATTAATTTCTGGTAGTATTGTGGAGTTTTCTTACTCTAACGTCTGAACAAGGAGGTTCAGACGTCTGGCATGCACGGGTATGGAATCAAAAGAGCATAGCGACGTCAAATGTCTGAAGTCAAAGCAACAGACGTCTGGCAAAATCCAGAGCCGCCACAAAACGCAGGCAGACGTCTGACCGAGGAGTGGTAGATGTCTGCCAAGGAGCTAAAGCCAACACAGAGAGACGGCAGACATCTGACGAAATCATCGTAAGGTGTCTGAGCGTGGGTTTTCTGTACGAACCGAATATTAATCATATTCTGTTTAGATCTAACTCGAATAGAATTAGGTCGTGGATATATATAAGATCTCTCATATGATGAAATTTGAAGGTCATTGAGACTATAGTATAGAGAGAGGGTGGCGGCAAAGAGAATAGAGAGATTTGAGAGAAATCTCTTAGGGTTGCTCTTGGTGTAAACTTGATTCAAAAATCTAGTAAAAGTTTGCAGATTCCACTCTGCTGGGGACTAGCCATATGGTGAGTGAATCTCGTTAACAAATCCATTGTCTCTCTGATTTGATTATCTTGTTCTCGCATTTTTGTAGTGTTTTATCTTTCATTGTTATTGCGTGGTTTGCGTGGTTTGGCCGTAGCATAGTTCCGTGTAATGTTATCTTCTCCTGACTATTATTCCCAACAACTAATATCAGAGCTTATGGAACCTAAAGATCTTCGATTCTACGATTTAAGTTTACGGTGGGTGGCGAAACTTGTGTCCGCTTCTCATCTTCGTAGTTCGTATTTTCGAACGTGTTGGTTTAGATCCGAGGAAAAGGTTGAGTTTGCTGCAGCGGTAAACGAAAGATATCGGAGGATAAGATCAAAATCGAAAATTTCAATGGTCATAATTATGGTTGGTGCTGTATGCAGATGGAGAACTACCTATATCAGAAAAATTTGTATCTTCCGTTATTGGACGACAAGCTTGAGAATATGTCCGATGAAACGTGTAATCTACTGGATAGTAAATTCCTAGCAATAATTAGGTTATTGTTGACTCAACAAATGTCTTTTAATATCTCGAAGGAGAAAACAGTTATGAGAATAATGACGACATTAGCAAAATTGTATGAGAAGCCTTCAACGTTGAATAAGATATTTCTGATAAAGAAGTTTTTCAATATGAAGATGGCAGAAAACGGTTCAGTGACAGAGCATCTGAATGAGTTCAACAGTGTGACAAGCCAACCCAAATCAGTCACAATCACGTTTGAAGATGAGATTTAAACCCTGTTGTTTCTATGCTCGTTGTCGGAGAGTTGGGAAAACCTAGTTATGGCGGTCAGCAACTCGATCTCAGAGACTCTCACATTTAATGATGCAGTTGTTGGGGTCAAAAATTACACTCCGGTTGACCAAGTCAAAATCAAAGTCAGCCCCAAGTAAATGGTTTCAAGCCCAGGTCAAGTGGGCCCATGCCCAAGTCGAGTCCCGCGGTTAGCCTCCCCGATACCAATATGAAAATTATATAATAAATAATTTTGATATAATTTTTATGAATAAATATAAGAAAAATGGGCATAAAACCAAATTTTTGTAAAGCCTATGACTCATGTGCAAAATAAATGAGAATATGAGGCAAAAAAATGAGAACATGAGGCATGAGAAGGGCAAAATGCCATTTTGTAAAGTCCAAGGGGTTATGTGTAAATTTGTAAGCCTATATAAAGCAACAAGATAATGAAATGAAAAAGAATAGAATTCATTCCCCCTCAAAATCTCGGGTTCCTGTGCCTCCTCCTTCCTCAAGCTTCTAAACTTTTTCCCTTTTTTCGAATTAAATAAAATGTTTAACTCTTTTTTTTCCAAAAAGAAACGGTTTTTCACCATAAAACGTTTTGAATGGGAACTCAGATCTTCCATCAAATCCCTAAAAGGGGTGATTTTTAGGTCTCCCTCCTTTTTCACCAAGATCTAGCCAATAAAGAGGAAGAAGAAAGAGACGCATCTTCAAAAATCTCACTTTAGGAAGATCTAAGACTCAAGAGAAGATCTAGGGCTCATAGGAGAATAAAGGGGTCCCATTTCATCATCTCCGAAAATCTCTTGGGAGTTTAACTCCAAAAAAAAGAAGAAAAAAGGGGCCTTTCATTTTAGGAGTTTAACTCCAAAAGTCAATTGGGAGTACAAATCCCAACACAGGGGCTAAACCCTTTTTTCCGCGGGCATCTAGCGCCCGCGTGCCGGGCGCGTGAGGCGCCGGCGCCCAGCGCCCGCACGCCCGCTTGCCGGGCGTGTGTTGACGCTGGCGTCCACGCGTCCTTTGGACGCTATTCACCTTTTTCATACACTCCACAACGCTTCCCCATTAGAAAAATTTCTAACAGGGCGCTGCGCCGCACCTCGCAAGGGGGCTACCATCCGGGTAGCGGGACCCCCGTAAACTTTGCGAGGCCCCGATATACCCAAGACCACTCAAAACACAACAAACGCACACTGCACATTGAGTTCGCATGACCAGCTTGACCAGTCAATCGGAGGTTCCTTCGCTCCAAAGGCGAGGGATAATTAACGGCAGCTTAGTCCGCGGCTGCCGGAGATTCGGATCCCCACAATCAATAAACCCCAGCCTACCCTATACAGAGGGAATTTGTAGTACGCCTGAAAAGTGACGTGTATTCCCATCTTAATGGGGTGACGAAAAACACCATACAGCAGGCACGCCCGATGGGACCTTCTCTCTCCTCCCATATTTCGGGTTAAACGTTCATGCGAACTCAATCAACATACATATCGATATTTATATTGAAATAATGATCTTTCATGCAAGATTTCAAGAAATTAAGCCTCAACAATGTCTCCAAGGACCAGCTCAGCTCTCGACACAGCTTCCATCTCCTACACGATGAAGATAGACGTTAGGGCGATCCTCCCGGCCAGTCTCGGGTGACGGTGGGAGGAGCCGCCACTACCATTTGGCTCAATTCTGTTCGTGCCAGCTAATGCCATCCCAGCTTCTCAAGCTCCAGTAACAGACAGACCGGCCTCAAAAGATAAGAGGCCAAATGTGATGATCTCGAGGGCATCACTACCCAAACTCAAGTCAGTGTTTGAACTACTTTCCTTGGCCCCAGCTGGGGGCAAGGGCATCAACACCAATAAATCAATAAGACATCTCAGGCAAGCTCCAGCGGTGCCCCTGACAACTGCTCAATCGGGTATCTTCTCTAAGCTCCCCGTCAATCGACTCACAATGGATTCCTGGATGACGGATGCCCTTCGAGACCTCAAAATCGAGAAGCTAAGATAGAAAAGGCTCAGACACAGAGCCAACAAAAGGGCTAGGGCTCCTGCTGGGCTGAGCTTCATGAGGTTCCAAGAACAGGCTTACCCCACAACAACAGCTGAATCGGCTGTAAAGCTCGTCAACTCTTTTGAACCACTGAAATTGGTCCAGAAGAATGCCATGACCTCAAGAGTCAAGAAAGTTGTGATCCGAACAGCGCCACCCAAGGACCCAGTCAGACCAACCGTCTTTAGTCGCATGTCCTTTCTAGAAGAGGAAGGTCCACGACGATGATCCGAAAAATCAGCCGCCAAAGATAAAAAGATTGTTGGATATGTGGTCCACACTGTTTACATGGTGGACATGCACAGCAAAAGCAAGGACGGGGCCATCACATCTCAAATCCAATCTGGTATGAATATGGCTGCCACTTCCCAAGACCAGCATCCTCTGGAAGGTATTGAAAACCCTTAAAGTAAGGCCGATAAGCAGAGAGATCCCTCGGTTCATGAAGAGTCGGGCTCGAAAAGCGAAGAGGAGCCAATCTTCCATCCTAAGAACGCAGAACAACAACTTCTCTAAGAGCTCCAGAAGTAGCTCAGAAACAAAGACAAGGAGATAACCAAGCTTTACTCAAAGATTGACGACTTGACAAACGTCGTCTTACAGCTCACGGCCCAAGTCGCCTCTCAGCCGCCTAATCAAGCGTAGGGCTCTGCTCATAAGCCGTGGAACGGTGTCTCGAGAAAGCCGACGTCTATTCCTTCAAATCCAAATGTGGGCGAGCCGCATGAAAGTCGGCCGCAGCCTATCTCGGGAAATATCTTGACTACCGATGACAGCAACCCGCTAATGCAAGATCAAATCATGGATTTGGTCGCCAATAAAGTCAAAACATTGGTAGCCGAAGCCGGAGAGAAAAAAGATGTCAGCAGTAGCGGGAAACCATATACTCCTCGGTACGATCTTGTGGAGTTTCCCACTGGCTATGTCATCCCCAAATTTGAAAGGTTCGATAGGACGGGAAATGCGAACAGGCACATTGCCCAATTTAAAGCATCATGCGCGAATACTGGGGGCAATGATGCACTCCTTCTCCGTCAGTTTGTCAATAGCTTGACCGATATTGCTTTTGACCGGTATGCAAGCATACTGAATGGCTCCGTTACTACTTTCATCCAAATGGAATCTCTGTTCCGATAAAGGTTTATGAGTGTCAGAGATAAGATCACCATTGCCGACCTCATAAGTACCAAGCCAAAGAACAACGAAAGCAGCACGGATTTTATAACCCGATGGCGTAATCTCTCCGTTAAATGTGAATTGCCGATAGAGCAGGACCAATCTGTCAGCCTCCTCGTCGGAAATCTTAACAATTGGATGGCCCCATTTCTATGCACCGCGGGTCTCAAAACATTCCAAGAGCTGACCAGAAAAATTCAGATGTTGAAGTGCTCAAAGCAGAAGTCCTCCTCTGATTTCCAAAATAACAATAGGTGGAGAAACCGAAAAGACGATAATCATAAAGGCAGAAATTTCGACGATGCTGAATCTTTTAACACTTCGGCTAATCAAAATAAGTGAGGGATGAGCGGGCCTAATGCCAACCGGTCTCGGAAGCCAGTGTTCAGAGAGGGAGGAAAATCTTTACTGAAAGAGAAGCTGGATAAGATCTATTCCTTCAGAAGGGACAAAGTCCGTAAAATATTTAAGGATGCCCTAAGAAACGGTCTACAATTGCCAGAATTAAAAGACCTCAAGACTAAAATAGGACCAATGACCCCAAATATTGCCCCTATCACAGAATGATAGGTCATGCTATTGAAGACTGTTTTGTCTTTAAAGATTGGGTCGAAAAGCAATACAAGGCAGGAGAGATAGAACTGTCTAAAAACGTGTTAGCAAACAGTCAAGCTGCGATCGCCAATTTCATACAAATGGAAACCGAAGTCCTTCGGGAACCTGATTCTCTCAGACATCTGCATTTCCCTAAAAAGAGCGGACCAAGGCAATAAGCTAAGAGACAAACGAGCAATATTGCCATTGAAGAAGTTGTGGTTGGGTACACAACCCATACGATCTACATGATGGATCCCAAAGGAACAAGTCCTCCTATGCCTTATATCCATGACGATGACGTGGTTGTTGCCATCCAACACCGGCTCGGTTTAGATGACGGAAAGCCCGCTTATGCAATTAAGCCAAAGGAGCCCATGGTTCCTGCAGAATCGAGCCCAGGCTCCAACAAATGACCACTACGTCATTAAACTGGAAACAGTCGACCACCATGTCGTTAAACTGGGAACAATTGACCTCTAAGTCATTAAACTGGGGATGTAAAAATGTGTAAATAAATAAAAAAAAAGGGCCGAAATGATGGGATAACTCGCAATAAAAATCAGCGGGTAAAATAAAAAAGAAAATAAACAGCCGAAATGATGGGACAACCGCAAATGAATAGCCGAAATGATAGGGCAATCGCAACTTTCGCGATAAGAAAACCTGAAATAATAGAGCAAAAAAACCTCCAAAGGCGAATGATGAGTCGCTCCTGGTACCATATTCCATTGCAGCGATGCAAACGCCGACCAAAATTCATATCCCCGAATAGCGAATGATGAGTCGCTCCTGATACCATATTCCAGTGCAGCGATGCAAACGCCAACCAAAATTTCAAATCTCTGAATGTCCCAATGGCAAATGATGAGTCGCTCCTGGTACCATATTCCAGTGCAGCGATGCAGACGCCAACAAAGTCCCAAAATTCTCCCAGCCGTACAGTTGGTCCTCGAACTGACTACCGTATACAATCCACGGGCTCAAATAATTCTCATCACATTCATGCCCCACCATAATCACCAGTCACGTGGCCGGTCTCCGCCCTTGGAATTATACTCCATTTGGGAAGACCCACTCATGTGTCCTCACGATACATGAGAAGAACAAAATTACGAGATCCTCTCGACTCGTAAGAAAACACCTTCGTGTAATCCTTACGACTTACAAAGGAAAAACACACTTGGGAGTCTCTACGACTTCTAAGGAGAAAGTACACCTACGAGATCCTTTTGACTCGTAGGGAGAAAATGCTTTTATGGGACCCTTACGGCTCATAAAATTGAAAAGTCTTAGATGATAGGGACCTAAACCTGTATCCTAAGCCATCACTCTCCAACAGGCAAAGGCGAATGATGAATTGCTCATGGCACATGTGCTTCAGTGTTAGCAACGCTGATACCGACCCCAAGCCCAAAATTCCAAACTTTCGACCCAATAGACCCCTGAGTCTTTAAACTGGGAACAGATGAGCTCTAAGTCGTTAAACTGGGAACAGATGACCCCTGGGTCGTTAAACTGGGAACGAGGGAAATCCCCTCACGGCAGATGATGATTCGCTCTTGGTACCATATTCCAGTGTAGCAGTGCTCATGCCAAACTAAAATCCCTAAATCCTCTCATAGCAAATGATGATTCGCTCCTGGTACCATATTCCAGTGTAACGATACTGATGTCAACCCAAATCATATCAAGTCAACAAGACAACCAACAACCTCCCTGGCGGAATCAAGCTCCGCCTCGGAAACAAGTCGAATCTCGACACCGCAGAAAATGGAGCAAGTAAACTTCAACCACTGACACCGCTGAAAGAGGAGTAATTCAAATCCAATCCCTGACACCGCAAGAAGCGGAGCAAGTCAAAACAAGCACCAACCGTCCAAGTCGCAAAAAGGGCAGCACCGACCGTCCAAGTCGCAAAAAGGGCAGCAATGACCTTCCTGTCGGAATTATGCTCCGACTCGGAATCAAGTCAACCAATGACCTCCCTATCAGAATTATGCTCTATCTCGGAATCAAGTCAACCAATGATCTCCCCGTCGAAATTATGCTCCGTCTCAGAATCAAGTCAACCAATGATCTCCTTGTCGGAATTATGCTCCATCTCAGAATCAATTCAACCAATGACCTCCCCGTTGGAATTATGCTCCGTCTCAAAACCATGTCAACCAATGACCTCCCCATCTGAATTATGCCCCATCTCAAAATCAAGTCAACCAATGACCTCCCCATCGGAATTATGCTCTACTCGGAATCAAGTCAACCAACAATCTCTGCGGTGGAATCATGCTTCGTCTCAGAGTGTACCCCGTGTTGAAATAATGCTTCGCCTTGGAGTACCTGCTTTTCCCATCGGAATTATGCTTCGCCTGGGAATTGACCTCTGCGTCGGAATCATGTTTCGTCTCAGAGTGTACCTCGTGTTGAAATCATGCTTCGCCTCGGAGTATCTGCCTTCCCTGTCGGAATTATGCTTTGACTTGGAATCAACTTCTGCATCGGAGCTATACTTCGTTCAGAATGTCTGCCCTGTGCTGGAACTAAGCTTCGTATCAGGATATACCCGTCCCGTGTCGAAATTATGCTCCGATCCCCGGAATTATGCTCTGCTCTTTGGAATTATGCTCAAGTCCACGAAATTATGCTCCGCTCTTCGAAACTAGCTCCGATCCCTGGAATCATGCTCCGCTCTTCGAAATTATGCTCCGATCCTTGGAATCATGCTCCGCTCTTCGGAATTATGCTCCGATCGCCGAAATTATGCTCCGATCCCCAGAAATATGCTCCCGGAATGATGCTCCACCCCCAGAATGATGTTCCATCTCGAAGTCCAACACCAAGATCCATCAATTTCATACACACAACTCATATATGCGGTGTGCATTTATTGATGGGGGAACTTTGTTGGGCCCAAAAATTATACCCCGGTTGACCAAGTCAAAGTCAACTCCAAGTAAACGGGCCTAAACCCAGGTTAAGTGGGCTCATGCCCAAGACGAGCCCCGCGGCCAGCCTCCCCATGCCAATATGAAAATTATATAATAAATAATTTTGATGTAATTTTTATGAATAAATGTAAGAAAAATGGTCATAAAGCCAAATTTTTGCAAAGCCCGTGGCTCATGTGCAAAAGAAATGAGCACATGAGGCAAGAGATGGGCAAAATACCATTTTGTAAAGCCCAAAGGGCTATATGTAAATTTGTAAGCCTATATAAGGTAACACGATAATGAAATGAAAGAGAATAGAATTCATTCCCCTCAAAATCTAGGGTTTTTGTGCCTTCTTCTCCTTCCTCAAGGTTCTAAACCTTCTTCTCTTTTCTTGAATTAAATCAAGAGTTTAACTCTTCTTTTTCCGAAAAGAAACAGTTTTTCACCATAAAACCCTTAAATGGGAACTCGGATCTTCCATCAAATCCCCAAAAGGGGTGATTTTTAGGTTTCCACCCTTTTTCTCCAAGATCCAACCAACAGAGAGAATGAAGAAAGAGACCCATCTCCAAAATCCCCACTTTAGAAAAATCCAAAGCTCAAGAGAAGATCTAGGGATCAAGGGAGAAGAAATAGGCCCCCTTTCATCATCTCCGAAAATCTCTTGGGAGTTTAACTCCGAAAAAAAAGAAGAAAAAGGGGCCTTTCTTTTTAGGAGTTTAACTCCAAAAGTCAATTGGGGGTGCAACTCCCAGTACAGGGGCTAAGCCATTTTTCCGTGGGCGTCCAGCGCCCACGTGCGGCGCCGGCGCCCGATGCCCACGTGCCGGGTGCGTGAGGCACTGGCGCCCAGCGTCCACTTGCCGGACACGTGTGGCACAGGCGCCCAGTGCCCAGGCGCAAGCGCCCAACGCCAGCATGCTGGGCGTGTGTGGTGCTGGCTCCCAGTGCCCAGGCACCAGCATGCTCGGCGCGTGTGGTGCTGGCACCTAACGCCCAGGCACCCGCGGCCAATGCCCGCATGTTGGGTGCATGAAGCGCTGGCGCCCACGCGTCTTTTGGATGCTATTCACCTTTTTTTATAGACACTCCACAACACTTCCCCCATTAGAAAAAATTTCTAATGGGGCGCTGCCCCCGCACCCCGCAAAGGGGTTGCTATCCAGATAGCGGAACCCCCGTAAACTCTGCGAAGCCCCCGATATACCTAAGACCCCTCAAAACACAACACACGCACACTGCACATTGAGTTCGCATGACCAGTTTGACCCGTCAATCGGAGGTTCCTTCGTTCCAAAGGCGGGGGGGTAATTAACTGCAGCTTAGTTCACGGCTGCCGGAGATTCGGATCTCCACAATCAATAATCCCCATCCTACCCTAGGCAGATGGAATTTGTAGTACGCCTGACAAGTGACTCATATTCCCATCTCAATGGGGTGACGAAAAACACCCTACAGCAGTGAGCAGCATATTAAGTGATGATATGTGAAGAAAAACTGTGACTGGGAGTTCAGAAACTTCTGCACTCTCAGTTGAGAATCGTGGACGGACAATTGAAAGGGGAAAAGGGAAGAAGTGGAATTCAAAGGGCCAAGAAAAGTCAAAAGGAAAGATCCAAGACAACTGTTGGAACTGCGAAAGGAATGGTCACTTGAAAGCGGGCTACAGACTCTTGAAGAAAGAGAAAGGCTCAGATGAAAAGTAAGCTGAAAAGGAAGCCAATGTGGTGTCTACATATGAACAATGGGAGCATGGACTTTACCTTTGGACGAATGAGATCATAAAGAAAGATACATGGTTTCTAGATTTGGAAGCATTCTTTCACTGCACTTCAGGTGAGCATCACTTTAGCGACTATGTTTAAGGGGATTTTGGGCATGTAACGGTGCGAAACATTCAACCGTGCAAAATCGTTGGAAAATGGACGATTATATTGCAACCGTCAGGAGAAGGTAAGATAAAAATGAAGAATGCTGGACACATACCGGATCTGAAGAAGGGTCTGGTTTCTAAAAGTCAACTAGACAGCGAAGGGTGCATTACGGTGTTTGGGAATTCTCAGTGGAAGATTTCCAAAGGATCGTTAGTGGTCACAAGGAGCAAATTGAGCGGTTCATTATATACCTTCAGTGAGAATAGTGGAGGTTCGATTGCATTGTCTATAGGTTCGGATATAAATTCTGAGACTTCGCTGTGGCACAAGAGATTGGGGTACCTTAGCAAGAAGAATATGAAGATTCTTCATAGTAGGAGGCTTTTATCCAGGCTAAAAAAGACAGAGTTGGGGCTCTATGAAAGTTGAGTTTGTGGAAAGCAAAGCGCACTCAGGTCTCTATTGGTGGTGTATCAAATTAGGTCAAGAAGTTAGAGTTGGTGCATACGGATATATGGGGACCAGCCTCGATAGAGTCTTATAGAGGAAATTGGTACTTCGTTACTTTCATTGATGATGAAAGCGGGAAGTTCTGGGTCTATGAAGAAGAAGTTTGATGTGCTTGGTCTCTTTTAACACTTGATTGCACAGGTGGAGAATTAGACGGGGAAGAAGGTTAAGTGCCTAAAGTCCGATAATGGTAGGGAATATTGCACACAAAAGTTCGAGGGGTTTTGCTCGTAAAAGGGTATACTTTGGTTAAAGACGGTATCAAAGACACCACAACATAATGGCATCGCTGAAAAGATAAACATGACGATCCTAGAGTGGGTGAGAAGTGTTGAAGTCAAAAATTACACCCATGTTGACCAAGTCAGAGTTAAAAACAACCCCAAGCCAGGTGGCTCCAAGCCCAGATCAAGGGGCCCATGCTTAAGTCAAGCCCCGTGGCCGACCATCCCTATACCAAAATGAAAATTATGTAATAAATAATTTTTATATAATTTTTATGAATAAATGTAAGAAAAATGGGAATAAAGCCAAAATTTTGTAAAGCTCATGGCTCATATGCAAAAGAAATAAGCACATGAGGAATAGGATGGGCAAAATTCCATTTTGTAAAGCCCAAGGGGCTAAGTGTAAACTTGTAAGCATATATAAGGCAACATGATAATGAAATGAAGACAATAATTGATTCCCCTCAAAAACCTAAGGTTGGTCCTCCTTCTCCTTTCTAAACATTCTAAACCTCCTTTCTCTTTTCTGAATTAAACCAAAAGTTTAACTCTTCCTTTTCTAAAAAGAAATAGTTTTTCAGTATAAAACCCATAAAGGAGAGCTCAGATATCCCATCAAATCTCTAAAAGAGGAGATTTTTAAGTCTCACCCCCTTTTCTTCAAAATCCAGCCAACAGAGAGGAGGAGGAAGGAGACCCGTCTCTAAAAATCCCACTTAGGGGAAGATACGAGGCTTAGGAGAGGATCTAGGTCTCAGGGGAGAAGAAAGGAGTCCCCTTTGATCATCTTCAAAGATTTATGGGAGTTCAACTCCATTTGTCAAAATCTTTGGGAGTTTAACTCCATAAATAAAATTCTTTTAGGAGTTTAACTCCATTCAAAATCTTTTGGAGTTTAATGAAGGGTTGCGGCAGCGCCCCGGCCATCGAAACGCGGCCAAAATGCGAAACAAAAATTTATTAAACCGGCGCTACCGTTACCCGATTTACGGATCGACCTTAAACCCTAAACTAGAAAACTAACTAAGAGTTAGAATCGTTATACCTAGTTGATCTGTGTCCTTCGGTCTTCATTCCAAGCTCCTAGTGATCCTTTGACGATGTTTGGTTGCCGGTCTTTCTCTATCTCCGATGATCCACCTGAGAGAAACGGCGCAAGCTCCAGCCTCATCGAGCGAGACAACCGACGCTCCAAAGTTGCTAGCGATGGAAAGTTGAGGTGTATGGAAGTGTCACTACATTTTTTTCTCTATCCAAAGTGCTCATGGAGCAACCATAGAAGATGAAGAATGAGGTGATGAAAACTTGGCATGAGGCAACTAAGAATGGCTAAGTCTTTTGTGCTTTTTCTTTGCTTTTTGAGTGAATGAGAGAGTGGGAGTAATGAAGCAAATGTAATCCCAAAACCAAATGAAAATCAATCCCCCACCAAAGAGTGGTCGGCCCCCCTTCTTCTCTCTCATTCCCACTCAAAAAGAAATCTTATCCAATTGCAATAAACAAATCCAAACCATACTATACACCATGCTTTGACTCATGCCCATACCATGAACTATGTTCATGCCACCTCACATATTCCATCTCATTTATAAAAACAAATGAATTTCTATAAATGGAAAATCATATAAATGAGGTGGCATCTTCTAAAAGCTATTCCGCATAAAATACGGAATACTTCCCGGTACATGTATCGAAATACATATACGCGTATTCGTACCAAAATACGAATAGCCGAGAGAGAACGAATAGTGAACAATAATACTAGAATACATATATATAAATACATATGTAAATTATTAAATCAAAACCTGATTTAATAAACTGGCTTAATCCTAAGCCACTAGTATTATCAACCGTCCGATTAAAATCTGCGCAGCAAGTTCATATATTTAATCGGACACTCGTATGTACCAACATACGACATGTACACCATATCGCCAGAACCGTGAAAACCCTCTGTGTAGGACTCTAAAGACTCGTCAATACGTTGGCAGTGGGTTTAACCACAAGCACGTCAGCGGCACTAGCTATACGTAACGGCTACCCAGGTATTGAGCGAAAGGGAGGCCGACGAGCAAACTCATGCAGAACCCCTACTGAGCCTGACAGTGACAATATCCGTACAGTCTGGTCTGTTCGTCTAAGAGTATCGCATATCGAGTCTAAGGGGGTGGATAAAGTCAGACCCCTAACAACGCGATATTTAGTGTCAGTATGAAACCCCATCACCACCTGAGAAACTATCGATCCTGGATCGATAATTCTCGTCCACCGTAGCCACGGATTTTTTGTGATGGCCATCCGTACACAATGCGACATCAACCCCCAATACCCGAAGAGATAAATCCCCGACGATCCGATCACTGCCTCCATGTGGCTCAGGACTGTACCCAAATAAAACCTGTTTGCACGACTCCTTTGAGCCGTGGTAGGATAGTAATCAAAGCACAGCGGGAACTCACACGAGACAAATGATGATCTCAGGTCGATAGACTAACCTGTACACATGTCACCTGGGAACTGCTATCTGACAATAGGTATAATACCAACTAGCAGGTTCCCGGCGAGTCCGTCCAGTGTACTCATATCCCAATGAGCATATGTATACTATCTTAGGTGAACAAACTAACACCAATGGCTTGTGAGACTTGGCCACCGCCCCTCGTCGGGGTCTCGATCAGTATACACTAGTCTACACTGGAGTATCGATGCCCGGTCTCGATACTCCTATAACTAGGGACATTTAAGGATATGCTTATAGACCCCAGCTCCCACATATATGATCGCCATCATAATACTGGCAGTCAAGCAAGAATCCTATGGGCTCTATCAACATGATGATAAAGACAAACCAGATAGCATACTATCATCTTGAATAAGATTGTTTTATCGGTATAGGTCATGCCTCAATCATCATAATCACAAATCCGTGACTATGATAATTGCCTTGAGGGCACTATAGCCAACAATCTCCCACTTGCACTTAAGGCCAATTATTGCGATGTCGCATACTCACAGCCCGTGTGATACCGAACACCCAACTTCTCTACTAATCAGTTTCGCAAAGCCTGTTTACGAAAATGATTGCGTTCAAGAAATAGCCTCAGTGAGTGGATCCGCTCCAATGTTTCTTTCTGTATCTCTCTTAATCTCAACTTCGCGGAGAAAACTATCTCCCGAAATGAGCAATACTTGTCTTAGAATTTGCCTGGATATCTGATGGGACCCAGTTCACAAATGAACTCCAAATCCAGCAAACTACTTAAACCGTATCGTCCACTGAATTTAATCAGTATCCTGCGCCTTACCTTTCCTCAGTATCCGCTTCGACCACCTGTCCAACATACTGTCTCTCAAAAGAGGGAAAAACTAAAACTCTGACAGTCAGTCTGTCATCCAGGTCACCTTGAAAGCCTGAAATGATAACCGTCTCTCGAAGGAGGCTGCCGTAATCATTTCCCAAGAACATTCACTTATGTTCAATAACTGCTTCCCAATGTTTCTCCAGGATTGGATTAATATATCTGCTTATTGCATTTAGTGCAAAAGCAATATCTGGTGTGGTACTTGGCATTTCATGATTAACTCAATTGCCTAAGCAAATGATATGTTAATCATGTAGATCCCTCTCCCCTTTAGTCTGTAAGACACCTTTAAAGAGGTTGACTCCATCACCTGCAGGTTCACCACCATGCCAGGAGTCGTCCATTCTAAAATATCTTTAGAATAATGTCAAAGTACCCAAATTGGGATACTTCCCAAATCTAGATCTAAAAATATTGATTTAGTAACCAGGAAACTTGATATTATTTCTATATCCTATGTGGAGAAACAACTGTGTGACAACCAAAGTATAACCGATCGTAGTATAGGAATATCCCTTCCTATCAAGTGCATGTCATCCCATTACCTGGACATCACTCCCTACTACCTTCTTACCAGATCCATCTCCCATTCTGATGAAGTCAAGACCTATGACTGTCACATCAAAAATAGATGATCTATTTCCGCTATACCTGCTTTAGTCTATAAATAGACATAAGCAACTTGTCTATTATACTTCCGCTGCTCCCACGGACTACAACAACCCTCTGGCAGAATCATATATATACGTACATTTCTAAAACTAGTTTACAATGACGCTATACTCATCCTCCTGCCCGGTCTTATAGTCTAGAACAGCAGCAATGACAAGTCTGGGTAAACAAGAATCTCCCTGTCATCGTCTCTGAGAAGACCAAAGTACCTCTCGGGTGCCTGAGGTTACCTACCAAAATCTGCGGAGTGGCTAATGGAACGTCGAAACTAATTGAATCGTTAGGTTTTATTAAATCATCAGTGATCGTTTGTGGTTCTGGAATCACTTCCAGTTCTACCATACTCCCACTATTGCTTTTCTAAAAAAATCCATTTTACTAAAACTGTGGCGAGTCAAGAACAATATAAATATTGATCTTCCTGATGGTAGAAAGTTATCCCTCGTCAAAGCCCGGGATAACCCACGAACAACCATTACTAAAGCATGCCTTGAGTTTATCCGGATTCTGGTTTTAAGCATCAGCCGGACAACTCCATATACCTTAACATCGTTAAGATATAAATTGATTCTATATATATCTAATATAGAAACAAAAGCACTAATTTAATGGGAACCAGATTCAAATCATACAGCTGTCTCCAGTGCATATCAACCAAATGGAAGAAGGCCATTCAGCATTACTCATCTAGGAGTGCATCCTTATATGAGTAGCCCAAAAGAGAAGCAAGTTCTCAAAACCATTAGTATCAATGGAATACCAAACATAAGTATCTACATCTTCGACTTCCTCGAAGAATCCTGATACTTCCAACAAATGGTTCTCTACTTTATTCCTATACCTATAACTTCTCAAAATCTGAACCATGCACTTCAACGAAATACATGTCTAGAATCAGAGAAGTTATGAGTAAACAGAATACAGTATGAGTACCAACCCCATTGTCCTAATGGACACTAGACAACATACAATACTTTGTATAAGTCCCTTGAGTTCAATAACTCAAACCATGTGCGTCATAGGTTGAAAAACTGTACTATGGTTAAGAAGAATTACACCGCTGTTTAATGCACCTTACCTAATCACCAGCTGATATAGATAAATGTCATAGACATAATATCAAAAAGTTATATCTCACTTTATAAAATAAATGTACAGATATATCAGTTTAAAATTGGTGCATAACAACGGATATTCAAAACCAAATATTTGCCATCCGGCAAAATCCAGATGATTTCCTCAAATATCACCAATTACAACGAATTCCGATATAATGAGGATCTAATCACCCAATTCCCAATATCTTACTCCCTCTCACCATCCGTAATAACATGCAGATGTGAGAAAATGATCTGGTAAATACATACCCTGGAGTTAGATTCCAATTGGGAAAACAGTTTTCAATTAACATCGCACAATGAAACTAAAACATGAAAATATTTCAAAAGGGGTTAACTGGTATTCCTACTAACGCCTCTTCCACTATCCTAATTCACGACAGTAACCATATACTTGCCTGCCCTCTCTGAAATCCCTTTATTATGTCTTTATTTATTACCTTCTGTATACCTCTTTTACGCTAATTGGTTTTCTTCATTCCCTACCTTTTGGCACCAGCCTAAGGTTTGGAAGAAGACTATCCAATAAGCGTAATAGGTGTACTCTCCTAATCCTAGGAGCCCTCGCAACCTGATAGAAGGTAAAGAGAAAAGACATCTGAATAATCCTATCCAATTTCTTTTGAACCGGAAACCATCCCCGAATCTGGAACGAATTCCTTCGAGTTCGTATGTAACTATACGATGGCATATCCAATGAATGTGGATATCCGTAATGATACGGAGTGTTCTAGAGAAAAGCAAAGTAGATGTAGGAGTGGCAGGGGTGCACACGGTATTTGTCGTGAATGATGGTGATCGGAATTTCCTTTGCCATTATTCTAATCCCTTTATATGTCTTTACTTATTACCTTCTGTACACCACAGTTAAGCTTGTTGGTTTTCTTCCTTCCCTACCGTTCGACACCTGCCTATGGTCTGGAGGAAGACTATCCAATAAGCTCAATAGATGTACCCTCTCCTAATCCTAGGAGCCCTCACAACCTGAGAGAAGGTAAATAGAAAAGACAACCGAATAATCATATTCTATCTCTCCAGAACCAGAATCCATCCTCGAAAAAGTTCCTTCGAGTTCGTATATAACTATACAATGGATTTATCCAATGGAAGTGGATGTTTGTAGTGATACGAGGTATTCTGGAGAAATGTAAAGGTGATATAGAAGTGGCAATGATGTATGCGACACTGTGACATTCCAAAAGCCAAAGTGTTTCAATGAAGGTTCGGTTAACTTGGTTCATGAGTTTTAGTTTAGGGTCGGGTCATAGTCGCAGCCAGAGAGAGAGAGAAAAGGAACACTCAGCGTGCACTCTAACCTAGATCAGAATGGTCAATCACTTTATCTAATCTTGGATGGCTCCCACTGTTTCCTCGAATTCTCCTCCAAACCCAAAAGGAGAATTAGTCGGAATCACCCGAGGAGTAATCCTACTCATCAGTGGGAATCGGGACCCGACTATCATCACATGATAACTTGATGAAAGCCAATCAAGTCACCACACTCCAGAAGGTATGCGCAAGCCTGGCAAGTTTCCTGTATGTTTTAAACTCCCGATGTATGTTTTTTACCCCTAGGACCCAAGTGACCTTGACTGAGCCAACATATCAAAGGATCCTAGTCAAGTTCAACCCATCACTATCTTGATTGCATTAGACCCACCCGCACGAGTCCTTGACTGAGCCAAAATGATCGTACGACTGTCCTAACCAATCGCATATCCATGCAATAGAAAAGCACTACATAGCTACCGAACACTACGCCTCGGCTAAGCACGACATACGTAGCACGAATACTAAGCAATACTAATCTGAAATGACGGAGGGCTACGGCTGGGTTTTGGCGAAAAACCTTTAACGTAATGAACTTGATATCGATGAAGGAATCCAAGTGGTTTTATAAATATATAGTGGCGAAAACTTTTGCTAAAGAGGTCATTCCCGGTGAAGGGATCTCGGCTCTTTCCCCGTAGAATGAGGTGCTGGATATTCCAAACTGAATACCACGATGCAAAGTAAAAGAATCGACTATAGTGAAGTTATTACGTTGACACAAACTTTTACTCAAAGGGTCACTCCCGATGAAGGGATCTAGGCCCTTGCCTCATCGAATGAGGTGCTGGATATTCATAACCGAATACCACTGTGCAAAGCAAAAGTGTATGTCTGTAATGTCATTTTTAAAAAACTTGGTTCCAACAACATCATATATAGGTTTGTTTTATCCTTGCATTGATAAGAATCAATGCATTCCCATCAATTAATCACACTAAAAAAGAACGAAAATAAAATGTACGTATATGCCATCCGCATTCGCCACTGGGTCCCGTCATCACCCGTTAGGTTACTTAACTAACAACAGAGCAGGGACTGGGCTATCGCGGGTGCAAAACATATACAACATCTACTAGTATATATAAATATATATAACAATCATCTTAGGCGTGATATAAAGCAACATCACAGAAACATCACAGAAGCAATACAGAATGGTGGATAATCTGGAGCCTCGGGTTTCACTTGAGCTGCAAGTGAGACCCGGCGTTCCCTGTCGTGTGGATAGCCTGTGCAATGAAACTTAGACCCCTATGAGCACGGCAGGTTACCCGCCAAAACCAGAAGTGAGGCAGCCCCCTTCAGCAACATGAATGGACCACCCAGCACTTTATGAAATCCGGTAACTTGGGCACCCCTCCTAAGTCAACCTATACCCCCAACGAGTGCGGCGAACAGCCCACCAATTCTAGAGTAAGGTCCCCTCCGTCCCAACGCCATGAGATGCAGACCCGTTGCCCTCTAGAATTCGGCTATTCGTGCACCCCACCGCGGGGTAATCCTAGTACAGAAAAGAAAATAATATACAAGGGTGATATCGACCTCATCCCGGTCGTGCCCCAAAAGAATAATATACAAACTGGCAGCGACGACAGTCCACACGTCAGACGCTCGCCCCGCAATATCAAATATACAAATGAAAATATTTTTGAAGCCCGTCACCACTAAATGGCGGATCCGCCGCCAATAGGGGGTAAATGCGGCGGTTCTGCGGCGCTTTAGAGGAATCAGAAGCCCAAATTTTTTTTGTACCCTTAAAATCGTCTGCACGGATTTTTAAGCCACTGGAAAATATTTTTTGAACATTTTTGAAAATCGGCAGAGAACAGAAAAATGAAATCGTGATTTTGGAAATTTCCGTCGATCGATCTTTCAAGCACGTTTAAACAAGCTAGTAGGATTAAAAGGGTGGCTCTGATACCTGAAGGGTTGCGGCAGCGTCCCGGCCATCGAAACGCGGCCAAAATGCGGAACAAAACTTTATTAAACCAGCGCTACCGTTACCCGATTTACGGATCGACCTTAAATCCTAAACTAGCAAACTAACTAAGAGTTAAAATCGTTATACCGAGTTGATCCGTGTCCTTCGGTCTTCATTCCAAGCTCCTAGTGATCCTTTGACGATATTTGGTTGCCGATCTTCCTCCATCTCCGATGATCCACCTGAGAGAAATGGCGCAAGCTCCAGCCTCGTCGAGCGAGACAACCGACGCTCCAAAGTTGCTAGCGATGGAGAGTCGAGGTGTATGGAAGTGTCACTACATTTTTCTCTCTACCCAAAGTGCTCATGGAGAAACCATAGAAGATGAAGAAGGAGGTGATGAAGACTTGGCATGAGGCAACTAAGAATGGCTAAGTCTTTTGTGCTTTTTCTTTTCTTTTTGAGTGAATGAGAGAGTGGGAATAATGAAGCAAATGTAATCCCAAAACCAAATGAAAATCAATCCCCCACCAAAGAGTGGCCGGCCCCCTTCTTCTTTCTCATTCCCACTCAAAAAGAAATCTTATCCAATTGCAATAAACAAATCCAAACCATACTATACGCCATGCTTTGACTCATGCCCATACCATGAACTATGTTCATGCCACCTCACATATTCCACCTCATTTATAAAAACAAATGAATTTCCATAAATGGAAAATCATATAAATGAGGTGGCATCTTCTAGAAGCTATTCCGTATAAAATACGGAATACTTCCCGGTACATGTATCGAAATATATATACATGTATTCGTACCAAAATAAAAATAGCCGAGAGAGAAAACGAATAGTGAACAATAATACTAGAATACATATATATAAATACATATGTAAATTATTAAATCACAACCTGATTTAATAAACTGGCTTAATCCTAAGCCGCTAGTATTATCAACCTTCCGATTAAAGTCTGCGCAGCAAGTGCACATATTTAATCGGACACCCATATGTACCAACATACGACATGTACACCATATCGCCTGAACCGTGAAAACCCTCTGTGTGGGACTCTAAAGACTCGTCAATACGCTGGCAGTGAGTTTAACCACAAGCACGTCAGTGGCACTAGCTGTACGTAATGGCTACCCAGGTATTAGGTGAAAGGGAGGCCGACGAGCAAACTCATGCAGAACCCCTACTGAGCCTGACAGTGACAATATTCGTATAGTCCGGTCTGTTCGTCTAAGAGTATCGCATATCGAATCTAAGGGTGTGGATAAAGTCAAACCCCTAACAAAGCGATATTTAGTATCGGTATGAAACCCCATCACCACCTGAGAAACTATCGATCCTAGATCAATAATTCTCGTCCACCGTGGCCACGGATTTTTGGTGATGGCCATCCGTACACAATGCGACATCAACCCCCAATACCGGGAGAGACAAATTCCTGACGATCCGATCACTGCCTCCATGTGGCTCGGGACTGTACCCAACTAAAACTTGTTTGCACGACTCCTTTGAGCCGTGGTAGGATAGTAATTAAAGCACAGTGGGAACTCACACGAGACAAATGACGATCTCAGGTCCACAGACTAACCTGTACACATGTCACTTAGGGACTGCTATCTGACAATAGGTATAATACCAACTAGCAGGTTCCCGGCGAGTCCGTTTAGGGTACTCATATCCCAATGAGCACATGTATACTATCTTAGGTGAACAAACTAACACCAATGGCTTGTGAGACCTGGCCACCGCCCGTCGTCGGGGTCTCGATCAGTATACACTAGTCTACACTGGAGTAGCGATGCCCGGTCTCGATACTCCTACGACTAGGGACATTTAAGGATATGCTTATAGACCCCAGCTCCCACATATATGATCGCCATCATAATGCTGGCAGTCAAGCAAGAATCCTATGGGCTCTATCAACATGATGATAAAGACAAACCAGATAGCATACTATCATCTTGAGTAAGATTGTTTTATCGGTATAGGTCCTGCCTCAATCATCATAATCACAAGTCCGCGACTATGATAATTGCCTTGAGGGCACTATAGCCAATAATTAACTCCATAACTAAAACTATTTTTGGAGTTTAACTCCACTCAAGATCCTTTCAGGAGTTTAACTCCTAATCCCAGGGCTAAGCCCCTTTTTCTGTAAGAGTTTAACTACTGATCACCTGCCGGGCACATGAGGCGCTGGTGCCCAGTGCCCACGTGTCGGGCCCGTGAGGCGCTGGCTCCCAGCATCTATGTTCCTTGCACGTGGCCCGTAGGCGCCCAGCGCCCACGTACCGGGCGCATGAGGCGCCGGCGCCCATGCGCCTCTCAGGTGGCCTGCGGGCGCCTAGCGCCACGCGCCTCTTACGTGGCCCGCAAGCGCCCAGCGCCCATGCGCCACGCACACATCCTTAGGATGTTCTCATCCCTCTCTTCCCACATGCTCCACACTAAAAATATCTTCCCCGTTAGAAAAAAATTTCTGGCGGGGCGCTGCCCCACCCCGTAAGGAGGCTGCCAGCCCCCCTGACCCCAGCCCGCTATCCAGGTAGCGGGACACCCGTAAACTCTGCGAGACCCCCAATACGTCCAAATACCCTTCAAAACACAACACACGCACAAAGCATATTGAGTTCGCATAACCAGTTTGACCTGTCAATCGGAAATTCCCTCGCTTCAAAAGCGAGGGGTAATTAATGGCAGCTTAATCTGTGGCTACCGGAGATTCGAATCCCCACAATTAATAAACTACGGCCTGCCCCAAGCAGGGGGAATCTGTACATGCCTGATAAGCGCGCACATTCCGGTCTCAATGAGGTGACAAAAACACCCTACAGGGAGCATGACCTTAGATGCGGATGTGCCGAAATTCCTATAGGCAGCATATGTCAATGCTACTATGTATCTGATCAATAAAATCCCGGCAAGTGAGCTCGATGGAGGAATTCTGGAAGAAATTCGGTCAGGTAAACCAGTCAATTACTCGCACCTCAAATTTTTTTGTTACATTGCTTATTCATTAATAGATAAGGCGGAAAGGAGTAAGTTTGACTCCAAATTTAGGAAGTGTGCATTCATCGGTTATGGTGGAGATGAGTTTGGATATTGGCCATGGTGGGATTATTTAAGCAAGAAAATAAAACGAAACATGAACGTCGTCTTTGATGAGAAACACTTTTTTAAGGAAGCAATGCAAGCCAATGATGGTGCAGTGTATGAGTTCGTTGAGTTAGATGAAACTCAAAAGACTGGTCAGGTGCTACAGGTGCAGACCGGAATATGGAGCAGACAAGATGTTGGGGTTAAAATTTACACCCCATTGACCAAAGGTCAAAATCAAAATCAAACCGCGGACAAGTAGGCAGGCCCTACTGTCGAATCCAAGCTGGGCCCACGCCTAAACCCATGCCCGAACTCAAGCCGGGCCCATACCCGAACCCAAGTCCAAGAAAGTGGGCCCAAGCCCAGACCGGTCCTATGCCAAGAAAGTACAACAAATAAATATAATATTTAAATAGGAAAAAAGCCAAATTTTTGTAAAGCCCATGGCTCGTGTGCAAAAAGAAATAAGCACATGAGGCATAGGGTGGGCAAAATACCATTTTGTAAAGCCCAAGAGGCTATGTGTAAACTTGTAAGCCTATATAAGGCAACATTATGAAGAAATAAAGTATATTCATTTCTCTCAAAAATATTAGGGTTCTGTGCCTCTTTCTTCTTCCTCAAGGTTTTAAACATTCCTCCTTTATTTGAATTAAATCAAGAGTTTAACTCTTCTTTGCCTAAAAAAAAAGTTTTCACCATTAATTTCTTGAAGGGGAGTTCAAATCCACCATCAAATCTCTAAAAGAGAGATTTTAAATCTCACCATCATTTTTCTCCAAAATCCAACAATAAAAGAGGAGGAAGAAGGAACCCATCTCAAAAGAACCCATTTTAGTGAAGTCTAAAACTTGAAGAGGAAGAAAAAGGGCATCTTTTCACCATCCAAGATCAAAATCTTTTAGGAGTTTAACTCCAAATCAATCTTTGAGGAGTTCAACTCCAAGTCCAAGATCCAAATTCTCAAAGGAGTTTCACTTCAAACCTAGATCTTTAAGGAGTTGAACTCCAAATAAAGATACTTATTTTCTTTGGAGTTTAGCTCCAAAGTCTCTAGGGAGTTTAACTCCCAGTCCAGAGGCTAAGACTCTTTTTCCGCTGGTTCCCATCAGCCGCATGCCAGGTGCGTGACATATTGGCTTCCAGCGCCCACACGTCGTGCGCGTGACCCCCTGGCACCCAGCGCCACGCACATGACCCGCTGGCACTAGGGGTGAAGAGGGACGCCGATCTACTTATACTTGGTGTTCGTTCGTTCGTATATCACACTCGCTCATCACCTCGACTCCGGGGCAAGGAGGGATGCTGGTCTGCCAGTACTTGGCGATCGTTCGTTCATATGTCACGCCCACTCGTCAATCGACTCTATATATACTTGGCGTCCGCAGGACACCAGCCTATCTACACTTGAAAAAGTAAAAACATTGCATAAGCGAGCTAAAAATTTTATTTATTGATATTCCGAGTGATGTACAAGGTATTATAGGCTCCCCAGCCTTACAAGATGCCCGGAGGCTTACAAAAATTTAATAACAAAAAGGGGGTTGCTCAAGTTGCCTTCTCGGCCGCCACTTCCCCTTGTTCGGCACTTCTGCCAAGAGTTTCGGTTGTGGCCTCCGGCTCGGCGCTTCTGCCTGTCACCTCGCCACTTCCTGCGGGCTCGGCATTGCCTCCCTTAGGCACTTCCTAAATAAGGGGATACCTTGCATGAAGGTCCTGGTCGTCGGACCCAGGCACAGCTTTCTTGACGGGGTCGAGGGCGTTGTGCCACCCGACGGCCGCGGAGTCTGTAAGGTTGACGTAGAATTGGTCGGAATCCTTGTACTCCTCCACGGGTTTTTCCGCCCTGCCCTTGGCATGCTTTGCTGCCTCGTAGGCCACCTGAGCATCCCTTTTGAACGAGTCCATCTACCTCTTCATGGCATCATAGAGCCCGTTGACCTCCACCATCTTGGCCTGAATGGCCCGGTTGGATTCGGTCAGGATTCGATGAGACTCCTTCAACTTGGCGACCGTCAAGCCCTCCGCAACCAACCTCAGGTCTAGAGAGGCCGCCTTGTCCTTCGCCTGTTTTAGCTGGGCAATGAGCTCTTCTTCATGCAAGGAAGATTCACCGGCCTTCTTCATTGCCGGGGCCACCTCCTCGGCCTCCTTTGCGGAAAGAAGGGCGCAATGCTGAAGGACCTGTGGAAAACACGAACCATTTTAGGAGCTAAACAGATGAAAAACACTTGGAGAAATTTTGGAAAAGTTACCAACCTGAACGTCCCCTTGAGCAATCGCCGCCACTTGGACCTTCAGGATGCCTCGGGGAATCTTGGCCCCCGCTGCCTTCTTCATGTCCGCCAGTAAATTGTCGGCCACAGAGAGCCCCGAAGACACTTTGATGCAGAAGTCACCCTCCTGCTCCTATAACCCGTCTGGGATGGCCAGGAAACCACTCTCTTCTGCCTCTTGAGTAGAGACTCCACAGAGAGCAACACTTCTGTTCTGGCTCGGGGTGCCGGATCCCGGGTATGCTTCTGCCCTCCTCCACGGCGTCCTCCGGGACAGGAAGGACTACGGAGACCCTGGCAGAAAGGTCTTGCCAGGGAACCATGCTCGATGCGGGTCGGGACGAGCTAGCGTTGCCGCTCTTCCTCCCCTGCGCCTTGGCGGCCATCGCAGCCATGATCTTCGAGCGATCCATCGGCTCTGCCGAATATACATAAGAAAAAGATGGGAGGGGGTCAGCAACTAAAACAACAAAATTATACAAAGTCTAAATTGATCGGCAAAGCCCTAACTTACCCCCAAAAGACAGAGACCATGACGTTGGGATGTCTGGTTATCCATCCACCTTTCCGAAGATACCAAGTTGATTTATGGCACCATATATTACAGGTGAAATTCTTTTATCTTGCTTTTTTTAAATTCAAGCATTATGATTCAATCTAGATTCTTGAATGTGTTCTTTGTGATGATGCTTGAGTAAACTCCGCTCGTGGAGGAGTCGAAACAAATCAATAGATGATGAAGTTGACGAATCTTTAAACATTTTCTTAACTCCTATAACGTTTGTAAATTCTTGAAAATTGAATGATCGATGATCTAGTTTCGAGGCGAAATGCTTTCTTGATTATTTTCACACGGAACTAGAGTTCAATGATCGATCATTTGATTTCCTAGAAGCTATCTTGTGAATGAGATTCATCGAAAGGACAAAGGATAAGATGAGGAAACCCTAATTCTTCGCAAGATCCTTAATCCTCTATAAATCGTCATCGATCTAGCATCAATTCGTTAATGGATAAGAAAAGGTAATTGCTAATCTTCTTCATATCTATAGATTTAATCGACTCCTAGGAGCTTCACTTCAATTCTTGAAACTTAAATCGATTGGAATTCTATCACTTTTTGATTCTTGATTTTTAATGCTTTCTTGATTCTTGATTAGATCTAGTTGATTCTTGAAATTCATTGATATAAATCTTGAATCGTTTTCTTTTCTTTTCTATTAAATTTTCAATTCAAACAAAACAAATAAGAACGAATCTCACAATCCCTGTGGACGATCCGCACTTATTAACGCGCTATATCCGACACCGTTATTGATTGCGGTCAAAATATTTTTGGTTGTGATTTCTATACAATTTTCTATAAACCGACACAACCAGAAAATCGTATCAATAACTCGGCTGTAGCAGCCGTCTCACCCGCCGCCACCTCGAGCTCGGCATTGGCAGCCATCTCGGGCATGGCAGTCGAGACTGTCTCGTCAGCCACTAGCTCGGGCCTGGCAACTATGGTTACATCGCCGGCCGTCGCCTCGGGTTCCGCAGCCACCTCCTCCACTACTCCCTCAGGCTCGGCGGTTGCCGCCACTCCTTCAGTAAGGCTCGGCCCTACAGGACAAGATATATAAGAACCGATAGTTTTTAAAACTTTGACAACAAAGCCTCAAAAACACATTACCTGGGACGGATTTACCGTTGGCCTCCCGAGCTGCACGTGACGCCCGTCTATAAGCAGTAGACAAGGCGACCAGGAGCTCTGAAGGAGTAGCAGCGGGAGTAACGACTCTTGAGCCTGCTCCCGCAGCCAAAGCAGCGCTATGCTCCCTTGCTGCGCGCCTCAGGCACTTCCTTTCCTCCCGAGCCGTCATGACAGACCTTTTAGAAGCCTCTTTCAGCGAGGCATCGTCGTCCGCATTCAGGGTTGCCTCCATAGCCGTCAAGGCTTCCATCGTCGGCTTTTTAAGTAGGGGTTCTTGCGGCAATCCCGAAGAGGCCGGGACCTCGGTAGCTGGCCCGGGGAGAATTCCCGCATCGACTTGCGAGGTGGGTCTTGTGGTTCCTGCAATGAGATAAGGAAAGGGTTAGATTGGCCGTAAAAAAAAAGGGAGAATGAAGACATAGCAAACTGAAACGTACCAATGCCCAACAGAGCATGATTCCTCTCTTCCTCCTCGAAAGTCCTGAGGGAAGCCGCCAGAAACTCCTCAGTAGTGAAGCCTGTTACAAAAAGAAGAATATCAGTCAAGACATGGTAATAAAATATAACGCAATGACAAGAGCATGACTAATATTTACTTGATTGCGCGAAGGCGGCTATTTTCTCTTGGTGGCTCACAAGTTGCGCAGAAGCAGCAATAGCGGCGTCGAGGTCGGTGTCTTCTAGCGCTATGAAGAAACCCTCATTGGTTCCATATTCACTTAAGCCTTCGGTAAGAGGAGCCTGAGGCTCTAGGCCGAGTACGGCATCAAGGGAAAGGACCGACTTCTTCTTCCTCTTTTGCGCACGAATCCCGGTCGCACCCAAAATTAGCTTACGCTTCGTGGGCACCTTGGGACGGCGGATCCCGATGTCTGAGCCCACACCGGATTCGGGCGAAACCACGTTTACCGTCTCCACGGGAGCACGGGGCACTGAGGGCATGTCCACAGGATCATGGGGCAATCCACGCGTGGGGCTTAGCACACGTGGAAGCTCATCTCCAGCATCTCCTCTTAGTGGAGGAGGGACAGGGGTCCTTCGCTTTAGGGGGACGTTGCGATCGCTGGCGGGGGGCGCACCCTTGCGATCAAGCAGCAGCCGCTTCTCTTCCCTGATAATAGCGCCCATCGCGTGCTGATACCAGGCCCTGTATATGTTGAGGGCCCTTGAAATGCAAGTCGGCTCGCTAATGAAGAAGTGGGAGCGCGTATTTAGCCGCATAAAGTGATTTAGTGCACTCTGTATCCCCTCTCTGGTGGCCGCAGGCTCTTCTAAAAACGCCTCCAGTGGGACCCCCTGGTTATAACTTAGTTGTTGGGCGAAACGATGGGGGTTGTGCCTCATAAAAAGCGCCGCCTCGTTCTGCCTGAACACGAGGAAGCCCGGCCGGATGGAGTATAGATGTAGAATCTCCCGGGCTTTCAATACGGAGGCCCCGTCCTTGAAATTATCGTGCAACGCCAACACCGCCTTGGAGGTCTCCGGGCCGATTATCAGGACCTTTTCCGTGAAAGAAATACCCGCTCCGACCTTGCGCGGACGAAGAAGCAGCCCCCTAGCCTCCCGCGGAGGCGGATTCATGATAGAAGCGCCGATCAGCCGCATAACTCTCGGGAATCTGTACTTCTCGTAAAACGAAGGTCTTTTATGAATACCAAATACCCCGAGCACGTGCATTTCCATCCACGAAGTAAAGTAGTGCATCGGGAAATTAGCGGGTTGCACCCCCGGTTCAGTTGCATCCGCCGCTACGCTAAGACCATGGTACAGGTAGGCCAACCCGGCAATTCCAATGGACAATAGTATGCCAGCCACCATTCGATGTGCTGGGTAGAAGACGGACGGCCTCATGTAGCGAGGGTGCATAGGGAGAGCGAACCAGTACAACCATAACCCCAGAAATTCGAGAAAGAAAGTCTCCCCGTCGATGCCCGGAGCAGTGATTTCCGAAAAAGGGATGATTGCGGCATCGGGGAGATAAAAACCTTTTTGATCGGCTTCCAGTGCTGGTCGACGATCTAAGCCGAAGCCGAAGGGATCATCGAGCTTGGCGAATTTTTCGCCACGTTGCGAAAGAATCTCCGGCCGAAGAAAGCGGTCGATGAAGTCTGCAAACTAACTCCCCGGCCTCCCGATTCCAAGAAAAGACTTTCATACATATTCAGCACCTTTACCAGACTTGGAAACTGGTGCTGAATAGCGTTCTCTGGCATTAAGTCCATCACCAACGGCATGGTGGCAAAAACGTATTCGTCCGGAGGAAGTAGCTCCTCATAATGCTCCCCCCTCATCGGCAGACCGGAAATCTCAGCAAATTCTTCTAGAGAGATGGAAACTTCCCTGTCCATTAGAAGAAAGGTATGGGTGGGGATGTTCCATTGCTCCACGAACGCCTTAGTCCACCATGTTGGAGGAGCAGAATACTCGAACAGCGAGGCGTAAACCGCAGGGTACAGACCGATCTTCAACAAATGCACCTTCTTCGCTGATAAAACATACCTGGCCCACTGCAAATACCCGGCCGAATGTCGAGGAGTCAATCCAATGTTGTAGGGTTGTCCCCAAGGGCGTGACTCGCCCTGACATATGCGCCGCCCCAAAATATCCAAGGCTGCCGGCAGCTGCATGGGTATGGCAGCAATCGAAGGTTGAAGAAGACCCTCTGAAGTCCAGTTAACGACCTCCACGGCATAGTTCACCGGGGGTATATCTGCGTACGAGATCGATGAGATCGGATCCGATGGCGTCACGCAAGAGAATCTTCGGCGACCTTCAATTATTTGGTCGTACCACCTATCCCACAAGTGAAGGTTTTTGCCCTCCGGGTCATAGTCTTTAATGAGAGCAAGAACCTCCCGGTCTACCGGTGCCTCAGGGAATCCTCCCTCTGAACGGAAAAACGGGAAAGAAAGATCGGAAGACATGTCGCCTGCGAAAAAGAAAAGAATTCAATTATCAGTATTATAATTTAATTTTAAAATCCCGACGCTCGGTACTTTAAAAATTTGTACTACACTGCAATGCAGTAGAAAGGGGACCAAAGGGGGACCCACAAAATCCAGATGACAATGCATCAATTAATAAGACGGCCTCATCATTGGATGAGACTGTCAATTAATGAAGAAATCCTCAAAGAATATTCTCAGTAAATGAGAAATCCCTCGAGACAAGGAGAAAATCTCCCTTTCAGAGCAAAGCTCTGTAACAGAATGACACTTGTCAAACTCTGGTCACGAGGGAATAAAATTCCTTACAGAGCCTAGCTCTGTAATGATGATGGAAAATCCATCAAAAGTTAGTGAAAAATAATTCCTAAGAATTAAAGTTCTGGGATCTTAAAGATCCATGAAAAACCTCTTGAGAGTTCTTCATCAAAAGATCAAAAGATCTATACATTGTCAAAAGAGCAGAGCTCTGACCCATGGGCTAAGAAACCCTAAAGAAAGATCTATTTAGATCTATGAGTTCTTGAGAGCAAAACTCTGTTTATAAAACCCTAAAGGGGTTTTCTTTAGATCAAAAGATCTATAAGAGCAAGGCTCTGTTAATGGGCAAAACCCCTAAGTTATTAAAATTAATTTAATTTAATTTAATTTTTACCTAAAATTTTCTAGAGTTTTAACTCTTGAAGTTCTTGGAAATGAGAGCAAGGCTCTGAGATAAAAATTCTTGAAGATGATAATCATCTGAGGACCAAGGGTCCTATTTATAGGCACTGAAGCGCCTCCTCAACTTCTGAGTTGATCCAATGGCTCAGATGTTGCCACCGCTGCACTCACGTGTGCGCCACGTGAGTGCAACGGTGGGGGGCATTTGTTTCTCCCAATCAGAGCAAAACTCTATTTTGAATTTCAAAATTCAAAAATTGAAGCAACGCTTCAGATCCCTTGCGCTGCGCGCCACGTGTCAAGAGCGGACACGCCAGCGCCAGAAGCGCTGCGCCCTAGGCAGCGCACCCCTAATCAGAGCAAAGCTCTGTTTCAAAATTCAAATTTTAAAAATTGAAGCAACGCTTCAGATCCCTTGCGCTCTACGCTCTGCGCTGCGCGCCACGTGTCAAACACAGGCGCGCTAGCGCAGTTGCGCTGCGCTCTGCGCTGCGCCACGTGTCAAACGCAGGCGCGCTAGCGCCAAATGCGCCAGCGCTGGAATTTAAACTATTCCCCACCGTTAGATCAAAAGATCTAATAATAATAATAAATTATTAAATAACCAGAATTAAAATTCTGTTCTGGAAAGATCTTTCCAATATTATTAAAATAAGAAGATTATCTTCTGTAAAACAGAAGCCTTAGGATCAAAGATCCAACGGTGGGGAAATATCCCCAAATCAATCAGAGAAAGATCTCTTCAACTAACTTAACAAATCAATTGGCCCTATATAAAGGCCCCAAGACTTCAAGTCTCAGATAAAAAAAACCCTCTGCAAACTTTGAGAAAAAACTTAAAGAGAAAGAAATGCAAGCATTTGAAGAAAGAAGATCATTTTATTCATCTTTAAAGGTAAAGAATTTAATTCTTGAAGAACAGAGATGAAAACATCTCATAAAAGAAAAATCCTCTTCTAAAACGTTCAAAGATCTAAGAACAAGATCAGGATCTTCAATAAAAAGAAAAAAAAAGATCAAAAAGATCTAATTATAAAAGATTAAAAAGAAGTAATTTACTTCATTCATAGATCTTTTGATCTATAAAGGCACAACCTTTTGATGAGAATAAGAACCTTGGTTCTTGGATCTTGAGGCAATGCCTCTTTTGAAGAACAGAACAAACAACTTGTTCTTTGATCTTAATTTGATCAAAATGCGCTCTGCGCTATTGGACAGTGCCTTGCACTAATGAAATGTGCCTTTGTGCTCATTGGATTGGCGCACGTCACCAGAAAGCGCCGCGTGTCAACCACAGAATAGTTTGCGCCTTTGCGCTCCTTGGATTGGCGCACGTCACCAGAAAGTGCCACGTGTCAACCACAGAATAGTTTGCGCCTTTGCGCTTATTGGACTGGCGCACATCACCCAAACGCGCCACGTGTCATTCACAGATCAGTTTGCGCTTTGCGCTTCTAAATATAGCGTACTGCGCTCTTGGATTGGCGCAATAGTGCCAGAGCGCGTCACGTGTCACTCACTGGCGCAGCGCACTTATAAAGCGCAGTGCGCTAACAGACTTGCGCTTAGCGCTAAGCGTGACACGTGTCACCTTTGCATGCGCTAGCGCAATGCGCTCTTTGATTGGCGCAAAGCGCCTGACAAGCCACATGGCGCACTGTCAGACCACTATTTTGCCCCTGATAAATGCTATGTATTTAATTATATCCAATGTCAGAGCCCAATGCTATGCATTATTAAAAGGGCAGAACCCAAATAAAGGCCTAACAGGCCAAACATGAATAAAACGTTAAACAATTTTTTTAAACTGGACTTAGCCCAATTCTGACCATAAGTCCTCAATATAAATTGAATTGAGCACAACTGCTCTTCCAATCAGTTTACACCCGGTTCGAGGGTACATCTCTTTACTCCTCTGACATCCGTCGTTGTAATCCTTCAACGTCGTCAGAGAGGTGACGGGTCCCGACGACCACACATTGCTATGGACTGTGGGGTCCTTAAACTCATGGACTATGACGTCCTTAATCTCGATCGTGATGTCTTAAAACTAATACCGGACTGTGGGGTCCTTAAATTCACGGACTATAATATCCTTAATCTCGACCGTGATGTCTTAAAACTAACGTCGGACTGTGGAGTCCTTAAATCCACGGACTATGATGTCCTTAACCTCGACTGTGATGTCTTAAAACTAACATCGGAATGTGGAGTCCTTAAATCCACGGACTATGATGTCCTTAACCTTGACTGCAATGTCTTAAAACTAACATCCGACCGCAATGTCCTTAAACTAATTATCGACCGCAATGTCATTAAACTAAACAATAGAGCCCAATTGCTCTCTTGTCGGATCTAAACGGTCCCATTAAGTCGATCTTAGTCTAGAATTAGGCTAACGTGTCCTTAACAAATGTTTAAGTCGATCTTCGCCTCAAATAAGGCTAACGTATCCTTAAACACAACCCCCCCAAACCCAAATCTGAGAAAGATACGGATTTGGACTAATCCACGTCCTACGGGCGACAACACAAATTAGTCTCCGTATACAATCCACGGGCAACCGAACACAAAACAAACACCCACGACACGAAGTGACCATCTGGAGAAAGGGAAAGTTGTTACCGCGATGCGGTAGAGTAATTAACTGCAGGGGCTTGCGCCTGCAGGGAAAAGCGTCTCCACAATCAAAAACCCCTCAAACGAGGGGGAATCTGACGAAGTCTGCTATATCGGCCGCATCCGTTCAAACCTTCGATACATGGTGCCATAAATCAACTTCGCATCTTCGGAGAGGTGGACGGATAGCACCAATTAGCATCTGCCCCCAGATTCAGGCAAGACGTCCAGTCTTCCCGGTCTCCGGCGGTAAACAACCGCCAAGGCAGGCTATCAAGGCACAAGCCCTGGTCGATATTATCGTTGAGTGCACCATCCCCAGTAAAGAGCCGTATTCCACGCTGGCCCCCGTCCCTGATTGGATCCCTTACGTCGACGGGTCCTCAACCGAGGAAGGCTGTGGTGTCGACCTCATCATTCGGGGCTCGAATGAGGAAGAGATGGAGTATTCTCTAAATCTCGGGTTCAAAGCCTCAAAAAATGCAGCGAAATATGAGGCCTTACTGGCCAGAATACGGATAGCCTCTAGAGAAGGGCTGAAAACTATCCGGATCCGCAGCGACTCCGCCCTAGTCGTTGGCCAAGTGACCGGCCGATTCAAGGCACGGGAGCCTCTGATGGTGAAGTATCTGGCCGAGGTGAGAAGATTACAAAAATACTTTAACGAAGTCCAGGTGGAGCAGATCCCCAGACAATTAAACGCCCAGGCTGACGCCTTGAGTAAGCTGGCTTCATCTTATACAGCCAACAACAAGAGGAACATCCTCTTCGAGATCTTGCCACGGCCCAGCGTGGAAGATAGGGCGATGCCACTTCAGGTGTACACAGCCCGGGAAGAAGACCAGGATTGGAGGAAGCCCTTCGTGGAATTACTGAGGGAAGGTACACTCCTAGAAGATTGAGGGGAAGCCCGCCGTCTCCGAGCCAAAGCCCTCCATTTCGTCTGGAGCAATGGGAACCTCTACAAGAAATCCTTCACTCAACCCCTGCTCCGGTGCGTCGACCCCCACGAGGATGACTATGTCCTCTGGGAGATTCACAAAAGAGTCGGCGGCACGCACCAAGGGGCCCGCACCTTAATCCAGAAGGCACTGCTCCAAAGGTACTATTGGCCGACGATTCATCAGGACGCCCAGAAGCTCGTCAGGAAATGCAAAAGCTGCCAACTCCATGGCAGTATACCTCGGCTTCCAGCTACCGAGATAACAGCCCTAACCTCCCCCTGGCCGTTTTCCCAGTGGGGAATGGACATGATAGGCTAGTTCCCTACCGAAACGGGTGGGCATAAGTACATCCTTGTCGCAATGGACTACTTCACAAAATGGATCGAGGCCGTCCGCATCAGGAAACCGAATGCCACCGCGACTATCAAGTTCCTGCAGAACAACATGATACTCCGGTTTGGTA
Organism: Agapanthus africanus; assembly: GCA_030015575.1. Classification (NCBI taxonomy): domain Eukaryota; kingdom Viridiplantae; phylum Streptophyta; class Magnoliopsida; order Asparagales; family Amaryllidaceae; genus Agapanthus; species Agapanthus africanus. The sequence continues at coordinate 878,551,919 of CM057337.1, read as the reverse complement.
TCCCGAGGTGTATCATCACCGACCACGGGACATATTTCGAGAACGAAAAAGTTAAGGAATTCTGCAGCGAATACCATATCCTTATGAAGTTTTCCGCGTCGCGCATCCCCAATGCAACAGGCAAGCCGAGGTTGCTAACCGGGACGTCCTCCTAGGTCTTCGGACACGCCTAGAAGAACGCCAAGGCAGTTGGGCCGAGGAACTACCCCGGGTCTTATGGGCCTTGCGTACGTCGAAGAAGACCCCCACCAGAGAGACCTCTTTCAGCCTCTGCTACGGCACTGAGGCGATGGTCCCAGCAGAGACCAGGAAGCCCAGCCACAGGGTCGAGCACTTCAAGGATGAAGCCAACACCTCGGCCCTCCGGACTAATCTGGACGTGTTGTTAGATAAACGGGACCGGGCTCAGTTCAGAGTTGTGGCCTATCAACAGCAAACCGCCCGCTACTACAACGCGCGAGTCAAACGTTGCTTCTTCAAAACTGGAGATTTAGTCCTAAGGCGGAACGAGTTCGTCGATCAAGGCAAGCTGCATAAGTTTTTCCCGAAATGGGACGGTCCCATCCTCATCTCCGAGGTCCTGCCCGACGGAGCCTATCGTTTACAAGATGCGAAAGGTCGCAAATTTCCACGGCCTTACAACGCCGAAAACCTCAAGCTGTACCTCTGAAAAGAATATCTATGAATGTATATTTCTTTTTTCACAAAAACGATGTAAATCTTTCTAAAGTTCTTTTTATTTAATAATAAGAGGGAAACAATAGAGTATCGCAAAAAGGGGAATTTTATTTATTCGAAAGGAATTGTAGGCTCCTCAGCTTTACATCAAAAAGAAAAAGAAAAATTCTTACAACAGCGGGGGAAGGGGGTGCAAGAAATGGTACTCGTGGTACTCCGAAGAAACAGCCGTCAACCGAGCCCTGGCCGCCTCGGACCTCTGCCTCTGATGCTGTCCGCGAACTCTCGAGGCCACGGACGGGCCGGAAGGCTCTACGGGCGGGCACCCATCGGTGAGATTCCTGAGTCGGTAACACTCGAGGACGAGTGCCACCGAGTGATCCTGCCGACTCATCGAGATCAGGCCGAGACGGCATAGCGATCTCAGCTTACCAACCGCCTCATCCTTCAGTTGTTCGGATAAGGGGTTTTGCAGCCCCGGCGACGCCCTCCAAATCGAATACATCAGCAGCTGGAGCAGAGGTGATCGCCGGGGAAGCAAGCGGCCGGCATGATCCTCCACACGCCGAACCACCACCCGCAACGTCTCCTCGGAGCTCTGCTGATCATACAAATATACATCTTCGAAGGAAATTATCTCGGAAATGGAGAAAGGGAATCTGTCCATTATTATGTTTCGAAGTGCAAACCTAAGTATGGGCAACACACCCTTCTCTATTTATAACCCCAAACAGCATCCCTAAGGACCCAAATTCGCGCGAGCATGGGCGCGAATCCTGGGATCCACCCAAATTACTCCAATACCGCACCCCCACGTGGCGGAACTGACGTGGCTCATCAAAACGCTTCACCTCCCCCATGCGTGCCTGACACGTGTCGTCCGCGACGGTCACTCTTCCCGATATTCATACACCAAGGAAGGTTAGACTGAGCCTCGCAAAGCCGAGCAGCAACCTTGCTTGGTCTGTCCTTAACAGGAAACTTCTTGCCCTCCCGCGCTAAGGACCGAAGCCCTCATCAAGAGGCCGTCGAGCAGCTTCCCTACTTGGTCTATCCTTGGCTGGTAATCTCTTACCTAACGACGCCAAAGATCAAAGCCCTCATCAAGAGGCAACCGAGCAACAACCCTGCTCGGTCCATCCTTATCAGGCAACTCCTCGCCCTCCCGCGCTAAGGATCAAAGCCCTCATCAAGAGGCCACCGAGTAGCTTCCCTGCTCGGTCCATCCTTGGCTAGTAATCTCTTACCCAACGATGCCAAGGATCAAATCCCTCATCAAGAGGCAACCAAGTAGCAACCCTGCTCGGTCCATCCTTAGCAGAAAACTCCTCACCTTCCCGCTAAGGATCAAAGCCCCTATCAAGAGGCCACCGAGCAGCTTCCCTGCTCGGTCCATCCTTGGCTGGTAATCTCTTACCCAACGACGCCAAGGATAAAAGCCCTCATCAAGAGGCAACCGAGAAGCAACCCTGCTCGGTCCATCCTTAGCAGGCAACTCCTCGCCCTCCCGCGCTAAGGATCAAAGCCCTTATCAAGAGGCCACCGAGCAACTTCCCTGCTCGGTCCATCCTTGGCTGGTAATCTCTTACCCAACGACGCCAAGGATCAAAGCCCTCATAAAGAGGCAACCCTGCTCGGTCCATCCTTAGCAGGCAACTCCTTGCCCTCCCGTGCTAAGGATCGAAGCCCTCATCAAGAGGCTACCGAGCAGCTTCCATGCTCGGTCTATCCTTAGAGGGTGACTTCCTACACGTCTTTACTAAGTGATCCCCACCTCGACTCCGGGGCCATAGAGATACCGACCTTGCACCGGTCTTTGCACACTTGATGTGGAGGCTCCTGCAAATGGTTGAATTCAACTCAATGTGCGATCGCCAGATGAAAAACCGATCTCCGACCTAACGCATCATGAAAGCAGTACCGCGCAAATAAAGATTTTACCACAAACAAAGGGAAAATATGTACGCAAAGAACACAGCAAAAAGATTTCATTCACAAAAGTCAGAAGCCTTTACAGGGGTATTATGGGCTCCCCAGCCTTACAAAAACGCCCGGCGGCTTACAAGCGCAAAAGAAAATAAGGAGGCGAGGAGATTCGGGCCTCGGGGCCGGGGAGAACCTCAATGAGCTACGCTTCCCCCACGACAACTGGGACGGCGTCTTGAAGGTCGGCGCCCACAGCAGGAGCCTCAACGCTGGGAGCTGGGGCGACCGACTTCCCCCCAACGCTCCCACCAGGGGCCTTTCCTCCGGTAACGCTTCCGGGGGCATTCCCCTACGCCTCACCCCCGAGGGGGTACTCACCCCGGAGCTTGCCGTCAGAAAACTCCGGCATCAGGGCCTTGACGGCGTCGAGGACATCATGCCAAATGAGGGCAGCGGCTTCAGTGCGGTCGACGTAGTACTGGTCCGACTTCTTGTAGCTCTCCACTGCCTTCGACGCTCGGAGGTCAGCACGCCTCACTCCTTCCTTCGCCGCCTCGCTCTCCCTCCGAAGGGTGTTCACCGTCTTCTTCAAGGTGGTGACAAGCACCCTGGAATCTTCCAACTTAGCCTCGGTGGATCGGACGGCCTCTCGGCAGTTGGCGATCTCCCGATCCCCGGCCGCCGCCCGGTCATCGAGGGCGATGACCCTCTCCATCGCCGCTTGCAACTCAAGTCTTGAGCTCTCCTCCCGTGAGGAGGACTCGCCTGCGATCTACATCGCGGAGGCAATTTCCTCGTCCTCCATGTTGACAATAAGGGCGCAGTGCTGGAGGACCTGAAAAAATCAAAGGAGGGGTTAAAAAGAGAAGGGGCACCCAATCTTGCGAACAAAAAAAGTACTGAATGAAAACCCGAGTGAGGTAGGAACACTGACCTGCACGGCATCCTGGGCTATGGCCTCCATTTGGGCCCTAAGGATCCCCCGAGGGATTCTGCCCCCGGCCGACCTTTCCATCTCCGATAGCAGGCTATCAGCGACAGAAAGCCCCGAGGGCACCTCGAAGCGAAGCTCCGCTTCATCCACGATGATCGGGAAAGCCGGGGAGCGGAGCACCGTCCTGTGGTACCTCTTGAGGGAAGACGCAGGAGAGCCAGTCTCGCCTCCCACCTCTAAAACCTGGGGCTCCTGCTCCCAAGCACGTTTTTGGCTCGGCGCATTGCTGGACTCCGGGGCCTGGGGCGCGCTCGAGCGCCTGGCCGGAGCGGCCGCCGGTGGAGCCGAACTCAACGACGGGCGGGAGGGGCCAGCACCTCCGGCCTTCCTCCCCTCCTTCTGTTCAACCAGGGCTGCCCAAAATTTAGCTAGGTCCATGGGTTCTGCATAAGACAAAAATGCAAAGAAGGAGTTAGCAATGCCAGAAAAAGTGGAAGAATACACAAGTCTAAACAGCTCGCCTAAAAACTCCTAACTTACCCGCAAACTGAGCGGGGCTGAGCCCGGCCCAACTGAGGGCTTGCTCAGACAGCAGCACATCGGCCCAGGGGAGGGGCTCCGCGTCGGGATCATTTGACCGCCCCACCCGCGGGCAGTTGGCTCTATGATACTAGATGGGCACAGGCCAATTCTCACCCTCGGGTGGCCCGACAAACAAAAACTTCTTCTTCCATTCGTGGATGGAAGAAGGTACTACGACGACCCCCGACCTGGCAGTACCTCCCCGGTACTTTCTAAAAGAAATGTATACCCATCTCGGCTCATCCTTGCGAGTGTCGGGGTAGTTTTTGTAGCAGAGATAGGAAAAGAGAAGCCTCAAACTGAAAAGGATCTCCGGAAATCGCAACCGGATTAGGAACCCAAGGAGAATCCTCCAGAAGTTCGGCACTAACTGGCCCGAGGCTAACAGAAAACAATTCAACGCCGCACTCACCACGGGGGAGAAGGGCAGGCGCATTCCGGCCCAAAAAGCTTTAAGGTACAAGGCAATCTGCTTGCCCCGTACCCGGTCTGCCCTCTACCCCTCCCCGGCCAGACGAAACGAGTAGCCAGGAGGAATGTGGAAGCGAGCCCATATGGTGGCAAGCTCATCCGCATGCCTCAATATGGATGACGCATCATGGACGCCCATGACCTGCGCTTTGGGGATTGTCTCCGCCACACGACCCCGGGAAGCGCGACTAACCCTAACCTCCCGGGAAGATTCTGACCCAGACAAAGAGGAGGAAGCTGTAGAAGACTCCCTAGACTCTACCCTAGACTCTACTCGAACTACCTCGACAAACTCCTCAGAGGAAGACATCTAACCTGAGCAGAGGAAGGGGACGTCCGAGAGAAGAACGCAGGAACTCCGACCTAGAGGGAAGAGCGCCGACCTAACACACGGAGGAAAAAGGAAATTATAGCAAAGTGTGGACCTTCAGGGGAATCCCACCTCTATTTATAGCAATCGACAAACACATTCAGCGGCACCGATCGTCTCCCGCCAAAATGACACTTCGCATTCAACGGCCGTCGACGCTCCACCTGTCGCACGTGCATTGGGCGTGTCCCATCGGGCGTGAGAACACCAGCGGCCCATCATGTCAGCTAACCAGCGTCGGACACGTGACCTAGCGCTCTAATGAACGTGCGCCCGAATCGGCGCATCTTTTTAATGCGAGATCTCTTCCTTGATTCGCTGATGTCACCAAGAAAATACAATCAATTGCCCGGGAATACGCACCGACGATATCTTCAAATAGGGGCTTATCCCGGGTGATCGGTCAGACCACTCTCGACCAGACCCATTAATGGGCCAAGTCGAGAGTCGGGGGCTAATGATGATACTCGATACCGGGGTTTCCCCATATCATGACACGTGGCAAGTAACGTGTCACAAAGCCTACGAGAAAGGATCAAGAACGGTACATTGGAGGCCTACCCCGGGCCTTCAACCCGAGGTTGCTCTCGACCCTCGATGACGCCCAGAACTCTCCTATGCTCGTCCTGCAAACAACCATCGGCTCACCTCCGAGCCCTCCTGCACGATGGGCCTCCTCGGCCCTCCCAGCTCGCCTCCGGGCTATCACGGAACCAAGCCTGCTCGACCTCCCGCTTGCCTCCGAGCCTCCCGCCGAGCATTGCTTCCTCGGTCTTATCGACCGACCCATAGCACATATCACAGGCGTCTCCGCCACGGCTCCGCGAATCTCGCCAGACGCGAGATATCTGCCGCCCACGATCCTGCGTTCCACGCTATCGCGTTCCCCATTAACGAGCATATCTCGTTATTAATGGGGGATCCCGCCTTTCACGCAGGCATAACGCCAGGGGCGTAATGGCCGGCGTGAATCTCGCGTCCGCCAGCCCATGGCTACCACTATATAAACCCCTCTCGGACGCTTCAGATAAGGCAATTTTACCCCGATAGGCCGTTACTCTACCCATTTAGCCCGTCTAACTTGATCGTGAGAGGGTCCTCGGTGGCACAACCATCCTGGGACTTCCTTGCAGATAGCTCGGTTTCAACCACTTCAAGCCCATTGAGATCCACATGCTTCAGGAGCCAACCTTCCAGCTCAATCTCAGCCGTTCGTCTCCACAAGCTGCAGATCAATGAAAGGTAACATCTGAAGGAGATCCAGACCCCATCAATGATCCAATTTTAATCAGACTGCTCGAGAAAGGAAAACCTTGGTATGATTAGATTGTATCTAAGAATTTGATGTCCTTAACGGAGATCAATTCCCAAATCATAATGCTATAATTAGTCTATGCTTCAACAATGTGTTTGATAAAGCCAAACCTTATCTTCTTATTCTTCTTTGTATGAAAAACAAGTCATTTATTAGTTAACTGATTAACATGGTGCTTCTTTTGCCCAGTAGAAAACATAGTTTTTATCTTATACCGATCGTCATTCTTCTTCTTAGCCCTTTTTTCGTTTTCGTTTTTTCCTTTTACGAAAAAGCAGGGCATAAGATGCTCGTCTCTTTTCTTATTTAGCCTCAAGTTAATGGGGTATTGAAAGATAGGAGTAACAAGAAACATGAGGCAAAACTCCGGTTTGTGTGTTGAGAGCATGTTGAGGAGTGACAATTTTATGAAGAAGAAATGTATGATAAGCAATAGTTTGAACAAAAGGTATAGCGCTCATGAGATGACTTCGTCAACACCGTTGATTTTGATGATCCATGGTATTTACCTGTAATAGATCAAGTATATGCTCTCTATCCAAAAAAAATAAATGAAAGTTCATGGTATTTTAGTATAATTTATGAAAACTATCAATAGTTAGCTCATTAAACTATCTTAGAAGTTATTGCAGTAAACTCCATTAAAGTGCAACATTTAAGAATATTATAATGGAAAAAGGGATAAATACTCTAAAGTAGTTTAGTAAAAAATAGCGAGAGTAGTTTATTTGTAATTTGGCTTAACAATAACAGTAGAGTTCCAACCTCCTGATTTCTAAAGCTTATGTAATTACTAATTAATTTCTGTTAGTATTGTGGAGTTTTCTTACTCTAACGTCTGAACAAGGAGGTTCAGACGTCTGGCATGCACGGGTATGGAATCAAAAGAGCATAGCGACGTCAAATGTCTGAAGTCAAAGCAACAGACGTCTGGCCAAATCCAGAGCCGCCACAAAACGCAGGCAGACGTCTGACCGAGGAGTGGTAGATGTCTGCCAAGGAGCTAAAGCCAACACAGAGAGGCGGCAGACATCTGACGAAATCATCGTAAGGTGTCTGAGCGTGGGTTTTCTGTACGAACCGAATATTAATCATATTCTGTTTAGATCTAATTCGTATAGAATTAGGCCGTGGATATATATAAGATCTCTCATATGATGAAATTTGAAGGTCATTGAGACTATAGAATAGAGAGAGTGTGGCGGCAAAGAGAATTGAGAGATTTGAGAGAAATCTCATAGGGTTGCTCTTGGTGTAAACTTGATTCAAAAATCTAGTAAAAGTTGCAGATTCCACTCTACTGGGGACTAACCATATGGTGAGTGAATCTCGTTAACAAATCCATTGTCTCTCTGATTTGATTATCTTGTTCTCGCAATTTTGTAGTGTTTTATCTTTCATTGTTATTGCGTGGTTTGCGTGGTTTGGCCGTAGCATAGTTCCGTGTAATGTTATCTTCTCCTGACTATTATTCCCAACAACTAATATCAGAGCTTATGGAACCTAAGGATCTTCGATTCTACGATTTAAGTTTACGGTGGGTGGCGAAACTTGTGTCCGCTTCTCATCTTCGTAGTTCGTATTTTCGAACGTGTTGGTTTAGATCCGAGGAAAAGGTTGAGTTTGCTGCAGCGGTAAACGAAAGATATCGGAGGATAAGATCAAAATCGAAAATTTCAATGGTCATAACTATGGTTGGTGCCGTATGCAGATGGAGGACTACCTATATCAGAAAGATTTGTATCTTCCATTATTGGACGACAAGCTTGAGAATATGTCCGATGAGACGTGTAATCTACTGGATAGTAAAGTCCTAGCAATAATTAGGTTATTGTTGACTCAACAAGTGTCTTTTAATATCTCGAAAGAGAAAACAGTTATGAGAATAATGACGACATTAGTAAAATTGTATGAGAAGCCTTCAACGTTGAATAAGATATTTCTGATAAAGAAGTTTTTCAATATGAAGATGGCAGAAAACGGTTCAGTGACAGAGCATCTGAATGAGTTCAACAGTGTGACAAGCCAACCCAAATCAGTCACAATCACGTTTGAAGATGAGATTTAAACCCTGTTGTTTCTATGCTCGTTGTCGGAGAGTTGGGAAAACCTAGTTATGGCGGTCAGCAACTCGATCTCAGAGACTCTCACATTTAATGATGCAGTTGTTGGGGTCAAAAATTACACTCCGGTTGACCAAGTCAAAATCAAAGTCAGCCCCAAGTAAATGGTTTCAAGCCCAGGTCAAGTGGGCCCATGCCCAAGTCGAGTCCCGCGGTTAGCCTCCCCGATACCAATATGAAAATTATGTAATAAATAATTTTGATATAATTTTTATGAATAAATGTAAGAAAAATGGGCATAAAACCAAATTTTTGTAAAGCCTATGACTCATGTGCAAAATAAATGAGAACATGAGGCAAAAAAATGAGAACATGAGGCATGGGATGGGCAAAATGCCATTTTGTAAAGTCCAAGGGGTTATGTGTAAATTTGTAAGCCTATATAAAGCAACAAGATAATGAAATGAAAGAGAATAGAATTCATTCCCCTCAAAATCTCGGGTTCCTGTGCCTCCTCCTTCCTCAAGCTTCTAAACTTTTTCCCCTTTTTCGAATTAAATAAAAAGTTTAACTTTTTTTTTTCCAAAAAGAAACGGTTTTTCACCATAAAACGTTTTGAATGGAACTCTGATCTTCCATCAAATCCCCAAAAGGGGTGATTTTTAGGTCTCCCTCCTTTTTCTCCAAGATCCAGCCAATAAAGAGGAGGAAGAAAGAGACCCATCTACAAAAACATCACTTTAGGAAGATCTAAGACTCAAGAGAAGATCTAGGGCTCAAGGGAGAATAAAGGGGTCCCATTTCATCATCTCCGAAAATCTCTTGGGAGTTTAACTCCAAAAAAAAGAAGAAAAAAGGGGCCTTTCATTTTAGGAGTTTAACTCCAAAAGTCAATTGGGAGTACAACTCCCAACACAGGGGCTAAACCCTTTTTTCCGCGGGCATCTAGCGCCCGCGTGCCGGGCGCGTGAGGCGCCGGAGCCCAGCGCCCGCACGCCCGCTTGCCGGGCGCGTGTTGACGCTGGCGTCCACGCGTCCTTTGGACGCTATTCACCTTTTTCATACACTCCACAACACTTCCCCATTAGAAAAATTTCTAACAGGGCGCTGCCCCGCACCTCGCAAGGGGGCTGCCATCCGGGTAGCAGGACCCCCGTAAACTTTGCAAGGCCCCCGATATACCCAAGACCCCTCAAAACACAGCAAACGCACACTGCACATTGAGTTCGCATGACCAGCTTGACCCGTCAATCGGAGGTTCCTTCGCTCCAAAGGCGAGGGATAATTAACGGCAGTTTAGTCCGCGGCTGCCGGAGATTCGGATCCCCACAATCAATAAACCCCAGCCTACCCTATACAGGGGGAATTTGTAGTACGCCTGAAAAGTGACGTGTATTCCCATCTCAATGGGGTGACGAAAAACACCATACAGCTGGCACGCCCGATGGGACCTTCTCTCTCCTCCCATATTTCGGGTTAAACGTTCATGCGAACTCAATCAACATACATATCGATATTTATATTGAAATAATGATCTTTCATGCAAGATTTCAAGAAATTAAGCCTCAACAATGTCTCCAAGGACCAGCTCAGCTCTCGACACAGCTTCCATCTCCTACACGATGAAGATAGACGTTAGGGCGATCCTCCCGGCCAGTCTCGGGTGACGGTGGGAGGAGCCGCCACTACCATTTGGCTCAATTCTGTTCGTGCCAGCTAATGCCATCCCAGCTCCTCAAGCTCCAGTAACAGACAGATCGGCCTCAAAAGGTAAGAGGCCAAATGTGATGATCTCGAGGGCACCACTACCCAATCTCAAGTCAGTGTTTGAACGACTTTCCTTGGCCCCAGCTGGAGGCAAGGGCATCAACACCAATAAAGCAACAAGACATCTCAGGCAAGCTCCAGCGGTGCCCCTGACAACTGCTCAATCGGGTATCTTCTCTAAGCTCCCCGTCAATCGACTCACAATGGCTTCCTGGATGACGGATGCCCTTCAAGACCTCAAAATCGAGAAGCTAAGATAGAAAAGGCTCAGACACAGAGCCAACAAAAGGGCTAGGGCTCCTACTGGGCTGAGCTTCATGACGTTCCAAGAACAGGCTTACCCCGCAACAACAGCTGAATCGGCTGTAAAGCTCGTCAACTCTTTTGAACCACTGAAATTGGTCCAGAAGAATGCCATGACCTCAAGAGTCAAGAAAGTTGTGATCCGAACAGCGCCACCCAAGGACCCAGTCAGACCAACCGTCTTTAGTCGCATGTCCTTTCTAGAAGAGGAAGGTCCACGACGATGATCCGAAAAATCAGCCGCCAAAGATAAAAAGATTGTTGGATATGTGGTCCACACTGTTTACATGGTGGACATGCACAGCAAAAGCAAGGACGGGGCCATCACATCTCAAATCTAATCTGGTATGAATATGGCTGCCACTTCCCAAGACCAGCATCCTTTGGAAGGTATTGAAAACCCTTCCAGTAAGGCCGATAAGCAGAGAGATCCCTCGGTTCATGAAGAGTCAGGCTCGGAAAGCGAAGAGGAGCCAATCTTCCATCCTAAGAACGCAGAACAACAACTTCTCTAAGAGCTCCAGAAGTAGCTCAGAAACAAAGACAAGGAGATAACCAAGTTTTACTCAAAGATTGACAACTTGACAAACGTCGTCTTACAGCTCACGGCCCAAGTCGCCTCTCAGCCGCCTAATCAAGCGTAGGGCTCTGCTCATAAACCGTGGAACGGTGTCTCGAGAAAGCCGACGTCTATTCCTTCAAATCCAAATATGGGCGAGCCGCATGAAAGTCGGCCGCAGACTATCTCGGGAAATATCTTGACTACCGATGACAGCAACCCGCTAATGCAAGATCAAATCATGGATTTGGTCGCCAATAAAGTCAAAACATTGGTAGCCGAAGCCGGAGAGAAAAAAGATGTCAGCAGTAGCGGGAAACCATATACTGCTCGGTACGATCTTGTGGAGTTTCCCACTGGCTAGGTCATCCCCAAATTTGAAAGGTTCGATGGGACGGGAAATGCGAACAGGCACATTGCCCAATTTAAAGCATCATGCGCGAATACTGGGGGCAATGATGCACTCCTTCTCCGTCAGTTTGTCAATAGCTTGACCGATATTGCTTTTGACCGGTATGCAAGCATACCGAATGGCTCCGTTACTACTTTCATCCAAATGGAATCTCTGTTCCGATAAAGGTTCATGAGTGTCAGAGATAAGATCACCATTGCCGACCTCATAAGTACCAAGCCAAAGAACAACGAAAGCAGCACGGATTTTATAACCCGATGGCGTAATCTCTCCGTTAAATGTGAATCGCCGATAGAGTAGGACCAATCTGTCAGCCTCCTCGTCAGAAATATTAACAATTGGATGGCCCCGTTTCTATGCACCGCAGGTCTCAAAACATTCTAAGAGCTGACCAGAAAAATTCAGATGTTGAAGTGCTCAAAGCAGAAGTCCTTCTCTGATTTCCAAAATAACAATAGGTGGAGAAACCGAAAAGACGATAATCATAAAGGCAGAAATTTCGACGATGCTGAATCTTTTAACACTTCGGCTAATCGAAATAAGTGAGGGATGAGCGGGCCTAATGCCAACCGGCCTCGGAAGCCAGTGTTCGGAGAGGGAGGAAAATCTTTACTGAAAGAGAAGCTGGATAAGATCTATTCCTTCAGAAGGGACAAAGTCCGTAAAATATTTAAGGATGCCCTAAGAAACGGTCTACAATTGCCAGAATTAAAAGACCTCAAGAATAAATTAGGACCAATGACCCCAAATATTGCCCCTATCACAGAATGATAGGTCATGCTATTGAAGACTGTTTTGTCTTTAAAGATTGGGTCGAAAAGCAATACAAGGCAGGAGAGATAGAACTGTCTAAAAACGTGTTAGCAAACAGTCAAGCTGCGATCGCCAATTTCATACAAATGGAAACCGAAGTCTTTTGGGAACCTGATTCTCTCATACATCTGCATTTCCCTAAAAAGAGCGGACCAAGGCAATAAGCTAAGAGACAAACGAGCAATATTGCCATTGAAGAAGCTGTGGATGGGTACACAACCCATACGATCTACATGATGGATCCCAAAGGAACAAGTCCTCCTATGCCTTATATCCATGACGATGACGTGGTTGTTGCCATCCAACACCGGCTCGGTTTAGATGACGGAAAGCTCACTTATGCAATTAAGCCAAAGGAGCCCATGGTTCCTGCAGAATCGAGCCCAGGCTCCAACAAATGACCACTACGCCGTTAAACTGGAAACAGTCGACCACCATGTCGTTAAACTGGGAACAATTGACCTCTAAGTTATTAAACTGGGGATGTAAAAATGTGTAAATAAATAAAAAAAAAGGGCCGAAATGATGGGATAACTCGCAATAAAAATCAACGAGTAAAATAAAAAAGAAAATAAACAGCCGAAATGATGGGGCAACCGCAAATGAATAGCCGAAATGATAGGGCAATCGCAACTTTCGCGATAAGAAAACCTGAAATAATAGAGCAAAAAAACCTCCAAAGGCAAATGATGAGTCGCTCATGGTACCATATTCCAGTGCAGCGATGCAAACGCCGACCAAAATCCATATCCCCGAATAGCGAATGATGAGTTGCTCCTGATACCATATTCCAGTGCAGCGATGCAAACGCCAACCAAAATTTCAAATCTCTGAATGTCCCAATGGCAAATGATGAGTCGCTCCTGGTACCATATTCCAGTGCAGCGATGCAGACGCCAACAAAGTCCCAAAATTCTCCCAGCCCTACAGTTGGTCCTCGAACTGACTACCGTATACAATCCACGAGCTCAAATAATTCTCATCACACCCATGCCCCACCATAATCACCAGTCACGTGACCGGTCTCCGCCTTTGGAATTATACTCCATTTGGGAAGACCCACTCATGTGTCATCACGATACATGAGAAGAACAAAATTACGAGATCCTCTCGACTCGTAAGAAAACACCTTCGTGGAATCCTTACGACTTACAGAGGAAAAACACACTTGGGAGTCTCCACGACTTCTAAGGAGAAAGTACACCTACGAGATCCTTTTGACTCGTAGGGAGAAAATGCTTTTATGGGACCCTTACGGCTCATAAAATTGAAAAGCCTTAGATGATAGGGACCTAAACCTGTATCCTAAGCCATCACTCTCCAATAGGCAAAGGCGAATGATGAATTGCTCATGGCATATGTGCTTCAGTGTTAGTAACGCTAATACCGACCCCAAGCCCAAAATTCCAAACTTTCGACCCAATAGACCCCTGAGTCTTTAAACTGGGAACAGATGACCCCTGGGTCATTAAACTGGGAACAGATGACCCATGGGTCGTTAAACTGGGAACGAGGGAAATCCCCTCACGGCAGATGATGATTCGCTCTTGGTACCATATTCCAGTGTAGCAGTGCTCATGCGAAACTAAAATCCCTAAATCCACTCATAGCAAATGATGATTCGCTCCTGGTACCATATTCCAGTGTAACAATACTGATGTCAACCCAAATCATATCAAGTCAACAAGACAACCAACAACCTCCCTGGCGGAATCAAGCTCCGCCTCGGAAACAAGTCGAATCTCGACACCGCAGAAAATGGAGCAAGTAAACTTCAACCACTGACACCGGTGAAAGCGGAGTAATGCAAATCCAATCCCTGACACTGCAAGAAGCGGAGCAAGTCAAAACAAGCACCAACCGTCCAAGTCGCAAAAAGGGCAGCACCGACCGTCCAAGTCGCAAAAAGGGCAGCAATGACCTTCCCGTCGGAATTATGCTCCGACTCGGAATCAGGTCAACCAATGACCTCCCTATCGGAATTATGCACTATCTCGGAATCAAGTCAACCAATGATCTCCCCGTCGGAATTATGCTCCATCTCAGAATCAAGTCAACCAATGATCTCCTTGTCGGAATTATGCTCCATCTCAGAATCAATTCAACCAATGACCTCCCCGTCGGAATTATGCTCCGTCTCGAAACCATGTCAACCAATGACCTCCCCATCTGAATTATGCTCCATCTCAAAATCAAGTCAACCAATGACCTCCCCATCGGAATTATGCTCTGACTCGAAATCAAGTCAACCAACAATCTCTGCGGTGGAATCATGCTTCGTCTCAGAGTGTACCCCGTGTTGAAATCATGCTTCGCCTTGGAGTACCTGCTTTTCCCATCGGAATTATGCTTCGCCTGGGAATTGATCTCTGCGTCAGAATCATGTTTCGTCTCAGAGTGTACCTTGTGTTGAAATCATGCTTCGCCTTGGAGTATCTGCCTTCCCTGTCGGAATTATGCTTTGACTTGGAATCAACTTCTGCATCGGAGCTATATTTCGTTCAGAATGTCTGCCCTGTGCTGGAACTAAGCTTCGTATCAGGATACACCCATCCCGTGTCGAAATTATGCTCCGATCCCCGGAATTATGCTCTGCGCTTCGGAATTATGCTCCGGTCCACGAAATTATGCTCCGCTCTTCGAACTAGCACCGATCCCGGGAATCATGCTCCGCTCTTCGGAATTATGCTCCGATCTTCGGAATCATGCTCCGCTCTTCGAAATTATGCTCCGATCGCCGAAATTATGCTCCGATCCCCAGAATTATGCTCCAGGAATGATGCTCCACCCCCGGAATGATGTTCCATCTCGAAGTCCAACACCAAGATCCATCAATTTCATGCACACAACTCATATATGCGGTGTGTATTTATTGATGGGGGAAGTTTGTTGGGCCCAAAAATTATACCCGGGTTGACCAAGTCAAAGTCAACCCCAAGTAAACGGGCCCAAACCCAGGTCAAGTGGGCTCATGCCCAAGTCGAGCCCCGCGGCCAGCCTCCCCATGCCAATATGAAAATTATATAATAAATAATTTTGATGTAATTTTTATGAATAAATGTAAGAAAAATGGTCATAAAGCCAAATTTTTGCAAAGCCCGTGGCTCATGTGCAAAAGAAATGAGCACATGAGGCATGGGATGGGCAAAATGCCATTTTGTAAAGCCCAAAGGGATATATGTAAATTTGTAAGCCTATATAAGGTAACACGATAATGAAATGAAAGAGAATAGAATTCATTCCTCTCAAAATCTAGGGTTTCTGTGCCTTCTTCTCCTTCCTCAAGGTTCTAAACCTTCTTCCCCTTTCTTGAATTAAATCAAGAGTTTAACTCTTCTTTTTCCGAAAAGAAACAGTTTTTCACCATAAAACCCTTGAATGGGAACTCGGATCTTCCATCAAATCCCCAAAAGGGGTGATTTTTAGGTTTCCACCCTTTTTCTCCAAGATCCAACCAACAGAGAGAATGAAGAAAGAGACCCATCTTCAAAATCCCCACTTTAGAAAAATCCAAAGCTCAAGAGAAGATCTAGGGATCAAGGGAGAAGAAACAGGTCCCCTTTCATCATCTCCGAAAATCTCTTGGGAGTTTAACTCCGAAAAAAAAGAAGAAAAAGGGGCCTTTCTTTTTAGGAGTTTAACTCCAAAAGTCAATTGGGGGTGCAACTCCCAGTACAGGGGCTAAGCCATTTTTCCGTGGGAGTCCAGCGCCCACGTGCGTCGCTGGCGCTCGATGCCCACGTGCCGGGTGCGTGAGGCACTGGCGCCCAGCGTCCACTTGCCGGACACGTGTGGCACAGGAGCCCATTGCCCAGGCGCAAGCGCCCAGCGCCAGCATGCTGGGCGTGTGTGGTGCTGGCTCCCAGTGCCCAGGCGCCAGCATGCTGGGCGCGTGTGGTGCTGGCACCTAGCGCCCAGGCACCCGCGGCCAATGCCCGCATGTTGGGTGCATGAGGCGCTGGCGCCCACGCGTCTTTTGGATGCTATTCACATTTTTTTATATACACTCCACAACACTTCCCCCATTAGAAAAAATTTCTAATGGGGCGCTGCCCCCGCACCCCGCAAAGGGGTTGCTATCCAGATAGCGGAACCCCCATAAACTCTGCGAAGCCTCCGATATACCCAAGACCCCTCAAAACACAACACACGCACATTGCACATTGAGTTCGCATGACCAGTTTGACCCGTCAATCGGAGGTTCCTTCGTTCCAAAGGCGGGGGGTAATTAACGGCAGCTTAGTTCACGGCTGCCGGAGATTCGGATCTCCACAATCAATAAACCCCATCCTGCCCTAGGCAGATAGAATTTGTAGTACGCCTGACAAGTGACGCATATTCCCATCTCAATGGGGTGACGAAAAAAACCCTACAGCAGTGAGCAGCATATTAAGTGATGATATGTGAAGAAAAACTGTGACTGGGAGTTCAGAAACTTCTGCACTCTCAGTTGAGAATCGTGGACGGACAATTGAAAGGGGAAAAGGGAAGAAGTGGAAGTCAAAGGGCCAAGAAAAGTCAAAAGGAAAGATCCAAGACAACTGTTGGAACTGCGAAAGGAATGGTCACTTGAAAGCGAGCTACAGACTCTTGAAGAAAGAGAAAGTCTCAGATGAAAAGTAAGCTGAAAAGGAAGCCAATGTGGTGTCTACATATGAACAATGGGAGCATGGACTTTACCTTTGGACGAATGAGATCATAAAGAAAGATACATGGTTTCTAGATTTGGAAGCATTCTTTCACTGCACTTCAGGTAAGCATCACTTTAGCGACTATGTTTAAGGGGATTTTGGGCATGTAACGGTGCGAAACATTCAACCGTGCAAAATCGTTGGAAAATAGACGATTATATTGCAACCGTCAGGAGAAGGTAAGATAAAAATGAAGAATGCTGGACACATACCGGATCTGAAGAAGGGTCTGGTTTCTAAAAGTCAGCTAGACAGCGAAGGGTGCATTACGGTGTTTGGGAATTCTCAGTGGAAGATTTCCAAAGGATCGTTAGTGGTCACAAGGAGCAAATTGAGCGGTTCATTGTATACCTTCAGTGAGAATAGTGGAGGTTCGATTGCATTGTCTATAGGTTCGTATATAAATTCTGAGACTTCGCTGTGGCACAAGAGATTGGGGTACCTTAGCAAGAAGAATATGAAGATTCTTCATACTAGGAGGCTTTTATCCGGGCTAAAGAAGACATAGTTGGGGCTCTATGAAAGTTGAGTTTGTGGAAAGCAAAGTGCACTCAGGTCTCTATTGGTGGTGTATCAAATTAGGTCAAGAAGTTAGAGTTGGTGCATACGGATATATGGGGATCAGCCTCGATAGAGTCTTATAGAGGAAATTGGTACTTCGTTACTTTCATTAATGATGAAAGCGGGAAGTTCTGGGTCTATGAAGAAGAAGTTTGATGTGCTTGGTCTCTTTTAACGCTTGATTGCACAGGTGGAGAATTAGACGGGGACGAAGGTTGAGTGCCTAAAGTCCGATAATGGTAGGGAATATTGCACACAAAAGTTCGAGGGGTTTTGCTCGTAAAAGGGTATACTTTGGTTAAAGACGGTATCAAAGACACCACAACATAATGGCATCGCTGAAAAGATAAACATGACGATCCTAGAGTGGGTGAGGAGTGTTGGAGTCAAAAATTACACCCATGTTGACCAAGTCAGTGTTAAAAACAACCCCAAGCCAGGTGGCTCCAAGCCCAGATCAAGGGGCCCATGCTTAAGTCAAGCCCCGTGGCCGACCACCCCTATACCAAAATGAAAATTATGTAATAAATAATTTTTATATAATTTTTATGAATAAATGTAAGAAAAATGGGAATAAAGCCAAAATTTTGTAAAGCTCATGGCTCATATGCAAAAGAAATAAGCACATGAAGAATAGGATGGGCAAAATTCCATTTTGTAAAGCCCAATGGGCTAAGTGTAAACTTGTAAGCATATATAAGGCAACATGATAATGAAATGAAGACAATAATTGATTCCCCTCAAAAAACTAGGCTTGGTCCTCCTTCTCCTTTCTAAACATTCTAAACCTCCTTTCTCTTTTCTGAATTAAACCAAAAGTTTAACTCTTCCTTTTCTAAAAAGAAATAGTTTTCAGTATAAAACCCATAAAGGAGAGCTCAGATATCCCATCAAATCTCTAAAAGAGGAGATTTTTAAGTCTCACCCCCTTTTCTTCAAAATCCAGCCAACAGAGAGGAGGAGGAAGGAGACCCGTCTCCAAAAATCCAACTTAGGGGAAGATACGAGGCTTAGGAGAGGATCTAGGGCTCAGGGGAGAAGAAAGGAGTCCCCTTTGATCATCTTCAAAGATTTATGGGAGTTCAACTCCATTTGTCAAAATCATTGGGAGTTTAACTCCATAAATAAAATTCTTTTAGGAGTTTAACTCCATTCAAAATCTTTTGGAGTTTAATGAAGGGTTGCGGCAGCGCCCCGGCCATCGAAACGCGGCCAAAATGCGGAACAAAAATTTATTAAACCGGCGCTACCGTTACCCGATTTACGGATCGACCTTAAACCCTAAACTAGCAAACTAACTAAGAGTTAGAATCGTTATACCTAGTTGATCTGTGTCCTTCGGTCTTCATTCCAAGCTCCTAGTGATTCTTTGACGATATTTGGTTGCCGGTCTTCCTCTATCTCCGATGATCCACCTGAGAGAAACGGCGCAAGCACCAGCCTCGTCGAGCGAGACAACCGACGGTCCAAAGTTGCTAGCGATGGAGAGTTGAGGTGTATGGAAGTGTCACTACATTTTTCTCTCTACCTAAAGTGCTCATGGAGCAACCATAAAAGATGAAGAATGAGGTGATGAAGACTTGGCATGAGGCAACTAAGAATGGCTAAGTCTTTTGTGCTTTTCCTTTGCTTTTTGAGTGAATGAGAGAGTGGGAGTAATGAAGCAAATGTAATCCCAAAACCAAATGAAAATCAATCCCCCACCAAAGAGTGGTCGGCCCCCCTTCTTCTCTCTCATTCCCACTCAAAAAGAAATCTTATCCAATTGCAATAAACAAATCCATACCATACTATACACCATGCTTTGACTCATGCCCATACCATGAACTATGTTCATGCCACCTCACATATTCCATCTCATTTATTAAAATAAATGAATTTCTATAAATGGAAAATCATATAAATGAGGTGGCATCTTCTAGAAGCTATTCCGTATAAAATACGGAATACTTCCCGGTACATGTATCGAAATACATATACGCGTATTCATACCAAAATACGAATAGCCGAGAGAGAATGAATAATGAACAATAATACTAGAATACATATATATAAATACATATGTAAATTATTAAATCAAAACCTGATTTACTAAACTGGCTTAATCCTAAGCCACTAGTATTATCAACCGTCCGATTAAAGTCTGCGCAGCAAGTTCATATATTTAATCGGACACTCGTATGTACCAACATACGACATGTACACCATATCGCCAGAACCGTGAAAACCCTCTGTGTAGGACTCTAAAGACTCGTCAATACGTTGGCAGTGGGTTTAACCAAAAGCACGTCAGCGGCACTAGCTGTACGTAACGGCTACCCAGGTATTGAGCGAAAGGGAGGCCGACGAGCAAACTCATGCAGAACCCCTACTGAGCCAGATAGTGACAATATCCGTACAGTCTGGTCTGTTCGTCTAAGAGTATCACATATTGAGTCTAAGGGGGTGGATAAAGTCAGACCCCTAACAACGCGATATTTAGTGTCGGTATGAAACCCCATCACCACCTGAGAAACTATCGATCCTGGATCGATAATTCTCGTCCACCGTAGCCACGGATTTTTGGTGATGGCCATCCGTACACAATGCGACATCAACCCCCAATACCGGGAGAGACAAATCCCCGACGATCCGATCACTGCCTCCATGTGGCTCGGGACTGTACCCAACTAAAACCTGTTTGCACGACTCTTTTGAGCCGTGGTAGGGTAGTAATCAAAGCACAGTGGGAACTCACACGAGACAAATGACGATCTCAGGTCGATAGACTAACCTGTACACATGTCACTTGGGAACTGCTATCTGACAATAGGTATAATACCAACTAGCAGGTTCCCGGCGAGTCCGTCCAGTGTACTCATATCCCAATGAGCACATGTATACTATCTTAGGTGAACAAACTAACACCAATGGCTTGTGAGACTTGGCCATCGCCCCTCGTCGGGGTCTCGATCAGTATACACTAGTCTACACTGGAGTATCGATACCCGGTCTCGATACTCCTATGACTAGGGACATTTAAGGATATGCTTATAGACCCCAGCTCCCACATATATGATCACCATCATAATACTGGCAGTCAAGCAAGAATCCTATGGGCTCTATCAACATGATGATAAAGACAAACCAGATAGCATACTATCATCTTGAATAAGATTGTTTTATCGGTATAGGTCATGCCTCAATCATCATAATCACAAATCCATGACTATGATAATTGCCTTGAGGGCACTATAGCCAACAATCTCCCACTTGCACTTAAGGCCAATTATTGCGATGTCGCATACTTACAGCCCGTGTGATACCGAAGACCCAACTTCTCTACTAATCAGTTTCGCAAAGCCTGTTTGCGAAAATGATTGCGTTCGAGAAATAGCCTCAGTGAGTGGATCCGCTCCAATGTTTCTTTCTGTATCTCTCTTAATCTCAACTTCGCGGAGAAAATTATCTCCCGAAATGAGCAATACTTGTCTTAGAATTTGTCTGGATATCTGATTGGACCCAGTTCACAAATGAACTCCAAATCCAGAAAACTACTTAGACTGTATCGTCCACTGAATTTAATCAGTATCCTGTGCCTTGCCTTTCCTCAGTATCCGCTTCGACCACCTGTCCAACATACTGTCCCTCAAAAGAGGGAAAAACTATAACTCTGTCAGTCACTCTGTCATCCAGGTCACCTTGGAAGCCTGAAATGATAACCGTCTCTCGAAGGAGGCTGCCGTAATCATTTCCCAAGAACATTCACTTATGTTCAATAACTGCTTCCCAATGTTTCTCCAGGATTGGATTAATATATCTGCTTATTGCATCTAGTGCAAAAGCAATATCTGGTGTGGTACTAGGCATTTCATGATTAACTCAATTGCCTAAGCAAATGAAATGTTAATCATGTAGATCCCTCTCCCTTTTAGTCTGTAAGACACCTTTAAAGAGGTTGACTCCATCACCTGCAGGTTCACCACCATGCCAGGAGTCGTCCATTCTAAAATATCTTTAGAATAATGTCAAAGTACCCAAATTGGGATACTTCCCAAATCTAGATCTAAAAATATAGATCTAGTAACCAGGAAACTTGATATTATTTCTATATCCTATGTGGAGAAACAACTGTGTGACAACCAAAGTATAACCAATCGCAGTATAGGAATATCCCTTCCTATCAAGTGCATGTCATCCCATTACCTGGACATCACTCCCTACTACCTTCTTACCAGATCCATCTCCCATTCTGATGAAGTCAAGACCTATGACGTCACATCAAAAATAGATGATCTATTTCCGCTATACCTGCTTTAGTCTATAAATAGACATAAGCAACTTGTCTATTATACTTCCGCTGCTCCCACCGACTACAACAACCCTCTGGCAGAATCATATATATACGTACACTTCTAAAACTAGTTTAGAATAACGCTATACTCATCCTCCTGCCGGGTCTTATAGTCTAGAACAGCAGCAATGACAAGTCTGGGTAAACAAGAACCTCCATGTCACCGTCTCTAAGAAGACCAAAGTACCTCTCGGGTGCCTAAGGTTACCCACCAAAATCTGCGGAGTGGCTAATGGAACGTCGAAACTAATTGAATTGTTAGGTTTTATTAAATCATCAGTGATCGTTTGTGGTTCTGGAATCACTTCCAGTTCTACCATACTCTCACTATTGCTTTTCTGAAAAAATCCATTTTACTAAAACTGTGGCGAGTCAAGAACAATATAAATATTGATCTTCCTGATGGTAGAAAGTCATCCCTCGTCAAAGCCCGGGATAACCCACGAACAACCATTACTAAAGCATGCCTTGAGTTTATCCGGATTCTGGTTTTAAGCATCAGCCGGACAACTCCCTATACCTTAACATCGTTAAGATATAAATTGATTCTATATATATCTAATATAGAAACAAAAGCACTAATTTAATGGGAACCAGATTCAAATCATACAGCTGTCTCCAGTGCATATCAACCAAATGGAAGAAGGCCATTCAGCATTACTCATCTAGGAGTGCATCCTTATATGAGTAGCCCGAAAGAGAAGCAAGTTCCCAAAACCATTACTATCAATGGAATACCAAACATAAGTATCTACATCTTCGACTTCCTCGAAGAATCCTGATACTTCCAACAAAAGGTTCTCTACTTTATTCTTATACCTATAACTTCTCAAAATCTGAACCATGCATTTCAACGAAATACATATCTAGAATCAGAGAAGTTATGAGTAAACAGGATACAGTGTGAGTACCAACCCCATTGTCCTAATGGACACTAGACAACATACAATACTTTGTATAAGTCCCCTGAGTTCAATAACTCAAACCATGTGCGTCATAGGTTGAAAAACTGTACTATGGTTAAGAAGAATTACACCGCTGTTTAATGCACCTTACCTAATCACCAGCTGATATAGGTAAATGTCATAGACATAATATCAAAAAGTTATATCTCACTTTATAAAATAAATGTACAGATATATCAGTTTGAAATTGGTGCATAACAACGGATATTCAAAACCAAATATTTGTCATCCGGCAAAATCCAGATGATTTCCTCAAATATCACCAATTACAACGAATTCCGATATAATGAGGATCTAATCACCCAATTCCCAATATCTTACTCCCACTCACCATCCGTAATAACATGCAGATGTAAGAAAATGATCTGGTAAATACATACCCTGGAGTTAGATTCTAATTGGGAAAACAGTTTTCAATTAACATCGCACAATGAAACTAAAACATGAAAATATTTCAAAAGGGGTTAACTGGTATTCCTAGTAACGCCTCTTCCACTATCCTAATTCACGACAGTAACCATATACTTGCCTGCCCTCTCTGCAATCCCTTTATTATGTCTTTATTTATTACCTTCTGTACACCTCTTTTACGCTAATTGGTTTTCTCCATTCCCTACCTTTTGGCACCAGCCTAAGGTTTGGAAGAAGACTATCCAATAAGCGTAATAGGTGTACTCTCCTAATCCTAGGAGCCCTCGCAACCTGAGAGAAGGTAAAGAGAAAAGACATCTGAATAATCCTATCCAATTTCTTTTGAACCGGAAACCATCCCCGAATCTGGAACGAATTCCTTCGAGTTCGTATGTAACTATACGATGGCATATCCAATGGAAGTGGATATCCGTAGTGATACAGAGTGTTCTAGAGAAAAGCAAAGTGGATGTAGGAGTGGCAGGGGTGCACACGGTATTTGTCGTGAATGATGGTGATCGCAATTTCCTTTGCCGTTATTCTAATCCCTTTATATGTCTTTACTTATTACCTTCTGTACACCACAGTTAAGCTTGTTGGTTTTCTTCCTTCCCTACCGTTCGGCACCTGCCTATGGTCTGGAGGAAAACTATCCAATAAGCTCAATAGGTGTACCCTTTCCTAATCCTAGGAGCCCTCACAACCTGAGAGAAGGTAAATAGAAAAGACAACCGAATAATCCTATTCTATCTCTCCAGAACCAGTATCCATCCTCGAAAAAGTTCCATCGAGTTCGTATAAAACTATATGATGGATTTATCCAATGGAAGTGGATGTTCGTAGTGATACGAGGTATTCTGGAGAAATGTAAAGGTGATATAGAAGTGGCAATGATGTATGCGACACTGTGACATTCCAAAAGCCAAAGTGTTTCAATGAAGGTTCGGTTAACTTGGTTCATGAGTTTTAGTTTAGGGTCGGGTCATAGTCGCATCCAGAGAGAGAGAGAAAAGGAACACTCAGCGTGCACTCTAACCTAGTTCAGAATGGTCAATCACTTTATCTAATCTTGGATGGCTCCTACTGTTTCCTCGAATTCTCCTCCAAACCCAAAAGGAGAATTAGTCGGAATCACCCGAGGAGTAATCCTACTCATCAGTGGGAATCGGGACCCGACTATCATCGCATGATAACTTGATGAAAGCCAATCAAGTCACCACACTCCAGAAGGTATGCGCAAGCCTGGCAAGTTTCCTGTATGTTTTAAACTCCCGATGTATGTTTTTTACCCCTAGGACCCAAGTGACCTTGACTGAGCCAACATATCAAAGGATCCTAGTCAAGTTCAACACGTCACTATCTTGATTGCATTAGACCCACCCGCACGAGTCCTTGACTGAGCCAAAATGATCGTACGACTGTCCTAACCAATCGCATATCCATGCAATAGAAAAGCACTACATAGCTACCGAACACTACGCCTCGGCTAAGCACGACATACGTAGCACGAATACTAAGCAATACTAATCTGAAATGACGGAGGGCTACGGCTGGTTTTTGGCGAAAAACCTTTAACGTAATGAACTTGATATCGATGAAGGAATCCAAGTGGTTTTATAAATATATAGTGGCGAAAACTTTTGCTAAAGAGGTCACTCCCGGTGAAGAGATCTCGGCTCTTTCCCCGTAGAATGAGGTGCAGGATATTCCAAACTGAATACCACGATGCAAAGTAAAAGAATCGACTATAGTGAAGTTATTACGTTGACACAAACTTTTACTCAAAGGGTCACTCCCGATGAAGGGATCTAGGCCCTTGCCTCGTCGAATGAGGTGCTGGATATTCATAACCGAATACCACTGTGCAAAGCAAAAGTGTATGTCTGTAATGTCAGTTTTAAAAAACTTGGTTCCAACAACATCATATATAGGTTTGTTTTATCCTTGCATTGATAAGAATCAATGCATTACCATCAATTAATCACACCAGAAAAGAACGAAAATAAAATGTACGTATATGCCATCCGCATTCGCCACTGGGTCCCGTCATCACCCGTTAGGTTACTTAACTAACAACAGAGCGGGGACTGGGCTATCGCGGGTGCAAAACATATACAACATCTACTAGTATATATAAATATATATAACAATCGTGTCAGGCGTGATATAAAGCAACATCACAGAAATATCACAGAAGCAATACAGAATGGTGGATAATCTGGAGCCTCGGGTTTCACTTGAGCCGCAAGTGAGACCCGGCGTTCCCTGTCGTGTGGATAGCCTGTGCAATGAAACTTAGACCCCTACGAGTGCGGCAGGTTACCCGCCAAAACCAAAAGTGAGGCAGCCCCCTTCAGCAACATGAATGGACCACCCAGCACTTCATAGAATCCGGTAACTTGGGCACCCCTCCTAGGTCAACCTATACCCCCTACGAGTGCGGCGAACAGCCCACCAATTCTAGAGTAAGGTCCCTTCCGTCCTAACGCCATGAGATGCAGACCCGTTGCCCTCTAGAATTCGGCTATTCGTGCACCCCACCGCGGGGTAATCCTAGTACAGAAAAGAAAATAATATACAAGGGTGACATCGACCTCATCCCAGTCGTGCCCCAAAAGAATAATATACAAACTGGCAGCGACGACAGTCCACATGTCGGACGCTCGCCCCGCAATATCAAATATACAAATGAAATTAAACTGTACTAACATTGCACCACTGGCTATCCACCACGACAATCCAACCAACATCACAGCACAACACAGAACATCAACGTGAATGTTGCGTTCGCAAGCCCGTCTAAAAGAACATATAGCAGTTAGACGGGTTTACCGATCAAATGACATTCACGGTCGCAGACAGAAATGTATGTACTGTTAAACGCACACTTAAAATATCGATCGAATAAGTTCCAAATTGGCCCCAATAGCAAAACCAACACTTCACAGAAACCTAGGCCAAAACAGGATATTACAAAAATCACAATTCCAAGTCAGGGGGCAACAGGAAAAATTTTGAAGCCCGTCACCACTAAATGGCCGCGGATCCACCGCCAATAGGGGGTAAGTGCGGCGGTTCCGCGGTGCTTTAGAGGAATCAGAAGTCCAAATTTTTTCTGTACCCCTAAAATCGCCTGCACGGATTTTTAAACCAATGGAAAATATTTTTTGAACATTTTTGAAAATCGGCAGAGAACAGAAAAATGAAATCGTGATTTTGGAAATTTCCGTCGATCGATCTTTCAAGCACGTTTAAACAAGCTAGTAGGATTAAAAGGGTGGCTCTGATACCTGAAGGGTTGCGGCAGCGTCCCGGCCATCGAAACGCGGCCAAAATGCGGAACAAAACTTTATTAAACCGGCGCTACCGTTACCCGATTTACGGATCGACCTTAAATCCTAAACTAGCAAACTAACTAAGAGTTAGAATCGTTATACCGAGTTGATCAGTGTCCTTCGGTCTTCATTCCAAGCTCCTAGTGATCCTTTGACGATATTTGATTGCCGGTCTTCCTCCATCTCCGATGATCCACCTGAGGGAAATGGCGCAAGCTCCAGCCTCGTCGAGCGAGACAACCGACGCTCCAAAGTTGCTAGCGATGGAGAGTCGAGGTGTATGGAAGTGTCACTACATTTTTCTCTCTACCCAAAGTGCTCATGGAGAAACCATAGAAGATGAAGAAGGAGGTGATGAAGACTTGGCATGAGGCAACTAAGAATGGCTAAGTCTTTTGTGCTTTTTATTTTCATTTTGAGTGAATGAGAGAGTGGGAGTAATGAAGCAAATGTAATCCCAAAACCAAATGAAAATCAATCCCCCACCAAAGAGTGGCCGGCCCCCTTCTTCTTTCTCATTCCCACTCAAAAAGAAATCTTATCCAATTGCAATAAACAAATCCAAACCATACTATACACCATGCTTTGACTCATGCCCATACCATGAACTATGTTCATGCCACCTCACATATTCCACCTCATTTATAAAAACAAATGAATTTTCATAAATGGAAAATCATATAAATGAGGTGGCATCTTCTAGAAGCTATTTCTTATAAAATACGGAATACTTCCCGGTACATGTATCGAAATACATATACGTGTATTCGTACCAAAATAAAAATAGCCGAGAGAGAAAATGAATAGTGAACAATAATACTAGAATACATATATATAAATACATATGTAAATTATTAAATCAAAACATGATTTAATAAACTGGCTTAATCCTAAGCCGCTAGTATTATCAACCGTCCGATTAAAGTCTGCGCAGCAAGTGCACATATTTAATCGGACACCCATATGTACCAACATACGACATGTACACCATATTGCCTGAACCGTGAAAACCCTCTGTGTGGGACTCTAAAGACTCGTCAATACGCTGGCAGTGGGTTTAACCACAAGCACGTCAGTGGCACTAGCTGTACGTAACGGCTACCCAGGTATTAGGTGAAAGGGAGGCTGACGAGCAAACTCATACAGAACCCCTACTGAGCCTGACAGTGACAATATTCGTACAGTCTGGTCTGTTCGTCTAAGAGTATCGCATATCGAGTCTAAGGGTGTGGATAAAGTCAGACCCCTAACAACGCGATATTTAGTATCGGTATGAAACCCCATCACCACCTGAGAAACTATCGATCCTGGATCGATAATTCTCGTCCACCGTGGCCACGGATTTTTGGTGATGGCCATCCGTACACAATGCGATATCAACCCCCAATACCGGGAGAGACAAATTCCTGACGATCTGATCACTGCCTCCATGTGGCTCGGGACTGTACCCAACTAAAACCTGTTTGCACGACTCCTTTGAGCCGTGGTAGGATAGTAATTAAAGCACAGTGGGAACTCACACGAGACAAATGACGATCTCAGGTCCACAGACTAACCTGTACACATGTCACTTGGGGACTGCTATCTGACAATAGGTATAATACCAACTAGCAGGTTCCCGGCGAGTCCGTCCAGTGTACCCATATCCCAATGAGCACATGTATACTATCTTAGGTGAACAAACTAACACCAATGGCTTGTGAGACCTGGCTACCGCCCCTCGTCGGGGTCTCGATCAGTATACACTAGTCTACACTGGAGTAGCGATGCCCGGTCTCGATACTCCTACGACTAGGGACATTTAAGGATATGCTTATAGACCCCAGCTCCCACATATATGATCGCCATCATAATGCTGGCAGTCAAGCAAGAATCCTATGGGCTCTATCAACATGATGATAAAGACAAACCAGATAGCATACTATCATCTTGAGTAAGATTGTTTTATCGGTATAGGTCCTGCCTCAATCATCATAATCACAAGTCCGCGACTATGATAATTGCCTTGAGGGCACTATAGCCAATAATTAACTCCATAACTAAAACTATTTTTGGATTTTAACTCCACTCAAGATCCTTTCGGGAGTTTAACTCCTAATCCCAGGGCTAAGCCCCTTTTTCTGTAAGAGTTTAACTACTGATCACCTGCCAGGCACATGAGGCGCTGGTGCCCAGTGCCCACGTGTCGGGGCCGTGAGGCGCTGGCTCCCAGCATCTATGTGCCTTGCACGTGGCCCGTAGGCGCCCAGCGCCCACATACCGGGCGCATGAGGCGCTGGCGCCCATGCGCCTCTCAGGTGGCCTGCGGGCGCCTAGCGCCCACGCGCCTCTTACGTGGCCCGCAAGCGCCAAGCGCCCATGCTCCACGCACACATCCTTAGGATGTTCTCATCCCTCTTTTCCCACATGCTCCACACTAAAAATATCTTCCCCGTTAGAAAAAAATTTCTAGCGGGGCGCTGCCCCACACCCCGTAAGGGGGCTGCTAGCCTCCCTGACCCCAGCCCGCTATCCAGGTAGCGGGACCCCCGTAAACTCTGCGAGACCCCCAATACGTCCAAATACCCTTCAAAACACAACACACGCACAAAGCATATTGAGTTCGCATAACCAGTTTGACCTGTCAATCGGAAATTCCCTCGCTTCAAAAGCGAGGGGTAATTAACGGCAGCTTAATCTGTGGCTACCGGAGATTCGAATCCCCACAATCAATAAACTCCGGCCGGCCCCAAGCAGGGGGAATTTGTACATGCCTGACAAGCGTGCACATTCCGATATCAATGAGGTGACAAAAACACCCTACAGGGAGCATGACCTTAGATGCGGATGTGCCGAAATTCCTATAGGCAGCATATGTCAATGCTACTATGTATCTGATCAATAAAATCCCGGCAAGTGCGCTCGATGGAGGAATTCTGGAAGAAATTCGGTCAGGTAAACCAGTCAATTACTCGCACCTCAAATTTTTTTGTTACATTGCTTATTCATTAATAGATAAGGCGGAAAGGAGTAAGTTTGACTCCAAATTTAGGAAGTGTGCATTCATCGGTTATGGAGGAGATGAGTTTGGATATTGGCCATGGTGGGATTATTTAAGCAAGAAAATAAAACGAAACATGAACGTCGTCTTTGATGAGAAACACTTTTTTAAGGAAGCAATGCAAGCCAATGATGGTGCAATGTATGAGTTCGTTGAGTTAGATGAAACTCAGAAGACTGGTCAGGTGCTATAGGTGCAGACCGGAATATGGAGCAGACAGGATATTGGGGTTAAAATTTACACCCCATTGACCAAAGGTCAAAGTCAAAATCAAACCGCGGACAAGTAGGCAGGCCCTACTGTCGAATCCAAGCCGGGCCCACGCCTAAACCCATGCCCGAACTCAAGCCGGGCCCATACCCGAACCCAAGTCCAAGAAAGTGGGCCCAAGCCCAGACCGGTCCTATGCCAAGAAAGTACAACAAATAAATATAATATTTAAATAGGAAAAAAGCCAAAATTTTGTAAAGCCCATGGCTCGTGTGCAAAAAAAAATAAGCACATGAGGCATAGGGTGGGCAAAATGCCATTTTGTAAAGCCCAAGAGGCTATGTGTAAACTTGTAAGCCTATATAAGGCAACATTATGAAGAAATAAAGTATATTCATTTCTCTCAAAAATATTAGGGTTCTGTGCCTCTTTCTTCTTCCTCAAGGTTTTAAACATTCCTCCTTTATTTGAATTAAATCAAGAGTTTAACTCTTCTTTGCCTAAAAAAAATAGTTTTCAACATTAATTTCTTGAAGGGGAGTTTAAATCCACCATCAAATCTCTAAAAGAGAGATTTTAAATCTCACCATCATTTTTCTCCAAAATCCAACAATAAAAGAGGAGGAAGAAGGAACCCGTCTCAAAAGAACCCATTTTAGTGAAGTCTAAAACTTGAAGAGGAAGAAAAAGGGCATCTTTTCACCATCAAAGATCAAAATCTTTTAGGAGTTTAACTCCAAATCAATCTTTGAGGAGTTCAACTCCAAGTCCAAGATCCAAATTCTCAAAAGAGTTTCACTTCAAACCTAGATCTTTATGGAGTTGAACTCCAAATAAAGATACTTATTTTCTTTGGAGTTTAGCTCCAAAGTCTCTAGGGAGTTTAACTCCCAGTCCAGAGGCTAAGACTCTTTTTCCGCTGGTTCCCATCAGCCGCATGCCAGGTGCGTGACATATTGGCTTCCAGCGCCCACACGTCGGGCGCGTGACCCCCTGGCACCCGGCGCCACGCACATGACCCGCTGGCACTAGGGGTGAAGAGGGACGCCGATCTACTTATACTTGGTGTTCGTTCGTTCGTATATCACACTCGCTCATCACCTCGACTCCGGGGCGAGGAGGGATGCTGGTCTGCCAGTACTTGGCGATCGTTCGTTCATATGTCATGCCCACTCGTCAATCGACTCTATATATACTTGGCGTCCGCAGGACACCAGCCTATCTACACTTGAAAACGTAAAAACATTGCATAAGCGAGCTAAAAATTTTATTTATTGATATTCCAAGTTATGTACAAGGTATTATGGGCTCCCCAGCCTTACAAGATGCCCGGAGGCTTACAAAAATTTAATAACAAAAAGGGGGTTGCTCAAGTTGCCTTCTCGGCCGCCACTTCCCCTTGTTCGGCACTTTTGCCAAGAGTTTCGGTTGTGGCCTCCGGCTCAGCGCTTCTTCCTGTCACCTCGCCTCTTCCTGCCGGCTCGGCGTTGCCTCCCTTAGCACTTCCTAAACAAGGGGATACCTTGCATGAAGGTCCTGGTCGTCGAACCCAGGCACAGCTTTCTTGATGGGGTCGAGGGCGTTGTGCCACCCGACGGCCGCGGAGTCGGTAAGGTTGACGTAGAATTGGTCGGAATCCTTGTACTCCTCCACGGGTTTTTCCGCCCTGCCCTTGGCATGCTTTGCTGCCTCGTAGGCCGCCTGAGTATCCCTTTTGAACGAGTCCATCTACCTCTTCATGGCGTCATAGAGCCCGTTGACCTCCACCATCTTGGCCTGAATGGCCCGGTTGGATTCGGTCAGGATTCGATGAGACTCCTTCAACTTGGCGACCGTCAAGCCCTCCGCGACCAACCTCGGGTCTAGAGAGGCCGCCTTGTCCTTCGCCTGTTTTAGCTGGGCAATGAGCTCTTCTTCATGCAAGGAAGATTCACCGACCTTCTTCATTGCCGGGGCCACCTCCTCGGCCTCCTTGGTGGAAAGAAGGGCGCAATGCTGGAGGACCTGTGGAAAACACGAACCATTTTAGGAGCTAAACAGATGAAAAACACTTGGAGAAATTTTGGAAAAGTTACCAACCTGAACGTCCCCTTGAGCAATCGCCGCCACTTGGACCTTCAGGGTGCCTCGGGGAATCTTGGCCCCCGCTGCCTTCTTCATGTCCGCCAGTAAATTGTCGGCCACAGAGAGCCCCGAAGACATTTTGATGTAGAAGTCACCCTCCTGCTCCTATAACCCGTCTGGGATGGCCAGGAAACCACTCTCTTCTGCCTCTTGAGTAGAGACTCCACAGAGAGCAACACTTCTGTTCTGGCTCGGGGTGCCGGATCCCGGGTATGCTTCTGCCCTCCTCCACGGCGTCCTCCGGGACGGGAAGGACTATGGAGACCCTGACAGAAAGGTCTTGCCAGGGAACCATGCTCGATGCGGGTCGGGACGAGCTAGCATTGCCGCTCTTCCTCCCCTGCGCCTTGGCGGCCATCGCAGCCATGATCTTCGAGCGATCCATCGGCTCTGCGGAATATACATAAGAAAAAGATGGGAGGGGGTCAGCAACTAAAACAACAAAATTATACCAAGTCTAAATTGATCGGCGAAGCCCTAACTTACCCCCAAAAGACAGAGACCATGACGTTGGGATGTCTGGTTATCCATCCACCTTTCCGAAGATACCATGTTGATTTATGGCACCATATATCAGAGGTTTGGACAGACACAACCGTTGTAGTGTGACTTTATTAGATTCCCCCTCATTTGTGAGGGGGTTTTGATGACGCTCTTCTCTGCAGGCGCAAGCCCCTGCAGTTAATTACCTTACCACATTGCGATAACCACTTTCTCCTTCTCCACCAGTTCACTTCGTGTCGTGTGTATTTTTGTTTATTTTGGTTGCCCGTGGGTTGTATACAAAGACTAGTTTATGTCGTCGCCCGTAGGGCGCGGATCAGTCCAAATCCGTATATTTTAGATTTGGATTTGGGTCAAGGATTTGCTTGATAGGGTTTTAAACTTAGGTTGTATATTCCTTCAATTCAAAAATATTTTTGTTTTATTTAAGGACCGTTAATCTAGTTTGAGATTAAGATCGACTTAAATATATAAGTGAGCATTTGGGCTCAGTTTGTTTTTGCTAAGAATACATTTGTCTTATTTGAGACTAAGATCAACTTAACAACATTTTAGGATCATTTTTACTTAAGATCCAGCAAAAGAGTATTTGGGCTCAGCTGCAAGAAAACTTCAGAGACTTAACCAATTTGGACTTAGTCTGCTTAGTCTTTTCTTCTTCTTTTTTATTCAAAAGTCCTGAACACTTTTTTGGGCTCGGTTTGTTCAGCCTTTTTCTTTTTATGTAAAAGGCTAAGCACTTATTTGAGCTCTCACACTCACATGTATATCATGTGAAGCCTTCAGTCATGGGCGCTACCCAATAAGTGTTGAACACTTTAGTCATTTTGACTAATCATGAAGTTCTAAGAACTTTTTATGGCGTCCACGTGAGGTGCACGTGCGGCGTTGGGCGCTGCCCAATTAGTGCTAAGTACTCAGCCGTTTTGGATGCATATGAAGTGCTAAGCACTTTAATTCGACGCTCATGTGTATTTCACATGAGACGCTGGCCTTCTGTCTTGGACGCCTACATGGGAAGCACGTGAGGCGTTAGGCCATTTGTTTGAGAGCACCACGTGGGAAGCACGTGAGGCGCTGAGTCTTTTGTTGGGGCGTCCACGTGTTTTTCACGTGAGGCGCTCAGTTTTTTTATATGGAGATTTAATCTCTGTTGATATTTTCAGGGAGCTTAAAGCTCTATCAATGGTGTTTTGACCATTGACGGTCACCAAAACCACTATATTTTTTAAAGGATTTTTGGTTGAGTTTTTAAAGAACTAAGTTCTTGATTTGAAGGAACTAAGTTCCTGGAGTATTATGGACTCCATCTTCTTTCTTTTTAAACTTGTTCTTCCCTGAATGTTTGATTCTCAAGAACAAGGCCTTTCCGATGAGAATTAAATTCTCAACTTATGGGAGACTTGTCTTATGGATCTCAGATCCAGAGAGAGAACTAAGTTCTTTTAAAAGGGTTAAACCCTTAGATATAATATGATAGGTAAAGGAGATACCTAGGGTTTTGAGAAGGAAGATCTTCTTCTTTGAGAATTAAATTCTTTGTTCTTTGAAAGCTCGCTGTAATTTTTGCAGAAGCTTATAGGGGGTTCCCTCTATCTGAAGCTTGAAGTCTCTGGTCCTTTATATAGTGGAGGCAAGTTTGTTAATTAATTTTGAGAAAATCTCTTATAGAGAGATTCCAATTGATTTAATTGGTCTCAAAATTGGTTTGGGGCATCTTACCCACCGTTGGATCTTTGATCCAAGTATTTCTATTTTACAGAATATGTTTTCTTGTTTTTAATAAGATTGGAGAAATACTTTTCCATATACAGAATTTTATTCTGTCAAGCGGTGATTTTTAATCGCCGTTGGATTTTTGATCCAAGGGTTCTCTATTTTACAGAGAGCAATTTTATTTGTTTGTAAAGATTGAGGACAAATATTTCTCAAAATAGAATTTAATTCTATTGTTTGATGATTTATCATCACCATTGGATCATTGATCTAACGGTTCTGTTTAATAGAGAATATCCCAACTTTTTGTTAGGGAAATATCTTCATGTAGAATTTAATTCTACTGATTTTGACTTGGACGTGGGGAGCACGTAGACACCACTTAAGAATTTAATTATTATTTATGATAAGTGCTTCTGTGCTTTGCACATTGGCGCCCACGTGAGGAGCACGCGCGGCGCCATATAAAAATCTAATTCTTATATAATAAGCGCTCCTATGCTTTACACATTGGCGCCCACGTGAGGAGCACCTGCGGCGCCATATAAGAATATAATTCTTATATAACAAGCGCTCCTGTGCTTTGCACATTGACTCCCACGTGAGGAGCACGCGCGGCGTCATATAAGAATCTAGTACTTATATAATAAGTGCTCCTGTGCTTTGCATATTGGCGCTCACGTGAGGAGCACGTGCGGCCCTATCATATGATTTAATCTTACAAGATTAGCGTCGGTGCCCTCATGAAGAGCACGTGAGGCGCTACCTTATTAAAATTCAACAGAGCTTAGCTCTTTTTATATTGTTTAAATTTTAGGGGAACAAATGCCCTGCACCGATGTTCTTACGTAGCTCACACATGGGTGCAACGGTGTCACTTTTTCCACCGTTTGATCTTCTAGGAAGTTGGACCGTCCCTTCACATTTTATAAATAGGGCCTTTGGCCCTTCAGATGACTGTCGTTTTATCATCTTCTTTCTTCTTTCTTGAGAATTCAATTTTCTTCTCAGAGCTTAGATCTCTGCCCATAGTACTTCTTAGAGTTGAACTCTTTTAAAAAAATTGGTAAGAATTATGACCAAAATTTAACTCTTAAAAGGATCTCCTTTTTTGTTTTAGATTTTTAACCCATTAACAGAGCTTGGCTCTTTTCTTGAAATGGTCTCTTAGAGATCTTTAAAAAAAACTTTTATTTGGGTAGACCGTGGGTTTTAGAGATTTTAGGGTTTTACCCTATTATTGGCTCCGATCTTTGAGGGTTCTCTGGAATTTAATTCCATTTTATTTCCCATGGGGATTTCTGGGATTTAATCTCATCATTGGAGGAATTTAATTCCAGTTTGTACTACAGAGCTTAGCTCTGAGAAATTTTGAAATTTTTTGGGAAATTTATTCCTCTTTCCTATTTTCTTTTTAGAGTTCTATTCTTCTTACAGATTTGGATCTGTTGCAGAACACGTTCCTCGAGAACATTGGTAGTTTTGAACTCCACTGCTTAGTGATATTTTTCATTTAATGAGAATCTTTTTGGATTCTCACAATGGGTGCATGTCTCATCATTAATGAGGCATCACCTTGAATTTGTGCGGCCCATTGTTCCCTTTTTCTCTTGGACTGTAGTGATTTTAATATGCCATAGTGGAGTACAGATGCTAAGGCCCTTAGTTGTAGTTAATTACATTGTGCCGATAACTAACTCTTTACGGGTTTTTCTTTTCAGGTACTATGGATTCCGATTCCTTTTTCACTTACGTTCGTTCGGAGAGAGCTTTTACTGATACGCCTACAGATCGAGAAGTCTTTGCGCTAATCCAGGACTATGACCCAGAGTAGAATTCTCTTCATCTGAGGGGATCGTGGTACAGTTATAATATCCGGGGTCGGCACAGTTTTACTTGTTCAGTGCCATCAGAACCAATCCCGTCGATTCATTAGGCTGACCCTCTGCAGGTCGCTTATGTAGTGGAAGAGGTCAACTGGACCTCGGAAGGTCGTCTCCAACCTTCCATGGCGTCGATACCAGTCCAGCCGCCGATGGCCCTAGACATTCTGGGACGTTGCATATGTCAAGGAGAAGCGCGTCCTTGGGGCCAGGTTTATACGATAGGAGTGACCCCCTCCAGCTGGTTATCTGCAGTGGGCCCGTTACATTTTTCGGCCAAGAAGTCGCAGCTGCTGAAGACCGGGATATACCCAGCGATCTACGCGTCTCTCTTTTATTACCACACTCCTCATGTGTGGTAAGTTAAATCCTTCCTGGAGCAGTAGAATATTCCGACCCACACATTACTTTTATCGAATCGGGAGGTATCAATTTCACTGGAAGAATTCGCAGAAATATCCGGGTTACCCGTTAGAGGAGAGCACTATGAGGAGATACTTCCTCCTGACGAGTATGTCTTCGCTACTGAATCGGTGGTTATGGGTCTTACCCCAGAAAATGTTGTTCAATACAAGTTCCCGTGCTTGATCAAAGTGTTGAACATATATGAGAGCTTTTTTTGGAGTCCGGGGGACATAGAGTTAGCTTTACGGAATTTGTTGCCTGTTTCCTTCGTCTGAAGGCTTTATCGAAGAAAGTTGCGAAGTTTGCCAAGCTCAATGATCCGTTCGGATTTGGCTTGGACAAACTGCCGACTGCGGAGGAGGATTTAAAGCAATTCT
This sequence comes from Agapanthus africanus, assembly GCA_030015575.1. Classification (NCBI taxonomy): domain Eukaryota; kingdom Viridiplantae; phylum Streptophyta; class Magnoliopsida; order Asparagales; family Amaryllidaceae; genus Agapanthus; species Agapanthus africanus. Next base: position 878,515,171 of record CM057337.1, on the reverse strand, counting down.
TTATTCCAGATACTCCAATCGTCCCTTTTGCGAAGATTGCCGCTCCCGACATTGATGAGGAGACGTTCTTTATAGGGTTCATTGGCTTGTAACTGAGCTGGTTTGCGCTTCCAATGCACCTTCGCTATATGAGACCATCTGTCTTTTATCCGACTCATCGCATTGCGGCGGGGACACGTATGGCTATTGGGGTTGCAGGATTAGCACATTTGTATCATGAGTATAGCAACCGATAACGTTCAGTCGGGATTGAAGCCCGTAAATCTTCCATTGCACTACTTCACCTCGTGGATCGAGATGCATGCATTGGGTGCCTTTGGCGTGCATAAACGGCCTAGATTTTATGAAGAATACAACTTCCCTCGGGTCATGCAATTGGTCGATACTTCTTCTCCACACCCAACACAACAAGAAGCTCGGCGATTGCTTCTTCGCCCGTGCATGGTTGGGGACAGCACGACCTTCGTCGACAAGGTTCTGACCATTTGTAAGGAACCCTCCAAAGTAATCCAGCCGCTCCACGATATCTTCAAGGATGGAGCTTCTGCTTTGAGGGCCCGGGAGATTGTTCATTTGTATTCTATCAGGCCGGGTTTCTTTGTATTCAGACAGAACACCTCGGTGTTGTTTATGAGGTATAACCCACATCGTTTTACCCAGCAATTTGGTTACAACCAAGGCGTTTCCCTTGAAGCGTTTCTCATTGATCTGGTTTCTACAGAAGGCAGCGTTCTCAACGCGGCGCATCATTTTATGCGGTTAAATACGGGGTCTGATTTCCTGATCAGTGAGCCGAGTTATATCCCGAAGGCCTCGAATGCTTTCATTGCTTGGTATAAGCATGCAACGGGTACCGTCATCAAGGAGGAAAGGCGGATGCTTCTTGATCATAAGGATTCCGTCCCGGCCAGTAATCCCGCAGTCCCGCTGAAGCGACGGGCAATTATCCTTCCTTCTTTAAGAGAGAGCGTTGCGGCTGTAGTTCCGCGAGCCTTTCCGGCTAAACCACGACTGGATATAGGTGCTCCTATGACTGTGATGGCTGCGGTATCCCCTAAGTCGGGTATTGGCTCGGAGATCGAGACTCGCCGTCCCAAGAAGCTCGTTAAGCAAAAACTTTTATCGTCGGGTGTCGTTGCCAGATCGCAGAAGAAGAAGAAATCTTTATTCTCGGCTGGTGTTATATTTGGTCAGGAGATTCATGCTCCTTATAGCGAAGGCTTATCCGAATACGGCACCAATGATGGTATGTTCGAAGCCTCTATCGATGAGAATGTCGCCACTGATTTTCAAGCCGCTATTGAGGCTTCTGAGAGATTAGCCCACGAGCAAGCAGCGCTTGCTTCCCTTGCGGTATCCGGTATATCTCGTTTAAATTTCTCTGTATATTTTTTTGAATTTATTATACTTTATTAACACTCTTTTCTTAACAGGAATCTCCACTGAAGAGGCTCTTTTGGCGTCTTTCAAGACATTTGAGAAAAAGTAGAGGTTTCGCGCTTCTATGTGTCTCGGTATGATTCGTTTTGCAACGCTTTTTAATATACATATTTAGCTCATTTCGTTCACACCCTGACTCCCTTCTTCTTTTTATTACAGGAACCACCGCAACTTATGTTGTTCCAAGTGCAATGCCATCCTTAGGTGGTGGTGCGGAGGAACCTTCAGAGCTACCGGCTACAGTTGAGGTCACCCCAGGGCCGACATGGGAAGCATCGCTAAAGCAGCCGATGACGGACGATGCAGCAGATCCGGAGGCCGAGCCTGATTTGGACAAAGAAATTCTTCTGTCGGAGGTTCTGAGGAGATCTCTTTGTACAGATAAAGATGAGAGGAAGCGCAGAAAGCACGCAGCAAGGGAGTGTCAGGCTAACTTGGCCATAGGCACGGGTTCGAGTGATGCACGACACCCTGACGTTCCTATGGAGGACACTCCTTCTGCCTTGTCCACCGCTTATAGGCAGATTGCGCGTGCGGCTCGCGAAGAGGCTGAGCGGTTACTTTAAGGTAAAACATCGCACGATTCCTTATTGAAACCTAGTAGGACTCATTTACTTTTCCAGGTTTCTTTCCACAGCATTTTTTCTTGAATTATAACGCATTTTCCCTTGAATGAAGCGGCAGGGCCGGGTTTAGGTATTAACGTGGCGAGTGAAGTGCCAGCGTTTGACAAGTCTGGGGTGTCAGGCCTTCATGTCGAATCAGGGATTGTTCCAACTGCCGCCTCCTCCCCTTGTAGATCCCCGGCATCGGCGGGTGATGTGAGCATGATGACGGCCCTTATTGATTCGGGGGACGAAGGTGTCGACGTTGAACCCATCTTCCCGGTGATGGTGGAAATTGAGGAAGCCGTCATGGTTAGTGGTGCTCCAGACACTGCTATGGTTCCTGCCCCTTCAGGTATTCCTCGTGTTATTTGTTTTAGGTTCTCAATCCTGCTGGACATATTTGCGGATATCTCATTTATTCTGAATATAGGTGTGGTAAACCCCGGCGCTGTGCTGATTAAAGAATCACCATCAGCCATTGACATGACTGTCGATGCTCCTTATATCTCTTTTGTACTCCCCCCCCCCCCCGAGTTCTCTCGGGTTTAATGACGGAAGGTAAAGATTTTTCATTTCCTTATTTCAGTGTAGATATTATTTCTTGGATGAATTTCTTTACCATATATTGTTGCAATCTTGTAGGAGTGCTTTTTGACCGCTTATACCAAATGTTAAGATCACACTTCGCCTTCCAATCGGAATTCGTTCCTCCTTCGGGCGTTGGTTAGTATATTCTTCATCTCTTATTTCATCTTTCTATGGGTAATCTTTCTATTGCTAAACTTTTTCTCGTATTGACCACAGTCTTACGGATCGAGAGAAAGAACGAAGGAATAGTCGAGCCTCCTATACTCCCTGATTTGCCAATTTTGACTACTGGTATGTTAAATCTCATTCATCATCATTTTTTTTTATTTGTAGGTTGAAATTTGGCCCTTCTTTGTGCATACTTTATTCTGCAGCAGCTACACCAGCTTTGGCTCCTCTTGAGTCTCGCATTTCTATGCTCGCGGGGCCCTTCGCTAAGCGTCAGTCTTCCAGGGGTACGGCAGTCTTACGGCTCGAGGGAAAGAATGAAGGAATAGCCGAGCCTCCTTTGCTTCCTGATTTTCCACTTTTGACTGCGGGTATGTTAAATCTCATTCATCATCATCTTTTTTTATTAATAGGTTGAAATCTGACCCTTCTTTGTGCGTGCTTTATTCTACAACAGCTACACCGGCTTTGTCTCCTCTTGAGTCTCACGTTTCTATGCTCGTGGGGCCCTTCGCTAAGCGTCAGTCTTCTAAGGGTACAGAAAATAGCAGGCGGATGCTAAGCGAATTTATTGAAGATCTCAATGTTGAAGCTCTTACTTCTGCTGCGGACTTTGCGGACGAGATTAACCCTATGCTAGCGATGCTTGTGACTTTCCACAATGAAAATTTCGTCGGCATTTGGGTTGACTACTGTAAGCGAATTGAGGCATGTCTCCATGAGATCGAGGATAAGCATCTTGCACTTGAAGCATTATCCTCGAAGACTCAACTGATCTCATCGATCGAGTAAACTGCCGCTTCCATTCAATACTTCGAGCAGAAGTTGGTTATGAAGCAAAAGGAACATGAGACGGCTTTTGACGAATCCACCCAATTGCGTGCCCGGGTCAAAGCGAATGCCGCGCAGCTATAAGTTATTTTTGAAAACCTCTAACAATGCGTGTCTAAAGGAATGGCGCTGAGGAAAAATCTCAACTCTACCGAGCGGGGAATGCGAGATTGCGAAGTTGCTAAGCAGGAAATTGCTGAGAAGCTTTCATCATGGTTGCAACAACGGGCTTAAGTCGAAATGATGCTGGCTGCAATAGTGGCGCATGAGGAGGAGCTGCGGCAGGAAAGTGAACGGGTTGCTATTTTATTGAAAGCCCCGCCTTCTTAACGGCTAAAATTGTATTCCCCGTTTTTTATTTAAATTGTATCTTTCAAATACTTTGATTCATGAATAAAGAAAATACATTTTTTGCACGCGCTCCTCTGTGTTTGATGTCTTAATTTAGCGCTAATTAGTTTATTCACTCGTTTCGGAGTCTCTAGTTTATTAACTCGTTTTGGAGTTTCTAGTTTATTCACTCGTTTCAAAGTCTTTAGTTTATGTACTCATTTCGGAGTTTGTAGTTTATTCACTGGTTTCGGAGTCTCTTTAGTTTACCACCCTTAGGTTTATAGGCAAACTTGTCCTAACGTTGTATGTAGATAACCCACATTCTTTACGACAGAGGTCCGTTAGGTTTGTGGTACTAGGGTTATAGTACGTGGTACCATCGCGTTGGCTGATATATTCCTCAATATGCAGTCTTTAAGCCGTTGTTCGAGTAGCCCCGCGACTGTCGTGTCTCTGATCCCTTCGGGGGCTGGACAAGACGTATTCAAGTAATCTCCTTAGGTTATATTACCGTCGGAAGAGCAAGCGTTAGGAATTTGCTATGACTCTTTTTACTTGAGATTAGGATCAATTTGGAGCCCCGACGAGTCATAACCGCACCCTTCAGGGGTGGGATGGTCTCCAATGGTCTTTTAGGCTTTATATGAGTTGACGTCAAGACCCGAAGCTGGGAATATGCTGTCACTTCATTTTTTTGCTTTGATAATGTCGCGTCGATTCTTTGCTGAAATAGGATAGACATCTGTAGGACCTTTATGATGTGTGTATTGAATTGAAGTACGGAGCTAGGAATATGCAATTGCTCCAGTTTCATTTGATAGTTGTGTTCGCATCCTGCTGAAATGAGGGGGAACGCCGGGATAGTCTCTAGGTTGTATATATACCATCAAGACTTGGAGCTAGGATTTTGCCATTACTCCTTTTTTTCTTCGACCCTTGGGTCTTTTTTTTATGATGACGTTGCATCTGCATCCTACTGGAATGAGAATAAATGCCGGGATAGTCTCTAGCTTGTATATGTTGCCGTCGAGATCTGGCTCTCCCTTTAATGGAGCCTGGTGGGAAAATATGGTTCCCTTTCTTTCATTTGTGCCTATGAATTGTATACAGCGATCGGTGTGGACCAACCTGTAGGGCAAAGGAAATTTTATTTTATTTTATTTTATTTTTTATTTCCGCGATGTTCTATCTTTTCAGGTTTTTATATCGCGAAAGGCGCGATTGCCCAATCATTTCGGCTTTTTATCCGCGGTGCCCAATCATTTCGGCTATATTTTTTTTACTCGCTACTCTTTATTGCGAGTTGCCCTATCATTTCGGCTTTTTCATATGCATGTTTTTTGCTCACTGATTTTTGTTGCGAGTTACCCCATCATTTCGGCTATTTTATATGCATTTTTTTGCGACACGCTGAGTTTTATTACGAGTCAGGAACTTGAGATCTGATCCCAATCTTAGCATCAATGTCGCTGCAACCGGAATATTGCTAGGAGCGAATCATCATTTGCCTTTGCGACGACTTGAAATTTGATACCTATTTAGGCATCAGCATCGCTTCAACTGGAACATTTCCATGAGCGAATCGTCATTTGCCTTTGTCGATTCGAACAAAGATGGCTTAGTAAACAGGGTTAGGATCCTGTCGACTAAGGATTTTTGACTTTATGAGCGGTCTCATAAAGGTATTTCTCCCTACAAGTCGAGAGGATCTCGTAGGTGTATTTTCTCCTTAGGAGTCGTGAGGATTCCTAAGTGTGTTTTCTCTTATAAGTCGTAAGGATCTTATAAGAGTGTTTTCTCCTCGTAAGTTGAGAGGACTTACAAGTGTAGTTCACCATATGGAGACATTTCTCGCGATTGGTGGAATTTGGTGGGAGAATATTTATTTATGCCCATGGATTGTATACAAAGGTAAATATTGGACTGCCTGTAGGACAACATTAGGGGAATATGAGGGCTTAAGAATAGGTTCAAATCCCTGTAGCTTAAGACTTTTGAATCCTATGAGCCACGAAGATCTCATAAGGGGAATTCTCCTTACGAGTCGTGAGGATCTCACAAGTGTAGTTTCATCTTAGGAATCATAGGGATTCCTAATTGTGTTGCACCTTTGTAAGTCGTAAGGATCTCACGTAGGGTTTTTTTCCGAGATCGCACCCTTTCGGGTTTTCGTGAAGCTCGCCTGCGGTCCTGCTGTTTTTACTCACGACGCCCATTCAGGTTTTCATCCATGCCCATTTCGCATGTGGACATACCTTTTTTTTCAAGATCGTGCCCTTTTGGGTTTTGCGAAGCTCGCCGGCAATCCTGTTGTTTTTACTCGTGGTGCCCTTTTGGGTTTTCATCCATGCCCATTTCGCTTGTGGATATACCTTTTTTTGTAACAATGGAACTCCCCAGAGTAGTTTCACCACAGGTGCTCATCTATTTGCCGGTGGGACTTGAGTTGTAACTCTCGCCATTGGAACTTCGATTACAATATAGATCCCAAGAGAGCACATCACCGTATTTAGGGCAATGCGCTAGTTTAGGGACATCTCGGTTTATTATCGCCATGTTTGAGGCGAAATTTTAGTTTTGGGACATCTCGGCTCGTTGTTAGTTTAGGGACATCTCGGTTTATTATCGCCATGTTTGAGGCGAAATTTTAGTTTAGGTACATCTTGGTCCATTGTTAGTTTAGGGACATCTCGGTCCGTTGTTACTTTAGGGACATCTCGGTCCGTTGTTAATTTAGGGACATCTCGGTCCGTTGTCGCCGATTTTGAGGCGACGGAGCTTTTTGGATACTACTCTCAGAGTTTTGACTCCGGAAGATACCGAGCGAACACAAGCGTCGTCATCTATCATTGACCTAAATCATGACTTTTCAAGTGTAGTATTTTTTGAGGAATCGGCCGTTTATTGGCCGGAAGGGTCTTTCGCCATGCATAGCCATAAGCAGGTAGGCTCCACCTTGATAGACTTTATTTATGATGTATGGGCCTTCATAGTTCGGCTCGAACTTCCCCCATTTTGTACGATTGGGGGCCATTAGTCTTTTGACGAATAATACGAGTTCACCTTGGCCAAATGTTCTCGGCCTAGTCAGTCTTTCGTATGACCGTGTCATCCTAGCCTTATAAGCCTCCAAATTTTTTTGTGCTATAAGGCAAGTTTCGTCGAGGGCATCGAGCTCCTAAAGCGAAGATGAGCATTTTCTTCATCTACCATCTTGTATCGAACCGCTACTTGTAGAGAAGGGAGTTCTATTTTCAGGGGAAGTACTGCTTCCGTGCCAAACACCAATGCGTATGGTGTTGTATTTGTGGCCATCTTGAACATTGTTCGGTACGCCCAAAGAGTTTCGTGCAGCCTTTCATGCCAGTCATTTTTGTTTTTGGAAACTGTTTTCTATACAATCTTTATCAAGGTCTTGTTGAAAGCTTCAGCTAGACCGTTGGCCCGAGAATTATAGACTAAAGAGTATCTCCAATCTATTTTATTCTGTTGTGCGAAACGGCTGATTTTATGACTTTTATAAGCTGGCCTATTATCCGAGATTATCCGCCGCAGAGTGCCGAACCGGTAGATGGCATGGGTTTTGAAGAAATGGAGGATATTCTTCGTCTTCACCTCCCTTAGTGGTACTGCTTCTGCCCACCTGGAGAAGTAATCGGTCGTTGCTAGTATGAACCGATGTACTTTGGACAATGCTGGTTCAATAGGGCCAATTATATCGGTTCCCCACATTTCAAACGGCCAGCTAGCCACTGTTGGGTGTAGCGGATTTGGATGTTGGTGGATGAAGTCCCGTGAATTTGGCATGAGTGACACTGCTTTGCATATTCAAGGCAGTCCTGAATCATTGTGGGCCAATAGTAACCCATTCTTTTTATTTTCAGCTTCATCTTTGGCCCGGCTTGATGAGAACCGCAGAGTCCATCGTGGGTTTCTTGGACGACTCTTTTCGCTTCTTCTGGTCCTAAGCATCTTATCCACAGACAGTCGAACGATCTCTTATATAAAGTATCATTGACAAAGGCGAAACACAAAGCTCTTTTCATGAGCTGATATCTAGATGACGCATTTTTGGGCGTTCGTTAGGATTTAAAGTAGTCTATGAAGACTTCCCTCCAATCCTTACCCTTTTCTTCGCCCTCTATTTGAAGGGATACTTGTTCGGTCATTTCTTTTCTTTTTAATGGCTCTATTAAGTCTTCTGAAGACATATCTGTTGGCGCGAGAACCCTGTGGTTTTGCACAATGATCCTTACGTCATCGAGGCCTTCATCGGCCAGTTCCTTAGCCAATTTGGTCAATGCGTCTGCCTTACTATTTTCTGCATGTGGTATACTCTCCAGGATGTAGGAGGGGATTTGTGTCAGCAGTTGCTGCACTCTTTCGCCATACTTTATCAGCTTTGGCTTGCATGTCTGATAGTCGCCATTTACCTGGCTAACGATCAGTTAGGAATCTCCATATATGAGGAGGTCTTTGATTCCCATATCGATAGCGATCTCTAGACCTGCTATCAAAACTTCATATTCAGCTTCGTTATTAGTCTTTGGCTCTGTTAAGGAGAGGGCATAACGCAATATCCCTCCTTGCGGAGTCACAAAGATAAGGCCCACCCCAGCTTTGATTGTGGGGGTGTTTTTCTTTCGCCGCTTCATGGAAAATGCTCCATCGAAGTAGAGTTCCCATTGGGAATCATTTTCTTCTTCAGTTGTATCAAACACATGTTCATCTGGCAACTCGCGATTTAAGGGGGAGTCAGCTGGTATTAGATGCTCTGCAAGAAAGCCGGCAATGGCCTGCCCTTTCACTGCTTTGAGAGGACGATACGTTATCGAGAACTCCATCAGGAGGAAGGCCCATTAGGAAATCCTTCCTGTTAATATGGCTCTCGACATTATATACTTGAGAGGATCCACTTTTGATATGAGATGGACCTCATGTACGAAGGCGTAATGTCTAAGCTTCGTTATTGCGAAGAACAGTGCCAAGCAATGCTTTTCGATGAGGGAGTAGTTGTTTTCTGCCCCCAGGAGAACTCGACTCAAATAGTACAAACCTCTCTCCTTTCCTTGATCGTTCTCTTTTGCTCATAGCTCTCCCAAAGAACTCTCAAGGGCCGTTTTATATAGGATAATGAGTTTTCCCTTTACCAGAGTGGTCAATACCGGCGGATTTTGCAGGTATTGCTTAATTTCGTCCAGTGCATTTTCACACTTTTGATCCCAAACGAACGGGGTCCCCTTCTTCGTCAAATGACTGTAGGGACGGTATTTTCCGGAAAGGTTGGCTATGAGTCGCTGGATATATGCGAGCTTTCTTTGGAGAGACCGCAGTTGTTTGAGGGTTCTTGGCATGGGCATTTTCATAATCGCCTTGATCTTTGAGAGATCGATTTCGATACCCCGGTGGCGTATGATGAATCTTAGGAATTTGCCTGAGGAGACTCCAAACGCGCATTTTAAAGGATTCATCTTCAGATTATACTTCTGAAGACGTCGGAACACTATTTTCAGATGTTCCCAATGTTCCTCGTGAGATTTGCTCTTCACTGCAAGGTCGTCGATGTAGCATTCGACAATTTCATGGATGAGGTCATCGAAGATCTTTGTCATGGTCCTCTGGTAGGTAGCGCCAGCGTTCTTTAAACCGAAAGTCATTACCTTATAGCAGAATATGCCCAGCGGAGTCTGGAATACGGTATGCTTTTGGTCTTCCAGATGCATTTGTATTTGGTTATATCGTGAAGACCAATCCATGAAGGAGAAGAACTCATGGGTAGACGTGTTATCGATTAATAGGTGCCGGGAAGTCATCTTTCGGGCAAGCTTTGTTGAGGTCCCGAAAGTCTACGCAGATGCGGACTATCCCATTTTTCTTTATCACTGGAATGACGTTATCGATCCAGTCAGGATATTGAACTTCTTGGATGAAACTGGAGTCGATTAGTTTCTTGACTTCAGCGTTGATACCCATCTCAAGTTCGAGTCGCATCCTTCTCGGCGCCTGTTTGATTAGCTTAATGTCCGGTGATATGGCCAATTTATATACCGCCACCTTTGGATCTAGACCCGGCATCTCGGAATAGTTCCATGCAAAGCAGTATTTATATTGCATGAGCATGTCTTTTAACACGGCTATTTGTTTTTCAGATAGTAGCTCATGACGAATGTCGTCCTCGAATCGTTTTTTGTCCCTAAGTCAATTTTTCTTAGGTTGTCCGCCATGGTATGTATCCCATCTTCCAGCTCTTTTGGTGCTGGTGGAAACTCTAAGATCACCCCTTCCTCGTCTTCATTTGCGAAGCACATGTGGAGGTCATCCATAGTCTCGTGCCCTCCCTCTTTTGATAGTGTTATCATATGGCATGTATGAATTCACTTCCATTCTTGATGTTGAGTTGGTCCTATCCTGACAGTATAGGTCCTTTTTGGCTCATGTTTTTGCGGCGGGGTTACCTTCCAGCTGTCAGATAAAGTGAACCTGCCTTGTTGATACTGGTCTTCTACCCAGTCTTTGAAGGTGAAGCAGTCTTCGAGGGGATAACCTATTACTCGATGATAGGAGCAATAATCCGGATGATGGACCTCGTTTATTTGTTCGGGGTGCCGAGACTCCGGAAATGTCATCATTTGGTGCTTCATGACAAGGTTGAATATTTTCCCTTTCTTATTTTGGGGGAAAGAGTATTCCCGACCCATTTTCTTTATAAAAGACGGGCTCCAATCGATTTTTTCTCGATTGAATGGCATCTTGGATCCACTTTGTTGTTTTCTAATGTTGTTTGCATTCTTTGCCTTGTTTTTGTCTCTATTTCGGGATTTTCACCTTTCGCAAGAACATAAAATGGGCAGGGGATGAAGAGCATTATAGTCTTCCTTCTCCGCGGATTGCTGATTGAGACACTGCGTCTGGCCTTTTCATAAATGGTCATTTCACGGCTGTGATTGTCCCGGCTCTTTTAACAAACTTCTTTTATTAACCAGTAAATTTGCTCTTCCAGCGACAAACTTAACGTTTTTAGAGGGGGATCTCGCTCCGATTTGACGTCACGGCTATTTGGAGAAGCATCATCCGCTTCACTTGAGCAGTTTACGATATGGTAACTATGGAACAGTTCCCATTTCTTGGACCGAACGTATCTGAGTCCAGTTGTCTCCATCTTCCCGTTGGGCATATTTCGCTGAGTCCCGGAAATATCCCAGATCTTTTTGTAGAATTGGGTTTGTCGAACAGTTTTTTCGAGGGGTAAACCTTAACATCTTAACAGCCTCTTTAATCTCTCCGCATAATATCTTGGCAGACAGATTGGTTGAAGCCTGTCGAGTGCAAAATTGGAACCATGCTAAATTTCTTTTTTTACTTTGGTCTCCGTAAATTAGTAGAAGAGGATCGCCTTTTCACCCCTTCATCTAGGAGACACGTAGAAAGTTTGCAGTTCTTGTATGCTGTATGTATGGAGCGCATTAAGTTCCTTGTAGTGTCGAGACGGAGCCATTGTGATTTGCAGACTCTGATCTGCTTTGGCAAAAGTTTGCATTGACGGATGGATGGAGAACACTGCGTTGGTCTCATCCTCAGAGTCGCTGCCAAAGAATAAATAGGAGTAGATGGTCCGGGCTTATTATTTTCTTTTTGGGGTTGCCCCGAGTAGACTATTTCTTCATCTTCCTTGGTATCGCTCCCAAAGATCAGGATAGTGGCGACATACTACTGTTTATCCTTCGGCTTATGACACATTTCCGTATCTTCGAAGTCTGGTAGGAAGTACTTTGCGTCTTCGTATTTCCGGACTTCGTTTACTGAGAACGGATTTAGCTCCCCTGTGACGGTGTATTCCAAACCATCCTTGAAATACTTCATACACTGATATAGTGTAGAAGGGATGACGTTGTACTCGTGTAACCAAGGCCTGCCGAGCAAAACGTTATAGCAAGTCTTGGCGTCAATGACATGAAATTTGATGTCAGTAACGAGCAACCCGAAGCGCAGTGCCAATATTACGAACCCAAGCGTCCGTGACGACTGTGAGTCGAACCCGGAGATGGTAATTTTTTCTCGGACCAGGTGCTGAACGCTCATGCAAATCTCCTTCAGCACTCTCACGTTGATAAGGTTGACGGAGAATCCATTGTCGATAAAGATTTTCCCTATCTTTATACCGTGGCAGTACCCGGTGACGTATAATGGGCGATTATGTTCGCACGTACCGAGAAGGAGATCTTCATCGCTAAATGTAATGTTAGCCGTGTGGACCTCTTCCAGTTCATCTTCTCTTCCACGAAAAAAGCTTGGAACTGATTGGGTTCTTGTAACGCCTTGATCGGAGAATATCGTGCCGCTTTAGACAGGAGGAGAGCATCCAATATGCTCAGTTGTGAGGGTATTTTCCTCAAATGTGTCAGGACGTTGTAATCCATCTTGTTTTTCCTAGGCGGGTCCCTTGCTGCGAGATCTTTGACAACTCCATCGTCAAGAGCAATTTCCTCAGAGTTTTTTTTCTTTCCCTTTGTCTTTTTTGCTCGAACCTTTAATTATAGGTCTGAGGTTCTTCTCAGGTAGTGTGCGGTTACGCAGCTGAATATTCTCGCGGTTCTTCTCCTCCTTTTCTTTTTCAGATGTGGAGTTTTTGAAGAGAGGGCTGAGGGGTATTTCGTCCTCAGAATCACTCCCGAAGGTAAGAACATGCGGTTTTCCCCCTTCCGAACTGGTACCAACCATATGACAATTGCCAATCGTTTCTTCATGCGCATCTGTCGCGTTATTTTGCCGTCGAAAAGCTTCACGATTCATCCTCTTGAAGTGTTTTTTATGGGCAACGTATCCTTGCCACCACTTCTTGTAAGCACTGCATTCCTCGGTGAGGTAGGTAACCCTCCTATGATATAGGCAATAGTTTGGATGTGAATCTTCTCCATCGAGGCATATGACCCCGAGAGTGTTTCTTACGAGAGGTGGAAGCTTCATCCTCATTGACAGGGCTTTGGCGAAGCGCTTCTCTGTTTTGATCCTGCTTTTATTTGTAATAGGTATGCTTTGGTTTGGTTGGAGTACTTTACGACTCATTCTTACCGCAGTTTCTTTGTCCTAACGCTGACACTTAGCCTTTTCGTATATGGCCGTTTCGCGTTCTCGGTCAACTTTGCTTTTTTGAAAGGTTTTGTTTAACAGCCTATTGATCGGATCTTCTAGCAGTTCCGGGGATTTTAGTGTCGATTCTGCCCCCAGTTCCTCTCCGTTGTTTTCTGACACTGAGTGAGCTTCTTCGCCATATAACGACGAATGGGAGACCATGTGGCAACTTGCTACACGGTCTTCGGTGTCTTTTGATAAGTCATTTCCCTCATTGTAGTCATTATCTTCGTCCTCAAGAATATTCTTGAGGAACTATTCAAAAATGACCGGTGTCCGCACCTTCTGGTTGTACTCCTCCAGCACGTCAATGTATTTTTGTAGATCTGTGTGCTTGTCGTCATACTCGGCAGGCTGTATAGGCTTCTTGGTCTTCTTTTTTTTTTAAGAGTTTGAAGGCTCGACATGGGGGTTTAGTCCTTTGTCGACAATTTTCGGTGCGAGACAAGATTTCAGCAACCCTTCGATGATTTTGGATTCAAGTAGGCTTTTCCACCTGACTTTCGGACATGCCTATAGATCCTTCAGTGTTCTTTTGGTTTTTACTGTAAGAACGACTTCCCAAGAAATTTCTTCCATGAGTGAGCATGATGCCCCCGGCGCATCCATCTTTTTTGGAGTGTGCTTCTAGAGTGCGTTTACCCTCCAGTTATCAGACAGTGCGAATTTCCCCTGTTGATACTGGTCTTCGACCCAGTTCTTGAAGATGTAGTAATTAGGTGATGAATTTGTTACGCATTGCCATTGGGTGGCTCACCATTCTGTGATAGGAGGGGTAATTAGGGTTATTGATCTTGCCGGGTTGCGGTGGACGCCTTGGATATGGCAATATGATGAGTCTGTTACGCATTGCCAATTCAAACAGTCTCCTCGTCTTGTCATGGGGAAACGAGTAAGCGCGTCCTAATGTTTCCTCCAAGGAAAGGCATGGACGTGCATTATTTTAGCGAGCAGCCGATTTTGGGCCACTCGGTTGTTGTTTCGTGTTGGCAACGAAGGTCACTTTCCCTTTACCCTTGTTATTTCGAGAGTTCTTATTTGAGGAGGAAGTCCCATGGCCCATCTGGTCTATTTGGGCCAGTTTATCTATCAAAGCCTAGAAAGTTGTTTGTTTGAAGAATGTCATGAATTAGGACACAGTCGTTTGAGGATCAAGGGTCCCGATGAACATACCCACAACAGGAGATTCTTCAATGCGCTGTTCACATTTAGACCATAGGTTCCGCCATCGGATCGCGTATTAGACCCAGGTTTCTCCCGATTTACCCTGGCATTGATTAATGCCGTAATTGGAGTGCGCTCGCTCGCGCTGGCGAAACGCTATGTGAACAGCATTTCCATCTCTGCAAATGTTTTCACGGAGTCATTTGGGAGCTTCGAGTACCATTCGAAGGTCGTTTCTGACAGGCTGCCAACGAACTGGCGAACCAACAGTTTGTCATCGCCTCCAGTGTTTCCGCACAGAGCTCTGAACTACGCAACGTGCTGGTGAGGGTTCCCTGTCCCTTTGTACACATAGAATTTGTGGATCGTATACCCCGGTGGATACTTGATTTGATCATACCAGCCTGAATACGATCATCCAGTTCTGACGATTTGGCTAGCAGCTTCATTATCTTGATGAGTTCTTGTTTTTTGAGCAATGTAATCATCAAGGTCGGCCTTGGAGATCGTTTCCTTCTTGGCTGCCGATAAGGCCGGAGGAGGGTTTGATGTTTCCCCTCTGTCAACATCGACGATTATCGGCGGATCCTCGGCTAAGGGTTCTGGTTGGATCATCATTCCAACCATGTCTTGGAATAAGAGAGCCATATGCTTTATGTTGGCAGCTTGTTCAGCGGCCTCATTGTCTTTTCTCTCAAGAACCCTTCGCAGGAACTCTGTATCGGTCTTCTTCTCTTGGCGTTGTTCGGCTTATTTGTCTGGACTTTCTTTCTGTTCGGTAAGCGCTGCTATTTTAGTCGGTATTTTCTGGAGCTTTTGTTGTTGTTCCTGAGTCTTAGTCAACGACCGAGTTTGCAGTTGGTGACTCATCGAAGCATGGATTTCTTCTTTCCCCGAAGCCATGTAAACCGTGTGTATTGTTATGCCCCGGCCTTGGGGTGTTTGGATCCATCGCCTTTGGAATTTGCCGTCTGTGGTAGAGTTTTCTCCAGCCTCATTCTTTTATGAAAGGTTGAAGTTGAAGGGGCTACCATAACAGGCACCTGTGTAGAAGGAGTCCCCCGTTGTATGGCGGAGGAGTGATCTTTCTCTTGCCGGGCCTTCAGTTTTTTTGGTCGACGAGAGTGATTTTCATCGATCACGGAGTCTTGGACTTTCCGCCAGACTCTATGAAATTGCGAGGAGAGCCGCTGCTGGGGCCGCTCCGACTTTGCCTATACAGTAACCTCTGCATGTGGGGGAGATTTCTTTAGCACCGTCGTTGGGGAGTTCTTGCATCCCTTCCTGAGCGGTTCGAAACTGTTCCTAGTTGGAACAGCAGCGTCAACTTCAACCATTGAAGCTGGTGGGGTAAGTCTAGAGGGGGAGTTGCCCCCAGCTTTTCTCGCTCAGCACCAGTGGCGACGTCGAGCATTCCTTGCAGAAAGGACCGCCTCATATTTGGAAGCGGCTTCTTCATTCCCCCGGCTTTGCTGAGGGGCTTCAATCGGCGTCAGCCTGTAGAAAACCAACGTCCTTGGTAGAGTTTGAGTAGAAACGGCCAGCCTTTCAAAAACCGACCGTCTGACGGCTGAAGCACCTTTGACGGCTTCGTCTGTATGAAGAGTTGGGAGGGTTATCCATTTTGGGGAAGCCACTTCAGGTATCACGAGCCTCTTTGCGGGCCCGTTTGGGTTCTTGCTCAGCCTATTGAAAACTAAGACGTTAGATTTAGACGGCCCGTTGAGAGGGGCCGTTGTGGTTGCCAGTTGATCGAAGACCGACCTTTTAGGAGCTTCCTCTTGCGACGCTGAGGAACCGAAACTCACCGGTGGAAGCATGATCCCAAAGAACAATCCAGTAGTGGCTTGTGTGACTTGCCCCACTGGCATTGAAAAAATAGAAGCCGCATTAGGCCCGTAGGTCACTCCACCAGTTTGGGTGGAGCGAGAGATGCTGTTGCATGAAGTACATTGGGAAGCCATCGATTTTCTCTGCACGGGAGCAAGACACCAAGTTTTAGTACCTCGAATCCAAGGGCAACCATAGCGAACCGCGATTTTGTTCGCAATACACGACACACGAAGTGTGGAGTGAAAAAAGGAAAAGGTCCTACCGGGCGTGCCAGAATCTGTTCACCGCCGAAAGACAGAGACCGTGACGTTAGGATATCTTTCTTGAATTTAGGGGCAGATGCTATTTGGACTTATCCATCCACCTCTCCGAAGATACCAAGTTGATTTATGGCACCATATATCGGAAGTTTGGACAGACGAGACCGTTGTAGCATGATTTTATCAGATTCCCCCTCATTTGTGATGGATTTTTTATTATGGGAACGCTCTTCCCTGTAGGCACAAGCCCCTGCAGTTAATTACGTTACTGCATTGCGATAACTAGTTTCTCCTTCTCCAGCAGTTCACTTTGTGTCACGTATATTTTTGTTTATTTTGGTTGCCCGTGGATTGTATACGGAGATTAGTTTATGTCGTCGCCCGTAGGGCGCGGATCAGTCCAAATCCATATATTTTAGATTTAGGTTTGGGTCAAGAATTTGCTTGACGAAGTTTTGAACTTAGGTTGTATATTCCTTCGGTTCAAAAATATTTTTGTTTTATTTAAAAACCGTTAATCTAGTTTGAGATTAAGATCAACTTAAATATATAAGTGAGCATTTAGACTCAGTTTGTTTTTTCTAAGGATATGTTGGTCTTATTTGAGACTAAGATCAACTTAACAACATTTTAGGATCATTTTTACTTAAAATCCAGCAAAAGAGCATTTTGGCTCAGTTGCAAGAAAACTTCAGAGACTTAGCCAATTTGGGCTTAGTCTGCTTAGTCTTTTCTTCTTCTTTTTTATTCAAAAGTGCTAAACGCTTTTTTGGGCTCTGTTTGTTCAGCCCTTTTCTTTTTATATAAAAGTGCTAAGCACTTATTTGAGCTATAACGCTCACATGTATATCATGTAAAGCCTTCAGACATAGACGCTGCCTAATGAGTGTTGAACATTTTAGTCGTTTTGACTAATCATGAAGCGCTAAGCACTTTTTATGGCATCCACATGAGATGCACGTGCGACGCTGGGCACTGCCCAATCAGTGCTAAACACTCAGCTGTTTTGGCTGCATATGAAGTGCTAAGCACTTTAATTCAGCGCTCACGTGTATTTCACGTAAGGCGGTGGTCTTCTGTCTTGGACGCCTACGTGGGAAGTACGTGAGGCGCTGGGCCCTTTGTTTGAAGGCGTCCACGTGGGAAGCACGTGAGGCGCTGAGTCTTTTGTTGGGGGCGTCCACGTGTTTTTCACGTGAGGCGGTGAGTTTTTTTATATAGAGATTTAATCTCTGTTGATGTTTTCAGAAAGGTTAAACCTTTGTTAATGGTATTTTTACCATTAACAATCACCAAAACCACTATATTTTGAGGATTTTAGGTTGGGTTTTTAAAGAACTAAGGTCTTGATTTGAAAGAACTAAGTTCTTAAAGTATCATGGACTCTATCTTCTTTCTTTTTAAACTTGTTCTTTCCTGAATGTTTGATTCTCAAGAACAAGATCTTCCCGATGAGAATTAAATTCTCAACTTATGAAAGATTTGTCTTGTGGATCTCAGATCCAGAGAGAGAACTAAGTTCTTTTAAAAGAGTTAAACCCTTAGATATAATATGATAGGTAAAGGAGATATTTTGATCTCTTCTCTTTTTTTACCTAGGGTTTTGAGAAGGAAGATCTTCTTCTTTGAGAATTAAATTTTCTGTTCTTTTGAGAGCTCACTGTGTTTTTGCAGAAGTTTATAGGGGATTCCCTCTATCTGAGACTTGAAATCTCGGGTCCTTTATATAATGGAGGTAAGTTTATTAATTAATTTTGAGAAAATCTCTTATTGAGAGATTCTAATTGATTTAATTGGTCTCAAAATTGGTTTGGAGCATTTTATCCACCGTTGGATCTTTGATCCAAGTATTTTTATTTTACAGAATATGTTTTCTTGTTTTTAACAAGATTAGGAAAATATTTTCCCATATACAGAATTTTATTCTGTCAAGCGGTGATTTTTAATCACCATTGGATTTTTGATCTAAGGGTTCTCTGTTTTACAGAGAGCAATCTATTTTGTTTGTAAAGATTGAGGACAAATATTCCTCAGAATAGAATTTAATTCTATTATTTGATGATTTATCATCACCATTGGATCTTTGATCCAACGGCTCTGTGTAACAGATAATATCCCAACTTTTTGTTAGGGAAATATTCTCATGTAGAATTTAATTCTACTGATTTTGACTTGGGTGCTGGCGTTCACATGGGAGGCATGTGGGCGCCACTTAAGAATTTAATTCTAATTTATGATAGGCGTTTCTGTGGTTTACACTTTGACGCCCACGTGAGGAGCACGTGCGGCGCCATATAAGAATCTAATTCTTATATAATAAGCGCTCATGTGTTTTGCACATTGGCCCCCACGTGAGGAGCGCGTGCGGCGCCATATAAGAATTTAATTCTTCTATAATAAGCGCTACTGTACTTTGCACATTGGCGCCCACGTGAGGAGCACGCGCGGTGCCATATAAGAATCTAATTCTTATATAATAAGTGCTTCTGTGCTTTACACGTTGGCCTCCACATGAGGAGCACGTGCGGCGCCATCATAGGATTTAATCCTACAAGATTGATGCCAGCGCCCTCGTGAAGAGCACGTGAGACACTGCCTCATTAAAATTCAACAGAGCTTAGCTCTTTTTATATTGTTTAAATTTTGGGGGGACAAATGCCCCGTACCGTTGTTCTCATGTGGCTCACACGTGGGTGCAACGGTGTCATTTTTTCCACCGTTTGATCTCCTAGGGAGTTGAACCGTCCTTTCACATCTTATAAATAGGGCCTTTGGCCCTTGAGATGACTGTCGTTTCATTATCTTCTTTCTTCTTCCTTGAGAATTCAATTCTCTTCTCAAAACTTAGATCTCTGCCCACATAACTTCTTAGTGTTGAACTCTGTTTAAAAAATTGGTAAGAATTATGACAAAAATTTAACTCTTAAAAGGATCTCCTTTTTTTTTTGCATTTTTAACCCGTTAACAGAGCTTGGCTCTTTTCTTGAAATGATCTCTTTGAGATCTTTAAAAAAAACTTTTATTTGGGAAGACCGTGAGTCTTAGAGATTTTAGGGTTTTACCCTATTATTGGCTCCGATCTTTGAGGATTCTCTGAAATTTAATTCTATTTTATTTCCCATGGGGATTTCTGGGATTTAATCCCATCATCGGAGGAATTTAATTCCAGTTTGTACTACAGAGCTTAGCTCTGAGAAATTTTGAAAATTTTTGGGAATTTTATTCATCTTTCCTATTTTCATTTTAGAGTTCTATTCTTCTTACAAATTTGGATCTGTTGCATAACATGTTCTTCAAGAACATTGGGAGTTTTGAACTCCACTGCTTAGTGAGATTTTTCACTTAATGAGAATCTTTTGGATTCTCACAATGGGTGCATGTCTCATCATTAATGAGGCATCACTTTGATTTTGTGGGGCCTATTGTTCCCCTTTTTTTCTTGGACTGTAGTGATTTTAATATGCCATAGTGGAGTACAGATGCAAAGGCCCTTAGTTGATGTTTTCAGAAAGGTTAAACCTTTGTCAATGGTTTTTTGACCATTAACAATCATCAAAACCACTATTTTTTTTAGGATTTTAGGTTGGGTTTTAAAAGAACTGAGTTCTTGATTTGAAAGAACTAAATTCCTGGAGTATTATGGACTCTATCTTCTTTCTTATTAAACTTATTCTTCCCTGAATGTTTGATCCTCAAGAACAAGATCTTTCCGAAAAAAATTAAATTTTCAACTTATGGGAGACTTGTCTTGTGGATCTCAGATCCAGAGAGAGAACTAAGTTCTTTTAAAAGAGTTAAACCCTTAGATGTAATATGATAGGTAAAAGAGATATTTTGATCTCTTCTTTTTTCTTTACCTAGGGTTTTGAGAAGGAAGATCTTCTTCTTTGAGAATTAAATTCTCTGTTCTTTTGAGAGCTCATTGTGTTTTTGCAGAAGCTTATAGGGGGTTCCCTCTATCTGAGACTTGAAGTCTCGGGTCCTTTATATAGTAGAGGCAAGTTTGTTAATTAATTTTGAGAAAATCTCTTATTGAGAGATCCAATTGATTTAATTGGTCTCAAAATTGGTTTGGGGAATTTTACCCACCGTTGGATCTTTGATCCAAGTATTTTTGTTTTACAGAATATGTTTTCTTGTTTTTAACAAGATTAGGGAAATATTTTTCCATATACAGAATTTTGTTCTGTCAATCGATGATTTTTAATCACCATTGGATTTTTGATCTAAGAGTTCTCTGTTTTACAGAGAGCGGTCTTTTTTGTTTGTAAAGATTGAGAACAAATATTCCTCAGAATAGAATCTAATTATATTATTTGATAATTTATCATTACCATTGGATCTTTGATCCAACGGCTCTGTTTAACATATAATATCCCAACTTTTTGTTAGGGAAATATCCTCATGTAGAATTTAATTTTACTGATTTTGACTTGAGCGCCGGTGTTCACATGGGAGGCACGTGGGTGCCACTTAAGAATTTAATTCTTATTTATGATAGGCGCTTATTTGCTTTACACATTGACGCCTATGTGAGGAGCACGTGCGGCGCCATATAAGAATCTAATTCTTATATAATAAGCATTCTTGTGCTTTGCATATTGGCACCCACGTGAAGAGCACGTGCGGCGCCATATAAGAATTTAATTCTTATATAATAAGCGCTCATGTGCTTTGCATATTGGTGCCCACGTGAGGAGCACGCGCGGCGCCATATAAAAATCTAATTATTATATAATAAGCGCTCATGTGCTTTTCACATTAACATCCACGTGAGGAGCACATGAAGCGCCATCATAGGATTTAATCCTACAAGATTGGCGCTGGCGCCCTCGTGAAGAGCACGTGAGGCGCTGCCTCATTAAAATTCAATAGAGCATAGCTCTTTTTATATTGTTTAAATTTTTGGGGAACAGCCTAGCTCAAAACCTGCTCGGAAAGTATAACATCGGCCCGCTAGATCGGTTCCCACTGCGACACCACCCTCGCTTCTGAGGCACTCGACTGTCTGACCTTAGAGCAATCGGCCCTATGCTATTTGGTGGGCACGGGCAAATCCTCTCCCTCCGGAGGCCCGATGAAGACAAACTTCTCCTTCCATTCATGGATGGAAGAAGAGAGACCGCTACCCCAGATCCGGCCATCCTACCCTTATGTTTTTTGAAAGAAAGGTACACCCAGCTCGGTTCGTCCATGCTGGTACCGGGGTGATTTTTATAACAAAGAAAGAAGATGAGAAGACTCAAGTCAAAAGGGATCCAATTAATCTTCAATAGGACCAGAAACCCGAGGAGGATTCTCCACGGGTTCGGCGCTGGCTGGCCGGAGCGAGACGGAAGCAATAGAGTACAGCGCAAACTTTGAAAGAGAAGGGCAAACGCATCCCTATCCGGAACGCTTATTGATGATACTCATAAATGGGAATTCCCCAGATCATGACACGTGGAAGATGACGTGTCCCGGGCCTCACAGGACAGGAGCAAACACGATACATTGAAGGCATTCCCTGGGCTTTCGCCCCGAGGATTGACCCGACCTTCGATGCCTCCCAGAACACTCCCATGCTCGCCTTACAGATAACCATCGGCTCGCCTCCGAGCCCTCCTACACGCTGAGCTTCCTCAGCCCTCCCTGCTCGCCTCCGAGCTATGACAGAACCGAGCTTCCTCGGCCTCCCGCTCACCTCCGAGCCTCCCGCCGAGCTAAGCCTCCCCGGTTCTCCTGAGCCACCTAGAACGCAGAGCCCAAGCGCCTCCACCATGGCTCCGCGTATCTCACCAAAAGCGAGATATCCGCCACCCAACATCCCATGTTCCACGTCGTCGTATCCCCCCATTAACGAGCGTATCTCATCATTAATGGAGGGATCCCGTCATTCACGCAGGCGTAACGTCAGGGGCGTAGCCGACGGCGAAGATCTCGCGCCAGCTCACTCCAAACGACCACTATAAAAACCCTTCTCTCAGACAATTCAGGTAAGGCAATTTCAATCCAACAAGCCGCTACTCTGCTCAAATTCCTTGGCTAATGATTATTGTGTAATTATGTGTTTGTAGTTAACCGCAATCAGAACGGTGTCGCGCGTAGCTAGACCGAGGTGAGTACGGGTCATCCTCAGGAAAACGTTGAATATTTTAATCTTACTTTAGATGTGTTGAAAAAGAGAGGAGGATAAAGAATATTGAAGAATGGCTGTAGGATCTAGATCTACGTTAAATACTGATGCAAAATATAGATCTAGATTAACTATGGAGATAAGTTTATATGAGAAGGGGGCTTATAGGGTTCATTAGGATTTAGTAGTTATGGATGATTAATTAAAGATTACCCTTTTTATCCTTTAATAGATTTAAAACTAGAACGACGGTGATGCATGTAGATTAGGGTTTCTGGAGGGAAAAGGGTTCCCACTCTTAACCCCTATCTCGACATAGAACTCCGTTCATATCTAGCTTTTACCAAAACAATCATTAATCTAATCTTTAATCGCGGTCGAGACTAACAATAAATTGGCAGCGCGCCCGATTAGGATGTTAATGATTCTTTTGATAAATTTTATAAACTTTATAGGACGTAAAAAGATTTTAAAGATCTTCATCATCCATTAACCTATCCTAATCCTACGAACCCTAACAAGCAGAGAATTACTCGCGCATGTTGGGAGAAGAAGAGATGGAGAGAGAATTCATAATGAAACTACAAAGAAATAGAATAAGAAAAAGAACTATCTTTATTAATCAACAAAACTCATTTACACTTTGTTCCCTTAGAAAATGATTACAAATACTAGTGTGCTTCTCGATCTCCTCTAAGGAGGTAGATGAACCGTTGATGATCAGCCTGGATGCGTGAGCCGTCTTAGACTCCGTGATCTCTTCAGCTTGATAATTTTTCCAAGAGGCTCTCGGTCCATATTTATACTCCAAAATCCAGAACCCTAGCTTCCAAATTTGGAAGCCAACAGTTAAGATTCCACCATCCAAAATCCAGCTCATAATCCCTCTTTCACGCAGTGGATCCCTAGAGGCCAGTATTGTACAGATGTTGTATATTATATTGGATGCTTGGACATATATAGAGATGACTTTCTTGCTCGATATGATAGTATGCTATCTGGTTACTCTTTATCTTAACATGTACACTAGTCTCTTTATACTGTCTTATAGTTACATGTTGGTAAAGCCCTTAGATGTGTACTTGACTACCTGGACTATGATGCAGATCATACTAGTGGGGACATGGTAGTCCATAAGTACATCCTTCAAGGTCCCTAGTCGTGGGTGTATCGAGACGGGGCATCGATATACCAGAGTAGACTAGCGTATACGCTTCTCGACCCATGTGATGGGCGATGGATGATCCCATATCCATTGGTGTTTGACATCAGAGATGGTATACGGGTGCTCAGTGGAGACTGGGTACACTGGACGGACTCGCCGAGAACTCCCAGATGGTATTATACCTCACGTCAGATGGCAGTTCTCAGGTGACACTTGTACAGGTTAGTCTGTAGACCCGAGATCGTCATAGATTCTTGTGTGATTCCCACTGTGCTTTGATCTCCACCTTACCACGTCCATGAGGGCGTGCAAAACGGTGGTCTTTGGGTACAGTCACGAGTCACATTGAGGCAATGAGCGATAGGAGGGGTTTCGTCTCTCCCGGTATTGGGGGTTGATGTTGCGCTGTGCTCGATTGGCCGTAACAGGGAAGTCCCTGGCCAGGGCTGATCAGAGATTTGCTGGTAAGTGTTACCAGTAGTTTCTCGACCCGTTATGAGCCTCACATCGGCACGACTTATCGAGTATTGGGGTCTGACGTTTACCACCCCTAGACTTGATATGTGACGTATCAGACGAACAGACCGGACTGTACGGTAAGTGTTACTGGTTGGATTCACAGGAGTGTGAGCGGGCTAGCTCGTCGATCTTCTGATCGCTCAATACCCGGGTGGCCGTTACGTTTAGCAGACCGCTTGCGGCTTGTGGATGC
This sequence comes from Agapanthus africanus, assembly GCA_030015575.1. Lineage (NCBI taxonomy): Eukaryota > Viridiplantae > Streptophyta > Magnoliopsida > Asparagales > Amaryllidaceae > Agapanthus > Agapanthus africanus. The sequence goes on along the minus strand of CM057337.1, from coordinate 878,490,825 downwards.
TTGATATGATCATCATCTGCTACCGGCGTATTGACGAGTCTTTAGAGTCCTACACAGAGGTTTCCTGGCTCAAGCGAAACGAAATAGGAGCGCATATGAGATATGTGCAGGACCGAGAATAATACGTGTATGTGATACCGCATTTCATTCTCGCGATATATGTTTTGATTGGTTATATTCGATATGACCTAGTTATCGAATCATTGATTCGATAAATCGATACATTGGATTCTAGTCGGTTATGTGCGACATGACCGGATCATTGAATCAAATGTTGATTTAATGATTTAATGCATAATTATATATTTGATATATTACTTTGCATTAGCTAGTATTGGTTCACTTTATATGGATTTTCTCACTCGATGTGCAAGAAGTATATATGATATACTTTTGTGCACTACTTTGTGTCATGTTTGATGATACATGTTGTTTGGTGTTGTGTTAAGACTTAAACCATGGTTATGATAATAATTAGGGTTTTTATTTATTTACTTATTTATTTATCTATTCTTTTTTGATAAATAAATATATATATATATATGATAACAAAATGGTTTCTTTGATGAAGCTTCATGAAGCTTTGACTAAAGTGACTATTTTGTCATCATCCTTAACCCTAACCATTCCCATTTACCATGGTTTATTCTCTACACTTAACCTAGGTTAGAACATGATAAGTGTTGGATTTTATTATTTTTTTTTATCAACACTTATCATATTCTTTTCTTGAGCTCCATCTTCTTCTTCAAGAAAAGCTCAAGGTCCATCAATGGCAACTTGAGCAAAAGTGAGTGAAATCCAATTCTAAAGTGAACCCACCTCCTATTTCTTCACCCTCTACCTCTTGCCAAGTTGTTTTGGGTGTTTTCTTCACAAGTTTCACAACTTTGTGAAGTCGGAGCTTGAACTAGTGCAACCTCGACGTAGATCGTCTTTGACACGAAGCCGACGACCTATTCCGCACGTTTCTCCGATGAAGCCGTCACGAGAGTCCAAGGTTCAAGATGGACAGCGAGAGGACGCCCTCGTGGAGCTAAGGAAGTGGAAATCCGGATCTACAAAGGTTGTAGCTCTCTTCCTTTAGTTAATTTGTTAACTAGTTTATCATTTCGCCTAAACATCTAGTCTAAGATCCGTAGTCTAGGGTTTCTCGGCACCAATTTTTTTAAATTGGCATGTTCGATGCCTTGTGAGACCTCACTAGAGTGCCTAGGAACCTTTCACTGGTATCAGAGCCTAGCTAAAGCCTTAGGCGAAGTCCCGACGACGTTTGAAATCCGATCGAACCGAAACGCAAAACCCTAAAATGCTCTCTGGACTTTTTCTAAAAATTGGGATTTTTGTCAATTAAAAATATCCAGAAAATTAAGCAGGGTGTTATTTGAATTACTGTGAAATACAAGGGCCTGAATCAACTTTTCCACCGCGGAACCGCGGCACGTGCTATGAATGATGCGGCGTTTTCGCGGCCGTACTATTCCTTTGGCTAATTATTTCTGCACAGTAACTCATACAATATAATGCTATATTTTCTGGGACATTTTTATTGTGACTCTACAGAAGAGTATTCTGGGGTACTATTGGGAATCAGTGTTTCGATCGGATTATCAAATTTCGTCTTTGTACATTTCCGGATAATTTTTTGAATATGTTAAAAAGTTCGACCGGATATAAATACCCAATTTTTCCCCTATCGGGAAATTTCCAAGTGTTGGATTTTTCCGTAGTTTAACGACGTTCTAAGTAGTGCAAGTAACGCGATGGACCCTCTAGAAGACAACAAACCTTAACTCGATTATGTGACCGTCTTGAACTGCCTTTTGAACCTTCGGGTTTGGGGCAGTACGGCGTGCCACATGTGAGGCGTTGGCTTGACCCTTCTACGGCTGGACCGTCGGTACTGAGGCACGAACTGAATGTTGTTAGACTTATTTCATGTGTTGAGCTGTATCGGGAAAACTTGGGTATTCGACTGTTCGATCGGAAAGTTTAACATTTTCTGTTTATCTGGAATGTGATACAATAATTGGAATTCACAAGTAGTTATGAGATAACTGAATGAATGTTATAAATCTAGCAATTTAGTCCCATATGATATTGAAAAGAGTTTTCGATAATGAGACTAAAATGCGGGATTTATATCTGTTAGGCATGCGATGTCTAAAGAGGTTGCGGATTCCAACTGTTGTAGTTTTACACTTTCTTTTCTGTGACCGTAAGTGTAGTATGTTCATATCGCCGGTTTCGTTGCTATACGTCAACGACAATTGGGGTATGCATACTTACTTACGTTGATGACATGTGATGTTATGTGTTGCTGGATATGTTATATTGGATCGTCGTGTTCGAATAGCCGGGGGTTTTTATGTGAGATGAGTGTTTTTCATTTTCATTCATGTAAAAACTTGTATGTAATATTCTTTTATTTGGGGCACTTCCAGGTAGCGGAAGTTGTCACCTTTTGTATATTATTTACTTTTCCGCATTAGGATAGACCCAAGGAGGGGAGCACAAGTAACCGGGTTCTGGGGTCCAGTGGGAGACCAACTCGAGGAGTCGAGTCCGGGTCTCCTAACCCTAGAATTGGCAGGGTTGCTTGCCGCTCTCATAGGGGTCTAGGGGTGTGGGATTGGCTATTCATCACGACCGTGGAATCCGTGTTTTATACTGGCTCGTATTGAAAACACGGACGTCCTAGTATATCCAATATTTCATATGTTTATTCTGCTGCGATATCTGTGTTGTGACTCTGTGATGGATATAGTATATAGTATATATGATATATTATATAGACGTTACTTATGTTTTACACCCGCGCTAGCCCTGCCCTGCTCTGTCGTTAGTTACCTAACCTAACGGTGCACGAGGGGACATCGAGGCGAATGCGGATGGCATAAGTGTATGTCATATCTATCTTTGATGTTTAGGTATTTAAATGATGGGACTTCATTAATGTGATTAATGAAAGATAAGAAACCTAAGATGTTGTGGAATCGAATTTTAAAATAAAACAGGTAGCTACAGTTCTTGCTTTGCACAGCGGTATATATGATATACCCTACACCTTATTCGATGAGGAAAGGACCGAGATCCCTTCACCGGGAGTGACTCCTTTAGCAATAACTGGCAGATGCTACACACTCGGTTTGCTTTTGACTGCTTTTGGGCTTTTGCTTTGCACAGTGATATATATGATATATCCCGCACCTCATTCGACGAGGAAAGGGCCGACGATCCCTTCACCGGGAGTGACCCCTTTAGCAAAACTGGAAAAGCCTCAAAATCGCTCCATTTTAAAACTTCATTTGATTCTACAACGATATCAAGTTCATTACGCTCATGGTTTTCAGAAAAACCTGGCGTAGCCCTCCGTCATTTCAGATAAATCCTACTTAGTATTCGTGCTACGTTTGTTGACCTCCGTCAAGGCGTAGTGTGCGGTAGCTAACTAGTATTTGTCTGCTTATGCATATGATGCAGATTGGATATGGGTAGTCGTACGACCTTGTTGACCTCCGTCAAGGGTCGTGCGGGTGGGTTTGATTCAATCAAGAAATGACGGGTTGAACTTGACTTGCACCCTGTGGTTTGTTGACCTCCGTCAAGGTCATAGGATGCTTGGGGCAAAATATTATCGGGAATTTCAAGTGTTGAAATTTGCAATGAGATTGCATACCTTCTATGAGATAGTTGGATCCCGATATCCACTGCGAGTAAGAGTTACTCCTGGGAGAGTTTTACGCATTGCAATTAGCTGATCAAGTAGGTGTCTAGAAAGGTGTCAACGGGGTCACGCCTCTGGGAAAACGAGGTTTACATTAATTAGGTTCGTGCGAAAGCACGGGGGACCTCCCTCAAAGTACCGACACTGGCCTGGCTGAAAGATTGGCGAACTTGTAGTGTGTAATTAATCCCGGCTAGTCTTTCCTTTTAGGGTTTGGAGGAAGATTTGATAAAAAGCAGTGGGAGCCATCCTGATTAGATAAGATAATAACCAATCTGATCTTGCACGAGCATACGCTAAAGTGTTTTCTTCTCTCTCTCTCCAGGTAGCGACCATTTCATGCCCTAATGAAGATAATAATATGGATGTATTGACCGAACCCGCATGTTATACTGTGCTGGGGAACGTTTGTTCCGTTCTTTCTTATAAGAGTTATAGGAATGAACAGGATATAGGGGAATACCAGGATTCCCATGCCACCCGAATGAAGAAAGTACATGTTGATGCATTTTCTTCGGGTGTGTTCGTTACTGAGAACCGTTTCTCCATTTGCTCTACGTCCTGGGTATTAGATACCGGGTCAGGATCCCATATATGTAATCAGTTACATGGGCTTAGGAAAGGTAGAGAACTTGGAGAAGGTGATAAAGACATTAGAGTTGGAAATGGTGCAATTGTTGCAGCTAAGACTGTCGGGGAATATCACCTTGTATTACCAACTGGTAATACATTGGTTCTGAACGAATGCTATTACATGCCGAACCTGATATGCAACATTATATCGGTTTCTTTATTAAGTAAAGAGGGATATAATTTTGTATTACAGGACAATGTTATGAACATTTTCCGTAACCAAAAGTTGGTTGGATCAGGCACGTTGTGCAATGGCATTTATGTTCTAAATCAATCAACAGTTCTGAGCATAACAAACATACACAAGAGGAAGAGTTCAGATCTGAACGAATCCTTCTTGTGGCATTGTAGACTGGGTCACATCAATGTGACACGACTAGCTAAGTTGCATAAAGATGGATATTTAAATCCGTTTGAATTTTCATCTTATGACACTTGCCAGTCATGTCTCAAAGGCAAGATGACCAAAACTCCGTTTGCGGGACACGGAGAAAGAGTTACCGAACTCTTGGGACTGATACATAGTGATGTATGCGGTCCCATGTCTACACATGCCAGGGATGGTTCTTCATACTTCATTACATTCACTGACGATCTCTCTAGGTTCGGGTATGTGTTCCTGATGAAACACAAATCAGAAGCTTTTGAGAAATTTAGGGAATATAAGCAAGAAGTTGAGAACCAAACCGGAAAAAGTATTAAAATCTTACGATCTGATCGAGGAGGAGAATACTTAAGCATTGAATTCCTGGACTTCCTAAAAGAGAATGGGATTCTCTCTCAGCTAACTCCTCCATATACACCACAGCACAACGGTGTATCGGAGCGGAGAAACCGCACCCTATTAGATATGGTGCGCTCTATGATGAGTGTAGCTGAGTTACCTATTTCCTTCTGGGGATATGCACTGGAAACAGCAGCATACCTATTGAACAGGGTTCCCACCAAATCTGTGCCTACCACACCATATGAGATATGGGAAGGGAAGAGACCATATCTTAATTTTATAAAGATATGGGGTTGCCCGGCCTATGTCAAAAGACAAAAACCGGACAAACTCGAGGCAAGATCTGTTTTGTGTAAGTTTGTTGGATATCCCAAACATTCGCGAGGGTATATCTTCTACCACAGTGAGGAACAAAGAGTATTTGTTGCTCAACATGCCACCTTTTTAGAAAAGGAATTTCTTGCAAAAGAAATTAGTGGCTCTGAGGTAGAACTGGAAGAGGTTCCAGCTGAACAAAACACAACAGAAGATTTAGTGGAACCAGAGCATTCAGTAGCTTCCGACGAACCTCAGCCTCTCCGCCGATCTAGTAGGGTTCCTCGCCCACCTGAGAGATACTACGGTTTTCTCATAGATGGTGGGAGCGAGGATTGCATCATGGAGGATGATGACCCAACTAGCTTCGAGCAGGCCATCACGAGTGGGGACTCAGTGAAATGGCTAGATGCTATGCGGTCCGAGATGAAATCCATGTACACCAACAAAGTATGGACTTTGGACGTTGCTCCTGAAGGGGTAAAACCCATTGGGAGCAAGTGGATCTTCAAGAAGAAACTTAGTGTAGATGGGAAAGTGGAGACTTTCAAAGCTAGACTTGTAGCAAAAGGTTTTCGTCAAAGACCAGGTGTGGACTATGACGAGACCTTTTCTCCAGTGGCTATGCTCAAATCCATCCGGATCATGCTTGCCATCGCTGCTTATCATGATTACGAAATCTGGCAAATGGATGTTAAGACCGCCTTTCTAAATGGTGATTTAGAAGAGTGCGTGTACATGACTCAACCAGAGGGCTTCGTAGACAGTGGGAGCAGCGGAAAGGTGTGCAAGCTGCTTAAATCCATTTATGGATTAAAGCAAGCATCGCGGAGTTGGAACATCTGCTTTGACGTCGTTATCAAACAGTTTGATTTCGTCAAAAATCCAGATGAACCTTGTATCTACAAGAAGGTGGCAGAGAGTAAGGTTGTCTTCCTCGTATTGTACGTGGACGACATACTCTTGATAGGAAATGATATTCCTATGCTGCAATCGGTCAAGCTCTTCTTATCACAAAGATTCTCAATGAAAGATCTTGGTGATGCCTCCTGCATATTGGGAATTAGGATCTATAGAGATAGATCCAAAAGGATTTTGGGATTGTCCCAATCCAGGTACATTGACACCATACTAAAGAGGTTTAGTATGGAAGACTCCAAGCGTGGGAACTTACCCACGATCTCTGGAGTCACACTCTCCAAAGAGATGTCTCCCAAGACTGATTTGGAAAGAGCTCGCATGCAAGGGATACCCTATGCTTCGGCAGTAGGCTCTATCATGTATGCGATGCTATGTACCAGACCCGATGTAGCATACTCACTAAGTATAGTGAGCAGGTATCAAGCTGATCCTGGAGAGAGTCACTGGACAGCTGTGAAGAGCATTCTCAAATACTTGCGAAGGACTAGAGATATGTTCTTGGTGTATGGTAACGGAGAACTCCAAGTGGAGTCCTTTACCGATTCGAGCTTCCAGAGTGATAAGGACGACTCTAAGTCGCAGTCGGGTTTTGTCTTTACCCTTTACGGAGGGGCGGTTAGCTGGAAGAGTTCCAAGCAGGAAACCGTGGCAGACTCGACGATGGAGGCTGAATACATCGCTGCCAACGATGCTGCCAAAGAGGCTGTCTGGATCAAGAAGTTCATTACTGAACTTGGAGTGGTTCCATCCATTGAGCGTCCAATACCTTTGTATTGCGATAACAATGGAGCGGTGGCTTTGGCCAAGGAACCCAGGTCCCATCAGCGATCCAGGCATATTCTGAGGCGGTATCACCTGATCCGGGAGATAGTTGATCGCCGGGAGATCGAGGTCAGGAGAGTTAACACGAAGAACAACACGGCGGATCCACTCACGAAGGCCATTCCCCAGACACAGTTTGAGAGACTCTTCGGGATGCTTGGTATGCGATATTACAGCAGCTGGCCCTAGTGCAAGTGGGAGATTGTTAGTTGTATGTATGCCCTAGAGGCCAGTATTGTACAGATGTTGTATATTATATTGGATGCTTGGACATATATAGAGATGACTTTCTTGCTCGATATGATAGTATGCTATCTGGTTACTCTTTATCTTAACATGTACACTAGTCTCTTTATACTGTCTTATAGTTACATGTTGGTAAAGCCCTTAGGATGTGTACTTGACTACCTGGACTATGATGCAGATCATACTAGTGGGGACATGGTAGTCCATAAGTACATCCTTCAAGGTCCCTAGTCGTGGGTGTATCGAGACGGGGCATCGATATACCAGAGTAGACTAGCGTATACGCTTCTCGACCCATGTGATGGGCGATGGATGATCCCATATCCATTGGTGTTTGACATCAGAGATGGTATACGGGTGCTCAGTGGAGACTGGGTACACTGGACGGACTCGCCGAGAACTCCCAGATGGTATTATACCTCACGTCAGATGGCAGTTCTCAGGTGACACTTGTACAGGTTAGTCTGTAGACCCGAGATCGTCATAGATTCTTGTGTGATTCCCACTGTGCTTTGATCTCCACCTTACCACGTCCATGAGGGCGTGCAAAACGGTGGTCTTTGGGTACAGTCCCGAGTCACATGGAGGCAATGAGCGATAGGAGGGGTTTCGTCTCTCCCGGTATTGGGGGTTGATGTTGCGCTGTGCTCGATTGGCCGTAACAGGGAAGTCCCTGGCCAGGGCTGATCAGAGATTTGCTGGTAAGTGTTACCAGTAGTTTCTCGACCCGTTATGAGCCTCACATCGGCACGACTTATCGAGTATTGGGGTCTGACGTTTACCACCCCTAGACTTGATATGTGACGTATCAGACGAACAGACCGGACTGTACGATAAGTGTTACTGGTTGGATTCACAAGAGTGTGAGCGGGCTAGCTCGTCGATCTTCTGATCGCTCAATACCCGGGTGGCCGTTACGTTTAGCAGACCGCTTGCGGCTTGTGGATGCTTGATATGATCATCATCTGCTACCGGCGTATTGACGAGTCTTTAGAGTCCTACACAGAGGTTCCTGGCTCAAGCGAAACGAAATAGGAGCGCATATGAGATATGTGCAGGACCGAGAATAATACGTATATGTGATACCGCATTTCATTCTCGCGATATATGTTTCGATTGGTTATATTCGATATGACCTAGTTATCGAATCATTGATTCGATAAATCGATACATTGGATTCTAGTCGGTTATGTGCGACATGACCGGATCATTGAATCAAATGTTGATTTAATGATTTAATGCATAATTATATATTTGATATATTACTTTGCATTAGCTAGTATTGGTTCACTTTATATGGATTTTCTCACTCGATGTGCAAGAAGTATATATGATATACTTTTGTGCACTACTTTGTGTCATGTTTGATGATACATGTTGTTTGGTGTTGTGTTAAGACTTAAACCATGGTTATGATAATAATTAGGGTTTTTATTTATTTACTTATTTATTTATCTATTCTTTTTTGATAAATAAATATATATATATATATATGATAACAAAATGGTTTCTTTCATGAAGCTTGATGAAGCTTCATGAAGCTTTGACTAAAATGACTATTTTGTCATCATCCTTAACCCTAACCATTCCCATTTACCATGGTTTATTCTCTACACTTAACCTAGGTTAGAACATGATAAGTGTTGGATTTTATTATTTTTTTTTATCAACACTTATCATATTCTTTTCTTGAGCTCCATCTTCTTCTTCAAGAAAAGCTCAAGGTCCATCAATGGCAACTTGAGCAAAAGTGAGTGAAATTCAATTCTAAAGTGAACCCACCTCCTATTTCTTCACCCTCTACCTCTTGCCAAGTTGTTTTGGGTGTTTTCTTCACAAGTTTCACAACTTTGTGAAGTCGGAGCTTGAACTAGTGCAACCTCGACGTAGATCGTCTTTGACACGAAGCCGACGACCTATTCCGCACGTTTCTCCGATGAAGCCGTCACGAGAGTCCAAGGTTCAAGATGGACAGCGAGAGGACGCCCTCGTGGAGCTAAGGAAGTGGAAATCCGGATCTACAAAGGTTGTAGCTCTCTTCCTTTAGTTAATTTGTTAACTAGTTTATCATTTCGCCTAAACATCTAGTCTAAGATCCGTAGTCTAGGGTTTCTCGGCACCAATTTTTTTAAATTGGCATGTTCGATGCCTTGTGAGACCTCACTAGAGTGCCTAGGAACCTTTCAATAGAATCCCGTGTCCAGCCGAGCATGCACTAAGCGGGTTTAGTGCAAGTGGCAGCGTGTATGTGATTTAAAATTGGTCTGTTTTGAAAAAAGTGGGACTCAAGACAAATCACTCTAAAATGCACAAACAACCCTAGAACTAAGGTTACGTAGGTTAGTCTCTAGACCGCTCCTAGACTTCCAAAGGACAAGCCGCAGGATCAATCCTCTACCGTCTCGTTACTACCTTTGTAGCTAGGTAAGTGCCAGGTAAGTGGGAGGCTCCCTACTATGAAAGTAGTGGTCCTAATTAAGTAACCACTCGCCTTTGACACACTTGCCTAGACACCACAAAAGTAATGCGGATAAGCGATAAATTACCCACGACCTTCCTCTGTCCTTATTGAGCGCGACAGTCCTTAGAGTCTGGTCTAGATATTTTTTAAATTAATGTAGGGTTGATGCAGATGCTCGGTTTGTGATTTGTGGGGCTTAGGAAGGGTGATGAAATCCCCACCTAATCTGGATTTGGTCTTTGCCCCTTAAAGTCCGTATTAAAATATGCAAAACAAAACCAATCACAAAACTTTGCTAAAAGATTTTTGAGCGGCGATATTTTGCAAAGAATCCTGCAGAAAAGAGATTTTATTGGATTTCGGAGGAGAGAGAAAGAGATTAGAATCTTACCAGAGAATTTTGAAACCCTAACTCCTCAGTTGTGCCGCGTTTCCGCCGCCACAAGGGTCTTCTCGCCGCTGATCCGCCGCGTGGCAAAGGGTTCAGGTGATGATTTTAGCTACGTGGCCTTCTGTTCTCCTCTGAATCTTAATGAATGTCTCTTTCTCCTGTTTCCTCAAGTCTGTGACTCCAGATCTCCTTGCAAAAATTTCACACACTTCGTTAAATATACGATTTGCAGTTTTGGTTTAATTATGATATAGATCGAATAAGAATTCAACACAAATAGTAAGACTAAAAAAATTACACACGTATCCCCGGCAAAGGCGCCATTTGATTGTTGTGTAATTATGTGTTTGTAGTTAACCGCAATCAGAACGATGTCGCGCGTAACTAGACCGAGGTGAGTACGGGTCGTCCTCAGAGAAACGTTGAATATTTTAATCTTACTTTAAATATGTTGAAAAAGAGAGGAGGATAAAGAATATTAAAGAATGGTTGTAGGATCTAGATCTACGTTAAACACTGATGCAAAATATAGATCTAGATTAACTACGGAGATAAGTTTATATGAGAAGGGGGCTTGTAGGGTTCATTAGGATTTAGTAGTTATGGATGATTAATTAAAGATTACCCTTTTTATCCTTTAATAGATTTAAAACTCGAACGACGGTGATGCATGTAGATTAGGGTTTCTGGAGGGAAAAGGGTTCCCACTCTTAACCCCTATCTCGACATGGAACTCCGTTCATATCTAGCCTTTACCAAAACAATCATTAATCTAATCTTTAATCGCGGTCGAGACTAACAATAAATTGGTAGCGCGCCCGATTAGGATATTAATGATTCTTTTGATAAGGTTTATAAGCTTTATAGGACGTAAAAAGAGTTTAAAGATCTTCATCATCCATTAACCTACCCTAATCCTACGAACCCTAACAAGCAGAGAATTACTCGCGCATGTTAGGAGAAGAAGAGATGGAGAGAGAATTCATAATGAAACTACAAAGAAATAGAATAAGAAAAAGAACTACTTTTATTAATCAACAAAACTCATTTACACTTTGTTCTCTTAGAAAATGATTACAAATATTAGTTTGCTTCTCGATCTCCTCTAAGGAGGTAAATGAACCGTTGATGATCAGCCTGGATACGTGAACCGTCTTGGACTTCGTGATCTCTTCAGCATGATAATTTTTCCTAGAGGCTCTCAGTCCATATTTATACTCCAAAAGCCAGAACCCTAGCTTCCAAATTTGGAAGCCAACAGTTAAGATTCCACCATCCAAAATCCAGCTCATAATCCCTCTTTCACGCGGCGGATCCGTGGTCAACAGGTAGGTTTGACCGCGGATCCGCAGCCTTGTGTATGGATCGGTGGATTTGGTCTTCTGGGCTTTTCTCCTTATGACACGTGGCGATCTCTGGAACCTTTGGAAATTGGAAATCTTTTCTTTGTTTCTGCCAAATTTGATTTCTTAGCTTGCTTTCTTAATTAGGCAGGTTTACTCTTAACAACTTTGATTCTCTTGATTTTTAGCCCTGAAAAATTCTGCACAATCTCAACAAATAATATTAGTGGAGTTTTGTTTTATTGAGATATTAATTTCAACATTAAGATTTGGTCAATGATATTTTTGCATACATTTTTCTACCAAATGTTAATTATAATATATAAACACTTGAAAATAGTATTTTTACAGATAAACCCTTATATGTATCATATATTATAATAAATACCTCTTCTAGTATAGAAATAGTAGGAAAAATGTAATAACAAATGTGCAGTTTTATAAACTGAACAGCTGACTTGATCGTCGGAGGGTCTACAGTGGTACAACCACCCCAGGACTTCTTTGCAGGTAGCCCGGCTTCACCCCAAAATCAACCCATTAAGATCCACACGTCCAAGAAGACAATCATCAACGTCAATCTCAACCCTTCATCAACGCTCACAACAGATCGACGGAGGACAACATCTGAAGGAGATCTAGGCCTTCATCAAAGATCGCAACACCCCTGATCAAGATCACACATAAAGACAAAGCATTCGTGTGGTCAGAAGCATGTGAGAAGGCTTTTGTAGAACTCAAGTCGAGGTTAACATCTGCACCTATCCTTGTAATACCGGATCAATCTGGAGGATTCATTGTACATTGTGATGCGTCCGGTAAAGAATTAGGATGTGTTCTATACCAGCATGGAAAGGTTGTGGTTTTTGCATCAAGACAACTAAAGGTTCATGAGCGCAACTATCCAACACATGATCTGGAGTTGGCAGCTATCATCTTCACACTCAAGATTTGGAGCCACTATCTTTAGGGAGAACGAGTGGATATATACACTGACCATAAAAGTCTGAAGTATATATTTACTCAAAAAGAACTCAACATGCGGTAGAGAAGATGGCTAGAACTTATGGCGGACTTTGATATCAACCTACAGTATCATACTGGAAAGGTGAACGTAGTCCCCGGCGCCCTTAATCGCCAGCCATTAGCAATGAACCTCACCGCTCAGTGGAAGCTACAGCAAGAATTCCATGGATTGGAGATTGAAGTAGTTATGCCGGTAATGCTTCATCATTGATGAACTTACAAGTCCAGTCAACTCTTGTCAATCAGATCAAGGCAGCTCAAGCAAATGACACCAAGCTACAGAGGATCCGAGAACAAGTAGAAAGTGGACTACGAACTGACTTCATCGTCTATGAAGATGGATCCTTATGATATGGAAGCCGTTTATACGTGCCAATCGGACCTATTTGAGAAGAGTTGATGAAAGAAGTTCGCATCTCTCCTTATTCTATACACCCCGGTGGCACAAGGATGTACAAGGATATACGGCAACACTACTGGTGACATGGAATGAAGCGCGAAGTATCTAGAAACGTAGCAAAGTGTCTAGTATGTCAACAAGTGAAGGCTGAACATCACAGAACTGCTGGTCTACTTCAGCCGTTACCAATCTTGAATGGAAATGGCAGCACATTACCATGGACTTCGTGACTGCCCTCTCTTGCAGCACGAAGGGTAACGACGCAATTTGGGTTATTGTGGATCGACTCACCAAGTCAGCTCACTTTATTCCATTTCGAGTTGGCCAGTCAACCGAGACGTTAGTAAAGAAGTATATGGAGGTGAACATAAATCTAAAGTAAGATTTAAACCATCAAGATGTACCATATTTGATACCCATAAACTCATGCAGGAGATCGTGAGATTACATAGAGTACATGTTTTCATCTTCTCCGATCGTGATACAAGATTCCGATCACAGTTTTGGCAGAGTCTGCAAGCTAGCCTGGGAACAAGTCTGAATTTCAGCACGGCGTATCATCCACAAACGAATGGACAGTCCGAGCGAACAATTTAGATTCTGGAAGACATGCTAAGAGCCTGTATGTTAGACTTAGGAGATTCTTGGAAAGATCACCTATACCTTGTGGAGTTTCCATACAACAACAACTATCAGGCAAGCATTAGAATGACATCATTCGCAGCTCTCTACGGACGGAAGTGTCGTTCACCGCTATGTTGGGACGACGTTGGAGATCGTGAACTCCTTAGACCAGAGATGATCGTAGCAACTATGGACGTGGTTTGTACGATCAGGAAAAGGATGCACATAGCCCAAGACCAACAGAAGTATTGGGCAGATGCAAAGCGCCGACATCTGGAGTCCCAACCTGGAGACCATGTATTCCTGAAGATCTCTCCAAACAGAGGAGTGATACATTTTGGCAAGAGGGGTAAACTAAGTCCAAGATACATAGGACCGTTCTATATACTCGAACGAGTTGGAGAAGTGGTATACCGTTTAGCACTACCACCCTCATTGGAAGGAGTGCACAATGTGTTCCACATATCCCAGCTACGACAATATGTGAGCTACCCCAGTCACATACTTGATCATTCAGAGCTCACAGTACAAACCGACCTGACAAGTAACAACCAGTTGTGATCCTGAACCGAAAGGTGAAAACATTACGGAATAAGAAAGTAAACTTGGTCCGAGTGATGTGGAGAAAAGATTCGCTAAGAGAATCAACATGAGAAAGAGAAGAGAATATGTGTACACGATACCCTTACCTTTCTGAGAATTAGTCCCTATGTAATTGTAAATTTCAAGGACGCAATTTTTATAAGGAGGGTAGAATGTAACGACTCTAAAATCACTGTACAGAAATTTTCTTGTTATCGTACAGAAAAGAGTATTACAGGCTATGTAAGAGTTAAAAGTTTTTGTTAAATAAAAGTGAGAAACATCTTGTAGCTCACTGGTAAAGCCTCTACACTGCTGTGACATAGCCTGTGCGTTCGATTCCTATCAGACCCAACTATTTTTAGATTTTTTTTCTTTTTAATTTTTGGAAGCCCAAGAGTTGCACATGCAATATACGGAGAAATGAAAAGTTTCAGAAAAATCAAACAGGCGCAATGAGGTGTACACACCCAAATACCCATGTGGCACGAATCTCGAGGCAATGCCTCAAGATTCGACCGCCCGTTTCAAGGATATGGCCGGTGCCGACGCCCAAATGGCTCTGTGCTTTGCACACACATCTCTTCGACTCCCTTTAACTCTCCTGCACTGTTTGATTTTCCTGTAATCAAACAAAGACCCTTCAATTCACCATTTAACACATTTTTAATGATTTTTAATCCAAATTTTTAATTCCTAAACCTTAATTCTTTACTATAAATATCACCCCATGCCCTAGCTCCCCTCTATTCTGAAAATTTCTAGTAAAATCACCTCAAAAGTTCTTAAGTGCAAGTGGAGTCAAGTGGAGTTAGCAACCAAGCTCCTTCCATTTTATATCGAAGCCGTTTCCGGAGCTCCCGTAACGCCACGAAGCCCCTTCCCTTCTTCCTTACTCTCTTCTTGATATTAATCTCTCTTTCTTTTCATCTCATTTCATTCCCTAAATATATATCAGTAAAGTGGAGTTATTTCTGATACATTTCTTTTAAAATTTAGAACTCCCTTTTCCTTATTACACAAGTCAAACTAATTTTACCATCCTACTTGTAACTTTAATTACAAATTTTTAGCTTCGAGTTTAACCAAAATTTTCATGTAAACAAACATAAACGAACTTTTTCATTAAAATATTTGAAGTTTAGTATCACTCTCTTTTCGATAATTGTTTAAAAAATACCTTTAGGAAAACTTCACGAGGTAACGACCTACTCCACACGCACACTTTGGTTTCATAGCACGATATATATATATATATATATATATATATATATATATGGATGGTTGGTTTAAAGAATAGCTTTTCATTAAAATACCACATCTTTTCAAAAACGAATTTCTTTTAAAGCGGTATCTTGTAATTCTTGGAAAATACGCCTCTACAACTCTCGTTAGGGGACCCGCTAATGGATAGTGCGTATTATCGCACATCCTTAGGATAGTGGAACGAGATGCAGAACTTCTCACGGAGTATTCGATCTCGAAAGGAAATAGAATACGGTTTTTTAAGAAATACGACTATCTAAATAAAACTAATTTTTTAGGAAAAAATTATATAAAAATATAAATCTGTATTTTTAATAAAACATATAAACTATATTTTTTTAATATGAAAGATTAAACTTTTAATAAAATATCATCAAGTTATCAAAAAGGGTTAGTTTTCAATAAAATACCATAAACTTTTAAAATCTAAGATTTTATCATTAAAATATCCAATAATTAAAATACATGCCCGTGAAAACCCTAAACTTGAAAATCACCTTCGAGGTTATTTTTAAAAACAATATTAATATATGTTTTTCATAAAACCCCCTCGAGATATACAAACAATAATTAAGGACTCTGCATTAATATAAATTTAAGCGGGATCAATTCTCTTGAACCCGAGAGAGCCGGAGAAAGTGAGTGCTTATTTATTCAGGTTAGACAATGTAACGGAGTTATCAAAGACAATTGTCTTGAAAAAAGACACAAATCCTGCCGTCCATGTGCAGCAGTTGCCGATTACTCCCGAACTTAAGAAAGTCAAGAGTTAAATATGTTCACAAGTGTCCAACTCAATCTGAATCCAAGCTCAAACCAGAATCTAAAATCAAACACGAACTTGAATACTTGATCATGAACCTGAACACTCGAAATCAAATATCAAAATCAAACTTGAATATTTGACACGACTTGACCGAACCATGGTTATAACGTGATATAAACTTGACATGAATATTTGAACACATGATTACATCTTGAACATGAACCTGAACATTTTATATCCATGGATTCGGCCAATGTCACGCCCCACTTCCTGGTATACGGGCAAAGGACGCGACTAGGCCGCTACGTATTTACTCTGAAGTAAATACGCTAAGCGTATCTAAGTAATATAAAAGAAATGTACACAAGAGACAAATGTAGTAAAACAGCAACTTTATTTATTAACATTCTTTTATACAATGCATGGAAAAATAAATACATCTGAATGAAAGCAATGCCTAAACAATGGCATAACAGAAATGGAAAGTACTGAAATGAAATGTGTACAAGTGTAACTACAGCTCGGGATCTTCAATAAACTGGTCAAAGTCTTCAGTGCTAGGCTCGATCTCTGGAAGGTCCGAAACACCTGACGACATTCAAAGAAGAAAGAAAGAGAATGTCGTTAGCGAACAAATCGCTCGGTAAGTCCCAAAGATAAGGAAGAAGTAAAAAAGACAGAAAGAGAGAGAGTGTGTAACTTTTAAAGTTGTATTATATTGTTATAATGTTGTATTTAGTGTTAACGCTATTGTTTGTAGTTTGGTACAGAAGGATGCCAGTGTATACGAGAGGAGTCTCACTTGCCCCGGAGACTAAAGTATCAGGAACTCAAGGAACCGTTCATGCTACGGTACAACAGCAAAGGAATACAGGTTAGGTGTCTTATGGTTGCAGTCTCGTACCACTTCTAACACCTTCCATACCAATCTACCCCTTAAACCCCGCGATATCTTGGTTGTATTGTTTGTATTGTATTGCAACTTGTAATGTCTTATAATAAAGATTGTATAATTGGATGACTTACCGAAACCATGATATCAGTAAATGGGTGTAACTGGAGAATCATGAATGTAACTGGAGAACCATGTAAATGGAAGTATATCCATGGTTCGATTCAGTCAATATAGGTTGAATATATCGAATATATGGACTCATGAATTCATATTGAATTGTAGTTTGATACTTGAATCTCATTCAAGTCAGGTTGATTATAGTAAAACTCAGTCTGAGTCAGAACAATTAGAAAAGAAATTGAAGTCCTGGATTCGATTTTGATATTATCAATAACCGCTGCACATGGGCGGCAGGATTTGTGTATTTTTCAAAGACGATTACCGTGTTGATAACACCGTTTGTTAAGTTGTCTACCTTAAATAGGCAATCACCCATATCTCCGGCTCCCTGAAGCTCAAGAGATTGGTCCCGCTTAAACATATGTTTATAGGGTTCTTAGGGTAATTTATAGAACTTGAGAGGATTTTATGTAAAAATAATTTTGTATAGTTTTAAAATACACCTCAAGTATTTTATTATCGTCTTTAGAGTTTTCATAGATGTAGATTTTATATATGGGACATTTCTAGTGAGTTAAACCTATTTTTCATAATACATGGTATTTAATTGTAAAGTGTTGACTTGTACGGAATTTCATGGTATTTTCATATAAAGTGATTCTTTTGACTTAGAAAAGTTTGATTATTGATATTATAACAAAAATAGATATTTTGATGATACATATATATATAAAATAATTTTAATTTATTATTTTTCTAGAAATCTCATATTTCTTAAGATATTTGTATTTTTAAATCTTTCGAGACCGGATGCTCCTTGCGGAGGTCTGAATCTCACACTACTAAGCTCAGGAATGTGCGATAATCCGCACCATCCCAGACGGGTTTCCCAAAATGGGTTGTAACGGCGCTTTGCAAAGACTTGTTTAAAATACATAATCTTGTGAAAATGGTTTTTATAAGTTAAGGTAGTTTTATGTAAAACGATATTTCCCAAATCTATATTTTCCAAAGGGTATTGTGCTATATTGCATATGAGTGTTGTGAGGAGGTAGGTCATTACCTCATGATCTACTTAAAGGTATAGCAAGATTAATGATATTTTAAAGTCAAAACTATACCACATGGTATTGTAGTGAAAATGTACGATAAAAATTGCAATATGAAATATTTTGCTATGAAACTTGTTCAACATGTTTTATTAATGATTAATAGTCAAGATATAAGAGTTTAATATGGTTGTGTTAAGGAAAATTGAATTTTATAAAGAAAACCGAATCGGAAGTCGGATTTAACTCCGCTTCCGTCGGGTTTTAGTAAAAGAAGTTTTAAGAATAGATTAGAGAAGAGTGAGGTGGGACTTACAGGTTTATAGTCAAGAGAAGAGGAAGAGGAAGACGTAGGAGATGTCGGTGCGTCGTTTCGTCGCCGGGAGCTCCTAGAGTCGTCATCGGCAGATCGCCGGAGTTTCGCCCTTTGCAAACTCCACTTGTACACAAAAAATTTTATAGAGGTTTTTTGGAGAGTTTGGACAGAATTGTGAGTGAGGGGGGTGTTTAGGGGTAGTATTTATATAGTAATGTTAGGATTTAGGGTAGGTGAAAGGTTGTATTGAAAATATAATAAAAATTGTATTAAAAATATGGTTTAATAAGGTTTTAATTGGATTTTAAAGGTTCTGTTAATTTTCAGAGAATTTAAAGTGTACAGGGAAGTTAAGAAAACCAAAAGACAGAAGTTTCATGGAGAGACTCGACCGATCCGACTCAACTCGGCCGGCGGCGGCGGGCCGAGTCGCGGGTCGAGTCACGGTGAGTCAGGCCGGGGCTCGCAGCCGTGGGTCGCTCATCGGTTGGTCTGCTCCCTGAGACAGTTTGTTTTATATGTGAAGTGGGGTTTTTACGAGTTATGCACGTGTAGACCCTTGGACTTCTAAAAATTTAAAAGAAAACATTATTAAAAATAATGTTATGCTGGGATTTGAACTCTGATACTTTAATTCAGCAATGCAAGGTTTTACCAATGAGTTACAAGCTCCTTCTTGCTATTAAAAAGCAAAACAAATTTATAACTTGTGCTCAGGCAAAAATACACCTTTCTGTATTTTTTGAAAAAATGTACAGAAAGTTTAGGGTTGTTACAGCCAAGACCTGTAATCTTAATTTATATAATATAATACGCGGGGATAAAAGGGTAGATTGGTACGGAACGTATATCGTAGTATGAGAGGTCACTTTAAAAGACACTTACATGAATTCACGTGTCGTTGTTCCGTAGGTTATGACGGGGCCTTGTACTACATATTGCCATAGTACACGGGGTAAGATGGACTTCTCTTGTATATATGAATACCTTTCTTATCAAATTACAAATAACCACGTTAGATTAACTATTTTATACCAATGAACGATCATATACAATTTTATCTGTTCATTTTACATTACATACTATCTCCTCCTATTTCTTTTGGGACTTACCGAGCGCTAGTTCGCTGACGACATTTCTTTCTGTTTCTTTGTTTGGAATGTTCTTCAGGAGGACCGGATTCTGAGGAGATCGAGCCCAACCCGAAGGACTTGGACCATCTTGCTGCTCAGCCAGACTACTAGCTCTTTCCAGCCTGAACTTACTTTTTGTATGCTATTATTTAGGCATTTGCTTTTATTATTGTATCTTTTATCTCATACAGTTGTATGTAAAGTTGAATGTAAATAAAGTTGTTGTTTTATTTTATTACTCTTGTCATTCTTGTTCATTGTTATATTACTTAATTACGCTTAACGTATTTATTTTTATAATAAATACGTTGCGGGCTTTCCACGTCACCGTTTCCGTCTATTAGGAAGTGGAGCATGAGAATACAATAAGGGAAAATGGGGCTTACCCGAAGTGCAGTGTAAGTGCACTCCCCAACTATAGTGTCCATCCACAATCCTGAATGCGCCATTTTGGTTATTTTGTATTTAGGCCCTTGGGCGCATGGGCCTCATGCAATAAACAAAGTAACCATGATGAATAAAATAAAATAATCCTCATGGTTCCATTCCCTCAAAATAATATTCGCATCGCCTCCTAATTTCTTCTCCACCCCATTCTAATTTATTCCCCTCCATTCTTTTTCCCCTTCATCTCCTCTGTTGGTGGTCGTGCAGAAGCCCTTACTTTCTCTCTCTCCCCCTCTCTCTCTCTCCCTCTCTCTTTCCCTTTTTCTTTCTCTCTCCTCCTCCATTCTTCTACTCATCCCATGGCCGCCTCAATCGAAGACGCCGCTCTCATTCCTCAAATCGAGCCACAGGTGGTGGTTGAGGTAATCGATCGATCCATGGATTTTCTTCTATTAACTCAGATCTATTTCTCTCGATTCTTGGGTTTGTTTACATTTTGGGGATTTTTTCTTTTGTGTGGTTTGAGTAGGTCAGCGACGAGCAGAACGGTGAGGGATACGGATTCTGCGCGATCTGTCTGGAGAGGATCAAGATGCAGGAGGCTGCCCTTATCAAAGGCTGCGAGCACGCCTACTGGTTTGTTCTTTTTTCTTTTTACAACTTCTGTCATTCAAATTTCAAGCTTTTTTTGTTTTTAAATTTTGGAAATTTGATTTGTGCGTTAATATGTTTATTGTGATTGTTAGATCCTTCAACTCTTGTCATAACTTGCGAATTATGATGTAGCATAAGGGACAGTTAACATGGTACTTGAGCAACTTTAATTGAATTTAAATATAAATCCCTTGGTGTAGTGTAGGGAGGAATAGATACAGGGTAGGAGAAGAGGTTACATCGATAGGAATCATTTCATGTGATTCTATTAGGGCCGCTGCAGATGTTGTCAATTGAGTTAAGCTTAGCAGTGATGATCCATTTTATAAGCACAATATGATATTTCCTAAGAACTCAAGAGTTAATCTTATCATTCCTTTTTCTCGGTTTGTACCTTTATAAAACATAAGTTTTTTAAACACGTGTAGTACTATGCTTATTGTCATGATTCATTGGACATGTGTAGTACTATGCTTATTGTCATGCTTATTGTCATGATTCATTGGATAAGCACGAGTAAAGTATTTGCTATATATCACTTTCCGAAAACTCAAGAATTCATCGTTGAGAATTGTTTATAGGGAGTGGCGATAAACTTAAATCCTTTCTTGGAGCAATTACATTTATTGATTTATAGTTATTTGGGTAAATAAATGTTTATTCCTATATTCTTCTCAGTTGATAAATTGGTATAATTTCGAAAAGAAGATGAATAGTTATTTGGGGGTTATTGTTTGAAAATTCAGATTATGAGTTTATGATCATCGCTTCATGCAATTGGATGCTTGGAAGCGATGAGGAAGTTTGCGTTTATTTTGCTTCCCTTCTGTCATCTTTAGCTGTCTACAATTGAAAATTCTTAAATGGGATTTTTTGTCTACATTTCGTGCTTGGTTTTATGCAATGAAGCTGTTGGGTTTTGATTCAGTAGGTTTTGTAATGATTGTTATGGCTATATTGCTTTTCGAATTTTAATGAACGATTTGGGTGCTCAGGCATACTTAGCGAACATGTAATTGAACTTTTTACTGTTAGCTCGCATATTTCTTTTTGAAGCATAGGCATCTACTCCTGAACAAATTATACTTTCATATTCCATGCATGTTCTTGTCTTTTCTAGTTACTTTGATTGCTTCTAATGCCCACTTCCTTTATTGTGCATAATTCTACCCTACATCTGAATGTTTATAGATACTACATATATAGTGCAAAAACGTTCATAAAGCTTGAAGACATACAAAGTACAATTTCCCAGGCCTTTTAACTCAATCTTGGATTTGTATTTTTATGTTAGCATTTCACTATATCATTTTCTATTGACATTTTACGATACTTTTTTGTCTATTTCAAGATTTAAGGATAGAAAGCAGACAAAATCTATAGTTCAGTGTCATATATCGCAAATGAATATAACATGCTGCATATATTTTGAGGCAGAAATATTAGTAACAAGTGTTCACTATTGTCTTTAGATTGACTCCGTAAATATTCAGTGCAGGATATTTTGGGAATAAATTGGGCTTTTCGTCTCCCCCCCCCCCCCCCCTCTCCTCTTCTTATTCTCTTCATCGCCCTGCTGGAAGACGACTTGTTTTAACTTTAATTCTCATCTTTGTCCAACTGAGTGGGCATGACCGCATGAGAAATAAAAAAAGGTTACTGAGCTTGCAAATTAAATGAATTAAGTAATATGGACTTGTTTTAAGGGAGTTCAATAAGAATTTTTTGAGGGAGCGAACACTAGAGCCTTTAGGTTCAGTTCTTTTGGATATCTAAATAGCAACTGTTAAGAAAGCGTGCCGAAGGAAGTTAACAACTAGAAGAATAGAAAGAGAGTGGTTAAAATAACGGGTTAATAGTAGGGAACAGGATGCTGGAGATTGCCCCTTATTTTCTACATCAAATACTTGTCCAGTCCAGGCAAATCGAAGATGGCTCAGCGGTCTTGCACACTTAATGAGCTTCACATGCAATGTCTTTCCAGGCTTGAAAATCTGGAAAAAGCTATAATTTAGACCTTTTGATTGCTAATTGCCTGCATGTAATATTAGAAGGTTCGCCGCATTTACAACATCTAATATATTAACATTGCTCCTTCATTTGCATTATGCAGTGTGACATGCGTATTGAGGTGGGCAACCTACAAGAATAATCCATCCTGCCCTCAATGTAAACACCCTTTTGATTCCCTCAACATTCATAGGTCACTTGATGGCAGGTAATGCAGTAACTAACTATTAGCATGGGAAGATTTAACTCTTTTGGATTCACACCGATCTTTCTCTTTTACATTTCTTATAATGCAGCATTAATGATTACATGTTTGAGGAGAGTGTTTGTCTTCTCTTGAGAGCCACATGGTTCGTTCCTCTGGCTGTAGATGCAAACGAAGATGTCCCCGAAGAGCCAGAAGACCTCTACCATTACTATTATGAGGGCCATGACGTTGATGAGGACGATGATCTCGACGATTCTTTTTATTTCAACAACAGCTCATCAAACATCCGCATCGGGAATAGAAGGTGGGGCGGCAACGGATATGTTAGGGCCGGGAGGAGAGAGGCACGCCCTATAACTAACTGGCAACAAACTTCTCCCGACTCTGGGGCGGCGGGCTCATCCCGAGACCCTAATATTAAGAAAGAGGCATCGTCAAAAGTCGTTGCAGGGCGCCGAGCAAAGAGGGCGTTGAAGAGAGAGGCCGCGGACAAAGCTGCTGCAGAGAAGCATGAGCAGCACTTGCAGAGGCTCGGCCGAAAGTGAAGCCGATAAATTCGTTGTGTATGTAATATGATGATGGGGGAAATCGCTTTGCCTTTTGTACAGGAGCTTTTTAGTTTCTAGTTTCCAGACTTTCAAAGTTTAGGTTAGAGTTAGGAATTAGGATGCTCTATCATCTTGTCTGATGACTTGATCTGTTTCTTTCAAGTTGGATGGATGCTATTGTCAAGGGATGAAAAGGTGTAAAGCTTTATATTTTTTGAGATAGCGGATGGAATAAATTAGCCACCCTCTCATAGGTGACCTCGGGTCTGATCCTGTATCTCTCTCATGGGCTCCCATTGGGCTATTTCAAGCCCTTGGCATAAAGCTTTATTGAAGCTGAATGCTTGTTGAAAGAATCTTACTTGTGTAATTTATGATCCATGCTTTTTGTTCATTTTAGAATAATGATACATCATAATACTGAAATATATTTTGTTGAGATTTCATACAATTGATGGTGGGTTTTAGATTTTTACTGCCGTTTTGGTCTAATATTGTGATTGATATCTAATTAGTTGCTGCTGTTTTTGATGTGTATGATATTTGGACGATGAGCATCAACTGTTTCAGGGGAATCAGCGTTGGGAGCTTTGATCTTCAAAGAATAGTGTTGATATTTGATCTTCAAATACTATCTTTAATGTTATTCACTGCTTGAATGGCTTTGAGAGATCTATTTGCCACTCTTCTTTGCAATTTTTTTAGGTCTATGGAAAAGGTGAGGCATAGGGAGTATCAGCAACAGTTTGATCCATATGATGATATGAATTGATGTGGACTCAAAAGATAGATACAACCTTCAATGACAAATTTTGTAATTCAATATCATCCATTGTTTTCGGCCAAATAAAGAAGAGAGAAGCAAAGGTCAAGACTACGAAGCAACTTGCAGTGTATTATAATGTATTGGCTGAAGTGGGCTGGCCCCACCCTGCAAGGGTAGGTCATGCACCCAGAGCCATGATACGGCAGGCTGCCTGATGATGCTCGATATCGTCGATTTTCCAGATCGTGACACATGGCAGATGACGTGTCCCGAAGCTAGCAAGAAGGGACCAGGAACGGTACGTCGGTAGAATACCCCGGGTCTGCGGCCCATGAACGTGACCAACCTTCTGCAACCGTCCACACCACTCCTATGCCTGCCTTACAAACAACCGTTGGCTCACCTCCAAGCCCCCTGCACAATTGGTATCCTTAGCCCTCTCAGCTCATCTGCGGGCTACCGCAGAACCAAGATGCCTCGGTTTCCCTTTCGTTCCCGAGCCCCCCGTCGAGCTCATCTTCCTCGGTCCCGGCGATCGACCAGCAGCACCAGTTGCAGGAACCTCCGCCACGGCTCCGCGAATCTCGCCATGCGCGAGATACCCGCCGCCCATGATCCCGTGTTCCACGCCATCATGACCCCCCATTAACGAGCCTGTCTTGTCATTAATGCGGGATCCCGCTCATCACGCGGGCGTGACGTCGGGAGCGTAACGGCCGGCGTGATTCTCGCGCCCGCCTGCCATTGGCTGCTGGGTATATAAACCCCTCTTTCAGGCGATTCAGGTAAGTCATTTTCTTCTCACTAGGCCGTTACTCTACTCGAATATCCGGTCTAACTTGATTGTCAGAGGGTCCTCGGTGGTACAACCGCTCCGGGACTTCCTTGCAGGTAGCTCGGCCTCAAACCCACTGAGATCCACACGCTTCAGGAGGCAACCCTCGGCTCAATCTCAGCCGTCCATCGTCGCTCGTAGCAGATCTATGGAAGGTAACATCTTGACAAGATCCGACATCCGTCAGCCGGCGCCGTCTGTGGAAACCGATTGACTCCACTGAACAAAGTTCACCTTTCGATCTCAACCCAATGGCGAGTGATCACCGCGACGATCCAAGCGCTAACCGCCGCCTCCCCCACAACGGAGGCGCGGACGAATCTCCTCCCCGAACGCCATCAACGCCCTTGCTGCCCGGATAGATCGACTCGCGTCCGTCGTGGATGCGCTCGTCCGTGTCCAAACGACAGGGCAAGCTCCCCGGGTCTCCGCTTCCCCACCTCGGGACCGGGACCCATACAGAGACTCTGCTCATGTCAGCACGGCCGACCACCGCCTCGCTGCCTCCCACGGCCGCAGATCTCCCGGGCCAACATAATCTATGACCCGCCGGGCGCCCCGCAGTTCAACACCGAGGTCCGTCGCCAGAGCGCCTCACCCCGAGCCCCTTTACGATTCTGTCCCTCCCGAGGAGATGTCTGTCAACTCGCCTGCGCCCAGGCATGACCGACACCCCCTCTCTCGACGGGGTCGCGTGGACGGGACTCGTCACGGCAGCTCGAAGACTACCGTGCCAGGGGACCTAAGGAACCTCATCAAAAGGAACCAGGGCCGCGGCCAGACACATGTCTCTAACAGCATAGGCCAAAGATCAGAATATCTTCGGGATACTACGGCCGACTCGACGCTCTCGAGAAGAAGATCGAAGGTTTGCATCGGGAGGGTCATCATGCGAGCGACGGGCTAAGTACGCCGCCGAATCACTCACAAAACCCTTCACCGAGGAGCTGCTCGCCGTCCATGTCTCCTCTCGGAGCAAGCCCCCGAAAGTCTCTCTCTCCGATGGTAAGTCTGACCCGAAGGACCATTTGGACGCATTCACCGCACGAATGAGCTTCCAAGACAACTCTGACGCCGCCCAATACCGAGCCTTCCCGGCCACTCTCATCCGCTCTGGACGAGACTGGTTCCGAGGACTCGCGCCATGCTCGATCTCAACCTTCGACGAGCTGGCCACCCAATTCCTCGGCCACTTCGTCGGGAACCGACGGCAAAAACGGACCGTCGACCATCTCTTCACAATCAAGAGCCGGGACAAAGAAACATTCAAAGGGTACGTCACCCGCTTCTATAATGCCCTTCTCGAGGTTCCAGAATATCGGGATGAGACGGTCATTACAACGCTTAGGTCTGGTCTTAGGCACAAGGAGTGGTTATGCTCCTTTGAATTAGCGCAACCTAAGACCATGGCCGAGGTAAAGGCCTGGACCGAGCGTGAGATCCAGCTCGAGTCCGAGGTGAACGCGAATCTCCCCGGGCCAGAGCAAACTGACCAAAAGACAAGGGCGAGGGAAGAGAGAAAGAGACTTGAGCGGCCAAAACCCTACTCCCCGAAGTTTCAGGAATACACTCCGCTCAACGTCTCCCAGACGGTACTGCTTGAGGAGGCTAAGGGCAAGAGGTTCTTCAAGCTCTCCCGATCTCGCGCATGGCGGCAAAGCGCACCCGGGGCCCCTACTGCAGTTTCCACAGGTCGCAAGGACACTCCACAGAGAGCTGTAAACAGATCCGAAACTACATCGAGGAGATCATCCGTTCGAGACACCTGGCGGCGTACTTGCAGGACAAGCGGTAGGCTGACCGTGGGCAGGAGCAGCGTCTGCCTCCCGGTGAGTTGACAATCAGCCAAATTATGGTCATGTCGGCGGGGGGTACGTCGAGTACCTACGAGGCTTGACACCCCGCACTGGTCGTGGTGGCCAACAGCCATCTGAGGATGAAGGCCGGGGAAACCGAGCCGATCGTTTTTTACGGCCTTACACCGCCAAGAAGCTCAAATCGTACCAATAAAAAGAACATCTACTATCGTGTACTTCTTTTACTAAGGCAATGTAAACTTTTCTCAAGAATTTTCTGTTTATATAATAAGAAGGGATCAATAAAATATTGCAAAAAGGAGAGTTTGTTTATTCAAAGGGTACTATAGGCTCCTCAGCCGTACATCGAAAAAGAAAAATTACAATAACGGGGGAAGGGGGTGCAGAGAACATTGCTCGTGGTACTCCGAGGATATTTCCGCAAGCCGAGCCCTCCCAGCCTCAGGCCCCTGCCCCTGATGCCGTTCGCGAACGCCGGATGCCGCAATTGGTAGCATTCAAGGATGAGCGCCACCGAGCGATCCCGCCGACCCGCGGAGATCAGGCCGAAGCGCCGCAAAGACCTGAGCTTATCAACCGCCTCATCCCTCAGCTGTTCGGACAAAGCGTTGTAGAGCCCCGGCGATGCCCTCCAGATGGAGTACATCAACAGCTGGAGCAGGGGAAGCGCCGGGGAAGCAGTCGGCCAAAATGATCCTCAATGCGGCCTATGACTAACTGTACCGTGTTCTCGGTGCAGTACTGATCGTAGAGGTACACGTCCTCGAAATTTACGATGTCAGGGATGGTAAAAGGGAAGTCTTCCATTCTTACATTTTGGGGTGAAGAAAGGAGTGATCAACGCTCTCTCTACTTTATAGCCCCACTACGCCCTCAAGAGTCCAACAGTCGCCCGTTCACCCACAACTGTGCCGCCACGCGGCAGACATTGAGCCTTTCTCGGTGAAATCGAAACGACGTGGATCCGGCGCTTCGCCTCCCCCACGTGTTCATAACACGTGTCGCCCGAGACCGTCCCTATTCCCCATACTCACGCCGGGAAGGTCGGACAGAACCTCACCAAGAAGCACCGAGCGGCTACCCTTCTCGGTTATCCCTGGCTGGTAGTTCAACAGCCCACAACGCCAGAGATGAAAGCTCTCGCCAAGAGGCACCGGGCAGTAACCCTGCTTGGCCCGTCCTTAAGGATCAAAGCCCTTGCCAAGAGGCACCGGGCAGCAACCCTGCTCGGCCCGTCCTTAGCAGGCCCTTTATGGCCCTTTCCGCGCTAAGAATCAAAGCCCTCATCAAGAGGCAACCGGGCTTACCCTTGCTCGGTTATCCCTAGCCGGTAGTTCCCTACCCCACAACGCCAGAGATCAAAGCCCTCACCAAGAAGCACCGGGCAGTAACCCTACTCGGCCCATCCTTAAGGATCAAAGCCCTCACCAAGTGGCACCGGGCAGCAACCCTGCTCGGCCCGTCCTTAGCAGGCCCTTTACGGCCTCTCCGGCGCTAAGAGTAAAATCCCTCATCAAGAGGCAATGGGGCTTGCCCTTGCTCGGTTATCCCTAGACGGTAGTTCCCTACCCCACAACGCCAGAGATCAAAGCTCTCGTCAAGAGGCACCGGGCAGTAACCCTGCTCGGCCCGTCCTTAAGGATCAAAGCCCTCGCCAAGAGGCACTGGGCAGCAACCCTGCTTGGCCCGTCCTTAGCAGGCCCTTTACGGACCCTTCCGCGCTAAGGGTCGAAGCCCTCACCAAGAGGCAACCGGGCCCGCCCTTGCTCGGTTATCCCTGCCTGGTAGTTCCCTACCCCGCAACGCCATGGATCAAAGCCCTCGCCAAGAGGCACCGGGAAGTAACCCTGCTCGGCCCGTCCTTAAGGATCCAAGCCCTCACCAAGAAGCACCGAGCAGCTACCCTGCTCGGCCCGTCCTTAGCAGGCCACTTACGGCCCCTCCCGCGCTAAGGATCAAAGCCCTCACCAAGAGGCAACCGGGCTCGCCCTTGCTCGGTTATCCCTGGCCGGTTATTCACTACCCCACGATGCCAAGGATCAAATCCCTCGCCAAGAGGCACCGGGCAGCTACCCTACTCGGCCCGTCCTTAGCAGGCCTCTTACGGCCCCATCCACACTAAGGATCGAAGCCCTCACCAAGAAGCAACCGGGCTCGCCAATGCTCGGTTATCCCTGGCCGGTCGTTCATTACCCAACGATGCCAGGGATCAAGGCCCTCGCCAAGAAGCACTGGGCAGCAACAACGTTCGGCCCGTCCTTAGCAGGCCCCTCACGGCACTTCCCGCACTAGGGATCAAAGCCCTCGCCAAGAAGCAACTGAACATCTTCATTGCTCGGTCCATACTTAGAGGAGAACCCCGACGAATATTCACTACGCGACCCCACGTCGACTTCGGGGCCACGAAGATACCGACTCTTCACCGATCTTTGCACACTTGGAAAATGGTCGAATTCAACTCGACGTGCGATCGCCAGACGAAGAACTGACCTGACAGGAAAGCTGAACCGTGCAAATACGAACGTTCTCCGCAAACAAAAGGATAGTGTGCATGCAAAGAAACTGCAAAAAGATTTTTTTATTCACAAAAATCAAAGGTCTCTACAAAGGTATTATGGGCTCTCCAGCCTAATAAAAGTGCCCGGAGGCTTACAAAATTTCAGAGCAAAGAAAAAATATAAGAAGACGAGGGGTTTCAGGCCTCAGGGCCGGGGGCAACCTCAAGGAGCACCGTGTCCACCATGACAGGGGCTGCGTCTGGGGGATCGGCGCCCATCACAGGAGCCTCGGCGTCGCCCTCACCGATGGCCTCCTCCCCGGCAGCGCTTCCAGGGGCATCCTCCTGCGCGTCGCCCCTGTAAGGATACTCGTCCCGGAGCTCTTCATCAGGAAACTCCGGCATCCAAGTCTTGACGGCGTCGAGGGCATCATGCCAGATGAGGGTAGAGGCTGTGGCTAGGTTGGCGTAAAAACGGTCCGACTTCTTGTAGTTCTCCACCGCCTTCGACGCTCTGAGCTCAGCTCGCTTCATCCCCTCCATCGCCACCTCCAGCTCCTTCTGGAGGGAGCTCGCCGACTTCTTCAGAGTACCGACGAGCACCTTGGAGTCCTGAAGCTTGGCCTCGGCGGCCCGGGCGACCTCACGGTGCCTGGCGACCTCCTGCTTCCCGGCCGCCACCTCGTCCTCGAGGACGGTGACCCTTGCCATCGCCGCCTCCAGCTCCAACTTTGAGCTCTCCTCCAGCGAGGAGAACTCCCCCGCGGCTCGCATCACCGGGGCAATTTTCTCATCCTCTATCTTGACGACGAGAGCGACGTGCTGGAAGACCTGAAGGAATCAGAGGAAGGTCAGAAAGAAAAGGGAGGCACCAAATCTCACGAGTAGTAAAACACTGAATGAAAAACTAAGTAAAGTGCGAGCACCAACCTGCACGGCCTCCTAGGCGATGGCCGCCATTTGCGCCTTGAGAGTCCCCCGAGGAACTTTGCCCCGGGCCGACCTCTCCATCTCTGTCAGCAGGCTGTCAACAACGGAAAGCCCTGAGGGCACCTCAAAGCGGAGGTCCCCCTCATCCACCAAGATCGGGGAGGCCAGGGTGTGCGGAACCATCCGGTGGAACCTCTTGAGGGATGACGCCGGGGAGTCAGTCTCTACCTCCGAATTCCGGGCCTCTTGTTCCCGAACCTGCTTTCGGCTCGACGCCTAGCTGTACTCCGGGGCACGGGCCACACCCGAACGCCTAGGTGGAGCGGCTGCCGGGGGAACCGGGGCCAACGTCAGACGGGAGGAGCTGGCACCTCCAGTCCTCGATCCCTTCTTCTGCTCTTGCATGGCCACTCGGAATTTGCTCAGGTCCATGGGTTCTGCACAAGACAAGGTATAATGAAGTCAGCAACGCAAGTAAAAATAAAAATAAACACAAGTCTAAACAGATCGCCTGTAAACTCCCAACTTACCCGCGAACTGGACGGGGCTGAGCCCGGCCCAACTGAGGGCCTGCTCGGAAAGCAGCACGTCAGCCCAGGGAATGGGCTCTCACTCTGCCGCTTTCACCGCTGTAGGGTGTTTTTCGTCACCCCATTGAGATGGGAATACGCACGCGCTTGTCAGGCGTATTACAGATTCCCCCGGCCTAGGATAGGCTGGGGTTTATTGATTGTAATGATCCGAATCTCCGGCAGCCGCGGACTAAGCTGCCGTTAATTACCCCTCGCCTTTGGAGTGAGGGAACCTCCGATTAACAGGTTAAACTGGTCATGCGAACTCAATATGCAGTGTTGTGTTTTGAAGGGGTTTTGGATATATCGGGGGCCCGCAGAGTTTTTACGGGGGTCCCGCTACCCGGATAGCGGGCTGGGGGTCAAGGGGGCTAGCAGCCCCCTTACAGGGTGCGAGGAAGCGTCCCGTTAGAATTTTTTTCTAACAGGGACAGTGTCGTGGAGTATGTGCGTGCGTGTGTGTGTATATATATATAAAAAAAGGAAAGGGCATCCAAAGGATGCGTGGGCCAGCGTCCCACGTGCCAGGCATGCGGGCGCTGTGCGCCAGAGCGCCAGTGCCCCACGTGCCTGGCACGCGGGCGCTGTGCGCCAGCAGCAAGAGGGACTTGGTCCCTGCACTGGGAGCCGTGCTCCCGATTTGACTTATGGAGTTGAACTCCTAAGATATTTTTGGAGCTGATGAAGGGGCTTCTCCCTTGAGCCCTGGATCTTCCCCAAAGTGGGATTTTTGGAAATGGGTCTCTTTCCTCCTCTTCTGTCGGCTGGATCTTGAAGAACAAGAAGTATGAGATTTTAAAAATCTCTTATTTTTAAGATCTGATGGAAGATCTGAGTTCCCCTTTGTGGGTTTTGTGGTGAAAAACTATTTAGTTTTTGGAAAAGGAAAAGTAAAACTTTTGATTTAATTCAAAAGAAAGAAGAAGGTTTAGAACCTTGAGAAAGGAGAAGGAGGCACAGGAATCCTAGTCTTTTTTTTGGGGAGAATGAAAAGTATATGCTTTATTCATCATCATGTTGCCTTATATAGACTTACATATTTACATATAGCCCCTTGGGCTTTACAAAATGGCATTTTTCCCATCCCATGGCTCATGTGCCATTTCTTTTTGCACATAAGCCATGGGCTTTACAAAAATTGGGTTTTATGCCCATTCATGCATAAATAAAAAAACATTAAAATTATTTATTATATGATTTTATGCTGGCATGGGGAGGCTGGCTGCGGGCTCGACTTGGGCATAGGCCCGCTTGACCTGGGCTTGGGCCCACCTGGCTTGGGGTTAACTTTGAGTTTGACTTGGTCAACCGGGGTGCAAATTTTGACCCCAACAAAATGCCCCCCATCAATAAATGCATACCGCGCATATGAGTTGTGTGCATGAAATTGATGGATCTTGAAGTTAGACTTCGAGGTGGAACATCATTCCAGGGGCGGAGCATCCCTCAGGGAGCATGATCCCCGGGGATCGGAGCATCATTCCGATTTGCGGAGCATAATTCCAGGGTCGGAGCATCATTCCGAAGAGTCGGAGCATCATTCCGATTTACGGAGCATAATTCCAGGGTCGGAGTATCATTCCGAAGGGTCGGAGCATAATTCCGATTTGCGGAGCATAATTCCAGGGTCGGAGCATCATTTCGAAGGATCGGGGCATCATTCCGATTTGAGGAGCATAATTCCAGGGTCGGAGCATCATTGCGAAGAGTCGGAGCATAATTCCGATTTACGGGGCATAATTCCAGGGTCAGAGTATCATTCCTAAGAGTCGGAGCATAATTCCGAGGGTTGGAGCATAATTCCGGGATCGGAGCATCATTCCGAAGAGCGAAGCATGATTCCAGGGATCCGAGCGTCATTCTGAAGATCGGAGCATGATTCCAGGGGATCGGAGCATTGTTCCGAAGAGCGGAGCATGATTCCAGGGTTCGGAGCATCATTCCAAAGAGCGGAGTATGATTTCAGGGTTCGGAGCATCATTCGGAAGAGCGGAGCATGATTCCGGGGATCGGAGTATCATTCCGAAGAGCGGCAGACATTCTAACCGAAGCATAATTTCGATGCAGAGGTTGATTCCCAGGAGAAGCATAATTCCGACAGGGAAGACATATACTCCGAGGTGAAGTTTGATTTCGACGCGGGGTACACTCTGAGATGAAGCATGATTTCGGCGCAGAGCTTGTTAGTCGACTTGATTCCGAGACGGAGCATAATTCCGACGGGGAGGTCGTTGGTTGACTTGATTCCAGGATGGAACATAATTCCGACGAGGAGGTCGCCGGTTGACTTCGAGCCGAAGCATAATTTAGACAGGGAAGGCAGATACGCCGAGGCGAAGCATGATTTCGACACGGGGTACACTCTGAGAAGAAGCATGATTCGTACGCAGAGCTTGTTAGTCGACTTGATTCCGAGGCGGAGCATAATTCCGACGGGGAGTTCGTTGGTTGATTCCGAACCGAAGCATAATTCCGACAGAGAATGCAGATACACTGAGGCGAAACTTGATTTTGACGCGGGGTACACTCTGAGATGAAGCATGATTCTGACGCAGAGCTTGTTAGTCGACCTGATTCCGAGGCGGAGCATAATTCCGACGGGGAGGTCGTTGGTTGACTTGATTACAGGATGGAGCATAATTACGACGAGGAGGTCGTTGGTTGACTTGATTCCAGGATGGAGCATAATTCCGACGAGAAGGTCACTGGTTGACTTTGAGTCGAAGCATAATTCCGACAGGGAAGGCAGATACACCGAAGCGAAACTTGATTTCGACGCGGGGTACACTCTGAGACGAAGCATGATTCCCAAACTTATCTTTTGCTCGTCCTCGAGCAAACTTATTTTTTATTCACTAAAATCCTAACCACACTTTCGCAGGAAAACGCAATTGCACTGAGCACGTGCAACAAGCCGTTAAACCTCTAGGTGTCCCTAGTAGGAGGAGTGTTGTCTCCTGAGGGTTTTCAGCGGATTACACCCACAAAATCCTATCAACTCGGCCCATTGACTTTTGTTCACCAATTAGGTTTTCTAACAAGGAATTCTATTATCGTCGACCCGTAAATTATCCACCCATATTCTTCACACTTCCTCATTATTTAACTTAAGATTATATATGTTATGTAGACCTACTTAGCTTTCGGCATCTCTTAAGTCTTCCTTCTAGAGTTTCATCTCTACTTAGGAATTTCTATCAACTCTACTAAAGATACAAATTTTATCTTTCATTCCTCTCTCTTATCTAAATTCCAATCACCTACCCCTACGTGTGTGTATAGATCACCCCTACACTTGGAAATTCAATTCAAGCAATCATGCCCTTGTCCATTGTCCAAAGTACTTATTAATACGTGAATTTTTAATTGAATTTTTGCTTACACATCCTTCATGCGACCGTTAATACTTCTTGAGGTACCAACGACCGATTACAAAATGTGTTTGCACTTTAAAAGCGTACTTCCTAATTTTTGCAACACCCAAGGCTTTTAGCAGTGACTCCCAAACCAGTTGGTCTAAGGCACTAGGTGATGAAGCACCCTCGCTAAATATTTTTCTATTCTTACAGCCTTAAGTAATCACAAAAACCAGTGTCCATTTTTTTATTCTTTATTCACATTTTTTTTCTTTTATTTTCATTGTACTAAGGATTTTAGACAAGAGTATTTCAAGGTCTCTTCTACTATTCCAAGTTTCAAGGTGCGTGATAGTGCAAACTGTAGGGTATACATTTTCAGAATCTAGACTTAAGGTAGGAACTATTTTTCAAATTTATACTCTAATAAGAACATCAATACTTTTCCTTCATTTTGACTTAACCCAAGAAGTGAACCTAAAATTTGCCTATTTCTAAATAAACTACAAGGCATATACTTTCTACCGTTAAAGTTTAAGGAAGGTTATTTTTAGGGTTTTTAATTCATTAAGTCTAAGATCTAGTTGCTCCTAGCTAGTTAACCTATTTGTCAAACTCAAGTCAAATATGGCCAAAATTGAATACAATATTTTTATAATTTTGGAATTTTTTTTTCCAAATTTTTATGGGTTTTCAAATAAATATGCAAATGCAAAAATATGTACAAATGAATGAATGCGAAGAAAGAAGACTTACCGAGCATACCCCCAAACTTAAACTTGACAGTGTCCTCACTGTCATGCTAAACCAAGAGGGTCAAAATGCCGATACTCCCCTGTTTATTTATTTATAATTTTTTATTGTTAAGAAAAATAAAGAATATATACAAAAAGCCCCCCCCCCCAAACTTCATTTAAACTATGTTAGACATTACTGCCAAACTTTGCCTAGACCAAAAGTCAACACCAACCAGTTGAAAAATTTATCAGTAAAGAGTATTGGTTGGTGGAAGAATAAGTTGTAGCGATCCGCAAAGAATTGGGAAAGGTAGAAGTAGTGGTAAGGGAGGTGTGGAGGTAAATATACAGGCGATGGTGATGTATCAAAACGAGAATATAAATGATCAACAATCAGTGGAAAGTTGGCATTCTCGTAGCTTATTAAAAGAAATGGGGGTATTTCAACTTCTAAAGGAGGAGGTTGACTCACCACAATACCCCCAAGATGTTCCTGTGGATCCTCTATTGACTCGGCATCGTCCATCAATTGTATATGATACTTAATTATGAGGGAACTTATCTCCTCGATGTCCGCCATAGTCCAACCGAAAACTTGCCACCTATCTTGTAAGACCATTAAAAGGGCGTTCTCTTGCTCGAAGGCTAGAGAGGCCGATATGATAATGGGAAAGGTCTCATTCTCACCTATGTAAGCATATCTAAGGTGAGACGGCAAGGGCGTGAGTTCGAGTTTTGGAGGCGAAAGAATCATTGCGGAATCTACCTCGAACTCAAAGGACTCCAACACAGGTTCGAAATCACTGCAGACAACCGATTCGGATGGCTCGACTGACTCATCCAAAAATTCAAACGACTCATATTCGGGCTGTGAGTCGTCATCATCCAAAAAAGTGAAACATTCATAATCAACATCGGTTGTGTCAACGGTGGTAGGCTCAAGGAGGGACGCACTAGTGGCATCAGAACTGTCTTCATCAAATAGAAATCTCTCAAGCTCGCAGTCCTCCTGCGTGATTTCGAGAATAGAGCAAACTTCTCGTGTACTAGTTTTAGGCACGGGGGGCAGACTTCCCATCTTATAAATATTGAACTCACTCGACATTTTCCCAAAGGATAGAGTCATGGAGCCATTGCGACAATTTATTACTGCATTGGAAGTGGCCAAAAATGGTCGACCAAGAATCACTGGAATTTGGTTTCTTGGGTTAGCAACAGGTTGTGTATCCATAACAATAAAATCAACGGGGAATATGAACTCCCCAACTTTGATCAACACATCCTCTAGCTGACCCCTTGGATGGGTGATTGATCGATCAGCCATTTGGAGAGTGCAACGAGTGGGTTTCAACTCTCCAACCCCTAATTGTTCGTACACGGAGTAGGGAATCAGGTTAACACTAGACCCAAGATCTAAAAGTGCTCGATTAATTTTCTTATCCCCAATTATGATGGAAATCGTAGGACAGCCGGGGTCCTTTCGTTTTTGGGGTAAGGTTTGATGGTGGTTAATAGCATTGCTCACTGCACTAGCCACTAGCACTTTCTTAGGTACTTGAGATGCCTTTCTCTTCGAGGTGCATAAGCCCTTTAAGATTTTCGCGTATGAAGGGACTTGTTGGATGGCATCCAAGAGAGGTATATTTATGCTAACCTGCTTAAACAACTCCACAATCTTCTCCACTTGTGCAGTTGGTTTATTGGGACTCAACCTGTTTGGAAATGGTGCATTTTGAAAATTTGTTGAGTCACATGTCTGTGGAGTAGAATGTGGAGTAAGAACGGATCCCGGTGTAGATGTGTTCATGTTGTGAGAAATGGGTCCGTTCGAGCTGGAAGAAGTAGAGCCGTGTAAAGGGTGGAGAATAGGCTCTAAAGAAAAAGGTGAAGAAGAAAGTGAAGAAATTGAAGAAGGGGAAGAAGAACCACCGGCGGGGATGTCATCACTAGTTCCCACATTATTTTGCAACTCTCTTC
This sequence comes from Agapanthus africanus, assembly GCA_030015575.1. Taxonomy (NCBI): domain Eukaryota; kingdom Viridiplantae; phylum Streptophyta; class Magnoliopsida; order Asparagales; family Amaryllidaceae; genus Agapanthus; species Agapanthus africanus. Next base: position 878,453,768 of record CM057337.1, on the reverse strand, counting down.
CGGATCTCAACGTGGTCACCGCATTTACATTGTTATTGTGATATGCGTTTTGTGTGTGACCGGGATTGGGCAATGGTTGAGATGGGAGCTTTCCCTTTTCTCTCTCGCTCAACGCAGCAGTTAATTGTGCAATTTGTGCCTCAATAGATTTGATACTTTGATCGTGTGAGGCATTGTTATTCATTAAAGATTGAACATAACTTTCAAATCTTGCTGCGGATTCTGTAGATTGCTTAAGAAATGCATCTAGACTTTTCTCGAGCGAGCTAACCTTATCATCATTTGGTTGAACTAAGTTGTTCGTTTGATTTGTATAAGGTTGTTGTTGGAAAGGTTGCTGGTTTTGAGTTTGTGAGGGTGCTTGTTGTTGTTGTGGAGGAGGTCTTTGAAAATTATTATTCCCTTGGAACTGTTGATTTGGGTGACTCCTCCACCCCTGATTGTATGTCGAAGAGTACGGATCATTTCTTTGTCGTTGCTGAAATGCAGCATTGACTTGATCCTGTCCTTGAATGGGTGCATTATAAGGACACTCTTCGGTTAGGTGCGACGGGTTCGAACAACAAGCACAAACAGTTCGTGTGGGTAGAGTAGGGATAGGAGAAGACGATGAGATTTTGGTCTCAATGGCTTCTAGCTTTTTCATAAGTGAGGCCATCTCGGCCTTCATAGCAATCGACATATCTACTTGATGTATGCCTGCCCTAGATTGACCACTAGAAGATGATGTGGTCTTGGTACTCTCCCACTGAATTGTTTGCTCACTAAGATCCTCAAGAAACTGCCAAACTTCGTCGCTAGACTTGGAGAGAAAATGACCTTGACATATTGTTTCTAGCAACTGCTTCGTTGCTGCGTTCAATCCTTCGTATAATGTTTGGCAAAGTTGCCAACTTTCTATCCCATGATGAGGGCATTGAACAAGTAGGTCTTTAAATCTCTCGAAGCACTTCCAAAATGGTTCGGAAGGAAGCTGTGAAAATTGTATAATCTCGTTTCGGATTCTAGCAGTTTTATGATGAGGGTAGAACTTTTTCAGAAAAGCTCTCACAAACTCGTCCCAATTTCTAATGGAATGTGATGCGGTGCTGTATAGCCACTTCTCGGCTAGGTCACATAAGGTAAAAGGAATGACCCTTAGCCTTATAGCGTCATCACTTAATTGGGTAGTTTTCATCATGGCACAAACGTTTTGGAATTTATTAATAAAAATATATGCATCTTCAGATTCCAAACCATGAAATTTTGGCAGCATATTGATGAAATATGGTTTTATTTCAAAATTATCCCCATTTGCCGGTGGGGGTGAAAGACAAGTAGGTAAAGAAGTGCGGATGGGGTAGAAGAGATCCTGGAGCGCGACTCGTGTGGGCGCTACAACAGGCGGGAGATTCGGGTTATTCGCACCTGGCGGAGGTGGAATCATTCCCGTCGGTAAGGTATCGTTGGGGTTGAATCCCGACATACCTTCGAAAGAAGAATTTAAAGGTGGAGGTAAGGAAATGGAGGAAATTTCGACGAAGGGTTCGTCGGTCGGTACCAACGAAACACGGACTAATCGGGCGTTAGTATCCCTAGTCCAAAATGACATACACTAAAGGAGTAGTGTAGTCAGAAAAAAATAGAAAAATAGAATGTGGGGGTAAGATAACGTCAATGAGAAGAAGTGAGTGAAAGTGAGTTGCAAGTTTTTTAGCGGCAAGTTGCAAGTTTTTGAAAAGATTTATATTTTTTTTTATGTGAGAGTTTTGCAAAGAGGTTTTTGTAAAGGGACTCGTGACACAAATGTATCAACCACACATGCACAATCAGGCCTAGATCTAGGGTCACCTAGGTCTGCTAGACAGCTCCTAACTAGGGCTAGAAATAGGACCTCAAACCGCCTCTTCACGGACAAGTACGGCCAGGTAAGTAGGAAGGAACCACCACTACAGTGGGCCTAATTAATAACCACTACCCTAGACACCGCAATGTCGGTTAGGATAAACGGTCGATGCCTATACTAGTCCTTTTCCTATTGAGCTCGATGTCCTTAGGTCTGAGTCTAGTCTTTTTTAATTAATTGTGGTCGATGCAAAATGCTTTAGGTGTTTTCTGGGGTCCTGGAAAGGGTGATGAAATCCCCACCCAATCTGAGTTTGGTCAATTAGCCCCTTAGAGTCCGGTTAAATTATGCAAAACAATAAAAATTTCACTTGCAATCAATTTTTAGCGCGGCGCAAAAAAACCTGCAGAAAATCTGTTATTTAGAAGGGGGAGAAAGACTCTTTACGCAAAGAATTCCTGCAGAAAATTTTTACAGAGAGATATATGGTAGGTTGCAGAGGGGAGAAGTAGAAAACTAACCATGCAACTTTTACACAGAGAAGAGCTCAAAGGGCCGCGGTTCCGCGGTCGGGGGTGCTCCTTGGCTGCGGTTCCGCGGTCGGCTAGAGGGATCAGGCTCTGCAAAAATTTCTACTGCACCCTTGTTCCAGTCCTCCTCTGTTCTGATGTTCCAATTTTTGATTTGCCCTCTGTAAAATTCCAGATCCGAGCTTCCTCGCTATTCCTGCAAGATTCAAAAGATACACCTTTCAAACAGATCAAAATTGATAATTTTTGTATTTTTTTTTTTATATTTTCAGATTTTTATAATTTTTAAAATTTATACCAACCCGAAAATTCACAAAAAGAAATATTACGCCGTCCCCGGCAACGGCGCCATTTGGCTATTGTCAAAAATATTAAGTTTACCGCAATCAAGAAACGGCGTCGCTTCGCAGCTAGCCGGTGAGTACGGGTCGATCCACAGAGACGGGTAAATTTCTTTTATGTGTTTTAACGAGTTGATTCAAAATGTCGTTTTGATTGATTTATAAAAATCTATAAAAACTGGATCTAATTAATCTAATTAAGAGTCTTGCTAGGGTTAGGCTTAGAGGAAGTTTTGGAGATTAACGTTTTTCCTCACCGCTTTCAATGCCTTCTTTTTTAGATCTATTAGATGTTAATGTAATTATTAATAAAGTGGATCCAAATATTTTGGGAAGATGTTTCTTCCTCTAGATTTGTATTCTTCCTTTGTTGATAATTACCCTAACCCCCACGGAAAACGCGCGCAACCGGCCCTTTATACTACGGTTCATCGTTACCTCGAAGGGTAGGATGCCGCAGGGAGCGGTTGTGCTCGTATGCGTAGAGTTCTAATTCATTAGGTGAAAGTGGCATTGAAAGGGGTGAGAGATCTCATCTCTCAACCCTTTCTCTAAGGCTAACCCTAACAAGCGAGGAGATTACTTGCTCATTAGGGGATGAGAAAACATTTTAATTAAAAGAAGAAAAAACATAATTTACCTTACTAGGTTGACGGCTCCCTCCAAACAAGAAGAACAGATCTGAAAATAACTCCCAGAAAGTCTGAATTTTATTGATTGAAAAGAGGCATACATTTTACAGATCTAAAATTACAATTTATAAGTAAACAGAAGAATTAGGGTTTCAGAGTCTCGTAGATGTGCAATTACAGATTTGCCCTCGAAAAATCCCAACCCCTGCACCGACGCACCGACACGAGGAAAATCCACCGACACGGGCTCTGAATGGCCGCGGATCCGCGGCAAATATTGGCTTGGGCCGCGGATCCGCGGCCCTTTGGTGGGCTTGGGTCACCAATTTTCTGCACTTGGGTTGTATTGTCTTGGGCTTCCTATTTTCATATGTATTTTCTCTGTTGGGCTTCTAGGTCTTCTCCAGATCTTCAGTGAAAACTTGTTCGTATCTTTTGACCGTTCACTTGACATTTTGGACCTTGCACTGTTCTTCATCTAGGCTTGATTAGGATCCGTCTAATTGTTGGTCAAAAGTCCCTTTTCTGTTATTTTGTGTCTTTTTCACTGTATTTGCTCCAGAAACCTGTGTCCTGTAATATGCAACAAACGTGCGTCAAGAGTACCTGTTTATTTATAAAAAGTATAAGAATAGGGGAATGAAAAATGCAATATTATGGTCTGAACAGTTGACGTCAGCATCGCTACGCTGGAATATGGTACCAGGAGCGAATCATCATGTCACGCCCCGCTTCCCAAAATACGGAATACGAGGGGTTGACAAGGCCAGCCATGCTCCTACGGTCGAGAAAATATCCTTCCGTAGTCACACTTCGGCTTCTATCTTTACGTGGTAATCAGTAATCAATGCACAGGTAATGAGAAATGCAGTAACTAAATCAAAACAAATACAAGCGAACTAACCAGAAGGGGATTCAAGAGGGTATAGCTCTGAGTAGCCGATCAATAAGTCCGCGATGTCTTCGAGGTACGTCTGGTCCTGATCCAAGCTAGATCCACTTCTCACTCTGAGCATGTATACTCAGGTCGTCAGAGCGACGCGATAGCAATATATATATATATATAGATGCAAGTGGTAATTCGAACAGTGATAATAGATATATAACAGTAAATCAAGACAGTAAAGATGTGAACATGGAGCAACCAATGCGGTGTCTAATAGAGCAGGTGAACAGTAAAGCAGTAAAATAGTATGTCAGGTGTGTCAATACAGTAAGTAATGCATGTCAATGTCACTATCCCTATCAGTCTCTAAGTCTCACTGTACAGGTCATTAAGCCTATCGTCAGTCCAAGTGTGAGAGTCAACCACTCGTGAGTATCCCCCACCCAAGGGTAGGGCCCAAGGGCAAGGGACCACGGGCCCAAAATATAACGCACGGTAATAATCATGTAATATCCCTGTAAATCTCCATATATCTCCATATATATATGCCGGCATGGGACTCCCGAGATTCTGTTGAACTCACACTCAAACTACCCCACACCCCGTGGTCTACATCAAACGCCAACCATAATCTCAAATACCGGTCAGTCCATGACAAGTCTGCGTGAGAACTGGGGACAGGATCTCCATCAAGCACGTCCCGACTGCTACCCAACATAAATGGACAGTATTTGGTGCCTTACCTATGACACCCATACAAGTGCTTCCATAAGTGTCTCGTACCACTTATAGTCACACTTATATACGTCCCACAGACGTCGACAATACAATAGAACAATAGGGTCCACTGATTGTGTACAAGTACGTGTCACTTTCACTTATCCATTCATGCTCAAACACTGACGTACTTGCCACAATCACCACTAATACCTAACACTAGGTAATGCACATGATCATTAGGTTACCAATGCAATGACATATATATATATATGATGTGATGAGAAAACAGTATGTAAGGCATGATTAAGATGTCATATGTCGGTATCCTACCACTTGCATAATTTATAATAAATCATACATGCTAAATTTAGCGAAATAATGAACAGGGGATAAGTAGTATGTCTGATTATCTAACTAGAAAATTTGATTTCACGTCAATCGGGTTTCGGGATCACTAGATATGGCCATTTCATTTTAAGCGTTCACTGCTGGAAATCCGGTTTCAGAATCGAAAGTCCGTTTCGTAACGCATTTCAATCCCAGTTGGAATAAGAATTTAGCATCGTTACAGTTGAATTAAATTTAGGGTTATCAATTAGGTTTCCAACTCAACCAACGGATTCTCAATCGCATCTGTATGTCAGAAGTTATGCGTTGTTCAACACTAGAGTATCAGTTCTGGTTCTGTTTGGGACTGCTATACGTCCCGATCTTTTAAATTGCAGTTTAAATAGTAAACGAAGATAAAATCGGATGAAATCACTTGAGTTATTTAGTTAACAGATTCATATTCAATAAGGTATAGGGTTCCGCAACATACGAGTTCAGAAAGCAAGGTAGTAAAGATTACGGGACAGAAAACAATAACCAGAGTCGCCCTGGACTGCAGTCCAGAGCCGCTCTCCGAACCATTTCTTGTCATAATTTCAGTACAGAAACAATTAGAAACTTGAATAGGGTTATAGGTTGTCGAGTCAGCTTCGATTTGAGCCCTTGAACGCCTCATTTCAATATGTTCACAATTAATGGTGATTTTAACAAATTTCAGGTGCGGGAAATTCCTAGTTTTTACGGGTGTAGTTGGGGATGTTCGTTTAAGCCAATAACAATCGTATTTTCCAGTGAAATTTCTACACAAGGTTCATTATCACATGGGCCAGCATATGTAATTAAGTTCCGTCAAATTAAATGAAGGTTTTCATTCAGATCTTGCATCGAACACTTATGTTATATAAGGTTTCACGAAACGTAAACGTGGAATTTATAGTATTATGAATTGTAACGGATATAATATAGCATGCAGCAAGTAGGGTACTTGCCTGAAGACGTTTTGGCGATGCACGGCAGCAGCAACGGCACGAACGCATGACGAACGGTGCGGCTAGGGTTCGCGGCCTCGGCTCACGTCTCAGATTCGGCGTCGGAGTTGTCCGGGGTGACTCGTGTTAGCTGGGAGCGGAGTGGGATGCTCTGTCGATCTCCTGGAATGTGCTGGGGTCGACGATGGTCGGCGTGGTCGCTCTCCGGCGGCGGCAGCAGAGGGTATTTGGGGTTCGCAGTGGGGGGTTTAAAGAGAGAGAGAGAGAGGGAGCAATGGGGCTTGGGTGTGGTTTTTGAGGTGTTGGTGATACTGATGAGGGAGTAGGGGTGTCGACGAGTTGGTTCAGGTCAGTGGGGACTCGCCGGCGTCGAGGTGCAGGGGTGGCCGAGATGGGTCGAGTGAGATCGGGCACGGTGGTTGAAAGGAGCGGGGTAGCGTAGGGAGCTCTGTTGGTGGAGAGGAGTGAGCGAGGGAGGAGGGTGAGGGGTTGTAGTCGTCGCCGTCGGCGGTGGGGGTCGAGCGAGATGCAGTGGGTTGCGGGAGTGGGTTTTCGAGAGAGAGGAGAGGAGTTTGAGAGACTGTGAGGGATGAGAGGAGTTGGTAGTCGAGAAGAGGTTAAGGGAGTCGTGGCCGGGGTCACGGGGCGTGGGGCAACGGCGCGAGACGTCGGCGACGTGGGGACGTGCGACAGGGAATCATGGGTTGTGAAAAAGGAATGAGCGGGAAATGTTTTGTAACGAGTGGGGAGAAGGGAGTTAAAGAAGCGGGTCGGGTCGGGGTGTTGCGGGCGCGGGCTGGGCTTAGGAGTTTGGGCCGAGGGTTTTAAAATAAAAGGGCAGAAATGAAATGGGCTGAGTTGGGCTAGGTTTTGGGAATGAGGTTTATTTGTTTTGGTTTTTAAAAGGGTTTAGAAATATTTAAATACAACAAATCTAGCAACCAAATTCCTACAAAAAATACGAAGGAAAAAGAAAAGGAATTACTTGGGGGAACTAGGAAAAATATATAAGGATTTTCATTGGTGGAAACGGGGGTTTTAGTAATTCATTTGGGAAAAAGGAGAGTTGGGCTGAGGAGGGAAATTGGGCCGGGGTTTTATCAATTAAAAAGGAAAAATGGAGTGGGCTTAGACATAAAGTAAAAGGGATTGGGATTTGGGTTTGGGGTTATTAGGGAAATTATAATTAGTTGTTTAATTTAATTGTAAAGGGAATGAATTGGAAGTGGGCCGGCCAAAGATTAAGGAATGGAAAGATATCAAAGAAATAGATAATGGGGTTTTGGGTTAGTTTTGGGGAAAATGAAAAGGATTTAAGTATTAGAATTAGTTTTTTAGGAAAATGGATTTAAGAAGGGAAAGTAAAAGTAGAATAAAAGAATTAGGATGTTTAAATACTTAAAATAAATTTAAATACAAATAGGTAAATTTGTAAGTGACCCCTATTTAATAAAATACGGCTATTGGCCTATAAAAGAACCGGGTATTACACATCATTTGCCATGAGAGGATTTGGGGATTTGGTTTTAATTTGGCATCTGCATTACTGCACTGGAATAATACCAGGAGCAACTCATCATTTGCCCTTTTCCCGTTGGGGAGCGATGGCTTAGGAGACAGGTTTAGAACCTATCACCTAAGGCTTTTCAATTTTATAAGCCGTAAGGGTCCCATAAAAGCATTTTCCCCTACGAGTCGTAACGATCCCGTAGGTATATTTTCTCCTTAGGAGTCGTAGGGACTCCTAATTGTGTTGCTCCTTTGTAAGTCGTAAGGATTTCACTCGGGAATTTTCTCCTCACAAAGTGTCGAGGACTTTGCGAGTGCATGTCATCTCTTTTTCACCAATTTGCACCCTTTCTGGTTTTCACAAACTCGCCGGCAGTCCTGCTGTTTTTTTTACTCACGAAGCCCTTTCGGGTTTTCATCCGTGCCCATTTTGCTTATGGACATCTCTCCCTTTTTTCTTTTTTTTCTTATCGCTGGCGGGACTTTGAATGTGGTCTCACCGGTAGGATTTGGGAGAGATTGGGATCGTTTTACGCCCGTGGATTGTATACGGTTTTGCAGGATGTGTAATCCAGACCGTAAGGCCGGAAAAATTTCGGGACTTTGTTAGCGTCTGCATCGTTGCACTGGAATATGGTACCAGGAGCGACTCATCATTCGCCGTTGGGGTATGGGATTTGGAATTTAGTTGGCGTCTGCATCGCTGCACTGGAATATGGTACCAGGAGAGACTCATCATTCGCCACTTGGATTTGGAATTTGGTTGGCGTCTGCATCGCTGCACTGGAATATAGTACCAGGAGCGACTCATCATTCGCCATTGGGACATTCAGAAATTCGGAATTTTGGTTGGCGTCTGCATCGCTGCACTGGAATATGGTACCAGGAGCGACTCATCATTCGCTGCTGGGACATTTAGAAGTTTGGAATTTTGGTTGGCGTCTGCATCGCTGCACTGGAATATGGTACCACAAGCGACTCATCATTCGCCGTTTTTTTTAACTACCGCGATTGCTCTATCATTTCAGCTTTTCTTATCGCGAAGGTCGCGATTGCCCTATCATTTCGGCTTTTTATTCGCGGTTGCCCTATCATTTTGGTTTTATTTTTCATCTTTATTTTACTCGCTGATTTTTATTGCGAGTTGCCCCATCATTTCGGCTTTTCTTTTTTTCTTTTTTTCTTTTATTCACACATTTTTTTTATTTACATATTCTTACATTCCCAGTTTAACGACTTAGAGGTCAATTATTCCCAGTTTAATGACATGGTGGTCAGCTGTTTTCAGAGAAAGGCAGATGTCTGAGAGAATCAGTTTCACGAAGAATTTCGGTCTCCGTTTGTATGAAATTGGTGGTCGCGGCTTGACTGTTTGTTAACACGCCTTTGGACAGTTCGATCTCTCCTGCCTTGTATTGCTTTTCGACCTAATCTTTGAAGACGAAGCAGTCCTCAATGGCATGACCTATCACTCTGTGATAGGGGCAGTATTTGGGGTTGTCGGTCATATTCGCTTCCTACGGTCTTGTTAACTCTGGCAGTTGTAGACCGTTCTTCAGGGCGTCTTTGAATATTTTACGGATTTTGTCCCTTCTGAAGGAATAGACTTTATCCAGCTTCTCTTTCAGTGGAGATTCTCCTCTCTCTCCGAACACTGGCTTCTGAGGCTGGTTGGTATTAGGCCAGCTCATCCCTAGCTTATTTCGGTTAGCCAAAATGTTGAAAGATTCAGAATTATCGGAGTTTCCGCCTTTACGATTTTCGTCTTTTCGGTTTCTCTAGGACCTATTGTTATTTGGGGAATCTGAGGAGGACTCCTGCTTTGACCGCTCCAGCATCTGAACTTTCCTGGTTAGCTCTTGGAATGTTTTGAGACCCGCGGTGCATAGAAACGGGGCCATCCAATTGTTGAGATTTCCGACAAGGAGACTGACAGATTGGTCCTGCTCTATCGGCGGTTCACATTTGACGAGAGATTGCGCCATCGGGTTATAAAATCCATACTGCTTTCGTTGTTCTTTGGCTGGTCCTTACGAGGTCGGCAATGGTGATCTTATCACTGACACTCATGAACCTTTGTCGGAACAAAAATTCCATTTGGACGAAAGTTGTGACGGAGCTATCCGGTATGCTCGCGTACCAGTCGAAAGCAATATCGGTCAAGCTATTAACGAACTGGCGGAGGAGGAGTGCATCATTGCCCCCAGTATTCCCACATGAGGCTTTAAAATGGGCGACGTGCTGATTCACATTTCCCGTCCCATCAAATCTTCTGAATTTGCGGATGACATAGCCGCTAGGAAATTCTACCAGATCATATTGAGTAGGATATGGCCTCCCACTGCTGCTGATATCTTTTTGTGTTTCGGCTTCGGCTACCAATGTTTTGATTTTGTTGGCAACCAAATCCATGATTTGATCTTAAGTTAGCGGTCTATTGTCATCGGTAGCCAAGACATTTCCTGAGATTGGATGCGACTGGCTTTCGTGCGGTCCACCCACTTTTGGATTTGAGGGAATATGCGTCGGCTGTCTCGGGACACCGTTTCTCGGTTCATGAACAGAGCCCTGCGCCTGATTGGGCGGCCGAGAGGCAAGTCAGGCCATGAGCTGTAAGACGACGTTTGTCAAGTCGTTAATTTTTTAGTAGAGCTTGGTCATCTCCTTGTCTTTGCTTCTGAGCTGTTTTCGGAGCTCTTGGAGAAGTTGCTGCTCTGCGTTTTTGGGACGAAAGATTGGCTCATCTTCGCTTTCTGAGCCCGACTCCTCATGAACCGAGGGCTCTCTCTGCTTATCAGCCTCACTGGAAGGGTCTTCATTACCTTCCAGAGGAGGCCGGTCTTTGAATGTGGCAGCCATATTCACACCAGATTGGATTTAAGATGTGGTGGCCCCATCCTTGCTGCGAAGGTTGTCGCTGGGACACGTTCCCACCATGTAGACTGTGTGGATAACACATTCAGCCATCCTTTCATCACTGGCAGCTGGTTTCGCGGAGCGGTCCGGGCTTTGGAAATTCATAAATTTTAACATGGCCAGAGCCCTAGCCCTTTTATTGGCTATATATCTGAGCCGCTTCTGCCTCAACTTCTCTGCCTTGAGCACTTGGCAGGCTTCTGCTCTTCGGGAAGCCGCCATAGGCCGAGTGATGGGGAGGCTTGAGAAAACATCCGCCCGCATGTCCGTCGAAGGTATCGCCTGGGCTTGCTCGTGACGTCTGGAAACTTCTTTTGTTCTGACGGCTTTGCCCCCAGCTGGGGCCATGGAGAACCGTTTGAACACCGACTTGCGTTTAGGTTAGGGCGCCCTCGAGATCACCACATTTGGCCTTTTGCCTTGCCTTTCCTTTTGCCTTTCGAGGCCGGCTTGTCTGTTACCGGAGCTTGAGGAGCGGGAATGGCGATAGCTGGCACGAACAGAATAGAGCCGAACTGTCACGCCCCGCTTCCCAGATTACGCTAGATTGGGCACGTGACATAGCCAACCATGCTACCTGTGGGTAGGAAGTATCCATCCACAGTCACATTACGGCTGTAGAGATATCAAGAACAAGATAAAACTATCTAAAACATGTCCATAATCCAGAATAACAGGAGTCAATAATAAATAAATGCGGAAGCAAATGATCCAATACAAATAACTGAAAAGTGTGTCCCATAATGCGGGCTCACATCAGGAAATAAATGCAGGAAATAAAACTAACTACTACTGAACTCACAGCTCAGCCTGCTGGCTGAAGTACTCCTGCTCGGACTGCAACAGCGGTACGGAATCTGGGCCATGCAAAACCCAGACGTCAGCGCGTCATGTCAACAAGTAATATAATATGAACAGTGTAATAGGCAATGCAGAACTAAACATGAATAAAGCAATAATGTGAAACAAGCGGTGCAGGGTAATGTGCAGTGGATAACTAAACTGTTCTATCGAGTTTCCTAGTCTAAAGTCTTTGAAATCAATTTGAGTAATCCTCCATGTAACTCAAAGGATATGTCCCGTTACCCCCCGGGACCACGGATCAGGAATATGTGAACCAATAGTGGTTCTGTCCTGTTACCCCCCGGGACCACGGATCAGGAAAATGTAAGAGTCACGAATGGCTCTGTCCCGTTACCCCCCGGGACCACGGATCAAGTAATACCCTTTTAAGTTACACTTTAGTTTACACTTTTGATTTTCCCATACCCCCAAGTTATGTATGTCGAGTCAGGTATTCAGTAATCAAGAACTAATGCCAACACAGGATCAGGTAAAAGCAGGTTTGTCTGGATAGACAACAGGAACGGTCCATGAGGACTACATGTTATGTTTGTTGGCATTAGACACAAGATCAGGTAACAGGTAAAGCCATGGTACATCAGGTCCAGCCAGGTAATGTATAAAGGTATCATGTCATGTCAAGAGTGTACGGTACCATGTCATGTCAAGTAGGAAGTGTAACAGGTCATGTCAGGAAGCACAAGATATCATGTGGGTGCTCATAATCAAACTAACATAAGCATGTGTATAAATAAACAAGCATGAGTACTATCAGAACAATAAACTGGAACATGTAATATGATATGCAAATAGATTTAATTACAAGGATATGGATGCACAGTTATCGATTAGGGTTACATTTATAGTTCCAATATTAATTAGGATGCAATTTATTAAACATGGAGTGTTAATATCACATAATTATGTAGTAATGTAATCAATGGATGCAATTATATGTATCTTAAATGCGATGGATGCAAACGGGTATCCGAAAAGTTATAAAACTATAAAAATGGTAATGTGGGATGTACAACTAAGCATTATGTGATATAAATATTGATATAATAATATTAATATGAATAGCATATTCAAAGCGATTAATAACTATAAAAGTGGTATTGATTAACCATGCACAAAAAGGTTCCGTTCAGAAATTCAGCGTCACCCTAATTTGTAAAATAGTTTAAAAATAACAAACGTTCTCCAAAAAGGACGTGTCTTATACCAAAACAAAGATAATTCAATAAGGTTTTCATTTTTATAAGTATAAGTATCTCAGGTTGTCCCTACAAAAAGTTATGAACATTCGAAGTTGAAAGTTTGCTGCTGGAATTTCCCTGGACAGCAGTTTGGAGACATTTTCATTTGCATTTTACGTTATTTAAACAATTTATTTTGTAAGTAAATATTTCATAGAGTTATAGTATTCTGAGTTAGTTTCGTAACGAACTAAAGAACGTATACTAATGATTTTTCTATGATTTATAATGAATTTTATAAGATAAGGTGTACAGTAAATTTTAGATTTGTCATATCCGATTTTTCAACGACGTTTCATGTGTAAACTATAAGATTTTCAAATGTATAACATTATAAAATGAAGATTATAAACTAATTAAAGATAATAATAATAAATATTATGACGATATATATTTTAAATGATATGGTTGCAGTATAATGTAATCTAGTATGTCACAAGATAAGTTTTCATGATCTAGATTTAATATGATATAAACGGATGCAAACAGAACATCGAAACGTTATAAAAATTAAACATGGGGTGCTAGATTTAAACTATAGGTATGGTATTTATTTAAATAGGTATAAAATGAATTATATAGCATGTAGCAAGATTAACTTGCCTCGATGGGTCGCGAATCGGGAAAACGGAACGTTAACCGTCGGCGGGGAAAATTCGCGACGGGCGCACGGTTCACGGAATGAACCTAAACGACGAACAAAGGAACCACACGGGTCGGGGTACCTCGCTGGAACGTCGAGAAGCGTCACCGGCACGACGGAATTCCGGCAACAAAAGAACAGTTAAAAAAATGAGAAACGAGACATGAAGCAAGAAGAGAAAGAATGATAAAGAGAAGTATGAGAGAATATATGAGAGAGAGAGAGAAAGTGGAGAGAGAGAGAGAGAGAGAGAGAGAGCTGCAGGTGGGGGCCCACGGAATTAAAAGGAACGCGATTGGCTAAAGGGGAATCGTTAGTTAGGGATAAATATTAATTAAAGATTTAAAACATTTTAAGTAACAGTAGGATATATATATATAGGTTAATTTAAAGATTTAAAAGATAGGTAATGAACAGTAAGATATCAGGTTAGTTAGAAAAATATATGCGATGGTTTTAATAATATTAAAATTTGGGATTTTGGCGCCAAATAAAACATTTCCAAATCGCGCCCGGGTCGAGTCCAAAAATTTGAAATTGAAATAATAGGATTTTAAGCGGGATCCAAATTTTAAAATTAAGTGTTTTATGATTAAAAAGCATACCCCCAAAACGGACACATGTACGCGCGCGTAGCCGTCCAAACTCGCCCGTTTCACTGAACGGGACGAGAACACAATGCACGGACGCTACCATGAGTCTAGGGGTGTCAAGTAGGCCAAGATGAATATTTTCAATTTTATTTTAGATGCCAAAATTTGTTATATGTAGAAATGACTTTGCCGGGTAAATTTTACAGTAAGCAACAAACAAGCAAGTTAAATGAAATGAGTACCACATTATGCTCAAACAGTAACTGAAAATTGTAGAATTGGGCTCGGGTGTTACACGAACTGTAGCGCGGCTCTTCCCACTGTCTCTCAAGACTGGCCGGGAGGACCGTCCTGGAGTCCATCTTCATCGTGTAGGAGATGGGAGCTGAGTTCATCTTTGGAGACATTGTTGAAAATTTATTGCTTGGACAACTGCATGAAAGAGCATTATTTTTGTATAAATATAGATATGTATATTGATTGAGTTCGCATGAATGTTTAACCCGAAATATGGGAGGAGAGAAGTGTCCCACTGGGCGTGCCAGAATCTGTAGGGTGTTTTTCGTCACCCCATTGAGATGAGAATACGCGCGCGCTTGTCAGGCGCATTACGGATTCTCTCTGCCTAGGGTAGGCTGGGGTTTATTGATTGTGGGGATCCGAATCTCCGGCAGCCGCGGACTAAGCTGCCGTTAATTTCCTCTCGCCTTTGGAGCGAGTGAACCTCCAATTAATGGGTTAAACTGGTCATGCGAACTCAATGTGTAGTGTTGTGTTTTGAAGGGGTTTTGGATATATCGGGGGCCCCGCAGAGTTTTTACGGGGGTCCCGCTACCCGGATAGCAGGCTAGGGGTCAAGGGGGATAGCAGCCCCCTTGCGGGGTGCGGGGCAGCGCCCTGTAATACTCAGCCCCTTTTATACCAAAATCTGTATTTTGTTACTCTAGAATTCTATTTATTTTTATTTATAATTTTATGTGTTTTATTTATAATTTTATTTATTTTATTTATAAAAATTATTTCATTCTAAACCCCATTTTTCTTTTAATAGAACTCAAGCCCGCCCTTTTAAATAAATTCATTTTCCATTTTATTTTTGGCCCAGCCTCTTCTCAGCCGGCCAATTTTCCTTTTCATCAAAATTCTTTTGGCCCGGTCCTCTTTTTTTTCCCCACAATTCTTCTATTTTATTCCTGGCCCATACCCTAAGCCCCAACCTATTTTCTTTATTTAAAATTGAAACCCAAAACCTTATTTCCTGCGGCCCAAGCATTCACAGCCCAAACTCTTAAATAAAAAAAGGTATTTATTAAATTTATTCCAAGCCCAGCCCGCTTCATCTACCCGACCCGGTCCACTATCCCCTTTCTTCTCCCCAACGGCTATCTTTCCCGGGCTTCTCGCCTCCGCCGACGCCCACGCCTGCGCCCACGTCGCCGCTCGCCACGCGCCCGCTCGCGAACGTTACCGCGACGCGCGCCCTCCACCTCTCTCCTCTACCCACTACTCCCTCTCTCTTCTTCCCTTCCCGTTTCTCCCTCGAACCCACGCTCACGCCAGCGTGTCGCGCTCGCCGTCGTCCCCTCACGTCACTCGCCTCCACCTCGCCTGCCTCACCGTCGCACGCCTTCACCTCGTCGTCGCCTTCTCGTCTTCGCGTCGACACCATCCCTACATACCCGTTCGTCGACCAACCCCATCGAGCCCCTGCCTCCTCCTCGAGAAACCAACCACCAGCCTCGCCTGCACCCCGACGACGCCGGCGAGCCCCGAACCAACCAGAACCACATCGCCACTACACCTCCTCGACCCACCCATTACAACCGCTGCTTCCTTTCTCCAACCCCACCGTCGGAACCACCCTAAGTCACGCCAACCGCCGGCCACTCACGTCACCAGCGACACCCCAGTGCCACCTTCGACCACCATCGTCATCATCGCTATCGCCATCATCTCTGCTTGTCTCTCTCTCTCTCTAACTCTCTCTGATCTCTCTCTCTTTCCCCTGCTCTCTCCCTCACCTTCCCTCTGTACTCTCTTTCTCTCTCCTGCTATCTCCCCCTCTCTGTTCTTCCCCCCTCTCTCTCTGTGTTCTCTCTATCTCTCTCTCTCTATATCACTTTCCCTCTCTCGAACCCACATCCCGAGCACCTCACCTGAACCCCGCCAGCAACCTCCACCTCATTGCAACCACCCTCGCCCCCACAAGCCGAGTCGAGATCACCACAAAACATTCAAGTTTTGGCATTTCATCGAGCACTTTTCATATGTCGTCGATCACTGCTGTCTCGGTCGTCGCCGCTGCTGCCGTACAACCCCGAGATGTTTCCAGGCAAGTATTTTACTTGCTTACATGCTAATTACTCAAGTTACAATCTTAAATTACTTAAATCATAAAGTTATAATTTTAGATCAATTAGGTGTCATATCTGTTCGATGCATGTTCTCATAGGAAATTATCATTTATTTTGATGGAACTCAATTGTATAATCTGGCCCGTATGGCTGTGAATCTAGTATGTGAATTTCGTTGGATAATATGACCATTAACGACTAAAACGACTACCCCCAAGTTTACTCGTAAAACTGGAATCTTCTTGTACCTGAAAACCGTTAAAATTACCATAAATTATATACACACTGAAATGATGCGTTCGAGGGCTTAAATCGAAGATGACTCGACGAACTATAACCCTATGTAAATTTCTACTTGTTTCTATACTTAAACTGTGACAATATTTGGATCGGAGCGCGACTCTGGACTGCAGTCCAGAGCGACTCCAGTTATTGTTTACTGTCCCGTAATGAACACCACCCTGTTTCCTTAACTCGTAGGTTGCGGAACTCCGCTGTTTATTATAGGAGAATGTGTTAGCTAGACAACACAAGTGGTTTCATCCTGTTTCGTTATCGTTTTTTTATTTAATCTGTAATTTAATAGATGTGGACGTATAACAGTCCAGAACAGATTCTGAGATGACATATTAATGTTAAACAGTGTATAACTCCTGACGTACAGATGCGATTGAAGATCCGTCTGTTGCGTTGAAAACCTTACTGAAAACCCTAGATTTCATTCAACTGTAGCATCGCTAAAATATGATCCCAACTAGGATTAAAATGCGTTGCGAAACGGACTTCCGATTCTGAAACCGGATTTTCAGCCGTGAACGCTTAAAATGAAATGGCTATAATTAATGATCCTGGAACCCGATTGGCGTGAAACTAAATTCGCTGGATAGATAACAGAACCTAATATTTATTCCCCGTTCATCGTTTCACTAAATTGTAACCGTATGATTTATGATAAATCGTGCAAGTAGTAGAATACCGTTTCATGACACCCTAACCATGCTTTACATACTGTTTACGCATCATATCATACACATGTCATTGCATTGATAACCTAGTGATAACGTGCATTAACCAGTGTTAGATATTAGTGATGATTGTGGCAAGTACGTTAGTGTTCGTGTATCAGTGAATAGGTGAAAGTGATACGTACTTGTACACAATCAGTGAACCTTATGATTCTATTGCATTGTCGACGTCTGTGGGACGCGTGTACGTGTGACTATAAGTGGTATACTTATGGAAGCTCTTGCACGGGTGTCACAGATAAGGCACCAGACACTGCCATTTATCTTAGGTATTAGTCGGGACGTGCTTGATGGAGGTCCTGCCTCCAGTTCTCGCGCAGACTTGTCACAGACCGACTGGTATTTAGGGTTATGGTTAGCGTTTGATGTAGACCACGGGGTGTGGGGTAGTTTGAGTATGAGTTCAACAAAATCTCGGGAGTCCCATGCCGGCTTATATATTTAGGGAGATATATGGAGATTTACATGGTACATGATTATTACCGTGATATACATGTTGGGCCCGTGGTCCCTTGCCCTTGGGTTCTACCCTTGGGTGGAGGACACTCGTGAGTGGTTGATTCTCACACTTGGACTGACGATAGGTTTAGTGACCTGTACAGTGAGACTTAGAGACTGATAGGGATGATAGCATCGATATACATACCTACTGTGTTGACATACGTGGCATATCATTCTACTGCTCTTACTGTTCCGCTGCATTGATTACTGCATGTTCATATCTATACCGTCATTGATTTACTGATATATATATCTATTATCACTGTTAGAATTGTCACATGAATTTATATATTATATTGCTATTGTGTCGCTCTGCCGATCTGAGTATGCATGCTCAGTGTGAGGAGAAAATTTAGTCTGGACCAGGACTAGACATACATCACGGACATCTTGATCGGCTATCCAGGGTTATACCTTTTGTTTCCCATCAGGTCAGTTCTTTATACTGTTTTGTT
Source organism: Agapanthus africanus (assembly GCA_030015575.1). Classification (NCBI taxonomy): domain Eukaryota; kingdom Viridiplantae; phylum Streptophyta; class Magnoliopsida; order Asparagales; family Amaryllidaceae; genus Agapanthus; species Agapanthus africanus. The sequence goes on along the minus strand of CM057337.1, from coordinate 878,435,417 downwards.
CAGTTACTGCATTTCTCATTACCTGCGTATTATTTACTGATTACCATGTAAAGCTAGAAGCCGAAGTGTGACTACGGCAGGATGTTTCCTTGGCCGTAGGAGCATGGCTGGCCTTGTCAACCCCTCGTATTCCGTATTTTGGGAAGCGGGGCGTGACAAACAAAACCATTTCATTTTAAGCGTTCACGGCTGGAAATCCGGTTTCAGAATCAGAAATCCGTTTCGCAACGCATTTTAATCCCAGTTGGAATCAGATTTTAGCGATGCTATAGTTGGATGAATTCTAGGGTTTTCAGTAAGGTTTTCAACGTAATAGACGGATCATCAATCGCATCTGCACGTCAGGAGTTATACACTGTTTAACACTAATATGTCAGTTCTGATTCTGTTGGGACTGTTATGCGTCCCGATCTTTTAAATTACAGAATAAATAACAAACGGTAACGAAACAGAATGAAATCAATTGTGTTGTCTAGATAACAGATTTATATATAATAAATAGCAGAGTTACGCAACCTACGAGTTTAAGAAACAGGGTGGTTTTCATTACGGAACAGTAAGTAACGATTGGAGTCGCTCTGGACTGCCGTCCAGAGTCACACTCCGATCCAAATATCGACACCATTTAATTACAGAAACTATTCTAAACTTGCATAGGGTTCAACTTCGTCGAGTCGTCTTCGATTTGAACCCTCGAGCGCATCATTCCAGTATGTATATAATTTATGGTGATTTTAATAGTTTTCAGGTACAAGAAAATTCCAGTTTTACGGTTAAACTTGGGGGTAGTTGTTTTAGTCGTTATCGATTACATTATCCAACAAAATTCACACACTAGGTTCACAGCCATACGGGCCAAACTACACCATTTAGTTCCATCAAATTTGATGGGTATTTTCATTGGGAACACACACCGAACAGTTATGACGCCTAATCGATCTAATATTGTAATGTGATAATCTAAGTAGTCTAAGTTTGTAACTCGAGTATATAGCATGTAAGCAAGTAAAATACTTGCCTGGAGGTGCACGGCAGCGAGGTACAGTACGGGCGCACGACGAGCTAGCACCGCGACGACTACGGCTCCGAGTGAGCTCGGGTCTGTTCTCGGCCAGTGGGGGCTCGGGGAATCGTCGGGGTGTCTGCGGTGGTCGCAGCTCCTGATGGTGGGGCTACAGTGGGTTGGGTGATAAGAGGGATCAAGAGAGAGAGAGAGTAATGGAAGAGAGAGAGTGTGAAATAGAGTTAGAGAGAAATAGAGTGAGAGAGAGAGAGAGAGCTGAGAGAGATTGAGTGAGGAAGAGACAGAGATTAGAGAGAGAGAGAGAGAGAACTGGAGAGGTTGGGAGAGAGGGGAGAGACAGAGAGATAGAGAGTGAGAGACGAGTAGAGAGGGAGATGAGAGAGAATAGAGAGAGAGAAGCAGGGGAGAGAGGGTAGGCAGAGAGAGAGTGAGGGAGTAAGCAGAGAGAGAGAGAGGGTAAGCAGAGAGGGAGAGAGAGTGAGAGAGAGATGACGATGACGACGACGACGATGATGATGAGGTGACGGTGTGGTTGAACGGCGGTGAGGCGGGGGTCAGCTCGGGTGTCGACGAGATGCGATGGGTTCTGGTGAGGGGGTGCAGGTGAGGGTGCTTGGGGATGATGGTGGCTGCCGTCGACGAGGGAATCGAGTGAGGGAAAATCGGAGTGCAGGGGTCAGTTGATGGGTGCAGGGGAGATCGGCCGGGGGTCAGCTCAGGAGCAGCGACGCCGGCGGTGGGTTGGATTTTGAGGAGGAGCTCGATGGATGGTGGTCGAAGGTGGAGGTGAGGAGGCGACTGTGCCGTTAGAAATTTTTTCTAACAGGGACAGTGTCGTGGAGTATGTGCGTGTGTCTATGTGTGTGTGTGTGTGTGTGTAAAGGAAAGGGCATCTAAAGGATTCGTGGGCCAGCGCCCCACGTGCCAGGCACGCGGGCGCTGTGCGCCAGAGCGCCAGCGCCCCACGTGCCTGGCACGCGGGCGCTAGGCGTCAGCAGCAAGAGGGACTTGGTCCCTGCACTGGGAGCTGTGCTCTCGATTTGACTTATGGAGTTAAACTCCTAAGATATTTTTGGAGCTGGTGAAGGGGCTTCTCCTTTGAGCCCTGGATCTTCCCTAAAGTGAGATTTTTGGAAATGGGTCTCCTTCCTCCTCTTCTGTCGGCTGGATCTTGAAGAATAAGAAATATGAGATTTTAAAAATCTCTTATTTTTGAGATCTGATGGGAGATCTGAGTTTCCCTTTGTGAGTTTTGTGGTGAAAAACTATTTAGTTTTTGGAAAAGGAAGAGTAAAACTCTTGATTTAATTCAAAAGAAAGAAGAAGGTTTAGAACCTTGAGAAAGGAGAAGGAGGCACAGGAACCCTAGTCTTTTTTTTGGGAGAATGAAAAGTATGTGCTTTATTCATCATGATGTTGCCTTATATAGGCTTACATATTTACATATAGCCCTTTGGGCTTTACAAAATGACATTTCCCCCATCCCATGGCTCATGTGCCATTTTTTTTTGCACATAAGCCATGGGCTTTACAAAAATTTGGCTTTATGCCCATTCATGCATAAATAAAAAAAACATTAAAATTATTTATTACATGATTTTATGCTGGCATGGGGAGGCTGGCTGCGGGCTCGACTTGGGCATGGGCCGGCTTGACCTTGGCTTGGGCCCACCTGGCTTGGGGTTGACCTTGACTTGGTCAACCGGGGTGCAAATTTTGACCTCAATAATCGCGTCGGGATCGTTCGACTGACTCTTCCGACGGCAACTACCCCTAGACCACTGGGTAGGCACGGGCCAGTCCTCACCCTCAGGCGGCCTAACAAAAAAAAACTTCTTCTTCCAATCATGGATGGAAGAAGGTAGCACGACGACCCCCGACCCGGCAGCACTCCCCCGTTGTTTTCTAAAGGAGATGTATACCCACTTCGGCTGACCCGTGCGAGTACCGGGGTGACTTTTGTAACAGAGAGAAGAGGCCAGGATGCTCAGCCTGAAAGGGATCATGTACAGCTTCAAACGGATCAGGAACCTAAGGGGAATCCTCCAGGAGTTCGGCACTAGCTGACCCGAGGCTATCCTAAAATGATTCAGCGCTCTGACAACCTTGGGAGAGAAGGGCAGGCACATTCCGGCCCAAAAAGCTTCCAGATACAGGGCAATCTCCTTACTCCGTACCTGATCTGCCCTCTCTCCTTCCTCGGCCAAACGTAGCGTATAGCCGGGAGGAATGTGGAAACGAGCCCGAGCGGTGGCGATCTCATTCTTATACTTCACTGTGGATGACACGCCAGGGGCATCCGCAAACTCCGCTCGAGGAACCGCTCCCGTCGCGTGACCCCGGGAAGAGGATCTGACCCTAACTTCCCGGGAGGACTCCGACTCAGTGGAAGAAGAAGCAGAAGAAGAAAAAAAGGAATCTACGGGGGGCTCCTTAGACTCTACCTGATCTATTTTTACATACTCTTCACAAGAAAACATCTAACCTGGTGGAGAGGATGAGTCCTTGGAAGAGAAAACGCAGGGATCTGACCTAAAAAGGAGAGCGCCGAGCTAACGAGACTCTGGAAGAGGAAATTATGAAGAGATATGGGCCCGGATGGGGACCCCACCTCTATTTATAGCTGCCGGTGTACGCATCCAACGGCGACAGTCATCTCCCGCCGAAACGACTCATTGCATTCGAAGACCACCATCGCTCCACCTGTCGCACGAGCATTGATTGTATCCCATCGGACGCCGGAAATCTGCGACCCGTCGCGTCAGCCAACCAGCGCCAGACACGTGGGCTGTCTCTTAGGTGAGCGTACACACGATTCGGCGCATCCTCTTTAATGCAAGATCCGACCCCCGATCTACTAACGTCGTCAAGAAAATACTGCTGATTTCCCAGGAATGCACGCTTACGATATCTACGAAAAGGAGCTCACATCGGATGACCCGGCAGACCACTCTCGACCCGACCCGTGAACGTGTTGGGACGAGAGTGGGGGGCTAATGATGATGCTCGATATCGTCGATTTTCCAGATCGTGACACATGGCAGATGATGTGTCCCGAAGCTAGCAAGAAGGGACCAGGAACGGTACATTGGTAGAATACCCCGAGTCTGCGGCCCATGAACGTGGCCAACCTTCTGCAACCGTCTACACCACTGCTGTGCCCGCTTACAAACAACCGTTGGCTCACCTCCGAGCCTCCTGTACAATTGGCCTCCTCGGCCCTCTCAGCTCGTCTCAGGGTTACCGCAGAACCAAGATACCTCGGCTTCTCACTCGTTCCCGAGCCCCCCGCCGTGCTAATCTTCCTCGGTCCCGGCGACCGACCAGCAGCACCAGTCACAGGAACCTCCGCCACGGCTCCGCGAATCTCGCCATGCGCGAGATATCCGCCGCCCATGACCTCGCGTTCCACGCCATCACGATCCCCCATTAACAAGCCTGTCTCGTCATTAATGCGGGATCCCGCCTATCATGCGGGCGTGATGCCGGGAGCGTAACGGCCGGCTTGATTCTCGCGCCCGCCTGCCATTGGCTGCTGGGTATATAAACCTCTCTTTCAGGCGGCTTAAGTAAGTCATTTTCTCCTCACTAGGCCGTTACTCTGCTCGAATATCCGGTCTAACTTGATCGTCGGAGGGTTCTCGGTGGTACAACCACCCCGGGACTTCCTTGCAGATAGCTCAACCTCAACCGCCTCAAACCCACTGAGATCCACACGCTTCAGGAGGCAACCCCCAGCTCAATCTCAGCCGTCCATCGTCGCTCGTAGCAGATCTACGGAAGGTAACATCTTGACGAGATCCGACATTCGTCACTGCCTTTCCCCATTAATACCATCATGCATGTATAAGGTGTTTACATAAATAACGCTAAATCTTATTATAAAGTCTACCATCATGCATGTATATGGTGTTTACATAAATAACGCTAAATCTTATTATAAAGTCGATGAGATATTGATTTTTGGTAAACTTCACCGATTTGATTCTTGCTGAAGAGAGATGGGGTTGAAGGTTGGTTCAATTGTTTACAGTGAGCTTGGCATTGCAGAAGTATATGGTTACCTCCACATAGCTGTATTTAGCCTCTTTCGATTCTTATGCAAATTCCCTTGCCAATGAGGCTTCCATTCGTCTCAGGATCCAAATCCGGTTTGCTTCAACCACCAAAGTATTAGACTATTAGTAAAATTAGGTTACAAAAGTATTTTTTTCATTTAAAATTGTAATTTCCTTCTGGAAGTTTTCATTAAATAATAGAGAGAGAAAATACTGGAAAGGTGCAAATTAATATTTGATTCTCAGACCAAACTGCAAAATACACGTGCTTTTTATTCGGCATTTTCTCCTGCGCCGCTCAAAATTTCTCACTACTTCAACCAAAAAATTCGGCCTTTTTCTTCTCAAGTCAAAACCATGGGAGTAGAATCAGACGCCGGCACAACACAGCAATCGTCGATTCCCGCGGAGGCCACTGCAGATCAAGTCCAAGCCGTGCTCGAGGTTTTAAATCTCTCGCTTTTTCTGTAGTTTCTTCTCTAAATTCCTCTTTGATGCATTTTGTCGAACACTCGGGCTGCTCCTTTTCATTCTTCGTGATGATTGAAATTAGTATCATATAGTTTCGTGGGTACTCTTGAATTGTATTGTTATTGCTTTAGAATTAGTTGGATTCTTAGATTGGATGTGGCGAAATAAAACTGATGTTAAAATTGTTGATAGCTACTAATATGGTGTTGGTAATGTCGTGAAAATTCATCTCTTGTTCTGCTTCTATGGCATATAAAATGAAATGGGTTGCTTTCACAATATTAGCTTACCCATTTAAGGATTTTAATAGGGATTTTCCAATTGCTTAGGAAATGACGGATGAAATATTAGAATCATTTTTTCTGTTTTCCCTTTTTATTTATACTTCAAGAGTAATGGGTTGATCGCTTAATTTTCAGATTTTACAAGTTCAATTATTATTGGGTGAAAAAAGTCCACACCAACTAATATTTCTCAAGTTGTTAAGATGTTATGGTGGTGAATCTGGTGATTGCGTTCTTGATACTATGTTACTTTCATCAATTCATTCATGCTTTAAGTAATCTATCCAAACTTGCTTTTAACTTCATCATCACTCAAAATCCGAATATATATAGATGATTTCTGTGAGGAATTTTGCCTAGGCAAAGGTTGTAGGACAATTGCTTCAGTCGTAAATGGAAAGTTTCTAAAGAAAGGCAGGTTATGTTTTGGTCATACGATTGTTGAGATAATTTGGAGCGTTGGAACCCTTCAGTCTATTAGTTTCTTCCTGACCACAGATTTGGAGTAGAAATGGCCTCTTCTGTAGAACACACAAATTGATATCTAGAATTATGAAATTACTTCTTGCATTTGAAGTCACTAATTCCATTCTATCTTTCAGTGTTGAAAATGCACTAGATAACACGGAAAATTTGTTCAGTTGGTTATACCACCTTAGTAAGTAGGATATTGTGAAAAGCCCCTTCCGCTGCACCGAAACTCCGTAGTTCTGGTGAGGGTTGATGGATTTGTTTTTATATTCTAACACGTCTCCACGGGTCGAAGACCCTTTGAGCTGAAACATGGGCTTTTGTGCCGAGGTATTTTTAATTTCAATAAAGCCTTATTTAATAAGCGCCCAGTGGGAATCGAACCTGGCTTACTCTAATGCCATGTGAAAAGTCCTTTCTACTGCACCAAAACTTCAAATTTCTTGTGAGGGTTGCGGGGTTTGTTTTTATATTCTAACATAGCTATATCTCGAATATCCTAAATATAAAGATCCAAGTAAGATTCATGCATATAACTTATGACAATGCTACATCAAAATATCAAGATAAATAGTTGTCGCTATGTTCTCCAAATTTGTTGCTTTATCAAAAATACTTCTTTTTACAACTCATTCACCTTGTAGTTGCTTCTCCTTGGAATACATTTTAAGAACAACATCTTCAAAATAAATTTCGGCAGTAACAAGAAATGAAAAACATAGAGAACCTCATCATTAGCAACAAAACGTCAAAGACCATTAATCACCTCATTCCGTTTGACCACAGTAATTTTCATAACAACAAGATCTTTGATTTCGTCTACTACAAAGGATGAGAATCATAGCAGAGTATTCTCTCTCACCTAAGATTAGAAAAGTGATGTAGGGATAATGAGTGGCAGGTGCAGCGAAAATTGGCTGTAGATACGTGTGTAGGCGGAAAAAGTAGTGGTGGATGGTAGTTGGATTTAGAATGCGGATCTTTGTTATTGTACTTATTTTATTTATGGGTTGTAGATGCATTAGTAGGTGGGGAAAAGGTAGTTGTCGATACCAGTGGGATTTAGAATATAGGCATGCGTTGTTGTGCCTTCCGTTTTCCCCGTTCCATGTGGTTGTTCTTATATTAAGAGCTTGCTTACATTCATATCATGCTGATTTGCAGACTATCTAATTTATCTTTATGCTTTTTTATTGCTTACCTTTATATTGTACTGATATACTGGCTTGTATATCGCTCTATCCATTTTTTAAAAAAAAATTGTGTAATTTTTCTTATCAAGTAGATATTGTGGTTGTCAATCGAAATAAGTTGGTTTGCCGCACGAATGTAATTACTAGTTCGAATCAAGGGGCGGAATTTTAATTAGTGTGTGAATAATGGTGAACCGAAATATTTGATTAGTATGATCCTGATATTTAGTTGCAATTAGGAAATCAGTTTTCCCTAGTCATGTTGTTATTATTTTTTCCGTAACAGGCTGCTAGGTATGATGACATTGAAGATGTTGTAAGCCTACATTCTATGGGTGTTTCTCTTGATTCGAAAGATTCCAATGGCCGAACAGGTTGTTAATCTTCAATCTCTGGTTCACTTTGTGACCTTTAGCTTAATGATTTTTATCATAATTTTGTTGGCCTTAAATTTCATTAAAGAGAATATAAATTATGGTTGCAGTTTTAAGAACTTTTATATGTCAAGGCTCAAACGAATTGTTATGGTCAAGTGCTCATTATCTCCTCCTATGATACATACTATGTAATTTCATAGCATAATTCTCATCTTATAATTTTGATTCGGGAATGGTAGCTTTGCAGATATTTGCCTAATTTTTTTCCCTAGAGGGTTATGGCTTTACAATAATATAAAAAAATTATCAGGAAAATCTCTTTTTCTTTACATTGCATATATTTGTGAACGTCAGATTTTGGATTACCTGCTACAAGATTAGTATGAATGTCAACATAGCTCCTATCAGTATTTTATTTCCTTGTTCTTGTTTAATACATAAAGCCCACTAAAAGAATACACAGATACAGAGGACTTGCACTCACTCAAACAATTCAATAACACCTCCCAAGACAACACAACAACACAACCATGTTAAAACGTATGCACTATCAAACACCAAGCATGTGTGGACCTTCAACGTTGCCGCCATGGACTGTGCTCACTTTGCCGTGTTAATCTGAGCATACAAAGAGCTATCTTGCACGAGAAAAGGTCAACAAATGAATCTCGAAAATTGCTTTATTTGATTGTCGAGTCTAGTTCTGGATCGTGTAACATTAGAGTGAATTATTTCCTTACCCTCAGAATTTCAGCTTTTGGGGGTCAGATTTGGGTATATACTAGGATGTATCCCTGCGCAGGCGCAGGGCATTTATGCAAGAAATTAGTTTGTGAAAATTATTTTCTTTTGATGAAAAAGGCCTCATGGACAAGAAATTGAATTGAGGGATACACAAGTCAATAACCGATAGAGATACAGCATTAGCAAAAACAGAATGAACAGTGTTTTGATTACTTATAGGTGGACAAATGATGCATTTGCATCTGCATTCCAAATAACTACAAAGGAGGACAATGAGAACCCATATAAACAACAATAAGAATTAAAGAAATATCAGTTAAATAGATCTAGAATATTGTTTAAAACATGAAGCGATCATGTAATATATACATGTTAAATTAAACTTCAAACAATTGATATTAATGTTAACTTAACTGGTAGAATTGCCTTGTACATATCAAAATTTTGGTTTTAATATTAAGGTATAATTTTATAGCAAGAATCTGAAAAGCATTTATAGTATTTAGTTGATATAGCTGATATATTGTTTTTATGTTATTTTTGCAGAATTGTTTGCTTTTACCATGTATGTGGACTTCTCCGAATAGAATGTTATATGCAAAAATGATATGCATAGGAATCTATGTGCATCAATACCATATAAATTGTCTTAGGCTTGTAAATGACATGGATCAACCAAAGTCTACATGTGTGTAGAAGTAGCTTAGGCCCACGGGGTTTAACATGAAATAGTAGGAAAATGATATTTGCACCCTTCTTCTGTGTGAATCCATTTTTACCGTAAAAAAATTGTCTTTGCACCCTCCATTTTTAACATAAAGTAATTAGAGAATTGTCTTTGAACCCTTCAAAACCCTGGGTGTGATTCCACTGGATAATTCCATATACGCGAGAATTGTGCTGGAAAATTACAGCAGGCCCTCCACTTTCCATGAGCATAGAAGAATGCTACAAAATAGGGGTAGAAAATGAAAAAAAAAAGATAAAATTTTTAGTCGTACCCAGCTTTAGATATTATTCTGGGTGTATATATAGCCAGAATAGGGATTGGCAACTGAAAACGGAGACATGACTGAGGCTGCTAAGCTTGAAATGTTTTCATTTAAATCATATGGCATATTTATTCTTGGCAGATGCTTCTTTTTTTATTATTGGAACCCACACAGTCTGTCGATAACATCGCCTCCATTTGTTGTAGTATGCGTAAATTTTATAAATGTTTTTTGACCAATAAACGGTTGGTAGCGCCCCCCACCCCCCCACCCCCTCATTAAATAGGAAGTTTAACGAGACTGGTACTAACTTTTATAAATGTTGATCTATGCTTCCATTGTTTTCTTTCAACATCTAGTATGCATCGGTTTGATTTATGTTCTTGCAACTTTCAGCACTTCACATGGCTGCTGCTAATGGGCACCTTGACATAGTGGAGTATCTTATCGGTAATGGTGTGGTGAGCAATTTCATTTGTGCATTGTGCCATCGTAAAAGCTTATTGAACAAATAGATGATTTCAGTGTTGTGGTCTGCTGGTAACTGTTCATTTACTCATGTATACTCATCTTAAAGCTGACTAATTTTATTGTCAAATCATTTTTAGCTTTGTCCATTGCTTATCTTAGATTCTATTATTTGAACCGGTGATATTTCCTTGTGTGTCTAAGTATTGGATGTGATTTTTGGTCAGTCCATGCTACACTGATGCTTGTTTTGATACCGACTTCATTGCCGTAAATTCGTTTGTTGAGCTCCTTTACTTCTGATCATCTCTACTCTTGTGAATGCGAATTTGGAAGAAAAAGATCATGTCGTCAACAGATGGCCTATCCTTCTATTAAATGGGAATATAACATTAGATAAACCCCACAGATTCTCTTGTTACGAGCAGTCCACTGACCAGCTTTTCAAAATCTCTCTCTCTCTCTCTCTCTCACACACACACACACAATTTCAAATTTCCTTTTTTAATTTCAATCACCCTATTCCCCACCCGCCCCCTTCTCTCTCACTCATGCACGCATAATAAAAATATTATTTTATTCTACAAAATACTAGTTTTCCATAATGCAATTTATCGCTTTATTGATAATAAAGGATATTCCACAGGATGCTTTATGTGTTTATCACCAGTTACATATCAGTAGACGATTCGAAAAAACTGAACACTAAGTTCAGTACTGTGTTGCTGTATAGATGCGCAATGCATGCCATAGACCTAGAACTTAGACAACAAAAAAACGCCAAATTCCATTACTACCTTGTCTCACTCCCTTTATAAAAAAAATTTAGGAATGTATTTTTGCTCTCATATAGTCCATTTTAATCATGTTTTCATATATAAGTAACAATCTCTCTTTTTTTTTAAAATAAAAGAGGAGCAGCAGAACAATTGCCCGTCTCACACACACGAGCGTGCACGTGCGCATATATATATATATATATATATATATATATATATATATATATATATATATATATGCGTGTGTATGCATGCATGCATGTATGATTGTGTACATGTGTATACATATGCATACACCTGTGTGCGTGGCATATGTATGTACGTATACACACACGTGTGTCCGTGTGTGTGTGTGTGTGTGTCGACGGAAGTTTGATTTAGTATGGGGGGAAAAATATGTAAACGTGTAAGAATTGCTAGCATATGCTACAACCAAAAAATCACTTTAGCAGACAAGTGAAACTGATTCTTCTGGAATTTGTCTCTGCTACCATCGATCAGCTGAAGGAGCCTTAGCTACAGGTCCGTATCAGCAACAAATATTGTTATTCTGTTTTAATCAATTGGCCATTTTATCATTTTATCTTGAAATGCTTTCCTAGTCATGGTGTTCTGTCCTCAATTTGTTCGGCTGTCTGTCCTCAATTTTCTTAATGAACTTTGATTGAATTTTTATATCACAATTATCTTATCAGATGGCACTTGTTACTCTTAAATATTCTGTGTGTGGTGTGAGTATGTAACTGCATGCACGGATGTGTCTCCATGTCCTTCTGAATCTTGTGTGTCCTCATTGTGTCTCCATGTCCTTACATATTTATGTTGCTGCATTGTGTCTCATTTTTGTGGCCTTTGTTTATACTTCATACGACTCCATTGAAGATTCTTGAAAGAAACTAGAAGGTGAAGAAATGGTGATAAAAGGATGTTGGAATTCATTTAAGACACTGTCTGATTTACACATAAAAGCTTGATACTCCAAATCATATTGTTTTGTAACTAGTAGGATGTCTGTGATTGAGTACAGGATGTCAATGCTTCAAACGATGAAAAGAATACTCCCCTGCATTGGGCATGCCTCAATGGACACATTGAAGTGAGCCTAACATCTATCTGTCGATTTTAGCTTGTTTCCTTGGTTGGTTTAATTACTCATATCGAAAAAGTAAACCTTCAGGTAATTAAGGCTTTGATTCAGAGTGGAGCTACTGTAAGCGTGCTGAACAGGTAAGTAATCACATTTCTTTAATAGCTATTGCTCCTAAGGGCTATATAGCCTCTCATTTAAAACCACACTTTGCCCCTTACTTTAACAACTATTATTTTTCCGTATCTATAAATTCTTTTCATTCCAAATGCCAGTCAATGAAAGTATTAAATATGTAATGTTAGTGAACAATGATATGGGTAGAAAATATTACAGAAAAGAGGGTGGCATCCTGCTAGCTGGGGAAATGTAGGGAAGTTTGATGCAGCTCAGTCTTTTCTTATCAACTAATGTCGGGGATTGTTCATTTTATATAGTTATGATCGGACCCCAATGGACGAAGCAGTGAACAGAGGTAAAATGGAGGTGATCGATGCAATCAGTGCTGCGGTAGCCCAAGTGGAACTCGAGGGGGTTAGGGTTTCTTAGTTCTATCAAATTTGGTTGTCTTGAAAAGTTTTAGGTTTCTTTTCTCCACCAAATCTACACCATGTGAAATGTTGATCTTAACCCTTTCTTTTTTGCGCGCGCACGCGTGTGTTGAGTCCCTCTGTGTTTACAATGGCAGAAATTTCAGATATAAGGTCATCTCATCAAATGCAGTAAGGAAAATCAGAGACGGTGAGAGTTTGTTAGTGTTACCAACTTTGTCTCCATAGTTGGAGCATCACTATATATAAAGAGGCATATCACTGATTTCAGCCTTCTGGAAAAATAATGACAAGTTATCTGAAGCCTATGTTGTTCTGCTCATTCTGAGTGATGATCTATCAAATCCTGTTTCTTTTCTTTTCTTTTCTTTTCTTTTTTTCTACATGGATTTGCCTTCAACTATTTAAGGCACAAATATAGCAAGGGGAAGAATGAAATATGTTCTATTTTTGTTATGTGAGTCACACCAGCACTTGTAAATCCTATCATATTACTATGAGAAGCTGGTGTGGCTTGCTGTAAGTCACATTAGCAGCACTTACAAATCTTATCAAATTATTATAAGTTGTGAATCACAACTCTTATTAATCCTAACAAATTATTAGCGAAAAACTGGTAAATGACATGGGTTATTATCTATTGGATATTAAAAAAGCAAACAATAATTTCATAGATAGAGAAAATGCTCAAACCAAAACAAATTTATAGAATTCTCAAACCATAAATGCTTTTACCATCGGTGATGCAAGATAGCAAATACCCTACATACATATTACTTAATATGATAAATAGTTGTCGTCTTCAAAATACCCATCATCACGATATAGATTTATAAAATCCTGTTGATATGAATTCTAATCTACTGTCTTATTGTAGATGGTTGCAATTCATAAAACAAGCTCGATGAGCCCATTCACAAATAAGTCACATAATAAGAACAAATTGAATTTAACTTGCATTTCCCACAAGCATTAATAGTATCGACATCATGACATGATAGTAGAATCTCATGCTAGGGACACAAGAAACTTTAAAGCACTTGAAATGCTACCAAAATTGTAATAAATTCCAATGCATCACATCTTTGAGAGTGGAGCTCCAATTTGATGACTTGTGAGAAAAACATCCCCAACATTTTATGGACCAGCATTTTCTCATTGGTTAAGCTGGAAGACCCCAATTTGCATCACCATTAGCTCAAGCACATGGCATATTCCTTGATTTTCTTTTCCTCTTTTATTTTTTTTATTTTGGAACTTTAAGAACCACGGTAAATCTAGATATTATTAGAAATAAACTTTCAGTTTCCTAATCACGGCTTTACGGTAGTAACGAAAGAAATTAGGGTAAATTGTCAGAAAAAGAAAACCTTGACCCTCTCAAAACTTGTTAAAAGAGACACCGGCCTTTTCAACCCGTAAAAAAAACCCTGATCAACGCCCAATATGCTAATGCTTCTTAAACCTTATCAAGAACTTGTTAACTCCCACCCTCCCACTCTCAAGTTGTACTTATAACAACTTATGTGAGTAATTAATTTTACATTGTATTTTCTGACACTCATGCAACTAAATTGATTGATTAGATATTACATGTAAGTGCTTAGATATTACAAATTTAGATATTGCAGAAAACTGTTTAGATATTACTGACAACTGTTTAGATATTAAAGACAAGCATATAGATATAGATATTGCAGGAAAGTGCTTAGATATTGCAGGTCTTGGATATTACGTACAAGCAAATGATTAGATATTACAGACAAGTGCATGGATATAGATGAAGGCATTGGTATTAGTGGCTTCTTGAGTAAATGGTGGCTACTAAAGAGGATCCAGATTCAATTAGCATCTATAATTTAAGATTCAAACTACTTCTCTCTTTCTCGATTTGGTCAGTAAATTGATGAGCAAGCAAGGATTTTATGGAGGATGGCGCATTAAAGCTTAATGTGTGAAGATTTAAATTCATAGCTTTCTTTTTGGGCAATGAATTCATGTATAGCTTATGTATGTATGTTGATGTTTTTGTTTTTTTTTTGGGAAACTATTTTGATGTGTTGAGGATGACCTTCTTAAGCATCCAATCACTGGACTTAAACTTGGGTCCTTCATTTGCTTGGATTCTCTACTTAGGATACCTCGAAAGGGATCTTAAGTGTATATTACTTTGTTCTTTAGCAATGTGACAGTAGATAATATTATTTATTTATTTATTTTGGTTGAAATATAGAGTTATTTAAGCTATCATGAATTATTAAATTTTCGGAAAGAATATTATACCTGATAAAATTGGAAGCCGAATCGAAAAAGAGAGAAGTAGTTTGAATCTTAAATTATAGATGCTATTTGAATCTGGATCCTCTTTAGTAGCCACCATTTATTGGAGAAGCTACTAATCCCTATGCCTTCGTCTATATAGAATATTGGGATGCTTATATCTGATATAAGTTAACCTATAATATTTCCTGCCACATCATTTGCTTCCCAATTGTTAGATTATAAGATATTTGAATATAGCTGTATTAAATATTATGGTTATCATAAATCAGATAAGTTCTGATCTACATTGTTGAGATTATGATTAGTGTGTCAGATTGTTAGGATTATTAGCTATCAGTTAGTTATGTTATCAGGTATATAAATTGAGATGATTTATCTCTCGATAAAATTGATCGAGTTTATTGCTTTCGTATCATGTTATCAGAGTCAATGACTCGATCCAAAATTTATCTTCATTTATATTTTTAGTTTATTATTCCAAGATAAATAAAGTTGTGTCAATAATATCGAGATGAGTTCTCTCAGTTTAATCATAAGCAGTTGACTCTATTAATATCAAGTCCAAGCAGCTATATTTTTCTTATGACGTCTTCTAGCAGCATGATCTTCTTCCGTCTAAGCAGCTATTCTTTTTTTATGACGTCTTCTAGCAGCATGATCTTCTTTTTTTTAGCATTTCCAGCGAAGAAGACTGCAGATCATTCAGTCCACCTTATAACCCGCGAAAGAGAGCAAAAGGTATTAGTCCGACATGCTTAATATTTTAGATATGTTGTTCTTCTCCGTCGTTCAACAAGTTGTATATTTGGTTCAAGATATTATCTAAACTTTCGATTATCCACCTTGAGTTTGAGGAAGGCTGTTAGATTATGAGATATTTGAATATAACCGTATTAGATATTATGTTTCTCATAAATCAGATAAGTTTTGATTTATATTGTTGAGATTATGATTAATATGTTAGATAGTTAAGATTATTAGTTTTCAGTTAGTTATGTTAAGAGGTGTATAAATTGTGATGATCTTTTAATAAAATTGATTGAGTTTGTTGTTTTCGTATCACCAATACATTGACAATTTTCTACGGTGACATAATCAAATGAAGAAAAAGCAAAATTTAACTAAAAAGCCATCGCATTTTAACTTAACGATGAGAAAGGGGGGAAAATTGGTGTGGGTAAAGGAGAGAAAATAGGTATATGAGAGAGGAAAGAGTGCTAAAGGATGAAGGGAAAATAGTTAAAAGAAAATGAGAGATAATATGAAGGAAAGCTTCTCAAGAATAAATGAATTGCTAAATTTCAAGTTGCTGTTGTAAGTATGTTTTGCTCGCTGCTGGACATTAAAAAGCTTGGCGGAATATAAAAATCAAAATTTGAAAATGAGCAAAGCATACAAACCTTAAGATTCATCCAAAAACAAAAACTCGACACCGAAAAGAAAGCTAAGCTAAAAGGATTGTTCACCGTCGGAAGACAGACTGGGACGTTAGGACGTCTGGCATGAATCCTAAGGGCATATACTATTTGGATTTATCCGTCCACCTCTACGAAGATGCCAAGTTGATTTATGGCACCGTATATCGGAGATTTAGACGGATGCGGCCATTGTAACAGATTTTATCAAATTCCTTCTCGTTTGTGAGGGGTTTTTGATTATGGGGACGCTCTTCCCTGCAGGCGCAAGTATCTGCAGTTAATTATATTACCGCATCGCGATAACCATTTTCTCCTGCTCCGGAAGTTCATTTCGTGTCGTATGTTTTGTTCTGGTTTTGGTTGTCCGTGGATTGTATACAGAGACTAATTTATGTCGTCGTCCGTAGGGCGTGGATTAGTCCAAATCCGTATATTTTTAGATTTGGGTTTGGGTCGATTTAAGGATCGTTAATCTCGTTTGAGATTAAGATCAGCTTAAACATATGAATGTTCGGGCTCGATTATTTTAGTTTAAGAACGCCGCGGTCCATTATCGTTATGTTTGAGGCGAAATATTAGTTTAAAGATGTTTCAGTCCTTTGTCGCCGTATTTGAGGGCGAGTATTAGTTTATGGATATTTCGGTCCGACATTCCCGTTTTGGGGATGAATGTTAATTTAAGGACATTTCGGTCTGTTATCGCCGTATTTGGGACGAATATTAGTTTAAGAACATTTCGGTCCATTATCGCCGTATTTGGGGCGAATATTAGTTTAAGAACATTTCGGTCCGTTATCCATCTTGCGCGCACGTGTATTTGTTACGTGGCGGAGTGAACGATGGTGACATGGAATGCGTCCAATTTGGGGTACGATCCGATTTGAGACGTGCACGTCAATTTGGAAGTGCATCAACAAAAGAAATTGTTGGTCGTCGATACCCGCCATCTCTCTGAAAACGTTGAGAAATTACAACGACATGTATTAGAGATGTCAAGAGATGTATCCTTGAACCAAATCCCGTATTTGAGGGAAAAGATCATGATGGATTATCTAAGAATCACTAGTCTTATTTGAGACTAAAATTATCTTAGAAAATATGAGATGAATATCATTTTGGATATCATCAATGAGAGATTATTAGTCATGTTTGAGACTAAAATCAGTTTGGATATCATGAATATAAGCTTAGCTAATTTGGGCTAAAATTGGGTTTCTGTAACACCCAGCAGTGCTAAGCACCCAGCTGCATACAGCGTTCACGTGTATATCACGTGAGGCGCTCCAATAGTGCTAAGCATTAACTTTTGTGGCACTCACGTGTATTTCACGTGAGTCGCTCCAATAGTGCTAAGCAATAATTTTTCTTGGCACCCACGTGTGTTTCACGTGAGGCGCTGTATTTTTGGAGATTTAATCTCTGTTGATATTTTTAGAGAATTTAAATCTCTGTTAATAGTATTTTGACCATTAACGATCACCAAGATCATTATTTTGAGGATCGGAGATCACGTTCTTTAAGAACTAAGTTCTTGATTTGAAGGGACTAAGTTCCTAAAATATTATGAACTCCATGTTTTCCATGTTCATATTTTCAGAGAGGTTAAACCTCTTTTAATAGTGTTTTGACCATTAAGAATCATCAAGATCACTATTTTGAGAATGTGGGATCCGGTTCTTTTAAGAATAAGTTCTTGATTTGAAAGAACTAAGTTCCCGGTGTATTATGAACTCCATCTTTTTCATGTTCTTGTATCCATATTCTCCCCTGAATCTTTGATTCTCAAGAACAAGATCTTCCCGATGAGAATTAAATTCTCAACTTGTGGGAGACTTGTCTTGTGGATCTCAGATCCAGAGAAAGAACTAAGTTCTTTGAGAATGGTTAAACCCTTTTAATAGGTAAAGTAGATGTTTTTTGATCTTTTCTTTTTTCTTTACCTAAGGTTTTTAGGAGGGAAATCTTCTTCTTTGAGAGAATTAAATCCTCTGTCGTTTTGAGAGCCTTTTGTATTTTTACAGAAACTTATGGGGGGTCTCTTCTTTTCTTTTCCTCTTTCTTTTTTTTC
The DNA here is from genome assembly GCA_030015575.1 of Agapanthus africanus. Classification (NCBI taxonomy): domain Eukaryota; kingdom Viridiplantae; phylum Streptophyta; class Magnoliopsida; order Asparagales; family Amaryllidaceae; genus Agapanthus; species Agapanthus africanus. The sequence continues at coordinate 878,417,149 of CM057337.1, read as the reverse complement.
CTCTCTGTTTTCTCTTCTATTTATAGGATAAGAGAAAAGATCAATTTGTTAGGAAAATCTCTGATTGAGAGATTATAATTGATTTCATAATCAATCCAAAATGATTTTTTGGATCACTTGGTGAATTTTATTCACCATTGGATTTTTAATCCAAAAGCTCTCTGTTTAACAGAGAAGTTTTCTTATTTATTTAACAAGATTAGGAAATATCTTTTCCCAAGATAGAATTTTTATTCTATCAGATGATCGGTGGATGATTTTACAATCACCGTTGGATCTTTGATCGAAGGGTCCTCTGTTTAACAGAGAAGATCTTTCTAATTTGAGAAATATCAAGTAAATATTTCCCACATAGAATTTAATTCTATCTTGCCAAAGAGTGCAGCAGAAGAACTCATATGTTTAACACGTGAGCCCTAGCATGGGTTTCAGTATGCTTTATTTTCAGCGCTCATATGCTTATAAACTCTCACGTGTTTAACATGTGAGGCCTGTTTGGCTTGCCAATTATTTGATTGTAGCGCCTATATACTTTGCATATAAGCGTTCACGTGTTTAACACGTGTGACTCTTTTAGCCCATTTGTTTTTACCTGCAGTGTCTATATGCTTTTGTATATAGGTGCTCACGTGTTTAACACGTGAGACTTTAATAGTTGGGAATTTTCCCCCTTTTTCTTTTTTTATGAGGGGACAAATGCCCCCCATCGTTGCTCTCACGTGGCTTGCACGTGAGTGCAACGCTGTCCACCCTTACAACCGTTGGATTGCCTGGGGGAACGAGGAGATGAACCGCTCACCATCACGTCTAATAAATGGGGGTTTGGCTCTTTAGATGATCACCATCTCTTCATCTTCTTCCTTAATTTTTTCTTGAGAATTTAATTCTCCTCTCAGAGTTTAGTTCTTTGTTCATAGATCTTTCAGAGTTAAACTCTGCAAAAACTCTCTTTTTGGGTAGGGATCTTGAACGACGTTTACCCCTTAGGGAAACCCCCTTTTTTTGTTCTTTGGATTTCAAATCCGTTAACAGAGTTTTGCTCTTGCCTTGAATTGATCTCTTAGAGATCTAAAAAAAACACCCCATTTTTAAGAAGACTCTGGGGTCTTGAGAACTGTTAGTTCTCCTTTCAGAGTTTACCCTATCACCGATCTTTGAGAATCCTTGAAATTCAATTCCATTTCTTCGTTTCCTCATCACGGGGGTGTTTACTGCCGAAAACCGGGACCAGGACGTTTAGGACGTCTGGCCTGAATTTTTGGGCAGATACTATTTGGTTTTATCTGTCCACCTCTCCGAAGATGCCAAATTGATTTATGGTACCATGTATCGAAGGTTTAAACAGATGCGGCCGTTGTAGCAGATTTCGTCAGATTCCCCTCGTTGGCGAGGGGTTTTTGATTATGGGGATACTCTTTCCTGCAGGCACAAGCCCCTGCAGTTAATTACGTTACTGCGTAGCGATAACCACTTTCTCCTGCTCCAGATGTTCACTTTGTGTCGTGTGTATTTGTTTTCTTTTTGGTTCCCCGTGGATTGTATACGGAGACTAATTTGTATTGTCGCCCGTAGGGCGGGGATTGGTCCAAATCCGTATTTTCTTAGATTTGGGTTTGTTTAATTTAAAGATCGTTAATCTCGTTTGAAATTAAGATCAACTTAATTGTTTGGTAAGGATACGTTAGTCTAAGTTTTAGACTAAGATCTACTTAACAGGGGTTCGGGATCATTTTTGATCCAACGAAAGAGCATTTAGGCTCTATCGTTTTAGTTTAGGGATGTTACGGTCCATTGGGTTTAAGGACATCATAGTCTATAAAGTTTAGTTTAGGGACGTTGCGGTCCATTGGGTTTAAGGACATCATAGTCCATGTTTAAGAATATCATAGTCCATAGAGTTTAAGGACATCATAGTCCGTGATTTAAGGACATCATAGTCCGTGTTTAAGGACATCATAGTCCATGGATTTTGGCTCATTGGTTTGGGGGTGTGCCAAGAGTTATTAGTTATTGAGACCCTTCACCTCTCTGAAGACGTTGAAGGATTACAACGACATGTATCAGAGGTGTGGAGAGATGTACCCTTGAACCAGATTCCAAATCGAGGGGTTATCAGTTCTGAGCATAGAGGCTCAGTTTGCTTGGAGATTTAATCTCAGGAGGAACTTAACTGATTTGTGGTTGAAGTTGGTTCCTTATAGTGTTAAACACTAATGTATGCTCAGTGTTCATGTGCCTCCACGTGCGGCCTTAAAACAGTGTTAAACACTGAATTCTGGGGCGCTCACATATAGCACGTGAGGCACTTGAAAGTTGGCACTGCTTCTTTGGCGTTATTCCCTTGTTCTTTTCATAAATGCTAAGCCTTATTGGGGGTCACGTGGGATCACGTGAGGCACCCGCGAAATGGGAACTATCTTGGGTTTATTCTCTTTTTTCTTTTGGAAGTGCTAAGCACTTACTGGGGGTCACGTGGGATCACGTGAGGCGCCCCCGAAATGAGAACTATCTTGGGTTTATTCTCTTTTTCCTTTGGAAGTGCTAAGCACTTACTGGGGGTCACGTGGGATCACGTGAGGTGCCTCCAAAATGAGAACTATCTTGGGTTTATTCCCTTTTTCTTTTGGAAGTGTTAAGCACTTACTGGGGGTCACGCGGGATCCCCCAAAATGAGAACTATCTTGGGTTTATTCTCTTTTTCTTTTGGAAGTGCTAAGCACTTATTGGAGAGGGGTCACGTGAGGCACGTGACTTGCTCGCAGTTGTTCTCTTTTGTTTATCAAGGGTACTCACGTGGGAGCACGTGATATGCCATTATCATGCAGGGTGCTAATCTTTCTACAAGTATAGAGATCTTAAGTTTTGAGACTTTCAAGCCCATTGTTTTATAAGAATTAAATTCTTATATAGGGTTAAACCCCAGTTTTACTAGAGAAATTGGATTCCTATATGTTCTTGTAAGAATTAAATTCTTTGAACTTAGTTCTTTCCGCTAGGTTTGAATCTACATAACAGAACCTCCCCGATGAGAATTAAATTCTCAACTTGTGGGGAGATCTGCTTCTGCATATCCCAACCAGAGAAAGAACTAAGTTCTTTTGGAAGAGTTAAACTCTTGTTGAGACGAAGAAGAAGTAAGATGTTCCCTATGTTTTGTTCCTTCTTACCTAGGGTTTCTTCTTTTCTTTGAGGAGATCTTCTTTTCTCTCTAGAGAATTAAATTATCTTTTCTTTTAAACTTATCAGGGGGTTTTTCTCTCTGTTTTTTCTCTGTCTCTTAGACTCGGAGTCTTGGGTCCTTTATATAACAGAGGCAAGTTTGTTAATTTTTTTTAAGGAAATCTCTCATTGAGAGATTTTTGATTGATTTGGGGATTTTATCCACCGTTGGATCTTTGATTCAGGGACTCTTGTTTTACAGAAGATATTTTCTTGTTTTTAACAAGATTGGGAAAATATTTTCCCATACAGAGCTTATTCTGTATCTTGGTGATTTTTAATCACCCTTGGATCTTTGATCCAACGGTGCTCTGATTTACAGAGTACAATCTTTCTTGTTTAGAAAGATTGGGGGAAATATTTTCAACATAGGGTTCTGATCCATTTTATATAGAATTTAATTCTATCGGTTCAGAAGATATTAGGACCCCTCACGTGTAGCACGTGACCCAATGGCACTAGGCCGGTTTGCCTATACGCAGCAGTCCCAGAAAAGAGCATCATGTGCTGGCACGTGATGCGCCTTCTGGTCTGCTATTTGTTTTATGAAGGCGCCTATATAGTTTGTATGTAGGTGATCACGCGTGGCACGTGAGGCCCAACTTCAGTCCTATTTGTTAAGTGTAATGCTTTATAATTTTGGCTCCAAGGCGCATCACGTGTAGGCACGCGATGCTCCATTTGGGGAATTTTCTATTGCTTTTTATTTCTGTTTATTTTTCATAATGGAACAAATGCCCCCACAGCGTTGTTCTCACATGGCTTGCACGTGAGTGCAACGCTGTCACCTTTACAGCTGTCGGATGGCCTAGGGGAACGAGGAGGTAAACCGCCCTTGTCACGTCTTATAAATGCAAGGGTTTGGCCTTTGGGAAGCCATCGTTCTTTCATCTTCCTTCTTTGTTTTCTTTAAGAATTTAATTCTCCTCTTCAGAGCTTAGTTCTCTACTATTGCAATTTCCAGAGTTAAGCTCTGTTGGAAACCCTTTTTTAGGTAAAGCTTTTGAACATCAGAGAAACGCTTTTTATCAAAAATTTCTGGATTTTATATCCACCATAAGACGTGATATTTGAATAGTAGACCTTAATGTCATGGGGTTTCTGGAATTTAATTCCATCACATAAATGGAATTTAATTCCTCACCGAAAGATCAAGAGGGCCCTTCGGGAATTTGATTCCCCAGTGTTCTTGAAAATCTTTTCAAGGGATTTTCCTTTATTTTTATCCATTTGACAGAGTTTGTAATGGGTGTTTTTTTGTGAGGATGTCCCAAGTCGTTTAAACTCCAATATGCATTTATTGAGAATCTTTTTTTTATTCTCGCAATGATTATCCTGCCTCATGATTGGCGAGCCGTCATACTGATTTTGTGGGGTCCATTATTTTTGCAATCTATGGTCCATTGGAATAAACTTCTTGTCGTTTTTTTTCTGTTGTTTATATATATATATGTTGCATTAATAGTTTTTCCTCCCTTTATATCAGGAACAATGGCTTCTCTTCCCTATTTTCCTTTTACTTGCTCAGACGCTGCTTTTTCATAATCACCGTCGGACGAAGAAGTAATGGCGACGATCAGGGCCTATGACAGGGATTGTACCATTTTGCTCTTATGGGGAAATTGGTATGGACATATCATCCGAGGCCACCGCAGCTTTATTTGCGAAGTGCCAGCAGAGCCTCTTCGCCCAATTTCGCCGATGGAGCGTCCGCAGACTGCTTTTGTGGTGGAGGCGGTTGATTGGATTCCTATAAGCCGGCTTGAGCCATCGACAATTGGGATACACAAACAGCCTTTGCCGTCCATAGACATTTTAGGGCGTCGCATTTGTCAGGGTGAAGCCCAACCCTGGGGACAAATTTATAAGATAGGGCTTACCCTTCGCCACCCAACGGGCTATCTTCCCTGGGCTCGATTTGTTCTGTCTGCCCATCATGCGCGATTGCAGAAGGTCGGGCTCTATCAGGCGGTGTATGCGTCCCTTTTTCATTATCAGGCCCCTCATGTCTGGTGGATTAAGGCTTTTGTGAACCAGTGGAATCTTTCCACCAACACCTTCTTGCTAGGGGATCGCGAGGTCTCTATTTCATTGGAAGAGTTTCGTAAGGTTTCGGGACTACCAATCAGGGGAGAGCATTATGAAGAGTTGCTGACTCCCGATGAGTATGTGTTTGAGACGATGCCGGCTTCGCTTGACGGCTTGACGACTGCAAACGCCGTATGCTATAAGTACGCTAGCTTAATCAAGGTTTTGGTTATTTTTGAGAAACTGTTCGCAGCGTTGGAAGGGCATGGCATCACTTTTGAGAGCTTCATTGCTTGCTTTATCCGTGAAGATGCTTTGTCCAAGACGGCTCCAAAGTTTGCGAATATCGACGACCCTTTTGGGTTTGGGCTAGACAAACTACCGGCCAAAGAAGAAGATTTACCGCAGTTTTATATCCCGATCTTGACGGCCGTGTCCTTCGATTCGATTGCGGTTCCCGGAATGGACGAAGGGACCTTCTTTGTCGGCTTTATCAGCCTTTGGCTCAGTTGGTTCGCCATTCCAACACATCGTCGCTTCATGAGAGCTTCGGTCATCTATCCTGCTCATTGCGTGGCTGAAGGGACATGACTAGCCGTGGGCATCGTGGGGCTATCACACTTATACCATGGGCTGAGCGCTGCGGCCAATACTTCGACCCCGGGTGTAGATGTCATGAGTTTCTCCCTCCACTACTTTACGTCGTGGATCGAGATGCATGTATTGGGGGCGTTCGCAGCGCATCGGAGGCCAGATTTCTATGACGCTTACACCTTCCCGCGGCTCATGAGGTTGGTGGATGCTTCTGCTCCTGATCCAACTCAGCTAGGGGCCCTTCGTGTGTTGCTTAACCCTTATGCTAACGAAGGTGGGATGATATTCAACGACCGAGTCCTCTCGCTCCTTCGGGACCTGTTCAGCAACTATTCGATTTATCGAAAGAGAGAGCACCATCCTTAAAGCCTAAGGAGATTATGCATCTATACTCGATTAAGCCGAGTTTCTTGGTATTTCGTCAGAGTAACGTGGTTCTTTTTATGCGATATAATCCGCACCGCTTTGCCCAACAGTTGGGTTATAACCAAGGTGTTCCTTTTGAGGCATTCTTAATCAAGCCTACTTCATCACTTACGGGTATTCGCGACGCTATCCATCATTTTATACGGCTGAACACCGGTTCCCGTTTCATGATCCCCGAGGCTGATCATCTTCCAAGGCGTGTGGGGTCTTTTACGGGTTGGTACCATCATCGAGTTGGTCTCGTAATTGCCGAGGAGAAGCGGATACTCTTCGGATATAGAGCTCCCGCCCCGCCCCAAGCCACGGGCGTCCGCCGCGACCGCGGACAGTGGTTCGCCCTCTATTGAGGGGTAACGGTGCCTTACTTATCCCTGAGGCGGCGGATGCATAATCGACTCCTCCTACAGTTGGTATACCAATGCACACTAGATCCTAGGCAAAGGCTTCCGATAAGGCACCAGCAGTAGTTTCATCAGTTGTGGCATCATCAATGGCGGTGTCATCACCGGTAGTACCGCCAAAAGAGGATATTGAAGGCGAGGTCGGGTAGCGCCGTATCAAAGCACCAAAGGGGAGAAAGCGATCCTCTTCCAGTGTTAGCTCCGGTTCGAAAAGGAGGAAGAAAACAGTTGCTGGCTTGCTTGAACTTTTGCTGGAATCTGAGTCTACTGTTCAAGACGAGCCAATATCGATGCAAGAGCCGGATGATGGTCTCATTTACCCTGGCTCGTCTGCTGAGGAAGCCGCGCAATTGGCTGAAGCTTTAAGGCGTTCACAGGATGAGACTGAGAATGTGCACATCCTGAAGAAGCCCTACCCTTCGGTTATCTTTTACGAAGATCCCCCATCGCTACGGAGAGTACATATGGGTCCTTTGCGAAGAGAAGACAAAAGAGCCCTCAAGAAGCCCATTTCGGCTGCTTCTGAAGATGAGCTGGCATTGAAGACCGGTAGGCATGAATCCGCATTTGAAGTCCGGCGAGCACATTTCTCCAGGAAGGAACGACAGCTTGAAAAAGCCATACTAGAAGCATCTTGGCGCATCGGTATATGTGCTTTCCGTAATTTTTCCTTTGGCAAATAATTTGAATTGCTTTTATATCTTCTTATCTTTGCGAAAACTTTGCAGGGACTTCAGCAACAACAGAGGATTTGAGCCCAAGTCATGTCCTGACTGTGGATTCTATAAATGTCTCCGATGAGGCACTGATAGGTGCGGAGGAGATCGTTATAGCTGCTATTCCTGCTGTAGAGCTTCAACTGATAGCCTCCGTTCCCCCGGTGCCTGTTCTTCCAGAAGATGTGCCCTTATCGGCCGTAGATCTAATGGATCTTTCTAGTGACGGCTTGGAGATTGTGGAAAGGGTAGTTGAGGCCGCCGTCCCTTCATTGGAGCCTGAAATGGCGGCTGTTGCCCCTCAATTGGAAGCTGTCACACCAGCAAATGTCTCCGGGGATGTTCCTGAGGGCATGAAGGAGGCTGCCGAGGCTGCTATCCCTCCGGTTCAAGACGGGAAGAGCATCGAAGGTAATCTTCTATACTTTGTTTTAATAGTCTTTCCATTATCTGAACATTTCCTTCCTTTCAGAACTACGGGAATTGGCGGCTTCTATTGTGTACCTATCTCTCAGGAAGTCTTTCCAGTGCTTACTTGACATAGTTGCCCTACGGGCGATATCCCCGCAAAGTATCGTCCTTTCTTCTGGGCAAGGTATGTGTTCTTTGACCCTTTTGCTTTATTTTCACTTTTTTTTATGATGATGCTAACATGTCCTCTGCAGTTCTGGAAGCTGATGATGAAGTGGAGATCCTTGATGGGCCTGGGGATCTTTCAAACCCCCTGTTTCCCCCAATAAGAGAGCAAGGCTCTGTTCAAAATTTGAACTGAGACAGCACCTCACGTGCAAAGCATGAGAGTGCCAGCGCCAAGAGTTAAAAACCTTGAGGCAGCGCCTCACGTGCAAGGCACGAGAGCGCCAGCCAAGAGTTAAAAACTCCGAGGTAGTGCCCAGAGTTAAAAACTCTGAGGCAGCTCCTCATGTGCAAAGCACGAGAGCGCCAGCGCCAAGAGTTAAAAACTCTGAGGCAGTGCCTCATGTGCAAGGCACGAGAGCGCTAGCGCCAAGAGTTAAAAAGCTCTGAGGCAGCGCCTCACATGCATAGCACGAGAGCGCCAGCGCCAGAACTAAAAGGTCCTCACCCTTGGATCAAAAGATCCAACGAAGATGATAAATCATCAGAGCACAGAATTGAATTCTTATTGAGGAAACACTCTTCAAATCTTTCTAAAAAAAAAGATTGTGCTCTGTAAATCAGAGCACCGTTGGATCAAAGATCCAATGGTGATTAAAAATCACCAAGATACAAAATTAAATTCTGATTGACGAAATACTTCTCAAATATTTCTAAACAAGAAAGATTGTGCTCTGTAAATCAGAGCACCGTTGGATCAAAGATCCAATGGTGATTAAAAAATCACCAAGATACAGAATAAGCTCTGTATGGGAAAATATTTTCCCAATCTTATTAAAAAAACAAACAAGAAAAATATCTTCTGTAAAACAGAAGTCTTTAGATCAAAGATCCGACGGTGGATAAATTCACCAAATCAATTAAGAAATCTCTTAATGAGAGATTTCCTTAACTAAATCAACAAATCAGCCTCCCCTATATAAAGACCCCAAGACTTCAAGTCTGAGACAGAGGAACCCCCCCATAAACTTTAAGTTCAAAAAGAAGAGCAAGCAAAAGAGCTTGAAGAGAGAAGAAAGAAGAAGAACCTTCTTCAAGCTAAATAGAGATCATAGTATCTCATCGGCATACCTGAGGGTTTAACCCTTATAAAAGAACATAGTTCTTTCCCTGGATCTGAGATCCATGAGACAAGTTTCCCACAAATGAGAATTTAATTCTCGAAGGGATGAATTTGTTCTCGGGGATTGAAGATCCAGCGGAGAACAAAGAATCGAACTCTTCAGAAAAATGCACAAAAAAGGAAACAGCGAGCGCTCTGTAAATAGAGCCCAGCGCCATAAAGTGTGTTTAATACTCAATAAAAAACAAAAAAAGGGTGAGCATCAAAGCTCATATCAATACTCAGTATTGTTGAACAAAAAGGGGATCAACCCCAAATAAGTAATCAAGTGGGCTAAGCCCAAGGTTGGCCAAACCCCAAATCGACCGAGCCCATATGTCTTATTCTAAATTGGCCTTAGTGCCAAATAAGACTGCCAAGTCCCTGATGAAAATTCATTGGTTCAAGGGTACATCCCTTCACTCCTCTGATACATGTCGTTGTAATTCTTCAACGTATTCAGAGAGGTGGCGGGTCCCGATAATAAATAAACCCAATGGACCGCAACGTCCATAAACTAAACTCCATGGACTATGATGTCCTTAAACCCAATGGACCGCAACGTCCCTAAACTAAACTCCATGGACTATGATGTCCTTAAACATGGACTATGATGTCCTTAAACCCAATGGACCATAATGTCCCTAAACTAAAATGATAGAGCCCAAATGCTCTTTCGCTGGATCAAAAAAATGATCCAGAACCCTCGTTAAGTAGATCTTAGTCTAAAATTAGGCTAACGTATCCTTAACAAACATTTAAGCTGATCTTAATCTCAAACGAGGTTAACGATCCTTAAATCAACCAAACCCAAATCTAAGAAAATACGGATTTGGACTAATCCCCGCCATACAAGAGACAACACAAATTAGTCTCTGTATACAATCCAAGGGAAACCAAAAATAAAACAAATACACACGGCACGAAGTGAACCTCTGGAGTAGGAGAAAGTGGTTATCGCTACGCGGTAATGTAATTAACTGTAGAGGCTTGCGCCTGCAGGGAAGAGCGTCCCCACAATCAAAAACCCCTCGCAAACGAGGGGGAATCTGACGAAGTCTGCTTCAACGGCCGCATCTGTTTAAACCTTTGATACATGGTGCCATAAATCAACTTGGCATCTTCGGAGAGGTAGACAGATAAAACCAAATAGCATCTACCCCCAAATTTAGGCAAGACGTTTGTCTTCCTGGTTTCTGGCGGTAAACAGATTCTGGCACGTCCGGTGGGACCTTTTTCTATTTCCACTCCCCACTTCGTGTGTCGTGTTCGCGAACGAATCGCGGTTTAATATGGTTGCCCTTGGATTCGAGGTACTAAGATTTGGTGTCTTGCTCCCGTGCAGAGAAAAGAAGATCAATGGCTTCCAGCTGCACCAACTGCAACAACTCCCGCTCCGCCCCGTCTGGAGGAGTGACTTACGGGCCTCAAGCGGCCTCTATCTACGCAATGCCGGTAGAACAGGTGACACAGGCCACCACTGGGTTGTTCTTCGGGACCATGCTCTTGCTAATGAGCTTCAACGCCCCAGTACCATCACAGGAAACTCCGAAGAAGTCGATCTTCGATCGGCTTGCAACTACCATGTCCCCTCTCAACGGGTCGTCCAAGTCCACCGCCTCAGTCTTTGACAGGCTGAGCCTATGCTCAAATGGGCCCGCGAAGAGGCTCACAATACCGGAAATGGCAATCCCAACTGCTGCTGTAGGTGAAGTCGTCCAAACTACTTCACCTACTCGAAAGTCGGCCTTCGACAGGTTGACCATTCCTTCCCAGCGGATGTCAGTCTTTGACAGGCTGGTGCCAATAGCAGCCTCTCCTCAAAGCAGGGGGCATGACGAAGCTATTCCGACGATAGAGGTGATCCCGGATACACGATATGCTCGACGTCGTCACTGGCGCCGAGTGAGGATAGCTGGGGGCAATTCCCCTTCTGGACTGACCCCACCAGCTCCAATGGTGGAAGTTGATGATGCCGTTCCAACTGGGAGCAACTTTGAGCCGCTCAGGAGGGTGCGCAAGAACTCTCCAACTGCCGTGTTGAAAAGATCTCCTCTACCCGCTGAAAATATTACTAAAGCGAAGCCGGAGTAGCCCCCTCAGCGGCTGTCTTAAAAAATCCACAGGGTCTGGCGAAGAATCCAAGACTCTGTAATCAACAAAGACTACTCCCACAGATCGAAGAAAATGAAGGTCCGGCAAGAGGAGGGCCATCCCTCCGTCATACCATGGAAAGTATCGTCTGCAACAACTCCCTCAACTTCGGCCTCCCACAAAAAGAGAAGGCCAGAGAATCAACCACCACCGACGACAAATTCTGAGTGTGATGGATCCAAACGCCCCAAGTCTGGTGGTATGATAGTGCACACCGTCTACATGGCTTCCGGAAAAGAGGAAAGCTGTGCTTCCGGGGGTCATCGACCACTTACGCGGTCCGTAACAAAGGCTCAGGAGCAACAGCAGAAACTCCAGGAGATGCTAACGAAGATGGCCGCACTCACTGGGCAGAAGGAAAGTCCGGAAGTATCGTCGGTTCAACACCAGGAGCAGGAAACCGATGCCGAGTTCCTCCGAAGAATGCTCGAAAAGAAAGATAAAGAAGCCGCGGAACAAGTGGCTAATATAAAACAAATGGCGCTCCTGTTCCAAGATATGGTGGGAATGATGATCCAGCCGGACCCTCCAACCGAAGATCCCCCAATTATCATTGAATACGGCAGAGGGGAGACATCAAACCCTCTTCCGGCTTTATCGACAGCCAGGGATGAGACGATCTCGAAAGCTGCGCTTGATGACTACATAGCTCAACAGATATGAGCTCATCAGGCAAGTGAAGTTACTGGCCAAGTCGTTAGAACTGGGCGACCGTATCTAGGCTGGTATGATCAAATTAAGTACCCGCCGGGATATACGATCCCTAAATTTCACGTGTATAAGGGGACAGGCAATCCCCATCAGTACGTCGCTCAGTTCAGGGCTCTCTGCGACAATACTGGAGGTGATGACAAACTGCTATTTCGCCAGTTCGTCGGCAGCCTAGCGGAGACAGCTTTCGAATGGTACTCGGAGCTTCTGAATGATTCCATCAAAACGTTTAAATGGAGTTGCTATTCACCCAGCGTTTCGCAAGTGCCAGCGAACGCACCCCGATCACACCATTGATCAATGCCAGGGTGAAGCCAGGAGAGACATGGGTTCAGTATGAAATTCAGTGGCGGAACCTATGGTCGAGATGCAAACAACGCATAGAAGAAGCTCCTGCCGTGGGCATGTTCGTGGGAACCCTGGATCCGCAAGTGACTATATCCTAGTTTATGATGTTTTTCAAGCCGATTACTTTCCAAGTCTTGATCGACAAGCTGGCCCAAATGGACCAGATGGGCCATAGACCGCCCTCCTCGAAAACAGAGCTTCGAAATGAAAAAGGCAAGGGGAAAGCGACCTTTGTCGCCAACGCTCAGCAATAGCTAAGTGATCCGAAACCAGCTGCTCGACAAAACGATAAACAACAATCACTCGGAGAAAATCTGAGATGTCCTTACTCGTTCCCTCGGAATAAAATGAGAAGACTGTTCGAACTGGCGGTGCGTAACAGGCTCATCACTCTGCCGGATCCGAGACACCCACTGCAACCCGGTGACGTCAATCATCCTAACTATTATCCCTACCTACAGAGTAGTGGGTCACCCGATCGAATATTACTACGTCTTCAAAAACTGGGTTGAAGACCAGTACCAATAGGGTAGGTTCGCGTTGTCTGAAAACTGGAGGGTAAACCCGCTACAACCGCACGCTCCTAAAAAGGCGGACACGCCGGGGGCATCATGCTCATTTATAGAGGAGGCTCCGTGGGAAGTTGTCCTTTCAGCTAAAACTAAAAGAATGCTGAAGGATTTTCAAGCATGCCCAGCAATCAGATGGAAAAGCCCGCTAGAGCCCGAGATCATTGAGGGGATGCTGAAACCGCGCCCAACACCGAGAATTGGTAACGATGGGCAAAACACTCAGGCCCAGCCGTCGAAGTCTTCGAAGAAGAAAAAGACCAAGAAGCCCGCGCAGCTTGACGACAAACGTACGGATTTGCAAAGGCATATTGACGTACTGGAGGAATATAACTAGAAGGCGCGAACCTTGGTCACACTCCAAGAGTTTCTCAACCATATCCTTGAGAGCGCAGATGATGACAATGAAAACGGAGACGACTCGTCAGAAGAACCTGAGGATTATGTGGCAAGTTGTCACATGATCTCTCATTCACCAATAAATGACGAAGAAGCTCTCTTGGCATCAGAAGATAAAATAGAGGAGCTGGGGGCAGGATCGGTGCCAAAATCCTTAGAACCATCAGACGAGATGATTGACATGCTGCTAAACGGAGCCCGTCAGAGGAGCAAAGCTGATCAAGAGCGTGAACTGGCCATATTCGAAAGGGCCAGGCGTCGGCGTCAAGTTGAAGAAGTCATGGTAGGGATGAGTCGCAAAGCACTCCAACCAGGTCAAAGCACGCCCGCGGCAGACAAAAACAGGCTCAAGACAAGGAAACGGTTTGCTAAATCCCTGTCAATGGGAATGAAGCTGCCATCTTTAAAAGGAGATACTCCTGGCGGTATACACCTTGACGAAGCGGATGCTCATCCTAACTACTGCTTATATCATCATAGGATTGCACACCCTACTGAAAAATGCATGACCTTTAAAAAGTGGTGGCAGGGATACGTTGCTCACCGACAACATTTCAAGCGGATGAAGCGCATGACTCGTCGGAAGCAGAGACACACAACAAATGAGCACAAAAGAACTGTCGGCAACTGTCACATGGTTGATACCAGGGAATCGCAAGTTCTCACCTTCGAAAGCGATTCTAATGAAGAAGTAGCCCTCAGCCCTCTCTTCAAGGAATCCACCTCGGAAAAAGAGGAAGAGATAAAGAACCGTGAAAACATTCAGCTGCGTAATCGTACGTTTCCCGAAAAGAATCTCGGACCTACAAACAAGGGATCGAACAAAAAAGACAAGGGAAGGAAAAAGTCCTTGAGGATATCGCCCTCGATGATCGAGTCGTCAAAAAGCTGGCAGCCAAGGACCCGCCTAAGAAAAACAAAGTAGATTACAATGTCCTGGCACACCTGAGGAAGATACCCTCACAATTAAGCATTTTGGATGCCCTTCTATTATCTAAAGAGGCACGAGATTATCTGATCAGGACATTACAAGAGCCCGAGCAGTTTCAACCTTTCCTTGCCGAAGAAAAGATGAAGGACAAGTTGGAAGAAGTGCACACAGCTGACATCACTTTCGGCGATGAAGATCTCCTCTTTAGAACATGCGAGCATAACCGTCCCCTGTATGTCACCGGGTACTGCTATGACATCAAGATAGGGAAAATCTTAGTTGACAACGGGTCCTCTGTCAACCTCCTAAATATGAGGGTGCTAAAGGAAATCTGCATGAGCGTTCAGCACCTCGCTCGGGATAAAATCACCATCTCCGGGTTCGACTCCCAGTCATCGCGGACGCTTGGGTCTGTAATACTGACGTTACGCTTTTGGCTTCTCGTTACTGACATCAAATTTCACGTTATTGACGCCAAGACCTGTTACAACGCATTGCTCGGCAGGCCTTGGCCACACGAGTACAACATCATCCCTTCTACACAACATCAGTGTATGAAGTATTTCAAAGATGGTCTCGAGTATACCGTGAAGGGGGAATTAAACCCATTCTCCGTAAATGAAGTCCGAAAGTACGAAGATGTAAAGTATTTCCTACCAGACTTTGAAGACATGGAAAGATACCATAAACCGGAGAATAAGCAAAAAGCTATCACCAATATTCTGGTCTTCGGGAGCGATACTGAGGAGGAAGAAGATATAGTCTATTCGGGGCCGCCCCAATGCAACAGGCCGGGACATCGACCCCTATTCTGGTCTTTGGCAGTGACTCTGAAGATGAAATCAACGCAGTTTTCTCGGTCCGTCCATCAATGCGGGTCCTCACTGGAGATGATCAGAGTTTGCAAATCGCCATGGTTCCGCAGCAGCACTATAGAGAGCTTGATGCACTTGAGACTTATAGTCTGCAAGAGCTGCAGACATTTTACGTCCCTTTCAGGCGAAGAGGCGAAAAGGCGATCTTATTCTATCGATCTGGAGAAACCAAAGTCGAGAGAGAAGTCTGGCATGGTGCCGAACCTTCGCTTGACAGGCTCCAACCAATCCGTCTGCCCAGATACTACACTGAGGGATTAAAAAGGTTATTAAGATGCCAAGGCGTACCTTTCAAACAGACTCCTCGACAAGCCCAGTTCTACAACAGGATTTGGAACGTCCCCAGAACTCAGCGAAAATTGCCCAACGGGAAAATGAAACGATTGGGCTTGGATATGTCCAGTCTAAGAGACGGGAGCAATTCCATGACTGCCATGTCATAAATGACCTCGATGAAGAAGGGGATGCCCTTTTAAAAGACACTGACGTTGAATCAGAACGAGGTCCTGCCATAAAAATGCCGAGTCCATCGTTTGAAGAATAGATGGACAAGCTAGTAAGAGAAGCGAGTCAAAAGGTTCGGAACGACCACAGCTGCGAAATGGTCATTTACGAGAAAGCCAAGACGCAGCGCCTCCTTCAGCAGGCTACGGAGTATGACGATGCCCTTCACCATCAGCCCGCCATGCATTCCCAAAGCAAGAAAAAGGCCCGACGCGGAGGCAAAAACAAGTTAAAGAACGGAAAAAACGTTCGACAGTGGCAAAACGGATCCAAAAGGTCACGCGATCGAGAAAAGGTCAGCCGGAATCCGTCTCTTATGAAAAAGATGGATCGAGCATATTCTTTCCCTCGAGACAAGACAAGAAGAATCTTTGACCTTGTCATGAAATATCAAATGATGACACTCCCAGAGTCTCGGCACCCCGATCAAGCAAACGAGGCTCATCACCCGGATTATTACTCCTATCACCGAGCGATAGGACATCCTCTTGAAGACTGCTTCATCTTCAAAAACTAGGTCGAAGACTAATATCAACTCGGCAGGTTCGCTCTATCCAACAGTTGGAGGGTAGCCCCACCACAAAAGCATGTACCAAAAGCAGCGTATATAGAAAAGGTAGAACCAGATCAACATCGGTCTTAGAAACGATCTTGTACCTGTCACTGATAACGCTGTCGGAAGAAGGAGAGTACGAGAATATGGATGACCTCTCCTGGTGCTTCAAAAATGAGGATGAAGATGAGGTGATCTCAGAATTTCCACCAGTGCCAAAAGAGTTGGAAGATGGAATACACACTACTGCAGATAACCTAAGAAAAATCGACTTGGGGACGACAAATGACCTGTGGCCTACGTTCGTCAGTGAGCTGTTGTCTAAAGAACAGGTGTCTACGCTAATAGACGTGCTCATGCAGTATAAAGACTGCTTCGCATGGAACTATTCCGAGATGCCGGGGCTAGATCCAGAAATAGCTGAGCATAAATTGGCGATATCTCCGGACGTCAAGCCAGTCAAATAAGCACCAAGAAGAATGCGGCTCGAACTTGAAATGAGTATCAACGCCGAAGTCAAAAAGCTAATCGACTCCGGCTTCATCCAAGAAGTTCAATACCCCGACTGGATCGCCAACATTGTCCCAGTGATGAAGAAAAATAGGACGGTGCGCATCTGCGTGGACTTTCGGGACCTCAACAAAGCTTTTCCGAAGGATGATTTTCCCATACCAGTTACCGAGTTGATGATAGATAACACGTTCACTCACGAAGTCTTCTCTTTTATGGACGGATCATCGGGGTACAATCAAATAAAGATACATCCCGAGGACCAGAAGCATACCGCTTTTCGGACTCCTCTGGGCATATTCTGCTACAAAGTGATGCCTTTCGGTCTGAAGAACGCCGGCGCTACCTACCAGAGGGCCATGACGAAGATTTTCGATGACCTCATACATGAAATCGTCGAATGCTATATCGATGACCTCGTAGTGAAAAGCAAATCGTACGAGGAACACTGGGAGCATTTGAAAATAGTGTTCCAACGTCTTCGTAAGTATAACCTGAAGATGAACCCCCTGAAATTCGCATTTGGAGATTCCTCAGGCAAATTTCTAGGGTTCATCATACGACACCAGGGCATCGAAATAGATCCATCGAAGATCAAGGCGATTATGGAAATGCCCATTCCAAGAACTTTAAAACAATTGTGGTCTCTACAAGGGAAGCTCCCGTACATCCAACGGTTCATAGCTAACCTTTCAGGAAAATGCCATCCCTACAGTCATCTGATGAAGAAGGGAACCCCGTTTGCTTGGGATCGTAAATGCCAGAGTGCACTGGACGAAATCAAGCAATACCTGCAGAATCCGCCGGTATTGACTACTCCGGTCAAGGGAAATCCCCTCATCCTGTACATAACAACCCTTGAAGGTTCTTTAGGCGCGCTATGGGCACAGGAGAACGACCAAGGGAAGGAGAGAGCCCTCTACTATTTGAGTCGAGTTCTACTGGGGTAGAAAACAACTACTCCCCTATCGAAAAACACTGCCTGGTATTGATCTTCACGATAACAAAGCTTCGGCATTATGCTTTGGCGCATGAGGTCCATCTCATATCAAAGGTGAATCCTCTCAAGTATTTGATGTCAAAAGCCATATTTAACGGGACAACTCGCTAAATAGGCCTCACTCTTAATGGAATTCTCGATAATATACCGACCTCTCAAGGCAGTGAAAGGCCAGGCCATCGCCGACTTCCTCGCCGAGCATCCGATACCTGCCGATTCACTCCTCAATTGTGAATTGCCAGACGATCACACATTTGACACGATCGACAAGGAGAGAGGAGAGAGTGATACTCGATGGGAACTTTACTTCGATGGGGCATCTTCCATGAAAAAGCGAAAGCACAGCTCCCCCATAATCAAATCTGGGGTAGGCCTCATCTTCGTGACTCCATAAGGAGGGATAATGCGCTTTGCCTTTTCCTTAACAGAGCCGAGGACAAACAATGAAGCAGAATATGAGGTTTTGATAGTAGGTCTTGAGATCGCTGTCTACATGGGAATCGAAAACCTCTTCATATACGGAGACTCCCAGCTGGTCGTTAGCCAAGTAAACGGCGACTATCAAACGTGCAAACCAGAGTTGGTAAAGTATGGCAAAAGAGTGCAACAGTTAATAACTCAAATTCCCTCTTACGCCCTGAAAAGCATACCACGTATAGAAAATAGCAAAGCGGACGCACTAGCTAAACTTGCTAAAGAACTAGCTGACGAAAACCTCGATGATGTAAGGATCATTGTGCAGAGCTGTCGGGTTCTCACACCAGCAGAAACATCTCCGGAGTCGTCTGAAGAAAAGGATGTGACCAAGCAAATAGCCCTACAAATGGAGGACCAAGAAAAGGCTAAAGATTGGAGAGAAGTCTTTATAGACTACTTCAAATCCCGTCAAACACCGAAAGATGCATCCACAAGACATCAGCTCATGAAACGAGCTCTGTCTTTCGCCTTCGTCAACGATACTCTATATAAGAAGTCGTTCGACTCTCTGTGGCTGAGATGCCTGGGACCGGAAGAAGCAAGGAGAGTCGTCCAAGAAATTCACGACGGACTCTGCGGTTCTCATCAAGCCGGGCCGAAGATGAAGCTGAAGATCAAAAGGATGGGCTACTATTGGCCCATGATGATTCAGGACTGTCTCGAATACATGAAGCAATGCCATCCGTGCTAAATTCATGGAGACTGCATCCACTAGCATCCAAACCCGCTACACCCAACAGTGGCTAGCTGGCCGTTCGAAATATGGGGAACCGACATAATCGGACCCATCGAACCAGTGTCGTCCAAAGGACATCGGTTCATATTGGCGACAACCGATTACTTCTCTAAGTGGGCAGAAGCTATACCGCTAAGAGAAGTGAAGGCAGAGAACATTCTCCCCTTCTTCAAGACACACGTCATCTATCGGTTCGGCACTCCGCGACGGATTATCTTTGATAACGGGCCGGTCTATAGAAGTCACAAAATCAGCCGCTTCGCACAACAACATAATATAGACCGAAGATACTCTTCGGTCTATAATCCCCAAGCTAACGGTCTAGCTGAGGCTTTCAACAAAACCTTGACAAAGATCCTAAAGAAGACGATGTCCAAAAATAAAAAGGACTGGCACGAGAGACTGTGTGAAGCTCTCTGGGCTTATCGGACCACGTTCAAAATGGCCACAAATACAACGCCATTCGCGTTGGTAGTCGATACAGAAGCGGTACTCCCCATCGAGATAGAGCTACCCTCTATACGAGTGGTGGTTCATTACGAGCTAACGGATGAAAAGAATTCTCATCTTCGGCTTGAGGAGCTTGAAGCTCTCGTGGAAACTCGTCTCATGGCGCAACAAAACTTGGAAGCCTACAAAGCAAGGATGACGCGCTCATACGAAAGATTGACTAGGCCGAGAACATTCCGCCAAGGCGAACTCGTGCTAGTCGTAAAAAGACCTATGATCCCTAATCGTGCCAAATGGGGGAAATTCGAGCCAAACTATGAGGGCCCGTACATCATAGACAAAATCTACCAAGGTGGGGCTTACTTGCTCGTGGATATGCGTGGCGAAAGACCCTTCCGGCCAATAAACGGCTGATTTCTTAAGAAATACTACGCCTGACGAGTCACAGCCCAGGATAATGATAGATGATGACGCTTGTGTCCGCTCGCTGTCTTCCCGAGTACCAAACTCTGTAAGCACTATCCGGCAAAACTTCGCCGCAGAAAACTACCTTGGACCGAAACGTCCCAAAACTAACGACGGACCGAAACGTCCCTAAAACTAACGACGAACCGAAATGTCCTGAAACTAGCTATGGACTGAAACGTCCCTAAAACTAACGACGAACCGAAATGTCCTAAAACTAGCTACGGACCGAAACGTCCCTAAAACTAACAACGGACCGAAATGCCCTGAAACTAGCTACGGACCATAACGTCCTTAAACTACTATGAACCGCAGCATCCTTAGGCTAACACGGTAAAAAAAAAGGTATGTCCATAAGCGAAATAGGCACGGATGAAAACCCGAAAGAGCTCCATGAGAAAAAACAGCAGGGCTACCGGCGAGTTTGTGGAAACCCGAAAGGGCGCAGGCCCGTAAAAAAATTTCCTGTGCACTTGCAGGGTCCTTTCGACCTTGTAAGGAGAAAATACCCGCGTGAGATCCTTACGACTCATAAGAGAGCAAAACACTTAGGAATCCTCACGATCCCTAAGGAGAAATTACACTTATAAGATCTTCATGACTTGTAAGGAGAATGCCCCTCTATGAGACCCTCACGGCTCACAGGATTCAAAAGTCTTAAGATACAGGGACCTGAACCTGTTCTTAAGCCATTATATCCCCCAAACTGCCCTACAGGCGATCAATATTGACCCTTGTATAAAATCCACGGGCATAAATAAACGTTCCCTCACCCAGTTCCACCAATGGTGTGAAATTCCCCTATTTGTTGAAGAACACTTGTAGGTTCTCTCGACTTGCAAGGAGAAAATACTCTTGCGAGATCCTTACGACCCTCAAGAGAAAACGCACTTAAGAATCCTCACGATTCTTAAGGAGAAAACGCATCTATGAGCTCGTAGGGAGAAACACCTTTATGAGACACTTACGGCTCATGAAGTCAAAAGCCTTAGTTGACAGGATCCTAACCCTGTTCGCTAAGCCACTTTTGTTTGAATTGACAAAGGCAAATGATGATTCGCTCCTGGTAATATCCCAGTAGTAGCGATGCTGATGCCTAAATCGGTAACAAATTCTAAGTCCTTTCACGGCAAATGATGATTCGCTCCTGGCCATATTCCAGTCGTAGTGATGCTGATGCTAAACTTAGTATCATATCTCAAGTCCATACTCGCAGCAAAATCAGCGAGCCAGAAATACATATAAAAATAGCCAAAATGATTGGGCAACTCGCAATAAAAAGTAGCGAGTAAAAATAAAAAATAGCCGAATTAATTGGGCACCGCGAAAAATAGCCGAAATGATTGGGCAATCGCGACTTTCGCGATATAAAAAGCTGAAAAGATGGAGCACCGCGGAAAGAAAATAAAAGAAAGTGCGTGAATGAAACTTTTGCCCTACAGGCAAGTCCATACTGACCCCTGTATACAATCCATGGGCATAAGCGAAAAGGGAACTACATTTCCCCATCGGGCTGTGTCAAAGGGGAGTCAGATCTCGACGACCACATGTACAGCCTGGAGACCAACAACGGCATTCCTCCTCATTCCAACAGGATACGGACATGACATTACCAATTGGAGCCACGGTAAAGTCCCCAGTTCCATGACTCTACAATTCACAGACGACCTAGAGTCAACCAATGACCTCCCCGCCGGATCGATGCTCCGTCTCGGAAACAAGTCAATCGATGTCCTCCCCGCCGGATCAATGCTCCATTTCGGAAACAAGTCAACCAATTACCTCCCCGCCGGATCAATGCTCCGTCGCAGAAACAAGTCAACCGATGACCTCCCTGCCGGATCAATGCTCCATCTCGGAAACAAGTCAACCAATGACCTCCCCGCCGGATCAATGCTCCGTCTAGAAACAAGTCAACTCACGAACCTCTTGATTCAGGGAAATTAGCGTCCTTGGCGAGAACCTCTCGATTCGTTTCGACCCGCAAGGAAATCAGTGTCTTTGCAGGAACCGCTCGTTTCGTCTCGACCCTAAGGAAATCAGTGCTCTTGGCAAAACCTCTTGATTCAAGGATTCAGGCGTCCTTGGCGAGAACCTCTCGATTTGTTTCGACCCGCAAAAAAATCAGTGTCTTTGCAGGAACCGCTCGATTCGTCTCGGCCCCAAGGAAATCAGTGTTCTTGGCAAAACCTCTCGATTTAAGAAAATCAGCGTCCTTGGCGAGAACCTCTCGATTCGTTTCGACCCGTAAGGAAATCAGTGTCTTTGCAGGAACTGCTCGATTCGTCTCGACCCCAGGGAAATCAGTGTCCTTGGCAAAACCTCTCGATTCAAGGAAATCGACGTCCTTGGAGAGAACCTCTCGATTCGTTTCGACCCGCAAGGAAATCCGTGTCTTTGCAGGAACCGCTCGATTCATCTCGACCCCAGGGAAATCAGTATCCTTGGCAAAACCTCTCGATTCGGGAAAATCAGCATCCTTGGCGAGAACCTCTCGATTCGTTTCGGCCCGTAAGGAAATCAGTGTCTTTGCGAGAATCTCTCGATTCGTCTCGACCTGCGAGGAAATTAGTGTCCCTGTGCATAAAGAAAATTCTCTTGTGGGATCCTTACGATTCTCGAGAGAAAACGCACTTAGAAGTCCTCACGACCTCTAAGAAGAAATTACACCTACGAGATCCTCTCGACTTGTAGGGAGAAAAGTCTTTATGAGACCCTCACGGCTCATAAAGTTGAAAAGTCTTAGGCAGCAGACCTGAACCCGTTTCCTAAGCCGTTGCTACCCTGCAAGGAGGTTAAGGTGGACTGTTATCTACCATCTACAGGCCACATTTTCTAAAGTCGCACGCCAATGACACAACAAAGAAAAGAAGACGATAGTATGAGATAAAATATGTCTTTTATTCATGAATTCAAGCGAATACAAAATACATCTCACAAAGGAATCAAAATGAATACATGTTATTCATAAACCTCAAGTTTACAGTAAAAAAGGGGGGAGGGGGATACAAAGACGGTTATTGAGAAGGAGGCGTTTTCAACAAATCAACCAGTTGCTCGCGCTCCTCTCAATCCTTTCTCGCAATCGGCCACCGGGGCCAACTCCGCTTCGACTTGGCCTTGTTGACGCAAACAAGACGAAAGCTTTTCGTCAGTTTTTAGCACTGTAGCTTCGCAGTCCTGCACGACCCGCTCCCTAGAGTCAAGCGCCCGTCTCCGCGTCAACCCATCCGAAATGCTTCGCTGGAGATTGTCAAAGACAGCTTTCAACTGCGCAGCATTCGCTTCAACCTGGATGCGTAACCGGGCAGATTTGCTTGAAGCTACTTCATGTTCCTTTCGCCTTAGGGTCGGCTCTTGTTCAAAATGGCGGATGAAAGGAACACTACTCTCGACCTACGCAGCTCGCTGGGAGTTCAAAGCTGATACTTCAGGAGCGGGACGCTTGATCTCAATCTCATGCAGGTAAGCCCCGATCTTTCTGCAGTAATTAACCCAAGACTCGACGACACCTTCATCATGAAAGTTCACTAGCATCGCCAGCATAGGATTAACCTCAGCATCAAAATCTGCAGCGAATGCGAGGGCCTCAGCGTCAAGATCCTCGACGAATCCGCTCAACATTCGAAGGCTAGTCGCAACGCCCTTGAAAGATGGGCGTTTAGCAAAGGGCCCTGCAGGCATTGGGATGTGAGACTCAAAGGGAGCTGGAGTCGGTGTGATTGCTGCAAAACAAATTATGGTCAAATGTCGACTCGAGAGCTAAAGAAAATACACGAGCGATGGAGTCTACTATACCGGCTGTCGCAGGCGGTAGGAGGGGGAGCGTCGGAGCCACGGCTATTCCTTCGCCTCCTCCTTTGACCCGTAACGCTATATTCAATATGAAGAAGAATTAGCAATGACATGGCTACCCATAAAAGAAAGGAAAGGATGTCAGCTAAAAACTATACTCACCGACACCAGCAGGTAGGATGATTTCTGACTAGAAGGAGAAATGCAGGTTCAGCACCTGATACAGATGGTCAAAAAGGACTCCTGCAAAGTTGTGACAATATACTGTCAGTACAAGGAGGATGATACCCATAATGAAACCGATAAATCGCAAACCTATACCTTCCAGCATTCCAGAGGGCATAAGAGAAGGCGACGGAACAACAGCCGTCATGGCGGTGACCAGAGGTGCTTCAGATGGCACAATCTCGATGTTCACTGCACCTACACTCAAAACAAACAAAATATCATCAGAGGGGGAAGAACGGGATTGAGAAATAAAAAGAGAACAGTGACCCAAGGCCTACCTGATGGGTCGTCAACCAAAACCGTGACGGAAGCATCACTAGGCACAGCGGCTTCTTCGCTCTCCTTCAGTGGGATAGTTTCTGCGCCCATGGATTCATCCCCTGATTCGATAAGGGCCGTCATGACGCTTGTGATACCTGTAGAATACCAGGGAGCCACAAAGGGAAAGAGCGGCAGTTTGGGCAGTCCCAGACTCCCGAGAGAGAGTAGCCACTTCAGGCTCTGTGGTCGCCATCGTCTCGCCTGCCATCTCACCGCCAGGACTTGGCCCTGCAGGATAAGGTATATAAGAATTTGTAGAGCGAGTTCTAATAAAAAAGACCGGGCATTACGTTACCTTGCGATAGTCTCTCGGTTGCCTCCCAAGTCGCGCGCGCAATCTGTCTATGGGCGGTAGACATGGCAGCTGGAGCATCCTCTAAAGGAATAGCGACATATGGAGTGGTGCTTGAGCCTGCACCTATAGCCAGGGCGGCATCATGTTCCTGCGTTTTCTTTCGGTCTGGACCGTGACAACTGATCTCCTCAAGACCTCCGACAAAGGGACGTCGTCGTATGAATCGAGCTCTGCCTCCGGCACCGTTACGGCGTTCATCATCGGCTGCTTTAGCAAAACCTCCTGCGGTAATGTTGGAGGAGCTGGGGCCACAATAACCATCTCTGGAAGCATCGCTGCACCACCGCTCGAGATCGTTACCGCACTCAGAATAACCCGAGTCAAGGTAGTCCTTGCAACAAAATAAAGGAAAGGGTCAAAGAACGAATAAAAAAGGGGAATGAAGGCAGAATGAGCTGAATTATACCAAGACCCAAGGAAGCACGAAGCCTCTCTTCCTCTTCGAAAGTCTTGATAGAAGCCGCGAGAGCCTATTCGGCAGAAATACCTGTTGAAGAAAAAGGCATTAGTAAAAGCAAATAAGGAAGGAATGAACGTGGAAAAATACAACTGAAGTATACCTGACTTCGTGATGGTGATTAGCGCCGCTTCTTTGCGAGCCAGTCGCTCGGAGGCCAGAAGGGCAGCCTGTAGATCGGTGTCAGTCGCAGGCGTGTCGAACAGGCCATCGTTAGTGCCGTACTCACACAAGCCTTCGCTATAGGGAGCATGGGGCTCCTGGCCAAGTACAACATCAGCAGAAAAGAGCGACTTCTTCTTTTTCTTTGAGCGAATGCCGGCGGCCGATGACACGAGATTACACTTGAAGGGCAGTTTTGGGCGACGAGTCCCGATTTCCATACCCACTCCAGATTCCGGGGACGCTGCAGCTGCCGTTTCTACAGTAACACGAGGTAGAGGCTTCTCAGGAAAAGCGTGTGGGACTGCAACTGCAGCAGCTTCTCTTAAGGAAGGACGAACAATGGTCCGTCGCTTTAAGGGGACAGCTCACCCTTGCGATCGAGCAGTAACCTCCTTTCTTCCCTAATAACAACGCCCGTTGCATGCTGGTACCACGCCACATATGCGTTCGTGGCTTTCGGAATATAGCTCGGCTCACTGATAAAAAAGTTGGACTCGGTGTTTAGCCGCATGAAATGGTGCAGCGCACTGCGGATACCTTCTTCCGTAGCAACCGGCTCAGCTAAGAAAGGCTTAAGCGGGACACCCTGATTGTAACTCGACTGTTGAACAAAACGGTGCGGGTTGTACCTCATGAACAACGCTGAGTCGTTCTACCTGAACACTAAAAAGCCCGGCCTGATTGAATATAAATGCAGAATCTCTCGAGCTTTCAATATAGGAGCCCCGTCTTTGAAGGTATCGCGCAATGGCTGCACCATTTTAGTGGACTCCTTACCGATAGTTAAGACCTTATCAACGAAGGTCATGCTATCCCCGACCATACACGGGCGAAGGACCAGACCCCGAGCCTCTCGCTGTGACGGATCTAAAGCAGAAGCGTTAACTAGGAGCATAACCCCAGGGAAATTATAACCTTCGTAGAAACGGGGCCATTTGTGGACTCCAAAAGCGCCGAGCACATGCAGCTCGATCCACGACGTGAAATAATGCAACGGGAGATTTATGGGCTGTACCCCTGGCTGAGTGGTGTCTACCGATAAGCTGAGGCCATGATACAAGTGAGCCAGCCCAGCAATCCCGATGGCCACTAGCGTCCCGGCAACCATTCGGTGAGCCGGATAGAAGACGGCTGGCCTCATATAGCGAGGGTGCATTGGGA
Organism: Agapanthus africanus; assembly: GCA_030015575.1. Taxonomy (NCBI): domain Eukaryota; kingdom Viridiplantae; phylum Streptophyta; class Magnoliopsida; order Asparagales; family Amaryllidaceae; genus Agapanthus; species Agapanthus africanus. The sequence goes on along the minus strand of CM057337.1, from coordinate 878,390,863 downwards.
GCACAAACCAGCTTAACCATAGGCCAAGGAACCCCAAAAAGAATGCCTCTTCATCAATGTCTGAAGCTGCGAGCTCTGCAAAGGGGATGACCGGGGTGTCTGGGAGGAAGAAATTCCTCTGATCTGCTTTCGCTGTCGGCTGATTACCCAAACCAAAACCAAACGGGTCGTCGAGCTTGGCGAATTTCGCAGCTGGTTTTAATAAAACTTCTGGGCGAAGAAAGCGAGCGATGAAATCTGTGAAGCTGACTCCATGCCCTCCAGACTCTAGAAATAGGCTCTCGTAAATGTTCAACACCTTGATCAGGCTCGAGAATCGATGTTGAATGACATTCTCCGTAGTGGGACCCCTCACCACTGATTTGGTGGCGAAGATGTACTCGTCAGGGAGAAGTATTTCCTCATAATGTTCCCCTCTAACGGGTAGGCCCGAAATTTCTGCAAATTCCTCCAAGGAAATCGAAACCTCCCGGTCCGATAAAAGAAAAGTGTGAGTCGAGGTGTTCCACTGTTCCAAGAAAGCCTTGACCCACCATACACGAGGCACGGGATACTGAAAAAGCGATGCGTAGATAGCAGGGTACAACCCGAGCTTCAGCAGCAGCGACATTTTGGCCAACAAGATGTATCAAGCCCACTGCAAGTATCCAGCTGAATAGCGAGGAGACAAGCCTATCATGTATGCTTGTCCCCAAGGGCGCGACTCGCCTTGACATATGCACCGCCCCAGAATATCTAAAGCCATCGGCGACTGTACAGGTGTTGAGCCCATAGAGGGCTGGAGGCGTCCATCCGTAATCCAGTTAACCTCCTCCACAGCATAATTCACCGGGGGTGAGTCGGCATAGTGGATGGCTGAAATCGGCTCTGAAGGCGTCGGACAAGAGAAGCTGCGCCGACCCCGGATAATTTGGTTGTACCATAACCCCCATAAATGAAGAGACTTCTGCTCCGGGCTGTGATCTTTAATCAGTGCAAAAACTTCCCGATCCACGGGCGCGTTGGCATATGCACTCTCGGGGCGGGCAAATGGGAAAGAAGTGTCGAAAGACATAGTACCTGCGCAAAAAGGAATGAGGGTTAGCTGTCAATGCTACAGTCCAAATTCTGACACTTGGTACTTTAAATTTATACCACACTGTAATGCAGTAGAAAGGGACTGAGGGGGACCCACAAAATCAAAGTGACGACTCATCATTGATGAGGCAGTCAATCATTAAGGAGAAAATCCTAAAAACATTCTCATTTAATGAGAAACTCATTGGGCCAAGGAGTTAAACTCCCTAGAGAGCAGTGCTCTGCAAACAGAAATGATATCTGTCAACTTTAATTATAAGGGGAATAAAAATTCCCTAAAATTTCTAAGAGCCATGCTCTGTGAAAACGATGGAGTAATCCATCAGAACCCTAAAAAAGCAAAGTTTTTTGCAGAGTAAATACTCCAAGATCTTTAAGATCTATAAAACGAACTCTAAGAGTTCTTCATAGAGATGAACATTGTTCTAATTAACAGGTTAGGTAACCCTTAAAATCCAGTTTTTAGATCTATGATCTAATAAGAGCAAAGCTCTGTTTAAGGGGTTCAATTATGATCCTTACCAAATTTGGACAGAGTTCTAACTCTAAAAAGAATTTCCATGGGCAGAGATCTGAGCTTTGAAGGGAGAATTAAATTCTCAGAAACAAGAAAGAAAGAAGATGAACAGAAGTCATCTCAAGGGCCAAAGGCCCTAGTTATAGGCGCTGGAAGACGATCCAACTTTCAAGATGATCCAACGGTGGAAAGGGTGCCACCGCTGCACTCACGTATGAGCTATGTGAGCGTAACGGTGGGGAGGCATTTGTTTCCCCCCAATAAGAGAGCAAGGCTCTGTTCAAAATTTGAACTGAGGCAGCGCCTCACGTGCAAAGCACGAGAGCGCCAGCACCTCACGTGCAAAGCACGAGAGCACCAGCGCCAAAAGTTAAAAACTCTGAGGCGGCGCCCATAGTTAAAAACTCTGAGGCAGCGCCTCACATGCAAGGCACGAGAGCGCCAGTGCCAAGAGTTAAAAACTCTGAGGCAGCGCCTCACGTGCAAAGCACGAGAGTGTCAGCGCCAAGAGTTAAAAACTCTGAGGCAGTGCAAGGCACAAGAGCGCCAGCGCCAAGAGTTAAAAAACTCTGAGGCAGCGCCTCAGGTGCAAATCACGAGAGCGCCAGCGCCAGAACTAAAAGGTCCCCATCCTTGGATCAAAAGATCCAACGGAGATGATAAATCATCAGAGCACAGAATTAAATTCTAATTGAGAAAATACTCCTCAAATCTTTCTAAACAAGAAAGATTGTGCTCTGTAAATCAGAGCACCGTTGGATTAAAGATCTAATGGTGATTAAAAATCACCAAGATACAGAATTAAATTCTGATTGAGTAAATACTCCTCAAATCTTTCTAAAAAAGAAAGACCGTGCTCTGTAAATCAGAGCATCGTTGGATCAAAGATCCAATGGTGATTAAAAAATCACCAAGATACAGAATAAGCTTTGTAAGGGGAAATATTTTCCCAATCTTGTTAAAAAAAAGAAAAATGTCTTCTGTAAAACAGAAGTCCTTAGATCAAAGATCCGATGGTGGATAAATTCCCCAAATCAATTAAGAAATCTCTCAATGAGAGATTTCCTTAACTAAATCAACAAATCAGCCTCCCCTATATAAAGACCCCAAGACTTCAAGTCTGAGACAGAGGAAACCCCCATAAACTTTAAGTTCAAAAAGAAGAGCAAGCAAAAGAGCTTGAAAAGAGAAGAAAGAAGAAGAACCTTCTTCAAGGTAAATAGAGATCATAGTATCTCATCGGCATACCTGAGGGTTTAACCCTTATAAAAGAACATAGTTCTTTCCCTGGATCTGAGATCCATGAGACAAGTCTCCCACAAATGAGAATTTAATTCTTGAAGGGATGAATTTGTTCTCGAGGATTGAAGATCCAGGGGTGAACAAAGAATCGAACTCTTCAGAAAAATACACAAAGAAGGAAACAACGCCAAGCGCTCCACGTACCCCTCACGTGGGTGCTAATAAAATAAAGAGTGCTTAGCACTCAGTGGTTGGCGCTCCACATTCCTCTCATGTGGACGTTAATAAAATAAAGAGTGCTTAACACTCAGTGGTTGGCGCTCAGCGCCAAGCGCTCCACGTGCCCCTCATGTGGGCGCTAATAAAATAAAGAGTGCTTAGCACTCAGTGGTTGGCGCTAAGCGCTCCACGTGCCCCTCATATGGGCACTGATAAAATAAAGAGCGCTCTGTAAATAGAGCCCAGGGCCATAAAGAGTGTTTAACACTCAATAGAAAACAAAAAAAGGGTGAGCATCAAAGCTCATATCAATGTTCTGCATTGTTGAACAAAAAGGGGATCAACCCCAAATAAGTAATCAAGTGGGCTAAGCCCAAGGTTGGCCAAACCCCAAATCGACTGAGCCCATAGGTCTTCTTCTAAATTGTCCTTAGTGCCAAACAAGACTACCTAGTCCCTGATGAAAATTCATTGGTTCAAGGGTACATCCCTTCACTCCTCTGATACATGTCGTTGTAATTATTCAACGTATTCAGAGAGGTGGCGGGTCCCGATAATCAATAAACCCAATAGACCGCAACGTCCCTAAACTAAACTCCACAGACTATGATGTCCTTAAACCCAATGGACCGCAACGTCCTTAAACTAAACTCCATGGACTATGATGTCCTTAAACCCAATGGACCGTAATGTCCCTAAACTAAAACGATAGAGCTTAAATGCTCTTTCGCTGGATCAAAAAAATGATCATGAACCCTTATTAAGTAGATCTTGGTTTAAAATTAGGCTAACGTATGCTTAACAAACATTTAAGCCGATCTTAATCTCAAACGAAATTAACGATCCTTATATCAACCAAACCCAAATCTAAGAAAATACGGATTTGGACTAATTCCCGCCCTACGGGCGACAACACAAATTAGTCTCCGTATACAATCCACGGGCAACCAAAAATAAAACAAATACACATGACACGAAGTGAACCTCTGGAGCAGGAGAAAGTGGTTATTGCTACGCGGTAATGTAATTAACTGCAGGGACTTGCGCCTGCAAGGAAGAGCATCCCCACAATCAAAAACTCCTCGCAAACGAGAGGGAATCTGACGAAATCTGCTACAATAGCCGCATCTGTTTAAACATTCGATACATGGTGCCATAAATCAACTTGGCATCTTCGGAGAGGTAGACAGATAAAATCAAATAGCATCTTCCCCTAAATTCAGGCAAGACGTTTGTCTTCCCGGTTTCCAGCGGTAAACACCCCCCTTGCATGGCTGTGGGTAAGTAAAACTCTACCCTTGGTATTGTTTTGTTTATTCCATGTTTGCTAGTCTTACTGACTAGTCATAAACTTTGACAGCTTTGCCAGCTCCGGCTCCGTTAGAATCCCGAATCTCTATACCACCGGGAACATATGCCCGACATGCGTCTGAAAGGATGGCGAGACAAAGCATTCACTCCTTATCGGTCCTTATTGAAGATCTTCGCGCTGGAAGTTCTGTTACGGCCGAAGAATTTTCTGCCGAAGCCAATACCTCTTTGCCCATCCTTGCTACTTATCATGATGAGACATTGGTGCATGTTTGGGTTGAGTATTGTCGCAGGGTGGAGGCTTGCTTACATAATCTTGAGTGTATACGTGTAACGACCATGTTTTCTAATACCTAATAAAATATATTTTATTTAAATTTCTACTATCAAATAATTATTTACGTGTTTCTTTTATAGAATAATAAGTTTTAAAGTAGTGTTAATAATTTTCAAAAGCATTGAATATGATTAAAGGAATTTTCTAAAATCTATTTATTGTTTTATAGGCTTAAAATGTTTTAATAAAATTTTATAACGCCTTAAAATAACCTATATATTTTTATTATCAATTAAAGTAATTAATTCATAATTAAAAATATTTTAAAGGATAAACTAGATATTATATAATCTTAATAACTAGCTAAAACCGTAGGAATGGTTATAATATTTAGTTTTAGCCCAAAATTATTTTTATACTAAATATAATAATAAAATATATTTTCTGAATTTTTTCCATAATTTTCCCAAATTTTAAACTATTTTTAAAATTTTTTTTTAACCTAAATTCGATTTATAAAATAATAAACAGTTATTAATTTTTTTTTAAAGAAATAATTATTTAAACCCCTTTTTACCTGGACCGTTGGATGCAAGATCCAATGGCCCAGAACCCACCGCCAGCACCCACGTGGTGGGGACCATGCGAAACCGCGTGATCCCTCCACGCATGACACGTGGCGGCGGCGTGACTCTTGGCGGCGCGATCTCAGCCGTTGGATCTCGATCCAACGGTTGAGAGCAAAGGCAACGAGCACAATCATCAGGTGATGATTCGCAAATCATTGGCAGCGCAGATTTTTTTGTTGATTTAACAGATTTTGGATTTTTTTGGTTAGAAATGAAACCCTATAAATAGGCACTTCAAATACTGTTTTCTCACACCTCAGAACTCAAAAAATTCTGGAAAAAAACCAGCGACTTCGTATCGACGACGCCGACGCAACGGCTCCACCCAATCGCCGAGGAAAAATCGGGACGCGGAGCTATTAAGGATTTTGTACACGCCTACATTTTCAACCCTTCGGCATCCGCCTCAAACAAAGGGTAGGATCCGCCTCTCTCCCCTTTTCCTGTCACCTTCTTCTTTCTCAATAACCTAGTTCCAACTTATAATCATCAACCCCTATTTAAAATGTTGTTATAATATTCGTGCATGCCTTTTTCCTTATACCCTCAATCATAATAATGTTAACCCATATTTTTAAAACGGTGTTTAAATTTTCTCTGTACACAAAAGTATATTACACACCCATAATACCTGGAATCTGATACACTTAATGTCATAACCCATGAATTGTCATTTTACCTCTGACATACCCATACTATAAAAATGATCTCGAAATAGGTTACTTCCACAAAATACCCTCGTTTAATTAAAATATTATATTTGTTTAAAATATCCCTAAGAGATAAGATATGTGAAATAAATATTTTAGATACGACATACGTATATTTTACTTACACTTTTTCATCAACTATTATAATATTTTTAAACCCCCTTCAACCTTTTTAAAGAAGAAAATACTAAATTTAAATAACGATATCTTTTCAAAAGGAATATTTAGTATCTTATTAAAAGGTAATTTTAAAATAACACTAATCTAGGACAGGGAAAAGGTTGTAGGCTTCGGTCGTTTATCTAAACCAGACTTTGTGGTTCCTAGGCTAGACAAGTGGGAAAGGTAATTTTAAAAGGCCCGTCTCACGGTGATTCGTGAGCGGATCCCTTCTTTCCTTATTTGTGCTTACCTGGCCACAATTGGCGGTGAAGAGGCGATTTGAGGACTTCACAACTTGTCCTTTTGGAACATTAGGAGAAGTCTAGATTTTCAAATAAGAATCTCTTGCAAAAGATTTTCAAATAAACACCACAACCTTTTATCGAAACGATATTTTCCGTAAAACATTATGTTTTTCCAAAATAATAAAAATCCCAAATATCATGGTTTTTCTTAGAAGTAATAAAAGATAATTAAACACTATTATTTCTTTTTAACTAAGCTTTTCCTAAGATGACACGAAGTACTTTACGAACTCTAAAAAATAAAACGAGTGGTTGTGGAAGGCCATATTAAACGAGATCAATACTTTTTAAATTTCCAGTTTATGACAACAAGACATATACAAAACATGATATGGTTAGGGTTAGAATGCGCGGACCTGGGTATGGAATACTTTATGAAGATCCCGATATTCCGGGTGACCAGTCCAATATATGGGCGACTATACAATGTGGAAATTCCATGCCTAGAGGTATACGCACTAACTCTAATTCGTCAAAACCTTTATACTGAACCACGGGGATGGGTAGTTTGATTAGGCAAGGAGATTCAGAACTCGGATTCCCCTACTACTCGATCATGATCCCGGGAAGTGAAACGGTACATTTCACTTCCCCAGTTGTTGTTCCATGGCCACAACGGAATAATCGCGAGTATCCGAACCCTTGTTTAACAAACTAAAATGTTTATAATACCTATTGATACTCAATACTAAACCCACATCATGTGATATACCTATCTGTTATCTTATCTACCTTTCTTCATGAGACACGAGTTATTCAGTATCTTGGATGTGGATATTTTACCAGTTTAGACTTGTTGTTTATTATGGAATGAAGGGTGGTAATACCTGTGCACTTGAGTGATATTCACGCTAGACAAAGCTCCATCGTAGTCATGGGACACCTTTCGGGTATGTTCACGCTACCACATTGATTGCCATCCCAGGCACGAGCACCAGCTCATACTGTTTCCAGCTAGTCATGGGATATCTCAAGAATACGAGTATGTTCACCCGTCAATTCCATCCATACACACCTTGTTTAACCTGATCTAACTCTTAGACTGGATATCCGTTTGACTTGGCTTGAACCTTTACCAAACATATACCTCACACAACCTACTCATATTCACATATCTAATTTGTATATAACCTCATACCTTTATACACATGTACATCATATTCATTATATACACCTGTTCGTTTCTATACCTTTACTTTCTTATGAGGCAATCCTACCCGAGTATAACTCGCTGACGGACCTTCCTTTTCTTCCTCTATCTTTGGAATGTCCGTCAGATAAGAATGAGTATTATAGCGAAGATCAAGGTGTGAAGCCAACTTATGAAGATTGTGCTGACTGGACGATGGAAGATTAGCTAGATTTAAATTTTGTTGTTGCCCACATGTTTAGGGCTTTTGTTTCTTCTCGATGTAATTAAACTACTTGGTTTATTTTACTCTTCCTTTTGGGATGTAATAAAGTTTGGTTAATGGAAATAAATGCCTTTTGCTTTTATTATTTGGTACACATCCTGCATGTTAAATATCCATACGCTTAACGTAATTGTATTGAATAGACCACCTTCAATACAGTTAGATTGCGGACCATGCCACGTCATCCTTCTCTTTCTTTTGGGAAGCGGGGTATGACAGGTTTTTGTGGTGGCCCATGCAGGTTAACTTGTGAACTAAAATGAAACCATTAACCGACTTATTATATTTGTGAATCTCATCCATTCATACCGATTTCATAATTCTCCTATGTCCCTTGTCCCTTCCTTGAGACATTCTGTACCCTGACCATGACCTTTCCTTCTGGTCATGGCAAATCTTTCCAACGAGGATGATATGTCCGATATTACTTTTGAAGCCACATCTGGAGATTCAGACGATGACGCCGTAGACTCTCAGGCAGTCATTTCCAACAGCGACTCGAAAGACGAAGAAGTCGATGCTGCAACTCCGGAGTCTATGATGGCCAACGACTCCGAAGATGAAGAAGATCCTATGGAAGAGGAGCATATAAAGGAGGGTCCAGAAAAAGAAGCTCCTGCGGCGGAAGAGAATCCTATGGAATATGATCCGGATGAGGATGTTCCTGCAAAGGAACAAAACCCTATATAGAAGGGGAATTGGAGGGCGAGGCTCCTGCCAGGGATGAGCCGAAGGAAGAAGTTTCGAGTGAGGAGGAACTCGAGACCGAAGAAACTTAGGAAGTTGTCCTAACAAGGCACCGTGGGAATGGTCGTATCTTTCTTAGTGCGAGGACCTAGCACCACTTGTTGAACTCCCGTAATCGAGACTAATAAGTCTTTTTTCCTTTCTTTGGCCGAATAAAATGATGGGCATGTCCTTATTTTTCGGCTGTACTCTTCTTATTGAAGTTGGATAATAAAATCTTAGTTTCGAGCCAAAAATCTCTCTTGTGTCACTTGCTCTTCTTATTAGTCTCTCCCTTACATTAATTGTTGTTCTTCCATGCAAGTTATTATCTTGTCTCATCCCTCAGCCCGTTTGTAACCTAACTTATTCTAATCATCAATGGCCGGATGACACCATCATCACAACCAAAGGGGAAATGGAGTCAATGAAGCCGCTGCTCAGCAAGCAGCTATGCTACAAATGATGCAAGGACTATTGGAGCAACAGCAGCAGCATACAGCTGCCCTTCATTAAGAGCTACGAGAAAGTAGGCAGCAACAGGCAGAGATTTTAAGTAAGGCACTAACCCCAGTTCCTCAAGGTTCGGCGGGAGTGAAACAGTTCAGATCACTCCACCCTAAGACTTTTTCGGGGAAGGAAACTCCTTTAGAAGCTGAGGAATGGCTCAAGGGAACAGTCAATGATCTCAGTGCCGCTCAAATTCTGAAGGACGCGTGGGTGAACATCACTAAACTACAACTTACGGATAATGCCAGGATATGGTGGGAGGCAGAGGAAAGTAGATCGAAGGAGCATATCGACTGGGAAAGGTTCAAACAACGTTTTGATACCCAGTACTTTCTAGTCGTGGCACACTTAAAAATGGAATGGGAGTTTATACAATTCCAACAAGAGAGCATGTGGGATAAGTCGGTGGACGAGTACGCTTCGGAGTTCGCAAGGTTAAGTCGGTTCGCGCATCATCTGGTGGCAACCCCAGAACTTTATGCTAAGAGATTCCGACAAGGATTGGACCTGAAGATGCAGTCCTCCATGTCTTCTGCTACCTTATCAACTTATGATGAAATCTTAGAGGCGGCACGAAACTTTGAAGACCTTGAGAGACGCATAAGGAAGGATGACCGTTTGTCTGGTATTAAACGACCAGCCAATCAAATTCTTGAGGGATCATCTTCCAGATTCAACGGGAGACAACAACCTAAGAGACCAGGAGGACCAACTATTTTCGGAAAACCAGCCGTTGTATGCAACCATTGTGGTAGGACCGGACACTACATGAGAGACTGTCGCATTTTGAACAAACTTTGCATAATCTGTGGGTCTCCGGATCATGCCATTGGGGACTGTCCTCAGAGAGGGAGACAATCAGGCTCCGTCAACAAGCTGGCTAACTATGTGGCACCACGACAGGAAAACCAGCCACCTTCCGCCACTCAACCACTTGGTCAATGGGCAACACCAAAAGGACCACCCTTGCCATCACAGAAGCGTGTTTTTCAGCAAGCGCAAAGGAATGGACCCAAACGTCAGACCTTCACCATGACGGCTGTGAAGGCTGATGCCACGTGGCAGTACAGCAGAGGTACTCTTTTCTTTTTCAACCTTTCTTTGATACCATGCTTAACCATCCTTCGATGCAAATCTTAGTTGGACTCACTATAATTCCTCTAGTTTTCGTAATTTCGACTTGTCGCCTTTATATTATATCTCTCAAGTTTTCCATTAATTCACAACCTCCCTTCGACTTCCAAACTTTTCTATCTGTAGGAAACTACTGATTTTACATTTTCCGATTCCTTGTATCTAAACCCTCCAGAGACTTTCCATGCATCAAGTGATACACCAACTCGCGGGAGCGACACATGCAGTAAAGAGGATTTCTGACAGCATTACTGATTTCCGTGCCTAGTAGTGGCTACTCCTTTGAAAATTTCAAGTATGAAATTATTCTAAGGAGGGTAGATCGTAACTATCACAAGCATTCTTGCAATTCTTAGCAAACCCAGAAGTTTTAAACATCCACAACGATTTTTCGGAGAAGGGACTTGGTGATGTGATGTATCAGCGCGGAGATATAGTTGCATATGCGTCAAGACAACTAACGACTTGTGAACGCAACTATCATGTTCAGATTTAGAACTGGCAAGGGTAATTTTCATCTTGAAGATATAGAAACACTACTCTAAGGAGAACATGGAAACACGGGTGGTTGAAATACATGAAGCGGATGAGAGGGGTCAAGTTTTATATGAGAGAAGTGCTGATCGGTTGGGATGGCCCTGAAGATGGAGAATTTGTAAGATTGACATGATTGTAGAAAAAAAAAAGTGGAGATGGTGATACAATGCAGCGAGCTCGGAAATCTCAGCCCACGGTTCATAGGTTCCTTCGATATTCTCGAACGAGTTGGAAAGGTTGGCATAACCTACGAGCAGCAACCGGTCGGAATACTGGAAGGATGAAACCTTGAGCGACAAGACAATCCAGCTGGCTAGAGCTGTATGAAGGAAGAACTAGTAGGCAGACATACACAGAAGCGAGAAAACGGGACGAGAGAGCGGGACCCAAAATATTTAACCGCGATAATCCCTTCTTAGTGATTTCCTTCTTCCCTTGACCTAGTGATTTCCTTCTTCACTTGACCTACCTTCTGAAATTTCGAGGATGAAATTTTTTAAGGAGGGTAGATTGTAACGACTATGTTTTCTAATACCTAATAAAATATATTTTATTTAAATTTCTACCATCAAATAATTATTTACGTGTTTCTTTTATAGAATAATAATTTTTAAAGTAGTGTTAATAATTTTCAAAAGCATTGAATATGATTAAAGGAATTTTCTAAAATCTATTTATTGTTTTATAGGCTTAAAATGTTTTAATAAAATTTTATAACGCCTTAAAATAACCTACATATTTTTATTATCAATTAAAGTAATTAATTCATAATTAAAAATATTTTAAAGGATAAACTGGATATTATATAATCTTAATAACTAGCTAAAACCATAGGAATGGTTATATTATTTATTTTTAGCCCAAAATTATTTTTATACTAAATATAACAATAAAATATATTTTCTGAATTTTTTCCATAATTTCCTGTATTTTTAACTATTTTTAACAATTTTTTTTAACCCAAATTCGATTTATAAAATAATAAACAGTTATTTTTTTTAAAAATAATTATTTAAACCCCTTTTTATCTGGACCGTTGGATGCAAGATCCAATGGCCCAGAACCCACCGCCAGCACCCACGTAGTGGGGACCACGCGAAACCGCGTGATCCCCCCACGCATGACATGTGGCGGCGGCGGGACACTTGGCGGCGCGATCTCAGCCGTTGGATCTCGATCCAACGGCTGAGAGCAGAGGCGGCGGGCGTAATCATCAGGTGATGATTCGCAAATCAATGGCAGCGTAGATTTTTTTGTTGATTTAACAGATTTTGGATTTTTTTGGTTAGAAATGAAACCCTATAAATAGGCACTTCAAACACTATTTTCTCACACCTCAGAACTCCAAAAATTCTGAAAAAAATACCAGCGCCTTCTGATCGACGACGCCGACGCTACGGCTCCACCCAATCGCTGAGGAAAAATCGGGGCGCGGAGCTATTGAGGATTTTGTACACGCCTATGTTTTCAACCCTTCGGCATCCGACTCAAACAAAGGGTAGGATCCGCCTCTCTCTCCTTTTCCTGTCACCTTCTTCTTTCTCAATAACCTAGTTCCAACTTATAATCATCAACCCCTATTTAAAATGTTGTTATAATATTCGTGCATGCCTTTTTCCTTGTACCCTCAATCATAATAATGTTAACCCATATTTTTAAAACGGTGTTTAAATTTCCTCTGTACACAAAAGTATATTACACATCCATAATATCTGGAATCTGATACACTTAATGTCATAACCCATGAATTGTCATTTTACCTCTGACATACCCATACTATAAAAATGAACTCGAAATAGGTTACTTCCACAAAATACCCTCGTTTAATTAAAATATTATATTTGTTTAAAAAATCCCTAAGAGATAAGATATGTGAAATAAATATTTTAGATACGACATACGTATATTTTACTTACACTTTTTCATCAACTATTATAATATTTTAAAACCCCCTTCAACCTTTTTAAAGAAGAAAATACTAAATTTAAATAACGATATCTTTTCAAAAGGAATATTTAGTATCTTATTAAAAGGTAATTTTAAAATAACACCAATTTAGAACAAGGGAAAGGTTGTAGGTATCGGTCGTTTATCTAAACCAGACTTTGTGGTGCCTATGCTAGACAAGTGGGAAAGGTAACTTTAAAAGGCCCGTCTCACGGTGATTCGTGAGCGGATCCCTCCTTTCCTTACTTGTGCTTACCTGGCCACAATTGGCGGTGAAGAGGCGATTTGAGAACCTCACAGCTTGTCCTTTTGGAACATTAGGAGCAGTCTAGATTTTCAAATAAGAATCTCTTGCAGAAGATTTTCAAATAAACACCACAATCTTTTATCGAAACGATATTTTCCGTAAAACATTATGTTTTTCCAAAATAATAAATATCCCAAATATCATGGTTTTTCTTAGAAGTAATAAAAGATAATTAAACACTATTATTTCTTTTTAACTAAGCTTTCCCTAAGATCACACGAAGTACTTTACGAACTCTAGAAAATAAAACGAGTGGTTGTGGAAGGCCATATTAAACGAGATCAATACTTTTTAAATTTCCAGTTTATGACAACAAGACATATACAAAACATGATACCGTTAGGGTTAGAATGCGCGGACCTGGGTATGGAATACTTTATGAAGATCCCGATATTCCGGGTGACCAGTCCAATATATGGACGACTATACAATGTGGAAATTCCATGCCTAGAGATATATGCACTTACTCTAATTCGTCAAAACCTTTATACTGAACCACGGGGATGGGTAGTTTGATTAGGCAAGGAGATTCGGAACTCGGATTCCCCTACTACTCGATCATGATCCCGGGAAGTGAAACGGTACATTTCACTTCCCCAGTTGTTGTTCCATGGCCACAACGGAATAATCGTGAGTATCCGAACCCTTGTTTAACAAACTAAAACGTTTACAATACCTATTGATACTCAATACTAAACCCACATCATGTGATATACCTACCTGTTACCTTATCTACATTTCTTCATGAGACACGAGTTATTCAGTATCTTGGATGTGGATATTTTACCAGTTTAGACTTGTTGTTTATTATGGAACTGAAGGGTGGTAATACCTGTGCACTTGAGTGATATTCACGCTAGACAAAGCTCCATCATAGTCATGGGACACCTTTCGGGTATGTTCACGCTACCACATTGATTGCCATCCCAGGCACGAGCACCAGCTCATACTGCTTCCAGCTAGTCATGGGATATCTCAAGGATACGAGTATGTTCACCCGTCAATTCCATCCATACACACCTTGTTTAACCTGATCTAACTCTTAGACTGAATATCCGTTTGACTTGGCTTGAACCTTTACCAAACATATACCTCACACAACCTACTCATATTCACATATCTAATTTGTATATAACCTCATTCCTTTATACACATGTACATCATATTCATTATATACACCTGTTCGTTTCTATACCTTTACTTTCTTATGAGGCAATCCTACCCGAGTATAACTCGCTGACGGACCTTCCTTTTCTTCCTCTATCTTTGGAATGTCCGTCAGATAAGAATGAGTATTATAGCGAAGATCAAGGTGTGAAGCCAACTTATGAAGATTGTGCTGACTGGACGATGGAAGATTAGCTAGATTTAAATTTTGTTGTTGCCCACATGTTTAGGGCTTTTGTTTCTTCTCGATGTAATTAAACTACTTGGTTTATTTTACTCTTCCTTTTGGGATGTAATAAAGTTTGGTTAATGGAAATAAATGCCTTTCGCTTTTATTATTTGGTACACATCCTGCATGTTAAATATTCATACGCTTAACGTAATTGTATTGAATAGACCACCTTCAATACAGTTAGCTTGCGGACCATGCCACGTCATCCTTCTCTTTCTTTTGGGAAGCGGGGCGTGACAATATACCTTCCTTCCGAGCTCTTAACTGCCAAGGTGAGCCTGCGGGGGTGGACTGAGCGGTGCGCCGCTAATCTTCAGTCTTGCGAAAAATGCCTTAACCGAAAATTTTTGGAGAAGAAGCTAGCTTCAAATGCTTTGGGGGAACTCCAAGCTCAGCTTTCTGCTAAGACCACCCGTGCGTACGAACTTTGGCGGATACTTCAGGAAGCTATCATGGAGGTGGTTGCTCTTGATAAAGCCGTTATCTTTACCCGCGAGATGGTTGAAGATCAAAAAGTTGCTGAAAAGGAGCTTGAGAGTCGGCTCGCCTCGTATCAGGTTCAACAGTCTTAGGCGGAGACCCGTCTTGTAGAAATAACAAAGCTTGAAGCCGAGGCCTAGAGGAAGAATGATGAATTGACGAACTTATTGCACCGTTAGCCGGCTTAAAGATTTTTTGTATATTCTCCTTCTCTTGTATGTACTCCTGAATGAGAGAATATTCTGTAATCATTTTGATTCTTTTTATGAATGTACCTTGTATTCATTTAGATTCATGAATAAAAGACATATTTTATTTCATATTGGTGTGTCCTTTTTAGCAAATGTGTTATGTAGATAGTTTATCTTGATCTCCTTGCAGGGCAGCGATGGCTTAGGAAATAGGTTCGGATCTTCCGTCTAAGACTTTTCAACTTCATAAGCCGTGAGGGTCTCATAAAGACTTTTCTCCCTACGAGTCGAGAGGATCCCGTAGGTATATTTTCTCCTTAGGAATCATGAGGATTCCTAAGTGTGTGTTTTCTCTTGAGAGTCGTAAGGATCTCACAAGAGAATTTTTTCCCCCTTACAAGTCGAGAGGACTCATAAGTGGTTGTTTTCCTCCTTGTCGAGATTCAACTTTAGAAAGTGTGGCCCGTGAATAGTATATAATGGCCCATCTTGGACCGACTTGCAGGGCCCCAGTGCTTAGGAAATATGTCCTTATCCCCATTGCCTAAGGCTTTCCCCTACGAGTCGAGACGAATCGAGGGATTATTGGTTGACTTGTTTCCGAGACGGAGCGTTGTTCCGGCGGGGAGGTCATTGGCTGACTTGTTTCCGAGACGGAGCGTTGTTCCGGCGGAGAGGTCATTGACTGACTTGTTTCCGAGACAGAGCGTTGTTCCGGCGGGGAGGTAATTGGTTGACTTGTTTCCGAGACGGAGCGTTGTTCCGGCGGGGAAGTCATTGGCTAACTTGTTTCCGAGACGGAGCGTTGTTCTGGTGGGGAGGTCATTGGCTGACTTATTTCCGCTGTCTGCGGTGTCGAGAAGGAACGCTGTGTTGATCTTCTGGGATGCAGATGTTGCCGTCAAGGTCTAACTCTCTCTTTGACAGAGTTTGTTGGGAAATGTGGTTCCCTTTTCGTTTATGCCCATGGATTGTATACAGGGGTCAGTACGGACTCGCCTGTAAGGGAAAAGTTTCATTCTTTCATTTTTCTTTATTCCCTTCCGCGATACTCTATCATTTCAGCTTTTTATATCGCGAAAGTCGCGATTGCCCAATCATTTCGGCTATTTTTCGCAGTGCCCGATCATTTTGGCTATTATTTTATTATTATTATTTTTTTGTATTTTTGGCTCGCTGATTTTGTTGCGAGTATGGACTTGAGATCTGATATCAATCTTAGCATCAGCATCGCTGCAATTGGAATATTGCCAGGAGCGAATCATCACTTGCCATGAAAGGACTTGGAATTTGTTACCGATTTAGGTATCAACATCGCTACAACTGGGATATTGCCAGGAGCGAATCATCATTTGCCTTTGTCGATTCGAACAAAGGTGGCTTAGCAAACAGGGTTAGGATCCTGTCGACTAAGGCTTTTGACTTCATGAGCCGTAAGGGTCTCATAAAGGTATTTCTCCCTACGAGTCATGAGGATCTCGTATGTGCGTTTTCTCCGTAGGAATCATGAGGATTGTTAAGTGCGTGTTCTCTTATAAGTCGTAAGGATCTTACAAGAGTGTTTTCTCCTTATAAGTCGAGAGGACTTACAAGTGCCGTTCACCACATGAGGACATTTCGCGTCATTAGCGGAACTTGGTAGGGGAGATGCTTATTTATGCCCATGGATTGTATACAAGGTCAATATTGAACCGTTTGTAGGGCAATCTGCGGAATGTGATGGCTTAAGAACAGGTTCAGATCCCTGTAGCTTAAGGCTTTTGAATCCTACAATCTGTGAGGGTCTCATAAGGGAATTCTCCTTACGAGTCGTGAGGATCTCGTAAGTGTAATTTCTCCTTCGGAATCATGGGAATCCCTAAGTGTGTTGCTCCCTTGTGAGTCGTAAGGATCTCACGCAGGTATTTTCTCCTTACAAGATCGAGAGGACCTTGCAAGTGTGCATGACTTTCTTTTACGAGTCTGCACCCTTTCGCGTTTTCACAAACTCGCCGGTAGCCCTGCTGTTTTTACTCACGGAGCCCTTTCGGGTTTTCATCCATGCCCATTTCGCTTATGGACGTACCGTTTTTTTGTTTTATTATTATTATTATTATTATTATTATTATATTTTTTGCCGCGTTAGCCTAAGGATGCTGTGGTTCATAGCAGTTTAAAGACGTTTCGGTCCGAACTAGTTTCAGGACATTGCGGTCCTATCGTTAGTTTAAGGACATTTCGGTCCTATCGTTAGTTTAAGGACATCTCGGTCCGCGACTAGTTTAAGGACGTTGCGGTCAGTTGTAGCTTCGAGGCGAAGTTTTGCCGGATATAGAGCTTAGACTCAGGAAGACAGCGAGTGGACATGAGCGTCGTCATCCATCATTGACCTGAGCCGTGACTTGTCAAGCGTAGTATTTCTTAAGGAACCGGCCGTTTATTGGCCGGAAGGGTCTTTCGCCATGCATATCCATGAGCAAGTAAGCCCCACCTTTGGTAGAATTTGTCTATGATGTACGGGCCCTTATAGTTTGGCTCGAATTTCCCCCGTTTGGCACGATTGGGGATCATAGGTCTTTTGACAACTAGCACGAGTTTGCCTTGGCGGAATGTTCTCGGCCTAGTTAATCATTCGTATGAGCGTGCCATATTTGCTTTGTAAGCCTCCAAGTTTTGCTGCGCCATGAAACGAGTTTTATCGAGGGCGTCGAGCTCCTCAAGCCGAAGGTGAGCATTCTCTTCATCTGTTAGTTCGTAATGAACTGCCACTTGTAGAGAGGGTAGCTTTATTTCTAAGAGGAGTACTGCTTCCGTGCCGAATACCAATGCATACGGTGTTGTATTCGTAGCAGTTTTGAACATAGTTCGAAACGCCCAGAGAGCTTCATACAGTCTTTCGTGCCAGTCCTTTTTATTTTTGGACACCGTCTTCTTTATGATCTTTGTTAAGATTTTGCTGAAAGCCTCACTAGACTGTTAGTTCGGGGATTGTAGACCGAAGAGTATCTCAAGTCTATATTATGCTGCTGTGCGAAGCGGCTGATTTTGTAACTTCTGTAGGCCGGCCCGTTATCGGAGATAATCCGTCGCGGAGTGCCGAACCGATAGATGACGTTCGTCTTGAAGAAATGGAGGATGTTCTCCGTCTTCACTTCTCTTAGCGGTATGGCTTCTGCCCACTTAGAGAAGTAATCAGTTGTCGCAAATATGAACCGATGTCCTTTGGATGACGCTGATTCGATGGGCCCAATTATGTCGGTTTCTCACATTTCGAATGGCCAGCTAGCTACTGTTGGGTGTAGCGGGTTTGGATGCTCGTGGATGAAGTCTCCATGAATTTGGCACGAGTGGCACTGCTTCGCGTATTCGAGGCAGTCCTGAATCATCGTGGGCCAATAGTAGCCCATCCTTTTAATCTTCAGCTTCATCTTTGGCCCGGCTTGATGAGAACCGCAGAGTCCGTCGTGAGTTTCTTGGACGACTCTCCTTGCTTCTTCCAATCCCAGGCATCTCATCCACAGAGAGTCGAACGATCTCTTATATAGAGTATCATTGACGAAAGAGAAAGACAGAGCTCGTTTCATGAGCTGATTTCTTGAGGATGCGTCTTCCGGTATTCGACAGGATTTAAAGTAGTCTATAAAGACTTATATCCAATCCTTAGCCTTTTCTTGGTCCTCTATTTGTAGGGCTGTTTGCTCGGTCACTTCCTTTTCTTCAAACGATTCCGGAGATATTTCTGCTGGTGCAAGGAGTCGACGGCTTTGTACAATGATCCTTATGTCATCGAGGTTTTCGTTAGCCAGTTCTTTAGAGAGTTTGGCTAATGCGTCCGCTTTGCTATTTTTTGTACGTGGTATGCTTTCCAGGGCGTAGGAGGGAATTTGAGTTAGTAACTGTTGCGCTCTTTTACCATATTTTACCAACTCTGGCTTGCACGTCTGATAGTCACCGTTTACTTGGCTAACGACCAGCTGGGAGTCTCCGTATATGAGAAGGTTTTTGATTCCCATGTCGACAGCGATCTCAAGACCTGCTATCAAAGCCTCATATTCTGCTTCATTGTTTGTCGTCGGCTCTGTTAAGGAAAAGGCAAAGCGCATTATCCCTCCTTGTGGAGTCACGAAGATGAGGCCTACCCCAGATTTGATTATGAGGGAGCTGTGCTTTCGTTTCTTCATGGAAGATGCCCCATCGAAGTAGAGTTCCCACTGGGTATCACTCTCTCCTCTCTCCCCGTCAGTCGTGTCAAACGCGTGCTCTTCTGGCAATTGGCAATTTAGGGGTGAATCGGCAGGTATCAGATGCTCAGCGAGGAAGTCGGCGGTGGTCTGGCCTTTCACTGCCTTGAGAGGTCGGTATGTTATCGAGAATTCCATTAAGAGTAGGGTCCATTTAGCGAGCCGTCCCGTTAGTATGGCTCTTGACATCAAATATTTGAAAGGATCCACTTTTGATATGAGATGGACCTCATGCGCCAAAGCATAATGCCGAAGCTTTGTTATCGCGAAGATTAACGCCAGGCAGTGTTTTTCGATAGAGGAGTAGTTGTTTTCTTCCCCCAGGAGAACTCGACTCAAATAGTATAGGGCTCTCTCCTTCCCTTGGTCGTTCTCCTGTGCCCATAGCGCGCCTAAAGATCCTTCAAGGGCTGTTGTGTACAGGATGAGGGGCTTTCTCTTGACCGGAGCGGTCAGTACCGGCGGATTCTATGGGTATTGCTTGATTTCGTCCAGTGCACTCTGGCATTTACGATCTCAAACGAACGGGGTTCCCTTCTTCATCAGGTGACTGTAGGGACGACATTTTCCGGAGAGATTGGCTATGAACCGTCGGATATACGCGAGCTTCCCTTGTAGAGATCGTAATTGTTTTAAAGTTCTTGGAGTGGGCATTTCCATAATTGCCTTGATCTTCGATGGATCTATTTCGATGCCCCGGTGTCGTATGATGAATCCTAGAAATTTTCCTGAGGAGACTCCAAATGTGCATTTCAGAGGGTTCATCTTCAGGTTATACTTACGAAGACATTGGAACACTATTTTCAAATGCTCCCAGTATTCCTCGTACGATTTGCTTTTCACTACGAGGTCATCGATATAGCATTCGACGATACCATGTATGAGGTCATCGAAAATCTTTGTCATGGCCCTCTGGAAGGTAGCGCTGGCCTTCTTCAGACCGAAAGGCATCACTTTGTAGCAGAATACGTCCAGAGGAGTCCGGAAAGCGGTATGCTTCTGGTCTTCGGGATGCATCTTTATTTGATTGTATCCTGATGAGCCATTCATGAAGGAGAAGACTTCGTGAGTGGTCGTGTTGTCTATCATCAGCTCGGTAACCGGTACGGGGAATCATCCTTCGGACAGGCTTTGTTGAGGTCTCGAAAATCCACGCATATGCATACTGTCCCATTTTTCTTCATCACTGGGACAATATTAGCGATCCAGTCAGGGTATAGAACTTCTTGGATGAAGCCGGAGTCGATTAGCTTCTTGACTTCGGCGTTGATACTCATTTCAAGTTCGAGCCGCATTCTTCTTGGTGCTTGTTTGAGTGGCTTGACGTTCGGAGATATCGCCAATTTATGCACAGCGATTTCTGGATCTAGCCTCGGCATCTCGGAATAGTTCCATGCGAAGCTGTCTTTATACTACATGAGCACGTCTTTTAGCATAACCACTTGTTTTTTAGATAGAAGCTCACTGACGAACGTAGGCCGTAGGTCGTTTGCCATCCCCAAGTCGATTTTCCTCAGGTTATCCGCAGTAGTGTGTATCCCATCTTCCAATTCTTTTGGCGCTGGTGGAAATTCTGAGATCACCTCATCTTCATCCTCATTTTCGAAGCACCAGGAGAGGTCATCCATATTCTCGTGCTCTCCTTCTTCCGACAGCATTATCACATGACAAGTATGAGATCGTTTCCAAGACCGGTGTTGATCTGGTTCTACTCTTGCTATATACGTTGCTTTTGGCACATGCTTCTATGGTGGGGCTACCCTCCAACTATTGGATAGAGCGAACCTGCCGAGTTGATATTGGTCTTCGACCCAGTTTTTGAAGGTGAAGCAGCCTTCAAGAGGATGTCCTATCGCTCGGTGATAGGAGCAATAATCCGGGTGATGAACCTTGTTTGCTTGTTCAGGGTGTTTGGACTCCGGGAGCATAATCATTTGATGTTTCACGACGAGGTCGAATATCTTCGTTGTCTTGTCTTGAGGGAAGGAATATTCCTGATCCATCTTCTTCATCAGCGATGGATTTCGGCTGACCTTTTCTCGATCGCGTGGCTTCCCGGACCCGCTTCGCCGCTTGTTCCCCGCCGAAGACACGGGAAGACAAACGTCTTGCATGAATTTTGGGGCAGATACTAATAGGTGCTATCCATCCACCTCTCCGAAGATGCCAAGTTGATTTATGACACCACGTATCGAAGGTTTAAACGGATGCGGCCGATGTAGCAGATTTCGTCAGATTACCCCTCATTTGAGGGGTTTTTGATTGTGGGGATGCTCTTCCCTGTAGGCGCAAGCCCCTGCAGTTAATTATGCTACCGCATCGCGGTAACAACTTTCTCCTTCTCCAGATGGTCATTTCGTGTCGTGTGTGTTTGTTTTGTTTTTGGTTGCCCGTGGATTGTATACGGAGACTAATATATGTTGTCGCCCGTAGGGCGTGGATTAGTCCAAATCCGTATCTTTCTTAGATTTGGGTTTGGGGGTTGGGTTTAAGGATACGTTAGTCTCGTTTGGGACTAAGATCAACTTAAACGTTTGTTAAGGATACGTTAGTCTAATTTTAGACTAAGATCAACTTAACGGGATCATTTAGATCCAACAAAAGAGCATTTGGGCTCTATTGTTAGTTTAGGGACATTACGGTCAATTAGTTTAAGGACATTACGGTCCAAGGTTAAGGGCATCATAGTCCGTGAGTTTAAAGACATCACAGTCAAGGTTAAAGACATCACAGTCTGTGAGTTTAAAGACCTCACAGTAAGGTTAAGGACATCATAGTCCATGAGTTTAAAGACCTCACAGTCGAGGTTAAGGACATCATAGTCCGTGAGTTTAAAGACCTCACAGTCAAGGTTAAGGACATCATAGTCCGTGGGCTTAAGGACCCCACAGTCCGGAGAGTGTTTGGTTGTTGGGACCCATCACCTCTCTGAAGACGTTGAAGGATTACAACGATAAATATCAGAGGAGTAAAGAGATGTACCCTCGAACCGGTGTGAGTTGGTTGAAAGATTTGTAGTACAATTTGGGACTGAGATTTGTTGAAATATTCATGAGCAGATGGGCTCAGTTAATATGAGTTGAGGACTTATGGCCAATCTTGGGCTAAGTCCAATAAATGTTTAACATTTTATTTTGGGCTGTTGAGCCTTTATTTGGGCTTGGCCCTTTTAACAATGTTTTTGTCTTTTATTGAATGCTGAGCATTCATCAGAGCTCTGGGCTTTTTAAAGAACAATTTATGTTCTGTCAACGCAACAGGTGGTGCGCTAGGCGCTTTGCGCCAATCAAAAAGCGCAGTGCGCTACTGCCAAGTAGCGCACATGTAAGGGACACGTGTCGCACTCAGCGCTGGGCGCTAGATGATGAGCGCATGATGCCAGTTTATGAGCGCTGAGCGCTAATCCATGAGCGCATTGCGCTTTCAATTTAGTGGCGCACACGTGAGTGACACGTGGTGCGCTTGGTACTGAGCGCCAGCCCATGAGCACAGTACGCTATTTCAGAAGCGCAAAGCGCAAGTTGTTAATTGGCGTATACATGGTTGACATGTGGCGCATTTGGCGCTGAGCACCGATCCAGAGAGCGCAGAAGCGCAGTTCAAGAGCGCAAGGCGCATTTCAAGAGCGCAAAGAGCATCTGATCAATTTTATGATCTGGAAAACAATTTATGTTCTTTTAAAATAGACTTTGTCTCAAAATCTAAGAACAACAATTCTTATTTTTGCAGGAGATATTTCCAATCTCTTATGTTGATGAAAGACCTTGCCTTTATAGATCCATGATCTGTGAGAAGAATTATGTTCTTCTTTTATTTTATGATGAGATCTTTTGATTTCTCTGTGAAAGACTTTTTGTCTTGTAGATCTATGATCTGTTTAAAGAAATGATTTCTTCATTCTTAATCATGAGATGATTTCATCTCTGTGTTCATCATCATCATTTTTACCTTGAAGAAAAATCTTCTTGCAAGAGCTTGCTCTTTATCTTTGAGTTTCTCAAAGTTTATGGGGGGGTTTCTCTATGCAAGACTTGAAGTCTTGGGGCCTTTTTATAGGGCAAGCTGATCAGTTCGATTAGTTGAAGAGATCTTTCTCTGATTGATTTGGGGATATTTCCCCACCATTGGATCTTTGATCGTAGGGCTTCTGTTTTACAGAAAGCAATCTTCTTGTTTTTAACAAGATTGGAAAATCTTTCCATAATAGAATTTAATTCTGATTAATTAATGATTTATCATTATTAGTTCTTTTGATCTAACGGTGGGGAGTTTTTTAATTCCAGTGCTAGCGCACCCGTGCTTTGTACGTGGTGCGCTGCTTAGAGCGCAGCGCTCTTAACGCTAGCGCACCTCTGTCTTACACGTGGTGCGCTGTTCGGAGCGCAGCGCATCCTGCGCTAGCACACCCGTGTTTGATACGTGGCGCACTGCTCGGAGCGCAGCACGCTTAGCGCTAGCACACACATGATGCGCTGCCTAGGGCGCAGCGCACTTGGTGCTCTATCTGAAGTATTGCTTCAATTTTGAAATTTGAATTTCAAACAGAGTTTTGCTCTGATTGAGGGAACAAATGCCCCCCCACTGTTGCGCTCACGTGGCCTACATGTGAGTGCAGCGGTGGCAGCATCTGCACCCTTGGATCAACTCAGAAGTTGAAAAGACATTTCAATGCCTATAAATAGGACCTTTGGTCCTTTAGATGATTCTGTTCATCTTCTTCTTTCGAGAATTTTTATTCAGAGCATAGCTTTTCTGCTTAAGAACTTTTCAAGAGTCAAAACTCTGTTAAAATCTTGGTAAAGATTAAATCTTTTTAAAAGATCATTTTAAGAATCTAGGGTTTCACCCATTAATAGAGCCTTGCTCTCCATAGATCTTTGATCTAAAGAAAACCCTTTTAGGGTTTCATTAACAGAGCTTTGCTCTCTTGAACCCATAGATCTAAGCAGATCTTCTTTCAGGGTTTCTTAACCCATGAACAGAGCTTTGCTGATAAAGAACTCTTAGAATTTGTTCATAGATCTTGAAGATCTCAGAATTTTTAATTCATAAAAAATGATTTTAATTTTTCTGATGGATCATTTTTTTCAGAGCAAGGCTCTTGAGGAATTTTTATTCTTTCATGATCAGAGTTTGACAAGTGTCACTCTGTCACAGAGTATTGCTCTCAAAGGGAGATTTACTCCTCTGCTCGAGAGATCTCTCATTTAATGGGAATTTTCTTGAGGATTTCCTCATTTAATGACAGCCTCATCAAATGATGAGGTTGTTTTATTAATGATGAATTGTCATCTAGATTTTGTGGGCCCCCTTTGGTCCCTCTCCACTGCATTACAGTGTGGTACAAATTCTAAAGTACCAAGTGTCAGAATTTAAATTAAATTATAGCACTGACAGTTGACTTTCGTCCCTTTTCGCGCAGGCGACATGTCTTTCGACACTTCTTTTCCGTTCACCCGCTCAGAAGGCGGATTTCCTGAGGCGCCTGTAGATCGAGAGGTTATTGCGCTGATCAGAGACCACGATCTGGAATACAAGAATCTTCACCTATGGGGTAGATGGTATGATCAAATTATCAGAGGCCGCCGGAGCTTTTCTTGTCGGACGCCTTTAGAGCCTATCTCTGTGATCCCTTATGCCGATGCACCCCCGATCAATTATACTGTAGAGGAGATAAATTAGACTTCAGAAGGTCTCCTTCGGCCTTCTATTGCCGCAGTACCCGTGCAGCCGCCAGTGGCTTTGGACACCCTAGGGCGGCGCATATGTCAGGGTGAGTCGCGCCCTTGGGGACAGCCCTACAACATCGGGCTAACTCCCCGTCATCCGGCCGAATACTTGCAGTGGGCCCGATATATCTTATCGGCAAAGAAATCGCAGCTGCTGAGGCTTGTCTTATATCCTGCGATCTATGCTTCCTTGTTCCAGTATTCTGCACCTCCCACATGGTGGATCAAGGCATTCTTAGAGCAGTGGAACATTCTGACCCATACTTTCCTCCTATTGGATAGAGAGGTCTCCATTTCCTTGGAAGAATTTGCCGAGGTTTCTGGTTTACCAGTTAGGGGGGAGCACTACGAGGAGCTGCTTCCTCCGGATGAATATGTTTTTGCCACCAAATCAGTGGTAATGGGTCTTACCCCAGAGAATGCCATTCAGCACCAGTTCCGAAATCTGATAAAGGTGTTGAACATGTATAAGGGCCTCTTTCTTGAATCCGGAGGCCGGGGGGTCAGCTTTGCGGACTTCATTGCCCGTTTTCTTCGCCCAGAAATTTTGTCGTGACAAGGCGAAATGTTTGCTAAACTTGATGATCCTTTCGGCTTTGGCTTGGACCGTCGGCCAATACTGGAAGCCGATCAAAATGATTTCTTTCTTCCCGACGTCGCTATCGTTCCCCTGTCAGAAATCGCCGCTCCGGGCATTGATGAGGAAGCGTTCTTTCTTGGGTTTCTCAGTTTATGGTTAAGCTGGTTCGCGCTTCCTATGCACCCTCGTTACATGAGGCCTTCTGTCTTCTACCCCACGCATCGCATGGTTGCCGGAATACAAGTGGCCATCGGGATCGCCGGGTTAGCCCACCTATATCACGGCCTCAGCTTAGCAGCGGATACCACCGAACCAGGGGTGCATCCTGCCAACTTCCCAATGCATTACTTCACTTCATGGATGGAGCTGCACGTGCTTGGGGTCTTCGGTATCCACAAAAGACCTTCTTTTTACGACAGATGCAGGTTCCCTCGGATAATGCGGCTGGTTGATGCCTCCATCGTGAGTCCGTCACCGCGGGAAGCTAGGGGCTTGCACTTTCGTCCGTGCACGGTTGGAGATGGTATGTCTTTTACAGACAAAGTCTTGACCATCGGCTAAGAAACTTCAAAAGCGGTGCTGCCATTGCAAGACATCTTTAAAGACGGGGCCTCTGTGTTGAAAGCCTGGGAGATTCTTCATTTGTACTCCATTAGGCCGGGCTTTATCGTATTCAGGCAAAATGATGCAGCGTTATTCATGAGATACAACCCGCATCGTTTTGCCCAGCAGCTGAGTTACAATCAGGGCGTCCCACTTGAGGCCTTTTTGGCAGAACCTGCTGCTACCAAAGAGGGAATGCGGAGCGCGCTGCATCATTTTATGCGTCTAAACACAGGGTCTCACTTCTTTATCAGCGAACTGAGCTGTGTCCCGAAGGCCCTTAATGTATACGTGGCCTGGTACCAACATTCAATGGGCGTCGTTATCAGGGAGGAGAAGTGACTGCTACTCGATCGCAAAGATGCACCCCCTGCCGGTGATCGAAACGTCCCTCTGAAGCGACGGACCATTGTCCCGCCTCCTTTAAGAGAAGCTGCCCTGATTGAAGTTCCGCATGATAGGCCTGAGCTACCGATACCCCGGGCTCCTGTAGAAAAGGTGACTATAGCCTCCCCCGATTCTGGCGTGGGTTCAGACATCGGGACTCGTCACCCCAAAGTACCTAGCAAGCGTAAGCTTGTGCTAGCTGCGACCGGAGCTCGCTCGCAGAAGAGGAAGAAAAAGTCGATCCTTTCTGTCGACGTTGTACTCGGCTAGGAGCCTCACGCTCCTTATGGCGACGGCCTGAGCGAGTATGGCACAAACGAAGGTCTATTCATGCCGCCAGATGATACTAATCTGGCGGTTGCCATTGCAGCTTCTGAGCAATTGGCAAGCCATGAAGCGGGACTGGCTATCCTCGCACGATCAGGTAACCATCAGCTGTATCTTTTGTCATTGCATCATATTTCTATCATCATGTTTTGACTAACACTTTTCCTTCTTTAACAGGAATTTCCACCGAAGAAGCTCTCGCGGCTTCTCTCAAGACTTTTGAGGAAGAGGAAAGACTTCGAGCATCCTTAGACATCGGTACATTTCGGTTCACCATGTCTCCGCTCCCATTTCTTATGGGTAATCTGACCCCTCCTTTTCTTCTTATCACATGAACTACCTCTACTCAGGTTATTCCAAGCGTGGCACCGACTTCACAGGACGGTGCGGAGACGCTTCCCGGGTCGGCTATCTCAGTTCCGCCGGTATTGCTAAAAGAAGCTTCACTTAAGCAATCGATGACGGATGCCATAACGGCTCCAGAGGTAACTATTGGCGCGGACGATGATGTCGTGTTGAAGGAGGTCTTTAGAAGATCTGCCCTCACGGCCCGGGCTGAGAGGAAGCGTAGGATGCGCACGGCAAGGGAGCGTACCGCCGCCTTGGATGCGGGTGCGGGTTCAAGCGCTGTTACTCCTGCCCCTACTCCTTCAGAAGATACTTCGGCTGCCTTGTCTACCGCCCACAGACAGGCAGCACGTGCAGCTCGGGAAGCAATCGAAAAACTGACCCAAGGTAACGTGATATTGGGTTCTTTTGTCAAACCTTTAATTTTCAGGTTCTCATATATCCTATCCTGTAGGGCTGAGTCTTGCCGAAGAAGTGGCGGCAACCACCGAGCCTGGGGTAGCGGTAGGTGAGACAGCCACGATCGCCGAGCTCTAGGTAGCGGCAGGTGAGACAGCGATAATCGCCGAACCCGAGGTAGCGGTAGGTAAGATGGCTAGAATCACCGAGCCCAAGGTAGCCACTCTTTCTCAAGAGTCGGGCACTGCTCCATTCGTCGCTCTTTCCCCTTGCGGCTCCTTGCCGTTGCCGGGCGCTGCGAGTGTTACGACGATTCTCGTGGAATCGGCAGATGAGGCTACGGGTGGCGAGACCGTTCCGATGGAGGAGGGTGGAGCATTCGCCGCATCCAGTGACACTCTTGTCGCGGTCTCGACCGGCGACTCACCAGGTAGATTTTGGGTCATCGCTTTCCCTTTATTCTGCAATCCCCTTTAATTTCTTTTTGACAGCGTTTCTCTTATTTCTAATGCAGGTGTGATGAGTGTTGGGGTTGTGCCACCCGAGGAAGCATCTCCAGTTGCTGCTTTAACGGTGACCGCTCCTCTACCTTCTCTCGTACCATCTCAAATGCTGGAAGGTGCGGATTTGTGACCCATCAGTTTCATTGTAGGCAGTATACTTTATGTACTGATATTGCATTATACATCCTCGCAGGAGTCCTTTTTGATCACTTGTATCAGGTGCTACACCCACACTTCTCTTTCCAGTCAGAAATTGCCTCATCTAGTGGCGCTGGTGAGTACAGCCTTCAGCTGATGTCTTTTCTTTTACGGGCAGCCAAATCGTTTCTAATTATTCTTTGTTTTGATTGCAGCACTACAGATCGAAGGAGGAGACAAAAGAACAGTTGCGCTACTGGTACTCCCGGCCTTGCCACCTGCTGCAGCCGGTATAGTAAACTCCATTGTTCATGAACCTCCTATATTTCTTGAACCTTCATTTGACTGTGATTTGTTTTACAGCAGTGATACCGACTTCAGCTCCGTTCGAATCTCGAGTCGTAATGCCAGCAGGCCCCTTTTCTCGACGTCCATCTTCCAAAGGCACTGTGAATAGTTTGCGCATGTTAAGCGACTACATCAAGGAGCTTGACGTGGAGGCTCCCACATTCGCTGCAGATTTTGCCGCGGAGGTTAATCCTATACTGGCGACCTCGTGAACTTTCATAATGAGGGCGTCGTTGAGTCTTGGGTTAATCACTGCAGGGAAATTGAGGCCTGTCTGTATGAGCTCGAATTCGGACGTCCTGCTCCTGAGGTCCTGGCTGTGAACTCTCAACGGGCTGCGTGGGTTGAGCAGAGCACTCCCTACTTCCGCCATATTGAACAAGAAGCGGCCTTAAAGCGTAAGGAGTATGAAGAGATTTCGAGCGACTCTGCTCGACTGCATGCTCTGGTTGATGCCAATGCTGTGCAGTTGAAGACTATCTTTGAGAGCCTTCTACGATGTATTTCCGACGGGCTAACGCTGAGGCAGAAGCTCGACCTCATCGAGCGAGATGCACAGAATCGTGGAGCAGCTCAGCGGGCCGTCGAAAAGCAACTTTCATCCTACTTGCAGCAACGAGCCTAAGTCGAAGCAGAGTTGGCCGCGGCAGCTGACCAAGACAAGGGGCTGAGGGAAGTGCGCGAGCGGCTGATTGGTTTATTGAAAGCGCTTCCCTCTCAATAATTGTTTTTGTACCATTTGTAATTTCGAATAAAATGTATCCAATTTTTTTATTCTTTCATAAGATGTATTTTGTACCCAATTGAATTTATGAATAAAAGATACATTTCTTTCATAATGTCTTGTGTCATCTCTTTGCTTTCTTCTTTTCTTTGTTATCAGCATGTCACTTTAGTAAGAATAGCCTGCAGATGATAGAATCATTCCGTCTTGAACTCTTTGAGAGGTAGCGATGGCATAGGAAACAGGTTAAGATCTGCTGCCTAAAGCTTTTCAACTTTATGAGCCGTAAGGGTCTCATAAAGACTTTTCTCCCTACGAGTCGAGAGGATCTCGTAGGTGTATTTTCTCCTTAGGAATCGTGAGGATTCCTAAATGTGTTTTCTCTTATAAGTCGTAAGGATCTTACAAGAGAGTTTTCTTCCTTACGGGTCGAGAGGACCCGTAAGTGATTGATGGTGTTGCCATTATCCGCATTTCACGGAGTTAGGAGTTGCTTTGGGCGTTTCCCACGGGGTCAAGATTGACTTTAGCCGTGTTCCACGGGACCAGGATTTGCTCTGGATGCTTCCCACGAGATCATAGCCATGTTCTGCGAGGATCAGGCTCTGCTCCGGACGTTTCCCACGAGGTCAGGATTGACATAAGCCGCGTTCCACGTGACCAGGAATTTGCTCTGGATGCTTCTTACGGGGTCATAGCCGTGTTCTGCGGGACCAGGCTCCGCTCTGGATGCTTCCCATGGGGTGATAGCCATGTTCTGCGAGGACCAGGATCCGCTCTGGACGTTTCCCACGGGGTCAGGATTGACATAAGCCGCGTTCAACGTGACCAGGAATTTTGCTCTGGATGCTTCCTACGGGGTTATAGCCGTGTTCTGTGAGGACCAGGCTCCGCTCTAGATGCTTCCCACGGGGTCATAGCCGTGTTCTGTGAGGACCAGGATCCGCTCTGGACGTTTCCCACGGGGTCAGGATTGACATAAGCCGCGTTCCACGTGACCAGGAATTTCGCTCTAGATGCTTCCCACGGGGTCATAGCCGTGTTCTGCGAGGACTAGGCTCCGCTCTGGACGTTTCTCACGGGGTCAGGATTGACATAAGCCGCGTTCCATGTGACCAGGAATTTTGCTCTGGATGCTTCCCATGGGGTCATAGCCGTGTTCTGCGAGGACCAGGCTCCGCTCTGGACGTTTCCCACGGGGTCAGAATTGACATAAGCCGCGTTCCACATGACCAGGAATTTTGCTCTGGATGCTTCCCAAGGGGTCATAGCCGTGTTCTGCGAGGACCAGGCTCCGCTCTGGATGCTTCCCACGGGGTCATAGCCGTATTCTGCGTGACCAGGAATTTGCTCTGGATGCTTTCCACGGGATCATAGCCGTGTTCTGCGAGGACCAGGCTCCGCTCTGGATGTTTTCCACGGGGTCAGGATTGACATAAGCCGCGTTCCACGTGACCAGGAATTTCGCTCTGGATGTTTCCCACGGGGTCATAGCCGTGTTCTGCGAGGACTAGGATCCGCTCTGGACGTTTCCCACAGGGTCAGGATTGACATAAGCCGCGTTCCACGTGACCAGGAAGGGTTGACTTTATCCGTATTTCACAGAGTCGGGGTTTGACTCTCGGTCATCTGCGCACCGCCGAGTCATAGAACTGGGAATTGCCGCGGTTCCACTTTGCTTGATGTTGCGTCTGTTGTAATGAGACGCATGTTGAGATGATCTCCAGGCTGTCTGTGAACCGTTGAGATTTGGCTTCTTCTTCTGATGGAGCCTAGGGAGGGAAGGTATGATTCCCTCTTTGTTTGTGCCCCTGGATTGTATGCAGGGATCTGTGTGATATCACCTGTATGGCAAAAATTTCATTCTTTCAAAAAAAATTTATTTCTTTCCGCGATGCTCTATCATTTCAGCTTTTATATCACGAAAATCGTGATTGCCCAATCATTTCGGCTATTTGTTTTATTTTTACTCGCTGTTTTTTATTGCGAGTTGCCCGATCATTTCGGCTATTTTGCATGCATATATTTTTACTTGCTGCTTTTGTTGCAAGTTGCCCCATTATTTCGGTTATTTCGTATGCATGTGTGGCTCGCTAGCTTTTTGCTGCGAGCTTGGAATTAGACACCGATTTCGGCATCAGCACCGCTACAACTGGGATATTGCCAGGAGCGAATCATCATTTGCCTCTGTCGATGTCGAACAAAGGTGGCTTAATAGACAGGGTTAGGATCCTATCGACTAAGGCTTTTGACTTTATGAGCCGTAAGGGTCACATAAAGGTATTTTTCCTACGAGTCGTGAGGATCTCATAGGTGCGTTTTCTCCTTAGGGATCGTGAGGATTCCTAAGTGTATGGTCTCTTATAAGTCGTAAGGATCTTACAAGAGCGCTTTCTCCTTATAAGTCGAGAAGACTTACAAGGGCTGTTTACCGTGTAGACATATCCCTAGTCACGGATGGGACTTTGTTAGGGAAGTGTTTATTCGCGCCCGTGGATTATATACAAGGGTCAGCATTGAGCCACTTGTAGGACAGCATTGGAGGTTGTGGTGGCCGCTTAAGAACGGGTTCAGATTCCTGTAGCTTAAGACTTTTGAATCTTATGAGCCGTTAGGGTCTCATAAGAGGGTTCTCCTTACGAGTCGTGAGGATCTCGTAAGTGTAGTTTCTCCTTAGGAATCATGGGGATCCCTAAGTGTGTTGCTCCCTTGTGAGTCGTAAGGATCTCACGCAGGTGGTTTCTCCTCACAAGGTCGAAAGGGCCTTGCAAGTGTCTCTTAATGAGATTGCGCCCTTTCGGGTTTTCACAAAAACTCGCCGGTAGCCCTGCTGTTTTTACTCACGGAGCCCTTCCGGGTTTTCATCCGTGCCCATTTTTCTTATGGACATACCGTTTTCTTTTTCTTTCTCTTTTTTTTATTCTTTCTATTTTTTTTTGTGTCAGCCTTGGGATGCTGCATTCCACGGTAGTTTATCGACGTCTCGGTCAACAGCTAGTTTTAGGACATAGTGGTCCATCATTAGTTTAAGACGTTTCGGTCCGACGCCAGTTTTAGGATATAATGGTCCATCGTTAGTTTAAGGACATTTCGGTCCAACGCCAGTTTTAGGACATAGTGGTCCATTGTTAGTTTAAGGACGTTTCGGTCCAACGCCAGTTTTAGGACATAGTGGTCCATAAACCGACTACTACTTATAGAGTTTGGGCTTAGGTAGATAGTGAGCGGACATAGGCGTCGTCATCTATCGTTGACCTAGGCCGTGACTCGTTAGGCGTAGTATTTCTTTAGGAAGCGACTGTTTATTGGCCTGAAAGGTCTTTCACCATGCATGTCCATGAGTAGATATGCTCCACCCTTGTAAACTTTGTCTATGATATACGGGCCTTCATAATTCGGCTCGAATTTTCCCTGCTTAGCGCGATTAGGGATCATGGGTCTCTTGACCACTAGCATGAGTTCGCCTTGACGGAATGTTCTCGGCCTAGTCAATTTTTCATATGAGCGCGTCATCTTTGCTTTATAAGCCTCCAGACTCTGTTGCGCCACGAGCCGGTTTTCATTAAGGGCATCAAGCTCCTCAAGCCGAAAGTGAGCATTTTCTTCGTCTGTTAGCTCGTAGTGAACCGCCACTCGAAGAGAGGGCAACTCTATCTCGAGAGGGAGTACCGCTTCTGCGCTAAATACCAACGCGTACGGCGTTGTGTTCGTGGCTGTTTTGAACGTAGTTCGATACGCCCAGAGAGCTTCATGCAGTCTCTCGTGCCAGTCCTTCTTATTTCGAGACACCGTCTTTTTCACGATTTTCGTCAAGGTCTTGTTGAAAGCCTCGGCTAGACCGTTAGCTCGAGGATTATAGACCGAAGAGTATCTCCAGTCTATGTTATGCTGTTGCGCGAAGCGGCTGATCTTGTGGCTCCTATAGGCTGGTCCGTTATCGGAGATAATCCGTCGCGGAGTTCCAAACCGATAAATGACGTGCGTCTTGAAGAAATGGAGAATATTCTCCATCTTCACTTCTCTCAGCGGTACTGCTTCTGCCCACTTGAAGAAGTAATCAGTTGTCGCCAAAATGAATCGATGTCCTCTGGACGATGCTGGTTCGATTGGGCCGATTGTGTCAGTTCCCCACATTTCGAACGGCCAGCTACCAACCGTTGGATATAGTGGATTTGGATGCTGATGGATAAAGTCTCCGTGAATCTGGTACGGGTGGCACTGCTTCGCATACTCGAGGCAGTCCTGAATCATCGTGGGCCAATAGTAGCCCATCCTTTTGATCTTCGTCTTCATCTTCGGCCCGGCTTGGTGAGAACCGCAGAGTCCGTCGTGAGTTCCTTGGACGACTCTCTTTGCTTCTTCAGGTCCCAGGCATCTTAGCCATAGAGAATCAAATGATCTCTTATATAGAGTATCATTGACGAAGGCGAAAGACAGGGCTCGTTTCATAAGCTGATGTCTTGAAGACGCATCTTTAGGTGTTCGACGGGATTTGAAGTTGTCTATAAAGACTTCTCTCCAATCCATAGCCTTTTCCTGGTCTTTTATTTGTAGGGCCATTTGCCCGGTCGCTCCTTTTTCTTCGGATGACTCCGGAGATAATTCTGCTGGTGCGAGAACCCGACGGCTTTGCACAACGATCCTCAAGTCATCGAGGTTCTCGTCGGCCAATTCTTTAGCGAGCTTAGCTAATGCATCTGCCTTGCTATTTTCCGCACGCGGTATACTTTTCAGCATGCAGGAGGGAATTTGAGTCAGTAATTGCTGCACTCTCTCGCCGTACTTTACCAGCTCTGGCTTGCACGTTTGATAATCGCCATTTACTTGACTAACGATCAGCTGGGAGTCTCCGTATATGAGGAGGTTTTCGATTCCCATGTCGATAGCGATCTCGAGAACTGCTATCAAAGCTTCATATTCGGCCTCATTATTCGTCCTCGGCTCTGTTAAGGAGAAGGCAAAGCGCATTATCCCTCCTTGTGGAGTCACGAAGATGAGGCCTACCCCAGATTTGATTATAGGGGCGCTTTGTTTGCGCTTCTTCATGGAAGACGCTCCATCGAAATAAAGTTTCCACCGGGTATCATTCTCTCTTCTCTCACCGGCGATCGTGTCAAACGCGTGTTCGTCTGGAAATTCGCAGTTCAAGGGAGATTCAGCAGGTATTGGATGCTCGGCGAGGAAGTCGGCGATGGTCTGGCCTTTCACTGCCTTAAGAGGCCGATAAGTTATCGAGAATTCCATCAAGAGCAGGACCCATTTAGCGAGCCGCCCTGTTAATATGGCCTTCGACATCAAGTATTTGAGAGGATCTACCTTTGATATGTGATGGACCTCATGTGCCAATATATAGTGTCTGAGCTTCGTTATCGCAAAGATCAACGCCAGGCAGTGTTTTTTGATGGGAGAATAATTGCTTTCTGCCCCCAGTAGAACTCGACTCAGATAATAAAGGCCTCTCTCCTTTCCTTGGTCGTTCTCTTATGCCCATAATGCGCCAAGAGAACCTTCGAGGGCTGTCGTGTACAGGACGAGAGGTTTTCCTTTAACGAGAGCGGCTAGCACCGGCGGATTCTGTAGGTATTGCTTAATTTCGTCCAGTGCGCCTTGGCATTTGCGATCCCAGACGAACGGAGTTCCCTTCTTCATCAAGTGACTGTAAGGGCGGCACTTGCCGGAGAGATTGGTTATAAATCGCCGGATATATGCGAGCTTTTCTTGGAGAGACCGCAGTTGCTTGAGAGTCCTTAGCGGAGGCATTTCCATGATGGCCTTGATCTTCGACGGGTCTATTTCGATGCCTCGGTGTCGGACGACGAATCCCAGGAACTTGCCCGAGGAAACTCCGAACGCGCATTTGAGAGGGTTCATCTTCAAGTTGTATTTCCGAAGGCGCTGAAACACGATCATCAGATGCTCTAAATGTTCCTTGTATGATTTGCTTTTAATTACGAGGTCGTCGATATAGCATTCGACGATTTCATGTATGAGGTCATCGAAGATCTTCATCATGGCCCTCTGATAGGTGGCACTGGCATTCTTTAGACCGAAAGGTATCACCTTGTAGCAAAATATGCCCAAAGGGGTCCGAAAAGCAGTATGCTTCTGGTCCTCAGGATGCATCTTTATCTGATTATATCCTGATGAGCCGTCCATGAAGGAGAAGACTTTGTGAGTGGATATGTTATCTATCATCAGCTCGGTGACCGGTACTGGGAAGTCGTTCTTCAGGCAGGCTTTATTGAGATCCCGAAAGTCCACACATATGCGCACTGTCCCGTTTTTCTTCATTACTGGGACAATGTTGGCGATCCAATCAGGATACTGAACCTCTTGGGTGAAGCCGGAGTCGATTAGCTTCTTGACCTCAGCGTTGATGCTCATTTCAAGCTCGAGCCGCATTCTTCTTGGCGCTTGTTTGATCAGTTTGACGTCTGGAGAAATCGCCAATTTGTGGACAGCAATCTCTGGATCGAGTCCCGATATCTCTGAATAGTTCCATGCGAAGCAGTCTCTATACTGCAAGAGCGAGTCCTTAAGCGTAGTCACCCTTTCTTCAGACAACAGCTCACTGACGAATGTAGGCCGCGGGTCACTTGGCGTCCCCAAATCAATTTTTTTGAGGTTATCTGCAGTAGTATGTATTCCATCTTCCAGCTCTTTTGGCGCCGGTGGAAACTCTGAGATCACGTCGCCATCATCGTTTTCGAAGCACCAGAGGAGGTCATCCATATTCTCGGGCTCTTCTTCTGACAGCGTTATCGCGTGACAGGTACGAGATCGTTTTCAAGATCGATGTTGATCTGGTTCTACACTTTTTATATGCGTCACTTTCGGCTCATGCTTCTGTGGCGGGTTACCCTCCAGCTGCTAGATAGAGCGAACATGCCTTGCTGATATTGGTCTTCGACCCAGTTCTTGAAGGTGAAGCGGTCTTCGAGAGGATGTCCTATCGCTCGGTGATAGGAACAATAGTCTGGGTGAGAGACCTCGTTCGCTTGCTCGGGTGCTTGGACTCCGGGAGTGTCATCATCTGATGTTTTACGATGAGATCGAATATCTTCTTTGTCTTGTCTTGAGGAAAAGAATATTCCCGACCCATCTTCTTTATAAGGGACGGATCCCGACCGCTCGACTCTTGCTCGCGTAGCTTCTTAGACCCGCTTGGCTGCTGTCGAACGTTTTTTCCGTTCTTTGGTTTATTTTTGCCTCTGCTCCGGGTATTTTGTATGACGGGCTGGCGACGGGGAACATTGTCATTCTCCACGGCCTGCTGAAGGAGGCGCTGCGTCCTGGCTTTCTCGTAAATGGCCATTTCACGATTATGGTCATCCCGGACCTTTTGACTTGCTTCCCTTATTAGCTTGTCCATCCGTTCTTCGAACGACGGATTCGACATTTTGATGGTAGGATCTCGTTTTGGTTTAGGGTCAGCGTCTTCTAACAGGGCGTCTCCTTCTTCATCGAAGTCATGTATGACGTAGCTACCATGGACTCGTTCCCATTTCTTGAATTGGACATATCAAAGCCCGACCGTTTCCATTTTCCCGTTGGGCAACTTTCGCTGAGTTCCAGGGACGTCCCAAATCCTGTTGTAGAACCGTGCTTGTCGAGCAGTTTGCTTAAGGGGTACACCTTGGCGCCTCAAGAGTCTCTTTAGTCCGTCTGTGTAATATTTAGGCAAACGAATGGGTTGGAGCCTGTCAAGTGTAGAATCCACACCATGCCAAATTTCTTTCTCCACTTTGGTTTCCGTGGATCGGTAGAATAGGATCGCCTTTTCATCTTTTTGCCTGGGAGAGACGTAGAATGTTTGCAGTCTCTGCACACTATAAGTTTCAAGTGCGTCGAGATCTTTGTAATGTTCTTGTGGAACCATGGTAATTTGTAAACTCTAATTATTGCTAGTGAAGGCTTATATTGACGGCCGAGTGGAAAATATAGCGTTGACCTTATCTTCCGAGTCGCTGAGATCAACATAGGGATGGACGGTCCCTGCTTGTTGTATTAGGGCGGCCCTGAATAAACTATCTCTTCCTCCTCCTTGGTATCACTCCCGAAGACCGGAATAGTAGTGATGGCTTTGTTCTTCGGTCTATGACATCTTTCCGTGTCCTCAAAATCTGGTAAGAAGTATTTCGCATCTTCGTATTGCGAGCCTCTTCACGGGCCCATTTAAGATTAGGCTCAGCCTGTCGAAGACTGAGGCAGTAGATTTGGACGACCCGTTGAGGGGCCGTGGTAGTTGCAAGACGATCGAAGACCGACTTCTTCGGAGCTTCCTGTGATGGCACCGGGACGCTGAAGCTTTTTGAAGGGATCATGGTGCCGAAGAACAACCCAGTGGTGGCCTGTGTCACATGTTCCACCGGTATTGCGAAGATGGAGGCCGCTTGGAGCCCATAAGTTACTCCTCCAGCAGGGATGGAGTGGGAGTTGTTGCTGCAATTGGTGGAGTTGGAAGCCATCGATGTCATCTTCTCTTATGCATGGAGCAAGACACCAAATCTTAGTATCTCGAATCCACAGGCAACCATAGCAAATCGTGATTTGTTCGCGAAACATGACACACGAAGTGTGGAGTGGAAAGAGAAAAAGGTCCCACCGGGCGTGCCAGAATCTGTTTACCGCCGAAAACCGGGACCGGAACGTTTAGGACGTCTTGCCTGAATTTGGGGCCAGATGCTATTTGGTTTTATCTGTCCACCTCTCTAAAGATGCCAAGTTAATTTATGGCATCATGTATCGAAGGTTTAAACAGATGCGGCCGTTGTAGCAGACTTCGTCAGATCCCCCCTCGTTGTGAGGGGTTTTTGATTGTGGGGACGCTCTTTCCTGCAGGTGCAAGCCCCTGCAATTAATTACGTTACCGCGTAGCGATAACCACTTTCTCCTGCTTCAGATGTTCACTTCGTGTCGTGTGTATTTGTTTTCTTTTTGGTTGCCCGTGGATTGTATACGGAGACTAATTTGTGTTGCCGCCCGTAAGGCGGGGATTAGTCCAAATCCGTATTTTCTTAGATTTGGGTTTGGTTTGATTTAAGGATCGTTAATCTAGTTTGAAATTAAGAACAACTTAAATGTTTGTTAAGGATACGTTAGTCTAAGTTTTACACTAAGATCTACTTAACGGGGGTTCAGGATCATTTTTGATCCAACGAAAGAGCATTTAGGCTCTATCGTTTTAGTTTAGGGACGTTACGGTCTATTGGGTTTAAGGACATCATAGTCCATAGAGTTTAGTTTAGGGACGTTGCGGTCCATTGGGTTTAAGGACATCATAGTCCATAGAGTTTAAGGACATCATAGTCCGTGGTTTAAGGACATCATAGTCCGTGTTTAAGGACATCATATTCCATAGATTTTGGCTCATTGGTTTAGGGGTGTGCCAAGAGTTATTGGTTATTGAGACCCTTTACCTCTCTGAAGACGTTGAAGGATTACAACGACATGTATCAGAGGTGTGGAGAGATGTACCCTTGAACCAAATTCCAAATCGAGGGGTTATCAGTTCTGAGCATAGAGGCTCAGTTTGCTTGGAGACTTAATCTCAGGAGGAACTTAACTGATTTGTGGTTGAAGTTGGTTCCTTATAGTGTTAAACACTAATATATGCTCAGCGCTCACGTGCCTCTACGTGCGGCCTTAAAACAGTGTTAAACATTGAAATCTGTGGCGCTCACGTGTAGTACGTGAGGCGCTTGAAAGTTGGCGCTGATTCTTTGGCGTTATTCCCTTATTCCTTTCATAAATGCTAAGCCTTATTGGGGGTCATGTGGGATCATGTAAGGCACCCCCGAAATGGGAACCATCTTGGGTTTATTCTCTTTTTTCTTTTGGAAGTGCTAAGCACTTACTGGGGTCAAGTGGGATCACGTGAGGCGCCCCCGAAATGAGAACTATCTTGGGTTTTTTGTCCTTTTCTTTTGGAAGTGCTAATCACTTACTGGGGGTCACGTGGGATCACGTGAGGCGCCCCCAAAACGAGAACTATCTTGGGTTTATTCTCTTTTTCAAAGTGCTAAGCACTTACTGGGGGTCACGTGGGATCACGTGAGGCGCCCCCAAAATAAGAACTATCTTGGGTTTATTCCCTTTTTCTTTTGGAAGTGCTAAGCACTTATTGGAGAGGGGTCACGTGAGGCACATGACCTGCTCTCAGTTGTTCTCTTTTGTTTATCAAGGGTACTCATGTGGGAGCACGTGATATGCCATTATCATGCAGGGTGCTAATCTTTCTACGAGTATGAAGATCTTGAGTTTTGAGACTTTCAAGCCCATTGTTTTATAGGATTAAATTCTTATATAGGGTTAAACCCCAGTTTTACTAGAGGAATTAGATTCCTATATGTTCTTGTAAGAATTAAATTCTTTGAACTTAGTTTTTTCCCCTAGGTTTGAATCTACATAACAAAATCTCCCCGATGAGAATTAAATTCTTAACTTTTGGGGAGATCTGCTTCTGCAGATCCCAACCAGAGGAAGAACTAAGTTCTTTTGGAAGAGTTAAACTCTTGTGGAGACGAAGAAGTAAGATGTTCCCTGTGTTTTGTTTCTTCTTACCTAGGGTTTCTTCTTTTCTTTGAGGAGATCTTCTTTTCTCTCTAGAGAATTAAATTCTCTTTTCTTTTAAACTTATCAGGGGGATTTTCTCTCTGTATTTTCTTTGTCTCTCAGACTCGGAGTCTTGGGTCTTTTATATAGCAGAGGCAAGTTTGTTGATTTTTGTTAAGGAAATCTCTCATTGAGAGATTTTTTATTTATTCGGGGATTTTATCCACCGTTAGATCTTTGATACAGGGACTCCTGTTTTACGGAAGACATTTTCTTGTTTTTAACAAGATTGGGAAAATATTTTCCTATACATAGCTTATTCTGCATCTTGGTGATTTTTAATCACCATTGGATTTTTAATCCAACGGTGCTCTGAGAGCATAATCTTTCTTGTTTAGAAAGATTGGGGGAAATATTTCCAAAATAGGGTTCTGATCCCTTTTATATAGAATTTAATTCTATCGGCTCAGAAGATATTAGGACCCCTCACGTGTAGCACGTGACCCAATGGCACTAGGCCGGTTTGCCTATACGCAGCAGTCCCAGAGAAGAGCATCACATGCTGGCACGTGATGCGCCTTCTGGTCTGCTATTTGTTTTATGAAGACTCCTATATACTTTGTATATAGGTGCTCATGTGTGGAATGTGTGGCCCAACTTCAGTCCTATTTGTTAAGTGTAATGCTTTATAATTTTGACTCCATGGCGCATCACGTGTAGGCACGCGATGCTCCATTTGGGGAATTTTCCATTGCTTTTTATTTCTGTTTATTTTTCATAAGGGAACAGGGGGTTTCTGGGATTTAATCCTATTAATAAAGGAATTTAATTCCATCTTACACAGCTTTGCTCTGAAAGACTCGGAGACTTTTGGGAATTTTACTCCCTGTTTTTTTAGGGTTCTAATACCCTTTTCACAGATTTGAATCTGTTGTGGAACACATTTTCCGAGGCTATTGGGAGTTTAACTCCACGGTTTAATGATACTCTTCATTAAATAAGAATCTTTTTAGATTCTTACAACGAGTGCTTTCCTCATCATTTTGATTGCTAACCCCTTACTGATTTTTCTTTCCAGATATTATGTCTTCTCGTCATTATGATCTCGAAGAGATTATCTCTTACGAGGATATTCGCATCCAGGGCCATTGTCAAGGCCAAGAATTTACCGACGCCAAATGTGCTGAGGTGATGCGTCGTTTTGACGACTACAATGGTCAGTTACTCCCCCGCCGTTCTGCTCTCTTGAACATTATCGTTGGATCGATCCGGGCAACAATTCCTGGGCTTGATGAGGCTATGACACTCGAGGCGCTTGATGATGCTGAAGACAAGGTGTATTCAGTATATCTGATGAGCCTGATCTCAAAGAAGCGAAGAGATGATCTTGTCAATATTTTGCATCGCATCTTCCAACAGAAGGCGATGATATCTGCTGACCAGAGGACGGACAATATTAGTGGGGATCCTGACGCTTGCATTCGCGAGAAAATGTATAAGAAAATAGCCAAAGAAGCCGGAAGCACTTTACTCAGACTTGCTTCCAAATTCCTGAATCTGTGTTCGGTATTTAGTGTTTTGCCGTTGTAAACACTTTGATGTTTTTTTCACCAATGTATAAATTTCTTCGAAACATGAATGACAAAATTCCCCTTTTCTCTTTATGCCAATGCACATATGTGTCTCACATGAAGTGTTGTTATACATATATAAAAACCGTTGCTGGCACCCATGTGTTATGCGCGTGAGACGCTGCTGAGGATTTTAATCCCGAAATAGCGCCGGCGCTCACATGTTATGCACGTGAGACTCCGCTCTAGTCTCGGAAAGAATCAATGCGGGCGTTCACGTATCGTGCATGTGAGGCGCCGCGGATGGAGTCGTTTCACCTCCTTGCTCTGACTCCCATAAATAAAAATAATGTCGACCACTGAACATTTCATCCCCAGCGCATATTCATATGGGCATCCTGCTTCTGTACACATATTTTGTATTTTAATCTTTAGAAGTTTCTGATGCATGCATCTATACATAGGTGAACATTGCACTGAAGTGATGCATAGCATTTGGACGGGTTCTAGCTGGCACACACGACTTTTATTTGAATTTTGATCTGAGAATATAGCGAGCGGATTCAAGCGTCTTCTTAGATCTCGATCCTTCAAAAATGTAGTTCTGAATCCTGTGGCCCATGGGTTGCTCCTTTCTGTTTCTTGATGTCTTGCCTTGGCATAAAGTAGTTTATGTACTCATTTCGGA
This sequence comes from Agapanthus africanus, assembly GCA_030015575.1. Classification (NCBI taxonomy): domain Eukaryota; kingdom Viridiplantae; phylum Streptophyta; class Magnoliopsida; order Asparagales; family Amaryllidaceae; genus Agapanthus; species Agapanthus africanus. The sequence goes on along the minus strand of CM057337.1, from coordinate 878,348,649 downwards.
GTTTGTAGTTTATTCACTCGTTTCGGAGTTTCTAGTGTTTATTCACTCATTTCGGAGTTTCTAGTTTATGTACTCATTTCGGAGTTTGTAGTTTATTCACTCATCTCGGAGTTTCTAGTTTATGTACTCATTTCGGAGTTTGTAGTTTATTCACTCATCTCGCAGTTTCTAGTTTATGTACTCATTTCGGAGTTTATTTAGTTTACCTCCCTTAGATTTACAGAAAAACTTGTTCTAACGTTATATATAGATAACCACCATTCTTTACAACAGAGGTCCGTCATGTTTTGTGGTACTAGGGTTTTGGTCTGTGGTACCGTTGCGTTAGCTGATGTATTCCTCGATATGCGGTCTTTAAGCCGTTGTTCGAGTAGCCCTACGACTGCCGTGTCTCTGATCACTTCGGGGGCTGGATAAGACGTCTTCAAGTAATCTCCTTAAGCTATATTACCGTCGGAAGAGCAAACATTAGGAATTTGTCATGACGCTTTTTACTTGAGGTTAGGCTCAGTTTGGAGCCTCGATGAGTCATAACCACTCTGCGCTGGAGTGGAATGATCTCCGATATTCTTTTAGGCTTTATATGAGTTCCCGTCAAGACTCAAAGCTAGGATTCTGCCGTCACTTCATTTTTGTTTTGACGATGTCGTGCCATTTCTTTACTGAAGTAGGGTAGACATCTGTAGGACCTCTACGCTGTATGTATTGCAGTTGAAGTCCGGAGCTAGGAATATGCCATTGCTCCAATTTCATTTGATAGTTGTGTCTGCATCCTGCTGCAATGAGGAGGGAAACGCTGAGGCAGTCTCTAGGTTGTATATACGCCGTCAAGACTTAGAGCTAGGATTTTGTCGTGGCTTCGTTTTTTATTTGACCATTGGGTCTTTGTTAACGTTGCGTCTACATCGAGAAGGAACGTTGGGATGGAGCTAAGATTTTGCTGTCACTCCGTTTTTTATTTGACCCTTGGGTCTTTGTTAACGTTGCGTCTGCATCCTGCTGGAATGAGAAGGAATGCCAGGCTGGAGCTAGGAATATGCCATTGCTCCACTTTGTTCGACCCTTGGGTCTTTGTTGACGTTGTGTCTGCATTGAGAAGGAACGTCGAGCTGGAGCTAGGAATATACCATTTCTCCACTTTTGTTCGACCCTTGGGTCTTTGTTGACGTTGCGTCTGCATCCTGTCGGAATGAGAAGGTACGTCGCGGTGATCTCTAGGCTGTAAATGTTGCCGTCGAGGTCTGGCTCTCCCTTGGACGGAGCCTGGTGGGAAAATATGATTCCCTTTTTCATTTACGCCCATTGATTATATACAGGGGTCAGTGTAGACTCACCTGCAGGGCAGAGGAAATTTTATTTTATTTTTTATTACCGCGATGCTCTATCTTTTCAGCACTTCATATCGCAAGAGTCGTGATTGCCCAATCATTTCGGCTATTTTTCGCGGTGCCCAATCATTTCGGCTGTCTTTATATTTTTACTCTCTGCTTTTTATTGCGAGTTGCCCAAACATTTCGACTATTTCATATGTATTTTCTTTGCTACTCACTGCTGTTTTTATTGCAAGATTGGAATCTGATACCAACCTTGGCATCAGTATCGCTACGACTGGAATATTTCCAGAAGCGAATCATCATTTACCGTGAAAGAACTTGGAATTGGACACCTGTTTAGACATCAGTATCGCTGCAACTGGGATATTACCAGGAGCGAATCATCATTTGCCTTTATTGATTTGAACAAAAATGGCTTAGCAAATAGGGTTAGGATCCTGTGAGCTAAGACTTTTTGACTTTTTGAGCTGTAAGGGTCTCATAAGTTTATCTCTCCTTACGAGCCATGAGGATCTCGTGGGTGTATTTTCTCCTTAGGAATCGTGGGGATTCTCAAGTGATAATTTCTTTTGTAAGTCGTAAGGATCTTACAAGAGTGTTTCTCCTTATAAGTCGAGAGGACTTACAAGTGGCGTTCACCATATGGGGACATTTCTCGCCATTGGTGGAAGTTGGTGGGGAAATGTTTATTCGTGCCCGTAGATTGTATACAAGGGTCAATATTGAACCGCCTGTAAGGAAACTTAGGGATACAATGGCTTAAGAACAGGTTTATATCCCTGTAGCTTAAAGCTTTTGAATCCTAAGAGCCATGAGGATCTCATAGGGGGAATTCTCTTTACGAGTCGTAAGGATCTTGCAAGTGTAAAAAAAAATTTGAGATTGCGCCCTTCCGGGTTTTCATAAGCTCGCCGGTAATCCTGCTGTTTTTACTCACGGCGCCCTTTCAGGTTTTCATCCATGCCCATTTTGCTTGTGAACATACCATTTTTTAATGACCCATCTGTTTGTCAGTGGGACTTGAGGGTGGCTTCATCGCTGGAGTAGCTGTGTAGCCAGTGGGACTTGAGTTGCAGTCTTCGCCGTTGGGGCTTCGATTGCAATATAGATCTCAAGAGAGCATATCACCGTTTTGGAGGCGATGTGCTAGTTTAGGGACATCTCGGTCCGTTATTGCCATGTTTAAGGCAGATAATTTCTAGTTTTAAGGACTTCTCGGTCCGATGTCGCCATACTTGAGGCGGGTTTTAGTTTAAGGACATCTTGGTCCGTTATCGCCATATTTGAGGCGAATTTTTAGTTTAAGGACATCTCGGTCCGATGTCGCCATATTTGAGGCGGGGTTTCAATTTAAAGATATCTCGGTCCGTTATCGCCATGTTTGAGGCGAATTTTTAGTTTAAGAACATCTCGGTCCGTTATTGCCATTTCTGAGGCGGGGTTTTAGTTTAAGGACATCTCGATCCGTTATCGCCATGTTTGAGGCGAATTATTAGTTTAAGGACATCTCGGTCCAATGTCGCCATATTTGAGGTGGGGTTTTAGTTTAAGGACATCTCGGTCCGTTGTCGCCATGCTTGAGGCAAATTTTTAGTTTAAGGACATCTCAGTCTGTTGTCGCCATGCTTGAGGCGGATTTCTAGTTTAAGGACATCTCGGTCCGATGTCACCATGTTTGAGGCGAATTTCTAGTTTAAGGACATTGCCATGTTTGAGGTGAATTTCTAGTTTAAGGACATCTCGGTCCTATATCGCCATGTTTGAGGCGGAGTTCTTTGAAGAGAGAGCTAAGGGGTATTTCGTTCTCAGAATCGCTCCCGAAAGTAAGAACTTGGGAGTTTTCCCCTTCCGGACTGGTATCAATCATATGACAGTTGCCAGTCGTTTTTCACGCGCATCTGTCGCACTCTTTGCTGTCGACGAGCTTCGCGCTTCATCCTCTTGAAGTGTTTTTGGTGGGAAACATATCCTTGCCACCACTTCTTGAAGATACTGCATTCTTCGGTGGGGTGGGTGACCCTCCGATGATATAGGCAGTAGTTTGGATGTGAATCTTTTCCGTCGAGACATATGACCCCAGGAGTGTTTCCTACCAGAGATGGCAGCTTCATTCTCATTGACAGGGCTTTGGCGAACCACTTCTCTGCCTTGATCCTGCTCTTATTTGTTGCAGGTATGCCTTGGTTTGGTTGAAGTACTTTATGACTCCACCTTACCGCAGCTTCTTCATCCAGACGCTGACGCTTAGCCTTTTCGTTTATGGCTGTTTCGCGTTGTCGGTCAGCTTTCCTTTTTAAAGGCTTCGTTTAACAACCTATCGATCGGGTCTTCTGGCAGTTCCGGGGATTTTAGCGCCGATTCTGCCCCCAGTTTCTCTACGTTGTTTTCTGACGCTGAGGGAGCTTCTTTCCATTTAACGACGAATAGGAGACCATGTGGCAACTTGCTACATACTCTTCAGTTTCTTCTGATGAGTCGTTTTCCTCATCGTTGTCACTATCTTCATTCTAAAGAATATACTTGAGTAACTCTTCGAGGGTGATTGGTGTTCGCGCCTTCTGGTTGTACTCTTCCAACGCGTCAATGTACTTTTGTATGTTTGTGCGCTTGTCGTCATACTCGGTAGGTTGCACAGGCTTCTTGGTCTTCTTCTTTTTCTTCGAAGACTTTGAAGGCTTGACTTGGGGATTTTGCCCTTTGTCAACAATTTTCGGTACGGGACGCGGTTTCAGCATCCTTTTGATGATTTCAGGTTCAAGTGCGCTTTTCCACCTGACTGCTGGACATGCTTGTAGATCCTTCAGCATTCTTTTGGTCTTTACTGAAAGAACGACTTCCCATAGAGTTTCTTCCACGAGAGAGCATGATGCCCCCGGTGCATCCATCTTTTTGGGAGTGTGCTTCTGTGGCGGGTTCACCCTCCAGTTCTTAGAAGCGTGAACTTCCCCTATTGATACTGATCCTCGACCTAGTTCTCGAAGACGTAGCAATCCTCAATTGGGTGACTCACCATTCTGTGATAGGAGCAATAGTTGGGGTTGTTGACGTCGCCGGGTTGCGATGGACGACGTGGGTCTGGCAATGTGATGAGTTTGTTATGCATTGCCAACTCAAATAGTCTCCTCGTCTTATCGCGGGGAAACTAGTAAGCGCGCCCTAGCCTTTCTTCCAAGAATAGGCATGGACGTGCATTGTTTTAGCGAACAGCTGGTTTTGGGTCGCTCGGTTGTTGTTACGTGTTGGCGACGAAGGCCACTTTCCCTTTACCCTTGGCGTTTCGAGGATCTATATTTGAGGAGGAATGCTCATGGCCCATCTAATCCATTTGGGCCAGTTTATCAATCAGAGCCTGGAAGGTCATCGGCTTGAAGAACGTCATGAACTAGGACACAGTCGTTTGCGGATCTAGGGTCCCGATGAACATTCCCACGGCGGAAGATTCTTCGATGTGTTGTATGCACTTTGACCACCGGTTCCGCCATCGAATCGCATATTGGACCCAGGTTTCTCCCGGCTTTACCCTGGCATTGATTAAAGCCGTGGTCAGGGTGCACTCGCTTACGCTGGCGAACCTCCGTGTGAATAGCAGTTCCATTTCTGTGAATGTTTTCACGGAGTCATTTGGGAGCTCCCAGTACCATTCAAAGGCTGTCTCTGACAGGCTGCCAACGAACTGGCGAAGCAACAGTTTGTCGTCGCCTCCAGTGTTGCCGTACACAGCTCTGAACTGAGCAACGTGCAGGTGTGGGTTGCCTATCTCCTTGTACACATGGAACTTAGGGATCGTATATCCCGGCGGGTACTTGATTTGGTCATACCAACTTGGATACGGTCACCCAGTTCTAACAGTTTGGCCAACCGCTTGACTAGCTTGATGAGCTCGTATTTGTTGAGCCATATAGTTATCAAGAGCAGCCTTGGAGATCATTTCCTCCTTAGCTGTTGATAGGGCCGGAAGAGAGTTTGATGTTTCCCCTCTATCATCCTTGATAACAATTGGCGAATCCTCGGCTGGGGGTTCTGGCTGGATCATCATTCCAACCATATCCTGAAACAAAAGAGCCATCTTCTTTATGTTGGCAGCCTGCTCAGTAGCTTTCTTATCGTTTCTTTCAAGCACCTTTCGCAGAAACTCTGTATCGGTCTCCTGCTCTTGGCATTATTCAGATGCTGGTTCCGTACTTTCTTTCTGTCCGGTGAGTGCTGCCATTTTGGTCAGCATTCCTGGAGCTTTTGTTGTTGCTCCTGAGCTTTTGTTAACGATCGAGTTTGCGGTCGATGAGCCACGGAAGCACGGCTTTCCTCTTTTCCAGAAGCCATGTGGACTGTATGTACGATCATGCCCCTAGACTTATGGCGTTTGGGTCCATTGCCTTTGGAATTTGCCGCAGGCGGTGGGATCTTCTCCGGCCTCCTCCTTTTGTGGGAGGTCGAAGTTGAATGAGCCGTTGTAACAGGCACTGATTGATCGTTTCCGTGTCGTGTTTAGAAATGTTTCACAACCAAAGAAATTTATACCGCAATCAATTAACGGTGTCGATGTAGCGCGTTAATGAATACGGATTTTCCACTGAGATGTGTATTTTGATCGATTTTTGTTTTAGATGAGTCGAAATGAAAAGATAAAAGAAAATTGCAAGAAAATTGATTCAAGATTTGTGAAATTTAGTTTCAAGAATCATAAAGAACTAGATCTAAAATCAAGAATCAATAAAGTTCAAGAAGATGTCCAAATCGAATGAATTATCAAGATTTGTAAAGAGGCTTGTAGGAATCGATCCAATTGATAGTGATGATGAATACTTATGATTACAAACTCTTATCTATTGATGATTTGTTGCTAGATCGATGACGATCAACGAGAATTAGGGATCTATTGAATAAACTAGGGTTTCTCCTTCTACCCCTTGTCCTTTCGTTGATTATCATTCAAATTCTAGCCTCTAGGAAATTCAATTATCGATCGTCGATCTCTAATTTGGAGAGAAAACATTCAAGAAAGCATCTCGCTCAAATTAGGTTGTCGATGATTCAATTTCCTAAAGTTTACAAAACTCATAAGACTTAAGAATTGTTCAAGAATTTAGTCATCATCATCTACCTATTTTCTCGATTCCTCCACAAGCGGAGTTTTCACTCAGACATCATGAAAAAGAAAACAATCAAGAATTGATAACTCTTCATAATGCTCAAATGTAAAGAAAAGCAAGATCAAGAATTTTACCTTTTATTCATAATGCTCAAATGTAAAGAAAAGCAAGATCAAGAATTTTACCTTTTATTATTCAACGTTTCGTTACAATTCACTCAAAGACTACAAGAATTGAGGAGAGAACTCGATCGTCGAACTAGCTTCGCATCGTCTTCTTGAGTCGCGGATCGTCGCGGATCACTTGCTCAGATGAATATCGGCGTTGCCTTGCTCGGATGAAGATCGGCGTTGCTTCAAAAAGGCTCGTTGAAGGCTTGCTTTGGCTCGGTACTCAATAGATCTCGATTTGGATCAAATTGTATCACTCAATTTGATTTTGAAATGATTTGGATCTACAATTTTGATTTCCCTCCAAATTCAACCACCTCTAAACCCTAGATCTAGATCCATTTTTATAACCATCTCATTTGAATTTTCCCTCCAAAGCTAGGTTGTTAGAGAGAGCCTTCTAGAATGAGTTTGTTAGAGGGAATATTCTAGAATGAGGTTGTTACAAGGAATATTCTAGAAGAAGGTTGTTAGGCCGAGCCTTCTGGATAAAGCCACATGCTCTTTGGGAGTCTTCTGGAAGCCTGGCCATTACAAGAAGCCACGTGGAGGATTTTGCAGTGCTGACGTGTCCATGAAGCCGAGGATCCGCGGCGGATCGGCCAACACGGCCGCGGATCCGTGGCCATGTTATGGAGTTGATGCATGAAAATTCCAGGGAATTCCTTTGCTGGGTTTAGGGTCTTTATCTGATGTCTGGAATCCTATGTTTCTTTCTTGATTTTTGCCAGATCTCAAGTCTTGGACTTGATGTATTTTATCAGCACTTTTAGTAGTTTCGGCTCTTTTACCTGGAATTTCCTGCACACAATCTCGAGACAAGTGTTGCGATATACAAAAGATCATGCGTGCAATAATAAACACTCAATTTCCCTCAAAATGCCAGTTAAAATGTATAACACATGTTATTTGGTATTTTACAGACAAATTGCTAATATGTGCTATATTCATACTGAACACCTTTAGATGATTGCAAATAATAGGGAAATTGATGTGTTAAAAATGCAATATTTTCAACCGATCAAATTCCCCCAAACTTAATTTTGGTCGTCTCGAGCAAACTTGTTTTATTAAAAAGAGAAGGAGAAAATATAAGAAAAAGAAAAACTAACTAGCACACTTTCGTAGGCAACACGATTGCACTGAGCACGTGCAACAAGCCTTTAAACCTCTAGGTGTTCCTAATAGGAGGAGTGTTGTCTCCTAAGGGTTTTCAGCGGATTGCACCCACAAAATCCCATAATAAAAGGAAGACCGTGAAAGTTACATGTAAAGATAAGAATTATAAAAGAAAGACTTTGAAAATTAGAGTTTCCAACTACACTAGCTTTTCGGTTGTCATGAGCCCTATCTTAATAGTCATGAAAAGATGTTAAAAATCACATCATCCCTCAATAAAATATCGTCTTTATTCTTCATTCCTAGCTTTCTTCCAAATATCGATCATATACCCCTACGTGTGTGTAAAAGACATCCCTACACTCGGAGAATTCAATTCAAGCTATCATAATCTTGTCCATCTACCTCAGCACTTTTTAATCGATGAATATTTAGATGAATTTGCTCACACATTTTTCATGCGACCGTTAATACTTCTTGAGATACTAACCGACCGATTACTCATGTGCTTGCTTATTAGGTGTATTAATATTTTCCTCGTCTTGCACCACCTAAGGCTTAGCAGTGACTCCCAGACCAGTTGGTCTAAGGCACTAGGTGATGAAGCACCCTCGCTATAATTTTTTATTGCTGCCTTGGCGATAACAAAACCAGTGTTCATTTTTCTTCACCATTTGATTTTTTTATTTTCTTCATACTTTGACTTTTAGACAAGAGCATTTCAAAGTATCCTCTACTATCTCGAGTTTCAAGACGTGTGTAAGTGCGTATAGTAGGGTATCAACGTTCAAATGTTTGGCTTCCAGAATAGAAACTATTTTTCAGACTTATTTTTATCCTCAGATTAGTGACTTCCTTTATCTTACTAACCCTTGGGACAACGGCTCATAACTACTTATTACTAGTTCGTTTAAGAAAACTTCTAATTTTATTGGTTTTCTTAAATTTTTCTAATCTTTTGGATGTAATTTTTCACTATCTAATCTTTTATTATCTTATTTATGTATAAAATATTTTTTTTCATTTTTTATATGTTTTGTGCTTATGCAAAGTATGCAAAGTGATACGTAAATAAGCACAAACCTTCCCCAAACTTGTTTTCAACAGTGTCTTCATTGTTGCTATCCGTTAAATCTCAAAAATCTGTAAGCCTGGGAAGAAATTTATTAGCGGGGACAAAATATATTAAAGTAAAAATCCTCCCCCAAACTTATTTTTAGCTCACAATATTGAGGACAACAGTTATTTTCAAGAGCCAAAAATACACCCCCCCAAACTTGAGTTAAACAATGTTGATCTTTTTAAAATCACAAAAGGGTGTCAAAGTTTTTGGTCAATGCCAAGCTTTGCAAAGACCGAAAGTCAACACCAACCATTCGAAAATTTTATCAGTGTAGTGCACCGGTTGGTGGAAGAACAAGTTGAAAAGAGCCAAGAAGAATTGGGGAAGAGTTAAGTGGAGTGAAAGAATGTGTTTGCGTCTCGTTCTGGAGAGACGACACAATGATTGTGATGGATTACTCGCATTCTTGTGACTGTCAAGAAGAAGGGGTGGAGGTTCAATTTCTTCGTTGTGGAGATGATTCATCTCAACACCCGTGTTTGCTAAGAATGCAAGTCTATCAGCGAAACATTCATCGATATCATGAAGAATAATGTCATTGGAAAGAACGGGATGATACTCAGACTCCAAAAAAGGTTCATAATCGACGTTAGATATTGACCTGGACAACTCGAAAGAAGGGTCCGTATGTATATGATACATATCTGGGTCAATCAACGTATAAAGGAAGGCTGGATCTGTATCGTGAAGCTGATCAAATTCGCTGCTGTCGACATCCATTAATTCGACAGAACATACTCGAGCATGAGGATCGGAGGGTTGACTTCCCAACTTGTAAATGTTGAGCTCAATTGACCTATTCCCGAAAGATAGGTTTATAGAGCCGTTTCTACAGTTGATTACAGCGTTGGAAGTAGCCAAAAAAGGACGACCTAGAATCACCGGAATTTGTTTCCGTGGGTTCACTACAGGCCGTGGATCAAGTACAATAAAGTCCACAGGGAATACAAATTCCCCGATTTTTATCAACACATCCTAAAGTTCACCCCTAGATTTGGTGATTGATCAGTCGGCCATTTGGAGAGTTATGTTCGAGGGCTTTAATACTCCGATACTAGTTGCTCAAAGACTGAATATGGAAGCAAGTTAACACTAGCGCCAAGGTTAAGTAAAGCACGGTTAATGTGTTTATCCCCAATAGAAATAGAAATAGTAGGACAGCCAGGGTCCTTACAATTCCTTGGTAATTGTTGGGGAAAAGCCGTGTCTACAGTACTCGACATGAAAACTTTTTTAGGCACTTGAGTTTTCCTCTTCCTAGTGCACAAGTTCTTAAGAATTTTCGCATAAAACGGAACTTGTTGTATAGCATTTAGGAGAGGGATATTGATGTTAACTTCCTTCAACATGTCCACAAGTTTCTCCGTTTGGGCATTAAGTTTGTTGGCCCTCAATCTGTCCGGAAATGGAGCTTTATCAATAAGTGATAGGTCCAACATTTGTGGATAAGTTTGAGGGGGTGGAAAGGATGAAGTGGGTGGAGGGTTCGAGCCTTTGGGAAAACGGAGAATAGGCTCGGAAGAAGAAGGTAAATTAGACGAAATAGGGTAAGAAGTAGAACTGGGAATGGAAGTGGAAGTGGAAGCCGGGGTGTTAATGATCAATTCATCATTATCAATTTGTTCACCCACAAGATTGTCTAGCACTCTTCTAGATCTCAACGTGGTAAATGCATCCACATTAGTGTAATGTGAAGGTCCAGGATCAGGTAGAGGTTGAGCTGGAAGATTCCCTTTCTCTCTAGCACTCATTTCGGCATTTACACGGGCAATTTGTGCTTCCATCAATTTAATACTCTCACTTTGGGAGTCAGAGTTTTTCTGGATTTTATCGACGGAAGATTGAAAATTTGCCGTAAATTGCATGAAATTTGTCAGAAACAAATTCATGGTTTGTTCAAGTGCAGAGGTGTTATTGGTTCCGGCAGAAAAAGGATCAAAGTTGTTGGTCGGGTTTTGAAAATTTTGTGGTTGGAAGGGGTGCTGACTCATTTGTGGTGGTTACTGTTGCTATAGAGGGACCCATTGAAAGTTATTCTGGTTTGGATCCGTGTATTGAGTTTGGTGTTGAATCCAAGAAAGATCAGGGTGATTCCTCCAATCTTGATTATATGAAGAAGAAGAAGAAGAAGGATCGTTTTCAGATCTTTGCTGAAATGCAGCATTAGTGTGACCTTGAAACGGTATATTCAAAGGACACCCTTCCATCAAATGTGATGGATTTAAACAGCAGCCACCCACGGTTTTGGAAAGTGTGTATTGGTTTAGGGAGGCTAAAGAGATTTTGTTTTCTATAGCGTCGAGCTTCTTTTGCATTGAGGCCATTTTGGCTCTCATTGTGACGGAAATATCGAGCTGATTGATATCTTCCCCAGGTGATGGTGGTCTAACACTTTCCCATTGTAATATATTTTGAGCTAAATTTTCTAGGTATTTCCAAGATGCACCATCATCTTTAGACAGGAATTGACAATGACACATTGTTTCAAGCATCTGTTTAGTCTTGAAATCAATACCCTCATAAAGAATTCGACACGGATCCCATCTAGGGATTCCGTGATGAGGGCATTGTTAAAGAAGATCCTTGAACCGTTCAAAATATTTCCAAAATGGTTCATTGGGAAGTTGGGTAAATTTGAAGATTTCGCTCCGAATACGGGAGGTCTTATGATTGGGATAAAATTTCTTAAGGAATACTGTAACAAATTCATCCAATTTTGAAATAGAATGTGCGGGTGTGTTGTAAAGCCACTTCTCGGCAAAATCGAACAAAGTGAATGGGAGAAGACGTAAATGCATAGCATCCATAGACAGTTATGAATTACCCATCAAAGCACATACGTTTTCGAATTTGGTGATAAAAACGTATGCGTCTTCAGACTTGAGCTCGTGAAATTTGGGTTAAAGTTTGATGAATTGGGGTTTAATTTCGAAATTTTCCTCATTGGCTGGTGGTACAGAAAGACAGGTGGGAAGGGGAACACGTGTAGGATAGCATCTCTCTTGGAGAGAAATGCGTGGAGGATTCTGCACACCTGCGGGCGGTGGCAGAGTGGTGTTAAAGTTTGATGGATATCCGTCCATCGCGGTCATGGTGGGTGGTGGGAAAGAAGACGAAGAATTACCGACTGTGGGGTCGATAAAAGAAACGTGGACAAGGCGGGAAATGGAATCCCGTGTCCAGCCTAACATGTGCTAAACGGTTGTAGCACAAGTGGCAGCGTTGGTAATAATTAGGGGAAAAATTGGTTGGTGTTTGTTTTGAAAAAATACGGGTTTTGAAAAATCAAATCACAAAAAATGCACACACCATCCTAGATCTAATGGTCACCTAGGTCAAGTCACTAGACCGCTCCTAAGCTTCTAGAAGACAAATCGCAAGATAAATACTCTACTGCCTCTTTATCCCTTCTATGGCCAGGTAAGTGCCAGGTAAGTGGGAGGTTCTCCACTACGTAAGTAGTGGGCCTAATTAAGTAACCACTTGCCTTAGACACACTTGCCTTAGACACCACAAAAGAAACGCGGATAAGCAATAGATTACCCACGACCTCCTTCTGTCCTAAGTGAGCGCGACGGTTCTTAAAGTCTTGTCTAGATATTTTTTAGTTAATGAAGGGTAATGCGGATGCTCATTTTGTGATTTATGGGGCTTAGGAAGGGTAATGAACTCCCCACCTAATCTGAATTTGGTCTTTGCCCATTAATTTCTGTATTAAAATATGCAAAAAACCAATTTCAAGAATCGCAACAAATTTATATTTTAGCGGCGCTGAATTTTGCAAAGAATCCTGCAAGAAATTGATTATTGGACTAGATCAGTGAGGAGAGGAGAGAATAGAGAGTATACCTGAAAAATTAGGTACAGTGATCACCCTAAACGTCGGCGGAATCGACGCAAAAACGCTCCTATAGCCGCGGATCCGCGGTGGGAAGGAGGAACTAGGACTTCAAAATTTCTGAGTTGCTTTCTGTACTCCTCTGGACTTTGTAAAACTTCTCTAAATCTTGATTTCCTCAGTACAATGATTCCAGATTCCCTCGCAAAATTCAAACGCTAAAGTTAAGCACACGATGCGAATCTTGAATTAAAATTGGATGGAATAATAATTTTTCAACTCAAATAACAAAAACGAACAAAATAGCACACATCCCCGGCAACGGCGCCATTTGATTGATCGTTTCCGTGTCGTGTTTAGAAATGTTTCATAACCAAACAAATTTATACCGCAACCAATTAACGGTGTCGATGTAGCGTGTTAATGAATACGGATCGTCCAGTGAGATGTGTGTTTTGATCAATTTTTGTTTTAGATGAGTCGAAATGAGAAGATAAAAGAAAATTGCAAGAAAATTGATTCAAGATTTGTGAAATTTAGTTTCAAGAATCATAAAGAACTAGATCTAAAATCAAGAATCAATAAAGTTTAAGAAGATGTCCAAATCGAATGAATTATCAAGATTTGTAAAGAGACTTGTAGGAATCGATCCAATTGATAGTGATGATGAATACTTATGATTACAAATTCTTATCTATTGATGATTTGTTGCTTGATCGATGACGATCAACGAGAATTAGGGATCTATTGAAGAAACTAGGGTTTCTCCTTCTACCCCTTGTCCTTTCGTTGATTATCATTCAAATTCCAGCCTCTAGAAAATTCAATCATCGATCGTTGATCTCTAATTTGGAGCGAAAACATTCAAGAAAGTATCTCGCTCAAATTAGGCTGTCGATGATTCAATTTCCTAAAGTTTACAAAACTCATAAGACTTAAGAATCGTTCAAGAATTTAGTCATCATCATCTACCTATTTTCTCGATTCCTCCACAAGCGGAGTTTTCACTCAAATATCATGAAAAAGAAAACAATCAAGAATTGATAACTCTTCATAATGCTCAAATGTAAAAATTGCAAGATCAAGAATTTTCAGCTTTTATTATTCAACGTTTCGTTACAATTCACTCAAAAACTACAAGAATTGAGGAGAGAACTCGATCGTCTTACTAGCTTCGCATCGTCTTCTTGAGTCGCGGATCACTTGCTCGAATGAAGATCGGTGTTGCTTCAAAAAGTCTCGTTGAAGGCTTGCTTTGGCTCGGTACTCAATAGATCTCGATTTGGATCAAATTGTGTCACTCAATTTGATTTTGAAATGATTTGGATCTACAATTTTGATTTCTCTCCAAATTCAACCACCTCTTAACTCTAGATCTAGATCCATTTTTATAACCACCTCATTTGAATCTTCCCTCCAAAGCTTGGTTGTTAGAGAGAGCCTTCTAGAATGAGTTTATTAGAGGGAATATTCTAGAATGAGATTGTTACTAGGAATATTCTAGAAGAAGGTTGTTAGGCCGAGCCTTCTGGATAAAGCCACGTGCTCTTTGGGAGTCTTCTGGAAGCCTGGCCGTTACAAGAAGCTACGTGGAGGATATTGCGGTGCTGACGTGTCCATGAAACCGCAGATCCGCGGCGGATCGGCCAACTCGGCCGAGGATCCGCGGCCATGTTATGGAGTTGATGCATGAAAATTCCAGGGAATTCCTTTGCTGGGTTTAGGGTCTTTATCTGATGTCTGGAATCCTATGTTTCTTTCTTGATTTCTGCCATATCTCAAGTCTTGGACTTGAGATATTTTATTAGCACTTTTAGCAGTTCCGGCTCTTTTACCTGGAATTTCCTGCACACAATCTCGAGACAAGTGTTGCGATATACAAAAGATCATGCGTGCAATAATAAACACTCAATTTCCCTCAAAATTCCGGTTAAAATGTATAACACATGTTATTCGGTATTTTACAGACAAATTGCCAATATGTGCTATATTCATACCGAGCACCTTTAGATGATTGCAAATAATAGGGAAATTGATGTGTTAAAAATGCAATATTTTCAACCGATCAAATTCCCCCAAACTTAATTTTGGTCGTCTCGTACAAACTTGTTTTATTAAAAAAAGAAGGAGAAAATATAAGAAAAAGAAAAACTAACTAGCACACTTTCGTAGGCAACACGATTGCACTAAACACGTGCAACAAGCCTTTAAATCTCTAGGTGTCCTTAATAGGAGGAGTGTTGTCTCCTAAGGGTTTTCAGCGGATTGCACCCACAAAATCCCATAATAAAAGGAAGACCGTGAAAGTTACATGTAAAGATAAGAATTATAAAAGAAAGACTTTGAAAATTAGAGTTTCCAACTACACCAGCTTTTCGGTTGTTATGAGCCCTATCTTAATAGTCATGAAAAGATATTAGAAATCACATCATCCCTCAATAAAACATCGTCTTTATTTTTCATTCCTACCTTTCTTCCAAACATCGATCATATACCCCTACGTGTGTGTAAAAGACATCTCTACACTCGGAGATTTCAATTCAAGCTATCATACTCTTGTCCATCTACCTCAGTAATTTTTAATCGATGAATATTTAGATGGATTTGCTCACATATTTTTCATGCGACCGTTAATACTTCTTGAGGTACTAACCGACCGATTACTCATGTGCTTACTTATTAGGTGTATTAATATTTTCCTCGCCTTGCACCACCTAAGGCTTAGCAGTGACTCCCAGACCAGTTGGTCTAAGGCACTAGGTAATGAAGCACCCTCGCTATATTTTTTTATTGCTGCCTTGGCGATAACAAAACCAATGTTCATTTTTCTTCACCATTTGATTTTTTTTATTTCCTTCATACTTTGGCTTTTAGATAAGAGCATTTCAAGGTATCCTCTACTATCCCGAGTTTCAAGACGTGTGTAAGTGCGTATAGTAGGGTATCAACGTTCAAATCTTTGGCTTTCAGAATAGAAACTATTTTTCAGACTTATTTTTATCCTCAGATTAGTGACTTCCTTCATCTTACTAACTCTTGGGACAACGGCTCATAACTTCTTATTACTAGTTCGTTTTAGAAAACTTCTAATTTTCTTGGTTTTCTTAAAATTTTCTAATCTTTTGGATGTAATTTTTCACTATCTAATCTTTTATTATCTTATTTATGTACAAAATATTTTTTTTCATTTTTTATATGTTTTGTGCTATGTTTTGTGCTTATGCAAAGCATGCAAAGTGATATGTAAATAAGCACAAATCTCCCCCAAACTTGTTTTCAACAGTGTCCTCACCGTTGCTATCCATTAAATCTCAAAAACCTGTAAGCCTGAGAGGAAATTTATTAGCGGGGACAAAATATATTAAAGTGAAAATCCTTTCCCAAACTTATTTTTGGCTCACAATATTGAGGACAACAGTTATTTTCAATAGCCAAAAATACACCCCCCCAAATTTGAGTTAAACAATGTTGATCTTTTTAAAATCACAAGAGGGGGTCAAAGTTTTTGGTCAATGCCAAGCTTTGCAAAGACCGAAAGTCAACACCAACCATTCGAAGATTTTATCGGTGTAGTGCACCGGTTGGTGGAAGAACAAGTTGAAAAGAGCCAAGAAGAATTGGGGAAGAGTTAAGTGGTGTGAAAGAATGTGTTTGCGTCTTGTTCTTGAGAGACGACACAGTGATTGTGATGGATTACTCGCATTCTCGTGACTGTCAAGAAGAAGGGGTGGAGGTTCAATTTCTTCGTTGTGGAGATGATTCATCTCAACACCCGTGTTTGCTAAGAATGCAAGTCTATCAGCGAAACTTTCATCGATATCCCGAAGAATAATGTCATTGGAAAGAACGGGATGATACTCAGACTCCAGAAAAGGTTCATAATCGACGTTAGATGTTGACCTGGACAACTCGAAAGAAGGGTCCGTATGTATATGATACATATCTGGGTCAATCAACGTATAAAGGAAGTCTGGATCTGTATCGTGAAGCTGATCAAATTCACTGCTGTCGACATCCATTAATTCGACAGAACATACTCGAGCATGAGGATCGGATTGTTGACTTCCCAACTTGTAAATGTTGAGCTCAATTGAGCTATTCCCGAAAGATAGGTTCATAGAGCCGTTTCTACAGTTGATTACAGCGTTGGAAGTAGCCAAAAAGGGACGACCTAGAATCACCGGAATTTGATCCCGTGGGTTCACTACAGGCCGTGTATCAAGAACAATAAAGTCCACAGGGAATACAAATTCCCCGATTTTTATCAACAAATCCTCAAGTTCACCCCTAGATTTGGTGATTGATCGGGCGGCCATCTGGAGAGTTATGTTCGAGGGCTTTAATACTTCGATACCTAGTTGCTCAAAGACTGAATATGGAAGCAAGTTAACATAGCGCCAAGGTCAAGTAAAGCACGGTTAATGTGTTTATCCCCAATAGAAATAGAAATAGTAGGACAGCCAGGGTCCTTACGTTTCCTTGGTAATTGTTGGGGAAAAACCGTGTCTACAGTACTCGACATGAAAACTTTTTTAGGCACTTGAGTCTTCCTCTTCCTAGTGCATAAGTTCTTAAGAATTTTCGCATAGGTCGGAACTTGTTGTATAGCATTTAGGAGAGAGATGTTGATGTTAACTTCCTTAAACATGTCCACAAGTTTCTCCGTTTGGGCATTAGGTTTGTTGGCCCTCAATCTGTCCGGAAATGGAGTTTTATCAATAAGTGATGGGTCCAACATTTGTGGAGAAGTTTGTGGGGGTGGAAAGGATGAAGTGGGTGGAGGGTTCGAGTCTTTAGAAAAATGGAGAATAGGCTCGGAAGAAGAAGGTAAATTAGACGAAATAGGGTAAGAAGTAGAAGTGGGAATGGAAGTGGAAGTGGAAGCCGGGATGTTAATGATCAATTCATCATTATCAATTTGTTCACCCACATGATTGTCTAGCACTTTTCCAGATCTCAACATGGTAAATGTATCCACATTAGTGTAATGTGAAGGTTCAGGATCAGGTAGAGGTTGAGCTGGAAGATTCCCTTTCTCTCTAGCACACATTTCGGTATTTATATGCGCCATTTGTGCTTCCATCAATTTAATACTCTCAATTTAGGAGTCAGGGTTTTTCTGGATTTTATCGGCGGAAGACTGAAAATTTGCCGTAAATTGCATGAAATTTGTCAGAAATAAATTCATGTTTTTTTCAAGTGCAGAGGTGTTATTGGTTCCGGCAGAAAAAGGATCAAAGTTGTTCGCCGGGTTTTGAAAATTTGTGGTTGGAAGGGGTGCTGACTCATTTGTGGTGGTTGATGTTGCTGTGGAGGGACCCATTGAAAGTTATTCTGGTTTGGATCCGTGTATTGAGTTTGGTGTTGAATCCAAGAAAGATTAGGGTGATTCCTCCAATCTTGATTATATGAAGAAGAAGAAGGATCGTTTCCATGTCTTTGCTAAAATGCAGCTTTAGTGTGACCTTGAAACGGTATATTCAAAGGACACTCTTCCGTTAAATATGATGGATTTGAACAGCAGCCACACACGGTTTTAGGAAGTGTGTATTTGTTTATGGAGGCTGAAGAGATTTTGTTTTCTATAGTGTTGAGCTTCCTTTGCATTGCGGCCATTTCGGCTCTCATTGTGACGGAAATATCGAGCTGATTGATATTTTCCCTAGGAGATGGTGGTCTAACACTTTCCCATTGTAATGTGTTTTGAGCTAAATCTTCTAGGTATTTCCAAGCTTCGCCATCATCTTAGACAGGAATTGACAATGACACATGGTTTCAAGCATCTGTTTAGTCGTGAAATCAATACCCTCATAAAGAATTCGACACAGATCCCATCTAGGGATTCCGTGATGAGGGCATTGTAAAAGAAGAACCTTGAACCGTTCAAAGCATTTCCAAAATGGTTCATTGGGAAGTTGGGTAAATTTTAAGATTTCGCTCCGAATACGGGCGGTCTTATAATTGGGATAAAATTTCTTAAGGAATGCTGTAACAAATTCATCCCATTTTGAAATAGAATGTGCGGGTGTGTTGTAAAGCCACTTCTCGGTTAAATCGCACAAAGTGAATGGGAGAAGACATAAACGCATAGCATCCATAGACAGTTGTGAATTACCGATCAAAGCACATAAGTTTTCGAATTTGGTGATAAAAATGTATGCGTCTTCAGACTCGAGCCCGTGAAATTTGGGTAAAAGTTTGATGAATTGGGGTTTAATTTCAAAATTGTCCCCATTGGCTGGTGGTATAGAAAGACAGATGGGAAGGGGAACACGTGTAGAATAGCATCTCTCTTGGAGAGAAATGCGTGGAGGATTCTGCACACCTGCGGGCGGTGGCAGAGTGGTGTTAAAGTTTGATGGATATCCGTCCATCGCGGTCGTGTTGGGTGGTGGGAAAGAAGAAGAAGAATTACCGACTGTGGGGTCGATAAAAGAAACGCGGACAAGACGGGAAATGGAATCCCGTGTCCAGCCTAACATGTGCTAAACGGTTGTAGCACAAGTGGCAGCGTTGGTAATAATTAGGGGAAAAATTGGTTGGTATTTGTTTTGAAAACATATGGGTTTTGAAAAATCAAATCACAAAAAATGCACACACCACCCTAGATCTAATGGTCACCTAGGTCAAGTCACTAGACCGCTCCTAGACTTCCAGAAGACAAATCGTAGGATAAATCCTCTACTGTCTCTTTATCCCTTCTGTGGCCAGGTAAGTGCCAGGTAAGTGGGAGGTTCTCCACTACGTAAGTAGTGGGCCTAATTAAGTAACTACTTGCCATAGACACACTTGCCTTAGACACCACAAAAGAAACGCGGATAAGCAATAGATTATCCATGACCTCCTTCTGTCCTAAGTGAGCGCGAAGGTCCTTAAAGTCTTGTCTAGATATTTTTTAGTTAATGAAGGGTAATGCGGATGCTCGTTTTGTGATTTACTGGGCTTAGGAAGGGTAATGAACTCCCCACCTAATCTGAATTTGGTCTTTGCCCCTTAATTTCCGTATTAAAATATGCAAACAACTAATTCCAAGAATCGCAACAAATTTATTTTTTAGCAGCGCTGAATTTTGTAAAGAATCCTGCAAGAAATTGATTATTGGACTAGATCAGATAGGAGAGGAGAGAATAGAGAGTATACCTGAAAAATTAGGTACAGTGATCACCCTAAACGGTGGCGGAACCGCCACAAAAACGCTCCTATAGCCGCGGATCCGTGGTGGGAAGGAGGAACTAGGACTTCAAAATTTCTGAGTTGCTTTCTGTACTCCTCTGGACTTTGTAAAACTTCTCTAAATCTTGATTTCCTCAGTACAATAATTCCAGATTCCCTCGCAAAATTCAAACGCTAAAGTTAAGCACACGATACGAATCTTGAATTAAAATTGGATGGAATAATAATTTTTCGACTCAAATAACAAAAACGAATAAAATAGCACACATCCCCGGCAACGGCGCCATTTGATTGATTGTTTCCGTGTCGTGTTTAGAAATGTTTCACAACCAAACAAATTTATACCGCAATCAATTAACGGTGTCGATGTAGCGCGTTAATGAATACGGATCGTCCACTGAGATGTGTGTTTTGATCGATTTTTGTTTTACATGAGTCGAAATGAAAAGATAAAAGAAAATTGCAAGAAAATTGATTCAAGATTTGTGAAATTTAGTTTCAAGAATCATAAAGAACTAGATCTAAAATCAAGAATCAATAAAGTTCAAGAAGATTTCCAATTATCAAGATTTGTAAAGAGGCTTGTAGGAATCGATCCAATTGATAGTGATGATGAATACTTATGATTACAAATTCTTATCTATTGATAATTTGTTGCTAGATCGATGACGATCAACGAGAATTAGGGATCTATTGAAGAAACTAGGGTTTCTTCTTCTACCCCTTGTCCTTTCGTTGATTATCATTCAAATTCTAGCCTCTAGGAAATTCAATCATCGATCGTTGATCTCTAATTTAGAGAGAAAATATTCAAGAAAGTATCTCGCTCAAATTAGGTTGTCGATGATTCAATTTTCTAAAGTTTACAAAACTCATAAGACTTAAGAATCGTTCAAGAATTTAGTCATCATCATCTACCTATTTTCTCGATTCCTCCATAAGCGGAGTTTTCACTCAAACATCATGAAAAAGAAAACAATCAAGAATTGATAACTCTTCATAATGCTCAAATGTAAAGAAAAGCAAGATCAAGAATTTTCAGCTTTTATTATTCAACGTTTCGTTACAATTCACTCAAAGACTACAAGAATTGAGGAGAGAACTCGATCGTCGAACTAGCTTCGCATCGTCTTCTTGAGTCGCGGATCGTCGCGGATCACTTGCTCGGATGAAGATCGGCGTTGCTTCAAAAAAGCTCGTTGAAGGCTTGCTTTGGATCGGTACTCAATGGATCTCGATTTGGATCAAATTGCGTCACTCAATTTGATTTTGAAATGATTTGGATCTACAATTTTGATTTCCCTCCAAATTCAACCACCTCTAAACCCTAGATCTAGATCCATTTTTATAACCATCTCATTTGAATCTTCCTTCCAAAGCTAAGTTGTTAGAGAGAGCCTTCTAGAATGAGTTTGTTAGAGAGAATATTCTAGAATGAGCTTGTTACAAGGAATATTCTAGAAGAAGGTTGTTAGGCCGAGCCTTCTGGATAAAGCTACGTGCTCTTTGGGAGTCTTCTGGAAGCCTGGTCGTTATAAGAAGCCACATGGAGGATTTTGCAGTGCTGGCGTGTCCATGAAGCCGCGGATCCACGGCGGATCGGCCAACTCGGCCGCGGATCCGCGGCCATGTTATTGAGTTGATGCATGAAAATTCCAGGGAATTCCTTTGCTGGGTTTAGGGTCTTTATCTGATGTCTGGAATCCTATGTTTCTTTCTTGATTTCTGCCAGATCTCAAGTCTTGGACTTGATGTATTTTTTCAGCACTTTTAGCAGTTCCGGCTCTTTTACCTGGAATTTTCTGCACACAATCTCGAGACAAGTGTTGCGATATACAAAAGATCATGCGTGCAATAATAAACACTCAATTTCCTTCAAAATGCTGGTTAAAATGTATAACACATGTTATTTGGTATTTTACAGACAAATTGCTAATATGTGCTATATTCATACCAAACACTTTTAGATGATTGCAAATAATAGGGAAATTGATGTGTTAAAAATCCAATATTTTCAACAGATCAAATTCCCCCAAACTTAACTTTGGTCGTCTCGAGCAAACTTGTTTTACAAAAAAGAGAAGAAGAAAATATAAGAAAAAGAAAAACTAACTAGCACACTTTCGTAGGCAACACGATTGCACTGAGTACGTGCAACAAGCCTTTAAACCTCTAGGTGTCCCTAGTAGGAGGAGTGTTGTCTCCTGAGGGTTTTCAGCGAATTGCACCCACAAAATCCCATAATAAAAGAAAGACCGTGAAAGTTACATGTAAATATAAGAATTATAAAAGAAAGACCTTGAAAATTAGAGTTTCCAACTACACTAGCTTTTTAGTTGTCATGAGCCTTATCTTAATAGTCATGAAAAGATATTAGAAATCACATCATCCCTCAATAAAATATCGTCTTTATTCTTCATTCCTAGCTTTCTTCCAAACATCGATCATATACCCCTACGTGTGTGTAAAAGACATCCCTACACTCGGAGAATTCAATTCAAGCTATCATACTCTTGTCCATCTACCTCAGTACTTTTTAATCGATGAATATTTAGATGGATTTGCTCACACATTTTTCATGCGATCATTAATATTTCTTGAGTTACTAACCGACCGATTACTCATGTGCTTGCTTATTAGGTGTATTAATATTTTCCTCGTCTTGCACCACCTAAGGCTTAGCAGTGACTCCCAGACCAGTTGGTCTAAGGCACTAGGTGTTGAAGCACCCTCGCTATATTTTTTTTTTTTTTGCTGCCTTGGCGATAACAAAACCAGTGTTTATTTTTCTTCACCATTTGATATTTTTATTTCCTTCATACTTTGGATTTTAGACAAGAGCATTTCAAGGTATCCTCTACTATCCCGAGTTTCAAGACGTGTGTAAGTGCGTATAGTAGGGTATCAACGTTCAAATGTTTGGCTTTCAGAATAGAAACTATTTTTCAGACTTATTTTTATTCTCAGATTAGTGACTTACTTCATCTTACTAACCCTTGGGACAACGGCTCATAACTGCTTATTACTAGTTCGTTTAAGAAAACTTCTAATTTTCTTGGTTTTCTTAAAATTTTCTAATCTTTTGGATGTAATTTTTCACTATCTAATCTTTTATTATCTTATTTATGTACAAAATATTTTTTTTCATTTTTTATATGTTTTGTGCTATGTTTTGTGCTTATGCAAAGCATGCAAAGTGATACGTAAATAAGCACAAATCTCCCCCAAACTTGTTTTCAACAGTGTCCTCACCGTTGCTATCCATTAAATCTCAAAAACCTGTAAGCCCGAGAGGAAATTTATTAGCGGGGACAAAATATATTAAAGTGAAAATCCTTCCCCAAACTTATTTTTGGCTCACAATATTGAGGACAACAGTTATTTTCAATAGCCAAAAATACACCCCCCCAAATTTGAGTTAAACAATGTTGATCTTTTTAAAATCACAAGAGGGGGTCAAAGTTTTTGGTCAATGCCAAGCTTTGCAAAGACCGAAAGTCAACACCAACCATTCGAAGATTTTATCGGTGTAGTGCACCGGTTAGTGGAAGAACAAGTGGAAAAAAGCCAAGAAGAATTGGGGAAGAGTTAAGTGGTGTGAAAGAATGTGTTTGCGTCTCGTTCTGGAGAGACGACACAGTGATTGTGATGGATTACTCGCATTCTCGTGACTGTCAAGAAGAAGGGGTGGAGGTTCAATTTCTTCGTTATGGAGATGATTCATCTCAACACCCGTGTTTGCTAAGAATGCAAGTCTATCAGCGAAACTTTCATCGATATCCCGAAGAATAATATCATTGGAAAGAACGGGATGATACTCAGACTCCAGAAAAGGTTCATAATTGACGTTAGATGTTGACCTGGACAACTCGAAAGAAGGGTCCGTATGTATATGATACATATCTGGGTCAATCAACGTATAAAGGAAGTCTGGATCTGTATCGTGAAGCTGATCAAATTCACTGCTGTCGACATCCATTAATTCGACAGAACATACTCGAGCATGAGGATCGGAGGGTTGACTTCCCAACTTGTAAATGTTGAGCTCAATTGAGCTATTCCCGAAAGATAGGTTCATAGAGCCGTTTCTACAGTTGATTACAGCGTTGGAAGTAGCCAAAAAGGGACGACCTAGAATCACCGGAATTTGATTCCGTGGGTTCACTACAGGCCGTGTATCAAGAACAATAAAGTCCACAGGGAATACAAATTCCCCGATTTTTATCAACACATCCTCAAGTTCACCCCTACGTTTGGTGATTGATCGGTCGTCCATCTGGAGAGTTATGTTTGAGGGCTTTAATACTCCGATACCTAGTTGCTCAAAGACTGAATATTGAAGTAAGTTAACACTAGCGCCAAGGTCAAGTAAAGCACGGTTAATATGTTTATCCCCAATAGAAATAGAAATAGTAGGACAGCCAGGGTCCTTACGTTTCCTTGGTAATTGTTGGGGAAAAGCTGTGTCTACAGTACTCGATATGAAAACTTTTTTATGAACTTGAGTCTTCCTCTTCTTAGTGCACAAGTTCTTAAGAATTTTCGCATAGGACGGAACTTGTTGTATAGCATCTAGGAGAGGGATGTTGATGTTAACTTCCTTAAATATGTCCACAAGTTTCTCCGTTTGGGCATTAGGTTTGTTGGCCCTCAATCTGTCCGGAAATAGAGCTTTATCATTAAGTGATGGGTCCAACATTTGTGGAGAAGTTTGTGGGGGTTGAAAGGATGAAGTGGGTGGAGGGTTCGAGCCTTTGGGAAAACGGAGAATAGGCTCGGAAGAAGAAGGTAAATTAGACGAAATAGGGTAAGAAGTAGAAGTGGGAATGGAAGTGGAAGTGGAAGTGAAAGCCGGGGTGTTAATGATCAATCCATCATTATCAATTTGTTCACCCACTTGATTGTCTAGCACCATTCCATATCACAACGTGGTAAATGTATCCACAGTAGTGTAATATGAAGATCCAGGATCAGGTAGAGGTTGAGCTGGAAGATTCCCTTTCACTTTATCACTCATTTCGGCATTTATATGGGCAATTTGTGCTTCCATCAATTTAATACTCTCACTTTGGGAGTCAGAGTTTTTCTGGATTTTATCGACGGAAGACTGAAAATTTGCCGTAAATTGCATGAAATTTGTCAGAAAAAAATTCATGGTTTGTTCAAGTGCAGAGGTGTTATTGGTTCCGGCAGAAAAAGGATCAAAGTTGTTGGCCGGGTTTTGAAAATTTTATGGTTGGAAGGGGTGCTGACTCATTTGTGGTGGTTGCTGTTGCTATGGAGGGACCCAATGAAAGTTATTCTGGTTTGGATCCGTGTATTGAGTTTAGTGTTGAATCCAAGAAAGATCAGGGTGATTCCTCCAATCTTGATTATATGAAGAAGAAGAAGAGGGATCGTTTCCAGGTCTTTGCTGAAATGCAGCATTAGTGTGACCTTGAAACGGTATATTCAAAGGACACTCTTCCGTCAAATGTGATGGATTTGAACAGCAGCCACACACGGTTTTGGGAAGTGTGTATTGGTTTAGAGAGGCCGAAGAGATTTTGTTTTCTATAGCGTCGAGCTTCCTTTGCATTGCGGCCATTTCGGCTCTCATTGTGACGGAAACATCGAGCTGATTGATATCTTCCCTAGGTGATGGTGATCTAACACTTTCCCATTGTAATGTGTTTTGAGCTAAATCTTCTAGGTATTTCCAAGCTTCACCATCATCTTTAGACAGGAATTGACAATGACACATGGTTTCAAGCATCTGTTTAGTCGTGAAATCTATACCCTCATAAAGAATTCGACATAGATCCCATCTAGGGATTCCGTGATGAGGGCATTGTAAAAGAAGATTCTTGAACCGTTCAAAGCATTTCCAAAATGGTTCATTGGGAAGTTGGGTAAATTTGAAGATTTCGTTCCGAATACGGACGGTCTTATAATTGGGATAAAATTTCTTATGGAATGCTGTAAAAAATTCATCCCATTTTGAAATAGAATGTGTCAGTGTGTTGTAAAGCCACTTCTCGGCTAAATCGCACAAAGTGAATAGGAGAAGACGTAAACGCATAGCATCCATAGACAGTTATGAATTTCCCATCAAAGCACATACATTTTCGAATTTGGTGATAAAAATGTATGCGTCTTCAGACTCGAGCCCGTGAAATTTAGGTAAAAGTTTGATGAATTGGGGTTTAATTTCGAAATTGTTCCCATTGGCTGGTGGTATAGAAAGACAGGTGGGAAGGGGAACACGTGTAGGATAGCATCTCTCTTGGAGAGAAATGCGTGGAGAATTCTGCACACCTGCGGGCAGTGGCAGAGTGGTGTTAAAGTTTGATGGATATTCGTCCATCACGGTCGTGGTGGGTGGTGGGAAAGAAGACGAAGAATTACCGACTCTAGGGTCGATAAAAGAAACGCAGACAAGACGGGAAATGGAATCCCGTGTCCAGCCTAACATGTGCTAAACGGTTGTAGCACAAGTGGCAGCGTTGGTAATAATTAGGGGAAAAATTGGTTGGTGTTTGTTTTGAAAAAATACGGGTTTTGAAAAATCAAATCACAAAAAATGCACACACCACCTTAGATATAATGGTCACCTAGGTCAAATCACTAGACCGCTCCTAGACTTCCAGAAGAAAAATCGCAGGATAAATCCTCTACCGTCTCTTTATCCCTTCTGTGGCCAAGTAAGTGGGAGGTTCTCCACTACATAAGTAGTGGGCCTAATTAAGCTACCACTTGCCTTAGACATACTTGCCTTAGACACCACAAAAGAAACGCGGATAAGCAATAAATTACCCACGACCTCCTTCTGTCCTAAGTGAGCGCGACGGTCCTTAAAGTCTTGTCTAGATATTTTTTAGTTAATGAAGGGTAATGCGGATGCTCATTTTGTGATTTGCGGGGCTTAGGAAAGGTAATGAGCTCCCCACCTAATCTGAATTTGGTCGTTGCCCCTTAATTTCTGTATTAAAATATGCAAACAACCAATTTCAAAAATCGCAACAAATTTATTTTTTAGCGGCGATGAATTTTGCAAAGAATCCTGCAAGAAATTGATTATTGGACTAGATTAGAGAGGAGTGGAGAGAATATAGAGTATACCTGAAAAATTAGGTACAGTGATCACCCTAAACGGCGGTGGAACCGTCGCAAAAACGCTCCTATAGCCGCGGATCCGCGGTAGGAAGGAGGAACTAGGACTTCAAATTTTCTGAGTTGCTTTCTGTACTTCTCTGGACTTTGTAAAACTTCTCTGAATCTTGATTTCCTCATTTCAATGATTCCAGATTCCCTCGCAAAATTCAAACGCTAAAGTTATGCACACGATGCGAATCTTGAATTAAAATTGGATGGAATAATAATTTTTCAACTCAAATAACAAAAACGAACAAAATAGCACACATCCCCGGCAACGGCGCCATTTGATTGATCGTTTCCGTGTCGTGTTTAGAAATGTTTCACAACCAAACAAATTTATACCGCAATCAATTAACGGTGTCGATGTAGCGTGTTAATGAATACGGATCGTCCACTGAGATGTGTATTTTGATCGATTTTTGTTTTAGATGAGTCGAAATGAAAAGAAAAAAGAAAATTGCAAGAAAATTGATTTAAGATTTGTGAAATTTAGTTTCAAGAATTATAAAGAACTAGATCTAAAATCAAGAATCAATAAAGTTCAAGAAGATGTCCAAATCGAATGAATTATCAAGATTTATAAAGAGACTTGTAGGAATCGATCCAATTAATAGTGATGATGAATACTTATGATTACAAATTCTTATCTATTGATGATTTGTTGCTAGATCGATGACGATCAACGAGAATTAGGGATCTATTGAAAAAACTAGGGTTTCTCCTTCTACCCCTTGTCCTTTCGTTGATTATCATTCAAATTCTAGCCTCTAGAAAATTCAATCATCGATCGTTGATCTCTGATTTGGAGCGAAACATTCAAGAAAGCATCTCGCTCAAATTAAGTTGTCGATGATTCAATTTCCTAAAGTTTACAAAACTCATAAGGCTTAAGAATCGTTCAAGAATTTAGTCATCATCATCTACCTATTTTTTCGATTCCTCCACAAGCGGAGTTTTCACTCAAACATCATAAAAAAGAAAACAATCAAGAATTGATAACTCTTCATAATGATCAAATGTAAAGAAAAGCAAGATCAAGAATTTTCACTTTTTATTATTCAACATTTCGTTACAATTCACTCAAAATCTACAAGAATTGAGTAGAGAACTCGATCGTCGAACTAGCTTCACATCGTCTTCTTGAGTCGCGGATCGTCGCGGATCACTTGCTCGGATGAAGATCGGCGTTACATCAAAAAGGCTCGTTGAAGGCTTGCTTTGGCTCGGTACTCAATGGATCTCGATTTGGATCAAATTGTGTCACTCAATTTGATTTTGAAATGATTTGGATCTACAATTTTGATTTCCCTCCAAATTCAACCACCTCTAAACCCTCGATCTAGATCCATTTTTATAACCACCTCATTTGAATCTTCCCTCCAAAGCTAGGTTGTTAGAGAGAGCCTTCTAGAATGAGTTTGTTAGAGAAAATATTCTAGAATGAGGTTGTTACAAAGTATATTCTAGAAGAAGGTTGTTAGGCCGAGCCTACTGGATAAAGCTACGTGCTCTTTGGGAGTATTCTGGAAGCCTGGCCGTTACAAGAAGCTGTTGGATATAGTGCCCTCAGAGTCAATTATTGGATCGCAGGCACGTGATTGCAATGATTGAGGGAAGACCTATACCGGTAGGACAGTCTTACTCGAGAGGTTTGTATACTATCTGGCTTGTCTTTATCATCGTGTATGTAAGTCCACGTTACCCACCCCGGTGCTTACGGGGAGGCGGAATAGGTAAAAAAAGATTTTTTCTTAAGGCAACATGGACTTGAAACTAGAGGATCTTTACTAAACAAAACCTAGCAAACTAACTAGAGATTCTATCTACTATGCTCAAGAGATTATACCTCACGAACCAAGTCCTTCGGGTCTTCTTTCCGCTTTCCTCCTCGTCCATGCTAGCTCCGAGGATCGATCCGGATCTTGGTCACCTCCGTGACCTCCTAGAGTCGAAGACGATCCACGCGAGAGTTTGTGTTCCGAGCTCCACCTCAAGCCGAGGTAACTAGGGCAACAAGTGTGCTATGATTGATGTCCTAGGTGGTGTAGAAGAAGAAGGTGGATTTATTTGTCAATTTAGATCCTTATTTTCTCAACACATGAGAGCAAAGGAAAAATCTAGAGGATGAAGGAGGAGGAGGAACCATGGGAGCTCAAGGATGAGGAGAGAGAATCCCAAAGAGATAATGAATCATGATACAAAATAATTACTAATCTTTATCATGATAAAGTTGATGGCTACATTGATATGACCATTATCATCACAAATCAAATCCAAAGCCAAAAAGCAAAAGTAGGATCTAGTGCTCTCAAGAAAACTCCAAGTCAACAATGGTCAAATTGTCAACATGGTCAAGCATGGTCAAATGGTCAAAGCAATTAGCCATAACATAATTATCATTAAAAAGATTAGTAAATATTTTCCCCACCTCATAATGGTTTTGACCGAACCAACGGTCAAAACCCTAATAAGACACCTCCTCCTTCTTCGCTCCTCACAACCGTGCATACACACCCGCATCCGCACTCCGTAGAATGCGAATGCACAGAAGACAAAACTAATCCATCCATACAATACTAGGATCCGGTTTAAACCAAAACCCACTAGCATTGTCTGCCCGAACAGCATACGCGCACAAGTGCACGTAAGTGATCGTAGCCCTGCCGTAAAACCATATGGCCTCTACACCTTTTGCCCGGTGCAGAGAAACTCTCTATATAGGACTCTAAAGACTCGACACTACGCTGGCAGTGGGTTTAATTACAGACCGCAAGCGGCACTAGCTGTACGTAACGGTCCCCAGGTAGATGTCGATAAGAAGGCCGATGAGGTAAACCCATCCGAACTCCTACTGAGCCTGAATGTGACAATCTCCGTACAGTCCAGTCTGTTCGTCTGAGAGTATCGCATGTCGGGCCTAGGGAGGCGGTTAATGTCAGACCCCTAATAGCGGTACAAGTTGTGCCGGAGTGTAGCCCAGAACACCCTGAGAAACTACTGGAAACACTACCAGTAATTCTCGCTTGCCCTGGCCAGGGACGACTATGTGTAATGGCTCTCCTAGACACAGCGCGATATCAACCCCCAATACCGGGAGAGACGAATCCTGTCTAACCGCTACTGCCTCCACGTGCTTCGAGACTGCACCCAACTACTACCTGTTTGCACGACTCCTTTGAGCCGTGGTAGGGTAGTAATCAAAGTACAGTGGGAACACACTCGAGGCGAAATAGCAGTGTCAAGTCGACGGACTAAGCTGTACTCCTGTCACCTAGGAACTGTTATCTAACGATAGGTATAGTACCAACCAACAGTTCCCGACGAGTCCTGTCCAGTGTACTCGTAACCTAACGAGCACCCGCATACTATCTCCAGTACGACGTACTGATGGCTGTGGGACAGACCATCTCCCCTGCTGGGATGAGAAGCGTATACGCTAGTTTACTCCGGAGTATCGATGCCCCGTCTCGATAATCCTACGACTAGGGACATGTATAAGGATATGCTTGTAGATTACCCAGCCCCCACCAGTGTGACTGCATCACAACGCTGGTAATCAAGCAAAGATCCTAAGGGCTCCACTAATGTGTATAGGCGATATACTAAAAGAAATACATGCACACATTAAAGTAGAAACAAACCAAGTAGCATACTACCATTTTGAGCAAGATTGTCTATACAGCTGTGAATATCCCAAGCTTCCATTAAGTAATATACAAACCAGTATGATACAGTAATGGCCTCTAGGGCATATACACTAACAATCTCCCACTTGCACTAAGGCCATGTACTGCCGTATCGAAGACCTATCATCTCGATCAACCGCTCGAACTGAGTCTGGGGTATGGCCTTCGTGAGTGGATCTGCAGTGTTATTCTCCGAATCTACTCTCTTCACCTCGATCTCCCGGTGATCTACGATCTCCCTGATCAGATGTTACCACCTTAAAATGTGCCTGGACTTCTGATGGGACCTGGGTTCCTTCGCTAAAGCTATAGCGCCGTTGTTGTCACAATACAGCGGTATTGGATCAACAATGGTAGGAACCACCTGAAGCTCCGTGAGGAACTTCTTCATCCAGACAGCTTCTTTTGCGGCATCGCAAGCAGCTATGTACTCCGTTTCCATAGTTGAGTCAGCAACGGTTTCCTGCTTGGAGCTCTTCCAGCAAACTGCCCCTCCATTGAGGGTAAAGACATAACCCGACATGAACTTGGAGTCATCCTTGTCACTCTGGAAGCTGGAGTCAGCAAAGGCCTCGATCTGGAGGTCTTTTCTGCCATACACCAAGAA
This sequence comes from Agapanthus africanus, assembly GCA_030015575.1. Taxonomy (NCBI): domain Eukaryota; kingdom Viridiplantae; phylum Streptophyta; class Magnoliopsida; order Asparagales; family Amaryllidaceae; genus Agapanthus; species Agapanthus africanus. Next base: position 878,317,372 of record CM057337.1, on the reverse strand, counting down.
CATCTCCTTAGTCCTTCTCAGGTACTTGAGAATGTTCTTTACTGCTATCCAGTGTTTCTCCCCTGGGTCCGACTGATACCGGCTTACAACGCTTAATGCGTATGCTACATCTAGTCTGGTACACAACATCGCATACATTATAGAGCCTACCGCAGATGTGTAGGGTATAGATGACATGCGAGCCCTTTCCAAATCAGTCTTGGGAGACATCTCTTTGGAGAGGGTGATTCCGTGACAAGCCGGTAGATTACCGCGCTTTAAATCTTCCATACTGAATCGTTTCAATATGGTGTCGATGTACCTGGACTGCGAAAGTCCCAACATCCTCTTAGATCTATCACGATAGATCTGGATCCCCAGAATGTAGTTGGCATCGCCCAGGTCCTTCATGAAGAACCTCTGTGACAAGAATCCTTTGACTGACTATAGCATAGGAATATCATTTCCTATTAGGAGAATGTCATACACGTACAAGACGAGGAATACCACAGTTCTCCCTACAATCTTACTGTAAAAGCATGGTTCATCTGGATTCTTGATAATGCCGAATTCTTTGACAGTATCATCAAAGCAGATGTTCCAACTCCGCGATGCCTGCTTCAGTCCATAGATGGACTTAAGAAACTTGCACACTTTACCGCTGCTCCCACTCTGAATGAAACCCTCCGGCTGATCCATATAGACGCACTCTTCCAAATTTCCATTTAGGAAAGCCGTCTTTACGTCCATCTGCCAGATCTCATAATCGTGAAAGGCAGCAATGGCAACAAGGATCCGAATGGATTTGAGCATAGCCACTGGAGAAAAGGTCTCTCATAGTCCAAACCAGGTCTTTGACGAAAACCCTTTGCAACAAGTCTAGCTTTATAGGTTTCAATCTGCCCATCTACACCAATCTTCTTTCTGAAGATCCATTTACAACCTACGGGTTTTACCCCTTCTGGAGCAAAGTCCAAAGTCCAAACTTTGTTAGTGTACATGGACTCCATTTCGGTCCGCATTGCATCCAGCCATTTTACTGAGTCACCGCTCTGAATGGCTTGCTGGAAGCTAGTAGGCTCATCATAATCAATGGTGCAATCCCCTCTATCCCCGTCTATAAGAAAACCGTAGTATCTCTCGGGCGGATGAGACTGCCTACTACTCCTGCGGAGTGGCGCTGGGATGTCCGGTTCTCCTGAAACTTCTGGTTCTTCCAAGCTTTCGGTAATAGCTTGTGGTTCTGGAATTTCTTCCAGTTCTATTGCACTCCCACTTGTTCCTTTTTCTAAAACCTGATGTTCCAGAAAGTGGGCATGACGAGAAACAAAAACCTTTTGTTCCTCTGCGTAATAGAAAAGATACCCCCTGGAGTTCTTTGGGTATCCCACAAACTTACACAGTACTGAGCGTGCCTCGAGTTTGTCTGTATGCTGCTTTTTAACAAAAACTGGACATCCCCATATCATCAGTTATTGAAGATGGGGTTTCTTCCCACACCACATCTGATATGGTGTGGTAGGCACAGTCTTAGAGGGAACTTTGTTCAAAAGATATGCAGCTGATTCTAGTGCATAACCCCAGAAGGATCGCGGTAACTCAGCCTTACTCATCATGGATTGAACCATATCCAATTGGGTTCGGTTCCGCCTTTCAGATACACCATTGTGTTGTGGTGTGTATGGAGGAGTAAGCTGAGAGAGAATTCCATTCTCTTTTAAGTAGTCCAGAAACTCGGCACTCAAGTATTCACCACCTCGATCAGATCTCAGTGTCTTTATACTCTTGCCTGTTTGTTTTTTTATCTTCATTATTGTATTCTCGAAATTTCTCAAAGGCCTCGGATTTATGCTTCACAGGAAGACATGTCCATACCTAAAGAAATCATCTGTAAAAGTAATGAAGTATGAATAACCACTTCGCGCATGTGTAAACATTAGACCACACACGTCACTGTATATGAGTCCCAAGAGCTCGCTCGCTCTTACTCCGTATCCAGTGAACGGAGTCTATGTCATCTTTCCCATGAGGCATGATTCACAAGTATCATAAGACTGATACTCGAACGGATTCAAGTATCCCTCTTTATGTAACTTTGTTAACCGTGTCTCATTGATGTGACCCAGTCTACAATGCCATAAGAAAGCCTGATTTAATTCCGGAGACTTTCTTTTAAGTGTGTTCTGGACAGTGAAAATCTGAGCTTGATTCAGTACGTATATTCCGTTTTCTAATGTACCTGACCCAATCAGAACTTGATTTAGGTGGATGTGGACCACATCGCTTACAAAAGTAAAATCATATCCTTCCTTAGAAAGTAAGGATACAGATATGATATTACAAGTCGCACTAGGTACATACAAACAGTCACGCAGAATTAATATCTGCCCAGTTGTCAATCCAAGATGATATTCCCCTACGGATTCAGCGTCCATGCTCATTCCGTTGGCAACCCTAAGAGTCATATCACCTATCCTGATAACTCTATGTTTTCTCAGAGCCTGTAATGAATTACAGATGTGAGATCCTGATCCGGTATCCAATACCCAGGAAGTAGGGTTAATTGACATACAGTTTTCTACTACAAACACACCCGAAACTGAAACCACGACATGCTTCGAATCCTGGCTACTGGCTTTGCTAGCCCTGCAATCCTTCTGCCAATGTTCATTCCCGTAACAATAGGAATGTCCCTCCTTTACTACATCCAGTCCCGAGACTTTTGCCCTTCCCTTTCCTTCTACTTCCCTGGTTTCCTTCAGGATATAAGTAGAGGACAGAGACTGTAGAATCAAGTCAGTATTTGACCCGTTCTTCAACGTGGCCTTCAGGTCCATGAGCTCATCAAAATAGCTAGTCTCTGTAAGGACGTTGTCCCCTACAGATGACCCGAAAGCCAACCTCGCTTGAAGCAATTCGTTCGAGGTCTCATATCTTGCGATACGAGATTGCTCTCCATATAAATCTTTGTTATGGAGAAAAATAGAAACTAAGTCCATCTTCTCGTGCTGCCTCTGGTACGCACCATCAACTGAGGCCAACACGAGGCACTTGGCATCCGCACAGTCTTTTTCCGATGTCTTACGGATATCAATATCCGCGACAGTGGAAACTGGTCCTGAGATGGCAGGGGTTTGATTAGTTAAGAGGTGTCCCAGCTTGTCATGGGTAATGGACATTTGGACAGACCTTTGCCAGTCATAACAGTCAAATTCAGTCATTTTATTATCTAGATGTAACCTATGTGTGGTCACTGGGTCGCTGCAATTAAGAGAGAGAGAAGAAAACACTCAGCATGATTCTCTTGCAAGTTTAGATTGGTTTTTAATTTATCTAAACAGGATGGCTCCCACTGTTTCTCGAATCCTTCCTCAAACCATAAAAGAAGAATTAGTCGGGATCAATCTCACCGTACAATACTTGCTTAACCGTTCAACCATGCCAGTGTCGGTACTTCGAGGGAGGTTTTACGACGCTTTCGCGAAGTTCTTTAATTAAATAACCTCTTTTCCCTGTGGGCGTAGCCCCGCTAACACCTTTCTAGACACCTACTTGGTTTATAGCATTGATCGTTAAGTGAAAAGTTTCCCGAGGAGTAGCGGATACTCACAGTAGGATCGGGATCCAAATATCATTGTGAGATAATGCTGAAGGAATCCTACCAACATTATCAAACTCCAAATGGTATGCAACACTAGCAAGCTTCAGTTTCTTTAGAAACTCCCGATGTGGATTTTTGCCCCATGCTCTTATGACCTTGATGAAGGCCAACATATCATAAGTCACATATCAAGTTATACCCGTCATTATCCAGGTTAATTTGAACCCACCCATACATACCCTTAACGAAGGCCAAAATAGTAGTACGACTGTCCCAAACCAACGCATCTATCTATACTACAGATAAATATTCAGCAGCTACCAATCACTATGCCTTGGCGAAGGTCAAAATACATAGCTTGAATATTACTGAATATTTAACTGAAATGACGGAGGGCTACGAATGGTTTTGGCAAAACCGTGAACGTAGTGAACTTGATATAATCGAAGGAACCTTGATAGCTTTTAAAAGGAGTGGTTTAAGCTCCGCGTTTTTAAAAGTTTTCTGTTTTGAAAAAAAACCGAGTGGTTTTGAAATTGTTCCAACGATTTTATCTTTGGTTTATTTTCTTGCATTAATTTAATGTGTCCCATCAATTAATCCTACCATTGCAGAAAACAATGAAAATATGACGTACGCTTATGCCATCCGCATTCGCCACGGGGCCCCGTCATCACCCGTTAGGTTACTTAACTAACGATAGAGCGGGGGCTGGACTAGCGCGGATGCAAAACATAATCAACGCCTACTAGATATCATATATAGATATATACATTCGTCAGATGCAATGATAGCCATTCCAGATCACAGATGAACACATTGGATATGCTAGGAATCCGCGTTTCGTTCGAGCCTGCAACGAAAGACGGATTACACGGTCGCGATGAATAGCCAAACCCCACCCTAGACCCCTACGGGTGCGGCAAACTACCCGCTAAGTGCCCGAAGTGAAGCAACCTCCATCAACAACGTGAGTAGGCCACTCGGCACTTCGAGATACCCGGTAGTTTGTGCACCCCACCTTGGGTCTATCCTAGGAGCAAAAACAGTAAAAGAAATAATATACAATGGCGGCTACAACCTCATCCCGGATGTGCGGACATAAAAATAATATTACATCAATTTACATATTACATCAAATGAAAGAAAAAGAAACTCTCATCTCACAAAACCCCGGCTATTCATCCGCGACAATCCAACGAGTTCATATACACAATCCAACAACATTACAGATCACAGATATGCACAACCCTCACTAATCGACGTATAGCGATTAGTCGACGTGCAGTGCATATATCACATCACAGATATAACCAATTAGCTAAAGTCTACAGAACTTCGATCAAAAATACGGATTTGTAACTACCCCAAACACAACTTTGTTTTCTGGAAATTCTGGGCAGAAACAAAATATTTTAAAAATCACAAAACGTTAAAATAAGAACCTGCAACAAATCCGAGTCGCGACCGAGTTGATTCGACCGCGGATCCGCGGCGAAACGCGTCGTTTCGCCGCGCTTCCGCGGCAGTCTGGTCGAATCGTGGTCTCATTTTTCTTGTGTGTTCCCAGAAAACCCTGCACGGATTTTTAAGATATGTGAAAATATTTTTAGGGCTGTTTTAAAAATCGGCAGAAACTTGAGAATTTTGACGTGTTTTGCGATTTTTTCTCGGATCGAAATTCTAAATACTTTGCTAACATGCTAGTTGTTGTTTAGCTAGGCTCTGATACCACTGTAAGTCCACGTTGCCCACCCCGGTGCTTACGGGGAGGCGGAATAGGTAAAAAACGATTTTTTCTTAAGGCAACATGGACTAGAAACTAGAGGATCTTTACTAAACAAAACCTAGCAATCTAACTAGAGGTTCTATCTACTATGCTCAAGAGATTATACCTCACGAACCAAGTCCTTCGGGTCTTCTTTCCGCTTTCCTCCTCGTCCATGCTAGCTCCGAGGATCGATCCGGATCTTGGTCACCTCCGCGGCCTCCTAGAGTCGAAGACGATCCACCCGAGAGTTTGTGTTCCGAGCTCCACCTCAAGCCGAGGTAACTAGGGCAACAACTGTGCTATGCTTGATGTCCTAGGTGGTGTAGAAGAAGAAGATGGATTTATTTGTCAATTTAGATCCTTATTTTCTCAACACATGAGAGCAAAGGAAAAATCTAGAGGAGGAGGAAGGAGGAGGAACCATGGGAGCTCAAGGATGAGGAGAGAGAATCCCAAAGAGATAATGAATCATGATACAAAATAATTACTAATCTTTATCATGATAAAGTTGATGGCTACATTGATATGACCATTATCATCACAAATCAAATCCAAAGCCAAAAATAAAAAGAAGGATCTAGTGCTCTCAAGAAAACTCCAAGTCAACAATGGTCAAATTATCAACATGGTCAAGCATGGTCAAATGGTCAAAGCAATTAGCCATAACATAATTATCATTAAAAAGATTAGTAAATATTTTCCCCACCTCATAATGGTTTTGACCGAACCAACGGTCAAAACACTAATGAGACACCTCCTCCTTCTTCGCTCCTCACAACCGTGCATACACACCTGCATCCGCATTCCGTAGATTGCGAATGCACAGAAGACAAAACTAATCCATCCATACAATACTAGGATCCGGCTTAAACCAAAGCCCACTAGCATTGTCTGCCCGAACAGCATATGCGCACAAGTGCACGTAAGTGATCGTAGCCCTGCCGTAAAACCATACGGCATCTACACCTTTTGCCCAGTGCAAGGAAACTCTCTGTGTGGTACTCTAAACACTCGACACTACGCTGGCAGTGGGTTTAACCACAGACCGCAAGCGGCACTAGCTGTACGTAACGGTCCCCAGGTAGATGTCGATAAGAAGGCCGATGAGGTAAACCCATCCGAACTCCTACTGAGCCTGAATGTGACAATCTCCGTACAGTCCGGTCTGTTCGTCTGAGAGTATCGCATGTCGGGTCTAGGGGCGGTAAACGTCAGACCCCTAATAGCGATACAAGTCGTGCCGGAGTGTAGCCCAGAACACCCTGAGAAACTACTGGAAACACTACCAGTAATTCTCGCTTGCCCTGGTCAGGGACGACTATGTGTAATGGCTCTCCTAGACACAGCGCGATATCAACCCCCAATACCGGGAGAGATGAATCCTGTCTAACCGCTACTGCCTCCAAGTGCTTCGGGACTGCACCTAACTACTACCTGTTTGCACGACTCCTTTGAGCCGTGGTAGGGTAGTAATCAAAGTACAGTGGGAACACACTCGAGGCGAAGTAGCAGTGTCAAGTCGACGGACTAAGCTGTACTCCTGTCACCTAGGAACTGTTATCTGAAGATAGGTATAGTACCAACCAACAGTTCCCGATGAGTCCTGTCCAGTGTACTCATAACCTAACGAGCACCCGCATACTATCTCCAGTACGACGTACTGATAGCTGTGGGACATACCATCTCTCCTGCTGGGATGAGAAGCGCGTACGCTAGTCTACTCCGGAGTATCGATGCCCCGTCTCGATAATCCTACGACTAGGGACATGTATAAGGATGTGCTTGTAGATTACCCAGCCCCCACTAGTGTGACTGCCATCACAACGCTGGTAATCAAGCAAAGATCCTAAGGGCTCCACTAATGTGTATAGGCGATATGCTAAAAGAAACACATGCACACATTAAAGTAGAAACAAACCAAGTAGCATACTACCATTTTGAGCAAGATTGTCTATACAACTGTGAATATCCCAAGCTTCCATTAAGTAATATACAAACTAGTATGATACAGTAATGGCCTCTAGGGCATATACACTAACAATGTACATGCTTTAGGTGACATTGTAGTTCACTATTGCACGTTGATAGAGAATAGTATGCTACCATGGTTTGTCTTTATCATCGTGTACTGCTTTAGGTGACCTTACAGGTCGCTATTACACGTTGATAGAGCCCTTAGGATTCTTGCTTGACTACCAGCAGTATGATGGCGATCATATACGTGAGAGTTGGGTAGTCTATAAGCACATCCTTAAAAGGACCCTAGTCGTGGGAGTTTCGAGACTGGGCATCGATACTCCATTAGTAGACTAGTGTATACAGTCGAGACCCCGACGAGGGACGGTGGCCGGTCTCACAAGCCATTGGTGTCAGTTGGATCACCTAAGATGTATACAGGTGCTTATTGGGTTATGAGTACACCGGACAGGACTCGCCGGGAACATGCTAGTTGGTATTATACCTCACGTCAGATAGCAGTTCCCTGGTGACATGTGTACAGGTTAGTTCATCGACCTGAGATCGTTATTTATCTCGTGTGAGTTCCTACTGTACTTTGATTACTACCCTACCACGGCTTAAAGGAGTCGTGCAAACAGGTTTTAGTTGGGTATAGTCCCGAGCCACATGGAGGCAGTGAGCAGATCGGCAGGGGTTCGTCTCTCCCGGTATTGGAGGTGAGATCGCGCTGTGTCAAGGAGAGCCATTACACAAAGCTCTCGGCCGAGGCAAGAGATTTACTGGTAGGTATTCCAGTAGTATCTTAAGGTATTCTGGGCTACACTCCGACACGACTTGTACCGCTTTTGGGGGTCTGACTTTTACCAACCCCCTAGACCCGACATGCGATGCTCATAGACGAACGGACCGGACTATACGGATATTGTCACTGACAGGCTCAATAGGGTGTCAGGATGAGTTCGCTCATCGACCTCCCTTTTGGTCAATACCTGGTAGCCCGTTACGTACGGCTAATACCTATAACGAGCTAGTGGTTAAATCCACAGCCAAAGTATTGATGAGTCTTTAGAGTTCCCCACAGACAGTTTCTCAAGTTTCGGGCGAAACGTTGTAGAGGCCGTATGATATATGGCAGGGTCCGATCATATACGTGCAGTAGTGCACGGATCATGATCGGACGGATCATACTAGTGGGCTTTGGTTTAAGCCGGATCCTAATATTAGATTTGTTGGATTACTTTAGTCTCATCGCATTCGCATTCAGTCGGAATGCGGATGCAGGTATGTATATACAGGTGAGGAGTATCCTTGTGATCCGTCACGAGTTTACTTTAGATGTTGCCATATCTGTTTGTTGTTGCAAACATTTGGATTAATGTTTGTAAATGGAAATTGTGAGCTAGAATTCATCATTTTGTGCATTAATTGTGACACATGCAAACCTAGTGACTCATGGTCTCTTTTCTTGTGCATATGTCACATTTGATGTTTGATTTGTGTTGATATGAGGAGAGGAGAGAGAGGGGGGCTACCATATGTGAGCTTGGTCTTGTATTTTTCATTCACTCTCTCACTCTCATTTTATCATCACAAAAGAAAAGAGAGAGGAAACTCCTTCTTCCTCTTTCTTCTCTAGCTCAAATCTCCATTAATGGCAACACCTCTAACCTCCATCCAAAGCAATGGATGCAGGAGACAAAGTGATCACAAACATTCTCTACAACACCTTGGACACGTCGGCTAGCACACATCGTGCCCGAGTTGCTTCGGATGAAGCGGGAGCCCATAAAAAGACTCGTAGATGTGGTGCCCTTTCCGACGAGGAGATCAAGACCGGAGATGCCGCGAAGAGCTTGGGATAGTGGCCAAAGACCGAAGGACACGGATCGATCGGTATAACATTTCTATCCCTTCTCTAGATAGCTAGTTGTAGGTTAATGGTTCGATCCGGGTTTAAGCATACGATAGCGCCGGTTTCATGTTTAGAAAAAATTTCGTTTCCACATTTTGGCCTCGGACAGACGGCCGGGGCGCTACCGTAGTCTTACATGGTATCAGAGCCACGCCATTAACCTTTACTAGCTTGCTCTAATGTGTTTAAAACATCGATCGAACGAATTTTCTAAAAACTGCATTTCCAAGTCACGGTTTCTGTCGAATTTTTCCTGTGGTCAAAAAATTATTTGGTGTACTGCAGAAAAACAGGCAGTGTTTTCTAAGAGAACTGAGAAAATTTGGTAGGCTGATTTCACTGTAGCGCGGCGGATCCGCGGCCGTACCCACGTTTTGACCGCGGATCCGCCGCAGTACTGTAGCCACAGTGCACGAAATTTTCTGAGGTGGTCTCTGTTTCGCCCAATCAGAGCAAAGCTCTGTTCAAATTCAAAATTCAAAATTTTGAAGCAACGCTTCAAGTCTCGGGCGCAACGCGCCACGTGTCAGGCGCTAATACGTCAGCGCAGCGCCCAAGAAGGCGCGCCCAATCAGAGCAAAGCTCTATTTTTATGAAGCAACGCTTCAGTTGCGCTGCGCTCTGCGCTGCGCGACACGTGTCAGCGCGGATGCGCTAGCGCAGTTGCGCTGCGCTCTGCGCTGCGCGACACGTGTCACGCGCTGGGGCATCTGCGCCAAACAGAAATAAATTTCCAAGAAATCTTTTCAGTTCTTGTTAAAACAAGAAGATTTTCTTCTGCAAAGCAGAAGCCCTTGGATCAAAGATCCAACGGTGGGGAAAATTCCCCAAATCACTCAGAGAAAGATCTCTTTAACAAATTCAACAAACTTATGGGCACTATAAAAAGGACCCTAGGCCTCAATTCAAAGGCATGAACATTTCTTGAAAAAAAAATCAAGAGCTTTAAACAGAGAGAACTCTGAGAAAATTTCAAAAAAAGGTAAAGAACCTTTATGAAATAGAAGAAAGTCCTTCTAATAGATCATTGATCTAAAAACAAGATCAATGATCTTTACATAATAAACAGTGCTTTGCACTTCTTGTGAACCTCTGGTTCTTTAAAACAATAAAAATAAAAAATAGTGCTTTGCACTTTTATGAACCTCTGGTTCTTCAAACAAAAGAAAAATTTATTTTTCTTTGATCTAATTTAGATCAAGAAATTAAATAGTGCTTTGCACTTCCGTTCTTGAATCTAAAAGATTCTTAGTACTTTGCACTTCCAAACTGCGCCGTTGCGCTCTTAAGAGAGCGCCACGTGTCAGCTATAGAACCACTTGCGCTAAGCGCAGCGCACTGCGCTAGTGCGCTTGCGCTCACCAGAGCATGACACGTGTCATCACCATATGAGCTTGCGCTCATTACTCGGCGCAAAGTGCCAGACAAATGCACTGCCTTGCTTACAACAGGGGCCAAGCCCAATTAAAAGGCTTAACAGGCCTAATAAACAAAATGTTGTGCATTGTTTGAAAGGGCAGAGCCCAATTGAAAGGTCCAATGGACCAAAACAGATGCTCTGCATCATAAATAAAGGGACAGAGCCCAAATCAAAAGCCTAGCAGGCCAGAATAGAATGCAGTGCATTATTAAATTTGGGCAAAGCCCTAGCACAGGCCTAATAGGCCAAAGATCAAGAAAAATGTTGAATATCCTCAACTGGACTTAACCCAATTTTGGCCATAAGTCCTTAAATTAAATTAACTGAGCAGAATGGCTCTCCTAAACCAATCCATATCCGGTTCGAGGGTACATCTCCGAACTCCTTTGATATCCATCGTTGTAATTCCTCAACGACATCAAAGAGGTGACGGGTCCCAACGACCACACACCCATACGGACTGCGGGGTCCTTAAACTCGTGGACCGAGACGTCCCTAAACTAATATCGGACCGAAACGTCCTTAAAACTAATATTGGACCGAGACGTCCCTAAACTAATATCGGACCGAAACGTCCTTAAAACTAATATCGGACCGAGACGTCCCTAAAACTAATATCGGACCGAGACGTCCCTAAACTAATATCGGACCGAGACGTCCCTAAACTAATATCGGACCGAGACGTCCCTAAACTAATATCGGACCGGAACGTCCCTAAACTAATGACGGACCACCACGTCCCTAAACTGGAATATGGACCACCACGTCTCTAAACTGGAACAATGGAGCCAATTGCTCTTCTTTCGGATCTAAACGACCCCGTTCAAGTCGATCGTAGTCCAAAATAGGACTAACGTATCCTTGGCGAACGTTTAAGTTGATCTTAGCCGCAACGCGACTGACGCATCCTTAAACTAAAAAACACCAAACCCAAATCTAAATTAAATACGGATTTGGACTAATCCACGTCCTACGGGCGACGGCATTACTCAGTCTCCGTATACAATCCACGGGCAACCACAAACAAAACAAACACACACGACACGAAGTGAAATTCTGGAGAAGGAGAAAGTTGTTACCGCGATGCGGTAGCGTAATTAACTGCAGGGGCTTGCGCCTGCAGGGAAGAGCGTCCCCACAATCAAAAACCCCTCAAGCGAGGGGGAATCTGACGAAGTCTGCTACATCGGCCGCATCCGTCTAAACCTCCGATACACGGTGCCATAAATCAACTTGGCATCTTCGGAGAGGTGGACGGATAAAACCAAATAGCATCTGTCCCGAATCTCAGCGTCAAGACATCACGGTCCTGTGCGCCGTCTTTCGGAGGGGAACAGATTCTGGCACGCCCGGTGGGACCTCTTCCTCTTTCCACTCCACACTTCATGTGTCGTCTTCGCGAACCAATCGCGGTTTGTTAAATGGTTGTCTTCGGATTTCAAGTTACTAAGATTTGGTCTTTTATCTGGCGTAGAATTCAAGATTCAATGGCCTCTAACTGCACCAACTGCTCGAAATGCCACTGCAACAGACGCTCCACCTCACCAAGAGGCGTGACGTATGGGCCCCAAGCGGCTTCCTTCCTTACTCTGCCGGTAGACCAGATGACCCAAGCCACCACCGGCTTGTTCTTCGGAACCATGATCCCACCTGCAAGCTTCTCTGCACCAATACCTGCACCAGAAGTGAGTAAAAAGTCGGTCTTCAACCGGCTCACTGTTTCGACAGCCCCTGTCAACGGGTCGCCCGTTACTAAACCGACAGCCTCCGTTTTCACCAGGCTAGGTCAGAACCATAAAGTGGCCGTCCCAAAGAGGGCAACGGCCGCTGCTCCGGAAGTCGTTAAAGCGGCTTCTCCCATCAGAGAGTCAGTCTTCGCAAGATTGACGGTTCCCACTCCTCCCCCAGCTGGTCAAAAGGCATCAGTCTTCGATAGGCTGACATCGGCAGTTACCCCACACTCAAACAGGGGGCAACAAGAAACCATCTTGATTTCCGAGCCAGTCCCAACGGCTCGTCGTGCGTGACGTCGCCATTGGCGACGAGTGAGGAAAGCAGGAGGCAGTTCCCCCTCAGGGCTAACTCCACCTGCTCCGATGGTGGAAGTCAACGCTGCTATTCCAACTGGGAACAGCTTTGAATTACTGAGGAAGGTGAGAAAGAACTCTCCGATAGCTACATTGAAAAGATCTCCGCCTATGGAGAAAGCTCCGGAGGCAAAGCAAGAACAGCCCCCTCAACGGCTGTTGTCAAAAATTTATAAAGTCTGGCGGAGGGTTCAAGACTCTGTGATTGATCCAGACCATTTTCGTCACCAGAAAAAGGCAAAGGTGGAAAAGGACAAAACTCGCCCCGTTAAACAGCAGGGGACAACAATGGCTAGGATGCCCACTTTAACGGCTCCTTCAACCTCAATGGTCCATAAAAGAAGGAGGCCAGAGAAAGCTCCTGTGACCATATCAAAGTTTAAAAGCGATGAACCTAAACGCCCCAAGTCAGGGGGCGTAACAGTTCACACGGTTTATATGGCTTCTGGAAAAGAAGAAAGCCGCACTTCTACGGGTCACCGACCGCTCACCCGATCAGTGACCAAGGCTCAGGAGCAGCAACAAAAGCTCCACGAGATGATGAATGCTATGGCCGTGCTTACAGAGCCAAAAGAAAACCCTGAAGCGTCCTTAGATGAGCGCCGAGACGAAGAGACCGACGCCGAGTTCCTTCGCCGAATATTGGAAAAGAAGGACAAAGAGGCTGCTGAACAAGCGGCCAACATACAGCGTATGGACCTCCTCTTCCAGGACATGATAGGGATGATGATACAGCAAGATCCCCCGAATGAAGAACCTCCGATCGTCCTTGGAGACGATAGGGGAGAGACATCGAATCCTCAGCCCATTCTATTAACAGCTAAAGAGGATACAATCTCTAAGACTGATCTGGACGAATACATAGCCCAGCAAATAAAGGTTCATCATGCGGCCGAAGCAGCCGGCCACGTCGTAAAAACGGGGCGGCCATATCCAGGCTGGTATGACCAAATCAAGTATCCGCCGGGTTACACAATTCCCAAGTTCCATGTCTACAAGGGGACCGGCAATCCCCATCAGCATGTTGCCCAGTTCAGGGCGCTTTGCGGTAACACCGGCGGCGATGACAAGCTTTTGCTCCGCCAGTTCGTTGGAAGTCTATCAGATACGGCGTTCGAGTGGTACTCTGAACTCCCTAATGATTCTATTAAAACCTTCGCGGAAATGGAGCTGCTGTTTACTCAACGCTTTGCAAGTGCCAGTGAACGTACCCCGATGACGGCACTGATTAATGCCAGGGTAAAACCCGGCGAGACATGGGTTCAGTACGCTATACGGTGGCGTAATCTATGGTCGAAATGTGAGCAGCGCATAGAAGAAGCCCCTGCGGTGGGAATGTTTGTCGGAACCCTTGATCCACAAGCAACCATCTCACAGTTTATGATGTTTTTCAAGCCGACTTCCTTCCAGGCTTTAATTGACAAACTAGCGCAGATGGACCAGATGGGCCATAAACCCCCTCTCCCAAAGCCGGATTCCCGAAATGACAAAGGAAAGGGAAAAGCGATCGTTGTCGCTAATGCTCAACAACAACCGAACGACTCGAAGCCGGTTGCTCGTCCAAACAATACGTGCCCGTACGTACCCCTTGAGGATAGGATGGGACGTCCTTATTCCTTCCCCCGCGATAAAACGAGAAGGTTATTCGAGCTGGCATTGCGCAACAGACTCATAAATCTGCCGGATCCAAAACGACCGTTGCAACCAAGTGACGTCAACGAGCCTAATTACTGCCCTTATCATCGAGTACTAGGCCATCCGATCGAAGATTGCTACGTTTTCAAGAATTGGCTTGAAAACCAGTACCGACAGGGCAAGTTCGCGTTATCTGACAAATGGAAGGTGAATCCCCCGCAGCCCCACACCTCTAAAGGGACGAATACTCCGGGAGCAACATGCTCTGTCATTGAAGAAACTCCGTGGGAGGTTGTATTATCATCGAAAACGAAGAGAATGCTAAATGATCTTCGGACATGTCCGGCGATGAAGTGGAAGAACCCATTGGAACCGCAGGTCGTTGAGGGGATGTTGAAGCCACGTCCAACTCCAAAGACCAATGATGGGGGTTCGAGCACTAGTAGCCAGTCGTCAAAGTCTTTGAAGAAAAAGAAGAAGGCCAAGAAGCCGGTGAAGCCTAGCGATAGGCGCACGGACTTGCAAAAGCAAATTGACGCGCTGGAAGAGTACAACCAGAAGGCGCGGACTCCCATTACATTGCAAGAGTTCCTCAACCATGTCTTCCAAGAAGAAGATGAGGGAGGTAGTTCGTCAAATGAATCTGAAGAACATGTGTCAAGTTGCCATGTGATTTCCTATTCGATCACGAACGATGAGGAGACTCCTTGCACCGAAAAGCTGGGGGCAGATCCTGAACCAAAAGTTCTGGGACCATCAGATGAAGTAATTGACGCCCTCCTTAATGAAGCTCGGTTGAAAAGTAAAGCTGATCGGGAGCGCGAGGCGGCTATATTTGAAAGGGCCAAGCGCCAGCGACTTGATGAAGGAGCTGAGACGATCCCGCTGGAGCAAAACACCTCCACTACCGACAAAAGCCAACTCAGGATGAGGAAAAAGTTCGCTAAGGCCATATCAATGGGCATGAAGCTACCATCCTCTGAAGGAAACATCGCCGGTGAAGTGGAAACGCACCCCTCGTATTGCTTATATCATCAGAGGATTTCGCACCCCACTCAAGAGTGCAAAGCTTTCGATAGATGGTGGCAAGGATACGTTGCTCATCGACAACGCTTTAGGCGGGAAAAACGTAAAACTCGTCGGGAGCAGAGAAATACGACCGAAGGGCTTAAAAGAACTGCTGGCGATTGTCGCATGGTTAACACCGGTGGATCACAAGTGCCTACATTCGGGAGTGATTCTGATGAAGAGCTAGAACTTGCCCCTCTCTTTAAAGAGTCCGCTTCAGGAAAAGAAGAAGAACCGAAGGTCTGCGAAAATATCCGGCTGCGGAATCGGACGCTGCCTGAAAAGAACCTCGGACCCTTGAACAGAAAAGATAAAGGGAAAGAAAAGGTCTCTGAGGATATTACTCTCGATGACCAAGTTGCGGAAGAGTTAACCGCTAAGAACCCACTAAAGAAGAATAAGGTGGATTACAACGTCTTAGCACATCTGAGGAAACTGCCCTCGCAGCTCAGCATTCTTGACGCCCTTTTGCTATCAAAAGAGGCAAGAGATTCATTGATTAAGGCACTCCAAGACCTGGAACAATTCCAAGCATGCCTGGCCGAGGAAAAGATGAAGGATGGGTTAGAGGAAGTACACACGGCTGATGTTACTTTTGGCGATGAGGACCTTCTACTTGGGACTTGCGAACACAATCGCCCTCTCTATGTTTCGGGATACTGCCATGATATAAAGATAGGCAAAATCCTGATTGATAACGGGTCGTCTGTTAACCTACTCAACATGCGGGTTTTGAAGGAAATCTGCATAAGCGTCCAGCACCTTGCTCGGGACAAGATCACCATATCCGGGTTCGACTCCATATCCGGGTTCGACTCCCAATCGTCAAAGACTCTTGGATCTGTGATACTGACGCTACGCTTCGGACTACTCATCACGGACATTAAGTTCCACGTCATAGATGCCAAGACATGCTACAACGCTTTGCTCGGCCGACCATGGTTACACGAGTACAACATCATCCCTTCTACACAACATCAGTGTATGAAGTATTTTAAGGATGGTTTCGAGTATACCGTGACGGGAGAACTGAACCCATTCTCTGTGAATGAGGTCCGCAAATACGAAGATGCCAAATACTTCTTGCCGGATTTCGAAGACACGGAGAAGTGTCACAAGCCGGAAAATAAAACTAACGCCACCATCCCTGTCTTCGGCAGTGATACCGAGGAAGAAGAGGAGATCGTTTATTCGGGTCCGCCCCAACATAACAAGCCAGGACCGTCCACTCCTACATTGGTCTTTGGTAGTGACTCGGAGGATGAGGTCCATGTCGTATTCTCTGCTCGACCTTCAATACAAGCTTCCGCTGACGAAGAGCAAAGTCTGCAAGTCGCCATGGTGCCGCCTAAACATTATAAAGAACTGGACGCACTTAATATCTACAGTATAGAAGAGCTGCGGACATTCTACATCCCTCCCATGCGAGAAAACGAGAAAGCAATTCTGTTTTACCGCTCTGAAGAAACCAAGATGAAAAAAGAAATCTGGTATGGCGTAGAGCCTGCGCTCGACAGGCTTCAGCCTATCTGTCTTCCCAGATATTATACAGAGGGTTTGAAGAAGCTGCTGAAACGCCAGGGGATCTCCTTCAAACAGACCGTTAGAGAGGCCAAATTCTATGACAGGGTCTGGAATGTTCCCGGGACTCAACGCAAACTGCCTAATGGGAGAATGGAAACGAGAGGGCTTGGATACATCCGGTCAAAGAAACGAGAGTTACTACCTGGCTGCTACGTCATATATGACCTTGATGAAGAAGAGGATGCTCAATGGGAGGACGCTAATCCTAAGCCAGTGAAGGTTCCAGATGCAAGAGAGCCCAGTCCGTCGTTCGAGGAACAAATGGACAGACTTATAAAAAAAGCTGGTCAAAAAGTCCGAGATGATCACAACCGTGAGATGGCCATCAATAAGAAAGCCAAGACGCAACGCCTTCTCCAACAAGCTGTAAAGGACGAAAATGCCACTCCTTATCGACCTGTTATAAAGAAGACTCAGCTCAAAAGCAGAAATAAGTCGAAAGGCCAAAAAGGCACTCAACAACAATAAAGCAGGGCTAAGAAGCCACGCAAACGGGAGTCGAGCGTTATTGATCTATCCCTCATGAAGAAAATGAGTCGAGCATACTCTTTTCCTCGGGATAAGACAAGGAGGATATTTGAGCTTGCTCTAAAACATCAGATGCTCGCGCTGCCGGAGTCTAAACACCCTGAACAAGCAGGCGAAGCCTCACACCCAGACTATTGCTCTTACCATCGAGTAGTAGGCCATCCTCTTGAAGATTGCTTCACCTTCAAGAATTGGGTCGAAGATCAATATCAGCTTGGTAAATTCGCTCTGTCCAACAACTGGAGGGTAGCACTACCACAAAAGCACGAGCCTAAGGCCACGAAAGAAAGATCAGTTCCATATTGGGATTGGAAGCGAATTCGTACCTGTCTCATGATAACGATGCTACAAGAAAAATCCGAGAACATGGGCAGCCTTCCCTGGTGCCTCGAAAACAGCAATGATGAGGTGATCTCAGAATTTCCCCCAGCTCCGAAAGAACTGGAGGACGGCATACATACCACTGCAGATAACCTCAAGAAAATTGAGTTGGGGACGATAAACGATCCGCGACCGACATTCGTCAGCGAGCTGCTGTCTGAAGAAAAGGTGGCTGCGTTAAAGGACGTCCTTGTACAGCATAAAGATTGCTTCGCATGGAACTATTCCGAGATGCCGGGACTTGATCCAGAAGTTCCTGTACATAGACTGGCAATATCCCCGAGTGTCAAGCCGGTCAAACAAGCGCCGAGAAGAATGCGGCTTGAGCTCGAGATGAGCATCAACGCGGAAGTCAAAAAGCTGATAGACTCCGGCTTTATCCAAGAGGTTCAATACCCTGAATGGATTGCTAATATCGTCCCAGTGATGAAGAAAAATGGTACGGTGCGCATATGCGTGGACTTTCGGGATCTCAACAAAGCCTACCCGAAGGATGATTTCCCAGTACCAGTCACCGAACTGATGATAGACAATACGTCCACACATGAGATTTTCTCATTCATGGACGGCTCATCAGGATATAATCAAATAAAAATGCACCCTGAAGACCAGAAACATACGGCTTTCCGGACTCCTTTGGGAATATTCTGTTACAAGGTGATGCCCTTCGGTTTAAAGAACGCCGGTGCAACCTACCAAAGGGCCATGACGAAGATTTTCGATAACCTTATACACGAAATCGTTGAATGCTATATCGATGACCTCGTTGTTAAAAGCAAATCATATGAGGAACATCTCAAGCATCTGAAGACCGTATTTCAACGTCTTCGACAATACAACTTGAAGATGAACCCTCTGAAGTGTGCATTCGGGGTTTCCTCGGGCAAATTCCTGGGATTCATCGTTCGACACCGAGGTATTGAGATAGATCCGTCCAAGATCAAGGCAATCATGGGAATGCCTCCGCCGAGAACTCTCAAACAGCTGCGGTCTCTCCAAGGGAAGCTCGCATACATACGGCGATTTATAGCCAATCTTTCAGGAAAGTGCCGTCCTTACAGTCACCTGATGAAGAAGGGAATCCCATTCATTTGGGATCACAAATGCCAAGGCGCACTGGATGAGATCAAGCAGTATTTGCAAAACCCTCCAGTGTTGGCTGCTCCAGTGAAGGGAAAGCCTCTCATTCTTTACACGGCCGCCCTTGAAGGTTCTTTGGGCGCATTATGGGCACAAGAGAATGACCAGGGGAAAGAAAGAGCACTTTACTATTTAAGTCGAGTGCTGCTGGGGGCAGAAAGCAATTACTCCCCTATTGAAAAACACTGCCTGGCGTTGATCTTCGCAATAACAAAGCTTAGACATTACGCATTAGCGCATGAAGTCTATCTCATTTCAAAGGTAGACCCTCTCAAATATCTAATGTCAAAGGCCATATTGACAGGACGACTCGCTAAATGGGCCCTGCTCTTAATAGAGTTCTCGATAGCATATCGACCACTCAAAGCAGTAAAAGGCCAGGCCATCGCCGACTTCCTTGCTGAGCACCCGATACCAGCCGACTCTCCTTTAAACTGCGTTCTTCCAGACGAACATGCTTTTGATGCGATCGATAGTGATAATACCCGATGGGAGCTTTATTTTGACGGAGCATCTTCCGTGAAGAAGCGCAAACAAAGTACCCCTATAATCAAATCAGGGGTAGGACTCATCTTTATAACTCCACAAGGAGGGATAATGCGCTACGCGTTCTCCCTGACGGAACCGAGGACAAACAACGAAGCCGAATACGAAGCTCTGATAGTAGGCCTCGAGATCGCCATTGACATGGGAATTGAAAACCTCCTCATATACGGAGATTCGCAACTGGTCATTAGTCAAGTAAACGGCGATTACCAAACATGCAAACCGGAATTGGTAAAATACGGTGAAAAGGTGCAACAACTGCTAACCCAAATTCCCTCCTATACTTTGGAGAGCATACCACGCGCGGATAACAGCAAAGCGGACGCGTTTGCCAAGCTTGCTAAAGAAATGGCTGACGAGAACCTCGATGACGTTAGAATCATGGTACAAAGTCATCGGGTGCTCGCCCCCGCAGAAATACCTTCGGGATCGCCCGAAGAAAAGGGAGTGACTGAACAAGCGACCTTGCAAATAAAAGATCATGAGAAAGTTGAGGATTGGAGGGAAGTCTTTATAGACTACTTCAAGTCCCACCAAATGCCCGAAGATGCATCCGCAAGATATCAACTCATAAAACGAGCTCTGTCTTTCGCCTTCGTCAATGATACTCTATACAAGAGGTCATTCGATTCTCTGTGGCTGAGATGCTTAGGACCGGACGAATCGGAAAGAGTCGTTCAGGAGGTTCATGACGGAATCTGCGGTTCTCACCAAGCAGGTCCAAAGATGAAGTTGAAGATCAAACGGATGGGCTATTACTGGCCCACGATGATTCAAGACTGCATCGAATATGCGAAGCAATGTCACTCATGCCAGATTCATGGGGACTTCATCCACCAGCACCCAAATCCATTGCATCCAACGGTAGCTAGCTGGCCATTCGAAATGTGGGGGACTGATATAGTCGGCCCCATCGAACCAGCATCGTCTAAAGGACATCATTTCATCCTAGCGACGACTGACTACTTCTCTAAGTGGGCAGAAGCAGTACCATTGAGAGAAGTGAAGACGGAGAATATCCTCCATTTCTTCAAAACACACGTCATATATCGGTTTGGAACTCCGAGGCGGATCATCTCCGATAACGGGCCAGCCTACCGAAGTCATAAAATCAGCCGCTTCGCACAGCAGCATAACATAGACTGGAGATATTCCTCAGTCTATAATCCACGAGCTAACGGTCTCGCCGAGGCCTTCAACAAGACCTTGACGAAAATTATAAAGAAAACAGTGTCCCGAAATAAGAAAGACTGGCATGAGAGACTGCAAGAAGCTCTTTGGGCGTATCGAACCACGTTCAAGACAGCCACAAACACAACGCCATACGTGTTGGTGTTCGGTACGGAAGCAGTACTCCCTCTCGAGATAGAGTTACCCTCTCTACGAGTGGCAGTTCACCACGAGCTAACGGACGAAGAAAATGCTCACCTTCGGCTTGAGGAGCTTGACGTCCTTGATGAAACTAGGCTCATAGCGCAACAAAATCTGGAAGCTTATAAAGCAAAGATGATGCGCTCATACGAAAGATTGACCCGACCGAGGACATTCCACCAAGGCGAACTCGTGCTAGTGGTCAAAGGGCCTATGATCCCCAATCGCGCCAAGCGGGGAAAATTCGAGCCGAACTATAAAGGCCCGTACATCATAGATAAAGTTTACCAGGGTGGGGCCTATCTACTCATGGACATGCACGGTGAAAGGCCTTTCAGACCAATAAACGGTCGCTTCCTAAAGAAATACTACGCTTAATGAGCCACAGCCTAGGTCAACGATAGATGACGACGACTATGTCCGCTCGCTATCTTCCTAAGCTCAAACTTTATAAGCAGTAGCCAGCTTCTCAATAGCGGACCGAAATGTCCCTAAACTAACAGCGGACCGAAATGTCCCTAAACTAACAGCGGACCGAAATGTCCTTAAACTAACAGCGGACCGAAATGTCCTTAAACTAATAGCAGACCGAAACGTCTTTAAACTACTACCGCAGCATCTTTAGACTGACGAGATATAAAAAAAATATATAAAAATAAAATAAAATAAAAACGGTATGTCCATAAGCAAAAAGGGGCATGGATGAAAACCCGAAAGGGCTCCGTGAGTAAAAACAGCAGGGCTACCGGCGAGTGTTCGTGAAAACCCGAAAGGGCACGACCTCGTAAAAAAAAAGAGAAAAAGGAAATAAAAAGAAGAAAAAAAATGGTATGTCCATAAGCAAAATGGGCACGGATGAAAACCCGAAAGGGCTCCGTGAGTAAAAAAAGCAGGACTACCGGCGAGTGTTTGTGAAAACCTGAAAGAGCGCAACCTCGTTAAAGGACACTTATAGGGTCCTCTCGACCTTGTAGGGAGAAACCACCTGCGTGAGATCCTTACGACTCACAAAGGTGCAACACACTTAGGGATCCCCATGATTCCTAAGGAGAAAATACACTTGCGAGATCCTCACGACTCGTAAGGAGAACGCTCTTATGGGACCCTCACGGCTCGTAAGATTTGAAAGTCTTAAGTTACAGAGATCTAAACCTGTGCTTAAGCAACCCCCACAACTTTCGATATTGCCTTACAAGTGGCTCAATACTGACCCTTGTATACAATCCACGGGCGCGAATAAACATTTCCCTAACCAAGGTCCATCCGTGACTGGGGATATGTTCGCATAACCCTTGTAAATCCTCTCGATTTGCAAAGAGAAAACCCTCCTGTAGGATCCTTACGACTTACAGAGGAACAAAACACTTAGGAACCCTCACGATTCCTAAGGAGAAAATACACCTATAAGATCCTCACGACTTGTAGGGAGAAATAGCTTTGTGAGACCCTTACGGCTCATAAAGTCAAAAGCCTTAGTCGACAGGATCCTAACCCTGGTCACTAAGCCTCCTTTGTTCGACAATGACAGAGGCAAATGATGATTCGCTCCTGGCAACATCCCAGTTGTAGCGGTGCTGATGCCAAAATCAGTGTCCAAGTTCAGGTTTACGGCGAAAAGCCAGTAAGCCGCACATGCATACGAAATAGCCGAAATGATAGGGCAACTTGCAATAAAAAGCAGCAAGTAAAATATATGCATGCGAAATAGCCGAAATGATTGGGCAACTCGCAATAAAAAGCAGCGAGTGGAAATAAAATAAACAGCCGAAATGATTGGGCACCGCGAAAAATAGCCGAAATGATTGGGCAATCGCGACCTTCGCGATATAAAAGCTGAAATGATAGAGCATCGCGGAAAGAATAAAAAAAAATGAAAGAATGAAACTTTTTGCCCTACAGTTAAGATCACATTGATCCCTGTATACAATCCAAGGGCATAAACAAAGAGGGAACCATACCCTCCCAGCAAATTCCTCGACTCACGGATACAAACACTCCTTGACGAGAGCTTCCTGATCCGCGTCGACCCGCAGAGCCACCAGAGCCCCCGTGGGAACCCTCGACTCGTTTCAAACCCCAAGGAAACAAATAATCCTTGGCGCTTGGGAAACAAATAATCCCTAGCAAACTCCTCGACTCACGGATACAAACACTCCTTGACGAGAGCTTCCTGATCCGCGTCGACCCGCAGAGCCGCCAGTGCCCCCGTGGGAACCCTCGACTCGTTTCAAACCCCAAGGAAACAAATAATCCTTAGCGCTTGGGAAACAAATAATCCCTAGCAAACTCCTCGACTCACGGATACAAACACTCCTTGACGAGAGCTTCCTGATCCGCGTCGACCCGCAGAGCCGCCAGTGCCCCCGTGGGAACCCTCGACTCGTTTCAAACCCCAAGGAAACAAATAATCCTTGGCGCTTGGGAAACAAATAATCCCTAGCAAACTTCTCGACTCACGGATACAAACACTCCTTGACGAGAGCTTCCTGATCCGCGTCGACCCGCAGAGCCGCCAGTGCCCCCGTGGGAACCCTCGACTCGTTTCAAACCCCAAGGAAAAAAATAATCCTTGGCGCTTGGGAAACAAATAATCCCTGGAAAACTCCTCGACTCACGGATACAAACACTCCTTGACGAGAGCTTCTTAATCCGCGTCGACCCGCAGAGCCACCAGAGCCCCCGTAGGAACCCTCGACTCGTTTCAAACCCTAAGGAAACAAATAATCCTTGGCGCTTGGGAAACAAATAATCCCTAGCAAACTCCTCGACTCACGGATACAAACACTCCTTGACGAGAGCCTCCTGATCCGCGTCGATCCGCAGAGCCACCAGAGCCCCCGTGGGAACCCTCGACTCGTTTCAAACCCCAAGGAAACAAATAATCCTTGGCGCTTGGGAAACAAATAATCCCTAGCAAACTCCTCGACTCACGGATACAAACACTCCTTGACGAGAGCTTCCTGATCCGCGTCGACCCGCAGAGCCGCCAGTGCCCCCGTGGGAACCCTCGACTCGTTTCAAACCCCAAGGAAACAAATAATCCTTGGCGCTTGGGAAACAAATAATCCCTGGCAAACTCCTCGACTCACGGATACAAACACTCCTTGACGAGAGCTTCCTGATCCGCGTCGACCCACAGAGCCACCAGAGCCCCCGTGGGAACCCTCGACTCGTTTCAAACCCCAAGGAAACAAATAATCCTTGGCGCTTGGGAAACAAATAATCCCTAGCAAACTCCTCGACTCACGGATACAAACACTCCTTGACGAGAGCCTCCTGATCCGCGTCGATCCGCAGAGCCACCAGAGCCCCCGTGGGAACCCTCGACTCGTTTCAAACCCCAAGGAAACAAATAATCCTTGGCGCTTGGGAAACAAATAATCCCTAGCAAACTCCTCGACTCACGGATACAAACACTCCTTGACGAGAGCCTCCTGATCCGCGTCGATCCGCAGAGCCACCAGAGCCCCCATGGGAACCCTCGACTCGTTTCAAACCCCAAGGAAACAAATAATCCTTGGCGCTTGGGAAACAAATAATCCCTAGCAAACTCCTCGATTCACGAATACAAACACTCCGTGACGAGAGCTTCTTAACTCATGTCAACTGTTCTGCTACAACTGCAAATAAATCCCCGATTCGTCTCAATTTGTAAGAAGAAGTCTCAGACAGCAAGGATCGAAAAGCTTGCTTTTTTAGCAATGGGGCCCTGCAAGTCAATCCAAACTGGTCTCTTGCATACTATTCACGGGTCTCACTCTCCGAAGTCGAATTTCGACGAGGAGGGAAACAACCGCTTACGAATCCTCTCGACTCGTAAGAGGGAAAATTCTCTTATAGGATCCTTACGACTTATAAGAGAAAACCACACTTAGGAATCCTCACGATTCCTAAGGGGAAAATCCGCCTATGAGATCCTCTCGATCCGTAGGGAGAAAAGCCTCTATGAGACCCTCACGGCTCATAGAGTTGAAAAATCTTAGGCAGCAGACCAGAACCTGCGGCCTAAGTCATCGCTATTCCCTAAGGAAGTCGGAATACTCGTTTTAGACATCCATCAACCATGGTTATTAAGACAGCCTGCTGACAATAAAAAAAAAGAAGATGACAGAAAGAATATCCGGTCTACATTTGATCTGGCGTGCGTGACGCATTCATTTATGCATGGGCAGAAGACTCAGGACGAGAAATAAGACAAGCTGAAATAGAAAAGGGAAGGGTTTCCATTCATACTGCTAAAAAAAAAATATTTCTTTTACAAGCATAAAAAACATTATTCAAATTATTACAATGGTATAACCTCAGATCCGGGGCACGGATTGAGGAAATCAAAAGTAAGGCCATCCAGAGTTCTTCTGGCCTTTCTAATTATTCTTAAGCGCAGTCTTTCTCGCTCCTCTGTATCGAGATCATCGGCGAGCCCTCTTGGCCTTTGATAAGCAGCAACTATCATCGTCTGCTGGAAGACTTGGTGTAGGATGTCAATAAGGTTGTTCCGTCGTTTCTTTGAAATCAGCCCTGTCAGGTACACTGAATGCACCTTATCTTCGGCATCATCCAGCGCGTTGAGCGGTAAGGCCTCATGAAGACCCGGAAGTGCTCTCCATATGGCTCCCAACACGACTTTCAAAAGGGCCGAACGACGAGGCAACAGCCAACCACCGCTTGCGTTCAGACGACCCATGACTTCTGCACATTCAGCGTCTGTAAATTCCTGGTTTTGTTGACGACCCTGAGCGCGGATATCGTCGTAGGTAATAAACTCGTGCAAACTGTATAGATGCACCGCCGCCATTATGCCTGGAGGAATATTACAGGAAGATCAGCAATAGAAAAGCAATAATATACATAGAGGACTAAATTCCTAGAGAGCGAAACTATGTTCAAGGATAAAGTCCCCTGGATGAAAGCTCTGCTGGTTAAGATTAATCTAAGAATCGATTTTACCTAAAGTTTTCCTAAAAACTTTTTTAAAAAAAAGGGGAGGAGCAAGGCACCGGAATTCTTGAAGGCAAGAACAAAGCTCTGAGGTCTTCGAAAATAGAAATCTGAAAGATGATAAATATCTGGGGGGGGACGAAAGGTCCTATTTATAGGCATCAAGTGCCTCTTCGACTTCCAAGAGTTGTCACTGCAGTTTACCCTAATCGGAGCGAACTTCTGTTCAAATTCCGAGGTGGGAGACGAAGCAACGCTTCGTCTTCCCCCAATCAGAGCAAAGCTCTGTCTTGAAAATTAATTTAATGAAGCGACGCTTCAGATTATTTGCGCTGCACAATACGCCACGTGTCTGACGCAGACGCATCAGCGCAACGCCCAAAACAGCGCACCCAATCAAAGAAAAGCTCTATCTCAAGCGGCACTAAAGGAAGCAACGCTTCAGCGGCGTATGCGCCGTGCGCTGCGTGACACGTGTCGGCGCAGATGCGCTAGCGCAGTCGCGCTGCACTGTGCGTTGTGCGACACGTGTCATATCCTGGAGCATTGGCGCTAAACAAAAATTAAGGTTCTGAAGAAATCTTTTCTGTTATTGTTAAAATAAGAAGATTATCTTCTGTAAAACAGAAGCCCTTTGATCAAAGATCCGACGGTGGGGGAAAGCCCGCCAAATCTTTCAGAAAAGGGATTTCTTCAACAAATTGAACTTACTTCTTAATTTGCAAGATGAGGTCTCAGGCATTAAGGATTGAAAAGCTTGCTTCTTGAGCAATGGGGCCCTGCAAGTCAATCCAAAATGGCCTATTGCATACTATTCACGGGTCTCACTCTCCGAAGTCGATTTTCGACAAGAAGGAAAACAACCGCTTACGAATCCTCTCGACTCGTAAGAGGGAAAATTCTCTTATAGGATCCTTACGACTTATAAGAGAAAACCACACTTAGGAATTGTAGGGTTCCTAGGCACTCTCAAGAAGTCTCACAAGGCATCAACCATGCCCGTTTCAAAATTTACATGTGCCGAGAAACCCTAATACGGATCGTTGACTAGAAGTCTAGGCGAAAAAGCAAACTAGTTAACACTTAACTACAAGAATACGGAAATACAACCTTTGTAGATCCGGTCCTCCACCTCCACGGCTCCGTGATGAAGTCCTCTCCGCTGTCCAAATCAAAATCCGGGCTCTAGCGTCGGCTTCATCGGAGAAATGGGCGGGCAAGGTCGTCGGCTTTGTGCCGAAGATGATCTACGTCGAGGCATCGCTAGATCAAGCTCCAACTTCACCAAGTCAAGAAAACTTGTGAAGGAAACACACTCTACTACTTGGCAAGAGGTAGAGGATGAAGAAATAGGAAGTGGGTAGACTTTAGAATTGGATTTCTCACTCATTTTCATCAATCACCATTGATGAAGAAAGGTTTTCTTCAAGTGAAGAAGAAGAAGAAGATGAAAAAATATTATGATAAGTATATTAGAAAATAGAAAATAAAAGAATACTTATCATAATCAACCATGGTCAAGTGTAGAGAATTGACTAAGGTTAGATGAATGGTTAGGGTTAAAGATGAAGACAAAGTGGTGACTTTGGTCAAAGCTTCATGAAGATTCAAGATGCAAACAAAGAAAGCCACCATTTTGTTTTCTTATCCATTTCTTTTTAATCCAATTAAAAAGATAAATGAATAAATAACAAAATAAAAACCCTAACCATTTACTTAACCAAGGTTTAATTCTTTACACAAACCCTAGCAAACATGCATCATCAAACATGATACATGCAAGTGCACAAAAGTATATCACATATACAACTTGTGAACTTCAAGTGAGAAAATCCATTTAAAGTGAACCGATACCAGTTAATGCAAAGTAATATATCAAATATATAATTATACATTAAATCATTAAATCAACACTTGATTTAACGATCCGGTCATATCACATATAACCGACTAATATCCAATGTATCGGCTTATCGAATCAATCCTTGATTCGATAACTAGGTTGTATCGCATACAACCTTTCGATACATTCATCGCGAGAATAGAATACGGTATCACATACTCGCATTATTCTCGGTCCCGCACATATCTCATATGCGCTCCTATTTCGTTTCGCTTGAGCCAGGAAACCTCTGTGTAGGACTCTAAAGACTCGTCAATACGCCGGCAGCAGGTGATGATCATATCAAACACCCACAAGCCGCAAGCGGTCTGCTAAACGTAACGGCCATCCGGGTATTGAGCGATCAGAAGATCGACGAGCAAGCCCGCTCACACTCCAGTGAATCCAACCAGTAACACTACCGTACAGTCCGGTCTGATCGTCTGATATGTCGCATATCTCGCCTACGGGTGGTAAACGTCAGACCCCAATAGCTCGATAAGTCGTGTCGATATGAGGTCTATAACAATTCGAGAAACTACTGGTAACACTTACCAGTAAATCTCAGCAACCCTGGCCAGGGATTTCCTGTTATAGCCAATCGAACACAGCGCAACATCAACTCCCTATACCGGGAGAGACGAATCCCCTCCTATCGCTCATTGCCTCCATGTGACTCGGGACTGTACCCAAAAACCACCGTTTTGCACGCCCTCTTGGACGTGGTAAGATGGAAATCAAAGCACAGTGGGAACCACACAAGACTCTATGACGATCTCGGGTCAACAGACTACTCTGTACCAGTGTCACCAGAGAACTGCCATCTGACGTAAGGTATAATACCATCTGGGAGTTCTCGGCGAGTCCGTCCAGTGTACCCAGTCTCTACTGAGCACCCGTATATCATCTCTGATGTCAAACACCAATGGATATGGGATCATCCATCGCCCATCTGTATGGGTCGAGAAGGTATACGCTAGTCTACTCTGGTATATCGATGCCCCATCTCGATACACCCATGACTAGGGACTTTGAAGGATGTACTTATGGACTACCATGTCCCCACTAGTATGATCCGCATCATAGTCCAGGTAGTCAAGTACACATCCTAAGGGCTTTACCAACATGTAACAGAGAGACGATCAGTGTACACGTTAAGGTAAAGAGCAACCAGATAGCATACTATCATGTCGAGCAAGAAAGTCCTCCCTATATATGTCCCAGCATCCACTACAATATACATCCTATGTATAGTAATGGCCTCTAGGGCATACATATAACTAACAATCTCCCACTTGCACTAGGGCCATCTGTAGCAGTGGTTGTAGTATCTCATACTCAACCATCCCATAAAAATCTCTCTCTGGGAATAGGCCTTTGTGAGTGGATCCGCTGTGTTGTCCTCTGAGTCTACTCTCCTGTCCTCGATCCCCTGGAGATCAACCATCTCCATGATCAGGTGATACTGCCTTAGAATATGTCTGGATCACTGATGGGACCTGCGTTCCTTGGCATAAGCCACAACTCCATTGTCACACAATGGGAGGAACATAGTTCATCTCATGAACCAATATACACCCAAACAGCCTCTTTGGTAGCATCTTAAGTAGCGATGTATCCTGCCTTTATTGTCTAGTATGTCACGGTATCTAGCTTGGAAGACTTCCAACATACCGTCCCTTTATTGAGGATTAAGACAATGCCTGTGACTGACATTCAGTCGTCTTTATCACACTGGAACACTTCCAGTGATTCTCCCCAGGATCGATTGATACCATCTCACTACTATTAGTGAGATTCCTAACATCCAATTAGATCTATCTCATAGATCCATAACCAAGGATTTAGCAGGTATCACTTTGATCCTATGTGGAGAATCATTGTGATAAGCGGAGATTGATCGAGCGTAGCATAGGAAACTCCTTCCCTATCAAGAGTATGTCATCCACGTACTCTACGAGGATCACCACCATACTCCCTACTACCTTTTTGTATATACAAGGTTCATCTACCATTTTGATGATGTTAAACTCTTTGACTACTTCATCAAAATAGATGTTCCAACTCCGCGATGCCTGCTTTATCCTATAAAGCATCTTGCACACGTTTCCGCTGCTCCCACTGTCTACGAGGCCCTCTGGCTGTGTACTTATAGACGCTCTCTTCTAAAACATCATTTAGAAAAGCTGTCATGACACCCAACCATCAGATATCGTAGTCATGGTATGTAGCCGTGGCAAGTAGAATCTGGATGGACTTAAGCATAGGCACTGAAAAGGTTTCATCATTATCCACGCCTGGTTGATGACAAAAACCTTTAACAAGTCTAGCTTTGAAAGTCTCAACTTTTCCATCTACACCAAGTAATCTTATCAAGATATACTTGCTCATGATGGGGATTTAACCCTTTAGATATAGCACCCAAAGTCCATACTTTGTTGGTGTACATGGATTCCATCTCAGATCACTAAGCATCCAGCCATTCTTACAGAGTCTTACTCCTGATGGCCAGCTCGAAACTAGTTGGGTCATCATCTCATGATGCAATCCTCGCTCCCACTGTCATAGAGAAACTAAAGTATCTCTCAGGTGGGTGAGGAACCTTACTAGATCGGCGGAGAGGCTGAGGTTCGTTGGTAACTATTGAATCCTTTGGTTCTTTCAAATCATCAGCTGCAGTTTGTATAGCTGGAACATTTCCAGTTCTACATAACAGTCCTTGCCTCGAGCTTATCCGGATTTTGCTTTTAGACATAGGCCGGACAACCCCAAATCTTAACCATCTTAAGATATGGGCTCTTCCCTTATCATATCACATATGAAGTGGTAGGCAACTGATTTGATTCGAACCCTATTCAATAGGTATGCATCTTCTCAAGTGCATAACTCCCCAAAGGAAAAAGGCAACTCAGTAGTACTCATCATAGAGCACACCTTATCAAATAGGGTGTATCTGCTCCACCCCGATATACCATCGTGCTATGGTGTATACGGAGGAGTAATGCTGAGAGAGAATCTCATTCTCCTTTAGAATAGTCCAGGAATTCCGTGCTCAAGTATTCTCCTCCTTGATCTCATCAAAGGACATAATACTTATACCCGTATTGGTTCTCTACTTCTAACTTATATTCTGTGAATATCTCAAAAGGTTCTGACTTGTGTTTCAACAGGAACATATGTCTGAATCAAAAGAGATCATCAGAGAATTTAATGAAGTATAAAGAACCGGTCTTGGCAAGTGTAGACTGGGGACCTTTATACATCATCATGTATCATACCAAGAGTTTACTAACTCTTTCTCTGTTTCCAATAAACAGAGCTAGTGTCATTATATCTTTGTGACATGACTGGCAAGTTTCACAAGATGTAAATTCAAACTGATTTAAATATGCATCTAAATGTAACTTCAGCTAGTCGGGTCGCATTGATATGACCTAGTCTACAATACCTCAAGAAGGATTCGTTCATTTCTGAACTCTTCCTCTTGTGTGTGTTCCGTATACTAAGAACTGTAGTTTGATTTAGAACATCAATGCTTTTAGATAACGTGCCTGAACCGATCAACTTTTGATATAGGAAATGTTCAAAACATTATCCAACAATACAAAATTTTATCATTTCTTTACTGATAAAGAGACTGATATGATTTTGTATATCAGGTTCGGTATCTAATAACATTCGTTCAGAATCAATGTATTGGTAATACAGGGTGACAGTGACCAACAGACTTGGCTGCAACTCTTGCCCCGTTTTCTGTCTCATGAAACTTATCACCCGTTCTCAGTTCTCTACCTATCTGTAGCCCTATGTAACAGATTACATATCAGGGATTCTGATCTAGTATCAAATACCCAGGACGTAGAGGATACTGAGAAACAGTTCTGTATAACGAACACACCCGAAGATGATGCATCATATGCACTTTCTTCGTTTGGGCGGCACGGGAAATCTGGTATTTCCTAATTTCTTGCTCTGTCTTATAACAATTATAAGTTGGAGCGGGACCAACGTTCCCCAGCTCAGTATAACAAGCGGGTTCGGTCAATATTCCGTATTATTATCTTGATTAAGGCGTGATATGGTCGCTACCTGGAGAGAGAGAGAAGAAAACACTCAGCGTGCGCTCTTGCAAGAATAGATTGGTTATTATTTTATCTAATCAGGATGGCTCCCACTGCTTTTTATCAAATCTTCCTTCAAACCCTAAAAGGAAAGACTAGCCGGGATTAATTACACGCTACAAGTTCGCCAATCTTTCAGCCAGGCCAGTGTCGGTACTTTGAGGGAGGTCCCCCGTGCTTTCGCACGAACCTAATTAATGTAAACCTCGTTTTCCCAGAGGCGTAACCTCGTTAACACCTTTCTAGACACCTACTTGATCGGCTAATTGTAATGTGTAAAACTCTCTCAGGAGTAACTCTTACTCGCAGCGGGTATCGGGATCCAACTATCTCATAGAAGGTATGCAATCTCATTGCAAATTTCAACACTTGAAATTCCCGATAATTTTGCCCCTAGCGTTCTATGACCTTGACGGAGGCCAAACAACCCATAGTCCGCTAGTCAAGTTCAACCCGTCATTTCCTGATTGAATTAAACCCACCCGCACGACCCTTGACGGAGGCCAAACAACGCCGTACGAATACCCTAATCCAATCGCATCATATGCTAGCAGATAAGCACTAGTTAGCTACCGTACACTACGCCTTGACGGAGGCCAAACTACCGCAGCACGAATACTAACTAGTACTTATCTGAAATGACGGAGGGCTACGACAGGTTTTTCTGAAAACCTATTGCGTAATGAACTTGATATCGTTGTAGAATCAAATGATTTTAAAATGGAGTGTTTTTTAGGCTTTTCTAGTTTTGCTAAAGGAGTCACTCCCGGTGAAGGGATCGTCGGTCCTTTCCTCGTCGAATGAGGTGCGGGATATATCATATATATCACTGTGCAAAGCAAAAACTCTTAAAAGCAATCAAAAGACAAACCGAGTGTGTAGCATCTGCCAGTTATTGCTAAAGGAGTCACTCCCGGTGAAGGGATCTCGGTCCTTTCCTCATCGAATAAGGTGCAGGATATATCACATATACCTCTGTGCAAAGCAAGAACTGTAGCTACCTGTTTTTATTTTGAAATTCGATTCTACAACATCTTAGGTTTCTTTTATTTCATTAATCTCATTAATGAAGTCCCATCATTTAAGTTACTTAAACATCACAGATAAATACGACGTACACTTATGCCATCCGCATTCGCCTCGATGTCCCCTCATGCACCGTTAGGTTAGGTAACTAACGGCAGAGCGGGGCAGGGCTAGCACGGGTGTAAAACATAAGTAACGTCTATATAATATATCATATATACTATATACAGTATCTATCACAGAACATCACATGATCACATCACAGATATCGCAGCAGAAGAAACATATGAAACATTGGATATACTAGGACGTCCGTGTTTTCAATACGAGCCAGTATAAAACACGGATTCCACGGTCGTGATGAATAGCCAATCCCACACCCCTAGACCCCTACGAGAGCGGCAAGCAACCCTACCAATTCTGGAGTTAGGAGACCCGGACTCGACTCCTCGAGTTGGTCTCCCACTGGACTCCAGAACCCGGTTACTTGTGCTCCCCTCCTTGGGTCTATCCTAGTGCGGAAAAGTAAATAATATACAAAGGGTGACATCTTCCGCAACCTGGAAGTGCCCCAATAAAAGAATATCACATACAAGTTTTTACATGAATGAAAATGAAAAACACTCATCTCACATAAAAACCCCCGGCTATTCAAACACGACGATCCAATATAACATATCCAGCAACACATAACATCACATATCATCAACGTAAGTAAACATGCGTATCCCAATTGTCGTTGGCATATAGCAACGAAACCGGCGATATCACATATTAATCTTACGGTCACAGAAAAGAAAGTGTAAAACTACAACAGTTGGAATCCGCAACCTTCATAGACATCGCATGCCTAATCAAATGAATTCCTTAGACATCGCATGCCTAACAATTATAAACCCCGCATTTCAGTCTCATAATCGAAAACACTTTTCAATATCAAGTCGGGCAATTCAACAAGATTCCTGACATCCTGATCGAATGCTCGTCGCAAACTTCAGTAGACGGCCGCACCCCCGATACCGGCGACGAAGTGCACAAAGGCGGAACACCGCTGCCGCGAGCACCCGGACGGATGCTTTCGGCGACGGGGTTCTCCTACAGTTACTTGGTCGGGGATATGGAGTGAGGTTGTCTATTAAGTTTACCCGGCGAGTATCCGCGTACGCTACATGATTGCGACGGACTTTTGATCACATCAAAATTCCGTGGCAACCGATCAAGTGAGACTAAACAGCTAGATTTATAACATTCATTCAGTTATCTCATAACTAATTGTGAATTCCAATTATTGTATCCCATTCCAGATAAATAGAAAATGTTAAACTTTCCGATCGAACATTCGAACACCCAAGTTTTCCCGAAACAGATCAACACATGAAATAAGTCTAAAAACATTCAGTTCGTGCCTCAGTACCAACGGTCCAGCCGTAGAAGGGTCAAGCCAACGCCTCACATATGGCACGCCGTACTGCCCCAAACCCGAAGGTTCAAAGGGCAGTTCAAGACGGTCACATAATCGAGTTAAGGTTTGTTGTCTTCTAGAGGGACCATCGCGTTACTTGCACTACTTAGAACGTCTTTAAACCTCGGAAAAATCCAACACTTGGAAATATCCCGACAGGAAAAAAAATGGGTATTTATATCCGGTCGAACTTTTTAACATATTTTAAAATTATCCGGAAAGCCACATAGACAAAGTCTGATAATCCGATCGAATCATGTACGCTCCAAAACACCCCAGAAAATTCAACTCTTGAATTCAAATTAAAAATTCCCATAAAATCCAGCACTAAAATATAGGAGTTACTGTGCAAGAATTAATGACAGATAAGACAAAAGGGCCGCGGAACCGCCGCATTAGCACGCTAATGCCGCGGTTCCGCCGCACTTTTATGGAATCGTGTGATAATTTTTGCACCGTAATTCTTGGTTTTTCCTACTGAATTTTTTAGCAATTTTTAATTCACAAAAATCCCAGTTTTTGGAAAAAGTCCAGAGAGCATTTTGGAATCGGGGATTCGGTTCGATCGGGTTTCAAACTCCGTCTACGCATCGCCTAAGGCTCTAGCTAGGCTCTGATACCACTGTAGGGTTCCTAGGCACTCTCAAGAAGTCTCACAAGGCATCAACCATGCCCGTTTCAAAAGTTACATGTGCCGAGAAATCCTAATACGGATTGTTGACTAGAAGTCTAGGCGAAAAAGCAAACTAGTTAACACTTAACTACAAGAATACGGAAATACAACCTTTGTAGATCTGGTCCTCCACCTCCACGGCTCCATGATGAAGTCCTCTCCGCTGTCCAAATCAAAATCCGGGCTCTAGCGTCGGCTTCATCGGAGAAATGGGCGGGCAAGGTCGTCGGCTTTGTGCCGAAGATGATCTACGTCGAGGCATCGCTAGATCAAGCTCCAACTTCACCAAGTTAAGAAAACTTGTGAAGAAAACACACTCTACTACTTGGCAAGAGGTAGAGGATGAAGAAATAGGAAGTGGGTAGACTTTAGAATTGGATTTCTCACTCATTTTCATCAATCACCATTGATGAAGAAAGGTTTTCTTCAAGTGAAGAAGAAGAAGAAGATGAAAAAATATTATGATAAGTATATTAGAAAATAGAAAATAAAAGAATACTTATCATAATCAACCATGGTCAAGTGTAGAGAATTGACTAAGGTTAGATGAATGGTTAGGGTTAAAGATGAAGACAAAGTGGTGACTTTGGTCAAAGCTTCATGAAGATTCAAGATGCAAACAAAGAAAGCCACCATTTTGTTTTCTTATCCATTTCTTTTTAATCCAATTAAAAAAATAAATGAATAAATAACAAAATAAAAACCCTAACCATTTACTTAACCAAGGTTTAATTCTTTACACAAACCCTAGCAAACATGCATCATCAAACATGATACATGCAAGTGCACAAAAGTATATCACATATACAACTTGTGAACTTCAAGTGAGAAAATCCATTTAAAGTGAACCGATACCAGTTAATGCAAAGTAATATATCAAATATATAATTATACATTAAATCATTAAATCAACACTTGATTTAACGATCCGGTCATATCACATATAACCGACTAATATCCAATGTATCGGCTTATCGAATCAATCCTTGATTCGATAACTAGGTTGTATCGCATACAACCTTTCGATACATTCATCGCGAGAATAGAATACGGTATCACATACTCACATTATTCTCGGTCCCGCACATATCTCATATGCGCTCCTATTTCGTTTCGCTTGAGCCAGGAAACCTCTGTGTAGGACTCTAAAGACTTGTCAATACGCCGGCAGCAGGTGATGATCATATCAAACACCCACAAGCCGCAAGCGGTCTGCTAAACGTAACGGCCACCCGGGTATTGAGCGATCAGAAGATCGACGAGCAAGCCCGCTCACACTCCAGTGAATCCAACCAGTAACACTACCGTACAGTCTGGTCTGATCGTCTGATATGTCGCATATCTCGCCTAGGGGTGGTAAACGTCAGACCCCAATAGCTCGATAAGTCGTGTCGATATGAGGTCTATAACAATTCGAGAAACTACTGGTAACACTTACCAGTAAATCTCAGCAACCCTGGCCAGGGATTTCCTGTTATAGCCAATCGAACACAGCGCAACATCAACTCCCTATACCGGGAGAGACGAATCCCCTCCTATCGCTCATTGCCTCCATGTGACTCGGGACTGTACCCAAAAACCACCATTTTGCACGCCCTCTTGGACGTGGTAAGATGGAAATCAAAGCACAGTGGGAACCACACAAGACTCTATGACGATCTCGGGTCAACAGACTACTCTGTACCAGTGTCACCAGAGAACTGCCATCTGACGTAAGGTATAATACCATCTGGGAGTTCTCGGCGAGTCCGTCCAGTGTACCCAGTCTCTACTGAGCACCCGTATATCATCTCTGATGTCAAACACCAATGGATATGGGATCATCCATCGCCCATCTGTATGGGTCGAGAAGGTATACGCTAGTCTACTCTGGTATATCGATGCCCCATCTCGATACACCCACGACTAGGGACTTTGAAGGATGTACTTATGGACTACCATGTCCCCACTAGTATGATCTGCATCATAGTCCAGGTAGTCAAGTACACATCCTAAGGGCTTTACCAACATGTAACAGAGAGACGATCAGTGTACACGTTAAGGTAAAGAGCAACCAGATAGTATACTATCATGTCGAGCAAGAAAGTCCTCCCTATATATGTCCCAGCATCCACTACAATATACATCCTATGTATAGTAATGGCCTCTAGGGCATACATATAACTAACAGGAATCCTCACGATTCCTAAGGAGAAAATCTACCTATGAGATCCTCTCGATCCGTAGGGAGAAAAATCTCTATGAGACCCTCACGGCTCATAGAATTGAAAAGTCTTAGGCGGCATATCTGAACCTGCGGCCTAAGCCATCGCTATCTCTTGGAAAAATTAAGTTGTCTGCCAATCAGGTTCATCGACAAAATCATGATGTAAAGGCAGAAAACAAAAGAGCATACAAGATATTGCAAAAGAAAGTGTGTATCTTTATTCATTGACCTCAATCAAATACATGGTGAATCATACAAAAGAGCAAAGAACGGATACATGTTACTCAGAAAAGAAAATTTTTACAAATACATTGATACAAAGGCAGCTATTGGGAAGGAAGCGTCTTAAGTAGCTCTATCAGTTGTTCGTACACTTCCTTCCATGCCTTTTCCCGATTGGATACCACTGCCAACTCCGCCTCCACCTGGGCCCGTTGCTGTGCGACGGATGCAAGCTGATCCCTGACGGCTTGATGAGCAGCTTCACGGCCTGGAGTGTCATGCTCGGCGACATCAAGTGTCCGCTTTAGTCTCAGCCCATTCGATATGCGCTCCAGAAGACCCTCGAAGACGGTCTTTACCTCAGCGGCGTTCGCCTCAACTTCGGCACGCAAGCGAGCAGTTCTGCTTGAAGAATCTTGGCACTCCTTCAGCCTCAAAGCCACTTCTTGTTCCAGATGACGGAAATGAGAAGCGCTTTGCTCGAGCCATGCTCCCCGTTGAGTGCTCAAGGCCAAAGTCTCGGGGGACAGGCGCATTGACTCCAGCTGATGAAGGCGAGCCTCGATCTCCCGACAATAGTTAACCCAAGAGGCGACAATGCCCTCGTCATGGAAGGTGGCAAATATCGCCAACATCGGGTTTACCGTCGTGGCGAAGTCCTCAGCAGATACAGGAGCCTCGATGTCGAGTTCCTCGATATAGTCGCTCAACATGCGCAAACTATTCGCGGCACCTTTTGAGGACGGACGTCGCTGGGAAGGGCCGCCCGGTATTGTAATGCGAGACTCGAAAGGCACCGAGACTAGAACGACAGCTGGAAAAAGACGAAATGCGATTAGATGATGATTCAATAGATTTGAAGGAAGTCATTGATAAGATAGTTTACTATACCGGTAGAGACAGGTGGCAAGGCCGGAAGGGCTGGTGGCGCAGCCAATCTTTCTGCTCCCCCTTCGATTTGCAGCACTGCAGTCAGAACAAGAGAGAGTTAGAAATAATTCTACCACTGAAAAGACAAAGCTACCAATCGGGAACGGTACTCACCAGCGCCACCAGAGGGAGAGGCGAATTCAGATGGGAAAGAGAAGTGTGGGAGCAACACTTGATAGAGATGATCAAAAAGCACTCCTGGAAGATACAACAATGTGACTTTAGTACACGAATTATACATCTGGAAGATAAGATTAATAAATCGCAAACACATACCTTCCAACATCTTCGAGGGTATGAGAGAAGGCTGAGAGGTGACCACCGCCAAAGCAGTCGTTGAAGGCGCTCCCTCGAGCGGTGGGGCATCGGCACTAGCTGCACCTACATTACGAAAAGGTGAACTTGTCAGAAAAGGTTGTAAAGTAAAGAAAAGCAGCCACTTAGGGTTTACCTGAGGAGCTCCCGGCTGAAACGGAGGCGACTCCCTCCTCTACCGACATGAGACCACCGCCCGTGGCGTCGTCACCCGACTCGATGGGGGCCGTCGTCGTGCTAGCAAGACCTGGGGACGGCGGAGGGCCATAAACGGGAAGGGCTATGATTGGAGTATTGCCAGATTCCAGAGAGGGAGCGGTTGGCTCGTCCTCGAGAATCATGGCCACCTCATCCACTACTCTCTCAGGTTCAGTAGCTGCGGTTGTATCGTCTACCGTCGCCAGGGGACCGCCGACCTCGAGCGCCTCAGCCGCCACCACCCTGGACTCATCATCTGCCACCGCTTCAGGTTCGGCATCAATGACCTTCTCGGCGGTAGGCCCCTCGACCTCCACTTCAGGCTCCATGGCCTCAACGATATTACCCACTGTCGGCTCGAGTTCAGCAGGCATCGCCTCCTCCGTTCCCCTAGGATCGACGGCTTCCGCCTCTCCCTCGACCGGACTTGGCCCTGCAAAGATAAGAGATATAAAGACAAATGACATTAAAATCCTTATAACAAAAACTCTGAGAGAAATATTACCTGAAGCGGATTTACCGTTTGCGCTCCGAACTGCTCGCGCCACCTCTCTGCGGGCAGTGGATAGGGCGACAGGGGCCTCTTCGGAGGGAGTATCAGCTCGAGGGGCGGTGCTGGGGCCCGCTCCCATAGCCAAGGCAGCCCTGCGCGCCTTCGCCTCACGCCTCAACCGCTTCCTCTCCTCCCGAGTGGTCATGAGGGACCTCTGTGACGCCTCCTTCAAGGCATCATCGTCTTCATTCAGGGATGCCTCCAGAGCCTTTAAGGCATCTCTCATCGGCTCTTCAAGACGAACCTCCTGCGGTGGCCCAGAAGAAGCAGGAACGTCGGCAGCTGGTACAACATCTGCGTCGCTAGGAAGGAACGGCATTGAGGTTCCTGTAATTAAAAGGGAAGGGTTAGATCGACCATAACACAAGGAAAATGAAAAACTTGATGAGTTGAAACTTACTAAGGCCCATAGATGCCCTGAGACGTTCCTCCTCCAGAAAAGTCCTCAGAGAAGCAGCAATGGCTTCTTCATCAGTGATGCCTGTTGAAAGAAAAGAAAGAAAAGCGTTAGTCAAAAATAATGAAGAGGATATGTTGCAATAAAAAAAAGGCGAC
The DNA here is from genome assembly GCA_030015575.1 of Agapanthus africanus. Taxonomy (NCBI): domain Eukaryota; kingdom Viridiplantae; phylum Streptophyta; class Magnoliopsida; order Asparagales; family Amaryllidaceae; genus Agapanthus; species Agapanthus africanus. The sequence continues at coordinate 878,277,309 of CM057337.1, read as the reverse complement.
TAGTAGTTACCTGATTGCGCAAGCTTAGCCAGCCACGCGTCACGCTTCACCAACCATGCCGAAGCTCTGAGAGCAGCCTCCAAGTCTGTTTCGTCCGGCGGCGGCATCACCAACCCTGCGTTAGTCCCATATTCGAGCAGACCTTCAGCATGAGGAGCATAGGGTTCCTGGCCGAACACGACATCCGCAGCGAAGAGCGACTTCTTTTTCTTTTGACCCCCGACCCTAGGCTCGCGGGGGATCGACTTCCGTTTAGCAGCCACTTTGGGACGACGGGTCCCGATGTCTGCACCCACGCCAGACTCCGGCGAGGGTACAACCACTGTCTCCACTGGAGCACAGGGTGCGGGAGGTGCGTCTGTGATATCAGGGAGCGGCAGCTCACGTGGAGGGCTTTGCGCACGTGATGGTCTGCCCCCAGCATCTTTTAGAGGAGGGACCACCAGGATCCGTGGCGCTAAGGGAGCGTTACGATTGGTACCCGGGGGGTACTTCTTTACGGTCGATCAACACTCGCCTCTCTTCCTTTATAACAGCCCCCGTTGCATGATTGTACCACTCTTTATATACATTAAGGAGTCGTGGAGCACAGGCCAGCGTGCTAACGAAAAAACGAGAACCCGTGTTCAGGCGCATGAAGTGGTGTAACGCGTTCTCCATCCCTTCTTCATTGACAGCAGGTTCCAGTAAGAAAGCTTCTAAGGGTACCCCTTGATCGTAACCCAGTTGTCGGGCAAAACGATGCGGGTTATATCTCATAAAGACTGCTGCACCGCCCTGCCTGAAGACTAGGAAACCCGGTCTAATAGAATACAAATGAAGGATCTCCCGGGCCATTAACACTGAAGCTCCATCCTTGAAGGAGTCCTGTAATGGTCGCACCGCAGAGGTGGACGCTTTTCCAATGGTCAATACCTTATCAATGAAGGACATCCCGACTCCAACGGTGTGAGGGCGAAGCAGTAAACCTCTGGCGTCCCGTGGTGAAGGGGTCACGATTGATGAACCAATCAGCTGTAAAATGCGAGGAAAACCGCACTTGTCAAAGAATGAAGGCCTTTTATGCATACCGAAGACACCCGCCGTGTGTAGCTCGAGCCACGATGCAAAGTAGTGCATCGGGAAGACCACGTGCAGTACCCCGGGCTCGTTGGCATCCGCTGCTCGGCTGAGGCCATGATATAGGTGCGCCAGGCCGGCAATCCCCACGGCCACCTTTACCCCGATGACCATGCGGTGGGCTGGATAAAAGACAGAGGGCCGCATGCGATGAGAATGCATTGGGATCGCGAACCAACTCAGCCACAGCCCGAGAAATCCTAAGAAAAAGGCCTCCTCATCCATCCCAGGGGCTGCAATTTCCGCGAAAGATATGGTAGGGAAGTCTGGGAGGAAGAAAGCCTTTTGGTCTATCTCCTTCGTCGGCAGGTTGTCCAAACCTAGGCCAAAAGGATCATCCAGGATGGCAGATTTGACGGCTCCTGGCGAAATAACGCTCGGACGGAGGAAGCGAGCAATGAAGTCCTCAAAATTAACTCCTCGACCCCCGTGTTCGATGAAGAGGGACTCGTAGATGTTCAACACCTTGATCAGGCTCGGGAATTGGTGTTGAACGGCATTTTCTGGCGTAATCCCCCATACCATCGGCTTAGCACCAAAGATGTACTCATCTGTCGGGAGTAGCTCTTCATAGTGTTCCCCCATGACCGGTAGGCCGGATACCTCCGCGAATTCCTCCAAAGAAATGGACACTTCCCGATCCATGGCAAGGAAAGTGTGGGTGGGAATATTCCATTGCTCCAAGAAAGCCTTGAACCACCAAGTGGGGAGCGTAGGATATTGGAAGAGAGAGACGTAGACTGCGGTATACAGTCCTAGTCTTATCAACTGCGACTTCCTCGTCGACAGGATGTACCGGGCCCACGGCAGATAGCCAATAGGGTGACGGGGAATCAAACCAAGGTTATATGATTGCCCCCAGGGTCGTGCTTCCCCCTGACAGATACGGCGTTCTAGGATATCCAGAACCATAGGACGCTGAACCGGAACCGCATCCATAGCGGGATGAAGAAAGCTGTTCGCGGTCCATTCTATCATCTCCACGGCATACTGCACTGAAGGTGGGGTAGCGTAGTGAATTGCCGTGATGGGTTCTGATGGTACCGCACAGGTGAAGCTCCGTCGGCCCATAATGATTTGGTTATACCAAGACCCCCAAAGGTGGAGTTTCTTGTACTCCGGGTCGTACTCTCTAATCATGGTTAGGGCTTCACGGTCCAAGGGCGCCTCGGGAAATCCCTCCTCCGAGCGGACAAACGGGAATGAAGTGTCTTCAGACATGATCGCTGCAAAAGAAAAATTTAGCCGTTAGTGTTGTAATCCCAACGTTTGGCATTGAAAGAAGAAAATGCATTAATTAAATTAAAATCAAAATTAATTAATTACACCGCACCACAGTGCAGTGAGTAGGAGACCAAAGAGGAACCCACAAAATCTAAATGACAATACGTCAGTTAATAAGACAAACTCATCATTGGATGAGATTGTCAGTTGGTCCCCGGGGAAACATTCCCATTTTAAAAAAAGGGGGGAAGAATCCCTAGAGACAAGGAGAAAATCTCCTCTTTCAGAGCAAAACTCTGTCACAGAATGACACTTGTCCATTGCTGGTCTCAAAGGAATAAAATTCCTTAAAAAGAGCACAGCTCTATGGTAATAATGGAAAGGTCCATTAGAAAATGTCTACACCTAAAAGGATTGAAAATTTTGAAATCTGGGAAAATCCACGAAAAACTTGTGAAAATTTTTCATTTTTGTCAGATCTAAAAGATCTACAGATGATCTATGAGCAAAGCTCTGTTCATGGGTTAAAACCTATGAACAAAATCCCTGTAGATCTGCAAGTTTTTGAGAGCGAAGCTCTGTTTATAAAATCCCAATGGGGATCTCTTTAGATCAAAAGATCTGTAAGAGCAAAGCTCTATTAGTTAATTAAAATATTTAATCTAAGATTAAGTTTACCTAAAAATTTTTTAACTTGGAAAATGAGAGCAAAGCTCTAAAGTTCTGGAAACGAGAGCAAAGCTCTGGAGTTCTAAGCAAGAGCAAAGCTCTGGAAATCAAAATCTAGAAAAATGGTGAAATTTTTCTAAGGGTCAGAGGCCCTATTTATAAGGCGCTTGCGCCCCTTGAGCTCGCCTCTTGATCCAACGGTCAAGGGCTTGCCACCGCTGCACTCACGTGTGCGCCACGTGAGCGCAACGGTGGGGGGGCATTTGTTTCGCCCAATCAGAGCAAAGCTCTGTTCAAATTCAAAATTCAAAATTCAAAATTTTGAAGCAACGCTTCAAGTCTCGGACGCAACGCGCCACGTGTCAGGCGCTAATACGTCAGCGCAGCGCCCAAGAAGGCGCGCCCAATCAGAGCAAAGCTCTATTTTTATGAAGCAAAGCTTCAGTTGCGCTGCGCTCTGCGCTGCGCGACACGTGTCAGCGCGGATGCGCTAGCGCAGTTGCGCTGCGCTCTGCGCTGCGCGACACGTGTCACGCGCTGGGGCATCTGCGCCAAACAGAAATAAATTTCCAAGAAATCTTTTCAGTTCTTGTTAAAACAAGAAGATTTTCTTCTGCAAAGCAGAAGCCCTTGGATCAAAGATCCAACGGTGGGGAAAATTCCCCAAATCACTCAGAGAAAGATCTCTTTAACAAATTCAACAAACTTATGGGCACTATAAAAAGGACCCTAGGCCTCAATTCAAAGGCATGAACATTTCTTGAAAAAAAAATCAAGAGCTTTAAACAGAGAGAACTCTGAGAAAATTTCAAAAAAAAGGTAAAGAACCTTTATGAAGTAGAAGAAAGTCCTTCTAATAGATCATTGATCTAAAAACAAGATCAATGATCTTTACATAATAAACAGTGCTTTGCACTTCTTGTGAACCTCTGGTTCTTTAAAACAATAAAAATAAAAAATAGTGCTTTGCACTTTTATGAACCTCTGGTTCTTCAAACAAAAGAAAAATTTATTTTTCTTTGATCTAATTTAGATCAAGAAATTAAATAGTGCTTTGCACTTCCGTTCTTGAATCTAAAAGATTCTTAGTGCTTTGCACTTCCAAACTGCGCCGTTGCGCTCTTAAGAGAGCGCCACGTGTCAGCTATAGAACCACTTGCGCTAAGCGCAGCGCACTGCGCTAGTGCGCTTGCGCTCACCAGAGCATGACACGTGTCATCACCATATGAGCTTGCGCTCATTACTCGGCGCAAAGTGCCAGACAAATGCACTGCCTTGCTTACAACAGGGGCCAAGCCCAATTAAAAGGCTTAACAGGCCTAATAAACAAAATGCTGTGCATTGTTTGAAAGGGCAGAGCCCAATTGAAAGGTCCAATGGACCAAAACAGATGCTCTGCATCATAAATAAAGGGACAGAGCCCAAATCAAAAGCCTAGCAGGCCAGAATAGAATGCAGTGCATTATTAAATTTGGGCAAAGCCCTAGCACAGGCCTAATAGGCCAAAGATCAAGAAAAATGTTGAATATCCTCAACTGGACTTAACCCAATTTTGGCCATAAGTCCTTAAATTAAATTAACTGAGCAGAATGGCTCTCCTAAACCAATCCACATCCGGTTCGAGGGTACATCTCCGAACTCCTTTGATATCCATCGTTGTAATTCCTCAACGACGTCAAAGAGGTGACGGGTCCCAACGACCACACACCCATACGGACTGCGGGGTCCTTAAACTCGTGGACCGAGACGTCCCTAAACTAATATCGGACCGAAACGTCCTTAAAACTAATATTGGACCGAGACGTCCCTAAACTAATATCGGACCGAGACGTCCCTAAACTAATATCGGACCGAGACGTCCCTAAAATAATGACGGACCACCACGTCCCTAAACTGGAACATGGACCACCACGTCTCTAAACTGGAACAATGGAGCCAATTGCTCTTCTTTCGGATCTAAACGACCCCGTTCAAGTCGATCGTAGTCCAAAATAGGACTAACGTATCCTTGGCGAACGTTTAAGTTGATCTTAGCCGCAACGCGACTAACGCATCCTTAAACTAAAAAACACCAAACCCAAATCTAAATTAAATACGGATTTGGACTAATCCACGTCCTACGGGCGACGGCATTACTCAGTCTCCGTATACAATCCACGGGCAACCATAAACAAAACAAACACACACGACACGAAGTGAAATTCTGGAGAAGGTGAAAGTTGTTACCGCGATGCGGTAGCGTAATTAACTGCAAGGGCTTGCGCCTGCAGGGAAGAGCGTCCCCACAATCAAAAACCCCTCAAGCGAGGGGGAATCTGACGAAGTCTGCTACATCGGCCGCATCCGTCTAAACCTCCGATACACGGTGCCATAAATCAACTTGGCATCTTCGGAGAGGTGGACGGATAAAACCAAATAGCATCTGCCCCGAATCTCAGCGTCAAGACATCACGGTCCTGTGCGCCGTCTTTCGGAGGGGAACAGTCTCTGACATGGAAATGGGGTTTCTGGTAATTTTTGTTTGGGCCCGATTTGTCTGAGTACTGGGTATTGTACTTGGGGCCCACTTCGGGAATTTTTGTCGATCGAAAATTTTAAACATGTTAGTTCACAGTATTTAGATTATATATGCGACCGTGAATGTCATTTGATCGGTAAATCCTGTCTAATTGCTATAGTTCTTTTAGACGGATTTGCGAACGTGACATTCACGTTGATGTTCTGTGTTGTGCTGTGATGTTGCGGATTTGTCGTGGCGGATAGCCTGGATGCAATGGTAGTACAGTTTGGTTGTATTTGTACATTTGATATTGCGGGGCGAGCGTCCGACATGTGGACTGCCATCACTGCCTGTTTGTATATTATTCTTTTGGGGCACGACCGGGCTGAGGTCGATTTACCCGTTGTATATTTTACTTTCTGTACTAGGTTTACCCCGCGGTGGGGTACACGGATAGCCGGGTTCAAGAGGGCAATGGGCCCGCATCTCATGGATTTGAGACAGAGGGGGCTTCACTCTAGAATTGGCGGGCTATTTGCCGCACTCGTAGGGGGTACAGGTTGACCCAAGGAGGGGTGCTCAAGTTACCGGATTCCGTGACGTGCTGGGTGGTCCATTAACGTTGCTGAAGGGGTCTGCCTCGCTTCAGGTTTTGGTGGGTAACTTGCCGCGCCCGTAGGGGTCTAGGATTTCATTGCACATGCTATCCACACGGCCAGGGGAACGTCGGGTTTCAGTAGCGGCTCTATGAAACCCGGGGATCCCAGATTATCTTTATTGTTCTGTGATGCTTATTACATTTCTGTGATGTTGCATTTTATCACGCCTTGAGCGAATATTATATATTGTTATATATACTAGTAGATGTTGTATATATTTTACACCCGTGCTAGTCCAGTCCCCGCTCTGTCGTTAGTTAAGTAACCTAACGAGTGATGACGGGACCCAGTGGCAAATGCGGATGGCATATACGTACATCATATTTTCGTTCTTTTGTGGTGTGATTAATTGATGGGACTGCATTGATTCAGATCAATGCAAGCTAAACAAACATATTCTGATGTTGTTGGAACATTTTTCAAAAAGCTGTTATTGCAAGGACGTTTTCTTTTATTTTGCACAGTGGTATTCGGTTATGAATATCCAGCACCTCTGTCGACGAGGCAAGGGCCGAGATCCCTTCACCGGGAGTGACCCCTTGGACAAAAGTTTGCGTCAGGATAATAACTTCACTATAGCCGATTGCCTTTTTGCTTTGCATCGTGGTATTCAGTTGGAATATCCTGCACCTCATTCTACGGGGAAAGAGCCGAGATCCCTTCACCGGGAGTGACCTCTTTAGCAAAGGTTTTCGCCACTATATTTTTATAAAAAGGTATGCAGTTCCTTCAACGATATCAAGTTCATTACGTTAAAAGTTTTTCGCCAAAAACTAGACGTAGCCCTCCGCCATTTCTTACAAGTATTACTTAGTATTCGTGCTGCGTTTGTTGACTGTGTCAAGGCGTAGTGTGCGGTAGCTGAGTAGTGTTTGTTTGTAGCATATTAATGGGATTGGTTAGGACAGTCGTGCGGCCTTGTTGACTGTGTCAAGGGCTCGTACGGGTGGGTTTAATACAATCCAAGATAATGACAGGTTGAACTTGACTAGGACTCTTTGATTTGTTGACTGTGTCAAGGTCACTTAGGTCCTAGCGGTAAAAATCACATCGGGAGTTTCTAAATAAACTGAAACTTGCCAGGCATTCGCATACCTTCTGGAGTGTGATAACGTGAGTGGATTCCGTCACGTTATCATGCGATGATAGTTGGATCCTGATTCCCACTGATGAGTTGGTTTACTCCACGGATGATCCTAACTAATTCTTCTTTCATGTTTGGAGGAGAATTTGAGGTTACAGTGGGAGGTTTTTTTATTAGATTAATTGATAACCATTCTGATCTAGATTAGAGTGCACGCAGAGTGTTTCTTTTCTCTCTCTCTTTGGCAGCGACCATGACCCGACCCTATACTATGACTCAGTGACCAAGTTAACCGAACCTTCTTAAAACACTGGCTTTTGGATTGTCAGAGTTGCATACCTCATTGCCACTCCTACTTTTACCCTTTTCTCCAGAACACCCCGTATTACTATGAACATCCACTTCCATTGGATAAAACCATCGTATGGTTATATACGAACTCGAAGGAACTCGTTCCAGATTCGAGGATGGTTTCCGGTTCTGGAGAAAACGAATAGGACTATTCAGTTGTCTTTTCCTTTTACCTTCTCTCAGGTTGCGAGTGCTCCTTGGATTAGGACGGTACACCTATTATGCTAATTTGATAGTCTTCTTCCAAACCATAGGCAGGTGACGAACGGTGGGGAATGAAGAAAACCAATTAGCCTAACGATGGTGTACAGAAGGTATTAAGTTAAGACATATAAAGGGATTACAAAGAGGACAAAGTAAACCGCGACTGCTATTCACGACCAAACCAAGTATTTCTTCGCAAATCCTACTTCACCTTTGTATTTCTCCAGAACACTCCGTATCACTACGAAGATCCACGGTTATTTGGATACTCCATTGTATGGTTATATACGAACTCGAAGGAACTTGTTCCAGTTCGGGGATGGATTCTGGTTCAGAAGAAATAGGAATAAGGTTTATTCAGTTGTCTTTTATCTTTACCTTCTCTCGCATTGCGAGTGCTCCTAGGATTAGGACAGTACACCTATTACGCTTATTGGATAGTCTTCTTCCAAACCATAGGCTGGTGCCGAATGGTAGGGAAGGAAGAAAACCATTTAGCCTAACGATGGTGTGCAGAAGGTAGCGACTAAAGACAAATAAAGGGATTTGGAGAGATGGCAAAGAAATATACGGTTACAGTTGTGAATCTGATAATGGAAGAGGTATTACTAGGAATACCAGGATACCCCTTCGAAACATTTACATGTTTCAGTTTCACTGTGCATTGTTAATAGAAAACTGATTTCCCAATTAGTACTTACTCCAGGGTATGTATTTACTAGGTTTGATTCTCACATCTGTATGGTTTTACAGATGATGAGTGGAAGTAAGTTATTGGGAATTAGGTGATCATCCTCATTATATCGGGATTTGTTGTAATTGGTGATATTTGAGGAAATCACCTGGGCTGTTTGCCGGACGGCAGATATTTGGTTTTGAATATCCATTGTTATGCACCAATTTAAAATTGATATATCTGTACATTTATTTTTATAAAGTGAGATATAACTTTTTGAAATTATGTCCATGACATTTACCTATATCAGTTGATGGTTAGGTAAGGAGCATTAAACAGCGGTGTAATTCTTCATAACCATAGTACAGTTTTCAACCTACGACGCACAGGTTTTGAGTTATTCAACTCAGGCGACTTATACAGAGTATTGTATGTTGTCCAGTGTCCATTAGGATAGAGGGGTTGGTACTCGTACTATATTCTGTTTACTTATGACTTCTCTAGTTCTTAGACATGTGTTTCGTAGAAATGCAAGGTCCAAGTTTTGAGAAGTTATAGGTATATGAATAAAGTAGAGAACCAGGTATTGCAAGTATCAGGATTCTTCAAGGTGATCGAAGATGTGGATACTTGTGTATGGTATTCAGTTGATAGTAATGATTATGAGAAACTTGTTTCTTTTTCAGGTTACTCATATCTGGATGCATTCCTAAGTTGAGTAACGCTGATCGGCCTCCTTCCATTTAGTTGACATGCACTGAAGACAGCTGCATGATTTGAATCTGGTTCCAATTAAATCAGTGCCTATGTTTCTATATTGGATATAGAACGGTTCATATCTTAACGATGTTAAGGTACAGGGAGTTGTCCGGCTTATGCTTAAAACCAGACTCTGGATAACTCAAGGCATGTTTCTGTAATGGCTGTTTGTGGGTTGACCCGGGCTATGACGAGGGTTGACTTTCTACCATCTGGAAGATCAATAGTGATATTGTTCTTGACTCGCCACAGTTTTAATAAAAATGGATTTTTTCAGAAAACAGTAGTGGGAGTATGGTAGAACTAGAAGTAATTCCAGAACCGCAAACGATTACTGAAAATTTAATAGGACCTAAAGATTCAATCTGGATTAACATTCCATTGGCCACTCCGCAGATATGGTGGGTAACCTCAGGCACTCGAGAGGTACTTCGATATACTCAAAGACGGTGACAAGGAGGTTCTTGTTTATCCAGACTTGCCATTGCTATTGTTCCAGACTGTGAAACTCGGCAGGAGGATGAGTATAGCGTCGTTCTGAACTAGCTTTAGAAGTGTACGTGTATATGACTCTGCGAGAGGGTTGTCGTAGTTAGTGGGAGCAGCGGAAGCATAGTGGACAGGTAGCTTATGTCTATTTATGGACTAAAGCATATATAGCGGAGATAGATCATCTATTTCTGATGTGACAGTCATAGGTTTGACTTCATCAGAATAGGGGATGGATCTGTTAAGAAGCTAGTAGGGTGTGATGTCCTGGTATTTGGATGACATACACATAGTAGGAAGTGATATTCCTGCACTACGATCGGTTATACTTTGGTTGTCACACAGTGGTTTCTCCACATAGGATATAGATATAATATCAGACATCCTGGTTACTAGATCTATGGTTTTAGATCTAGATTTGGGTAGTTTCCCAATCTGGGTACTTAGACAGTATTCTAAAAGTGTTTTAGAATGGACGACTCCTGGCACGGTAGTGTACCTGCAGGTGGTGGAGTTACCCTCTCTAAAGGTGTCTTACAGCTAAAGGGGAGAGGGATGTGCATGATTGGCAGATCACTTACTTAGGCAATTGAGTTGATCATGAGATGTCAAGTACCACACTAGATGTTATTTCTGCACGAGATGCAGTAAGTTGATATTAATCATATCCTGGAGAAACGTTCGGAAGCAGTTTTAGAACATAAGTGGAAGTTCTAAGGATATGATAACGGCAGCCTTTTTCGGGGGACGGTTATCATTCCAGGCTTCCAAGGTGACCTGGATGACAGAGTGGCTGTCAGAGTTATAGTTTTCCCTCTGACGAGGGGCAGTATTTTGGACAGGTGGTCTAAGAGGATACTGAGGGAGGCATGGCGCAGGATACTGATTGGTTTCAGTTGACGATACAGTCTAAGAAGTTTGGATTTGGAGTTCATTTATGAACTAGGTCCCATCATATATCCAGACATATTCTAAAACAGGTATTGCTCATTTCGGGAGATGGCTTTCTCCGCGAACTTGAGATAAAGAGAGACATAGAAAGAAACATCAGGGCGAATCTACTAGCTGAGGCTATTTCTCGAACGCAATAGTATCACAAACAGGCTTTGTGAGACTGATCAGTAGAGGAGTTGGGTGTTCGGTATCACACGGGCTGTGAGTATGCGACATCGCAATAATTAGCCTTGAGTGCAAGTGGGAGATTGTTGGATATAATGCCCTCAGAGTCAATTATTGGATCGCAGGTACTTGATTGCAATAATTGAGAGAGAACCTATACCGGTAGGACAGTCTTACTCGAAAGGTTTGTATACTATATGGCTTGTCTTTATCATCGTGTACATGCTTTAGGTAACATTATAGTTCACTATTGCACGTTGATAGAGAATAGTATGCTACCATGGTTTGTCTTTATCATCGTGTACTGTTTTAGGTGACCTTACAGGTCGCTATTACACGTTGATAGAGCCCTTAGGATTCTTGCTTGACTACCAGCAGTATGATGGCGATCATATATGTGAGAGTTGGGTAGTCTATAAGCACATCCTTAAAAGGTCCCTAGTCATGGGAGTTTCGAGACTGGGCATCGATACTCCATTAGTAGACTGGTGTATACAGTCGAGACCCCGATGAGGGGCGGTGGCCGGTCTCACAAGCCATTGGTGTCAGTTGGATCACCTAAGATGTATACATGTGCTCATTAGGTTATGAATACACCGGACAGGACTCGTCGGGAACATGCTAGTTGGTATTATACCTCACGTCAGATAGCAGTTCCCTGGTGACATGTGTACAGGTTAGTTCATCGACCTGAGATCGTTATTTGTCTCGTGTGAGTTCCCACTGTACTTTGATTACTACCCTACCATGGCTCAAAGGAGTCGTGCAAACAGGTTTTAGTTGGGTACAGTCCCGAGCCACATGGAGGCAGTGAGCGGATCGGCAGGGGTTCGTCTCTCCCCGTATTGGGGGTGAGATCGCTCTGTGTCAAGGAGAGCCATTACACAAAGCCCTCGGCCGAGGCAGGAGATTTACTGGTAGGTATTCCAGTAGTATCTTAGGGTGTTCTGGGCTACACTCCGATACGACTTGTACCGCTTTTAGGGGTCTGACTTTTACCAACCCCTTAGGCCCGACATGCGATGCTCATAGACGAACGGACCAGACTGTACGGATATTGTCACTGACAGGCTCAGTAGGGTGTAAGGATGAGTTCGCTCATCGACCTCTCTTTTGGTCAATACCTGGTAGCCCATTACGTACGGCTAATACCTCTGACGAGCTAGTGGTTAAATCCACAGCCAAAATATTGACGAGTCTTTAGAGTTCCCCACAGACAGTTTCTCAAGTTTCGGGCGAAACGTTGTAGAGGCCGTATGATATATGGCAGGGTCCGATCATATACGTGCAGTAGTGCACAGATCATGATCAGACGGATCATACTAGTGGGCTTTGGTTTAAGCCGGATCCTAGTATTAGATTTTTTGGATTACTTTAATCTCATCGCATTCACATTCAGTCGGAATGCGGATGCAGGTATGTATATACAGGTGAGGGGTATCCTTGTGATCCGTTACGAGTTTACTTTAGATGTTGCCGTATCTGTTTGTTGTTGTAAACATTTGGATTAATATTTGTAAATGGAAATTGTGAGCTAGAATTCATCATTTTGTGCATTAATTGTGACACATGCAAACCTAGTGACTCATGGTCTCTTTTCTTGTGCATATGTCACATTTGATGTTTGATTTGTGTTGATATGATGAGAGGAGAGAGAGGAGGGCTGCCATATGTGAGCTTGGTCTTGTATTTTTCATTCACTCTCTCACTCTCATTTTATCATCACAAAAGAAAAGAGAGAGGAAACTCCTTCTTCCTCTTTCTTCTCTAGCTCAAATCTACATTAATGGCAACACCTCTAACCTCCATCCAAAGCAATGGATGCAAGAGACAAAGTGATCACAAACATTCTCTACAACACCTTGAACACGTCGGCTAGCACACTTCGTGCCCGAGTTGCTTCGGATGAAGCGAGAGCCCGTAAAAAGTCTCGTAGATGTGGTGCCCTTTCCGACGAGGAGATCAAGACCGGAGATGCCGCGAGGAGCTTGGGAAGGTGGCCAAAGACCGAAGGACATGGATTGATCGGTATAGCCTTTTTATCCCTTCTCTACATAGCTAGTTGTAGGTTAATGGTTTGATCCGGGTTTAAGCATACGATAGCGCCGGTTTCATGTTTAGAAAAATTTTTGTTTCCGCATTTTGGCCTCAAACAGACAGCCGGGGCGCTACCATAGTCTTACAGAAGCCACGTGGAGGATTTTGCAGTGCTGACGTATCCATGAAGCCGCGGATCCGCGGCGGATCGGCCAACTCGGCCGCGGATCCGCGGCCATGTTATGGAGTTGATGCATGAAAATTCCAGGGAATTCCTTTGCTGGGTTTAGGGTCTTTATCTTATGTCTGGAATCCTATGTTTCTTTCTTGATTTCTGTCAGATCTCAAGTCTTAGACTTGATATATTTTATCAGCACTTTTAGCAGTTCCGGCTCTTCTACCTGGAATTTCCTGCACACAATCTCGAGATAAGTGTTGCGATATACAAAAGATCATGCGTGCAATAATAAACACTCAGTTTCCCTCAAAATGCCGGTTAAAATGTATAACACGTGTTATTTGGTATTTTACAGAAAAATTGCTAATATGTGCTATATTCATACCGAACACCTTTAGATGATTGCAAATAATAGGGAAATTGATGTGTTAAAAATGCAATATTTTCAACCGATCAAATTCCACCAAACCTAATTTTGTTCATCTCGAGCAAACTTGTTTTATTAAAAAGAGAAGGAAAAAATATAAGGAAAAAAAAACTAACTAGCACACTTTCGTGGGCAACACGATTGCACTGAGCACGTGCAACAAGCCTTTAAACCTCTAGGTGTCCCTAGTAGGAGGAGTGTTGTCTCCAGAGGGTTTTCAGTGGATTGCACCCACAAAATCCCATAATAAAAGGAAGACCGTGAAAATTACATGTAAAGATAAGAATTATAAAAGAAAGACTTTGAAAATTAGAGTTTCCAACTACACTAGCTTTTCGGTTGTCATGAGCCCTATCTTAATAGTCATGAAAAGATGTTAGAAATCACATCATCCCTCAATAAAACATCGTCTTTATTCTTCATTCCTACCTTTCTTCCAAACATCGATCATATACCCCTACGTGTGTGTAAAAGACATCCCTACACTCGGAGAATTCAATTCAAGCTATCATACTCTTGTCCATCTATCTCAGTACTTTTTAATCGATGAATATTTAGATGGATTTGCTCACACATTTTTCATGCGACCGTTAATACTTCTTGAGGTACTAACCGACCGATTACTCATGTACTTGCTTATTAGGTGTATTAATATTTTCCTCGTCTTGCACTACCTAAGGCTTAGCAGTGACTCCCAGACCAGTTGGTTTAAGGCACTAGGTGATGAAGCACCCTCGCTATATTTTTTTATTGCTGCCTTGGCGATAACAAAACCAGTGTTCATTTTTCTTCACCATTTGATTTTTTTTATTTCCTTCATACTTTGGCTTTTAGACAAGAGCATTTCAAGGTATCCTCTACTATCCCGAGTTTCAAGACGTGTGTAAGTGCGTATAGTAGGGTATCAACATTCAAATGTTTGGCTTCCAGAATAGAAACTATTTTTCAGACTTATTTTTATCCTCAGATTAGTGACTTCCTTCATCTTACTAACTCTTGGGACAATGGCTCATAACTACTTATTATTAGTTCGTTTAAGAAAACTTCTAATTTTCTTGGTTTTCTTAAATTTTTCTAATCTTTTGGATGTAATTTTTCACTATCTAATCTTTTATTATCTTATTTATGTACAAAATATTTTTTTTCATTTATTTTATATGTTTTGTGCTATGTTTTGTGCTTATGCAAAGTATGCAAAGTGATACGTAAATAAGCACAAATCTCCCCCAAACTTGTTTTCAACAGTGTCCTCACTGTTGCTATCCGTTAAATATCAAAAAACTGTAAGCCTGGGAGGAAATTTATTAGCGGGGACAAAATATATTAAAGCGAAAATCCTCCCCCAAACTTATTTTTGGCTCACATTATTGAGGACAACAGTTATTTTCAAGAGCCAAAAATACACCCCCCCAAACTTGAGTTAAACAATGTTAATCTTTTTAAAATCACAAAAGGAGGTCAAAGTTTTTGATCAATGCCAAGCTTTGAAAAGTCCGAAAGTCAACACCAACCATTCGAAGATTTTATCGGTGTAGTGCACCGGTTGGTGGAAGAACAAGTTGAAAAGATCCAAGAAGAATTGGGGAAGAGTTAAGTGGTGTGAAAGAATGTGTTTGCGTCTCGTTCTGGAGAGACGACACAGTGATTGTGATGGATTACTCGCATTCTCGTAACTGTCAAGAAGAAGGGGTGGAGGTTCAATTTCTTCGTTGTGGAGATGATTCATCTCAACACCCGTATTTGCTAAGAATGCAAGTCTATCAGCGAAACTTTCATCGATATCCCGAAGAATAATGTCATTGGAAAGAACGGGATGATACTCAGACTCCAGAAAAGGTTCATAATCGACGTTAGATGTTGACCTGGACAACTCGAAAGAAGGGTCCGTATGTATATGATACATATCTGGGTCAATCAACATATAAAGGAAGTCTGGATCTGTATCGTGAAGCTGATCAAATTCGCTGTTGTCGACATCCATTAATTCGACAGAACATACTCGAGTATGAGGATCGGAGGATTGACTTCCCAACTTGTAAATGTTGAGCTCATTTGACCTATTCCCGAAAGATAGGTTCATAGAGCCGTTTCTACAGTTGATTACAGCGTTGGAAGTAGCCAAAAAGGGACGACCTAGAATCACCGGAATTTGATTCCGTGGGTTCACTACAGGCCATGTATCAAGAACAATAAAGTCCACAGGGAATACAAATTCCCCGATTTTTATGAACACATCCTCATGTTCACCCCTAGGTTTGGTGATTGATCGGTCGGCCATCTGGAGAGTTATGTTCGAGGGCTTTAATACTCCGATACCTAGTTTCTCAAAGACTGAATATGGAAGCAAGTTAACACTAGCGCCAAGGTCAAGTAAAGCACGGTTAATGTGTTTATCCCCAATAGAAATAGAAATAGTAGGACAGCCAGGGTCCTTACGTTTCCTTGGTAATTGTTGGGGAATAGCCGTGTCTACAGTACTCAACTTGAAAACTTTTTTAGGCACTTAAGTCTTCCTCTTCGTAGTGCACAAGTTCTTAAGAATTTTCGCATAGGACGGAACTTGTTGTATAGCATCTAGGAGAGGGATGTTGATGTTAACTTCCATAAACATGTCCACAAGCTTCTCCATTTGGGCATTAGGTTTGTTGGCCCTCAATCTGTCCGGAAATGGAGCTTTATCAATAAGTGATGGGTCCAACATTTGTGGAGAAGTTTGTGGGGGTGGAAAGGATGAAGTGGGTGGAGGGTTGGGAAAACGGAGAATAGGCTCGGAAGAAGAAGGTAAATTAGACGAAATAGGGTAAGAAATAGAAGTGGGAATGGAAGTGGAAGTGGAAGCCGGGGTGTTAATGATCAATTCATCATTATCAAGTTGTTCACCCACATGATTGTATAGCACTCTTCCAGATCTCAACGTGGTAAATGCATCCACATTAGTGTAATGTGAAGGTCCAGGATCAGGTAGTGGTTAAGCTGGAAGATTCCCTTTCTCTCTAGCACTCATTTCGGCATTTATACGGGCAATTTGTGCTTTCATCAATTTAATACTCTCACTTTGGGAGTCAGAGTTTTTCTGGATTTTATCGACGGAAGACTGAAAATTTGCCATAAATTGCATGAAATTTGTCAGAAACAAATTCATGGTTTGTTCAAGTGCAGAGGTGTTATTGGTTCCGGCAGAAAAAGGATCAAAGTTGTTGGTCGGGTTTTGAAAATTTTATGGTTGGAAAGGGTGCTGACTCATTTGTGATGGTTGCTGTTGCTGTGGAGGGACCCATTGAAAGTTATTCTAATTTGGATCCGTGTATTGAGTTTGGTGTTGAATCCAAAAAAGATCAGGGTGATTCCTCCAATCTTGATTATATGAAGAAGAAGAAGAAGGATCGTTTCCAGGTCTTTGCTGAAATGCAACATTAGTGTGACCTTGAAACGGTATATTCAAAGGACACTCTTCCATCAAATGTGATGGATTTGAACAGCAGCCACACATGGTTTTGGGAAGTGTGTATTGGTTTAAGGAGGCTAAAGAGATTTTGTTTTCTATAGCGTCGAGCTTCCTTTGCATTGCGGCCATTTCAGCTCTCATTGTGACGGAAACATCGAGCTGATTGATATCTTCCCTAGGTGATGGTGGCCTAACACTTTCCCATTGTAATGTGTTTTGAGCTAAATCTTCTAGGTATTTCCAAGCTTCACCATCATCTTTAGACAGGAATTGACAATGACACATGGTTTCAAGAATCTGTTTAGTCGTGAAATCAATACCCTCATAAAGAATTCGACACAGATCCCATCTAGGGATTCCGTGATGAAGGCATTGTAAAAAAAGATCCTTGAACCGTTCAAAGCATTTCCAAAATGGTTCATTGGGAAGTTGGGTAAATTTGAAGATTTCGCTCCGAATACAGGCGGTCTTATGATTGGGATAAAATTTCTTAAGGAATGCTATAACAAATTCATCCCATTTTGAAATAGAATGTGTGGGTGTATTGTAAAGCCACTTCTCAGATAAATCGCACAAAGTGAATGGGAGAAGACGTAAACGCATAGCATCCATAGACAGTTGTGAATTACCCATCAAAGCACATACGTTTTCGAATTTGGTGATAAAAACGTATGCGTCTTCAGACTCGAGCCCGTGAAATTTGGGTAAAAGTTTGATGAATTGGGGTTTAATTTTGAAATTGTCCCCATTGGCTGGTGGTATAGAAAGACAGGTGGGAAGGGGAACACGTGTATGATAGCATCTCTCTTGGAGAGAAATGCGTGGAGGATTCTGCACACTTGCTGACGGTGGCAGAGTGGTGTTAAAGTTTGAAGGATATCCGTCCATCGCGGTCATGGTGGGTGGTGGGAAAGAAGATGAAGAATTACCTACTCTGGGGTTGATTAAAGAAACGCGGACAAGACGGGAAATGGAATCCCGTGTCCAGCCTAACATGTACTAAACGGTGGTAGCACAAGTGGCAGCGTTGATAATAATTAGGGGAAAAATTGGTTGGTATTTGTTTTGAAAAAATACGGGTTTTGAAAAATCAAATCACAAAAAATGCACACACCACCCTAGATCTAATGGTCATCTAGGTCAAGTCACTAGACCGCTCCTAAACTTCCAGAAGACAAATCGCAGGATAAATGCTCTACTGCCTCTTTATCTCTTCTGTGGCCAGGTAAGTGCCAGGTAAGTGGGAGGTTCTCCACTACGTAATTAGTGGGCCTAATTAAGTAACCACTTGCCTTAGACACCCTTGCGTTAGACACCTCAAAAGAAACGCGGATAAGCAATAGATTACCCAGGACCTCCTTCTGTCCTAAGTAAGCGCGACGGTCCTTAAAGTCTTGTCTAGATATTTTTTAGTTAATGAAAGGTAATGCGGATGCTCGTTTTGTGATTTACGGGGCTTAGGAAGGGTAATGAACTCCCCACCTAATCTGAATTTGTTCTTTGCCCCATAATTTCCGTATTAAAATATGCAAACAACCAATTTCAAGAATCGCAACAAATTTATTTTTTAGCGGTGCTGAATTTTGCAAAGAATTCTGCAAGAAATTGATTATTGGACTAGATTAGAGAGGAGAGGAGAGAATAGAGAGTATACCTGAAAAATTAGGTACAATGATCACCCTAAACGGTGGCGGAACCGCCGCAAAAACGCTCCTATAGCCGCGGATCCACGGTGGGAAGGAGGAACTAGGACTTCAAAATTTCTGAGTTGCTTTCTGTATTCCTCTGGACTTTGTAAAACTTCTATGAATCTTGATTTTCTCAGTACAATGATTCCAGATTCCCTCGCAAAATTCAAACGCTAAAGTTAAGCACACGATGCGAATCTTGAATTAAAATTGGATGGAAGAATAATTTTTCAACTCAAATAACAAAAACGAACAAAATAGCACACATCCCCGGCAACGGCGCCATTTGATTGATCGTTTCCGTGTCGTGTTTAGAAATGTTTCACAACCAAAGAAATTTATACCGCAATCAATTAACGGTGTCGATGTAGCGCGTTAATGAATACGGATCGTCCACTGAGATGTGTGTTTTGATCGATTTTTGTCTTAGATGAGTCGAAATGAAAAGATAAAAGAAAATTGCAAGAAAATTGATTTAAGATTTGTGAAATTTAGTTTCAAGAATTATAAAGAACTAGATCTAAAATCAAGAATCAATAAAATTCAAGAAGATGTCCAAATTGAATGAATTATCAAGATTTATAAAGAGGCTTGTAGAAATCGATCCGATTGATAGTGATGATGAATACTTATGATTACAAATTCTTATCTATTGATGATTTGTTGCTAGATCGATGACGATCAACGAGAATTAGGGATCTATTGAAGAAACTAGGGTTTCTCCTTCTTCCCCTTGTCCTTTCGTTGATTATCATTCAAATTCTAGTCTCTAGGAAATTCAATCATCGATCGTTGATCTCTAATTTCCGGAAGCAATGTAAATGGTGTGCACTACCATGCCCCCAGACTTGGGGCATTTGGATTTACTGCCCTTGAGATTTGTCACAGACACGGGGATCTTCTCCGGCCTTCTCCTTTTATGGGCGGTCGAAGTTGAGGGGGCTGTCGCAGACGATACTTTCCGTGGTACGACGGCTGGATGATTCTTCTCTTGCCGGACCTTCATTTTCTTCGATCGGCGGGAGTAGTCTTTGTCAATTACATTGTCTTAGACTCTTCGCCAGACCCTGTAGATTTTGGAGGATAGCTGCTGAGAGGGCTGTTCTGGGTTTGCCTTTGTAACGTTCTCCACAGTTGGAGGAGACTTTTTCAACACGGCAGTTGAAGAGTTCTTGTGCACCCTCCTAAGTGGCTCAAAGCTATTCCCAGTTGGAACAGCAGTATCGACTTCCACCATCGGAGCTGGTGGGGTAAGTCCAGAAGGAGAACTGCCCCCAGCTTTCCTCATTCGGCACCAGTGATGACGTCGAGCATGTCGTGCAGTCGGGATCACCTCTATCGTCGGAGTAGCTTCGTCATGCCCTCTGCTTTGAGGAGAGGCTGTTATTGGGGCCATCCTGTCAGTGACTGACATCCGCTGGGAAGGAATGGTCAACCTGTTGAAGGCTGACTTTCGAGTAGGGGAAGTAGTTTGGACGACTTTATCGGCAGCAGGAGTTGGGATAACCTTCTCCGGTATTGCGAGCCTCTTTATGGGCCCATTTAAGCTTAGGCTCAGCCTGTCAAAGACTGAGGCAGTAGACTTGGACGACCCGTTGAGAGGGGCTGTGGTAGTTGCAAGCCGATCGAAGACCGACTCCTTCGGAGCTTCCTGTAATGGCACCGGGACGCTGAAGCTTTTTGGAGGGATCATGATACCGAAGAACAACCCAGTGGTGGCCTGTGTCACATGTTCCACCGGCATTGCGAAGATGGAGGCCACTTGGGGCCCATAAGTTACTCCTCCAGCAGGGACGGAGTGGGAGTTGTTGTTGCAATTGGTGCAGTTGGAAGCCATTGATGTCATCTTCTCTTATGCATGGAGTAAGACACCAAATCTTAGTATCTCGAATCCACAGGCAACCATAGCAGACCGCGATTTGTTTGCGAAACACGACACACGAAGTGTAGAGTGGAAAGAGAAAAAGGTCCCACCGGGCTTGCCAGAATCTGTTTACCGCCGAAAATCGGGACCGGAACGTTTAGGACGTCTTGCCTGAATTTGGAGCCAGATACTATTTGGTTTTATCTGTCCACCTCTCTAAAGATGCCAAGTTAATTTATGGCATCATGTATCGAAGGTTTAAACAGATGCGGCCGTTGTAACAGACTTCGTCAGATTCCCCCTCGTTGTGAAAGGTTTTTGATTGTGGGGATGCTCTTTCCTGCAGGAGCAAGCCCCAGCAATTAATTACGTTACCGCGTAGCGATAACAACTTTCTCCTGCTCCAGATGTTCACTTCGTGTCGTATGTATTTGTTTTCTTTTTGGTTGCCCGTGGATTGTATACGGAGACTAATTTGTGTTGCCGCCCGTAAGGCGGGGATTAGTCCAAATCCGTATTTTCTTAGATTTGGGTTTGGTTTGATTTAAGAATCGTTAATCTCATTTGAAATTAAGATTAACTTAAATGTTTGTTAAGGATACGTTAGTCTAAGTTTTAGACTAAGTTCTACTTAACGGGGGTTCAGGATCAGTTTTGATCCAACGAAAGAGCATTTAGGCTCTATCATTTTAGTTTAGGGACGTTACGGTCCATTGGGTTTAAGGACATCATAGTCCATAGAGTTTAGTTTAGGGACGTTGCGGTCCATTGGGTTTAAGGACATCATAGTCCATAGAGTTTAAGGACATCATAGTCCGTGGTTTAAGGACATCATAGTCCGTGTTTAAGGACATCATAGTCCATGGATTTTAGCTCATTGGTTTAGGGGTGTGCCAAGAGTTATTAGTTATTGAGACCCTTTACCTCTCTGAAGACGTTGAAGGATTACAACGACATGTATCAGAGGTGTGGAGAGATGTACCCTTGAACCAGATTCCAAATCGAGGGGTTATCAGTTCTGAGCATAGAGGCTCGGTTTGCTTGGAGATTTAATCTCAGGAGGAACTTAACTGATTTGTGGTTGAAGTTGGTTCCTTATAATGTTAAACACTAATGTATGCTCAGCGCTCACGTACCTCTACGTGCAGCCTTAAAACAGTGTTAAACACTGAAATCTGTAGCGCTCACGTATAGCACGTGAGGCGCTTGAAAGTTGGCGCTGATTCTTTGGCGTTATTCCCTTATTCCTTTCATAAATGCTAAGCCTTATTGGGGGTCATGTGGGATCATGTGAGGCACCCCCGAAATGGGAACTATCTTGGGTTTATTCACTTTTTTCTTTCGGAAGTGCTAAGCACTTACTGGGGTCACGTGAGATCACGTGAGGCGCCCCCGAAATGAGAACTATCTTGGGTTTATTCTCTTTTTCTTTTGGAAGTGCTAAGCACTTACTGGGGGTCACGTGGGATCGTGTGAGGCACCCCCAAAATGAGAACTATCTTAGGTTTATTCATTTTTCTTTTGAAAGTGCTAAGCACTTACTGGGGGTCACGTAGGATCACGTGAGGCGCCCCCAAAATGAGAACTATCTTGGGTTTATTCCCTTTTTTCTTTTGGAAGTGCTAAGCACTATTGTAGAGGGGTCACGTGAGGCACGTGACCTGCTCTCAGTTGTTCTCTTTTGTTTATCAAGGGTACTCACGTGGGAGCACGTGATATGCCATTATCATGCAGGGTGCTAATCATTCTACGAGCATGGAGATCTTGAGTTTTGAGATTTTCAAGCCCATTGTTTTATAAGATTAAATTCTTATATAGGGTTAAACCCCAGTTTTACTAGAGGAATTAGATTCCTATATGTTCTTGTAAGAATTAAATTCTTTGAACTTAGTTTTTTCCCCTAGGTTTGAATCTACATAACAGAACCTCCCCGATGAGAATTAAATTCTTAACTTGTGGGGAGATCTGCTTCTGCAGATCCCAACCAGAGGAAGAACTAAGTTCTTTTGGAAGAGTTAAACTCTTATGGAGATGAAGAAGAAGTAAGACGTTCCCTGTGTTTTGTTTCTTCTTACCTAGGGTTTCTTCTTTTTTTTGAGGAGATCTTCTTTTCTCTCTAGAGAATTAAATTCTTTTTTCTTTTAAACTTATCAGGGGGTTTTCTCTCTGTTTTTTCTCTGTCTCTCAGACTCGGAGTCTTGGGTCTTTTATATAGCAGAGGCAAGTTTGTTGATTTTTGTTAAGGAAATCTCTCATTGAGAGATTTTTGATTGATTCAGGGATTTTGTCCACCATTGGATCTTTGATCTAGGGACTCCTGTTTTACAGAAGACATTTTCTTGTTTTTAACAAGATTGGGAAAATATTTTCCTATACAGAGCTTATTCTGCATCTTGGTGATTTTTAATCACAATTGGATTTTTAATCCAACGGTGCTCTGAGAGCACAATCTTTCTTGTTTAGAAAGATTGGGGGAAATATTTCCAAAATAGGGTTCTGATCCCTTTTATATAGAATTTAATTCTATCGGCTCAGAAGATATTAGGACCCCTCACGTGTAGCACGTGACCCAATGGCACTAGGCCGGTTTGCCTATACGCAGCAGTCCTAAAGAAGAGCATCACGTGCTGGCACGTGATGCGCCTTCTGGTCTGCTATTTGTTTTATGAAGACGCCTATATACTTTGTATATAGGTGCTCATGTGTGGAACGTGAGGCCCAACTTCAGTCCTATTTGTTAAGTGTAATGCTTTATAATTTTGGCTCCAAGGCGCATCACATGTAGGCACGTGATGCTCTATTTGGGGAATTTTCCATTGCTTTTTATTTCTGTTTATTTTTCATAAGGGAACAGGGGGTTTCTGGGATTTAATTCCATCTTACACAGCTTTGCTCTGAAAGACTCGGAGACTTTTGGGAATTTTATTCCCTGTTTTTTTAGGGTTCTAATACCCTTTTCACAGATTTGAATCTGTTGTGGAACACATTTTCCGAGGTATTGGGAGTTTAACTCCACGGTTTAATGAGACTCTTCATTAAATAATAATCTTTTTAGATTCTTACAACGAGTGCTTTCCTCATCATTTTGATTGCTAACCCCTTACTGATTTTTCTTTCCAGATATTATGTCTTCTCGTCATTATGATCTCGAAGAGATTATCTCTTACGAGGATATTCGCATCCAGGGCTATTGTCAAGGCCAAGAATTTACCGACGCCCAATGTGCCAAGGTGATGCATCGTTTTGAAGACTACAGTGGTCGGTTACTCCCCCGCCGTTCTGCTCTCTTGAACATTATCATTGGATTGATCCGGGCAATAATTCCTGGGCTTGATGAGGCTATGCCACTCGAGGCGCTTGATGATGCTGAAGACAAGGTGTATTTAGTATATCTGATGAGCCTGGTCTCAAAGAAGCGAAGAGATGATCTTGTCGATATTTTGCATCGCGTCTTCCAACAGAAGGCTATAATATCTGCTGACCAGAGGACGGACAATATTAGTGGGGATCATGACGCTTGCATTCGCGAGAAAATGTATAAGAAAATGGCCAAAGAAGCCGGAAGCACTTTACTCAGACTTGCTTCCAAGTTCCTGAATCTGTGTTCGGTATTTAGTGTTTTGCCGTTGTAAACACTTTGATGTTTTTTCACCAATGTATAAATTTCTTCAAAACGTGAATGACAAAATTCCCCTTTTCTCTTTATGCCAATGCTCATATGTGTCTAACATGAAGTGTTGTTATACATATATAAAAACCGTTGCTGGTGCCCATGTGTTATGCGCATGAGACGCTGCTGAGGATTTTAATCCTGAAATAGCGCCGGCGCTCACATGTTATGCACGTGAGACTCCGCTCTAGTCTCGGAAAGAATCAATGTGGGCGTTCACGTATCGTGCATGTGAGGCACCGCGGATGGAGTCGTTTCACCTCCTTGCTCTGACTCCCATAAATAAAAATAATGTCGACCATTGAACATTTCATCCCCAGCGCATATTCATATGGGCATCCTGCTTCTGTACATATATTTTGTATTTCAATCTTTAGAAGTTTCTGATGCATGCATCTATACATAGGGGAACATTGCACTAAAGTGATGCATAGCATTTGGACGGTTTCTAGCTGGCACACACGACTTTCATTAGAATTTTGATCCGAGAATATAGCGAGCGGATTCAAGCGTCTTCTCGGATCTCGATCCTTAAGAAATGTAGTTCTGAACCCCGAGGCCCATGGGTTGCTCCTTTCTGTTTCTTGATGTCTTGCCTTGGCATAAAGTAGTTTATGTACTCATTTTGGAGTTTGTAGTTTATTCACTCGTTTCGGAGTTTCTAGTATACGTACTCATCTCGGAGTTTGTAGTTTATTCACTCGTTTCGGAGTTTCTAGTTTATGTACTCATTTCGGAGTTTGTAATTTATTCACTCATCTCGGAGTTTATAGTTTATGTACTCATTTCAGAGTTTGTAGTTTATTCACTCATCTCGGAGTTTCTAGTTTATGTACTCATTTCGGAGTTTATTTAGTTTACCTCTCTTAGGTTTACAGGAAAACTTGTCCTAACGTTATATATAGATAACCACCATTCTTTACAACAGATGTCCGTCATGTTTTGTGGTACTAAGGTTTTGGTCTGTGGTACCGTCGCGTTAGCTGATGTATTCCTCGATATGCAGTCTTTAATCCGTTGTTCGAGTATCCCTACGACTGCCGTGTCTCTGATCCCTTCGGGGGCTGGACAAGACGTCTTCAAGTAATCTCCTTAGGCTATATTACCGTCGGAAGAGCAAACATTAGGAATTTTTCATGACGCTTTTTACTTGAGGTTAGGCTCAGTTTGGAGCCTCGATGAGTCATAACCACTCTGCGCTAGAGTGGAATGATCTCCGATATTCTTTTAGGCTTTATATGAGTTCCCGTCAAGACCCGAAGCTAGGAATATGACGTCACTTCATTTTTGTTTTGACGATATCGTGCCATTTCTTTACTGAAGTAGGGTAGATATCTGTAGGACCTCTATGCTGCATGTATTGCAGTTGAAGTCCGGAGCTAGGAATAGGCCATTGCTCCAATTTCATTTGATAGTTGTGTCTGCATCCTGCTGCAATGAGGAGGGAAACGCCGAGGCAGTCTCTAGGTTATATATACGCCGTCGAGACTTAGAGCTAGGATTTTATCGTGGCTTCGTTTTTTATTTGACCGTTGGGTCTTTGTTAACGTTGCGTCTGCATCGAGAAGGAACGTCGGGCTGGAGCTAGGATTTTGCCGTCACTCCGTTTTTTATTTGACCCTTGGGTCTTTGTTAACGTTGCGTCTGCATCCTGCTGGAATGAGAAGGAATGTCGGGCTGGAGCTAGGAATATGCCATTGCTCCATTTTGTTCGACCCTTGGGTCTTTGTTGACGTTGCGTCTGCATTGAGAAGGAACGTCGAGCTGGAGCTAGGAATATACCATTGCTCCACTTTTGTTCGACCCTTGGGTCTTTGTTGACGTTGCGTCTGCATCCTGTCGGAATGAGAAGGTACGTCAGGGTGATCTCTAGGCTGTAAATGTTGCCGTCGAGGTCTGGCTCTCCCTTGGACGGAGCCTGGTGGGAAAATATGATTCCCTTTTTCATTTGCGCCCATTGATTATATACAGGGGTCAGTGTAGACTCACCTGCAGGGCAGAGGAAATTTTATTTTATTTTTTATTGCCGTGATGCTCTATCTTTTCAGCACTTCATATCGCAAGAGTCGTGATTGCCCAATCATTTCGGCTATTTTTCGCGGTGCCCAATCATTTCGGCTGTTTTTATATTTTTACTCTCTGCTTTTTATTACGAGTTGCCCAAACATTTCGACTATTTCATATGTATTTTCTTTGCTACTCACTGCTGTTTTTATTGCGATATTGGAATCTGATACCAACCTTGGCATCAGTATCGCTACGACTGGAATATTGCCAGGAGCAAGTCATCATTTGCCGTGAAAGAACTTGGAATTTGACACCTGTTTAGGCATCAGTATTGCTGCAACTGGGATATTACCAGGAGCGAATCATCATTTGCCTTTATTGATTTGAACAAAAATGGCTTAGCAAATAGGGTTAGGATCCTGTCAACTAAGATTTTTTGACTTTATGAGCTGTAAGGGTCTCATAAGGTTATCTCTCGTTACGAGCCATGAGGATCTCGTGGGTGTATTTTCTCCTTAGGAATCGTGAGGATTCCCAAGTGATATTTTCTTTTGTAAGTCGTAAGGATCTTACAAGAGTGTTTCTCCTTATAAGTCGAGAGGACTTACAAGTGGCGTTCACCATATGGGGACATTTCTCGCCATTGGTGGAAGTTGGTAGGGAAATGTTTATTCGTGCCCGTAGATTGTATACAAGGGTCAATATTGAACTGCCTGTAAGGCAACTTAGGGATACAATGGCTTAAGAACAGGTTTAGATCCCTGTAGCTTAAAGCTTTTGAATCCTACGAGCCATGAGGATCTCATAGGGGGAATTCTCCTTACGAGTCGTAAGGATCTCGTAAGTGTAAAAAAAATTGAGATTGCGCCCTTCCGGGTTTTTATAAGCTCGTCGGTAATCCTGCTGTTTTTACTCCCGGTGCCCTTTCGGGTTTTCATCTGTGCCCATTTTGCTTGTGGACATACCGTTTTTTAATGACCCATCTGTTTGCCAGTGGGACTTGAGGGTGGCTTCATCGCCGGAGTAGCTGTATAGCCAGTGGGACTTGAGTTGCAGTCTTCGCCGTTGGGACTTCGATTGCAATATAGATCTCAAGAGAGCATATCACCGTTTTGGAGGCGATGTGCTAGTTTAGGGACATCTCGGTCCGTTATTGCCATGTTTGAGGCAGATAATTTCTAGTTTTAAGGACTTCTCGGTCCGATGTCGCCATATTTGAGGCAGGTTTTAATTTAAGGACGTCTCGGTCCGTTATCGCCATGTTTGAGGCAAATTTTTAGTTTAAGGACATCTCGGTCCGATGTCGCCATATTTGAGGCGGGGTTTTAATTTAAAGACATCTCGGTCCGTTATCACCATGTTTGAGACGAATTTTTAGTTTAAGGACATCTCGGTCCGTTATCGCCATTTCTGAGGCGGGGTTTTAGTTTAAGGATATCTCGATCCGTTATCGCCATGTTTGAGGCGAATTTTTAGTTTAAGGACATCTCGGTCCAATGTCGCCATATTTGAGGCGGGGTTTTAGTTTAAGGACATCTCGATCCGTTATCGCCATATTTGAGGCGAATTTTTAGTTTAAGGACATCTCAGTCTGTTGTCGCCATACTTGAGGCGAATTTCTACTTTAAGGACATCTCGGTCCGATGTCACCATGTTTGAGGCGAATTTCTGGTTTAACGACATTTCGGTCCGGTATCGCCGTTTTTTAGACGAAATTTTGGTTTAAGAACATCTCAGTCTGATGTCGCCATATTTGAGGCGAATTTTTAGTTTAAGGAAATTTCTGTCCGGTATCACCGTTTTTAAGATGAAGTTTTAGTTTAAGGACATCTCGGTCCGATGTCGCCATATTTGAGGCGAATTTTTAGTTTAACGACATTTCGGTCCGTTATCGCCATGTTTGAGGTGAATTTTTAGTTTAGGGACATCTCGGTCCTATATCGCCATGTTTGAGACGGAGTTCTTTGAAGAGAGGGCTAAGGGGTATTTCGTCCTC
The DNA here is from genome assembly GCA_030015575.1 of Agapanthus africanus. Classification (NCBI taxonomy): domain Eukaryota; kingdom Viridiplantae; phylum Streptophyta; class Magnoliopsida; order Asparagales; family Amaryllidaceae; genus Agapanthus; species Agapanthus africanus. The sequence goes on along the minus strand of CM057337.1, from coordinate 878,249,144 downwards.
AGAATCACTCCTGAAAGTAAGAACTTGGGGGTTTTCCCCTTCCGGACTGGTATCAACCATATGACAGTTGCCAGTCGTTTTTTCACGCCCATCTGTTGCACTCTTTGCTGTCGACGAGCTTCGTGCTTTATCCTCTTGAAGTGTTTTTTGTGGGCAACATATCTTTGCCACCACTTCTTGAAGGTACTGCATTCTTCGGTGGGGTGGGTGACCCTCTGATGATATAGGCAGTAGTTTGGATGTGAATCCTTTCCGTCGAGACATATGACCCCAGGAGTGTTTCCTACCAGAGATGGCAGCTTCATTCTCATTGACAGGGCTTTGGCGAACCATTTCTCTGCCTTGATCCTGTTCTTATTTGTCGCATGTATGCCTTGGTTTGGTTGGAGTACTTTATGACTCCACCTTACCGCAGCTTCTTCATCCTGACGCTGACGCTTAGCCTTTTCGTATATGGTTGTTTCGCGTTCTCAGTCAGCTTTCCTTTTTAAAGGCTTCGTTTAACAACCTATCGATCGGGTCTTCTGGCAGTGCCGGAGATTTTAGCGCCGATTCTTCCCCCGGTTTCTCTACGTTGTTTTCTGACGCTGAGGGAGCTTCTTTCCATTTAACGACGAATAGGAGACCATGTGGCAACTTACTACATACTCTTCAGTTTCTTCTGATGAGTCGTTTTCCTCATCGTTGTCACTATCTTCATTCTAAAGAATATGCATGAGTAACTCTTCGAGGGTGATTGGTGTTCGCGCCTTCTGGTTGTACTCTTCCAACGCGTCAATGTACTTTTGTATGTTTTTGCGCTTGTCATCATACTCGGTGGTTGCACAGGCTTCTTGGTCTTTTTCTTTTTCTTCGAAGACTTTGAAGGCTTGACTTGGGGATTTTGCCCTTTGTCAACAATTTTCGGTACGGAACGCGGTTTCAGCATCCCTTTGATGATTTCAGGTTCAAGTGAGCTTTTCCACCTGACTGCTGGACATGCTTGTAGATCCTTCAGCATTCTTTTGGTCTTTACTGAAAGAACGACTTCCCATGGAGTTTCTTCCACTAGAGAGCATGTAGCAACCGGTGCATCCACCTTTTTGGGAGTGTGCTTCTGTGGCGGGTTCACCCTCCTGTTCTCAGAAGCGCGAACTTCCCCTGTTGATACTGATCCTCGACCCAGTTCTTGAAGACGTAGCAATCCTCAATTGGGTGGCTCACCATTTTGTGATAGGAGCAATAGTTGGGGTTGTTGACGTCGCCGGGTTGCGGTGGACGCCGTGGGTCTGGCAATGTGATGAGTTTGTTACGCATTGCCAACTCAAATAGTCTCCTCGTCTTATCGCGGGGAAACGAGTAAGCGCGCCCTAGTCTTTCTTCCAAGGATAGGCATGGACGTGCATTATTTTGGCGAACGGCCGGTTTTGGGTCGCTCGGTTGTTATTGCGTGTTGGCGACGAAGGCCGCTTTCCCTTTACCCTTGGCGTTTCGAGGGTCTATATTTGAGGAGGAATGCTCATGGCCTATCTGATCCATTTGGGCCAGTTTATCAATCAGAGCCTGGAAGGTCGTCGGCTTGAAGAACGTCATGAACTAGGACACAGTCGTTTGCGGATATAGGGTCCCGATGAACATTCCCACGGAGGAGGATTCTTCGATGTGTTGTATGCACTTTTACCACCGGTTCCTCCATCGAATCGCATATTAGACCCAGGTTTCTCCCGGCTTTACCCTGGCATTGATTAAAGCCGTGATCAGGGTGCACTCGCTTACGCTGGCGAGCCTCTGTGTGAATAGCAGTTCCATTTCTGTGAATGTTTTCACGGAGTCATTTGGGAGCTCCTAGTACCATTCAAAAGCTGTCTCTGACAGGCTGCCAACGAACTGGCGAAACAACAGTTTGTCGTCGCCTCCAGTGTTACCGTACAGAGCTCTGAACTGAGCAACGTGCTGGTGTGGGTTGCATATCTCCTTATACACATGGAATTTGGGGATCGTATATCCCGGCGGGTACTTGATTTGGTCATACCAACTTGGATACGGTCGCCCAGTTCTAACAGTTTGGCCAACCGCTTGACTAGCTTGATGAGCTCGTATTTGTTGAGCCATATAGTTATCAAGAGCAGCCTTGGAGATCATTTCCTCCTTAGCTATTGATAGGGCCGGAAGAGGGTTTGATGTTTCCCCTCTATCATCCTTGATAACTATCGGCGGATCCTCGGCTGGGGGTTCTGGTTGGATCATCATTCCAACCATATCCTGAAACAAAAGAGCCATCTTCTTTATGTTGGCAGCCTGCTCAGTAGCTTTCTTGTCGTTTCTTTCAAGCACCCTTCGCAGGAACTCTGTATCGGTCTCCTGCTCTTGGCGTTATTCAGATGCTGGTTCCATACTTTCTTTCTGTCCGGTGAGTGCTGCCATTTTGGTCAGCATTTCCTAGAGCTTTTGTTGTTACTCCTGAGCTTTTGTTAACGATCGAGTTTGCGGTCGATGAGCCACGGAAGCACGGCTTTCCTCTTTTCCAGAAGCCATATAGACTGTATGTACGAGCATGCCCCCAGACTTGTGGCATTTGGGTCCATTGCCTTTGAAATTTTCCGCAGGCGGTGGAATCTTCTTCGGCCTCCTCCTTTTGTAGGAGGTCAAAGTTGAATGAGTCGTTGTACCAGGCACCCGTGTGGAAGAAGTCCCTCGTTGTATGGTGGAAGGATGGTCTTCCTCTTGCCGAGCCTTCGATTTCTTCGGTCGACGAGAGTAGTTTTGATCAATCACAGAGTCCTGGATTTTTCGCCAGACCCTATGAATTTGGGAAGAGAACCGTTGACGGGGCTGCTCCAGCTTTGCCTGCACTGTGGTTTCTGCAGATGAGGGCGATTTCGTTAGCACCGCCGTTAGAGAGTTCTTTCGCACCCTCCTAAGCAGATCAAAGTTGTTCTCAGTTAGAACAGCAACATCAACTTCCACCATTGGAGCTGACGGAGTAAGTCCAGAGGGGGAGTTGCCCCCAGCTTTCCTCATTCAGCGCCAGTGGCGACGTCGAGCCTGTCTTGCATACGGGACCGCCTCAGTTTGGGAAGCGGTTTCTTCATGTCCCTGGCTTTGGCGAGGGACTGTTGCCGATGTCAGCCTGTTGAAGACTAACGTCCTTGGCAGGGTTTGAGGATGGTCAGTCAATCTTCCGAAGACCGATTTTCTGGTAGAGGAAGCACTTTTGACGACTTCACCTACATGAGGAGTTAGGAGGACTATCCGTTTTGGGGTAGCCCCTTCAAGTATAACGAGCCTCTTTGCGATCCCGTTTTGGTTCTGGCTCAGCCTGCTGAAGAGTGAGAGATCGGATTTGGACGGCCCGTTGAGAGGGGCCGTTGTGGTTGCAAGTCGATTGAAGACCGACCTTTTGGGAGCTTCGTCTTGCGGCACTGGGGCGCTGAAACTCGTTGGTGGGAGCATGGTCCCAAAGAACAATCCCATAGTGGCTTGCATAACTTACCCCACCGGCATTGAAAAGATAGAGGCCGCGTTGGGCCCGTAAGTCACTCTTCCAGTTGGGGTGGTGATTGATCGAATGAGGTTTTCACCTCTTTGTTTTGAAAGAAAAGATGTAGTAGTAAAGAAGTGATGTAATGTTTTAGTTGTATAATAACTACAATCAATAACGGTGTCGAGTATAGCGAGCATTAGTGAGTACGGGTCATCCTCTGAGATTTATGGAACTCGTAAATTCTTGCTTTAGTTGAATCGAAAGAAATAGTAAAGAAAATCAAGAAATTGTTTTAATTTTGATTGAAGTAATAGTTTCAAGAAATTCAAGAAATTGTTTTTAAGAAAATATTCAAGATTTAGTTATCAAGAAAATTGAAGAAGGCTTGTAGGATTCGATCGGATTTAGTAGCCATGGATGATGATTCAAGATGATTCATCTTATCTATTGGTAGAATTACTATTAGATCGATGCCTATTAATGAGAATTAGGGATCCTTTGAAGAAACTAGGGTTTCTCCTTCATTGCCCCTTTTCCTTTCACTAATTGTCATTCATATCTAACCTTTAACAAGAAGGATCATCAATCTAATCCCCAAATTGTGATGAAATTCTCAATAAATTGATCTCACTCACAATTTAGACATTAATGATTCTTAAAGTTTATAATCTCCATAAGACTTAAGATGAATATAAAATTCTCTCGCCATTAGATCTACCTAATTCCTTCGAATCCTTAACAAGCGGAGATTTACTCACACATTATGAAAATAGAAGAATAAACAAATAGAGATTTTATAATGTGAAATTTAAAGAAAGCAAGATTAAAAGTAATGATCACCTTTATTATTCAACTTCAAATTACAACTTCTTCAATCCGAGATTACAAGAAAATTCGTTCTCGATCACTCTCTTGAAGAGGTAATTTCTCCGTCGATCTTCGTTTTGCTCGATCACCGTGAGTCTTGGATCTATCAAGGATCATGTGCTCATTGATAACAATCGGCTTCGCGTAAAGGATCTTGAATGATCTCGCTCGATGAATTTCTCACGATTCCTGATTTTGGATCTTGATTTGGAATTGGATCTTGATTGGTTTTTGGATCAAAAGTGTCGAACCCCACACCTCAAGGCTTGGGTCCTTTTTATAGCCCTTAATCAAGCTTCCCTTATAAGCTACGTTGTTGTAGAGAGGTTTCTAAAATAAACTAGGTAGTTATGAAGCTTGATCAACAAGCTAGGTTGTTGTAGAGAAGTTTGCAGAACAAGATTGTTACAACGAAGCATGCTCAACAAGCTAGGACGTTACAATGAAGCTTCTGGAAAATTCTTGATCGCCGATCCCCTGACTCGGCTGCGGATTCGTGGCAACTCGGGCTAACTCGGCCGCGGTTCCGCGGCCGATTGGTGTCTTCATTGATTCAAATTTCTTTAGTCTTCTTCTGTTGATTCATGGGTCTTTATGTGATATCTGGAATCTTCTTCTCTCTACTGAATCTCTGCCAGAATTTAATTCTTTGATTTCCTGTATTTTATCGGCGAATTTCTGATTCCGATATCTGATTTGGGCTAATTTTTCCACAAGATCTCAATAAAGAATGTTAGAGATATACAATATTATGCGTGAAATAATAAACATACAATTTCCTCTAAAAATGTTGATTATAATGTATAACACATGATAATTGATATTTTCGAGACGAACTTGTAATATGTGTTATATTTATATCAAACATCCTTAGATGATTAGAAAAGTGAGGAAACTGTTATGTTAAAAATTGCAATATTTTCGACTGAACAAATTCCCCCAAACTTGACTTTGATCATCCCGAGCAAACTTCTTTTATTCATGAGAAGGAGAAAAGAAAAAGAAAAACTAACTAGCACACTTTCGTAAGCAACACGATTGCACTGAGCACATGCAACAAGCCTTTAAACCTCTAGGTGTCCCTAGTAGGAGGAGTGTTGTCTCCTGAGAGTTTTCGGTGGATTACACCCACAAAATCCCATAATAAAAGAAAGACTGTAAAAATTACATATAAAGATAAGAATTATAAAAGAAAGAACTTGAAAATCAGAGTTTTCAACTACACTAGCCTTTCAGTTGTCATGAGCCCTATCTTAATAGTCATGAAAAGATGTTAGAAATCACATCATCCCTCAATAAAACATCGCCTTTACTCTTCATCCCTACATTTCTTCCAAACACCGATCATATACCCCTACATGTGTGTAAAAGACATCCCTACACTCGGAGAATTCAATTCAAGCTATCATACTCTTGTCCATCTACCTCAGTGCTTTTTAGTCGGTGAATATTTTGGATGGAATTGCTTACACATTCTTCATGCGACCGTTAATACTTCTTGAGGTACTAACCGACCGATTACTAAACGTGCTCACTTATTAGGCGTAATTAGCAATTTTCTCGTCTTGCAACACCTAAGATTTAGTAGTGACTCCCAAACCAGTTGGTCTAAGGCACTAGGTGATGAAGCACCCTTACTATATTTTTTTTATGCTGCCTTGGTGATCACAAAACCCGTGTTCATTTTTCTTCACCATTTTATACTTTTATTTTCATTTATTATTTTCTTCGTATTTTGGCTTTCAGACAAGAGCATTTCAAGATATCCTTTACTATCCCGAGTTTTAAGACGTGTGTAAGTGCGTATAGTAGGGTATCAATGTTCAAATGTTTGGCTTCCAGAATAGGAACTATTTTTCAGACTTATTTTTATCCTCAGATTAGTGACTTCCTTTATCTTACTAACCCTTGGGACAACAGCTCATAACTACTTATTACTAGTTTCGTTTAAAAAAATATCTAACTTTCTTGGTTTTCTTAAACTTTTCCAATCTTTTAAATGTAATTTTTCACTTTCTAATCTTTTATTATAAAAGAAAATTTTTGAAAATTTTGTATTTATGCAATGTGTAATGCAAAGTAATGCTTAAATAAGCACAAACCTCCCCCAAACCTGTTTACAGCAGTGTCCTCACTGTTGTCATCTTTTAAATCTCAAAAATCTGTAGACTTGGGAGGAAAAGTTATTAACGGGGTACAAGAACATATAGACATGAAAATCTCCCCCAAACTTATTTTTTTATCATATGGATATTCAATGAAGTCCTTTTTAAACTCACATCCATTCTTATGATGAGACAATATTATCGAGTCATGGAGGCGAGGCGGAGGAAATTTAGTTATGATAAATCGGCTCCTGTAAAAATAGGAGCTCCTCCGTGGGGTCAGTGGAAAGATACGATTTTAATCTATTCCCATTCACTTTAAAAATACAACCGTTTTTAATATTTTCAACTTTAACTGCCCCTTGCGGATATACATACCGCACTACAAATGGTCCTTTCCAACGAGATCTTAACTTACCCGCATGAAGATGGAGATGAGAATTGTAAAGAAGGACTTGTTGTCCTGGGGTAAAAGTTTTTCTCAAAATATTTTTATCGTGAAATACCTTAGTCCGGTTCTTTACTATCACCGCATTATCGTAAGCTTCATCGCGGAGTTCGCTTAGCTCATTTAATTGCAGCTTCCGAAAGTTACTGGCTTGATTTAAATCGAAGTTAAGTTCTTTAATAGCCCACATTGCTTTATGTTCGATCTCGACAGGAAGGTGGCAAGCATTTCCAAACACTAGGCGGTAAGGACATACCAAGATCAGTCTTATAAGCGGTACGGAATGCCCAAAGAGCATCCGTCAATTTGGTTGACCAATCTTTCCGATTTTTAGAAACTGTCTTCTCCAAAATTTGTTTGATTTGCCTATTGGAAATCTCAGCTTGCCCGCTTGTTTGGGGATGATAGGGTGTCGAAAGTTTGTGGTTGATTGCATATTTCCGCATCAAAGTCTCGAAAGACCGATTATAGAAATGTGTTCCATTGTCGCTAATTATAGCGTGAGGGTGTCCATATCGCGAAAAGATATTCTCTTTAAGAAACTTAATAACAACCTTGTTGTCATTAGTGCGACATGGTATTGCTTCCACCCATTTTGAGACGTAATCAACCGCTAACAAGATATACAAATTCCCAAAAGAGTTGGGAAAATGACCCATAAAATTAATACCCCAAACGTCAAAAATTTCCACTACCAAGATAGGTTGGAGTGGCATTGTAGGGTGTTTTTCGTCACCCCATTGAGATGGGAATACACGCATGCTTGTCAGGCGTACTACAGATTCCCCCTGTCTAGGGTAGGCCGGGATTTAATGATTATGGGGATCCGAATCTCCGACAGCCGCGGACTAAGCTGCCGTTAATTACCCCCCGCCTTTGGGGCGAGGGAACCTCCGATTAACGGGTTAAACTGGTCATGCAAACTCAATGTGCAGTGTACGTGTGTTTTGTTTTGGAGGGGGGTTTGGATATATCGGGAGCTACGCAGAGTTTTTACGGGGGTCCCGCTACCCGGATAGCGGGCTGGGGGTCAAGGGGGCTAGCAGCCCCCTTGCGGGGTGCGGGGTGCGGGGCAGCGCCTCGTTAGAAATTTTTTTCTAACAGGGACAGTGTCGTGAAGTATGTGTATGTGTACATATGTATACATATGTATATATATATATACATGTATATATAAATAAAGGGGAAAAATACATCCAAAGGATGCGTGGGGCAGCACCTTGGGCGCTCTGCGCCTAGGTGCTGTGCGCTCAGGCGCTAGAGTGCCACGTGTCGGCACGTGGGCGCTCTGCGCTTGAGCGCTGGGCGCTTGAGCGCAAGTGCGCCACGTGTCGGCACGGGGGCGACTTGCGCTCGAGCGCTTGCGCTTGAGCGCAAGCGCGCCACGTGTTGGCACGGGGGCGACTTGCGCTCGAGCGCTGAGCGCTGGAGCGCAGGCGCGCCATATGTCGGCACGCGGGCGCTCTGTGCTCGATCGCCGGCGAAAAAAAGAGGCTTTTAGCCTAAAAAAATTTCTCAGAAGAGAAATCAAAGAGGAGTTGAACTCCTGAGTGTGTGTGTGTGTGTGTTTTTGGGGGGGTTTAGTGAACGATGTTCTTCTTCTTCCTCCTCTGTTAGCTGGATCTTGAAGATCAAGAGATATGGGATTTTTTAAAAAAAATCTCTTCTTTTTGAGATCTAATGGAAGATCTGAGTTCCCCTTTATGGGTTTTGTGGTGAAAAACTAATTTGTTTTATAAAAAGAAGAGTAAAACTCTTGATTTTATTCAAGAGAAAAAGAAGGTTTTGGAACCTTGAAGAGGGAGGAAAGTTCTCAGATCTGAAAAAATTTTGAGAGAGAGAAAAGTTGTTTAGATATTTCATTATCTTTGCCTTTATAGGCTATACACTTTACACATAGCCCCTTGGGCTTCACAAAATAGCATTTTTCCTATCCCATGGCTCATGTGCCATTTCTTTTTGCACATAAGCCATGGGCTTTACAAAAATTTGGCTTTATGCCTATTTTTCTTACATTTATCCATAAAACAAAACAAAAGAAATACAACAAAATTATTTATTACAAAATTTTATCTTGGCATGGGGGGAGGCCGGCCGCTTCATGTTCTGGCTCGACCCGGGCATGGGCCCACTGGATCTGGGCTTGGGCCCATTTGGCTTAGGGTTGACTTTGATTTTGACTTGGTCAACCGGGGTGTAAATTTTTACCCCAACAAATTTCCCCCCATCAATAAATGCACACCATATATGTGGGTCGTGTGCATGAAATTGATGGATCTTCTTTTGCTTGGAGGCGACCTGATTTGGTTCCCGCTTTTTGGGAAGCTAGCACTGCCCTTTTTACGACATGGACGGTCGTTGCTTGACATGTCTCCGAGACGGAGTGTCCGTGATAGACGTTTCCCTGGCCCGGAGTGATCTGGTTCCCGCTTTGTAGGAATCCTGCGCTGCCCTTTTTACGACATGGACGGTCAATGCTGCCCTTTTTGCGACTTGGACGGTCGGTGCTGCCATTTTAGAGACGTGGACGGTCGATGGTGCCATTTTAGCGACGTGGACGGTCGGTGCTGCCATTTTAGCGACTTGGACGGTCGGTACTGCCCTTTTTGCGACTTGGACGGTCGGTGCTGCCATTTTAGCGACTTGGAAGGTCGGTGCTGCCATTTTAGCGACTTGGACGGTCGGTTCTGCCCTTTTTGCGACTTGGACGGTCGGTTCTGCCATTTTAGCGACGTGGACGGTCGGTTCTGCTATTTTTGCGACTTGGACGGTCGGTTCTGCCCTTTTTGCGACTTGGACGGTCGATGCTGCCATTTTAGCGACTTGGACGGTCGGTTCTTCCCTTTTTGCGACTTGGACGGTCGATGATGCCATTTTAGCGACTTGGACGGTCGGTTCTGCCCTTTTTGTGACTTGGACGGTCGGTTCTTGATTTGACTTGCTCTGCTTCTTGCAGTGTCAGGGGTAGACTTGACTTGCTCCGCTTCTTGCGGTGTCGAGATTGGATTCTGACTTGCTCCGCTTTCTGCGGTGTCGGAGTGGAAGTTGACTTGTTGATTTTGATTTGGGTTGACATCAGCATCGCTATACTGGAATATGGTACCAGGAGCGAATTATCATCTGTCATTGAGAGGATTTTGGGATTTTGGTTTTTGTTTGGCATCTGCATTGCTGCACTTGGAATAATGCCAGGAGCAACTCATCATTTGCCCCGGGAGGATTTGGGATTTTTTTTTTTTTGGACTTTGAATGTAGTCTCACCGGTAGGACTTGGGAGAGGTTGGGATTGTTTTACGCCCGTGGATTGTATACGGTTTTGCAGGATGTATGATCCAGACCGTAGGGCCGGAAAAATTTCGGGACTTTGTCGGCATCTGCATCGCTGCACTGGAATATGGTACCAGGAGCGACTCATCATTCGCCGTTGGGGTATGGGATTTGGAATTTGGTTGGCGTCTGCATCGCTGCACTGGAATATGGTACCAGGAGCGACTCATCATTCGCCATTTGGGGATTTGGGAGCGATGGCTTAGGAGACAGGTTTAGATCCCTATCGCCTAAGGATTTTCAATTTTATGGGCCGTGAGGGTCCCATAAAAGCATTTTCTCCCCACGAGTCGTAAGGATCCCGCAGGTGTATTTTCTCCTTAGGAGTCGTGAGGACTCCTAAGTGTGTTTTTCCTTTATGAGTCGTAAGGATCCCACAAAGGTTTGTTCTCCTCATATATCGTGAGGACACATGAGTGGGCTTTATCAATGGAGCATCATTCCCAAAGCGGAGACCGGCCGCGTAACTGGTGATTACGGTGGGGCATGGGTATGATGAGAATTATTTGAGCCCGTGGATTGTACACGATGGTCAACTTGGGGACCCACCATAGGGCCGGAGAATTTTGAGAAATTGGATTTTGGTTAGCGTCTGCATCGCTACACTGGAATATGGTACCAGGAGCGACTCATCATTCGCCGTTTGGGGACTTGGAATCTGGATCTTGTTTGGCATCAGCATTGCTGCATTGGAATAATACCAGGAGCAACTCATCATTTGCCTTGGGAGGACTTGGGATTTGGGTTTTTGGTCGGCATCAGCACCACTAACACTGAAGCGAAATGCCAGGAGCGACTCATCATTTGCCGTTGCCCGTTGGGGAATGATGGCTTAGGAGACAAGTTTGGGTCCCTATCACCTAAGGCTTTACAATTTTATGAGCCGTGAGGGTCTCATTAAATCATTTCCTCCCTACGAGTCGAGAGGATCTCACAGGTGTATGTTCTCCTTAGGAATCGTGAGGATTCCTAAGTGTGTTGCTCCTTTATGAGTCGTAAGGATCTCACGCAGGGGTTTTCTCCTCACAAGGTCGAGAGGACTTTGCGAGTGTATTCATCTCTTTTCACGAGTTTGCGTCCTTTCGGGTTTTCACAAACTTTCCGGTAGTCCTGCTATTTTTACTCACGGAGCCCTTTCGGGTTTTCATCCGTGCCCGTTTTGCTTGTGGACATACTTTTTTTTTCTTTTTTTTTTCTTTCCTTTTTTTTTGCCGCTGGTGGGACTTTAAAAGTAGTCTCACCGGCAGGATTTGGGAGAAATAGGGGTCATTTACGCCCGTGGATTGTATACGGTTTTGTAGGATGTATGATCCAGACCGTAGGGCTGATGTGCTCAATTCGCCTGCGACTTGGAGCATTCGTGTGTAGTATTTCTTAAGATATCGGCCATTGATGGGTGGCATGGGCCTTTCTCCCTCGGCACTTATTAGTTGGTAGGATCCTCCGTCGAACACTTTCTCGATGACGTATGGTCCTTCCCAGTTTGGCTCGAATTTTCCCTTGGCATGTCGATTGAGGATGATCGGTCTTTTGAGGACCAACACCAATTCACCTTTCTTGAAAGCGCGGAGATGGGTTATCTTGTCATAGGCCCGTGACATTTGGGCTCGGTATAGCTCCAGATTTTGCTGCACCGCGAGCCTCTTTTCTTCGAGGGCATCGAGCTCTTCAAGTCGAAGGAGCACGTTTTCCTCCTCCGTCAACTCGTGCTGAACGGCCATTCTTAAGCTTGGAACTTCGACTTCGAGGGGGAGGACCGCCTCCACTCCGAAGAGCAATGAGTATGGAGTGGACTGAGTTGGAGTACGGTGCGTGGTACGATATGCCCACAACGCCTCGTGAAGTTTGAGATTCCAGTCTCTCTTGTTGGCTAAAGCATTTTTCCTCAGGAGCTTACATAGAGTCTTATTGAAGGCTTCTGCTAGCCCATTGGCTCTTGGATTATAGATGGAGGAATATCTCCAGTCTATCTTGTGCTGAGTAGCGAACCTTGAGACATTGAAGCTCTTGAAAGAAAGCCCGTTGTCAGAAATGATTCTTCTTGGTGTACCGAAGCGGTATAGAATATTATGCTGGAAGAATGTCAGAATATCTTTTGTCTTGACTTCTTTTAGAGGGATAGCTTCAGCCCATCTGGAGAAGTAGTCTGTCGCGGCCAGTATGAACCGGTGGCCTTTAGATGACGGAGGATCAATTGGGCCAACAATGTCGGTGCCCCAGACTTCGAAGGGCCACGACGCCACCGTAGGATGCAACGGATTGGGATGCTTGTGAATGAAATCACCATGGATTTGGCAGATCTGACATTTCTTTGCATGCTCTCCGCAATCCCGTATCATGGTGGGCCAGTAATACCCAAGCCGTTTGATTTGAAGTCGCATCTTGGGGCCAGATTGGTGAGCACTGCAAACGCCCGAGTGAACATCTTTCATGACCTTTTGGGCTTTGGCCAATGACAGACACCTGAGCCAGAGTTGGTCATATGACCTGCGGTATAACGTGTCATTTACAAACACGTATCGGAGAGCTCTTTTCTTCAGCTGAATCCTCACAGATTTTTCTTCGGGCAGCTTGCCGTATCGGAGGTACTCTATGAAGGGTTCTCTCCAATCGGGCTCGTCTTGGATGATGGAAGCTTCTTCGGCAGGACTGCTCTTCTGTTCCGCGCTTTCCTCTTCTCGTAGAGAGACTGGGGGTAGAATTTGTTGGCTCCTGACCGTGATCAGAATTTCGTCCATGTCAGGATCAGCCAGCTCCTTGGCTAGGCGAGCGAGTATGTCAGCCTTTCCGTTCAACGCTCTAGGGACTCTTGTTAGTTCAATGTGAGTGAACCGTTTCATGAGTTCCACCACTCGGCCTCTGTACCGAGCTAATTCGGGTTTGTATATCTTATAATCGCCGCTTACTTGGTTGACGACAAGCTGGGAGTCACCGTAAACCCGTAGCCGAAGGATTTCCATTTCTATGGCGAGCTCCAAACCAGCTATCAGAGCTTCATACTCAGCCTCATTGTTTGTGCGAGGCTCGGTGAGAGCAAAAGAACGCCGTAGGGTTCCCATTGATGGCGTGATGAATACCAATCCTATCCCTGCTTTTATCTCCGGGACACTTGATTTACTGGAGGTCCTTATCGATGAGGCCCCATCGAAGTAGAGCTCCCAATATGGCTCGCCATTCTCTAGGTGTAGCACTTGTTCGTCGGGTAACTCGCAATTGAGTGGTGACCCTTCTGGTATGGGATGAGCAGCGAGAAAGTCTACAAGAGCTTGCCCTTTTACTGCTTTCTGAGGAGTATAAACTATGTCAAACTCAAGTAGCATGACAGCCCATCTTGCCATTCTGCCGGCTAGGCTTGCTCTGGTCATCAAGTGTTTGAGCGGGTCGACCTTGGAGATCAGCATAACCCGATGAGCAAGCAGATAGTGCCTCAGCTTCTTCACAGCAAATATCAGAGCCAGGCATTGCTTTTCGATTGGGGAATAGTTGTGTTCTGCCCCGACTAGAGTTCGACTGAGGTAGTAGAGGGCATTCTCTTTTCCCTCCTCATTGTTCTGAGCAAGGAGCGCACCAAGTGACTCATCTAGCGCGGCAGTATAGAGAATCAGCGGTTTATTTGGAATGGGAGCGGCCAACACTGGAGGGTGCAACAAGTACTGTTTGATGCTTTCGAACGCTTCTTGACATTCGGCATCCCAGATAAAAGGAGCTCCTTTCTTCATGAGCTTTGAGAAGGGCCTACATCTCCCCGATAAATTTGAGATAAACCTCCGTATATAAGCAAGCTTGCCTTGAAAAGATCTTAGCTGCGTCAGACTCTTCGGAGGGGGCATCTCCATGATGGCCTTTATCTTTGATGGGTCAACTTCGATCCCTCGATGTCGAACTATGAAGCCCAGGAATTTTCCCGATGACACGCCAAAAGCGCATTTCAGAGGATTCATCTTCAGGTCAAATTCCCTCAGTCTGGTGAGAACGGTCCTAAGATCCTGGATATGATCGGCCTTGGTTTCAGTCTTAACGACCAGATCATCAACATAACATTCGACGAATTTATGAATTAGGTCATCGAAGATATTGGTCATTGCCCTTTGATATGTAGCACCTGCGTTCTTCAGTCCGAACGGCATCACCTTGTAGCAATATATTCCGATCGGAGTTCAAAATGCTGTGTGCTTCTCATCCTCAGGCGACATCTTGATCTGATTATATCCAGACGAGCCATCCATAAAGGTGAACAACTCGTAATTTGAGGTGTCATCGACCATCATTTCCATGACCGGTTGCGGGAAGTCGTCCTTTGGACATGCCTTGTTGAGGTCCCTGAAATCGACATAAACTCGGATCTGCCCATTTTTCTTCTTCACTGGGACCATGCATGCGATCCAGTCCGCATATTTCTCTTCCCTGATGAAGCCGGCATCGATGAGTTTCTTGGTTTCCTCGATGACCTTTTCTTCCAACTCCCTTCTCATTCTTCGAGGAGCTTGTTTGACTGGCTTAGCATCGGGAGATATAGCCAACTTATGTACGGCCACTTCAGGGGAAAGGCCAGGCATTTCTTTGTATGTCCACACGAAGCAGTCGACGAACTCATGCAGCAGGGCAATTATCTGCGCTTTCATTTCCTCTGGTAATAGCGAGCTGATGTAGGTCGGCCTTGGATTATCGGGCGTTCCTAAGTCAATCTCGGTTAGCTCGTCAAAGGTTGCTTGTCCGCCATCTTCGAGCTCTTGAGGAGCTTCTTCTGGCTCGGCTATCTCGTCGTCATCATTTGATCTTTCGCTGGCCTCACCAATATGGATCATGTAGCACGCTTTGGAATCAGGTTGAATGTAGCCTATGCCCCGTCTATCTGGAATTCGTCCATCGATGAGTGCTCGGACCTGGGGCGGATACCATAGCCCTTCGTAAAACTTTGCTTCGGACTCCGTTTGATATAACCGGCATCCGCACTTCTTAAAGTATTCCCGCATCTCGGGCGCATAGTATCTGGGATTGAGGACGGCTCTTATGCCTCTCTCATAGGGAAGGCACGTGACAGAAAGATCGTCCGGGTGCACAACGGGGTTTGACCTGTAAAACAGGATGCCCTTCTGTCCATTTTTCCTCCCGGGCACGTAGAAAGTTTTCAGCTGGTCCACGGTAGAGACTGACAATGCGTCGAGCTCTTTGCACATCCGTTCCGGCACCCTTGTGATGGCCAGGGACCCTTCTGCGACTTCGAAGGTCTCTCGTAGTTTCGCTTGCTGCATGGGGGGCCAATCTGCACAGCTGTTGCACGGCAGGTCCTCTTCTTCTGACTCTTCAGTGTCACTGCCAAGATGAGGGCGGACTTTGCTTCTAGATGGGCCTTCAGCATCAGATTCGTCCGTATCGCTACCGAAACGAGGGCGAGTTTTATGGAAAGAAGGACTTCCAGTGTTGGACTCATCAGTGTCACTACCGAAATGCGGGCGTACTTGGACGTTTTTGCTTTTGAAAGTGATAGCCGGCTCAGATTTGCCTTTGAGTCTTGGGGCCGCTTTATCTTCAGTCAGTTGTGGCTTAGCATTTTGGTGGTTCATAAAGTACCGAGAATCTTCATATCGGACTTCATGCACACCGAACGGCTGGATGTCTCCATCAATGCGTCTTTCTTCGCCATTTTTAGTATACTTCATGCATTAATGGAGAGTTGACGGAATGATGCCGTAATCGTGGAGCCACGGCCTCCCCAAGAGAATCTTATAAGACGTGTCGGCGTCGATCACGTATATCTTAGCTTCGGTCTGCAGATCCCCAAATTTGATTGGCAGAGTATGGACCCCAGAACTTGCTGGCAATTTTGGTTGAAGCCTTGAATGACAATCCTCTCCCTTGACAGGTGTCAGACGTCCATTGACAAACTCTTCAGCGTCCGCAAGTTCATGATGTTCACTGAAGACCCCGGATCAATCAATATGCGATTAATCCGATCTCCATCGCTGTACCCGGTCACGTAAAGCGGCCGATTATGCTCAGCCGTTCCCAGTAGCAAGTCTTCATCCTTAAATGTGACTGCAGCGGCATGCAAAGCGTGCTGGGCTTCTTTCATATTAATTTCCGCAAAGTGAGCCTGATACTGCTCGGGGTTTTGTAGAGCGTGAATGAGAACATCTCTAAGCTCCTTAGATAGGACCAAGGCGTCGTAGATGCTCAGGAGAGACGGAAGCTTCCGGAGATATGCCAAGACATTATAATCCACCGAGGAAGGACCTATGTTTTCATCAGCCAGTTCTCTGCCATCTTCTTCATTAGCGACTTGTTTTTCCTTCCCTTTTGGGGCGTTGCCCTGATTTTGCGGTAGAGCCCTGCCGCTTCTGAGCTGGATTTGATTGGCCTTTGTGGTGAGCTCCTCGTCCTCTTCGGGAAAACAGAGCTCATCCTCGGAGTCGCTGCCAAGATGGATGGCGTAGCAAGTCACTACTGGGATCTCTTCATTGGAGTTTTTTTCTAACTCCTCCAGAATTTCAGCTGCTTGTACAGGGAAGAACTCCTTCAATTGAATCAATGTTCTTTCCTTTTGTTCATATTCTTCGAGGGAATCGATATATTTTTGAATGGTCGATCTCCCTGCAGACTCTTTTTCGCGCCGAGCTGCACTTTTCTTCTTCTTGAGCTTCTTGGATTTTGAGCCTGATGGAGCCGCATTGGCAGCTGGACTGGTAGGCTTCTTCTGCCCTTCCCATTCCGTCCTGGGTTCTTTCCGAAGTAGCTTTATCATCTTCTTCGTCTTATTAGATATGTACGTACTCCACGGAGGCCGCGATGAGTCCGTTTCATTTCTCAGGGCAGCGGGTTCGGCTGTCTGCTCCCAGAAGGCTTCAGTTTCTGTCTGTATAAAGTTGGTGGTTGCAACTTGATTGTTCACCAACACACTTTTGGACAGCTCGATCTCTCCAGCCTTGTACTACTTCTCGACCCAGTCTTTGAAGATATAGCAATCTTCGATCGCATGGCTCACTACTCGGTGGTACGGGCAATACAGAGGATTGTCGGTCATTTTTGCTTCTTGGGGTCTTTTCGACTCCGGCAATTGTAGGCCGTTGTTCAAGGCATCTTTAAATATCTTGCGGACCTTGTCCCTTCTGAAAGAGTAAACCTTGTTCTTTTTCTCCTCTAGGGAGGGCCCATCTCCTCCCAGCAATGGCTTTCGAGACCGGTTAGTTTTGGATTCGGCCGCCCTTCGCTTTTCTTCATTGTCGAACGCATTGAAGACATTGGTACTGCTGGAACTCCCGCTTCTACGGTTGTCGTCCCGCTTGCTTTTCCAAGTTTTGTCTCTCTGAGAATCCGGCGGGGACTCTTGCTTCGAGCGTTCCAGCATTTGGACTTTCTTGGTTAGCTCCTGAAATGTCTTGAGGCCCGCCGTACACAAGAATGGGACCATCCAATTGCTGAGGTTCCCAATGAGAAGGCTGACGGACTGGTCCTGCTCCAACGGCGGTTCCCACTTGACTGTGAGATTAAGCCATCGAGCGATAAAGTCGGTGTTACCTTCATTTTTCCCCGGCTTGGTCCTCACAAGGTCGGCAATGGAGATTTTATCACTGACACTCATGAACCTTTGCCGAAACAGGGACTCCATTTGGGCAAAGGTAATGACGGACCCGTCCGGTATACTCGCATACCAGTCGAAGGCGACGCCGGTCAGGCTGTTGACAAACTGACGAAGAAGGAGCGCGTCATTGCCCCCTGTATTTCCGCACGATGCTTTGAAGTGGGCGACGTGCTGATTTGCATTCCCCGTTCCATCAAATCTTCCAAACTTAGGAATGACGTAGCCGCTTGGGAACTCAATCAGATCGTACTGCGCGGGATATGGCCGCCCACTACTGCCGATTTCTTTCTGAGCTTCAGCTTCGGCCACCAATATTTTAACCTTGCTGGTGACCAGATCCATTATCCGATCCTGTGTTAGCGGGATAGTGCTACCTGGAGCCAAGGCGTCCCCAGAAGCGGAGTGTGGCCGGCTTTCATGCGGCTCGACCAGTCTTGGACCCAAAGGAACAGGCATTGGCTGCCTCGGATTGTCATCACCCGGCTAATTAGTAGCGGCTTGTGCTTGATTGGGAGGCGCTCGAGCAATTTGAGCCGTGAGCTGCATTACCACGTTTGTTAAATCATCAATCTTAGAATAGAGCTTGGCCATCTCTTTGTCTTTGCTCCTGAGCTGTTTTCGAAGCTCTTGAAGCAGCTCTTGCTCCGCAGTCCTGGGGCGGAAAGTCGGCTCTTCCTCGCTGTCCGAGCTTGACTCTGCATGGACCGAGGGGTCTTTCTGCCTATCATCCTCATCGAGAGGGTTTTCTTCATCCAGCGGGGGCGGCTGTTCTTGGGCAGCGGCAACCACATTCAGGCTAGATTGGGCTTGGGATGTGGTGGCCCCATCCTTGCTTTTGCTGCGAAGGTTGTCGCTGGGGTGCCCGCCCGCCATATAGACCGTATGGATGATATATCCGGCCGTCTTTCTATCATTGGCAGCTGATTTCACGGATCACTGTCTTGACCCCCTTGTTTCGATAGCTGGTAGTCGATTGAAGGCGGCTGGCCTAACCAGGTTCTTGAATGGTGCTGGCGCTTCTTTTCTGGGTTTGCCCCACTGCTTTCGTGCAGCACAGAGTGCTTGATAGACTCTCGAAGAGACAGTGTCATACTTCTTCTGTTGGGGCCGGGACACGTCTCTTTGTGGCACTGTTCGAACCACTGTCTTCTTGATTCTGGCGGTCATGGCATTTTTCTGAACCCACTTCAGAGGCTCGAAGGAATTGCTGATTCTTACGTCCGACTCAGCCGTCGTCGCGGGGCAACCCTGCACTTGGAACTTCACATGATTCCATTTGGCCGAAGCCTTGGCCCTCTTGTTGGCTCGATACCTGAGCCGCTTCTGCCTTAACTTTTCTGTTCTAAGCACCTGGCAGACTTCGGCTCTTTAGGAAGACGCCGCAGACCGGGCGATAGAGGGCCTTGGAGATACGCTCGATTGTGCATTTGTTGGAGTCATCGCCTGAGCTCGTCCACAACATTTGATTTTGCCCTTTGTACCGAAGTTCTTGCACCCCGCTGGAGCACCAGAGAATCGTTCAGATACCGTCTTAAGTTTCGGTTGTGGTGCCTTGGCGATCACGACATTCGGCCTCTTACCCCTTGAGACCGGCTTGGCCACCTGTTCCATCGGGATCTCCGCCAGATGAGCGCTTCCGGCAGGGTAGATGATGACGGAGCCAAACTGGCGGGGCGGTTCCTCCTACTGTCGACTGAGGCTCGCGGGGAGAACCACACGAGCGTTGATCTTGACCACGTACGGAATCGGGGTCACGTTGGAAGCTGAATTCGTCCGGGGAGACATTGTCGTCGAAGGTTGATTGCTGCATGGAAAAAAGAACATCATTTCAGTATAGGCAATCGATATGTATATTGATTGAGTTCGCATGAACGTTTAACCCGAAATATGGGAGGAGAGATTGGTCCCACCGGGCGTGCCAGAATCTGTAGGGTGTTTTTCGTCACCCCATTGAGATGGGAATACGCGCACGCTTGTCAGGCGTACTAAAGATTCCCCCTGTCTAGGGTAGGACGGGGTTTAATGATTATGGGGATCCGAATCTCCGACAGCCGCGGACTAAGCTGCCGTTAATTACCCCCCGCCTTTGGGGCGAGGGAACCTCCGATTAACGGGTTAAACTGGTCATGAAAACTCAATGTGCAGTGTACATGTGTTTTGTTTTGGAGGGGGGTTTGGATATATCGGGAGCCACGCAGAGTTTTTACGGGGGTCCCGCTACCCGGATAGCGGGCTGGGGGTCAAGGGGGCTAGCAGCCCCCTTACGGGGTGCGGGGTGCGGGGCACCGCCCCGTTAGAAATTTTTTTCTAACAGGGACAGTGTCGTGAAGTATGTGTATGTGTACATATGTATACATATGTATATATATACATGTATATATAAATAAAGGGGAAAAATACATCCAAAGGATGCGTGGGGCAGCACCTTGGGCGCTGTGCGCCTAGGTGCTGTGTGCTCAAGCGCTAGAGTGCCACGTGTCGGCACGTGGGCACTCTGCGCTTGAGCGCTGGGCGCTTGAGCGCAAGGGCGCCACGTGTCGGCACGAGGGCGACTTGCGCTCGAGCGTTTGCGCTTGAGCGCAAGCGCGCCACGTGTCGGCACGGGGGCGACTTGCACTCGAGCGCTGAGCGCTTGAGCGCAGGCGCGCCATGTGTCGGCACGCGGGTGCTCTGCGCTCGAGCGTCGGCAAGAAAAAGAGGCTTTTAGCCTAAAAATATTTCTCAGAAGAGAAATCAAAGAGGAGTTGAACTCCTGAGTGTGTGTGTGTGTGTGTGTGTGTTTTGGGGGGGGTTTAGTGAACGATGTTCTTCTTCTTCCTCCTCTGTTAGCTGGATCTTGAAGATCAAGAGATATGGGATTTTTTTAAAAAAATCTCTTCTTTTTGAGATCTAATGGAAGATCTGAGTTCCCCTTTATGGGTTTTGTGGTGAAAAACTAATTTGTTTTATAAAAAGAAGAGTAAAACTCTTGATTTTATTCAAGAGAAAAAGAAGGTTTTGGAACCTTGAAGAGGGAGGAAAGTTCTCAGATCTGAAAAAAATTTGAGAGAGAGAAAAGTTGTTTAGATATTTCATTATCTTTGCCTTTATAGGCTATACACTTTACACATAGCCCCTTGGCTTCACAAAATGGCATTTTGCCTATCCCATGGCTCATGTGCTATTTCTTTTTGCACATAAGCCATGAGCTTTACAAAAATTTGGCTTTATGCCTATTTTTCTTACATTTATCCATAAAACAAAACAAAAGAAATACAACAAAATTATTTATTACAAAATTTTATCTTGGCATGGGGGGAGGCCGGCCGCTTCATGTTCTGGCTCGACCCGGGCATGGGCCCACTGGATCTGGGCTTGGGCCCACTTGGCTTAGGGTTGACTTTGATTTTGACTTGGTCAACCGGGGTGTAAATTTTTACCTCAACAGGCATCTCATTTCTCCGAGAAATCCAACCCGTGTGTTGACACCGTGGACAAGTTTTGCAATGTTCAAATGCATCTTTGAATAATGTTGGCCAGTAAAAACCACATTGCAAAACTTTCTCCGCCGTCTTATGTGGACCGAAGTGACCACCACTTGCTTGATCATGACAGAAAGACAAACCGCTCTTGAATTCATCATTGGGGACACATCTGCGAATGATTTGGACAGGACAATTCTTAAACAAATAAGGTTCATCCCAGTAAAAATGCTTTACTCGGGATAGAAATTGATGATTGTCTTGTTTAGACCATTCGCTGGGGATAAGTCCCGTTGCTAGATAATTCACAATATCCATAAACCAAGGTTCGCAGGATACATTCAAGAGCTGTTCGTCAGGAAAAGTGTCGTTTATTGGCAATGTCACAGTAGGTGAAGAAGAGATGCGTGAAAGATGGTCGGCTACTACGTTTTCACATCCTTTCTTATCTCGTATGACAAGATCAAATTCTTGTAATAAAAGAATCCAACGTATTAACCTAGTCTTAGCATCCTTCTTAGATAAAAGATATTTTAGGGCGGAGTGATCGGTGTAAACCACAATCGGTGAGCCAATCAAGTAAGGCCTGAATTTATCTAATGCAAATACAACTGCCAAAAGTTCTTTCTCGGTAGTTGTATAATTAATTTGGGCATCATTCAAGGTCTTACTTGCATAATAAATCATATGTGGCATCTTATCAATGTGCTGTCCTAAGACTGCACCAACAACAAAATCCGATGCGTCACACATAAGCTCAAACTGGTGGTTCCAATCAGGAGATGATAGAATGGGGGCTGTAGTGAGAGATCTCTTAAGTGATTCAAAAGCAGCCTCACAGTCCGAATCAAAGTGAAATGTAGTATCCTTGGCCAAGAGAAGAGTTAAGGGTCTAGCAATTTTGCTAAAATCCTTAATGAATCTCCTATAAAATCCTGCATGACCAAGAAAAGATCGTATATCCTTGACGCATGGGATGAGGAAGGTTATGGATAACCTCTATTTTAGCTCTGTCTACCTTAATGCCTTTTCGTGAAATGACATGTCCAAGCACAATACCTTCTTAGACTATGAAATGACATTTTTCCCAATTCAACGTTAAGTTCTTATCCTTACAGCGGGTAAGAACAGCGTCAAGATGACATAGGCAATCCTCAAATGAGTCCCCGAATATAGAGAAATCGTCCATGAAAATCTCCAGAAAATTCTCGACCATGTCTGAGAATATCCCCATCATACACCGCTGAAATGTAGTAGGAGCATTGCATAACCCAAAGGGCATGCGTCTATAAGCAAATGTACCGAAAGGACAAGTAAATATTGTTTTATCTTGATCTTTTTTAGCAATAGGGACCTGGTTATAGCCAGAATATCCGTCCATGAAACAATAATATTTATGTCCAACTAATCGTTCCAACATCTGGTCAATAAAAGGTAGAGAGAAGTGATATTGTCTCGTTGCGGCATTGAGTTTTCTATAATCAATATATACACGGCATCCAATTTGGGTGCGTGTTTGGATCAACTCATTAGCCTCATTTGTTATGACCGTAATACCAGACTTCTTAGGGACTACATGAATAGGACTTACCCATTGGCTATCAGAGATTGGGTAAATTATACCACCATCTAAGCACTTGACAATTTCTTTCTTTACCGCATCCTTCATGACGGGATTCAACCGTATTTATGGGTCTCGGGTTGGTTTGGATTCATCCATCAAATGTATATGATGTTCTACAATCAAGGGACTAATCCCTTTGATGTCTGCCATTGTCCAACCAAATGCTTGCCGATTAGATCTCAAGACCATAAAAAGAGCGTTCTCTTGTTCTAAAACTAAAGAAGCGGATATGATCATGGGCAAAGACTCATTCTCACTTAAATATGCATATTTAAGATGAGAAGGTAATAGTTTGAGATCTAATGTCGACGGAGAGACAATAGAAGGTTGGGTAAGGGAATGATATTCGGATTCTCGAAGAAGTTCATAGCCTGTGTATGATATTGACACGGAAAGTGCTACTGACTTTTATGATGAGTCAAAAGATTCAAACTCAGGGATGGACTCATCAAAAGTATCATCACTATGATACTATGCAAGATCAAACAATGATGTACTAATGTCGTCGAGATCATCAAAGCAAAGTTCATCAACCTTGCAGCTTTCGGGAGCTATCTCGTGGACAGAATAGACATCAAGAATATGAGCAGAAGGTTCAGATGGTTGACTTCCAAGCTTGTAAATGTTAAGCTCAATTATCATTTTCCCGAAGGTTAAGTTCATAGAACCGTTACGACAATTAATGACAGCATTGGAAGTGGCTAAGAAGGGTCGACCGAGAATCACCGGAATTTGGTTCCGTGGGTTCGCTACAGGCTGTGTATCTGAAACAATGAAGTTCACAAGGAATATAAATTCCCCAACTTTTATCAACACATCCTCAAGTTCATCCCTAAGTTTGGTGATAGATCGATCTGCCATCTGGAGAGTGCAGTGGACAGGTTTCAACTCTCCAATACCTAACTGCTCGTAGACAGAGTATGGAAGCAGGTTAACACTAGCGCCAAGGTCGAGTAGAGCACGGTTAATATTTTTACCCCCAATAGAAATAGAAATTGTAGGACAGTCAGAGTCCTTACGTTTCTTTGGTAACTGATGGGTAAAAGCTGTGCTAACATTACTCGTCATGAACACTTTTTCGGCACATGAGTCTTTCTCTTCCTAGTGCACAAGTCCTTAAGTATTTTCGCATAAACTGGAACTTGTTGGATAGTATCTAGAAGAGGGATATTTATGTTAACCTGTGTAAACATTTCTATAATCTTCTCCATTTGTGCAATAGGTTTTTTGGCCCTCAACCTATTTGGATAAGGAGCATTAGCAATAATAGCTGGGTCTAACATTTGTGGAGAAGTTCGTGTGGGTAAAACGGATCCCAAAATTGGAGTGGGGATCGTTTTTGGTTGACTGGAAGGAGTGGGCTGAGGGTTCGAGCCTTGAGGAAAACGGGGAATAGGCTTGCAAGAAGGTGGAGTAGACGAAATAGTGTAAGAAGTAGAAGTGGAAGCCGGGTATCATTGATTGATTTGTCATTATCAATCTCTTCACCGACATGGTTGTTTAGCACTCTTCCAGATCTCAACGTGGTAATAGCACTCACATTATGATGCGAGTAGCCAGGATTTGGTAGGGATTGAACTGGAAGTTTCCCTTTCTCTCTAGCACTCATCGCGGCATTTAACTGTGCAATTTGTGCTTCTATCGATTTTATACTCTCACCGTGGGAGGCGGAGTCCTTCTTTATGATTTCGATAGAAGATCTTATATCAGCCGACATTTGCATGGTGTGTTTCATAAACAAATCCAATGTCCGTTCGAGTGAAGAGGAGTTTTCGGTATCAGCCGTTTGGAAAGAATTATTATACGGTGCAGAATTGTTGGCTGGATTTTGAAAAGTTTGTGGTTGAAAGGGGTGCTGAATCTGTGGAGGTTGCTGTTGCTGTGGAGGAACCCTTTGAAAGTTATTTTAGTTTGGAACCGTATTTTGAGTTTGGTGTTGGTTCCAAGCAAAATTAGGGTGATTCCTCCAACCTTGATTATATGTGGAAGAATAAGGATCGTTTCTAGTTCTTTGCTGAAAAGTAGGATTAGTGTGTTCTTGACCTTGAAACGGAGAATTCAAAGGACAATCTTCTGTCAGATGTGATGGATCGGAACAGCATCCACACACGGTTTTAGGGAGCGTCACCTGGTTTAGGGAGGCTAAAAAAAATTTGTTTTCCATAACTTCGAGCTTCTTTTGCATTGCTGTCATTTCGGCTTTTACGACTATGGAAACATCAAGTTGATAGATACCACCCCTACATGAATGACTAACGTTTTCCCATTGCAAAGTGTTTTCAGCAAAATCTTCCAAAAATTTCCAAGCTTCACCATCATCTTTAGACATGAAATTGCCTTGACACATGGTTTCAAGTATCTGCTTTATCGTTGGATTAATGCCTTCATATATAATTCGGCACAGATCCCATCTATGGATTCCATGATGTGAACATTGGACAAGTAGATCCTTGAACCGTTCAAAACATTTCCAAAATGGTTTATTGGGAAGCTGGGAAAACTGGTTGATTTCACTTCTTACACGGGCGGTCTTATGATTGGGATAAAATTTCTTAAGATATGCTATAACGAATTCATCCCAATTGGAAATTGAATGTGCGGGTGTGTTATAAAGCCACTTTTCGGCTAAATCGCACAAAGTAAACGGGAGAAGACGTAAACGCATAGCATCCACAGAAAGTTGTGAAGTGCCCATCATAGCACATACGTTTTCGAATTTGGTGATAAAAACGTATGCGTCTTCAGACTCTAGACCGTGAAATTTCGGCAAAAGATTGATATAGTGTGGTTTGATTTCGAAATTATCACATTGGCTGGTGGAATAGAAAGACAAGTAGAAAGAGGACCACGTATAGGGTAACATCTCTCTTGGAGAGATATACGCGGTAGATTCTGCGCACCTACGGGTAGTGGCAGAGTGGTGTTATTGAAATTTGATGGTGAACCGTCCATCTCGGTGGATGTGGTTTGTGGTGAGGAAAAAGAAGATGAAGAAATACCGACTTCGGAGTCGATAGAAGAAATGCGGACAAGACGGGCACTAGAATCCTGTGTCCAGCCGAGCATGCACTAAGCGGATTAGCGCAAGTGGCAGCGTATGTGATAATTAAAGAAAGTGGTTTGTTTTATGGTTTGTTTTGAAAAAGATGGATTTAGAAAAATCACACAAAAATGCATAATCAATCCTAGATCTAAGGTCACCTAGGTCAAGTCACTAGACCGCTCCTAGACTTCCAGAAGACAAATCGCATGATAAATCATCTACTACCTCTTTATCCCTCCTGTGGCTAGGTAAGTTCCAGGTAACTGGGAGATATCCGCTATGTAAATAACGGGCCTAATTAAGTAACCACTTGTCTTAGACACACTTGTCTAGACACCACAAAAGAAATGCGGATAAGCAGTAGATTACCCACGATCTTCCTCTGTTCTAATTGAGCGCGACGGTCCTTAGAGTCTTATCTAGATATTTTTTTAGTTAATGAAGGGTGATGCAGATGCTAGTTTGTGATTTTTGGGGTTTAGGAAGGGTAATGAACTTCCCACCTAATCTGAATTTGGTCTTTGCCCCTTAATTTCCGTATTAAAATATGCACAAACAACCAATATCAAAACAAGCAACAAGAAAATTTTTTTAAGCGGCGAATTTTTGCAAAGAATCCTGCAGAAAAGTTGTTATTGGACTAATCAGAGGAGAGAGAAGAAGATATAAATTATACCACAGAGAGCTCAAACCCTAACTCGTCCAAGTTGCCGTGGTTCCGCTGCCAATACCTGCTTCTTGCCGCGGTTTCGCGGTCACTTGAACAGTTCTTTGCACAAATTTTGGTTCTGATGCTCTCCTTGCTCCTTTGGTCTCGATGAAATGATCTGAATATTTTTCTCCCTGCTACAGCGATTCCACATTTCCTTGCAAAATTCACACACTAATAGTTAAACACACGATGCGTTTTTTTGATTTAAATTTTGATGGAATAATAATATTTCAACTCAAATAGCAAGAACGAACAAATTACGCACGCATTCCCCAGCAACGACGCCATTTGATTGATCGAATGAGATTCTCACCTCTTTGTTTTGAAAGAAAAGATGTAGTAATAAAGAAGTAATGTAATATTTTAGTTGTATAATAACCGCAATCAATAACGATATCGAGTGTAGCGAGCGTTAGTGAGTACGGGTCATCCTCTGGGATTTATGGAACTCGTAAATTCTTGCTTTAGTTAAGTCGAAAGAAATAGTAAAGAAAATCAAGAAATTGTTTTAAGATTTGATTGAAGTAATAGTTTCAAAAAATTCAAGAAATTGTTTTTAAGAAAATATTCAAGATTTAGTTATCAAGAAAATTGAAGAAGGCTTATAGGATTCGATCTGATTTAGTAGCCATGGATGATGATTCAAGATGATTCATCTTATCTATTGGTAGAATTACTACTAGATCGATGCCTATTAATGAGAATTTGGGATCGTTTGAAGAAACTAGGATTTCTCCTTCATTGCCCCTTGTCCTTTCATTAATTGTCATTCATATCTAACCTTTAATAAGAAGGATCATCAATCTAATTCTCAAATTGTGATGAAATTCTCAATAGATTGATCTCACTCACAATTTAGACATTAATGATTCTTTTTTCTAAAGTTTATAATCTCCATGAGACTTAAGATGAATATAGAATTCTCTCACCATTAGATCTACCTGATTCCTTCGAATTCTTAACAATCGGAGATTTACTCACACATTATGAAAATAAAAGAATCAACAAATAGAGATTTCATAATGTGAAAATTTAAAGAAAGCAAGATTAAAAGTAATGATCACCTTTATTATTCAACTTCAAATTACAACTTCTTCAATCCGAGAGTACAAGAAAATTCGTTCTCGATCACTCCCTTAAAGAGGTAATTTCTCCGTCGATCTTCGCTTTGCTCGATCACCGTGAGTTTTGGATCTATCAAGGATCACGTGCTCGTTGATGACGATCGGCTTCGCGTAAAGGATCTTGAATGATCTCGCTCGATGAATTTTTCACGATTCTTGATTTTGGATCTTGATTTGGAATTGGATCTTGATTTGGTTTTTGGATCAAAAGTGTCGAACCCCACACCTCAAGGCTTGGGTCCTTTTTATAGCCCTTAATCAAGCTTCCTTCATAAGCTAGGTTGTTATAAAGAGGCTTTTAGAATAAGCTAGGTAGTTATGAAGCTTGATCAACAAGCTAAGTTGTTGTAGAGAAGTTTTCAGAACAAGATTGTTACAACGAAGCGTCCTCAACAAGCTAGGACGTTGCAATGAAACTTCTGGAAAATTCTTGATCGCCGATCCCCTGACTCGGCCGCGGATCTGCAGCGACTCAGGCTGACTCGGCTGCGGTTCCGCGGCCGATTGGTGTCTTCATTGATTCGAATTTCTTTGCTCTTCTTCTGTTGATATGTAGGTCTTTATGTGATATCTGGAATCTTCTTCTCTCTACTGAATCTCTGCCAGAATTTAACTCTTTAATTTCCTGTATTTTATCGGCGAATTTCTGATTCTGATATCTGATCTAGCTTAATTTTTGCACAAGATCTCAATGAAGAATATTAGAGATATACAATATTATGCATGAAATAATAAACATACAATTTCCTCTAAAAATGTTGATTATAATGTATAACACATGGTAATTGATATTTTCGAGACGAACTTGTAATATGTGTTATATTTATATCAAACATCCTTAGATGATTAGAAAAGTGAAGAAAATGTTATGTTAAAAATTGCAATATTTTCGACTGAACAGGTGGAGAGGGAGTTGCTATTGCAAGTTGTGCAGCTGGAAGTCATCGATATTCTCTTCTTCTGCACATGAACAAGACACCAAATGTTAGTATCTCAAATCCAAGGGCAACCATAGCGAACCGCGATTTTGTTCACGAACACGACACATGAAGTATGGAGTGGAAAGAGGAAAAGGTTCCACCGGGAATACCAGAATCTGTTCACCACCGGATGATAGACCGTGACGTTGATACGTCTGGCCTGAATTCTGGGGGTAGATACTATTTGGATTTATCCGTCCACCTCTCCGAAGATACCAAGTTGATTTATGGCACCGTATATCGAAGGTTTGGACGGATGCGGCCGTTGTAGCAGACTTTATCAAATTCTCCCTCGTTTGTGAGGGGTTTTTGATTGTGGGGACGCTCTTCCCTGCAGGCACAAGCCCCTATAGTTAATTACATTACCGCAACGGGATAACCACTTTCTCCTGCTCCGGAAGTTCATTTCGTGTCGTGTGTTTTGTTTTAGTTTTAGTTGCCCATGGATTGTATACGGAGAATAATTTATGTCGTCGTCCGTAGGGCGTAGATTAGTCCAAATCCATATATTTTTATATTTGGGTTGGGGTTGATTTAAGGATCATTAATCTGGTTTGAGATTAAGATCAGTTTAAACATATGAGCGTTCGGGCTCGATTATTTTGGTTTAAGGACATCGCGGTCTATTATTGCCATGTTTGAGGCGAAATGTTGGTTTAAGGACATTTCGGTCCTTTGTCGCCGTATTTGGGGGCGAGTGTTAGTTTAGGGACATTTCGGTCCGACATTCCCGTTTTTGGGACGAATGTTAGTTTAAGAACATTTCGGTCTGTTATCGTCGTATTTAGGGTGAATATTAGTTTAAGGACATTTCGGTCCATTATCGTCGTATTTGAGGCGAATATTAGTTTAAAGACATTTCGGTCTGTTATCCATCTTGCACGCACGAATATTTGTTATATGGCGGAGTGAACGATGGTGACATGGAATACGTCCAATTTGGGGTGCAATCCGATTTGAGTTGTGCACGTCAATTTAGAAGTGTATCAACGAAAGAAGTTGTTGGTCGTTGGGACCCGCCACCACACTGAAGACGTTGAGAAATTACAACGACATGTATCAGAGGTGTGGAGAGATGTACCCTTGAACCAAATCCGGTATTTGAGGGAAAAGATCATGGTGGATCATCTAAGAATCATTAGCCTTATTTGAGACTAAGATTATCTTAGGAGATATGGGATAAATATCATTTTGAATATAATCAATGAGAGATCATTAGTGATGTTTGAGACTAAGATCGGTTTGGATATCAGTTTGGATATCATGAATATAAGCTTAGCCAATTTGGGTTAAGATTGGGTTTCTGTAATACCCAGCAGTGCTAAGCACTCAGCTGCATATAGCGCTCACATGTATATCACGTAAGGCGCTCCAATAGTGCTAAGCACTAACTTTTGTGGCGCTCACGTATATTTCACGTGAAGCGCTCCAATAGTGCTAAGCACTAACTTTTTTGGCGCTCACGTGTATTTCACATGAGGCGCTCCAATAGTGCTAAGGACTAATTTTTCCCTGCGCTTATATGTGTTTCACGTGAGGCGCTATGTTTTTGGAGATTTAATCTCTGTTGATATTTTTAGAGAACTTAAATCTCTGTTAATGGTATTTTGACCATTAACGATCACCAAGATCATTATTTTGAGGATCTGGGATCATATTCTTTAAGAACCAAGTTCTTGATTTGAAGGAACTAAGTTTCTGGAGTATTATGAACTCCATGTTTTCCATGTTCATGTTTTCAGAGAGGTTAAACCTTTTTTAATGGTGTTTTGACCGTTAAGGATCATCAAGATCACTATTTTGAGAATATGAGACCAGGTTCTTGTAAGAAGTAAGTTTTTTATTTGAAGGATCTATGTTCCCGGAGCATTATGAACTCCATCTTCTTCATGTTCTTATATCCATGTTCTCCCCTGAATCTTTGATTCTGAAGAACAAGATCTTCCCGATGAGAATTAAATTCTCAACTTGTGCGAGACTTGTCTTGTGGATCTCAGATCCAGAGAAAGAACTAAGTTCTTTGAGAAGGGTTAAACCCTTTTAATAGGTAAAGAAGATATTTTTTTATCTCTTCTTTTTTTCTTTATCTAAGGTTCTTAGGAGGGAAATCTTCTTCTTTGAGAGAATTAAATTCTCTGTTGTTTTGAGAGCCTTCTGTATTTTTACAGAAGCTTATGGGGGTCTCCTCTTTTCTTTTCCTCTTTCTTTTTTTCTCTTTGTTTTCTCTTCTATTTATAGGATAAGAGAAAAGATCAACTTGTTAGGAAAATCTATGATTGAGAGATCATGATTGATTTCATAATCAATCCAAAATGATCTTTCGGATCACTTGATGAATTTTATTCACCATTGGATTTTTAATCTAAAGGCTCTCTGTTTAACAGAGAAGTTTTCTTGTTTATTTAACAAGATTAGGAAATATGTTTTCTTAAGATAGAATTTTTATTCTATCAGATGATCGATGGGTGATTTTATAATCATGTTGGATCTTTGATCCAAGGGTCCTTTGTTTAATATAGAAGATCTTTCTAGTTTGAAAAAGATCAAGGAAATATTTCCCGCATAGAATTTAATTCTATATTGCCAAAGAGTGCAGCAGAAAAACTCGCGTGTTTAACACATGACCCCTAGCATGGGTTTCAGTATGCTTTATTTTTAGCGCTCATATGCATATAAGCTCTCACGTGTTTAACACGTGAGGCCTGTTTGGCTTGCCAATTATTTGATTGCAGCCTATATGCTTTGCATATAAGCGCTCATGTGTTTAACACGTGTGGCTCTTTTAGCTCATTTGTTTTTAATTGCAGTGCCTATATGCTTTTGCATATAGGTTCTCATGTGTTTAACACGTGAGACTCTTTTAACCTATTTTTTTTTAACTGCAGCGCCTATATACTTTTGTATATAGGTACTCATGTGTTTAACACGTGAGACTTTAATAGTTGGGAATTTCCCCCTTTTCCTTTTTTTATGAGGGAACAAGGATGTGAAGTTATAACCTTTGTAGCATGTTCGTCTTCTCATCCTTGAACTTCGAGTAAGCTTCTTGAATTCTAGATCGATCTTGATCACGATCTTCTCGGTCGAAGATGATCTGCCTTGAGAATCTCCAACACAAGCTCCTTCTTCACGTTATGGAAATATGTGAAGTAAACCAGTAACCCCAATTTAACAAATTAATAGAGTTAGAAGATGATGAAGAATTGTTTGCTTGCTAATTTCTTCTCTTTTTTTTAAAATTTTGTTTCTCGCTTCAAGAGAGCTTGAGAGAGAGAGAGTTGATGAGGACGAATGAGAGGATAAAGATAGAGATGAGAATGAAACCAACCATACTTAACTCAAAGGAAAAGTCATGAGAATTCAAAAGAATTCTACATCATTCTCAAAAGAATGAATGACTCATTTCCCTCTTTAAATAAATAAAGAAATGTTTCATCTAAATCCATATGTGAGTCTTATACACCCATCAACCATGTATCATCATACATGTCACATTATATTTATATCATAAATAAATATAAGATAAGATAAAGAGAAGAAAATTAATAGTAAGCATGATATTAGTTAATGTATATCTATATCAATATATAATTATACATTTAATTATTAAATCAGTACTTGATTTAATAATCCAGTTATATCAATATATACCGGCTAATATCATAAAACGTTTGACTAAATATACATATTTAATCGAACTCCTGCACGTATCCCTATACATGCCCTACATCGTTTCAGCTGTGCTGGGAAATCTCTGTGTGGGACTCTAAACACTCGATAATACACTGGCAGTAGGTTAGGATCATATCCACAACCCACAAGCACGTCAGCAGTAATAGCTGCATGTAACGGCTATCTAGATTTTGATCGATAAGGAATATCGACAAGCAAGCTCATCCGAAATCCTACAGAGTCAGAAAGCGACAGTCTTTGTACAGTCCGGTCTCTTCATCTAAGAGTGTCTAATATCAAGTCTAGAGGGTGGAATCTGTCAGACCCCTAATAACCTGATAAGTCATGCCGATCAGTGACCTATAACCTCCATAAATACAACCGATAACACTTATCAGTTTATCTCATCTGCCCTGGCCAGGAACTTATGGTTACAGTCAATCAGACACAACACGATATCAACTCCTTATACCGGGAGAGACGAAACCCTTCGATTGCTCATTGTCTTCATGTGCTTCAGGACTATACCCAACTAATACATGTATGTGTGGCTTTTTAAAGCCATGGTTGGGTAGTAATCAAAGCACAGTTGAAACACACACAAGACACTATGACGATCTTAAGTCTATAGACTACCCTGTACTCATGTCATCAGAGAACTACTATCTGACGATAGGTATAATATCATCCAGGAGTTCTCGATGAATCCGTTTGGTAAAACTCATTCTCCAATGAGTACCTGTATACAATCTTTAGTGTCAAACACTAATGGTTATGGGAACGGCTATCGTCCCAGCCGGAATCAAGAAACGTATACACTAGTCTACTCTGGAGTATCGATACCCAGTCTCGATACTCCCACGACTAGAAAAATTTAAGGATGTGCTTATAGACTATTCAGGCTCCACTAGTATGATCCCTATCATAATCTTACTAGTCAGAAAAGATCCTACGGGCTTTATCAATATGTATCAGCGATAGTAAATCAAGTAAAACTATACACGTGAATGATAAAAACAAACCAAATAGCATACTATCATATCAAGCAAGACTGTCATGCACATACATATGCCCAACAATTACAATAATTGCTTCAAGGGTATACATATCTAACAATCTCCCACTTGCACTAAGGCCAATTATTGGCGTATCGCATAACCAGCATCTCAAAAAGTCACTCAAACTGTGTCTGAAGGAGGGCCTTGGTAAGTGGATCCGCCGTGTTATCCTTCGTGTTTATTCTCCGAATGTCGATCTCGTTGCGATCAACTATCTTCCGGATCAGGTTATACCGTCTCAAGATGTGTCTGGATCGCTGATGGGACCGGGATTCCTTGGCTAATACCATAGCCCCATTGTTATCACAATACAAGAGTATTGGATTAACAATGGTTGGAACCATATCAAGTTCTGAGATGAACTTCTGCATCTAGACCGCTTCTTTGGCAGCATCGTAAGCAGCAATGTACTCAGCCTCCATCGTCGAGTCTGCTACGGTATCCTGTTTGGAACTTTTCCAACATATCCGTTGAGGGTAAACACAAAACCCGAGATACATTTGCTGTCATCTTTGTCACTCTAGAAGCTTGAATCGGTAAAGACCTCCATTTAGAGATCTCCATTACGATACATCAAGAACATTTCTTAGTTCTTCGCAAGTACTTAAAAATGTTCTTCATAGTTATCTAGTGTTTCTTTCCTGGGTTTGATTGATACCTGCATACTAAGCGTGTAAGCTACATACTGTCTCGTACATAACATCGCATACATGATAGACCATACTGCTGAAGCGTAGGGTATAACACTCATGCGAGCCCTTTCTTCATCAGTCTTTGGAGACATCTCTTTAGAGAGGGTGATTCCGTGACAAGCGAGTAAATTATCTCACTTGGAATTTTCCATACTAAATCTCTTTAGTATGGTGTCAATGTACCTAGATTGAAATAATCTCAATATCCTTTTAGATCTATCTCTATATATCTTTATCTTAGAACGTAGGAGGCATCACTCAGATCTTTCATGGAGAACTTCTGTGATAAGAAGAGTTTAACCGATTGTAGTATAGGAATGCCATTTCCTATTAGAAGAATGTCATCCATGTATAATAAGAAGAGTGTGACATTATTCCCTAGAATATTTTTATAAATACAAAGTTTATCCACATTTTTGATAAAATCAAACTCATTGTATCATCAAAGCAAATGTTCCAACTCCGTGATACCTGCTTTAATCTATAAATAGATTTAAGTAACTTGCACACTTTCTCTCTACTCCCACTGTCAGTGAAACCATCTGGCTGATCTATATAAACACATTCTTCTAAATTTCCATTTAGAAAAACGGTTTTAATATCCATCTGCCAGATTTCATATTCATGGAAGACAGCAATGGAAAGTAGGATCCGTATGGATTTAAGCATAGCTACTGGAGAAAAGGTTTCTTCATGGTCCAAAGCTGGTCTTTGACGAAAACCTTTTGCAATAAGTCTAACCTTATAGGTCTCCACATGTCCATTTGCACCAATTTTCTTTTTGAAGATCCATTTGCATCCAACGGGTTTTACTCCTGGAGGAGCAATGTCCAAAATCCAAATTTTGTTGGTGTTCATGGATTTTATTTCAGATCTCATAGTATCCAGCCACTTCACTTGAGTCCCTACTGGTGATAACCTGCTGAAAGCTAGTAGGGTCATCATCTTCCATGATGCAGTCTTATCGATCACCATCTATAAGAAAACAATAGTATCTCTCGGATGGGTGAGAAGGCCTACTAGATCTACGGAGTAGCCGAGATTGTTTGGGTTCTATTGAAGCTTCAGGTTCAACCAAATCTTCAGTAGCAGTTTGTAGTTCTGGAGCTCCATCCAGTTTTACTGCACTCCTACTAATTTCTTTATCAAGAAATTTCTTTTCTAAAAAGGCGGCGTTGCTAGAAACAATAATCCTTTGTTTCTGTGCGTGGTAGAAAAGATATCCATTCGAATTTTTAGGATATCCCATAAACTTACATAATATTGATCGTGCATCGAGTTTTTCTGGATTCTTCTTTTTAACAAAAGCAGGACAACCCAATATCTTAACTCGTTTAAGATATATGCTTTTTTCACTTCATATTTCATATGGAGTTTTAGGCACGGATTTGGTCGGAACTTGATTCAACAGGTATGCAGTTGTTTCAAGCGCATAGCCCAGAAGGAAATCGGCAACTCGGTACTACTCATCATAGAGTGCACCATATCTAATAGGGTGCGATTTCTCCGCTCCGACGCGCCATTATGGTGTAGTGTATACAAAGAAGTAAGCTGAGAGAGAATCTCATTTTCTTTTAGAAAATCAAGAAACTCGGTACTCAAATATTCCCCACCTTGATCAGATCGAAGTATCTTGATACTTTTTCCTATTTGTTTCGCCATTTCATTCTTATATTCTTTGAACTTTTCGAAAGCTTCAGACTTGTGTTTCAATAAGAACACATGTCCATACCTCAAGAAATCATTATTAAAAGTAATGAAGTAGGAGTCACCGCTTCTTGTACGTGTAGACATTAGACCATATACATCACTATGTATGAATCCTAAGAGTTTAGTAGCTCATTCTCCATGTCCTGTAAGTGGAGTTTTGGTCATCTTACTTTTGAGACATGACTCACAAGTTGCATAAGATTGATATTCGAACGGATTCAAATATCCATATTTATGTAACTTTGTTAGTCTTGTTTCATTGATATGACCAAGTCTACAATGCTATAAGAAAGATTCATTCATGTCTGAAGTCTTTCTTTTATTAGTGTGTTGGACGTTGAAAACTGTGTGTTGATTTAGGACGTAAATGCCATTATTTAATGTTCTGAACCCAATCAACTGTTGATTTAGGTGAATGTTCATAACATTACTTTGCAATACAAAATGATATCCTTCTTATCTAATAAAGATACAGATATTATATTACATAGTATACTCGGTACAAAATAACATTATTCCAAAACCAAAATGCATCGACTAGGCAACCCAAGGTGATACTCCCCAACAGCAACAGTATCAATGCTTGCTCCATTCTTAACTTTGAGAGTCATGTCACCCTTCTTCAAAAACTTGCTATTTCTCAATTCAAGCACACAATTATAGATGTGAGAACCTGATCCGGTATTCAATACTCAGGAAGTAGAGTTTATTGAAAAACGGTTTTCTGTGACAAACGCACCTGAAGTAGAAGTATCACCATACTTCTTTTCCTTGAGTGTGGCAAAGTAAGCCTTACAATTCATTTTCCAGTGTCCCAACTTGTGACAATGAAAGCATTCGTCCTTTCCCGCATCCGCATTCCCAGACTTGTCCTTCCCCTTCGCCTAATTCACACCACATTTCGATTTGGTGGGGTTCTTCTTCCTTCTCTTGGCCTTAGGTTTATGGACAGAGGAGAAAGATTTCTCAATAAGAAGAACGAGTGTTTTCTCCTTTTTAAAAGTGTCTCAGCATTCCTCAACATATTGAGAAGCTCAGGAAGTTCTTTTTCCATGCTGTGCATATTGTAATTCAACACGAACTGAGCAAAGGCTGGGGGAAGGGACTATAGAATTAAATCAACATATAATTCATTTTCCAATATCCACCCCAGGTTTGCAAGTTCTTCTATGAGACTAATCATCTTTAGGACATGGTCTCCAACAGATGATCCAGCAACCATACTCATTTGAAACAATTTCTTAAAGGTCTTGTATCTAGTTATACGATATTGCTCTCCATACAAATCCTTTGTGTGGAGAAAGATGGATTGCACGTCCATCTTCTCGTGTTTCCTCTAATGTTCGTTATCCATTGAGGCCAATGCAAGACACTTAGTTGTTGCGCAGTCTTGATCCCATGTTCTACAGATCTCTTTATCCCCAACAGATGAATCAGGTCCTGGGAGCTAGGGTGCAGGGGCAGTGAGGACATATGCGACCTTATCATAAGTCTGTGAAATAGTCACATTCCTCAGCCAGTTTTTATAGTTAGGTCTCGTGAGTTTATTTTTATCTAGTAGAAATTTAAGTCCTGTCATGATTGCTGCCTGGAGAGAGAGAAAAGAAATACTCAGCGTGCGCTCTTATAAGATTGATTGGTCAATTATCTTATCTAATCAGGATGACTCCAACCGTTTCGTCGAATTCTCCTTAAAACCTTAAAAAAAAGAATTTAGCCGATATTAATTACATCCTATAATTTTGCTAACCGGTCAACCAGGCTAGTGTTGGTACTCTGAGGGAGTCTCCCCATGCTTTCGCACGGAACTAATTAAATAACCTCATTTCCGTAGAGGCATAGTCACGTTAACACCTTTCTAGACACTTACTGGATTAGCTAATTATAAAGTGTAAAACTCTCCCAGGAGTAACTATTACTCACAGTAGGAATCGGGATCCAACTATCATATAGAAGGCATGCAATCACATTGAAAGTTTCAACAATTGAAACCCCCGATATGGTTTTTACTCCTAATGGCTTATGACCTTGACACGGTCAACAAATCATAAGTTGCTAATCAAGTTCTACCCGTCATTTCGTGATTAATTTAAACCCACCCGTATATACCCTTGACACAGTCAACAAGGCAATGCGACTGTCCTAACTAATCACATCAAATGCAACAGAGAAGCATCACTTAGCTACCATACACTACGTCTTGACACAGTCAACAAATGTAGCACGGATACTAAGTACTCTACTTTTCTAAAATGATGGAGAGTTATAGCTAGTTTTGATGAAAACCATCAACATAACGAACTTGATATCGCCATGGAAACCGAGTGGTATTGAAATGGAGTGGCTTAAGATATGTTTTTAAAACTAGTGGTTTTTAAAGAAAACCGAGTGGTTTTTAAAGAAAACCGAGTGGTTTTTAAAGAAAACCGAGTGGTTTTTAAATTTGGTTTCTACAACATCATTTTAGGTTTATTTCTTTACATTAATTATATTAATGTAGTCCCATCATTTAGCGTCCTAGTCATACCAGAAGCAACGAAAATAGAACACTTTATATGTCATCTGCATCCGCTATGGGGTCCCGGGTCTTCACCGTAGGTTACTTAACTTATGACAGGACGGGGACAGAGCTAGCGCGGATGCAAAACATATAGAAGTGTTTATATATATATATATATATATAGTCATCTCAGGCATGATAATCAGCAACATCACAGAACATGGAATAAATGGATATACTGGGAATTTCGCATTTCATTTTAGCCACCAATGAAAACACAAATTTCCATGATTGTGTGAACAGTCCAAATGTGATCAATTCTAGACCCCTACGAGTGCGGAAAGCTACCCGTCAATTCTAGAATTGGGTGACCCGGGTCTCAACTCCTTGAGATTGCCACCTGCTGAATTCTAGAACCCGGTAACTTGAGCACCCCCTCCGCGGGTCAATCCTAGTACATGAAAGGAAAAATATATACAACGGTAACAACGACCGTATCCTAGTTGTGCCCCAATAAAAGAATATAAAAATATATACAACGGTAGCAACGACCGCATCCTAGCTATGCCTCAATAAAAGAATATACATTTATCCTCAAATGAATACATAAATATACATCAAAAGACTCAACTACCATCACACGGGGCTATTCATCACGACGATCTATTCAATCCATTACAACCACAACAACAATAAACACGGCACAACAATATCGCAAATATCTAATGCGCAATCTCGACTAATTGAACATATAGCAATTAGTGACGTTTACCAACGCATTTCTATAGATGCAAAATAAAAACGATGCAATAACTTTTAATCTAAAACTTCCGAATAACTTTAGAATCACAGAGAATAGAAGTAAACACTTGAGCAAAAAGGAAGTATACCAAAGTATTAGATTCTGCAAAATCACGTCACCACCCAAGAACGAGAACATATGGGCATATTCTGGCCGCCTGAGGCGGCCAGAAAGGATTTTTGGGTGGCCAGGGCTATAGCTCTGGCCCCCAGGGAGTTGGTGCACCTTCGGGGCAGTATCAGGATGTCACTCCAAAATATTTGCAGAGTCTTATACCAGTTCCAGAAGTGACTTGATTAGCAAAAACTTATCAGGTTAAGTTTTGATTACTACTTTATCGTATTGTTAAAATAAGTTCTAGTATTTGGAGTGGCTCTGATACCATGTAACTAAGTTTTGCTCACTATTAGACATTAAAAAGCTGGGCGGAATATAAAAATCAAAATTTTAAAATGAGCAAAGCATACGAAACCTAGGATTCATCCAAAAACCAAAACTTGACACTAAAAAGAGAGCTAAGCTAAAAGGATGTGAAGCTACAACCTTTGTAGCACGTTCGTCTTCTCACCCTTGAACTCCAAGTAAGCTCCTTTAATTCTATATCGAGCTTGATCACAATCTCTTCGGTCGAAAATGATCCATCTTGAGAATCCCCAACACAAGCTCTTTCTTCACATTATGAAAGTATGTGAAGTAAACTAGTAACCCTAATTTGCCAAATTAGAGTTAGAAGAGGATGTAGAATTGTTTGCTTGCGAATTTCTTTTCTTTTTTTTATTTGTTTCTGACTTCAAAAGAGAGCGAGCGAGAGAGAGAGAGAAAGAGAGAGAAAGATAGTTAATGAGGATGAATGAGAGGATAAATATGAAGATGAGAATGAAACCAAGCCTACTTATCTCAAAGGAAAAGTCATGAGAATTCAAAAGAATTCTACATCTTTCTCAAAAGAATGACTCATTTCCCTCTTTTAATAAATAAAGAAATGTTTCATTCTCATCTAAATTCATATGTGAGTCTTATACACCGATCAACCATGTAACCATGGTATTAGTTAATGTATATCTATATCTATATATAATTATAAATTTAATTATTAAATCAATACTTGATTTAATAATCCGGTTATATCAATATATACCGGCTAATATCATAAAATACTCAACTAAATATACGTGCTTAATCGAACTCCTGCATGTATCCCTATACGTGCTCTACATCGTTTTTCCTGTACTGGAAAACTTCTGTGTGAGACTCTAAAGACTCGACAATACTGATAGGTGCAATTTATTGCACATTTTTCTAACACATTTATCATTTTATTGTCATATATTATGTTTTTTCGGGTATCTTTTATGAATTATTATAGATACAGGGTTTAGATGCAAAAGGACGGAAAATTATGCTAAAATGGTGATTACGTGTGTATAATGGAGACTTAAGAGAGTTATTCAGAAAATTAAAAGACAATTTGCAAATTTGGAACAAATTTGGGAATATCATTGCAAATTAACAAAGGTTGCAGCAAATAAAGATGAATCAATCATCACAACAACAAATCGGTTGGAGAAACCAAATAAAATCAAAAGTAATAAATCAACCTGCCTAATTATATGCCAAATTTGGTAACAATTCGGAGATCTACACATCTATAGAAAGACAACGAGATATTCAAGATATTATATGCTCAAAATCCCTCAAAATCAGCGAAGAAACCACAGAAAAAATCTGTAGCCACGAAACCAAATTAGATGGGGGATCAGCGGTGCATCTAGTCAAACGGAGGCGGATCAACGGTCTATTTTGGGCCGTTTGATGAGATTTTTTATGGACACGATTGTCTTTCCACATAGATTAATATGAGATGTAGGGTTTTATTTTTCGAAGATTCTGAAGGCACACAACAGCATCCAACAGAGTAATTAAATTTTCGTTGATTCGATTTTCATAATTGTTAGCAAGTTGATTCTCTTGTATCTTATATTACTTGTTCTCCAAACTTTCTTAGCCCTGTATAAGCACCTGTATAGCCCTATGGTTTGATATCTCTCATATAGCATTCAAGTTAGGATTTTCAAGAAAAAGAGATCGAGTTATATTCTAAGTTTTCTTATGAATATTAATAAAACTTTAGTTTTCTTTAATATCATGAGCAACTAATATTTCTTCTAGGTGTTTTTATTTGCAATTTCTATGGGTTAGTGTTCTTATTTCTCTTCTTTTCTATACTTTAATTTTGAATCTCTTATGTTCTTTATTATTATCTTTGTAGTTATATATCTAATAAACTAATCTAATAATGAAAGATGACGTCTTGAACTAGATTAGAGAAAGCTGATAACACCGATAATTTAATTAAGTTGATGATACCTAGAAACTTATTAAAGAAGTTAAGATACTAATTTAAATATAAGATATTCAACCTAGGTAATTTAAAGGGATCTATATTAATCGATAAGATATAATTGTAGACTCATGACCTACATATTTTTGTGGAAGATTAAACCTAGATTGCTTTTAATTAACTAGAACTAGGGTTTTAATATGATTTAAATGATGTTATAATTTTGATGGGCTGTATTTATAATTTAAATATAATTTATGATTATTTATAATTAATGGAAATATATTAGAACTAGATTAGAAAAGAAGATGAATCTTTTAAACCAACCAAAGAAATAAAGCAAATACAATCCCTAGATTTCTCTCTCTCTTGAAAACCAATTTTTATTTTATTTTGCATTTAAATTGTTAGATTTTAAAAACAACTCAAGTTTAACTTACTTTAAAAGTAGTTAACGCACCACTCTTTGGGAACGATCTTCTGGTACGACTATGATAAGCTGTATACTTACGGTTAAATTAGGAGACTAATAAAATCCCTATCAAGATTTTGGCACCGTTGCCGGGGAGGTGTAGTTTAATTACATTTAAATTTAAGTTTTAGATTTTAGTTAAGATTATTTCTTTTAGTGCATTTGATTCTGCAAAATTTCTGTTTAAAATTTAGGAATCAAGACGAACTTACTGAAAGAGAAGATCGAGAGGAAAATAAAAATAAGATCTCGTTCTTCCCAAAATCTCAATTTTATTCCAACTAACAGATTTTTGCAGGATTCTTTGCGCCATTTAAAAAAAAATTAGTTTAGATTTTAGATCTTTGATTGTTTTAGATTGCATTGTATATTTAAAAAGATTCTAAGGGGCAACAATCCAAATCCAGATTAGGTGGGGATTTCATCACCCTTCCTAGGCTCACAAATCACAACTGAGCATCCGCATTAATCTATATTAATTTAAAAAATATCTAGACTTCAACCCCCTAAGGACATATCGTGTTCTATAGGACAAGAATAGCTTATAGGTAATCTAACGGTTATTCGATTCAATCTTGAGCTGTCTAGTGACGTGTGACTAGTTGTGGTTATTTAATTAAGACCTGCTATTTCGGTAATTCGTATAGCAAAACCCTCCTACTTAACAGGCACTGATCTGACTTCAAGATTGTTAAAGAGCTGTTAGAGAATCTATCCTGCAATTCTCTTGACAACTAAGAGCGGGTCTAGTAACTTGACCTAGATAACCCTATATCTTGGTTGTTTGCGCATCTTCAATTATGATTTGTTAGAATCTCAAGTTTAGTTTCTGCATTTAAAAAAATGGGTGATGAACATGCTAAA
The DNA here is from genome assembly GCA_030015575.1 of Agapanthus africanus. Lineage (NCBI taxonomy): Eukaryota > Viridiplantae > Streptophyta > Magnoliopsida > Asparagales > Amaryllidaceae > Agapanthus > Agapanthus africanus. The sequence continues at coordinate 878,206,300 of CM057337.1, read as the reverse complement.
CCAACTTTATATTAACTATATTATCCAGTTAACCCAACACTTGCCGATCATATTAGAATGAATAAATATAGGAGCGGTTATAATTCACCTTATACCACAACTGAACCAACATTCACCCCTTCTAATTTCATAGACAAATACCAATTTCAATCGTATCCATACTATGATTTTAGCCTTCCTTATGACAATATCCAATTTGATTCTTATCAACAATACCAAACTTTTTCATCATTAGACGTTGATAATAATGAGAAGACGAGACTTGCTACTGTTAAAACGCAGTTGGCCACTTTTATGAAAAACGCTAGTGCTACCAAACAATTAATGACTAAAATTGAAATTCTTCTTAGCCAGATAACTACTGCAATCATTAATAGGAAAGAGCAAGAGACCATCCCAATGCAAACCCACACCAACCCGATTGTTTCCAACACCTTAGAAAATCATAACAAACCTATTAAGGAAGTGGTTGAGAATAATTATAGTTTGGAATGTATAACCGAAGAACGTTTAAATCATAAATGTATTATGTGCAAATGCGAATTTATATCAAGGAAGATTGAGCGATATAAAGAGTGCCCAATTTATGAATCCACGTTTAAATCTTGTGGTTTAGATGAGTCTGATTTATTGGTGTATGAGGGAAGTGATGATGAGTCTCCTTCTAGTGAGTTTGAAACTTACCCTCAAAATTTTAAATTTCCAATTTGGTCTCCAACAACAAATTTATATGAAGATAATTTAATTGATGATACGTTTGAGGTTGAGATATTTGATTTAACTGATTGTAAAATTTTTGAGAAAGATATTTCTAACGAATTAACGGTAACAGATATAAATTTTAAGAAAATTTTAGATATAGAAACTGCTTCTGTAAAGAAAACTTATGATTTTGATGGTGTCGGTTTAGATATAATATTTGAAAAAACTATTGATAGGGGAACTCATACCTTCATTAGGAATAAATAAAAAAAAATTTGAAGAAAATTTAAAATATGATCCCACATTTTTAGAAGATAAAAATCAACCCATAAGTCAATTGAAGGAGGAGATGAAAGAGTTGTTGAACGAGAGATTTGATGAAGAAGATTCACCTATTATAATAGAAAAAATGAATGATGAAGAGATAGTTAATTTTGAAAAAAGATATTTTGATCAAAGTTTTGAGAAATTTTTTAAAGATGAACTTAATTTTATAGATGATTTAGATTCCCCAAACCATTCAATAAATTGTGAATATCCTTTTGAGCCTTTAACAGTCGAACCAAACCCTCCACCACTGTCAGTTATTATTAAAACCAAACCTATTGAAAAGCAAAATGAAGTTGTGCCTTTTACTTCTATAACCGGATCACTTATTTATACTCCACATGTTCGTGTTTTAGAATTTGATCCAATTAGCCAATACTTCGAAAAGATGGTACAGTTACATAATTCTTTGAGATTTTCATCATTTATTTCTGTACTGGTTTTCGGCAAAACACGGATCACAATTTTCTTCACCCACATATAAACACCATATCAATATTTTGCATATCCATTTAAGGGTGTTCATTGATACTTACTGCCACAACTTATTTTACTACTCTTGCATGATTAAAGATAAAAATTTTGAGTGGTTAATATTAACCTATGGGTTAAAAAAGAATTGTGTAAATTATTTTTTGAGTGGTTAATAATTTCGTGAATACGAGTTGGAAGACAGTGTGGACACTGTCAAGTTTAAGTGTGGGGATGGTTTTGTACATAGTTTTTAGTCTTCAAAAAATTATTAGAAAATTTTGAAAATAGAAATAAAAAAGTGAAAAATGTATATAAAGAGAGGGAGATTTTAAGAAAAATAAGAAAATGGATGGTTAAATAAATCCAGTAATAAGTTGTCATGAGCCTATTCTCAAAAGGCTAGTATCATGAAGGAGTTGCTAGATTTGAGAAGATATAAGTGAAGCTTATTTTTGAGTCCAAACATTTAAACGTTGATACCCTGCTATACACACATGCACACATCTTAAATCTTGGGATAGTAGAAGAGACATGCCATGCTCTTGTCTGTGCCCTAGTACAGAAAAAAATGAGCACCGTCTTGCAATTATTAAAATAGTATAAAAAAATTCAATGAGGGTGCTTCAATACCTAGTGATTTAGGCCAACTGGTTTGGGATCATTTGATGTTTCTTAGGTGTTGCAAGATTAGAATACTGCTATTTACGCCCAATAAATGATCACATTCGATAATCGGTTAGTTAGCGCCTCATGAAGTATAAACAGTCGCATGAAAAATGTGGGAACAAATCATCAATTTGATCTGTCGATTAAAAAGTAATAGAGAGCTAAGGGCAAGAGTATGGGAGTTTGAATTGAATTCTTTGAGTGTAGGGATGATTTTACACACATGTAGGGGTATATGATCATGTTTGGAAGCAAGATAGGTAGGAAAGATTAGAAGAATGACGAGGAAGTAATTTTCGGCATAAATCAAAGTTTATTAAGGCATGGTTCATGACGACTGAAAATCTAGTGAGCTTTAAAATCTTATTTTTCATATTTTTTTTATCTATTCCTGTCTTTATATATATTTTTCATTTTCTTATTTTTGTTTCCTCTATTTTCTTTAGTTTTTTGTGGATTTTGTGGGTATTGTCCGCTGGAAATCCTCAGGAGATAACACCCCTCCTATTAGGGCCGTCTAGAGCTTTTAAGGCTTGTTGCATGCGCACAATGCAATCGCACGCCCGTGAAAGGTGTATAAGAATAGGAATAAGAGTAGGAGTAGGATTTAGCTAGATTGTAGTTTAGTTTAGTTTAGAATTTGAAACCCTAAATTTACTCGAGAACTAGCAAAAAATAAGTGTGGGGGTATTTAATATGTGTAATTTATTGCACATTTTTTAAACCCATTTATCATTTTATTTTCATATATTATGCTGTTTCGGGTATCTTTTATGAATTATTACGGATAACATGGCTTGGATGCAAAGAGACGGAAAATTGTGCTAAAATAAGGATTGCATGCATATAATGGAGACTTAAGGGAGTAATTCAGAAAATCAAAAGACAATTTATAAATTTGGAATAAATTTAGGAATATCATTGCAAATCAGTAAAGGTTGCAACAAATAGAGCTAAATCAATCATCACAAACCAAATCAAATCAAAAGTAACAAATCAACCTGCCTAATTATATGCCAAATTTGGTAACAATTCGGAGATCTACGAAAATACAGAAAGACAGCTAGATATTTAAGATATTATATGCTCAAAATCCTTTTAAATTAGCGAAGAAACCACAGAAAAAATCTGGAGCCACAAAGCCAAAATTCGGTGGCGGATCAGCGACGCATCTAGTCAAACGGCGGTGGATCAGCGGTCTATTTTGGGCCGTTCGATGAGATTTTTTATGGGCACGATCGTCTTTCAACATAGATTAATATGAAATATAGGGTTTTATTTTTTGAAGATTTTGAAGGCACGCAACAACTTCCAACAAAGCAATTAGATTTTCATTGATTCGATTTTCATAGTTGTTAGCAAGTTGATTCTCTTGTATATTCTATTACTTGTTCTCCAAACTTTCTTAGCCCTATATAAGCATCTGTATAGCCCTAGGGTTTGATATCTCTCTCATAATATTCAAGTTAGGGTTTTCAAAGAGAAGAGATCGAGTTATATTGTAAGTTTTTTTATGAATATTAATAAAACTTTAGTTTTCTTTAATATTATGTGCAACTAATATTTCTTCTAGGTATTTTTATTTGCAATTTCTATAGGTTAATGTTCTTATTTCTCTTTTTTTCTATACTTTGATTTTGAATTTCTTATGTTCTTTATTATTATCTTTGTAGTTATGTATGTAATAAACTAATCTAGTAAAGAAAGATGACGTCTTGAACTAGATTAGAGAAAACTGATTACACCGATAATTTAATTAAGTTGATGATACCTAGAAACTTAATTAAAGAAGATAAGATACCAATTTAAATATAAAATATTCAATCTAGGTAATTTAAAGGAATCTAGATTAATCGATAAGATATAATTGTAGACTCATGACCTACATATTTTTGTGGAAAATTAAACTTAGGTTGCTTTTAATTAACTAGAACTAGGGTTTTAATATGATTTAGATGATATTATAATTTTGATAGGCTATAACATATGCTTATTTATAATTAATGGAAATATATTAGAACTAGATTAGAAAAGAAGATGAATCTTTTAAACCGACCATAAAAATAAACCAAATAAAAACCCTAAATTTTTCTCTCTTGAAAATCAACTTTTATTTTATTTTACATATAAATTGTTAGATTTTTAAAATAACTCAACTTTAATTTAGTTTAAAAGTAATTAACACACCTCTCTTTGGGAACAATCCTCAAGTATGACTGCGATAAGCTGTATACTTGCGATTAAATTTGGAGACTAATAAAATCCCTATCAAATACACTGACAGTAGGTTAGGATCATATCCACAACCCACAAACACGTCAGTGGTACTAGCTGCACGTAACGGCTACCCAGGTATTGATCGATAAAGAAGATCGACAAGCAAGCTCATCCGAAATCCTACAGAGCCAGAAAGTGACAGTCTCCGTACAGTCCGGTCTCTTCGTCTAAGAGTGTCACATATCAAGTCTGGAGGGTAGAATCCGTTAGACCCCCAATAACCCGATAAGTCGTGCCGATTAGTGACCTATAACCACCATAGATACAACTGATAACACTTATCAGTTGATCTTATCCATCCTGGCCAGGGAATTATGGTTACAGTCGATCAGGCACAGCACGACATCAACTCCCAATACTGGGAGAGACGAATCCTTCGATCGCTCATTGTCTCCATGTGCTTCGGAACTGTATCCAACTAAAACATGTATGCACAGCTCTTTAAAGTCGTGGTTGGATAGTAATCAAAGCACAGTAGGAACACACAAGAAATTACAATGATCTTAGGTCTACAGACTACCTTGTACTCATGTCACCAGAGAACTGCTATCTGACGATAGATATAATACCATTCAGGAGTTCTTGGTAAGTCCGTTCGGTGAAACTCATTCTCCAATGAGCACCTGTATACAATCTTTGATATCAAACACCAATGGTTATGGGAATAACTATTGCCCCGGTCGGGATCAAGAAACGTATACACTAGTCTACTCTGGAATATCGATACCCAGTCTTGATACTCCGACGACTAGAAATATTTAAGGATGTGCTTATAGACTATCCATGCCCCACTAGTATGATCCCTATCATAATCCTGGTAGTCAAGCAAAAATCCTACGGGCTTTATCAACATATATTAGTGATAGTAATATCAAGTAAAACTATATACATGAATGATAAAAACAAACCAAATAGCATACTATTATATCGAGCAAGACTGTCATGTACATATATATGTCCAACAATTAAAATAATTACCTCCAAGGCATACATATCTAACAACTATCATGAACTTTGAGAATTTTCCACGAAAGGTATCTTGAACTTTTAAAATGATAGATTGCTAACATGAAATTTCAGAGTATCACAAAACTACTGTAACGGTGTTAACGAAAAACTAGAAAATGACCATACTACCTTTTATATAAATTAACAAAAAAATGAATTAACCTTTCTTCTATAATTTAATTACTTTTTTGGTTAAAATATATTACTCTTTTAAATAAATTAACAAAAGAATTCCAAAAAAATGTTAATTCCTTTTTTTTGTTAATTTTTATTAAAGGGCAATATAGTCATTTTCTAGTTTTCCGTTTACGCTGATATGATAGTTTTTTGATACTCTATAAATTCATGGTAGCAACCTACCATTTTACAAGTTCAGGATACCGTTCGTGGAAAATGTCCAAAATTCATGGTAGTAAGTTGAAATTTAACCTAAATGATATTCTAGAAATTGTTGTACCACTTGTGATATAGATCATAGTTCCAAAACATCCCAATACAGTAAGACATCTATCTATATAGAGCTATATGAGAAAATGTTTTTTTGGAATATCTCTTATACAGGTTGGATTTTAGTGAAAAAAATGGTATCTAGATCCTATTTGATTCTTTTGTCACGGAAAATTTTTTATTGGCTTCTTACTCAATATTTATCACTTCTTTATTTCATATAGCTAAATATATATGGCGGAAAATTTTTAAATGGCCTTCTTCTTTAAGATCTCTTTCTATTTTTTCCTTCACTAATCCGTTTTACTAGCAACATATTAAAAAAATTCACGATATGTATGCGTACAACATGCAAAAGATTGAAAATTCGCAAAATAAAAAGAGAAAAAATTTGAGTTAAATTTCGTAATTTTCCTTTGGTATTATAAAAATATAGAAAAACCAAAGAAATTTTTAGGCATTTTTTAAAAATTTATTATTTTCATGTGTTGTACCATGAAAATACAAAAATGTTAAAGGAAACATAAAATTTGATATTTTAAAAAAAATGCTTTTTTTGTATGCATAATATTATGGAAAACGGATGAAAATAGAATCTTTTGAGATTTTTAAAATTTTTGCGATTTTCTTGTGTTATAACATGTAAAATATAATAAAGAAAGAAAACATATAATATTTATGCTTTTGAAAATTTCGTAATTTTCGTGTGCTAGCAAACAAAAATATTGAAAGCCGAACAAAGCAGGATTTTTTTGAGAATTTTGAACATTTTGTGATTTTCATAATCCATATAATAAGCAAAATATTGAAAAAACTAAGCCAACGGAAAATTTTAAGATTTTTGACAAATTCGCGATTTTCATGTGCAAAATATTGAAAATTTGAAGAAAAGTTTTGGAATTTTTAAAATCTCGTTTCACGTATTGTCAAGAGTTTCTAGTCATCCGAGGTCTTAATCGCTCAGGCTTGATTTGTTTGTTCTGTTAGATTCTTAGTACCAATTGATAAGTTTGACAAATGAGACGATCGAGCCAACCCTCCACTCGCTTGACTCGTGTGTCAGGTGAGGAGAACCCAACCCGCATCATCGGGAAAACAAGACAAGGAGAGTTCAAGCAGGAGTTGTTATTGCCTCAGCCTACTCGTCTCACCGACTCGCTTAGCCGATACACGAGATGCGAGTCATGTTCGGCAAGAACTTTGTATTTTTGTAAAAAAATAAAAAATAAATAAAGACAAAAACTTTTTAAAAAAAAGAAAATATAAGAAAAAAAATCATTAATATTAATCAATCAATTACATGTTAAATTTTATAATACAATTTGTTTTCACAGAACTAGCCATTACGAGGCGCGGCGCTCAAACGTAGCCATTAGCTGGCCGTTAGGGAAGATTCCTAGGTGAGATGAGGCGGGTTGTAACGAATTCGACAGTTGTAGAGAGAATTCAAGATGGTTTCGAGAGAACTCAAGACCAGTTCATACGAATCGAGGTTAACCTAACCATTAAGATTCATTAATGGCTAGCTAGACAAGTTGACTCATGAGTCAACTATGCGAAGCGAGTAGCCTCACAAGTCAGACGAGACGAATCGTAGCGGGTCGGATTTGGGAAAACTTCGAACCCGCTCGCTTCACCTGACCCGTCCACGTTAGCACACGAGACGAAGCAAGACGAATCAATGAGAACTCACCGTATTTGCCACACCTAGTAATCGACAAGCTTTTCTTTTTTTACTTCATATGGCTTTTTGTCTTCTTGTTATCCAAAAATTCTCCGATAATATGAAGTAAAATATTGGGAAACCGTAGAAAATATAATATTATGAGATTCTTCAAATTTCATGCTTTTTGTGTGGTATAAAGTATGCAAAATAATGAAAAGAAGGAGGAAACACGATTTTTTAAAGATTTTTGAAAATTTTGCGATTTCATGTGCCATATCATGAAAAATATTGAAAAAGTTGAGAAAACAGAAAGTTTTTGAGCTTTCTAAAAATTTTACTATTTTTGTTTGTTATAGAATATTTAAAAACCCAATAACATAAAATTTTGGAAACATTGAAAATATTACAATTTTCTTGTTTTATACAATAAGCAAAACAATAAAAGCTTAAAGAAGAAAGAAAATTTTGAGATTTTAGAAAATTTTATGATTTTCGTGTAATATAGCATACAAAAATTGTAAAACCAAATAAAACAAAAAAATTGATATTTAAAAAAATTTAGCGATCTTTGTGCGCTATGAGATGCAAAATATAGAAGAAAAAAACATAAAATTTTGATATTTGAAAAGTTCGCGATTTTTGTGTAGTAGCAAGTGAAATATTGAAATCCAAATAAAACAGAAAATATTATGATTTTTGAAACATTCATAATTTCTGTGTGCATATTGAAAATATGAATAAAACAATTATTTTTTGAATTTTTAGAAATTCACTATATTTTTGGCTATATATAATGAGAATAATGGAGAAAAGAGGCCATAGGAGGGGATTTCCTCCTATGGCGTGGAAAAAATACGACCTCTACCATTTTTTTCGACGATCGGCCCCCATCATCTTCATCGTTATCATCTAAGATGTGGGCACACCAAATTTCATGTGATTCTACAACTTTTTCACCGTTGATTTAGCAATGTAAAAAGTTCTATTGTCGGTAAACCGTTAATTTTGAACCCACTAAATCAACGGTGAAAAAGTTATGGAATCACATGAAATTTGGTGTACGCACATCTTAGATGATAACGATGATGATGATGGATGCCAATCGTCAGAAAAAATGGTGGAGGTCGTATTTTTTCCACGCCATAGGAGGAAATCCCCTCCTATGGCCTCTTTCCTCCATTAATCTCATATATAATATACAAAATATTGAAAATTTGAAGTAAATAAAAAATATTGTGATTTTTTAAGATATTGAGATTTTGGAAAATATCGCAATTTCCGTAAAATTTTGAAAAATCGAAGTAGACTTATTTTTTTTGAAAATTCCACAACTTTCGCCATATTGAAAAATCTAAAAGAAAAAGAAAAGTTTGAGATTTTTAAAATATCGTAATGTTCGTGTGTTATACAATGCAAAATGTTAAAAATTTGAAGAAAAAATGGGTTTTCTGTACAAGAAGTTGCAAAAAGAGCCCAGGTGTAGCTGGCACGAAAAATGGGGCATTTTCAACTGTTGTTAGAAATGAACTATGTGGTGAAATGTCCTATTTATTCATCTGTAGTCATTTTCACTTGAATTCATTGTGGCCTCAAATACTTTATGCCTCTGTTGAGAACCCTATATCTCTGTTGAGATTGTGGTTAATATAGTCCCATATGAGGTAAATTGTGGGATGCATATGAGTATAAGATTATAGGGTTATTTTGTATACAACTTTTAAAGATGAGGGATTTTGAAAAAACACCCCGAGAGATTAATTTTTTAAAAACAACCCTCTAAGTTGGTCGTTAACTAAATACAACCCTCTATTATACTTACTCGTGTTTGATCCTGATTTACTATTAACCATGGTTATTTGGGATATTTTCAGATATATAAAATATCCAATTTGCCCTCAATCCCTAAGATCCCATCATCCTCAAAAATCATGCTCTATCCCATCTTATTATGCAAAAACTTTAATTTCTCCTCTCTCTTCCATCTTCTAAAAGCAAGCAATCAACCAAATAGTGCTTCAACTCAAACTCTCAATCTCAAACAACATTTACACAACCTTTTCCATCTTCTCTTCTGTTAGGATTTCTTTTCATGCTCAACTCCTCTATCCACCATGTCCCTCTTATCGACTATCTCATTTCTTCCTTTTCTCCTTCATAAGACCCTCTCCATCTGTTCTAAACTCCTCCATCTGTGCTTGATCCGTCACCACATAAGAAAAACAAAAAAACTCAACTTTCTATAAGTCTTGAGTCTTATTGATGAAACCACATTGTACATGAGAGAGAGTGTTGAGATATGTAAATAATATAGTCCCATATTGGAAAAAAATATGAGAGGTACATGTGTATAAGAAATAAGATGAGAAAAATTTCTATAAGTCTTGAGTCTTATTGATGAAACCCACTTATATCAAAATCCCGTGTTTGTCCTTGTGTCATCATTGCACCATCCACTTGCCTATGAGAGAGAAAACTTTGAGAGGTATATAGGTATAAGATATAAGATGGGACAAACCTCAATGAGGCTTGAGTTTTATGGGATTGAACCCGTTTATGTCGAAAGCCTGTTTTTGCCCTCATATAAATAAATATATAACTCCCGTGGTAATTAAACTTAACAATCTCAATAACAAAAGCCAACAAACGTACTGGTATAAGATATAAGATGTGACAAACCTCAATGAGGCTTAAGTTTTATGGGATTGAACCCGTTTATGTCGAAAGCCTGTTTTTGCCCTCATATAAATAAATATATAACTCCCGTGGTAATTAAACTTAATAATCTCAATAACAAAAGCCAACAATGTACTGAATAAATCAGTTCTTCATGGTGTTCATCTTACAATTAGCTAGGACACGAACCTTGCTTTGAATGCAGTTTAGTCATTATTCAACATTGTATGGATTTGAAATGTGTTTCGATATTAATAACGAGCACGACTTAGCCAATCCGTTCTTAGATTTAATTAATTTCTTCTCTAAGCTATAACTAAATCTGCATGTGACATGCTATGGTTCGAAACAGAATTGTTTTCTTTATGTGCAACTTTTTTCTGGTTGACACTTTTCAATACAAGAGTCGACCTGCAAAACAAATATCATATTTATTCATCTTTAGTTTTATTTTCACTAGAATTCAACATGGCGTCAAATACTCTAGCTCTTGACACCAAAAGCCAACAATGTATTGAATTCAAATCAGTTCACCATCTTATTTATCTTACAATTTACCAGGAAACAAAGCTTGCTTTGAATGTAGACCTATTTAATCATCGTGCAGCATTGTATGAATTTGAAACGTATTTGGATATAAACAATGAGCAACATATGACTTATCCAATTTGCATTTAGATTTAATCATTTCTTCTTTACGCTAAAACTAAATTTGCACGTGACATTGTTGTGATTCGAAACGGAACTGTTTTCTTTATGTATAATTTTTTTTCGGATGAACACTTTTCTTCAACAGCAGATTCAATCCAGGAAACAAAATCCGAATTTATAAAACACATTTTCCTTGATACACATATTATTTATTGTAAAAGTAGATTAAGAAATTGTCAAGAAGACCATTCATAGGAGATTGTTTGTTATGCAAAAAACCTTGCATACAAAAGTAAAATAATTAAAGTTTTATTAAACCAACGATCTTATATTTTCAAATAATCATTCACCCTAGCAAGCTCTTGCAAGAATCCTAAAAAGCAGGGATAACTTCCTCTTTCCTCCTTCCAAATGTTGGGAGCCTAAGGGCCTATTTGGTTTGAGTATTTGTTAGGATTTGGATTGTGGAATCTTAGGATTCTATAATTTTGTATCTGGTTTGAGAATTTGGATTTCTAAGATCCCTTTGTTTTTTATGGACGACCCACCACAAAATATGGATTTCTGAATCCTAAATTTTTAAAAGAATTTTCAAGGATTTTAGATGGGACCCGTGTACTTTATTTATTTAATAATTCTCTCTCTATCCATCAATCTCTGCAATCCTCAAATCCAAATCCCACTTTATTTTCACCAACTAAACAAACATTATAAGAATCTACAAATACAATACTAAAAATTCAAAACCAACCAAGCAATAAATTACCAAATCCAAAAATTTTCAACCGTATTATTTTAGTTTCATAATCTAGCAATCAAACAGGCCCCAACTCCTTCCATAGTAAATTTTTCCCCAAATTAGCCAAGCTCCTCCAACCTAACCAAAAAAGGGGGGAAAAATAACCAATCCAGAAAAAAAATGGACAAAATTCAAAAGAAAAATCCAACCTACGCAAATCCAAATTAATGCCAAAAAGACCCAAAAAAGACCCAAATCTTCATCATTGTCCTAATGGTTCATGCAACCCCAAGATAGAGATAGAGGAGGAGGAAGAAGAAGAAATAGTCACCCTCCTCTCTTGAGTCTCCTCCACTTGCCCAAAAACCAAATCCAACATTTCCCAAAACCAAAACCCAAAAACACCCAAATCTCCATCAATGAGATAAGAAGAAAAGAAATAGCAATTCCTCCAATCACCCAAAAACCGAAAATTTTCCATCAATGCCCTAATGCTTAGTGCACCCCCAAAAGTGAAGAAGAAGAAGAAGAAGAAGAAAAGAAGGAAGAAAAAAAGATTTATCCTATTAGAGAATTGACAAGGACAACGAACGCCCCAAGGCCTGGGAGTCCACAGTTAGAAAAACCCAACAGAATCAGCAGCTGCGTCGGCGCCGAGGCCTGATTATCCAATCCATGTCCATTGCCCCCTCCTCTGATTAATCCCCAAACTCCTCACCCTCTGCAAACTCAACCACCACGACCGCAACAAGCGACCAGGACCCTGATCCCGACGATCTCGACCTCTCTCATTCCAAAAAGCTCCTCCCCAACGGCAATTTCTACACCGGGGCAATGGCACAACAACCTCCCTCATGGGAAGGGAAAATACCTGTGGATTGATGGATGCATGTATGAAGGGGAGTCGGGAAATGTAAGACGATGGGCAAAGGGAAGTTCTCTTGGCCCTCGGGCGCCACTTACGAGGGTGATTTCAAATCCGGGTTCATGGATGGATATGGCACTTACATTGGCTTCAATGGCGATACTTACAAAGGCAATTGGGCTATGAACTTGAAGCATGACAATTGGAAGAAAATGTACGCCAACGGCGATTGCTACGATGGTGACTGGAGCACAGGGATGCAGACTGGCCACGGGAGGTATTGTCGAGAACCACTCCGTCCGAGAGCTTAAGTTTAATTATTATTAGCCTTGTGTGATAACAATGCATATCAAGCTGACATAATCGTAACACTCCCCACCTTGTGAGCCCTTTGGCCATGTGGAGAGGCCTCCGGCGGTAACAGAGATATGTTTCAAATGTTTAAAACCGACAACGATGAGGTTTCAACCCAGGACCTCTAGAAAACTTTGGTGTTCTGATACCATGTCAACCACTTCATCCAGAAACTTAAGTTAGTAGGGCTCTGGGGTAGCAATGAATGTCAAGCTAACATAATCTTAACAGGTATTTATGGAGGAATGGGAATGAGTATGTTGGGCAATGGAGGAATGGAATTATAAACGGGCGAGGTTCTTTGATTTGGGCTATTGGGAGCCGATATGATGGGGGTTGGGACAATGGCGTGCCAAAGGGAGATGGGAGTTTTCGATGGGCCGATGGGAGCTTGTACATTGGGTTTTGGACTGATAATCCTAATGGGGATGAGCAAAAAGGGATTTATAATCCATCTCCCTCAGCAAATTCTCCGACTTCCAGAGACCCGCAGGTGATCTTCGATAGGGAGTTGTCCGGGTGCAAGATTTCCCAGAGTGAGAATGTTTCTATATTGCCGTCGCAGAAGAGATTGAACTGCACGGACCCCGATACTCTTAGGCCGAGGAGGGGGGGGGTCAGTTGACACAGGTGTTGCGCCATCTAGGAAGCGTAACGGGAGAATGCATACGGTGATTGGGATTAATAATGGGAGTAATGGAGGTGAAAAGGGGTTTGATAGGATTTGTGTTTGGGAGAGCGATGGGGATATTACTTGTGATTTTGTTGATGGGAGGAATTCGATTGATTCCGCTGGTGAAGACCTGAGGGTGTCAAGGAGTAGTTTGACGATGATGAGGGTGCCGAGGGCGACGAAGAAGCAAGGGGATACTATTTCTAGAGGGAATAAAAACTATGAGCTTATGCTCAATCTTCAGCTCGGAATCAGGCATTCTTTTGTTTTGTGTGTTATGGTTATTTTTCATCTTCAATAATCAAAGTTGGATATTAGAAGCTTTCTTCTTAAGTTTAGGCTCATAATCGACATACATAATCCTTTTATATTTATCATGGTATCAGATTGCATGGTTTATTTTCTCACTGTCATCCTGCCTCCTTTGATGAAACCTTAATCTTATCCGCGCCTAACCGACACCGAACGTGCTACTTGTATATAAATTTGGGTGATCACCCTCATAGTCAACAAACATAATTTCTCATTCATCACCGTGACTGTAGCTTTTATGTGTAACCTTTTGTGCTTTTGTAAATAACTACATATTCACATTGTAGGAAGAAGAATTATAGAAGGGATCAGCAATGGTGCAAAATGGAAAAAATAGAAATACAAAAATAAGCATGATCGATCACAATCTTGTCTCTGATGATCCGATCCCTTATTGTTATCTTTAGAGATCTTCAAATTCTCGCAATCCTTCATATCATTTCCTCCTCTTTCTTTCATATTGTTGTTACTATTGAGGAGTGATGTGTTTAACTTAGTTTAACGTAGCTTGGTCCTGCTTTCTAAGGGAGTATCATATATTCTAGCAATATCACCGTTGAATTATATACAAAAATGGAATAGATGATTTTTCGTTATATAAAGTATGGATTATCAAAGTATCGGTTTATTGTCGGCCTTAAGAAGGTATAATACATGAAACAAGAAGAAAAAGTTGCTTTGTGCTTAGGGGAACTATAACTGTTCTTTTTCTTTCTTTTTTTTCCTTTTTTTCGTTTTCCGATGGCTCGGCCAATAATAACAACAAAATCTTTAACCCAAACTCTTGGAATCATCGGTAGTTTGTCCATAGTCAACAATGATATATAATATTGGATAAATTAATACAACAAGCCTTTTCAGTTTCTTGCGATAACCTTTAACTACCACCACCAAGTATTATTGCATATAAGACATTAACAACTGTTAAATATACCAGAAAAATAGTTTCTGGTACTCTGTGTCAGTGGAATAGATTAGCCTTTAGGCTTTTGCTCTATTTTTAGCACCCTTATAGTTTTCCCATATAACATTATCTTCGTAAATGAACACATGATTTGACACAACAAGGCTACAACTTATTAAATCTTTATAAATTTCTGACTACAGTCATGCCATAGGAAGACAAGCTGCCCAAGCTGCAACACTTGATCTAAAATCATCGGACTTTGGCCCTAAAGAAAAAAATTTGGACGAGATTCCCCCCTGAAGGATCAAAATACACGCCTCCTCACCAATCATGTGATTTCAGATGGAAGGATTATTGTCCTGTCGTGTTCAGGTATAGTCCAAACGAGATATTTCAAGCTCACTAGTATTTTATCAATTTGTTTCCATATTTTTCAAAAAATATCATGGATTGGATGTTCAGGACACTCCGTAGATTGTTTAAGGTTGATGCGGGTGATTACATGCTCTCCCTATGTGGAAATGATGCACTCCGAGAACTCTCGTCTCCTGGAAAAAAGTGGAAGCTTTTTTTTTTTACTTGATCAATGATGATAAATACATGATAAAAACAATGAAGAAATCAGAAGTAAAAGTGAGTCCTTTTTATTTTATTTTCTTTAATTTTATTTGTGTAATTTCTTTGTATAGTTTGATGAACCCCTTTTCATTGTATAGGTTCGTCTGCGGGTGCTCCCAGCTTACTATAACCATGTACGGTCGTTTGAACATACTTTGGTGACGAAGTTTTTCGGTCTTCATTGTGTCAAATTAACTGGGACATCTCAGAAAAAGATTAGAACAAAGTCTGAAACTATGGTGTCTAATTGAAAGACAGGCTAAATTACATCAAAATACCCTTAACTATCATTTTTCACTAATCTACCTTTAAGTATTTTTATTACAGTAAACTTTTGTAAACTTTGGTTTTAATGGATTTTTTTTTTTGAATTAAAATACCCTTACATGTGGCACTTCAAGGGAGTTTATGGTAAGTAAAAAAAAACTCTAAGCAAGTTTAGTGAAACAGAGCGATAGTTAAGGGTAGTTTAGCCAATAAGAAAGTCATTTGCCTTGTAGCCTGAAAAGTATATGATATGATCAACAGTGTTACAAATTTTCCAGGTTCGATTTGTTATCATGGGAAATCTTTTTTGCTCTGAATACACCATTCACAGGCGTTTTGACCTGAAAGGGTCCTCTCATGGGCGCGCAACAGATATGCCTGAATCAGAAATCAATGAGAATACAACTCTCAAAGACCTCGGTCTTAGTTATATATTCTGATTGCAGAAGTCCTGGTTCCAAGAATTCCGTAGGTAATAAGAATGTTATATCCCCCCCCCCCCCCCCATTATATTTCAAAGGCCGTCATCTTCTTAAAATTGTTTGCATGTTCTGCAGGCAAGTCAAAAGGGATTGTGAGTTTCTAGAGCAAGAGAGGATCATGGATTACAGTCTTTTGGTGGGTCTACATTTTAGAGAGAGTAGGGACACAGCTCCAGCTGAAGGTTTGATTCTGAATCTCAACAAGTCAGTTGTTATTTCTGAAGCTATGTAGCTGATATACTCTATCCTTTTTGTTGAAGGTAATAATGATGTTGAAAATTCTGAGGAAGCAACTCCTCATCTTTCAACAGCAGACGAGGATTAGTTGGTTTCAAACACAGCCAGGTAAAACTCGATCGACAACTTATTCCAAAGATATAATCTCTACTCTTATAATGCAAACTCCAATACTCCATGGATTTAAATCATGTCACCAATTGATTGCCTCTCCTTTTTAATAAAAGAATTAAAAAAATTAACTTCCAATTTATTTCTCATATAACATATTCACATCATCGATCTATTTAGATATATCAATTGACTCGTTAAATTCAAAGTTCAAACTCTATGCACCAATATCTAAGGCACTCCTTTCTATTTCTACAGCCAAGAGCATCATTCTAAAGTCATAATATTTGAATCACATAGATTAATTTTTAACCCTACAATATCTACCATATATCCATGTGCATCTACGTGCAAAAAAGTATACATAATGCTCTGTGATTAGCCAAGTATTGTTTAAACATGTGCATGGTTTGGTATTACTGGAGTATTGTTAAAACCTGTGCATGGTTTGTGTTACGGATGATCGAGATAAATGCGGAAATAAAGATTAAACAAATCGCAGAAAACAGAAAAGATCAACTCAAGGAGACAGAGATTTTATGTGGAAACTCGAACGGGAAAAACCATGGGCAGCAGAAAAGAACGTTTCACTATTTGTGGAGAATTACAGAATTTCTCTTCCCTCGCAATTTTCTCTCTTTAACCCTATACAATTGGGTTCATATTTATAGCCTACAATTAATCCTTAGAGATAAGTATAAAATTTAAATTTGGATCTAATTAAATATATAATTTAAATCAAATATCCAATTTAAATCTTATTTTTGATTTAAATCTTCTCTAAATAACTAATTTGGATTTATCTCTAATAAACAAATCCTAAAACAAATAGTATTAGGATTATAAAATCAATTTTAACAATCTCCACCTTGATTTTAAAATCCATCAGCTATGAACCGTCCTTCCATAAGTCTGCCGCCGTTGATCGTCTCTTAGGGCTTTCTCCATCTATTAACGCCGTGCAATTCTAAACAATGTCTGAACTTGCGAGTAGGTACTGGTTTAGTACACATAGCTGTCGGGTTGTCTTCTGTACCAACCTTCTGTATTTTGATCATTTTCTTATTCCGGATGAAGTGATATCTCACATCGATGTGCATAGTCCTGTCATGCTGCGCCTAATCCTTTGCTAAACATATAGCACTCAAACTGTCATAAAACAACACAGCTTGATCTTGATGTAAGCCGAGATCACCGGCTAAAACTTTTAATCAGATACCTTCCTTCGCTGCTTCCGTCAACGCCATATACTCTGCTTCTGTAGTAGATAAGGAGACCGAAGACTATAATGTAGCCTTCCAACTAACGACAAAGCCAACTAATGTGAAAACATAGTTAGTCACCGATCTTCTTCCATCAAGATCGACTGCATAATCCGAATCAGAATAACCTGCTATTTCACAACACGTATCAACTCCTCCGTAAATCAGACCAACATCTGTCGTCCCTTTGAGATATCGGAATATCCGCTTCACTGTTTGCTAATGCTCGTTTCCAGGCTGAGCCATGTACCTGCTAACAACACTAACCGCGTGTACAATAGCTGGCTTAGTGCACACCATAGCTTATATCAAACTTCCCACATCACTAGCATATAGGACTCGAGACATATACTCTGCTTCTTCTGACTGAGATAAGAGAGCTGCTGAAAGACAAACATTAGCAGCCAATGAGTATTCACAGGCTTCGCATCTGACATGTTGAACCTCTTCAATATCTTCAGAAAGAAGCTCTCTTGTGATAAGAAAAGCTTCCGCTGCTTGCGATCCATGTATATCTCCATACTCGAAATCTTTCGAGCTGCTCCAATATCCTTCATCTCGAACTCCCCATTAAGAAGCACCTTCAATTTCTGAATTTCCGATTTGTCTCGAGCTGCAATAAACATGTCATCTATATATAGGAATACATAAACAAATGAGTTATCCTTCAGTCTCCTATGATAATTGCAGCAATCATACGGACTCCTATTGTAGCCATTCTTCACCACGAACCTGTCAAATCTCTTGTACCACAGCCTCGAAGACTGCTTTAACCCGTATAACGATATCCGCAGTCTGCAAACATGATCTTTCTTACCATGAACAGTGAATCCCTCTGGCTCCTCTAACTTTCAATGAAGAAAAGTCGTCTTCATGTCTAGTTGCTCTAACTCCAGATCCTGATGTGCTACCATTGCAAGCAACCGCGAATAGAAGTATGCCTCACAACGGGAGAATATATTTTTGTTATCCACTCTTTCTTTCTGACTATAACCTTTAGCAACTAGACGAGTCTTGAATCTTGTTTCTTGTTCATCTGGGATTCCAGACTTTTTCTTAAAGATCTACTTGCATCTTACATTTTTTCTTCCCTCTGGCGGGTTGACAAGCTTCCATGGCCGATTCTTATGAAAAGATTCCATCTTTTCTCCCATTGCGACAATCCATTGAATGGACTCGGCACCAGAAATAGCTTCTTTATAACTAGAGGGCTCAGGAGACTCCATCTCTTCCGCTGCATTAAGCACATACGCTACCAATTCCTCGTAACCATACATCTGAAAGGGACGGATCTGCCTCCGCGGACGATCGGTGGCAATATTATATGGTTGTTGCTGAGATTGCTGCTGTGAACCTGGCTCAGGTATATTCTCCTAATCAGACTGAAATGGAGTGATTTCAAACTCCATATGTTTATTGGCATCCTTCTCTTTATCTGCAGAAACACGAAGCTCCTTTTTCGGACGAAGCATAGAATTTTTTTCAAAAGTCATATTTCTACTATGTATAACTTTCGAATCAAAAGTCCAAATTATAACTCTTGACCCCAATACCATACCCAAGAAAAATACCCTTCATTTTTTTAGGCCCTAACTTTCCTTCACCGACATGATAATAAGCAGGGCAACCAAATACTTTAAGGGTAAAATAATCAGCAGGTTTTCCGGATCATACCTCGATAGAGGTTTTGCAATCAATGGCTGTTGAAGGAGAGCGATTCACTAAGTAACACGCCGTAGTAACCGTCTCGGCCCAGAAATCCTTAGACAAGACAGCATTAGAAAGTATGTACCGTTCAACTTAATAACGTTTTGTTCAAACATTCTGCGACACCATTCTGCTGCGGAGTCTCTTTAACTGTACGGTGCCTGGCGATGCCTTCATTTTTGTAGAACTCATTACACTGATTCGAACAGAACTCCATGTCATTATCAGTTCGAAAACGCTTAATCTTCCTCTCAGTCTGGTTCTCAACCAGAACCTTCCATACATTAAAGGCCTTAAAAATATCACTCTTGTGCTTCAGTATAATGACCCAAACTATCCTTGAGTAAATATCAATTGGAAATAAGAAATACTGAGCACCACTTTTTGATGGAACACGAGAAGGTCCCCAAACATCAGCATGAATATAGTAAAGCATCGCTTTCGTCCTATGCAATGCATTGCCGAACTGAATTCGGCACTACTTGCTGAAAATACAATGCTCACAGACTTCGACTGTCGCTGTTTGGTGGCCTCCAAGCAAGCCTTGTTTGCTGAGAACCACAAAACCCTTTCACTCATGTGTCCAAATCATATATGCCACAACTTGGTCTTCTCTGCCTCTGATTCTTCTGTAGATGAGGCTGCTGCAGTACCTGTCACCGTCTTTCTTTACAGTATATACAAGGCCTTCTCTTTTACTCTTTTCATCACCACCAAAGCACCCTTCGAGACCCAAAGAATTCCATCTTCAATCACACATCGGTAATCTTTGGAGTCCATAATGCCCAAGGAAATCAAATTATTTTTCAGATCTGGAACACATCGAATATCAGACAAAATCCTCACCACACCATCGTTCATACGAATCCGAATAGAGCCAATATCAATAACCTTGCAGAGCACATTATTACCTATCAAGACATTATCTATCAGGGCACATTATTACCTCTCAAGACATTATCACCATTGAACTCATCATATGTTGAAAACCAGTCCCGATTAGGACACATATGATAAGAACCAGAATCTAGTATCCATTCGTTCATTGGCCGAACATGATCAATAACAGATATGACTTGTTCGGCTTCACCAGAGGACTCGTCTTTTGCTACACCGGCAACCGAAGAATTGTTCGCCTTCTTTTCCATCTCTTTCTTCTTTGTGCATGAATACTGCATATGTCCCTCCTTTTTGTAGTAATGATAAATAATATTCCCATCACGAGTTCTTAAATTAGATCCGCCTCTTCACTTCTGTTTATTTTTGTCCCTATTAGAACACTCTATTTGATTAGAACGTTTTCTTTGATTGGAACATTTCACCATCAATCCATCCGTCTGACTCTTCCCATTACTTCCTGATATCTTATACTGAAGTTCACGAGAGTGAAGCGTTGATCTGATATCTTCTAAAGATATGGTGTTCTTACCGACAATAAAAGAATTTACGAAATTCTCGAAAGATGGCGGTAACGAGCATAACAGAATTAGGGCAGAATCTTCATTCTTTACTTTTAACATCCACGTTCTTCAAATTCATGAGAATTGTATTCATCAGATCAAGATGTTTTTTAGAGATGCAAGATCGTCGCTTTAGATACAACTTGTTCGTGAGGGATTTCGTCATGTATAAATTCTCCAATTTCAGCCAGAGACCCGATGCGGTCTCGTCATATACAACTTTACATAAGACCCCATCTTCTAAATATAGTTGAATTATCGCATATGCCTTCTGTTCTCCTCCGAAACACGGAGACGCGACCGCGCAGGTCCGTCTTGCCTGAATTTCGAGGCAGATGCTAATTGGTGCTATCCGTCCACCTCTCCGAAGATGCCAAGTTGATTTATGGCACCATGTATCGAAGGTTTAAATGGATGCGGCCGATATAGCAGACTTCGTCAGATTCCCCCTCATTTGAGGGTTTTTTGATTGTGGGGATGCTCTTCCCTGCGGACGCAAGCCTCTGCAGTTAATTACGCTACCGCATCGCGGTAACAACTTTCTTCTTCTCCATATGGTCGCTTTGTATCATGGGTGTTTGTTTTGTATTTGGTTGCCCGTGGATTGTATACGGAGACTAAGTTATGTTGTCGCCCGTAGGGCGTGGACTAATCCAAATCCGTATCTTTCTTAGATTTGGATTTTGGGTTTAAGTATACGTTAGTCTCATTTGAGACTAAGATCGACTTAAACGTTCGTTAAGAATACGTTAGTCTTACTTTAGACTAAGATCAACTTAATGGGATCGTTTAGATCCGTCAAGAGAGCAATTGGTCTCTGTTGTTTAGTTTAGTGACATTGCGGTCGGTAATTAGTTTAAGGATATTACGGTCCATTGTTAGTTTAGGGACATCTCGGTCCAATGTTAGTTTAAAGACATCGCGGTCGAGATTAAGGACATCATGGTCCGTGAGTTTAAGGACCTCACAGTCCGATGTTAGTTTAAAGACATCACGGTCGAGGTTAAGGACATCATAGTCCGTGGATTTAAGGACTCCACGGTCCGATATTAGTTTTAAGACATCACGGTCAAGGTTAAGGACATCATAGTCCATGAGTTTAAGGACCCCACAGTCCAATGTTAGTTTTAAGACATCACGGTCAAGGTTAAGGACATCATAGTCCATGAGTTTAAGGACTCCACAGTCCAATATTAGTTTTAAGACGTCACGGTCGAGGTTAAGGATATCATAGTCCATGAGTTTAAGGACCCCACAGTCCAGTTTAAAGACATCATAGTCTGTGAAATGTATGGCTGTCGGGACCCGTCACCTTCCTGAAGACGTTGAAGGATTACAACGACAAATATCAGAGGAGTTCAGAGATGTACCCTTGAACCAATGTTGGTTAGGAGATCTATAGTCCAATTTGCGACTAAAGTCTGTTTAAAGGTTTATGAGCATATGGGTTCAGTTGATATGAGTTGAACATTTTATTGTTCTGGCTATTGAGCCTTTAATTAGGCTCGGCCCTTTTAATAATGCATAGCACTTTTCGGAACAAAGTATGTTTTGACAGTGCGTCACGTGGCGCATCAGGCGCTTTGCGCCAAGGAAAGAGCGCATTGCGCTTCTGTTGGATAGCGCACACGAGGAGGACACGTGTCGCGCTTAGCGCTAGTTTATTGGCGCATTGCGCTTTTAATTTATGAGCGCGCTGCGCTAGTTTGTAGGTGCGCCAATGAGTGACACGTGGCGCGCTTGGCACTGAGCGCCAGTCCATGAGCGCAGTGCGCTGCTTTAGAAGTGCAAAGCGCAGATTGTGTCTTTGATTGACACGTGACATGTTTTGGCGCTGAGCGCCGGTCCAAGGAGCGCAAGGGCGCAGTTCATGAGTGCAAGGGCGCAGTTCATGAGTGCAAGGCACTTTTAATAGCGCAAAGCGCTTCTGATTGGTTTTAAGATCAAAGAACAGATTTATGTTCTTCAAAGGAGGCTTTGCCTCAAGCTCAAAGAACAAAAGTTCTTGTTTTTTATAAAAGGCTCTGCCTTTATAGATCAAAAGATCCGTGAATGAAGTAAAATACTTCTTTTAGTCTTTTTATGATTAGATCTTTTTGATCTTTTCTTTTAAATCAAAAGACCTTGGTCTTTTTATAGATCTAAGATCTTTTTAGAAAATGGTTCTTTTTATGAGATGGATTCATCTCTGTTTTCATGAAACATTTTCTTTTTACCTTGAAGAAATAATCTTTTTTTCTAAGAGCTTGCTCTTCTTTCTTTGAGTTTTCTCAAAGTTTGTAGGGGGTCTCTCTTTCAGACTTGAAGTCGAGGGTCCTTTATATAGGGTCAAATGATTTGTTAAATCAGTTTTAAGAGATCTTTCTCTGATTGATTTGGGAATATTTCCCACCGTTGGATCTTTGATCCTAAGGCTTCTGTTTTACAGAAGATAATCTTCTTGTTTTTAACAATATTGGAAAGATCTTTGCATAACAGAATTTTAGTTCTGATTAATTAATAATTTATTATTAATAGATCTTTTGATCTGATGGTGGGGAATTTTTTAATTCCAGCGCTGTCGTACCTTGCGCTAGCGCACTCGACACGTGGCGCGCAGCGCAGAGCGCAGCGCAACTGCGCTAGCGCAACCGTGTTTGACACGTGGCACGCAGCGCAGAGCGCAGCGCACCGTGTTTGACACGTGGCTCACAGCGCAGAGCGTTGGATCTGAAGCGTTGCTTCAATTTAAATCTTGAATTAAAACAGAGATTTGCTCTGATTGGGTGCGCTGCCTAGGGCGCAGCGTTCCTGGCGCTGGTGTGTCTGCTTTTGACACGTGGCGCGCAGCGCGCAGAATCCGAAGCGTTACTTCAATTTTTACTTTAGATTTTTTTTAATACGGAGCTTTGCTCTTTATTGGAAAGGAAGCGTCGCTTCATTTCAAATCTTGGAATTTGAACAGAGCTTTGCTCTGATTGGGGAAACAAATGCCCCCCCACCGTTGCACTTACGTGGCCCAAGCGTGAGTGCATCGGTGGTTGGATCAACTTTTTGGAAGTTGAAACGGCTCTGCATGCCTATAAATAGGACCTTTGGTCTCTTAGATGATTTCCATCTTCTTTCTTGAGAATTTTCTCTTATTCAGAGCATTGCTCTTCAATTTAAGAACTTTTCAAGAGTAAAACTCTGTCAAAACTTGGGTAAAGTTTAAAAACTTTTAATAAACTAGGGCTTTACCCATTAACAGAGTTTTGCTCTTCATAGATCTTTGATCTAAAGAGAACCCTTTTAGGGTTCCATTAATAGAGTTTTGCCCTCTAAAAGGTTTTTTATTTATGATTTCTTAATCCATTAATGGAGCTTTGCTCATTTCAAATCATATAGAAGAACTCTTAAGAGTTTGTTCATGGATCTTGAAGATCAAAAATGAAATTTTATTTTTGATGGGTTATATCATCTTCTTAGAGCAAGGCTCTCAGCGTTCTCGGGGAATTCCTTTAAATTCTCTTCATAACTGATTTTGACAGGTGTCACTCCTGTCTGCAGAGCATTGCTCTCGAGGAGTTTAACTCCATGTGTCTGTTTTTCCTCATTGCTAATCTTCTAATGACGTATCTTTCAGGCATTATGGCTGTTCATTTATACAGTCTGAACGAGTTCATTATTTATGAGGATATCAGCGTACAGGGCCGTCATCAAAACCAAAAGTTTACAGATGCCCAGTGTGCGGAGATTATGAGTCGTCTGTATGCACGCGTTGGTTGGTTGCTTCCTCGCCGTTCTGCTCTCTTGAAAGTCGTACTTGGAGCAATTTGGAGAGTACTTCCGGGGTTTCACGAGGCCATGCTGCTTAATGTGCTGGATGACGCCGAAGACAAGGTGCATTTAGTGTATCTGTCGGGGCTGATCTCGAAGAAACGGCGAGATGGCCTCATTGATATTTTGCATCAAATTTTTCAACAGACAACGATAATTGCTTCATATCAAAGGGTGGAGGGCATTGCCGAAGATCTTGACACGCATGAGCGCGAGAGGATGCACACGAGAATGGTCAGAAAGGCCAGAAAGACTCTAGACGGCCTTACTTTCGACTTCCTCAATCCATGCCCTGGATCCGAGGTTATACCCTTGTAAACATTTCAATAATGCTGTTTTTGTTTATTGTCTTTATTGATGTAAAAATTTTCCGAGTATGAATGACAAATCTTTTGCCTCCTTCCTTTTATTTTCTGCTTTGTTATTGGTATATTCCTTAAGTAAGCGTAGCCTGTAGGTGATATAGAACATTCCGTTTTGAATACTTCAAGAAGTAGTGATGGCTTAGGAAGCAGGTTCAGATCTGCTACCCAAGGCTTTTCAACTTTATGAGCCGTGAGGGTCTCATAAAGACTTTTCTCTCTACGAGTCGAGAAGATCTCGTAGGTGCATTTTCTCCTTAGGGGTCGTGAGGACTCCTAAGTGCGTTTTCTCTTGAGAGTCGTAAGGATTTCACAAGAGAATTTTCTCCCTTACAAGTCGAGAGGACTCATAAGTGATTGTTTCCCTCTTTGTCGATGTTCGACTTCGGAGAGTGTGTCCTGCAGATAGTCTATCTTGACTTCCTTGTAGGGCACCGATGGCTTAGGAAACAGGGTTAGGATCTGCCACCTAAGACTTTTCAAATTTATGAGCCGTGAGGGTCTCATAAAGACTTTTCTCCCTACGAGTCGAGAGGATCCCGTAGGTGTATTTTCTTCTTAAGGGTCGTGAGGACTCCTAAGTGTGTTTTCTCTTGAGAGTCGTAAGGATCTCACTAGAGAATTTTCCCTCTTACAAGTCGAGAGGACTCGTAAGTGGCTGTTTCCCTCCTAGTCGAGATTCGACTTTGGAGAATGTGGTCCGTGAATAGTATGCAAGAGTCCGTTTTGGACCGACTTGCAGGGCCCCAGTGCTTAGGAAACAGGTTTTTTAATTCCCGCTGCCTAAGGCTTTTCCTCACGAGTCGAGACAAATCGAGCATTTCTCGCAAGAATATCCTAACGTCACAGTTAATCTCTGCTCTTTACGACAGAGGTCCGTTAGGGTCTGTGGTACTAGGGTTTTGTCCGTCGTACCGTCGCGTTGGTTGATGTATTTCTCAATAGGCAACCTTGCTGTTCGAGTAGCCTTGCGACTGTCATGTCTCTGATCCCGGTAAATTCATTTCTGCTTATAACAAATTTTGGCATCTAAAATAAAATTAAAAATATTCATCTTGGCCTACTCGACACTCCTAGCCTCGTGGTAGCGTCCGTGCATTGTGTTCTCGTCCCGTTCAGTGAAACGGGCGAGTTTGGACGGCTACGTGCGCGTACATGTGTCCGTTTTGGGGGTATGCTTTTTGATCATAAAACACTTCATTTTAAAATTTGGATCCCGCTTAAAATCCTATTATTTCAATTTCAAATTTTTGGACCCGACCCGGGCGTGATTTGGAAATGTTTTTATTTTTGCGCCAAAATCCCAAATTTTAGTATTTTTATAACCATCATATATTTTTCAACTTAACCATATATTATTTCTAATCTTTCTAACCCATACTAAATCCCCACGAATCTCTAATTCTAACCAATCAGAATCCCTCTTAAGACCGTGGGTCCCACTCTCTCTTCCGTCTCTATCTCTCTCCTCTCTCTCACCGTCTCTCTTCCGTCTCTCTTTCCTCTTTCTCTTTCTCTATCTCTCTCTCTCCCTCCCTCATATCTCTCTCTCTCCCTCAAATCTCTTTTCCTCTCTTATATTTTAAAACACTTTTCCTTCCTCTATTTTTTCTCACGAACACAGAAGAACCCATCTCCCTCCTCGAGCCCTAGCCACCGCCGTCTCCTTCCTCGCCGCCGCAATCCCAACGCCGACGACACCAGCACCAGCACCCTCGCCTCCTCTTCCTCGTCTCAACCACAGGCCCACTTCCTCCTCCCTTCTCCCGGTGCACCCCGACCAGACCCGCGACACCTGCACCCGTTCCTGCGTCTCGCCGCCGACGATCACCTCGTCGTCGCCTCCGCCATCGTCCTCGTCATTCCATCACCATCCTCGCCCTCTCTCTCATCGATTCCCGAGCGCCTGCACACCCCGACCAGCGCTACAGCCACCTGCAACCCCCCCTGCACACCGTCGGACCGCCGTCTGTCGCCGCCGACGACCCCGTTCCCGTGTCCCTGGCCTCGCAGGCACATCCCTCGGTGAGATAACTTCCCTCCTCTCTTCCCTTCTTCTTTCATTCTCTGCTAATGCGTTCTTGATCTGCAGCTGCCGTCGCGGTCCCTGTTGGCTGGCCGCCGGAGCTCCGTTGACGTCGTCAACCTTCGCAACCTCTCTGCTGATCATCGTAAGCACCCTGCTCAGATCCTCTTTTCCTCCTCCTCTATATTTTCCTTGTGTTTCTTTTCTCCCGTGTTTCATACTTTGATGTTTGATTCACTGTTCACTTTTTTGCCGGAATCCGACGATGCCGACGACGTGACCCGACGTTCCAGCGAGGTACCCCGTCCCGCGTGGTTCCATTGTTCGTTGTTTGGGTTCATTCCGTGAACCGTGCGCCCGTCGCGAGTTTCCCCGCCGACGTTTACGTTTCGTTTTTCCCGGTTCGCGACCCGTCAAGGCAAGTACCCCTTGCTACATGCTATACAATATTTACATATATATTATGACACCCTAAACCTGTAAATTTAACTTGGTACGATCATTTCTCATTTTCGGGTACAATATTGCATTATATCATTTTACCGTTAAACTTGGAACCTACAGTTGCAAATTGAACCTAATAACCATATTTACCTATTTAATCACATTTTTAATGTTAACGTAGCTTATGGCATTTATCCCTGTAGTTCTGTTCCATTCGGACACTCGTATGCATTTAACCTGAAATAGCTGTACTGAACCGTTATATAAATCATTGCACCTCTAAGGGTTCTTAAACCTGTTAACATGACTAAACGGCTATACTTGTCTTACTGCATTCTTGTAATCATCTCTGTGACAAATGTGATAACTGTATTGCTAATTGAATGAAACTGCCTATTACTTAATTCATTGCTTATCTCATGATTGTTGATACCCATGTTTGATTATATAACTGATTGTGAGCACACCCACGATATTGTTTACATCTTGACCTGACTTGCTACACATATATATTGATATACCTGACATGGTACCGAATACTGCTTGACTTGACCTGATGTACCATGACCTGACCCGTTACCTGATCTGGTGTCTAATGCCAACAAACCTGACAATTAGTCCTCATGGACCGTTCCTGTTGTCTATCCAGACAAACCTGCTTTTACCTGATCCTGTGTTGGCATTAGTTCTTGATTACTGAATACCTGACTTGACATACATAATTTGGGGGTATGGGGAAATTAAAGGTGAAACCTGACTTGTAACTCAACAGTTCAATACCTGTTCTGATCAGTCTTACGGGCTAGGCCAGCCCCGGAGTGATGATGCTGACATCACTCGCCCATACCTGCTACCTGTTACTGCCTAGCGGCACGTCTCGGTTTCAGCCCGAGAGTCCTTGAGCGTGGTCCCGGGCATGCACGGAATACTATTGAGTTACATCGACGATTCATCAATTGATTTCAAAGACTCTAGAATAGAAAACCTAATAGAACAGTTTAGTTTACCCACTGCACACTACCCTGCACTGCTTGATTCATATTATTGTTACTCTTGTTTTATTCATGTTTATATTGCATTGCTTGCTACACTGTTCATATTATATTACTTGATGACTTGACGCGCTGACGTCTGGGTTTTGCATGGCCCAGATTCCGTACCGCTGTTGCAGTCCGAGCAGGAGTACTTCAGCCAGCAGGCTGAGCTGTGGGGTGTCAGTAGTAGTTAGTTTTATTTCCTGCATTTATTTCTAGATGTGAGCCCGCATTATGGGACATACATTCCAGTTATTCTGTATTGGATCTTTGCTTCCGCATTCATTTATTATTGACTCATGCTATTTTGGATTATGGACATGTTTATATAGTTTTATTTTGTTCTTGATATCTCTACAGCCGTAATGTGACTGTGGATGGATGCTTCCTACCCACAGGTAGCATGGTTGGCTATGTCACGTGCCCATTTTAGCGTACTCTGGGAAGCGGGGCGTGACATGGTTCTTTTGGTATCAGAGCCATAAGTTAGTTAGGTTGATTCTTTTGTAGTTGGGTATTGTACTCAATACACGAATCAGAATACCCGTGTTTAGGAAACATGTCCTGCCACCTTGCCGTTTTACCATTCTTGAATCACATTCTTCCTGATTATATCTTTCACGATGTGCAAACTTCCTTTGCATATCGACTCGAAAACCTGATTCCTTGTTATCTCTAGGACTTAGGCGACTTGGGTGGTGTTATGTAATTGTGGCTATGATACCGCGGCATAGTTACAATGCGGTATTCTATTTAAGTATCTTGGAGTTTTAGCCTTGATCTACATTTTGAATCTATCATCATGCTAATGTTGGGTATTTTGATTTCAGGATTATGGCCGGTAAGAATTTGAAGATGAACCAAAGACGTGCGGACAAAGCCGCTATGCGTAGAGTGATAAGGGGATTGCTGGAGAATCTAAAGAGATAGACCGAGCTGAAACCGGCGTCTGCACTGAACCAAACGTCTGTACGTAGAAGTGTTCCGGTGAACAGACGCAGCGTAGCACTAATGAAGAAAACAATTGTGGGTGATCGGAAAAGGAGCGTGATTTGTGACTACTGCCATGTACCCGGACATGTGCGGAAGGATTGTCGTAGGAGACTGGGACTCTGTTTTGGTTGTGGAGCGGCAGATCATGCCGTCAGTGCTTGTCCGTCGAAGCTTCGTACAAAGGATGATATTCAGAAGCCTCCGCAGAAACCGTTCCCAGGGCAGAAGCAGCCGACTCAAGAACCTAATCAGGCTCGAGCTTTTACCTTGACAGCAGAGGAAGCTAAGGCGTCAGGAGAAGTCGTTTCAGATATTCTACTTATTCATGGTTTTTCCGCATTGGCATTATTTGATTCTGGTGCATCCCATTGTTTTATGTCATCCAAATTTATAACTACACACTCGATTGCCTGCACGACCCTGTCTAGTTTCTGGGACATACACACTGGGAATGGGAAAATCATATCTAGTAGGGAATGTAAAGATTGTACAGTTGTTGTGTACGGCCGGGAGCTTTTTGCAGATTTCTTGGTGATAGATACGGGCAGCTACGATGTTGTCTTAGGAATGAATTTTCTTGGCACTTTCCACGCTTACATTGATTGTAGGGCAAAGAAAGTAATTTTCCAGATTCCCGGACATTCCGAGTTTACCTTCACTGGAGGAAGCAGTTCTGTCGGGCCAGTCGAGTTTAGGGCGAGGCCGACAAACAATATTCTTGCAGCAATGGAAGTTGATAATAGTGAAGAGCCGGCTGTTGTTTGTGATTTTATGGACGTATTTGAAGATATATCGGGTTTACCGCCGAAGCGAGACGTGGAGTTCGCAATTGATCTTATTCCTGGTTCAGCTCCAGTATCCAAAGCATATTATCTAATGGCACCAGTAGAGTTGGAAGAAATTAAGAAACAGGTTGATGAATTGCTTGAGAAGGGTTGGATTCGAAGCAGTAACTCGCCTTGGGGAGCTCCAGTTCTTCTAGTAAAGGAGAAGGATGGCACAAGAAGAATGTGCATCGACTATCGAGAATTAAACCGGGTGACTATTAAAAACAAGTACCCTATCCCTCGCATTGGAGAACTTTTTGAACAGCTTAGTGGCGCGAGGGTATTCTTGAAGCTGGATTTGCGATCCGGATATCATCAGGTTCGAGTGAAAGCAGAAGATATTTGCAAGACGGCGTTCCGAACTCGGTATGGACATTACGAGTACTTAGTGATGCCCTTCGGAGTAACGAATGCGCCGGCAGTATTCATGGACTTGATGAACCGAATCTTTTCACCGTTATTGAATCAGTTCATTGTGGTATTCATTGACGATATTCTGGTTTACTCGAAGAGTTTTGAGGAGCATGCTGAGCATTTGAAGATCGCACTGCAGACGTTGAGACATGAGAAGTTTTATGCGAAGATAAGTAAGTGCGAGTTTTGGCTGGAGGAAGTGAAGTTTTTGGGGCATGTTGTGTCTGGCGATGGAATTGCCGTCGATCCAGAAAAGATTGCAGCAGTTCGAGATTGGCCGATTCCAAAGAATGTTGCGGAGATAAGAAGCTTTCTTGGACTCGCCGGATATTACAGGAGATTTGTGGAGAACTTTGCTCGTCTGGCGGAGCCGCTAACCAAGCTTAAGCGCAAGGAGGTACCTTTTGTATGGACGGATAAGTGTGCGTTAGCTTTTGAGACGTTGAAGCAGAAGTTGATAACCGCCCCTATTCTGACCGTGCCAGACAATTCCGGAGGATTAGCGATTCACAGCGACGCATCGGGGAAAGGACTGGGATGTGTTTTGATGTAGCACGGTAAGGTTGTAGCGTACGCATCGAGACAGTTGAAGACCCATGAGAAGAATTATCCAACTCATGACTTGGAGCTTGCGGCTGTGATCTTCGCTTTGAAGATTTGGAGACACTACCTTTTAGGCGAAAGAGTCGAAGTTTTTACTGATCATAAGAGCTTGAAGTATGTGTTCACACAGAAGGAGCTTAATATGAGGCAACGTAGATGGTTGGAGCTGATGGCTGACTATGATCTTGATTTTAAGTACCATCCGGGGAAGGTTAATGTTGTGCCGGATGCGCTTAGTCGGTTACCATCAATTCAGGTGTTAACTACGCAGAAGGAGATCATTGCAGATTTTCGAAGATTTGACTTAGAAGTTGTGCTACCGCGTTCTACGGGACAGTTGATGCAGCTGCAAGTGCATTCGTCATTGATCGAGAATATTAAAGCAGCACAATCGCAGGATCCTAGACTGCAAAAGTTTCGAGAGCAGGTTGAAGCCGGACTACGAACAGATTTATTGATCCACGAAGATGGTTCGTTGAGGTATGGTAGCCGTTTGTGTGTGCCAAAGGGGGATATTCGTGAAAAGCTTATGAAGGAGGCACACAGTTCAGCTTATTCTGTACATCCAGGAGGCACAAAGATGTACCGAGTTATTCGACAGCATTTCTGGTGGGAAGGCATGAAACGGGAGATTGCTCGCTTTGTGGCTAAGTGCTTGGTGTGTCAGTAAGTTAAGGCTGAACATCAAAGGGTTGCTGGTTTATTGCAACCACTTCCGATTCCTCAATGGAAGTGGGAACATATAACCATGGATTTCGTGACGGCTTTACCGCGGAGTCCAAAAGGTAACAATGCAGTATGGGTAATTGTTGATCGATTGACCAAGGCAGCTCACTTTATTCCTTTTCGGGTTGGTCAATCAACAGAGACTTTGGCAGAGCGGTACATGCAGGAGATTGTAAGATTGCATGGAGTACCGGTAAGCATCGTGTCCGATCGGGACACTCGGTTCTTATCACACTTTTGGCGGAGTTTACAAGAAAGTTTGGGGACTCGATTGAAGTTTAGCACAGCTTATCATCCTCAAACTGATGGTCAGTCGGAGAGAACGATCCAAACTCTTGAGGATATGTTGAGGGCATGCATGTTGGACTTCAAGGGTTCGTGGGAGGATCATGTACATTTGGTGGAGTTTTCTTACAACAACAGTTTTCAGGTAACTATCCAGATGGCTCCGTTTGAAGCTTTGTATGGTCGTAAGTGCCGGTCACCTGTTTGTTGGGATGATGTCGGTGAACGAAGGTTATTGGGACCAGATTTGGTTGTGCAGACCGTTGAGAAGGTTAATACTATCAGAAATCATATGAAGGCAGCTCAAGACCGACAGAAGAGTTGGGCAGACACGTTAAGAAGATCTCTAGAGTTCGCCGTGGGTGATTTGGTGTTCTTGAAGATATCACCGACTAGAGGGGTGATTCGTTTTGGGAGTCGAGGAAGACTTAGTCCTCGATTCGTTGGACCTTTTGAGATCTTGGAACGTGTTGGTGAGGTAGCGTACCGTTTGGCGTTACCGCAGTCCTTGGCAAATGTGCACGATGTGTTTCACGTATCTCAACTACGAAGGTATGTTCGAGATGAAACGCACGTATTGGATTATTCGGAGCTAACAGTACGGGAAGACTTGACTTTTGAGGAGCGACCGGGTGAAATTGTGGATCGAAGGGAAAAGATTCTTAAGAACAAGGTTATCCCCCTTGTGCTTGTTTCTTGGGGTAATCGCTCGCATGGAGAGTCTACTTGGGAACGAGAAGATGAAATCCGGCAGAAGTTTCCTCACCTTTTCCTGTAGTTTTCTATCTTTGTATTCTTGGAATTTCGAGGATGAAATTCTTTTGTAGTTGGGTATAATGTAACACCCGAGCCCGATGCTACTAATTTCTGTTACTGTTTAAGCGTAGGGTGTCACGTATTTCCTTTATCTTGCTTGTTTGTTGCTTTCTGTAAATTTTACCCGGTAAATTCATTTCTGCTTATAACAAATTTTGGCATCTAAAATAAAATTAAAAATATTTATCTTGGCCTACTCGACACCCCTAGCCTCATAGTAGCGTTCGTGCATTGTGTTCTCGTCCCGTTCAGTGAAACGGGCGAGTTTGGACGGCTACGCGCGCGTACATGTGTCCGTTTTGGGGGTATGCTTTTTGATCATAAAACACTTCATTTTAAAATTTGGATCCCGCTTAAAATCCTATTATTTCAATTTCAAATTTGTGGACCCGACCCGGGCGCGATTTGGAAATGTTTTTATTTTGCGCCAAAATCCCAAATTTTAATATTTTTATAACCATCATATATTTTTCAACTTAACCATATATTATTTCTAATCTTTCTAACCCATACTAAATCCCCACGAATCTCTAATTCCAACCCATCAGAATCCCTCTTTAGACCGTGGGTCCCACTCTCTCTCCTCTCTCTTCCGCCTCTCTCTCTCCTCTCTCTCACCGTCTCTCTCTCTCTCTCTCCAATCCCCTTCTCTCTCCCCCCCTCATCTCTCTCTCTCTCTCTCCAATCCCCTTCTCTCTCTCCCCCTCATCTCTCTCTCTCTCTCCCTCAAATCTCTTTTCCTCTCTCTTATATTTTAAAACACTTTTCCTTCCTCTATTTTTTCTCACGAACACAGAAGAACCCATCTTCCTCCTCGAGCCCTAGCCACCGCCGTCTCCTTCCTCGCCGCCGCAACCCCAACGCCGACGACACCAGCACCAGCACCCTCGCCTCCTCTTTCTCGTCTCAACCACAGGCCCACTTCCTCCTCCTTTCTCCCGGTGCACCCCGACCAGACCCGCGACACCTGCACCCGTTCCTGCGTCTCGCCGCCGACGATCACTTCGTCGTCGCTTCCGCCATCGTCCTCGTCATTCCATCACCATCCTCGCCCTCTCTCTCATCGATTCCCGAGCGCCTGCACACCCTGACCAGCGCTACAGCCACCTGCAACCCCCCCGCACACCGTCGGACCGCCGTCTGTCGCCGCCGCCGACCCCGTTCCCATGTCCCCGGCCTCGCAGGCACACCCCTCGGTGAGATAACTTCCCTCCTCTCTTCCCTTCTTCTTTCATTCTCTGCTAATGCGTTCTTGATCTGCAGCTGCCGTCGCGGTCCCTGTTGGCTGTCCGCCGGAGCTCCGTTGACGTCGTCAACCTTCGCAACCTCTCTGCTGATCATCGTAAGCACCCTGCTCAGATCCTCTTTTCCTCCTTCTCTATATTTTCCTTGTGTTTCTTTTCTCCCGTGTTTCATACTTTGATGTTTGATTCACTGTTCACTTTTTTGCCGGAATCCGACGATGCCGACGACGTGACCCGACGTTCCAGCGAGGTACCCCGTCCCGCGTGGTTCCATTGTTCGTTGTTTGGGTTCATTCCGTGAACCGTGCGCCCGTCGCGAGTTTCCCCGCCGACGTTTACGTTCCGTTTTTCCCGGTTCGCGACCCGTCAAGGCAAGTACCCCTTGCTACATGCTATACAATATTTACATATATATTATGACACCCTAAACCTGTAAATTTAACTTGGTACGATCATTTCTCATTTTCGGGTACAATATTGCATTATATCATTTTACCGTTAAACTTGGAACCTACAGTTGCAAATTGAACCTAATAACCATATTTACCTATTTAATCACATTTTTAATGTTAACGTAGCTTATGGCATTTATCCTTGTAGTTCTGTTCCATTCGGACACTCGTATGCATTTAACCTGAAATAGCTGTACTGAACCGTTACATAAATCATTGCACCTCTAAGGGTTCTTAAACCTGTTAACATGACTAAACGGCTATACTTGTCTTACTGCATTCTTGTAATCATCTCTGTGACAAATGTGATAACTGTATTGCTAATTGAATGAAACTGCCTATTACTTAACTCATTGCTTATCTCATGATTGTTGATACCCATGTTTGATTATATAACTGATTGTGAGCACACCCACGATATTGTTTACATCTTGACCTGACTTGCTACACATATATATTGATATACATGACATGGTACCGTACACTGCTTGACTTGACCTGATGTACCATAACCTGACCCGTTACCTGATCTGGTGTCTAATGCCAACAAACCTGACATGTAGTCCTCATGGACCGTTCCTGTTGTCTATCCAGACAAACCTGCTTTTACCTGATCCTGTGTTGGCATTAGTTCTTGATTACTGAATACCTGACTTGACATACATAACTTGGGGGTATGGGGAAATCAAAGGTGAAACCTGACTTGTAACTCAACAGTTCGATACCTGTTCTGATCAGTCTTACGGGCTAGGCCAGCCCCGGAGTGATGATGCTGACATCACTCGCCCATACCTGCTACCTGTTACTGCCTAGCGGCACGTCTCGGTTTCAGCCCGAGAGTCTTTGACCGTGGTCCCGGGCATGCACGGGATACTATTGAGTTACATCGACGATTCATCAATTGATTTCAAAGACTCTAGAATAGAAAACCTGATAGAACAGTTTAGTTTACCCACTGCACACTACCCTGCACCGCTTGATTCATATTATTGTTACTCTCGTTTTATTCATGTTTATATTGCATTGCTTGCTACACTGTTCATATTATATTACTTGATGACTTGACGCGCTGACGTCTGGGTTTTGCATGGCCCAGATTCCGTACCGCTGTTGCAGTCCGAGCATGAGTACTTCAGCCAGCAGGCTGAGCTGTGAGGTGTCAGTAGTAGTTAGTTTTATTTTCTGTATTTATTTCCAGATGTGAGCCCGCATTATGGGACATACATTCCAGTTATTCTGTATTGGATCTTTGCTTCCGCATTCATTTATTATTGACTCATGCTATTTTGGATTATGGACATGTTTAGATAGTTTTATTTTGTTCTTGATATCTCTACAGCCGTAATGTGACTGTGGATGGATGCTTCCTACCCACAGGTAGCATGGTTGCTATGTTACGTGTCCATTTTAGCGTACTCTGGGAAGCGGGGCGTGACATTTGGCGCGCTGATTTTTTTATCGCGAGTGTGGAACTTGGAATCTGATGCCAATCTTAGCATCAGCATCGCTGCGACTGGAATATTGCCAGGAGCGAATCATCATTTGCCATGAAAGGACTTTGAATTTGATACCGATTTAGGCATCAGCATCGCTACAACTGGGATATCGCTAGGAGCGAATCATCATTTGCCTCTGTCGATGTCGAACAAAGGTGGCTTAGCAAACAGGGTTAGGATTCCGTCGACCAAGGCTTTTGACTTCATGAGCCGTAAGGGTCTCATAAACGTGTTTCTCTCTACGAGTCGTGAGGATCTCGTAGGTGTTTTTTCTCCTTAGGAATCATGAGGATTCCTAAGTGTGTGTTCTCTTATAAGTCGTAAGGATTTTACAAGAGTGTTTTCTCCTTGCAAGTCGAGAGGACCTACAAGTGTTTGTTCACCGTGTGAGCATATCCTTAGTCACTGGTAGGACTATGTTAGGAAAATGTTCATTCGTGCCCGTGGATTGTATACAAGGGTCAATATTGAACCGCTTGTAGGGCAGCATTGGAGGTTGTGATGGCTTAAGAACAGGTTCAGATCCCTGTAGCTTAAGGCTTTTGAACCCTATGAGCCGTGAGGGTCTCAAAGGGGAATTCTCCTTACGAGTCGTAAGGATCTCGTAAGTGTGTTTTCTCCTTAAGAATCGTGGGGATCCCTAAGTGTGTTGCTCTTTTGTGAGTCGTAAGGATCTCACGCAGGTGGTTTCTCTTTACAAGGTCGAGAGGACCTTGCAAGTATCTTTTAACGAGATTGCGCCCTTTCGGGTTTTCACAAAACTCGCCGGTAGCTCTGTTGTTTTTACTCACGGAGCCTTTTCGGGTTTTCATCCGTACCCATTTCGCTTATGGACATACTGTTTTTTTTAACGAGGTTGCGCCCTTTCGGGTTTTCACAAAACTCGCCGGTAGCCCTGCTGTTTTTACTCACGGAGCCCCTTCGGGTTTTCATCCGTGCCCATTTTGCTTATGGACATACCGTTTTTTTTACACGTCAGCCTGAGAATGCCGCGGGTTGGTAGTAGTTTAACGACGTTTCGGTCATTTGCAAGTTTTAGGACATTGCGATTCGTCGTTAGTTTAGGGACGTTTCGGTCCGCAGCCAGTTTTAGGACATAGTGGTCCATTGTTAGTTTAAGAACGTTTCGGTCCGACGCCAGTTTTAGGACATAGTGGTCCATGGTGCTTTCTCTATGAATGAACATGATGCCCCCGGCATATCCATCTTTTTCGGAGCATGTGGTTGCGGTGGGTTCATCTTCCAGTTTTCGGACAGCGCGAATTTGCCCTGTTGGTATTGGTCTTCAACCCGGTTTTTGAAGACGTAGCAGTTTTCGATCGGATGGCCCAATACTCGGTGGTAATGGCAGTAATTAGGATTGTTGACATCGTTCAGTTGTAGTGGGTGTTTCGGCTCCGGTAGAGTGATAAGCCTGTTGCGCACTGCTAGTTCGAACAGTCTTCTCGTTTTGTCTTGAGGAAACGAGTAAGGACGTCCCAGTCTTTTCTCGAGGGATGGGCGTGGACGCATATTGTTTTGGCGGACAACCGGCTTTAAGTTACTCGGCTGTTGTTGAGTATTGGCGACGAAAGTTGCTTTTCCTTTCCCTTTTTCATTTTAAGAGTCCGGCTTTGGAGGAGACGGTCTATGACCCATCTGGTCCATTTGGGCCAACTTGTCAATCAAGGCCTGGAAAGTAGTCGGCTTGAAAAACATCATGAACTGGGAAATTGTCGCCTGCGGATCAAGAGTGCCCACAAACATGCCTACCGCAGGCGCTTCTTCAATGCGTTGTTCGCACTTCGACCATAAGTTCCGCCACCGTGTTGCGTATTGAACCCACGTTTCGCCTGGCCTTACCCTGGCGTTGATCAATGCTGTTATCGGGGTGCGTTCACTTGCGTTCGCGAAT
This sequence comes from Agapanthus africanus, assembly GCA_030015575.1. Taxonomy (NCBI): domain Eukaryota; kingdom Viridiplantae; phylum Streptophyta; class Magnoliopsida; order Asparagales; family Amaryllidaceae; genus Agapanthus; species Agapanthus africanus. Next base: position 878,168,001 of record CM057337.1, on the reverse strand, counting down.
CGCTGGGTGAACAACTACTCCATTTCTGCGAAAGTTTTGACGGAGTCGTTTGGAAGTTCGGAATACCACTCAAATGCTGTCTCCGATAAGCTGCCGACAAATTGGCGGAGTAGCAATTTATCATCACCTCCGGTGTTACCACATAGAGCCCTGAACTGGGCGACGTGCTGGTGAGGATTGCATGTCTCCTTGTACACGTGAAATTTAGGGATCGTATATCCCGGCGGGTAACTTATTTGGTCATACCAGCCCGGATAGGGTCGCCCAGTTTTAACGACTTGGCCAGTCGCCTCGTTCGCTCGGTGAGCTCTTATTTGTTGAGCTAAAAAATCATCGAGCGTGGCTTTTGAGATGGTTTCCTCCTTGGTTGCTGAAAGAGCCGGCAGAGGATTTGATGCTTCTCCTTTATCATCTTCAATAATGATCGGAGGGTCTTCAGCTGGAGGTTCTGGCTGTAACATCATTCCGACCATGTCTTGGAAGAGAAGCGCCATTCGTTTTATATTAGCCGCTTGTTCTGCGGCTTCTCTGTCCTTCTTTTCGAGGACTCTGCGGAGGAAGTCCGCATCGGTTTCTTGTTCCCGACGCTGTTCCGAGGTCTCTGGAGTTTCTTTCGGCCCAGTGAGTGCGGCCATTGCAGTCAGCATCTCTTGAAGTTTCTGTTGTTGTTTTTGAGCTTTTGTCACGGATCGGGTGAGCGGTCAGTGACCCGTAGAAGTGCGGCTTTCCTCTTTTCCGGAAGCCATGTAAACAGTATGCATGATTATGCCCCCAAACTTGGGGCGTTTTGGCTCAACGTCTTTACGGTTTGCCGTAGTCATAGGGGCTTTCTCTTGCCTCCTTCTCTTTTGAGTGGTTGACGTTGAGTGGGCCGTTGCAGTGGGCACCCAGGTGGTTGTCGTCCTTTGTGGCTTTCCAGGACGGTTATCTTCCTGCCGAATCTTCATCTTTTTCTGTCGGCGAGGATAGTCTTGACCAATCACTGACTCGTGGACCCGTCGTCAGACTTTGTAAACTTTGGAGGACATCCGCTGAGGGGGCTGCTCCGGCTTTGTTTCTGTAACGTTCTCCACCGGCGGAGGAGATCTTTTCAGTACTGCGGTAGGAGAGTTCCTGCGCACTTTGTTCAGCAATTCAAAGCTGTTCCCAGTTGGAACAGCAACATCGACTTCCACCGTTGGGACTAGTGGAGTTAGCCCAGAGGGGGAGCTGCCCCTAGCCTTCCGTACTCGGTGCCAGTGACGTCGGCGAGCATGTCGTGCAGATGGTGTTAGTTCGGCTATGGGGATGGCTTTGTCATGCCCCCTGTCTTGAGGAAAGGCTGTTATTGGTGCTAGCCGGTCGAAAACTGACGTCTGTTGAGAGGGGATAGTCAGTCTTGCGAAGGCTGACTTTCGAACACGGGAAGCAGCATTCGTGACTTCGCATGGAGTAGGAGCTGAAACAGACAGTCTTGTGAAGACCGACCCCTTGGCAGGGGAAGCTGTCTTGACGACTTTAGGAGCAGGAATGGCTATCCGCTTCGGAATGGCCGCTTCAGGTATCGCGGGCTTCTTCATGGGCCCACTTGAGTTTTGGCCCAGTCTGCTGAAAATTGAGGCATTGGGTTTGGGCGACCCGTTGAAAGGGGCTGCGGTAGTTGTAAGCCGATCAAAGACCGACTTCTTTGGAGCTCCTTGCGACGACTTTGGGGTATTGAAGCTCATCGGTGGGAGCATAGTCCCGAAGAATAGCCCAGTGGTGGCCTGAGTCACCTGTTCCACCGGCATAGCGAAAATGGAGGCCACTTAGGGCCCGTAAGTCACTCCTCCGGACGGGATGGAACGAGAGTTGCAATTGCAGTTAGTGCAGTTTAAAACCATTGATCTTCTGTTTTCTGCACGGAGCAAGACACCAAATCTTAGCACCTCGTATCCACAGGCAACCACAGCAAACCACGATTCATTCGCGAACACGACACACGAAATGTGGAGTGGAAAGAGGAAAAGGTCCCACCGGGCATGCCAGAATCTGTTCTCCTCCGAAACACGGAGACGCGACCGCGCAGGTCCGTCTTGCCTGAATTTTGGGGCAGCTGCTAATTGGTGCTATCCGTCCATCTCTCCGAAGATGCCAAGTTGATTTATGGCACCATGTATCGAAGGTTTAAACGGATGCGGCCGATTTAGCAGATTTCGTCAGATTCCTCCTCATTTGAGGGTTTTTTGATTGTGGGGACGCTCTTCCCTGCAGGCGCAAGCCCCTGCAGTTAATTACGCTACCGCATCGCGGTAACAACTTTCTCCTTCTCCATATGGTCGCTTCGTGTCGTGGGTGTTTGTTTTGTGTTTGGTTGCCCGTGGATTGTATACGGAGACTAAGTTATGTTGTTGCCCATAGGGCGTGGACTAGCCCAAATCCGTATCTTTCTTAGATTTGCGTTTGGGGGTTTTGGGTTTAAGGATACGTTAGTCTCATTTGAGATTAAGATCGACTTAAACGTTCGTTAAGGATACGCTAGTCTTACTTTAGACTAAGATCAACTTAACGCGATCGTTTAGATCCGTCAAGAGAGCAATTGGGCTCTGTTGTTTAGTTTAGTAGCATTGCAGTCGGTAATTAGTTTAAGGACATTACGGTCCATTGTTAGTTTAGGGACATCTCGGTCCAATGTTAGTTTAAAGACATCGCGGTCGAGGTTAAGGACATCATAGTCCGTGAGTTTAAGGACCTCACAGTCCGATATTAGTTTAAAAACATTACGGTCGAGGTTAAGGACATCATAGTATATTAGTTTTAAGACATTACGGTCAAGGTTAAGGATATCATAGTCCATGAGTTTAAGGACCCCACAGTCCAATGTTAGTTTTAAGATATCACGGTCGAGGTTAAGGACATCATAGTCCATGAGTTTAAGGACCCCACAGTCCAATGTTAGTTTTAAGACGTCACGGTCGAGATTAAGGATATCATAGTCCATGAGTTTAAGGACCCCACAGTCCAGTTTAAAGACATCATAGTCTGTGAAATGTATGGCTGTCGGGACCCGTCACCTCCCTGAAGACGTTGAAGGATTACAACGACAAATATCAGAGGAGTTCATAGATGTACCCTTGAACCAATGTTGGTTAGGAGATCTATAGTCCAATTTGGGACTAAAGTCCGTTTAAAGGTTTATGAGCATATGGACTCAGTTGATATGAGTTGAACATTTTATTGTTCTGGCTATTGAGCCTTTATTTGGGCTCGGCCCTTTTAACAATGCATAGCATTTATCAGAACATAAGTATGTTCTGACAGTGCGCCACGTGGTGCGTCAGGCGCTTTGCGCCAAGGAAAGAGCGCATTGCGCTTCTGTTGGATAGCGCACACGAGGACACGTGTTGCGCTTAGCGCTAGTTTATTGGCGCATTGCGCTTTTAATTTATGAGCGCGTTGCGTTAGTCTGTGGGTGCGCCAATGAGTGACACGTGGCGCGCTTGGCGCTGAGCGCCAGTCCATGAGCGCAGTGCGCTGCTTCAGAAGCGCAAACAGATTGTGTCTTTGAGTGACACGTGGCATGTTTTGGCGCTGAGCGCCGGTCTAAGGAGCGCAAGGGCGTAATTCATGAGTGCAAGGCACTTTTAATAGCGCAAAGCGCTTCTGATCGGTTTTAAGATCAAAGAACAGATTTATGTTCTTCAAAGGAGGCTTTGCCTCAAGCTCAAAGAACAAACGTTCTTGTTTTTTATAAAAGGCTCTGTCTTTATAGATCAAAAGATCTATGAATGAAGTAAAATACTTCTTTTAGTCTTTTTATAATTAGATCTTTTTGATCTTTTCTTTTAAATCAAAAGACCTTGGTCTTTTTATAGATCTAAGATCTTTTTAGAAGATGGTTCTTTTTATGAGATGGATTCATCTCTGTTTTCATGAAACATTTTCATTTTACCCTAAAGAAATAATCTTCTTTTCACCTTAAAGAAATAATCTTCTTTTCTAAGAGCTTGCTCTTCTTTCTTTGAGTTTTCTCGAAGTTTGTAGGGGTCTCTCTCTTTCAGACTTGAAGTCTATGGTCCTTTATATAGGGCCAAATGATTTGTTAAATCAGTTTTAAGAGATCTTTCTCTGATTGATTTGGGAATATTTCCCACCGTTGGATCTTGATCCTAAGGCTTCTGTTTTACAGAAGATAATCTTCTTATTTTTAACAAGATTGCAAAGATCTTTGCATAAAAGAATTTTAGTTCTGATTAATTAATAATTTATTATTAATAGATCTTTTGATCTGATGGTGGGGAATTTTTTAATTCCAGCGCTGGCGCACCTTGCGCTAGCGCACTTGCGTTCGATACGTGGCGCGCAGCGCAGAGCGCAGCGCAACTGCGCTAGCGCATCCGTGTTTGACACGTGGAAAGCACCGCAGAGCGCAGCGCAACTGTGTTAGCGCACCCGTGTTTGACACACAGCGCAGAGCGCTGGATCTGAAGCGTTACTTCAATTTAAATCTTGAATTAAAACAGAGCTTTGCTCTGATTGGGTGCGCTGTCTAGGGCGCAACGCTCTTGACGCTGGCGTGTCTGCTTTTGACCCGTGGCGCGCAGCGCGGAGAATCCGAAGCGTTATTTCAATTTTTACTTTAGATTTTTTTAATACGGAGCTTTGCTCTTTATTGGGAAAAGGAAGCGTCGCTTCATTTCAAATCTTGGAATTTGAACAGAGCTTTGCTCTGATTGGGGAAACACCTTCTCTTCTATCTTTTTATAGTCTTCATCATTCATCGACGCCGGTATCGTTCCAGAAAGCAGCGTCCACAGATCCTGTTACCAACTGAGCGTGCATTTTAATGCATCGAAGATTTAAACTATTCTTTCCAGAGAACTTTTCGATCATAATATTGTGCGAGGCTATTTTTATATTCGATAGGTAGAATCAACGCAAGCTCTGATACCAGTTTGTTACGGATGATCGAGATAAACACGGAAACAAACATTAAACAAATCGCAGAAAACAGAAAAGGTCAACTCAAGAAGACAAGGATTTTACGTGTAAACCCAAACGAAAGAAACCAAGGGCAGCAGCGGAACGTCTCACAATTTGTGTAGAATTACAGAATTTCTCCTCTCAATTTTCTCTCTCTAACCCTAAACAATTGGGTTCATATTTATAGCCTATAATTAATCCTTAGAGATAAGTATAAAATTTAAATTTGGATCTAATCAAATATACAATTTAAATCTTCTCTAAATAACTAATTTGGATTTATCTCTAATAAACAAATCCTAAAGCAAATAGGGTTAGGATTATAAAATCAATTCTATCAGTTAATATAAGTTCATAAACAGAGCTTGTAAACTTCGGCCTCATTCAATCTGTAATCAAGATTCTTGCTTCTTTCTAAAAAGAAAGCCCAAAGTCTGGTTCAAATTGAATAGTTTGTAGTCTGCTATATAATAAGATTATAGTCAGGTAATTGGGTCAAACAGCAACAGATGGCAATCACAACCTGATCTTAGACTTGAACAATCTATCATCCTGGACTTGAACAATAGAAAAAGAAAGCATATAACACAAAGTTATCAACTATATTCGCCAATGTATATCGGGGTTCAGCCTTGGCTGCCAGAAATACCAAGCAAGTGCAACCTCAAGCAGTGCACGAACATGCACAAAGGAGCATGCTCAATAATAATATCTAAGGGATTGTTGCCATTTGCAGTTCCTATCTTCTTATTAAACTCCTTGCCACTGCGCCCAAAACCCTAAAGCTATGATGATGTTAGAGGGATATAATTCTATACTCTAGCACGCCCCCGGAAGTTGTGTGTTTCTGTATGGGCTGAACCGGCGCTTTGTTCAGCTCTATCTTTTAGTAAAATTAGTCTGGTTTATATAAGCATCAGGTGGGATTTGCACTTCGATAGCTTTTTGATTAGATCTTAAAAGTCCTTGTCATTGTTTATCAGAACTCAAAAGTTATGATGAGGGTGAAGTGATAAAATTTTATATTCTTGCTTTTCTTCACCCAACTTCAAGTCTTCAACTCAATAAGAATCAATTATTCGCAAATATATTTGTGAAAATCGGTTTTTTGTTACATGACGATGCATTGCTCTATTCGATTCTCCTTGTTATGGTGCATTCTATATAAAACTACCTAGTTGACAAAGTTTTGATGTCGATACTGTGCATGAATGCTTCAGGTGGCCTACACTTAGACTAGGCATTAACATGCCATCGAGAATCGAGAAAACGGTTAGAAGAAATGAGAAGAAATGAGAACGAACTTATTGGCGAACCAACAGGAGAGCTCTACGATGTAAATTTATTCTTCGGTATCATTGACATTCTTCAAGACTACGATATCAGTAAAAAGCTTGAGCACGCATATGAATCAATGCAATACGATGCAGCATCAATATCAGCTGTCGATCCGAGGCAATACTCGAAACGCTTCAAGGATTTCGTATACAAAGCTTTTGCAGAAGTTTCATGAAGAATTTAACCCATCGAGCTAAAAAATTGGCAAATCCTTTCTTTCTGGGTTTAATCAGAACTCGGAGAAAACCATGAAAGAGGAGCCGGTCAGGCCTCAAAAGGTTTAAGTGGTGTGCTTCTCTCGATGTGAATGTATCATCGGTGGCCTCAATGGAAAGGGAGCTCATATGTTCAAAAATATTTTGCTGATGATTCAACATGGAGTAAATATGAAAGAGATAATACACATTTTCATACATTATTGTTAGTATAGATAACAGTAGATATGTATTTGTTTGGGGTATACTGAAAGTTGTAATGCTAAAGTGAGGTGGTTGTAAATTGTTTTACCAGAGGCTAACATATATTAACATACCATTCTTTTTATGATCAGTTTTGCTTATTTTTACTTAGAAGTTCAAGGAGAAATTTCAGTGGTTTAATAATGAGAAAATTTTGTAAAGAAGACTGATTAATTCCTTTTTTTTAATTGTCCTTTTCATTTTAGAGAGACAGAAATTATTTAATTCATTACCCAAAACTTAGTCAGCAGTGATAGGTATACATATATCAGAAACATCTTTGTAGTTGAGTTTATTGAGGATTTAAAGGGGATGCTTGCAATGTTTGGTTTGCTGCAAAGAAAGCAAGCATTTGTTCCATAAAATATTTGTTTTCTTCTTTTAAAAGAAAAGCTGGGCAAAATTTGCCCATTTCACATAAATAAACACCCAGAAAGTATTCGTCAAAAGCGTTATTGTAAAGTTTACAATAAAAGTCGTAAGATCTTTCGTTTGACATTTCAAATTTTACTTTTGTAGCGAAATCTATCTAACTAGATGTGTGTGTGTGTGTGTATTGCTATATATGAGAATATTTTTTGGAACATTTCCTTATGAACTTTAGTGGAAAATTAGCTATCTAACACCTATTTAATTCTCTTACAATATTTGAGTCATTGAAATATTTTTATTTTCTTTCTACTAAATATTTATCATTTTTCTATCCCATGCAATTAGATTTATATGGTGGAAAAATTCTGATCGGTCCTTTCGTTAAAATATTTTTTCTCTCATTACTTAGATTTTACCGGCAAAATATTTAAAAAAAATTATGATTTTTGTGTATTATAGCTTGCAAAATAATGAAAAATCGGAAAAAATAATTTAAAATTTAGAATTTTGAAATTTTCATTTGGTATTGCAAAAATTATAGAAAAACAAAAGAAAACATAAAATTTTGATATTTTAAAAAAATTCGTTATTTTTCATGTGGTATAGCACGTAACATATTAAAATTTTAAAGAAAACATAAAATTTGAGAATTTTGAAAATTTTGCGATTTTTGTGTGTCATAATACACATAATATGAAAAAACGAAAGAGAACAGAAAATTTTGATATTTTTAAAAACTTTACGATTTTCTTGTTTTATAGCATATAAAATAAAAAACGAAAGAAAACATAAAATATTAAGACTTGAAAATTTCGCTCGAGTGCTTTAACAAACAAAAAAATTTGAAAAAGAAAGAAAGTAGAAAATTCTACAGATTTTTGAAGATTTTGTGATTTTTGTATCTATAACAAGCATGATATTGAAAAGCCTGGAAAAAGAATATTTTGAAATTTGAGAAAATTTCATGATTTCCGTATGTCGTATGCAAAATATTGGAAATTTGAAGAAACAAAATAATGGTATTTTAAACTTTCGTGATTTTCATATGTTGCCAAAGATTTCAAATCATCCGTAGTCTAAATCACTCAGACGGAACTTCTTTTTTCTTTTAGGTTCTTACTCGTAATTGATAAACCTTTTTTTTTTACTCCACATAGCTTTTTAATCTTGTGTAACGACCACAAAATTTTAGTACTTTCCTTTCTTCAAGAAATGTCATTTTCTTCAAAACACTTGTATATATATTTAGTTTCATTCAAATTATATACATGGTCCATTCTTATATATCTTTGTTATAACACAGCATTGTTATTGTATAGATCATAGGTTTGAACCCGATTGAAATATTTTAGTTTTTATTTTAATTCCCTGAGTTTTAAAACTAATATCATATTTTTATATAACCAAATATTTATTAATATTTTAAAGTATGAGAAAAGATTTTTCTTCTAATTAAAAATAAAATTTATTTGTTTATTTTAGTTAGTTAGTTTGTTATTTTGACAAGCTTGTTTTGATTGTTTTCTTTTTGTTGGATTTTGGGGGATTGATAGGATGTAATAAATCTTAACCCTCGACTTTGTTCGAATATTAGGTATTACGTGGGTATATACATTCCAACGTTTTATACTTGCATTCGTTTATATAGTACATAAATTATTTTAGTACTAATATTTCATGCGTATACATTCAAATAAAAGTTGGATTTTAGTTAGATACAAGTTTCAAGATAATAATTGTAATACATATAGCTGTAGTGTGATTAGATTTGAATTTAATGTTATCATATGAAATTGTACCCGTAATTAGTATATTTAATGTATATTATATTCATAAGTAAAACTTGGTTAGAGTTTTTATCATGTTTTCAATCATTTGTGTATAGTTATCAGTTTAATATTATATATTTTGCAGCTTTTAGTGTTATATATGTTTTATACAAATTTAGATATTTGTTAGTTTATATTATATTTGTTTTTATATTTATTACAGTTTTATGAGAATAAATCTATTATTCAGAACATTTTGTATATTAGTTATAATTTTATTCGGTTAGTGTTTTTACAAAAACACTAACAATGTATTTTATTTGTCTTTAAAAAAAATGCTACACCTCCTAGTCTAATATATTTTTTAATAAAACAAACTAAATATTTTAGTCTTAGTCTTATTTTTTTTTTTTAAACAAATATCGAGATAGTTGTCAAATCTCATTATATTGTTCAGATTTTATTTCCAATATCCGATATTACGATTTGATATATTCATTGACGATTTGAAATTTAAAGAAATCCTAATTTTTTTAAACAACTAGAAACCTTTTCTTTCTTTCTGCCGTATATTTAAAAAAAACACCGTAAGTCCAAAACTCATCTGCTCTGCCCTCTTTATCATCTTCGATCAGAAGCCCGATGACGAGAGAATCGAACGAAGGGAAAAAAAGACCCACCCCCCGTCACGATCTAATCGAGACATCTTTCACCTGTCAAGAAATAATCCTAAATCGTCCTTTTATAGTAAGTTCCTCTCTCATCTTTATCTCTTTTCCATGTTTAAAATTTGCATTTTAAAACAAAAAAATGATTTTTAATCAAACCTTAAATTGTTTAAATAAAAGGATTGTTCCTTTTGGTTTAAAATTATAGTTTTTATAAAAATGGGTTATTTTTATAAAGGAGCATCAATCCGGATTCTTATTTGTAAGAAAAAAATTAAATTTTATAAGTATATTATTTTATGGTGATGGTTAACATTATAGATGCATTAACAATATTGTTTTGGACATAATTCTGTCAGCCGGACCGCTAAGTTCAAACCTAATATATATAAGAGTCGTTGTTCGAATGATCATCCTCTAAATCACTAATCTCGCTAAATACAAGTTTCTTTCCACTTTGATTTCCCCCTTTTCTCCAGATTTTACTATCTATAAGTATGAGCTAGTTGTGTATAAGTACGCACCAATAACACTGTTTTATTCACTACTCACTGTGCTATTCACCATCACGAATCATTCACTTTTTACTGACGTACTCGAGACAACTAAACCGATACCACTCATATTCGACAATGCATTATACACCGAGAATTAATAAGGACGCTCACTATCGCTAAAAGTATCGCAGTCGGGTAAATATGTGAATTATGCCGCTAAACAAATCACATACAATACAAGTCATTACATATCTTAGAAACTTAGAAAAATCACATTAAATCGTACTATCATAATTAAGCAAAATGTTACAAAAGGGGAAAAAAGTAAACTTAATTATCATACCAACGAAATTAGTTTCAAGTCATTCGGTTTTCGGGTTTACGAATTACGGTCATTTCTTTTTAAGTGTCCTCTGCTGGAAATTTAGTTCCTGAACTGAAAGTCCGTTTCGTAACACAATTTTCACCCTTTTGGGATCATATTTAGACGATGCTAAAGTTGAGTAATATTTGGATCTATTAATTAGGTTTCCAACTCACCAGACGGATTGACAATATCCACTGTGTGCCGGAAGATATGCACTGTTTAAGATCGGGATATACGTTCTGCCCCTGCTTGGGACTGCAGTACGTAACGACGACTTAAAATATGATTAAAATAGTAAACAATGGTAAAAATGAATGAGACCATTACCATTAGTTATCTAACAAAATATTCTTTGTAGAAGTATAGGGTTACGCATAAAATAATTTTCATACAGAGTTGTAAAAGCACTTTAATTCAGGTGTCGACAAACAGTATCGCTCTGGATTGCAGTCCAAAGCTGCACTCCCAAATAGTTTTCGTTATCGTTTTAAAACAGTATCGAAATATAAATAATATAGGGATTTAGGGTGTCGAGTCAGATTCGATACGAGCCTTCGAACACACCGTTTCAGTATGTATCCAAATTACTATGATTTTCACAAGTTAGGTGTACGGAAAATTCCAGATTTGATGAAACTAATTAGGGGTGACATTTCATGGCATTAGGGTCCGTATTTTCATTCTAACATTTTACATATCACCCATTATCACTAAAGCAATCTAGTAGACCAATGTTCTTCCATATTCAATTTTGTTTTCGTATCGAGTATTTAGCCGGTGTACGCTAGTAGCGAGCAAACTTGATTAATTCATGAAAAACCTAAATGATATTTATACGATCAATAAATCCAAGGTGGGTTCTATCCAATACGACTAAGCATGATGACTCAAGGTATATATGTCGATTAAACTTAACGTTATAACGGTATCGATATATCTACACATGATAACACCCATACGTATGTACCTATAATTATTTAACAATATGATATAATTTATATAACCTTTAGCAGCATGATTTGCAAGGGAAGGGGATTTCCACTTGCCTTAAGTCGAATTGGCGCTCACGACAGTGACAGTGGCACGGCATGGATATGGCTACAGCGAGGCTTGGCTACGATATGGCATGACACGAGAGTGGGCACGGCGTAGCACGGAAGCAGGGTACGGGGTGGCACGGTGCTGGTGTGGAGGTGGGTCCGGTCATGGTGCGCTGTGGGCATATGAGTGGGTACGGTCGTGGTGCGCTATGGGCACACGAGTGGGTATGAGGTGGCACGGTGGTTCCGGAAGTGGGCACGGGAGGCATGGCATAGCGGCAGCGACGATGGGTCCCAGGTGATAGGAGTTTGTAGGCGGACGTCGGAGCTGCGCCGGAGGTCGCCGACAGTGGAGGTTGACTAAGAAGGCAGCGACGTTGGTGGCAAGGTGCTCGGCTCGTCGGCGGTTGAAGCTTGTTGATGGGTTACGGGGAGGCTCGGTGGTGCTTGGAAGGAGGAGGCTCGTCGGAGGCGATGGCAGGAAGCCGGAGGTGATGGCGGTAGCTCCGGTGGTCGCGGCGGTGGTGGGGGTTGAATTGGGGTGGACGTTAAGGTAGGGTTCGTCGGTGAAAGAGCCAACCAAAGTTGATGAGGGCAAAGGCGATGACGATGATGGCGGTGTGGTTTCTTAGGGGGGTGTCGTGGGTTCATCGGTGAGTGAGCGAGAGAGAGGAGGAGAGAGATCGAAGAGAGAGAGAGAGTTTGTGAAGAAGAGGGAGAGAGAATGTATTTTTAAGGAGAGAGAGATTTTATGAAATTAAATAATAATTAATATGATAGATTTGGGTATTAAAGAGGAATTATGAGGAATTTAAAAGAGAACAACTTTTATTTTGATTTTGAAAGGGAAGAGAAGGAAACTGTTGAGGAAAAAGAAAGAAGAGAGTTTGGGCTATTGGGTTTGGGCTTTGGAAAAAAAGATAGGAAAAAGAAAATGGAGAAGTGTTTGCTCTTGGGTTAAGAAATAGTCAATAGAGAAAACGAGAATAGGAAAAATAATAGAATTTAAACTAGGCGAATAATATTATTAAAAATACGGTTAATACATACACAGGAAAGCCGGTTCTTACTGAAGAATTTGTTTAAAAGTTAATGTACAAATGAGTATTTGAAAACCCTGTGTATGCTATAAGTATTTGAATTGCTTTTGAACAGCAAGAAAGTATTTGTAGCTCATTGGTAAAGTTTTGCACTGCTGTGACATAGCCCCTATGGTTGAATCCCTCCAGCCCCATATTATTTTTTTTCTTTAAAAACTTTTAGAAGCTCAAAAGTTTGCACGTGCATTGCACGTAAAATGAAAAGTCACAATAAAATCAAACATGTGCACTGAGGTATATGAAATGACTAGAACACGTGGCAAAAATCCAGACACCAATCAAGGTGAATGGACCGGCGAGATTTAGCAATAGGCCGGCGCCGCCGGTTTAATCAGGGCAAAATACAAATTTTTTTCTTGCCCTAACACCTGTTGGCCTACCCCATTAACTCCAGTCTGTTTGTTTTCCCAGCAATTATCTAGAGAATTAAAAATCACTATTAAACCAAATTTTAATGTATTTTTAATTTTTTCTTCACTCACAAAACCCTAATCCTACCTTATAAATACAACCCTACGCTTTGGCCCTCCTCATTCAGAAATATAGTACCAAAACTCCCTACAAATTTCAAGTCCAAAAGTTGTACAAGTGGAGTTAGCTTAAAGCCAAGTTCTGGCGATGTTTCGGGACAAATCCGGCGACGAAACGACTCCCCGACAATTCCATAAGCTTTCTCTACCTCTTCTATTTCTTTATAATCTATAAGTCCCACTTTCTCTCTTCACCTTCTATTAAAACGAATTCCATTTTCAAAACTAGTCGGAAGCGGAGTTAATCCGACTTCCGTTTCTAATTTAACTAAAAACACCATTTATCTTAATAAAAAAAGTACAATCTTTTTGTATATTGTTTAGCAATCATAAACAAACACATTCGAACAAGTTTCGTCTCAAAATAATATGTATTGCAACTTCTATTTCATTTTTACGGTAAAATACCATCATATTTATATACGACATTGCTTATTCATTTTGCTCATATTATCTTTAGAAAACTCACGAGGTAATGATCTATCTCATCACAACACTCATTCTTGACATAACACGATGGCTTTTGGAACATTAATTTGTGGGAAAAATACGAGTTTACATTTAAATACCATAAACATTCAAAAACCGTTTTCTTTAAAAGTGTATTATTTAATTCCTTGCAAATGCGCCTCTACAACCTATTTTGGGAACCCCGATCGGAATGGTGCGGATTATTGCACATTCTCGGGCCTAATAGAGCGAGATGCAGACCTCCTCATGGATCATCCAATCTCGATGGAATTTTAATGCAATTTTTAAGAAAAATGAGATTTCTACTTATTAAATAAAATTTATTTTTACTATATATATATATATATATGAATATTATCAAAATACCTACTTTAAATATATTATATATATACCATGTTTTTCTAAATTAAAGGAATCATAAATTTCATGAAACTGCCATTATAAATCAATACAATTCCAATATTACATTAAAATACCATATACAATTATAACTAGGTTTATATCCACCAGAATATACTTCACATTTAAAAATTACATCCATGAAAACCCTAAAGACGATAAATAAAAACCCTTCAAGTTATATAAATTTACAATAAGGACCCTAGCAAATATAGGTTTAAGTGGGACCAATTTTCTTGACCTTAGGGAGCCAGAGAAAGTGGATGCTTGCCTATTTAAGATAGACAACTAAAAACGGGGTTATCAATACGGTAATTGTCTTGGAAAAAGACACAAATCCTGCCGTCCATGTGCAGCAGTTACCGATAACTCCAAAACATAAATCAGGACTTCAATTCTATTTAAAGATCTGACTCAGTTAGAGTCACGGTCAAATTTCAATACAATATAACTTGAAATCAATCCAAGTATAACTTCAATACTACATGAATCCATGAATACCAGAATACAATCTATATCAACCTGAACATGACTTGAATTGACCAAACCCTGGATATACTCTGATTACACGACTATCCATTTATATCCATTCTGTTTACATGATATCATGGTTTCGGAAATTCTTTCATTTATAAAACAAGACAATACAATCAATACAAAAGACATTACGGGATTTTTAAGGGGTAGACTGGTATGGAATGTGTTAGAAGTGGAATGAGACGGTCACTTTAATACACATAATTTGAATTTCCATTGCTGTTGTTCCGTGGCTTAACGGTTCCTTGTACTTCGTATATCTTAGTCCATGGAATAGTTGAACTCCTCTTGTATATACTGGCATATTCTGTACCAAGCTACAAACAACCGCGTTAATAGAAAAAAATTACAATATACTAGTTATATTCTCATCTATCTATTCTTACCTATGTTTGGGACTTACCGAGCGATTGTTCGTTGACGACATTCCTTCTCTTCTTTCTTTGGAATGTTGTCAGGTGGATCGGACTCTCTGGAGGTCGAGCCCAGTACTGAAGACTTGGAGCAGTTCGCCATTGACCTAGAGCTCTAGATACTTGTATATATTTTCTTTTCAGTTCATACCATTGTTTAGGCATTGCTTTCCATTCCTGTATTTACATTTTCAGTTGTACTTGTAAAGAAATATTTAATAAATAAAAGTTGCTGTTCATTAACACTTCATGTCTTCTTGTGTATATTTACATTATATTGCTTAGTTACGCTTTGCGTGTTTACTTCTGAGTAAATCCGTAGCGGGCCTCGTCGCGTCTTCTTACCCGTACACTGGGAAGCGGGGCGTGACAGGTTTTGTTGGTGGCCCTTGCAGGTCAGTTCTGCATGGAACCCTACCATGCAGGCCCGTTCTGCATGGACATACAGGTCAATTCTGCATGAAGTCCTAAGCAATATGACACAAGAATCAGCAACTAAAACATTCTTTACATTTCATATTCCTTAAATCTTACAATTTCATATTCTTTGAATCTATCCTAACCCTATTTTTTTCTTTCAAGGTTATGGATTCTCCAAACAATACCAGCACAAAGTTCAACAACACACCACCACATCTTCCACTTACGCCTACCGTTTTAGCTCCGATCAACGAGCAAACGGTATTGCTTAAGGCAACCCGAAGCCTCCTGAAAGGACAGCAGCAGTAGACTGCTATCTTATTGAACCGCCCAGAAGTGGAAGCACCTGGAGTGAAGCGATTCCGGGCATTGCACCCGAAACAATTTTCTGGGAAAAAGAGCCCTTTAGAAACTGAAGAATGGGTTCAGAGCATTGAAGACGATCTGGCAGCAGCACAAGTGCCAGACATCACTTGGGTACGGGTTGCGAAGCTACAACTCACCGACAACGCTCGAGTTTGGTGGAAGGCGGAAGAAAGCCGTCTTGCCCAGCCTATCGAATGGAAAACTTTTCGCGACATGTTCGACGCAAAGTACATTCCAGAGACTGCCCGATTTGACATAGAGCAGTAATTCATCCACCTATAACAGGGTTCGATGTGGACCAAATCTGTGAATGATTATGATACCGAGTTTACCATGCTCAGTAGATAAGATATTTCTCAATATTCGATTTTCTTGTATCACATACTACACAGCTAACAAAAGACCATAACAGGTTCACAGCACACCTCATTCCGACTGCTGAGATCAGGTCCAGACGATTTCAGTAAGGGTTAGAT
Source organism: Agapanthus africanus (assembly GCA_030015575.1). Lineage (NCBI taxonomy): Eukaryota > Viridiplantae > Streptophyta > Magnoliopsida > Asparagales > Amaryllidaceae > Agapanthus > Agapanthus africanus. The sequence continues at coordinate 878,151,839 of CM057337.1, read as the reverse complement.
CCGGAGATCCAAGCTGCCTTAGCTACAGGGGATTTCCCAACCCACGAACTGGCTCTGAAAGCTGCCCGTCGATATGATGCAGAAGTGAAGATGAAGGGCAGACCCCAATCTACTGGAGTGAAGCGTCCTGCCACCCAGATAGCAGGAGAAGCCTCTTCAAGGCCATCATTTGTACCCAAGAGACCAGGAGTACCATCCAACCGGCCCAGTCCAATTTTTGCACCTACTGCAGGAGGGTTGGACACTTGGCAAAGGACTGCCGGCGTGCAAATCGCCTTTGTTTGGTCTGTGGCTCAGCCACACATGATATTGGGTCTTGTTCTTGTAGACTCAATCAAATGCTGCACCCAGACCAGCAATTACCTATCCGCAGCGACCAGCCATCCAAGCATCTGCTCCACGTCTAGCTCTCCTAGCTCCACCTCCTCGTGGACTGACTGCACCTCCTCTTCGTCAGTTCCACCAAGCACAAAGGAACTTACCTCAAGTACAGAGAAACGGACAGAGGAATGCTCCTCTAGCAAAGAGGAATGCATTGAGGCGATAGGCTTTCACAATGACTGTGGAAGAAACTGAAGCCATTGGCCAAGTCATCACTAGTAACTCTTTCCTTTCAAGTTTTCTTTCAGTCTTTATGTATACTTATATATCTTTTCTTATACCTAAAACCTATCCCACATAACTTAGGTACGATCTTAGTAGCCTCACTTCTTGCACTAGCACTCTTCGATACTGGAGCATCTCATTGCTTTATATCGCAACGGTTCGTCCGAACTCATGCGATTCCAGTCAAACCTCTCGTATCCAGCTGGAATGTCAGTTCAGGGAATGACGTTCTAAAGGCAACAATGGGATACGACCTGTGTCCAGTGGTCGTCTGCAGCAGAGAATTCTATGCTGATTTCAAAGTGCTGGACATACCGAACTTCGATGTAGTTCGCACTATCAGGAAAAAAATGCGCATAGCCCAAGACCGACAGAAGTACTGGGCTGATGCAAAATGCCGTCACTTGGAGTTCCAACCGGGAGATCATGTCTTTTTGAAGATATCTCCAAACCGTGGAGTGATTCGCTTTGGAAGACGGGGTAAGCTCAGTACAGGGTATATTGGACCGTTCGACATACTCGAACGAGTCGGAGAAGTAGCTTATCGCTTGGCACTTCTACATTCATTGGAAGGAGTACATAATGTATTCCACATATCCCAACTCAGAAGGTATGTGAGTGAACCCAGTCATATTCTTGATCACTACGAATTCACTGTACATCCAGACTTATCTTGTAAGCAGCAACCTGTTAAAATCCTGGATAGAAAGGTGAAGTCACTTCGGAACAAGAAAGTAAACTTGGTTCAAGTGATGTGGAGAAAAGACTCACCAGGAGAATCAACATAGGAACGTGAGGACAACATGCGTGCAAGATACTCTCACTTGTTTGTAAATTAGTCCTTAAAATAATTGTAAATTTCGAGAACGAAATTTTTGTAAGGAGGGTAGAATGTAACGACTCTGTTTTAATGTACAGAAGAATTTGTTTAAAAGTTAATGTACAAATGAGTATTTGCAACCCTGTGTATGCTATAAGTATTTGAATTGCTTTTGAACAGAAAGAAAGCACTTGTAGCTCATTGGTAAAGCCTGGCACTGCTGTGATATAGCCCCTGTGTTCGAATCCCCCCAACCACATATTATTTTTGTTGATTTTACTTTAAAAACTTTTATAAGCTCAAAAGTTTGCACATGCGCTGCACGTAAAATGAAAAGTCACAACAAAATCAAACATGTGCACTGAGGTATATGAGACGACTAGGACACGTGGAAAAAATCCAGACTCAAATCAAGGTGAATGGACCAGAGAGATTTAGCAATAGGCCGGCGCCGCAGGTTTAATCAAGGAAAAATGTAATTTTTTTTGTTGCTCTAACACCTGTTGGCCTACCCCATTAACCCTATTCTGTTTGTTTTCTCTGCAATTATCCAGAAAATTAAAAATCACCATTAAACCAAATTTTAATGCATTTTTAATTCTTTCTTCACTCAAAAAACCTTAATCCTACTCTATAAATACAACCCTACAGTTTGGCCCTCCTCATTCAGAAATATAGTACCAAAACTCTCTACAAATTTCAAGTCCAAAAAGTTGTACAAGTGGAGTTAGCTTAAGGCCAAGTTCCGGTGACGTTTCAGGACAAATACGGCGACGAAATGACTCGCCGATGATTCCATAAGCTTCCTCTACCTCCACTCTTTCTTTCTAATCTGTAAGTCCCACTTTCCCTCTTCTCCTTCTGTTAAAACGAATTCCATTTTCAAAACTAGTCGGAAGCGGAGTTAATCCGACTTCCGTTTCTAATTTAACTAAAAACACCATTTATATTAATAAAAAAATTACAGTATTTTTCTATATTGTTTATAAATCATAAACAAACACATTAGAACAAGTTTTATATCAAAATAATATGCATTGCAACTTCTATTTTATTTTTACTGTAAAATACCATCATATTTACATATGATATTGCTTATTCATTTTGCTCATATTACCTTTTTGATCTACCTCATCACAACACTCATTCTTGACATAGCATGATGGATTTTGGAATATTAATTTGTGGGATAAATACGAGTTTACATTTAAATACTATAAACATTCAAAAACCGTTTTCTTTAAAAGTGTATTATTTAATTCCTTGCAAATGCGCCTCTATAATCTATTTTGGGGAACCCCGATCGGAATGGTGTGGGTTATCACACATTCTCCGGCCTAGTAGAGCGAGATGCAGACCTCCTCATGGAGCATCCGATCTCGATGGAATTTTAATACAATTTTTAAGAAAAATGAGATTTCTACTTAATAAATAAAATTTATTTTTACTAAATATATATATATATATGTGAATATTATAAAAATACTTACTTTAAATATATTATATATATTCCATGTTTTTCTAAATCAAAGGAATCGCAAATTTCATGAAACTATCATTACAAATCAATACAATTCCAATATTACATTAAAATACCATATACAATTATTACTAGGTTCCACTAGAATATACTTTACATTTAAAAATTACATCCATGAAAACCCTAAAGACGATAAATAAATACTTGAGGTCTATTTTGAAAATATACCAAAACTATTTTGCATAAACCCCCCTCAAGTTATATAAATTTACAATAAGGACCCTAGTAAATATAGATTTAAGCGGGACCAGTTCTCTTGAGTCTCAGAGAGCCAGAGAAAGTGGGTGCTTTCCTATTTAAGATAGACAACTAAAAACGGGGTTATCAATACGGTAATTGTCTTGGAAAAAGACACAAATCATGTCGTCTATGTGCAGCAGTTACCGATAACTCTAAAATATAAATCAGGAATTCAATTCTGTTTACAGGTCTGACTCAGTTAGAGTTACGGTCAAATCTGAATACAATATAACTTGAAATCAATTCTCAATATAACTTGAAATCAATTCAAGTATAACTTCAATACTACATGAATTCATGAATACCAGAATACAATCTATATCAACCTGAACATGACTTGAATTGACTGAACCCTGGATATACTCTGATTACATGACTATCCATTTGTATCCATTCCGTTTACATGATATCATAATTTCGGCAATTCTTCCATTTATAAAACAAGACAATACAATCAATACAAAAGACATTACGGGGTTTTTTAAGGGTAGACTGGTACGGAATGTGTTAGAAGGGCACGGGACGGTCACTTTAATACACCTAACTTGAATATCCATTGCTGTTGTTCCGTGGCTTAACGGTTCCTTGTGCTCCGTATACCTTAGTCCACGGAATAGTTGGACTCCTCTAGTATACACTGGTATATTCTGTACCAAGCTACAAACAACAGCGTTAACAGAAAAAAATTACAATATACCAGTTATATTCTCATCTGTCTATTCTTACCTATCTTTGGGACTTACCGAGCGATTGTTCGCTGACGACATTTCTTCTCTTCTTTCTTTGGAATGTTGTTAGGTGGATCGGACTCACTGGAGGTCGAGCCCAGTACTGAAGACTTGGAGCAGTTCGCCATTGACCCAGAGCTCTAGATACTTGTATATATTTTCTTTTCAGTTCATGCCATTATTTAGGCATTGCTTTTCATTCCTGTATTTACATTTTCAGTTGTATTTGTAAAGAAATGTTTAATAAATAAAAGTTGCTGTTCATTTACACTTCATGTCTTCTTGTGTATATTTACATTATATTGCTTAATTACGCTTAGTGCGTTTACTTCTGAGTAAATACGTAGCGGGCCTCGTCGCGTCTTCTTCCCCGCATACTGGGAAGCGGGGCGTGACACTTACACATGACATGTACACTATTTATTGGATATATATATATATATCATGGGAATGGGGTAGCTCGAAAGTGAGGTATTTATGTGTAACGGAGAATCATATCTTGTTTCTCGTGGTATCGAAAGAAAAACGATACATTGTGTGTGTGTGTGTGTGTGTGTGTGTGTGTGTGTATTGAATCTCGTGAATCTCGTGTTGCTGTTGTTCCGTGGCATTACAGAATATTCTGGTTACATAATAAAATTCCCACAATCGAGATTATATTTATACTTATATTTATATTTTTACTTATACTTATATTTATACTTGTAGTTACTAGCACTGAAATATCGAATATCGTGATACTCTAATTACATTGCACTGATTAACACATACTATTTATTTGACATACACATTACAGTTTACTGTTCACGATCATTCTCATGCCTATTATTATGTATACCATATTTTGTGTCAAATATCGTTTAATGATTATATTAATACATCATAATTCAATTAGTATACCAAAAATAATTCTACACTACATTCTTATTAGTATGACATTATATTTTACTAAACTAATTTATTATTAAATAATTCTAAAATAAAATATACAATACTACAATTAGGGGTTGCCCCTATGGATTTATCCGCAGGAGCAAAACACTTCCCATACGGATATATCCGTAGGGGCATAAAAATACCCCGCAGGTGCAAAGGCCGCAGGTACATGTTTTCATCCTGAACATGCCCTTACGGAGTAATAATTGCCCCTATGTCTTAATCCGTAGGGACACTTATCCCTACGAAGTAATCCGTAGGGCCTGATAAATATTTTAATTTGTTGGTTTATAAAATAAAATAATTGCCCCTACAGATATATTCGTAGGGCCTGATTGGTGCCCCTATGAATACATCCGTAGGTCCAGATAAATGCCCTTACGGATAAATTCGTAGGGGCAAGTTTTACTGAGTTCATAGGGACAGAATATCAGGTATCCTGATATGTTATCCTTACGGCTAACTGTGTAGGGGAAAAAATTGGACCTACGGATTAATCCGTAGGTGCAACAGATGGCCCTACGGATTAATCCGCAGGGACAAAATATCATGTTTTTTTTAAAAAAAAGGGCGTCTTGTTTTTTCCCCGCCCTGTGCACATTAATATATACACCATATAACCAAATACAAAAATATTCATAATCAACATCTCACGCATAATATATAAAAGAAATAAACAAACAGAATACGATATCAAACTAAATCATCATGAACAAGAAAATAACAACCAATATCGTCCAAAATTTATACAATATGTATCAGATAAGTACATATATCCTCAAAAATATAAATAAATCTACCCCATCTCGGTCTAGCTCTTCCACCTCTGATAATCGCCGTAATCTGGCGCATCTGCTCCTCGGTGCAGCCATGAGTCGTCAAAAACTCGACTAATGAAGGAGCGGACTGTGCGGGAGTCTAAGCGGGCTGTGGAGCTGCAGGAGTGGTCTGCGCAACCGCAGCTGAGATAGTGGCTTGCGGAGCCGCAGCCGAAGGAGATGCATGTGGAGCTGCGGCCGAAGTAACCTGTCGCACCTGTTAAATTGTGTGTAATAAACGAGTAAGAACGGTGTATTAGATTTTAGTCAAGTTCGTATCATTATCAGGTTATTGCGAAACCCCAATCTAAGAATACTTATGGACTTAGACCTCGTTTGGGTATCTAGTTTGGAAAGCCGTAGTTTATTTTAATTAGATAGTTTTATGTAAGTCTGATTAATCAAAACTAAGTCTACAACCAAATAAGTTCAGGCTACTAATATTGCATATGTTACTATCTATAATGTGATATAATATTTTACTATTAAGTGGTATACGTACCATCTCCTTCAACTCTTCGACGACGGTCTTCAAGGAGAAAACATCATGTTCTAGATGTCGCTTACGGGGGTAGGGGAAGTAACCGCCGGAGTGGAGTCCAATTTCATATGGGCCCTGCTAGGACTCAGTCCCCGGTTTCTCTCCCAACCTCCGTAGTACCTTCCGTGTGCGGCGACTAGGACTGGGGTCAGCAGCATCGGATCGGTCTGTCCAGTAAAATCGATACCTAATACATCTGCCCGCTCCACCACCCGCTCCTACACCCACATTAACCATTAAAATATAAGTATATCATTTAAATTTGAACTTTTTAAAACAAAAATTTCAAACCTGTTGGAATAAATATTAACACTTACGTAATACTCCTGGGTAGTGATGTCGGGGAATCGAAGCTCGCCCGTGGCGGGATCTGTCGAGGTGCCGTGGATGGCAAGATACACGGTCAACATGCTCGATATACCACCCTGCGCCAGGGTCTGAGCTCAATGCAATTCGCAAAAAGTTTACATATATTATAAAATAACTCTTAATATTACATTATATCAAAATAGATCTATTGTAATTTACCGATGCCTTCATGGAACGAGTAATGTTCCTCAAGCCATCTGTATAAGTGGGGCGGCCCCTCTTCGCCGACTTTCTATTCTCTTTATTTTGATCGGCCTGTTTCTGCACAACGCATTCAGATTTAGTTTTCTAATTAAGCAACACAAAAAAATAAATTATATACTAAACAATGAATTACATTTAAATTATAAACCTGTTTGCGCTTAGAGTCAAAATATTGGCACAAGAGAGGCCATGTATCTTTGTCGACTCTCACAAAGGCCGAAGTATGTAGGAGAGCCGCTTTCTCTGCCTCGGGGGTCGCCATCCACAGGGAATAGCAGTCGATCTTCAGCTCGTTCCTATTGTATCGATCTTTTATTGCATGTTCTTCATCAGGCCATTATACGGAGCGCGAAGATCGAGCACTCTCTCAGGGTGATCAGGGTCGGGTACATGCTGAAAGTCGTAATCCAACTGCAAATACAAAAAAACAATGTATTTAAATTGCAAGTGTTAAATAATAATAAATATATTGGATAAGTCAAATGAAAATATATATTAATACCCGAGCCTGATCCCAGAAGAGGGCAAATGAGCGCCGGTACTGATCGCTCCACACAACGTGAAGTGGATACTTCTTCACGAGGCGGCTCTCATCCCCTATATACCGGCCGAACCTCTCGACATAATCGCCGGTATAGAGATAATCGGAGGTAAAGAAGAGAAGGAATGCTGCCTCTCTCGTAGTTTTGTCGGGCTTCAGCCCGTGGGACTAATTCGGCCCTCGAGTCCCCCTCTTGGGATGGGGCTGTCCTGCATCTATAAGAAATATCAAGACAATCAATATTAAGACAAAGCGGTATTAAGAAATCTAAGGTTTAATGAAAATTGAAGTGCGATATATATCTCCGGCGACAGCAGCACGAGCCTAGGCCCGGGCAGCAGCACGAGCGGGACGATAGTTCCTCCGGTGAGAAACAGCCGGTGACCCGGACGTGAACGCATCCCCTCCAACTAGAAAATAAACATTGACGATAAAATTACATGAAGTTCATGTTTATTCTTAGAGGATATGTAAAATGAATAAATATTTTATATTTATTCATACTAACGTACAGACTGAGCAGAGAGTACGGAAGTGGCGGGAGTGGCCCCTGCGCCAGATGTAGACGCACCATCTATAATTAGACAATTAAAAATAGATTATATAAGTAATTGCAAAAAGAATGTGTAGATCAATAATATAACATTCTAAATCAATATGCATGCACTATAAGATATATAAATATACCCGCAGGTGCGGTGGTGGCCTTTGCCCGAGATGTGGAGGCACTACCTACAGCTAGACAATAAAAAAGTGATTATCTAAATAAGAGCAAAAAGAATATGTGTATATTTATGATATAAAATTCTAAATTAATATGCATGAACTATAGGATATATAAACATACCTGGAGGTGCGGGAGTGGCCTCTGCCTCTGATGTGGACGCACCACCAACAGCTAGACAATCAAACATCGACTATATAAGCAATTTTGAAATAAATATGCGTGTATATCTATAATATTACATTCAAAATGAATATGAGTGCAATATACCTGGAGGTGTGGAAAATTCCACACGGAAGGAGTCATCTGAAGAGGTCTCCGATCGGGGTGCAAGACCGGCCCTCTGAAGCTCCCTACGCATTTCTCCGGACGGCAAAACCGCTCTGCCTTTGTCTCTGCCACTGCCGCGGCTGGTGCTCCTGCCGTCCCTCGCTGCTCTGGTCGTCGTCATCAAATCTAGACAAGAGTACAATCATTACATATGCATGCTATATATGTATAGATCGTAAAAATATGAAAAAATAGTATAACATTACTGATAACATTTTTCATTTCGTATATGCATTAGATATATCTACTTGGATTTCATCATCGATATCATTTCTAACCCACGTAACTTCACGATCAGCCGAAGACAACCCGTCTTTTAAAACAGACGGTCGGAGCACTCTAAGTCTTCTATCTTCTTCATCATCATCGCTGTCCTCCATATGATCCTCGAATTCTGGGACATCGTAAACATCCCTGGGTTTCCAACGACATATGACACTCCATCCCGGATGCTTTAAGCACTGTGAGTAATATGCTTGGAACGCTTGGTCCGGAAAGATAAATGGATCGTCCTGACCGTAAAATCGAAATGTGTTCACACTAGTTAATCCATATTCATCTTTCCAAGTCCCGAGATTGTTTCTCCACTTATCTATATCGGTTTGTGTATCGTACCAAGTACATTGAAATATATAAAACGGTTCTGATCATCCGGGATATTGGATGCCAAGTATGCAATTTAAGTATCCATAAGAAATCATACCATCCGATCCTACCGTCGCAATCCCACTATTCTGAGTGGTTCGAGATGTTTCTATGTCCTTAACTTCAAATTTATATCCAAGGACACCGAATCCTTTATAATATGCAACCTCCATATTAGGAAACTGAGCTAAATATCTTGAATCACTCTCTAATGATGTAGACAAGTTCGGATCGTGGATCAGACAAAATTTTTTTTACGACAAATATATAACGACATATGTTTAGATTAAGACTGATAGCAATAACATATTATTCAAACAACTTACATGATCTACAACCCAATCGCAAAAATTATCCTGATGATATTTTTCCAATCGTTCATCATTCCAATCAGGATGCCCCTCACATACCTCGTTAAAATGATTTCTGTTCTCATCAATAAATTATGACATTATTATTATATCGTTTCATACACACACAAACACAAATATAACAATTAATAAAAAAAAACCCACTCTCTAATTTCTTCAAGGCATGCGCTATAGAGGAGGATAAACCGATATATCTTGTTAATAAACATAGTGTCTACTCTCTTATAATCAGCTTTACCATATGGCCCGTCCTGAATTCTCCGAGCCCGGTTAAGTTTCGTCTCAATGTTGTCGTTCAGATAGCGGAAACAAAATGTGGTTGCTTCATCCAGAAAATAACCTTGCATGATAGAACCCTCTAGTCGATTTCTATTACGTATATATTTTTTTAAAATGTACAGGTACCTAAAAAAATATGTTAAATAAATAAATACGGGTATATAGGAGAACAATAATTTTACAAATTGCGTGAAACAAAAAATTCCACATACCTTTCGACAGGATACATCCATCGATATTGTACCGGTCCGGCTAACTTAGCCTCAATTGCAAGATGAACTATCAGGTGTATTATGATATCGAAGAATGACGGTGGGAAAATACGCTCAAGTTTGCAAAGTATCAAGGAAATAGAATTTTCTAGATTCTCCAGCGTCACAACATCAAGAGTTTTAGCACACAATTCTCTAAAAAAGCAACAAAGGTCATTAGACCAACCGATTCGGGAAGGGAAGTCCTGAGGGATAATGGAAGAATGTGCTCCATAATAATATGGTGATCATGACTTTTCAGCCCATCAATCTTGCCTTTCATAATGTTTACCGCCGAAAGCAGGGAAAGACGGACATCTTGCTGAATTTGGGGGCAGATACTATTTGGTTTTATCCGTCCACCTCTCCGAAGATACCAAGTTGATTTATGGCACAGTGTATCGGAGGTCTAGATGGATGCGACCGTTGTAGCAGATTTCGTCAGATTCCTCCTCGTTGTGAGGGGTATTTTTGATTGTGGGGATGCTCTTCCCTGCAGGCCCAAGCCCTTGCAGTTAATTACGTTACCGTATCGCGGTAACCACTTTCTCCTGCTCCAGATGTTCACTTCGTGTCGTATGTGTTTGTTTCATTTTTGATTGCCCGTGGATTGTATACGGAGACTAATTTGTGTTGTCGCCTGTAGGGCCTAGATTAGTCCAAATCCGTATTTTTTTAGATTTGAGTTTGGTTTGATTTGAGGATCGTTAACCTTGTTTGAGATTAAGATCAAATTAAATGTTTGTTGAGCATACGTTAGTCTAATTTTAGACTAAGATCTACTCAACAGGATTTTGAGATCATTCAGACCCAGCAAAAGAGCATTTGGGCTCTATTGCTTTAGTTTAAGGAGATTTTCGGTCCATATCTAGTTTAAGGACATTACGGTCCAGTGTTAGTTTAAGGACATTACGGTCCATAGCTAGTTTAAGGACATTACGGTCTGTATTGGGATGTGCCCGTCTATTAAAGAGTTGTTGGTTATCGGGACCTACCACCTCTCTGATGACGCTGAAGAATTACAATGATATTTATCAGAGGTGTAAGGAGATGTACCCTTGAACCAATGTCCGTTAGAAGATCAATAGTCGTGTTTGTGACTAAGACCAATTTTAACAAAATGGTGAGCACATGGGCCCGGTTAATCTGAATTAGGGATTTGGTCAACTCAGCCCACTCAGTCTTTGAATGAAGTGTTAAACACTTGTTTGGGCTTGGTCCCCTTTCTGTGCCAACAATGCTGAGCATTTATATAGGTTCTGACGCCCACACTTTATCTTGCTTCTCCCTTTTTTTGTTTTTTATAGAGTGTTAAACACTCTTTATGGCGCCCACGTGTAGAGCACGTGAGGCGCTTGGCGCTGAGCGCCAACCATTAGACACTGGTTGATGAGTGCAGAGCACTTTATGCTGAATAGCGTCCACGTGAGGGCAAGTGAGGCGCTAGGCGCTGAGCGCCAACCCCTGAGTGCTAAGCACCAACCCCTGACTGCTAAGCACTCTTTATTGAGCAGCACCCACGTGTGGGGCTCGTGAGACGCTTGGCGCTAAGCGCCAACCACTGAGTGCTAAGCGCCAACCACTGAGTGCTAAGCACTCCTTATTAAGCAGCGCCCACGTGAGGCGCTTGGCGCTGATTTTTCTTCGTGTATTATGTTCTGAAGAGTTCAATTCTTTGTTCTTCTTTGGATCTTCGATCCCCAAGAAAAAATTCATCCCCACGAGAATTAAATTCTCATTTGTAGGAGACTTGTCTCATAGATCTCAAATCCAGGGAAAGAACTATGTTCTTTTATGTGGGTTAAACCCTTTGATATGCAGATGAGATGCTCTGATCTCTACTACTTTTATTTACCTTGAAGAAAGTTCTTCTTCTTTCTTCTCTCTTAAAACTTTTTTTGCTTGCTCTTCTTTTTGAACTTGAAGTTTATGGGGGATTCCTCCGTACAAGACTTGAAGTCTTAGGACCTTTATATAGTGGAGGTAAGTTTATTGATTTAGTTAAAGAAATCTATCATTGAGAGATCCTTAATTGATTTAGGGATTTTATCCACCGTTGGATCTTTGATTCAAGGACTTCTATTTTACAGAACATATTTTTCTTGTTTTTAAGAAGATTGGAAAAATATTTTCCCCTACAGAGCTTATTCTGTAGCTTGGTGATTTTTTTAATCACCATTGGATTTTTAATCCAACGGTACTCTGTTTTACAGAGCATAATCTTTCTTGTTTAGAAAGATTGGGGAAAATATTTTCCACTACAGAGCTTATTCTGTAGCTTGGTGATTTTTTTTAAGCACCATTGGATTTTTAATTCAACGGTACTCTGTTTTACAAAGAGTAATCTTTCTCATTCAGGAAGATTTGAGGAATATTTTCTCAACAGAATTTAATTCTGTGTTTTGATGATTTATTATCTCCGTTGGATCTTTGATCCAATGGCAGGGAACTTTTAGTTTTGGCATCGGCGCCCTTGTGCGGGGCACGTGAGGCGCTGCCTCAGAGTTTTTAACTCTCGGCGATGGTGCCCTCGTACATGGCACGTGAGGCGCTGCCTCTTTTCAAATTTTGAACAGAGCCTTGCTCTTCTATTACTGGGTGGAAACAAATGCCCCCCACCATTGCGCTTACATGGCTCACACGTGGGTGCAGCGGTGGCTGCTTTTCTGCCGTTGGATCTTCTTGGAAGTTGGATTGGCTTCCCCTGCCTATAAGTAGGGTCTTTGGCCCTTGAGATGATTGTTGTTCATCTTCTTCTCTTCTTTGTTCTTCTGAGAATTTAATTCTCTTTTTCAGAGCTTAGATCTCTGCCTAAGGAAATCCCCTTTAGAGTTATAACTCTGCCCAAAATTTTGGTAAGGACCATAATCGAACCCATTAAACAGAGCTTTGCTCTTCTTAGATCTCAGATCTTAAAAATGTTCTTTAGGGTTTCTTAACCCGTTAATGAAGAACTCTTAGAGTTTCTAGGATTTTTCCTTCAGATCTTTAAAGATCTTGGGGTTTTACCTTGTACCATTGCTTTTACAGAGCATAGCTCTTTAGAAATTTTTGGGGAATTTTCGATTACATTTGACAGATATGATTTCTGTCTGCAGAGCACTGCTCTCGAGGGAGTTCAACTCCTTGGCCCGATGAGGCTTCTCATTAAATGAGGAGCCTCTTAGGATTCCACAATAAGCATTTTCTTGATCATTTTGATTACTAAACTCTCACTGATTTTTCTTTTCAGATACTATGGTCGCTTATCTGTATGATCTTGATGAAATTATCTCCTATGAAGACATTCATGTTCAAGGCTGCTGTCAAAACCATGAGTTTACAAATGCCCAATGCGCTAAGGTTATGCCCCGCTTCGATGAATACAACGGTCGAATACTCCTCCGTTGTTCTGCTCTATTGAAAATTATCGTGGGGGCAATTTGGGAAGCACTTTCCGAATTTAACGAGGCCATGCCGCTTGAGGCACTTAATGACGCCGAAGACAAGGTGCACTCAGTATATCTGATGGGCTTGATCTCGAAGAGGCGGCGGGACGGTCTTATTGATATCTTGCATCAAGTTTTCCAACAGACGACGATAATCTCTGTCTACCAGAGGACGGACGACATCAGCGAGAATCCTGACGCTTGCATTCGTGAGAAGATACACACGAAAATGGTCAGAGAGGCCAGAAACATTTTTCTCGGACTTGCTTCTGAATTCTTAAATCCATGCCCAGGATTCAGTGTCTTGCCCCTGTAAACATATTGATAATGTTTTGTTTTGTTGTTACTACTGATGTATAAATTTTCTCAAAGTATGAATGGCAAATTCCTCTTTCTTTTATACCACTGCCCATAGGTGTCTCATGTGAAGTAGTAATTACTTGTATATAAAATGCCGGGGTCCCTGTGTTACACGTGTGAGGCACGTGAGGCGCTGCCTCTGAGTTTTTAACTCTCGGCGCTGGCACCTTCGTGCAAGGCACGTGAGGCGCTGCCTCATTACTGAAGGGGTCTTTTCACCTTCTTTCACTGTTTCCTATGGGTCAACTTTCTTGTTCCCCATGCCCCTTTTTTCCGGCCTTAGAAATAGTTCCACCATGCACAAAATTTTCCGTGCATAGATTTGAACGTTTCTCTTTATAATTCGAAGCTATGTCTTCCTTCTTTTCTTCAAAGAGAAACCCATTTCTACTAACAGAACTCAAACAAACTAAGAGCTATGGCTTGCAATCGTCCTCACGCTTATCAGCAACCATGGAAGGTGCCCATCGAGGAAACGATTCCTCACTTTGCTGCACGGCTAGTAGACCCTCTTCTTACTGATGCGCAGTGTGACGCGGTGATGTATGAGCTCCTGACTCGTAGGGGCTCTCCTCTTCCTATGGGCTCCATTTGGCTCCGGATGATTTTTCTATCTTTGCTTGCCGACATCCCTCCTCATCCGGCAGAGATGACTCCGGCGATTCTCGATGCGGCGGAGGATAAGATCGGGTGCTTTCACGAGGCATGTCTGATTACCCAGTCTTTGAAGGATTGATTAGTTCAGCTACTAAGCCAAATATGGGCTCAACGGGCTATCATGTCCGTCTTCGCTGATGAGCACGGAGCTAATCGATGGGGAGCAACTTCTTGCAAAGATCGCCGCTTCAACATGGTAGAGAGGGCAGAGAGGGAATTGGAGAACTTTGTATTTTGTTTTGTCAACCCCTATATCTCTGATCCCATATTTGGTGATCTCTTCCCCGTAGAGTAGTATGTTTACATCAATGCATTTCTTTTATTATTGTCTGTTGAATGTTTCCCGTTGAATGCTTCCTTTTCATTACATATTCATACATGTATCTCGCTTCTGTGCATGAGCTTTATACTTTACTCTTAGGAATTTTTTTGCTAAGTGCGAGCGCCATTGTAACGTCGTACATAAATCAGCACGTTTTGGACACCATTTCCATTTAAGCAGGCATGCAGTCGTGAATGAACACTTAGTGGAGCGTGAACCAAAGACTCTCCTTACTGCCTTGCATAGTACATGGTTGGTGCTCGTGGGTTGCGCCTTTCTGTCTCGACTTGATGTGAAGTAGTTTATGAAATCATTTCGGAGATTGTTTAGTTTACCTCCTTTGGGCCTGCAGGCAGACCTGTTGATTGATGTGAAAAAGTGTTTGTAGAATAACCGCAATCAATAACGGTATTGCGCGTAGCTAGACCGAGATGAGTACGGGTCGTCCTCAGGGAAACGTGGAACCTTTTTACTCTTACTTTAGATGTGTTGAGAAAAGAGGAAGAAATAAGAATGTTGTAGAATGGTTTCTAGATCTATGTTAAGCACTAATGCAAAAATATATATTTAGATTATTTTAGGGATGTAGTTAATATAATAGGGGGGCTTGTAGGGTTCGTTAGGATTTAGTAGTTATGGATGATTAATTAAAAGTTATCCTTTTTATCCTTTAATGGATTTAAAACTAGAATGACGGTGATGCGTGCAGACTAGGGTTTCTGGAGGGAAAAGGAATCCCACTCTTAACCCTTATCTCGACACGGAACTCCGTTCATATCTAGTCTTTACCAAAACAATCATTAATCTAATCTCTAATCGCAGTCGGAACTAACAAAGAATTGTTAGCGCGCCCGATTAGGATGTTAATGATTCTTTTGATAAAGTTCATAAACTTTATAGGACATAAAAAGGGTTTAGAGATGTTCATCATCCATTAGCCTACCCTAATCCTACGAACCCTAACAAGCGGAGAATTACTCGCGCATGTTGGGAGAAAAAGAGATGGAAAGAAATTGCATAATTAAACTACGAAGAAATAGAATAAGAAAAAGAATGCTACCTTTATTAATCAACAATATTCATTACACTTGAATCCTTAGAAAATGATTACAATCTCTAGTTGCTTCTCGATCTCTTCTAAGGAGGTAGATGAACCGTTGATGATCAGCCTGGATGCGTGAGCCGTCTTGGACTTCGTGATCTCTTCGGCTTGATAAATTTTCCAAGAGGCTCTCGGTCCCTTTTTATAGTCCAAAGCCATAATCTTTTGCTTGAAAACTTGGTAAAATATAGCATAGATTCACCCCACAAAATTTCAGCAACTAACTCCTTAATCTTGCCGCGGATCCGCGGCCTAATGGGGGGTATGGCCGCGGATTCGCGGCCATTAGATCTCCTCCATTCATCAATTTTTATGGGCTTTGTTCTTTATGACATGTGTACTTCTCTGGAACCTTTGCATCTTTGAAATCTTCTCGTGATTGCTGCCAGACTTGGTCTCCAAGTTTTGATTCTTAATTAGGCAAGTCTTCTTCAACAACTTGATTTGCTTGATTCTAGTTTTGAAAAATTCTGCACAACTTGGAAAAATTCTGCACAACAACTCAAATAAGATTTAGTAGACTTTGTTATACTAGGATTAGGTTAATGAATTTATTTGCATACATTTTCCTACCAAATGCTAATTAAAATATATTAACACATGGAAAATAGTGTTTTTACACATAAACCCTCATATGTATGATATATTATAATAAAGTCCTTTTTTTAATATAAAAATGGAAGGAAAAATGTAATAACAAATGTGCAGTTTTATCAACTGAACAAATACCCCCAAACTTATCTTTGATCGTCCCGAGCAAACTAGTTTATTCAAGAGGAGAAAAATAAAGGAGATAACTAAGCACACTTTCGTAGGCAAACATGATTGCACTGAGCACGTGCAACAAACCGTTAAACCTCTAGGTGTCCCTAGTAGGAGGAGTGTTGTCTCCTGAGGGTTTTCAGCGGATTACACCCACAAAATCCTATAACAAAAGAGAGATGGTGAAATTTACATATAAAGATAAGAACCATAAAAGAAAGACTTTGAAAATAAGAGTTTCCGACTATACTAGCTTTTCAGTTGTTATGAGCCCTATCTTAATAGTCATGAAAAAATGTTAGAAATCACATCATCCCTCAATAAAACATCGTCTTTATTCTTTATCCCTACCTTTCATCCAAACATTGATCATATAACCCCACGTGTGTGTGAAGAACATCCCTACACTCGGAGAATTCAATTCAAACTATCATACTCTTGTCCATCTTCCTTAGTACTTTTTTAATTTGATGAATATTTAGGGTTGCTCACACCTTTTCATACGACCGTTAATACTTCTTGAGGTACTAACCGACCGATTACTCATGTGCTTGCTGATTAGGTGATAATATTTTCCTCGTCTTGCACCACCTAAGGCTTAGCAGTGACTCCCAAACCAGTTGGTCTAAGACACTAGGTGATGAAGCACCCTCGCTATATTTTTTTATTGCTGCCTTGGCGATAACAAAACCAGTGTTCATTTTTCTTTTCACCATTTTTATATTTTCTTTATTTTTTTCATTTCCTTCATACTTTGGCTTTTAAACAAGAGCATTTCAAGGTATCCTCTACTATCCCGAGTTTCAAGACGTGTGTAAGTGCATATAGTAGGGTATCAACATTCAAATGTTTGGCTTCCAGAATAGAAACTATTTTTCAGACTTATTTTTATCCTCATATTAATGACTTCCTTCATCTTACTAACCCTTAGGACAACAGCTCATAACTACTTATTACCAGTTCGTTTAAGAAAACTTCTAATTTTCTTGGTTTTCTTAAACTATTCCTATCTTTTGGATGTAATTTTTCACTTTCTACTCTTTTGTTATAAAAGATTTTTTTTTAAAAATTGTTGAAAATGTTGTGCTTATGCAAAGTATGATGCAAATTGATGTGTAAATAAGCACAAACCTCCCCCAAATCTGTTTACAGTAGCATCCTCACTGATGTCATCCGTTAAGCTTAAAACCCTGTAGACTTGGGAGGAAATTATTAATGGGGGCAAGAATATATGAAAGTGAAAGTCTTCCCCCAAACTTATTTTAGGCTCACAATTTTGTAAAAATCATTTTCTTTCAAGAGCCAAAATATACCACCTCCCCCAAACATGAGTTAAACAATTTTAATCTTTTTTTTTTAAAAATCACACGAGGGGGTCAAGGTTATTGGTCAAAGTAAAGCCTTACAAAGACCAAAAGTCAACACCAACCATTCAAAAATTTTATCGATGAAGCACCAAGGTTGGTGGAAGAACATGTCTCCTTTCGACGTGAAGAAGTGGGGAGGTAATAAGAGGTGTAATGGAAAATGATTGCGTCTCAATTTGGAGAGATGACACAATGATAGTGATGATGGATTACTCGCATTATCGTGATTGTCAAGAAGAAGGAGTGGAGGTTCAATTTCTTCATCTTGGAGTTGATTCATCTCAACACCCGTGTCTTGTAAGAATGCGAGTTCATCAGCGAAAATTTCCTCAAAGCTTTCATCGATACCCCGAAGAATAATGTCATCAGAAAAAATGGGGTGATCGTCAGACTCTATAAAAAGTTCCTCATCAGCGTTAGATGTTGACCCGGACAACTCGGTGGAAGAGTCCGTGTCAAGCAACAACATATGAAAAGAGTCAAAAATATGAGGTTGATCAAATTCGCTGCTGTCGGCATCCATTAATTCGACAGAACACACATGAGCATAGGGTTCGGAGGGTTCACTTCCCAACTTGTAAATGTTAAGCTCAATTGACTTCTTTCCAAAGGATAGGGTCATAGAGCCGTTTCTACAATTGATTACTGCGTTGGAAGTGGCCAAAAAGGGTCGACCGAGTATCACCGGGATTTGATTGCGTGGGTTTGCCACAGGTTGTGTATCTATAACGATAAAGTCCACAGAGAATATGAATTCCCCGACTTTGATTAACACATCCTCTAGCTCACCCCTTGGTTGGGTGATAGATCGATCGGCCATCTGAAGAGTACAATGCGCGGGTTTTAACTCTCCGATCCCTAATTGCTCATAAACAGAATACGGAAGCAAGTTAACACTAGCACCTAGATCGAGTAGAGCACGATTAATATTTTTACCCCCAATGGAAATAGAAATTGTAGGACTTCCGGGGTCCTTTCGTTTCTTGGGTAGTTGTTGTGTAAAAGCTGTGCTCACATTACTCGTAAGGAAAACTTTTTTAGGTACTTGAACTTTTCTCTTCCTAGTGCACAAGTCCTTTAGGATTTTCGCATATGACGAAACTTGTTGAATAACATCTAGGA
Organism: Agapanthus africanus; assembly: GCA_030015575.1. NCBI lineage: Eukaryota > Viridiplantae > Streptophyta > Magnoliopsida > Asparagales > Amaryllidaceae > Agapanthus > Agapanthus africanus. The sequence continues at coordinate 878,132,776 of CM057337.1, read as the reverse complement.
GAGGAATGTTTATGTTAACTTGCTTAAAAATTTCCACAATCTTCTCCATTTGTGGACTTGGTCTGTTGCCCCTTAACCTGTTCGGATAAGGTGCTTTATCAATAAGGGTTTAGTCCAACATTGGAGAGGATTGTGGGGACGGATTCGATCCCAAAACTGGAGTGGAAATCGACTTAGATAGATTTGGCGAAATGGGCGAAGGGTTCGAGCCTTGGGGAAAACGAAGAATAGGCTCGGGTGAACGTGGGAGACTAGACGAATTAGGGGAAGAAGAAGAAGCTGGGGTATTATTAGTGTCACTATCATCACATTGCTCACCCACTCGGTTATTCAGCACTTTTTCCGATCTCAACGTGGTAACAGCACTCACATTATAACTTTTTGAGTGGCCAGGATTAGGTATGGGTTGAGATGGGAGTTTCCCTGTTTCTCTCGCACTCATTGCGGCGTTTAACTGTGCGATTTGGTTTTCTAAGGATTTAATACTCTCACCATGGGAGGCAGAGTTTTTCGTTATGGTATCAATAGAAGACCTCATCTCAGCCGAAATTTGCATGGATTGTTTCATGAACATATCCAAAGTTTGTGCAAGTGAGTTGTCAGTACCAGCCACTTGTGGTGTAGAAATGTTGGCCGGATTTTGGAAATTTTATGACTGAAAGGGAGGCTGATTCTGTGGTTGTGGTTGCTGTGGAGGAGGTCTTTGATAATTGCTTTGTTGGTTTTGATTCCATGCAAAGTTAGGATGATTCCTCCATCCTTGATTGTACGTGGAAGAATAAGGGTCGTTTCTAGGTCGCTGCTAAAAAGCAGCATTAGCTTGAAACGATGCATTCATAGGATATTTTTCCGTTAAGTGTGAAGGATCCGAACAGCAACCACAGACGGTCTTAGGAAGCGTGACCTGATTTAGGGAGAATGTTGAGAACTTGTTTTCAATAGCATCGAGTTTCTTCTGAATCGCTGCCATTTCGGCTTTTACTGCGATAGAAATATCGAGCTGGTGAATACCTCCCTTAGTTGAAGGTGGTCTTACGCTTTCCCACTGCAACGTGTGTTCAGCAAGGTCTTCCAGATATTTCCAAGCTTCACCGTTATCTTTAGACATGAAATTGTATTGACACAATTTTTCAAGCATCTGCTTTGTCGCTGGATTAATGCCCTCATATATAATCCGATATAAATCCCATCTTTGTATTCCGTGATGGGGGCATTGGACAAGCAGATCTTTGAAACGTTCAAAACACTTCCAAAATGGTTCATTGGGAAGTTGGGTGAACTGGTTGATCTCGCTCCTAATATGGGCAGTCTTATGATTTGGGTAAAACTTCTTAAGAAATGCTATGACGAATTCGTCCCAATTAGTGATAGAGTGTGCGGCAGTATTGTAAAGCCATTTTTCTGCCAAGTCGCACAGTGTGAATGGGAGAAGACGTAAGCGCATAGCATCTAAAATCAATTGTGAAGTACCCATCATTGTGCATACGTTTTCGAATTTGGTGATGAAAACGTACGCGTCTTTCGAAATTATCCCCATTAGGTGGTGAAAGAGATAGACAAGTGGGAAGAGGACCACGGATAGGATAGCATCTCTCTTGGAGAGAGATGCGCGGTGGATTCTGCACACCTACGGGCGGTGGCAGCGTGGTGTTATATTCTGATGGAGTGCCGTCTATCTCGGTCGTGGTGTGTGGTGGGGGAAAAGAAGATGAAGAAGTACCGACTTCGGCGTCGATAGCAGGAACGCGGACAAGACGAGCACTAGGATCCCGTGTCCAGCCGAGCATGCACTAAGCGGGTTTAGTGCAAGTGGCAGCGTGTGTGTGATTTAAAATTGGTTTGTTTTGAAAAATGTGGACTCAAGACAAATCTCCCTAAGATGCACAAGCAACCCTAGAACTAAGGTCACCTAGGTCCAGTCTCTAGACCGCTCCTAGACTTCCAAAGGACAAGCCGTAGGATCGATCCTCTACCGCCTCCGTACTACCCTTGTAGCCAGGTAAGTGCCAGGTAAGTGGGAAGGAACCACAGTAGTGGGCTTAATTAAAAACCACTAGCCTTTGACACACTTGCCTAGGCACTACAAAAGTAATGCGGATAAACGATAGATTACCCACGACCTTCCTCTGTCCTTATTGAGCGCGACAGTCCTTAGAGTCTGGTCTAGATATTTTTTAAATTAATGAAGGGTTTATCTAGATGCTCGGTTTGTGATTTGTGGGGCTTAGAAAGGGTGATGAAATACCCACCTAATCTTGATTTGGTCTTTGCCCCTTAGAGTCCGTATTAAAAATATGCAAAACAAAACCAATCACAAAACTTTTGCAAAAAGATTTTTTAGTGGCGCGATTTTGCAAAGAATCCTGCAGAAGATAGATTTTATTGGATTTGAGAGGAGAGAGAAGGAGTTGAGAATCTTACCAGAGAGTTCTGTAGCCCTAATCCCTCTAAACCGCCGCGTTTCCGCCACAGGAAGCACCTTTGTGCCGCGGTTCCGCCGCGAGGTGGAAGGAATAGTTGATGAAATTTTTTCTCAAGCCCTCTGTGCTCTTCTGGATCTCGATGAATGTCTCTGTCTTCTGTTTTCCTCAATTCTGTGACTCCAGATCTCCTTGCAAAAATTCACGCACAAATCGTTAAATATGCAATTTGCAGTTTTGTGTTAATAATGATATAAATCGTCTAAGAATTCAACACAAATAGTAAAAATAAAAAATTACGCACGTATCCCCGGCAACGGCGCTATTTGATTGGTTCGAAAAAGTGTTTGTAGAATAACCGCAATCAATAACGGTGTCGCGCGTAGCTAGACCGAGATGAGTACGGGTCGTCCTCAGGGAAACGTGGAACCTTTTTACTCTTATTTAGATGTTTTGAGAAAAGAGGAAGAAATAAGAATGTTGTAGAATAGTTTCTAGATCTATGTTAAGCACTAATGCAAAAATATAGATTTAGATTATTTTAGGGATGTAGTTAATATAATAGGGGGGCTTGTAGGGTTCGTTAGGATTTAGTAGTTATGGATGATTAATTAAAAGTTACCCTTTTTATCCTTTAATAGATTTAAAACTAGAACGACGGTGATGCGTGTAGACTAGGGTTTCTGGAGGGAAAAGGAATCCCACTCTTAACCCTTATCTCGACACGGAACTCCGTTCATATCTAGTCTTTACCAAAACAATCATTAATCTAATCTCTAATCGCAGTCGGAACTAACAAAGAATTGTTAGCGCGCCCGATTAGGATGTTAATGATTCTTTTGATAAAGTTCATAAACTTTATAGGACTTAAAAAGGGTTTAGAGATGTTCATCATCCATTAGCCTACCTTAATCCTACGAACCCTAACAAGCGGAGAATTACTCGCGCATGTTAGGAGAAAAAGAGATGGAAAGAAATTGCATAATTAAACTACGAAGAAATAGAATAAGAAAAAGAAATCTACCTTTATTAATCAACAATATTCATTACACTTGAATCCTTAGAAAATGATTACAATTTCTAGTTGCTTCTCGATCTCTTATAAGGAGGTAGATGAACCGTTGATGATCAGCCTGGATGCGTGAGCCGTCTTGGACTTCGTGATCTTTTCGGCTTGATAAATTTTCCAAGAGGCTCTCGGTCCCTTTTTATAGTCCAAAGCCATAATCTTTTGCTTGAAAACTTGGTAAAATATAGCATAGATTCACCCCACAAAATTTCAGCAACTAACTCTTTAATCTTGCAGTGGATCCGCGGCCTAAGGGGGGGTATGGCCGCAGATCCGCGGCCATTAGATCTCCTCCATTCATCAATTTTTAGGGGCTTTGTTCTTTATGACATGTGTACTTCTCTGGAACCTTTACATCTTTGAAATCTTCTCGTGATTGCTGCCAGACTTGGTCTCCAAGTTTTGATTCTTAATTAGGCAAGTCTTCTTCAACAACTTGATTTGCTTGATTCTAGTCTTGAAAAATTCTGCACAACTTGGAAAAATTCTGCACAACAACTCAAATAAGATTTAGTAGACTTTGTTCTACTAGGATTAGGTCAATGAATTTATTTGCATACATTTTCCTACCAAATGCTAATTAAAATATATTAACACATGGAAAATAGTGTTTTTACACATAAACCCTCATATGTATGATATATTATAATAAAGTCCTTTTTTTAATATAAAAATGGTAGGAAAAATGTAATAACAAATGTGCAGTTTTATCAACTGAACACCTGTCCTAACGTCGTAGTTAACTCTTGCTCTTTACGACAGAGGTTCACCAGGGTCTGTGGTACTAAGATTTTTTTTGTTCGTCGTACCGTCGCATTGGCTGACGCATTCCCCGATACACAGTCTTACTGTTCGAGTAGCCCGGCAACTGTCATGTCTTTGATCCCTTCGATTCTGGAAAAGACGTCCTCAAATAATCTCCTAAGCCATATTACCGTCGGGAAAGCACATTCTCTCTAGAAATTGGGAGGATTTCTAAGTGTTCATCGGCTCCATGAGTCATAAGGATCTTACTCGGGTATTTTTCTCTTGCGAATCGTGAAGACTCGTAAGTAGCTTCTTCATTTCAGTGACATGTGACTTTGGCAAATGTGGCCCGTAGATAGTGTATCTTGATCTCCTTGCAGGGCAGCGATGGCTTAGAAGACAGGTTCAGATCTGCCGCGTAAGACTTTTCAACTTCATGAGCCGTGAGGGTCTCATAAAGACTTTTCTCCCTACGACTCGAGAGGATCCCGTGGGTGTGTGTTCTCCTTAGGAGTGGTGAGGACTCCTAAGTGTGTGTTTTCTCTTGAGAGTTGTAAGGATCTCACAAGAGAATTTTTCCCGCTTACAAGTCGAGAGGACTCGTAAGTGGTTATTTCCCTCCTTGTCGATATTTGACTTTGGAGAGTGTGGCCCATGGATAGTATGTAATAGTCCATCTTGGACCGATTTGCAGGGCCTCAGTGCTTAGGAAACATGTCTTTATCCCCCTCTGCCTAAGGTTTTTCTCTACTGTAGGGTGTTTTTCGTCACCCCATTGAGATGGGAATGTGCTCTCTTGTCAGGCACATTACAGATTCTCCCTGTCTAGGATAGGCTGGGGTTTATTGATTGTGGGGATCCGAATCTCCGGCAGCCGCGGACTAAGCTGCTGTTAATTACCCCTCGTTTTTGGAGTGAGAGAACCTCCGATTGATGGGTCAAACAGGTCATGCGAACTCAATATGTAGTGTCGTGTTTTAAAGAGGTTTTGGACATATCGGGGGCCCCACAGAGTTTCTACGGTGGTCCCGCTACCCGTATAGCGGGCTGGGGGTCAAGGGGGCTAGCAGCCCCCTTGTGGGGTGCGGGACAGCGCCCCGTTAGAAATTTTTCCTAACGGGGACAGTGTTGTTGTCACGCCCCGCTTCCCAAAATACGGAATACGAGGGGTAGACAAGGCCAGCCATGCTCCTACGGTCAAGGAATGTCCTGCCGTAGTCACACTTCGGCTTCTAGTTTTTCATGGTAAACAGTAAATGACGCGCAGGTAATGAGAAATGCAGTAACTGAAAGATACAATAATATAAACTGACCTGAAGTGGAACAAACGAATGAATCTCGGAATAGCAAGTCAAGGAGTCTGTGATGCACGTATAGTTCTGATCCAGGCTAAATCTTCTCCTCACACTGAGCATGCATACTCAGGTCGTCAGAGCGACACAATAGCAATATAATATATATAAAATCAATTGACAGTTCTAACAGTAGTAATGGATATGAATCACAGTAAATCAATGACAGCATATATATGAATGTGCAGAATTCAACGCAGCGGAACAGTAAATCAGTATAACGATATGTCACGTATGCCACACAGTATATATGGAATAGAAATGCCAGTATCCCTATCAGTCTCTAAGTCTCACTGTACAGGTCACTAAGCCTATCGTCAGTCCAAGTGTGAGAGTCAACCACTCGTGAGTGTCCTCCACCCAAGGGTAGAACCCAAGGGCAAGGGACCACGGGCCCAACATGTAACAAGAATATCACGGTGTATATATATCACGTACCCTGTAAATCTCCATATAACTCCCTAAATATATAAGCCGGCAAGGGACTCCCGAGATTCTGTTGAACTCACACTTAAACTACCTCACACCCCATGGTCTACATCAAACGCTAACCATCAACCTAAGTACTGATCGATCCGTGACAAGTCTGCGCGAGAACTGGAGGCAGGACCTCCATCAAGCACGTCCCGACTAATACCTAAGATAAACGGCAGTGTCTGGTGTATTATCTGTGACACCCGTGCAACGCTTCCATAAATGTCCCATTCCACTTATAGTCATACGTGCATGCATCTCACAGACGTCGACAATGCAGAGAAATAATAGGATCGTTGATTGTGTACCAGTACGTATCACTTTCACTCAATCACGGATACACGAACACTGACGTACTTGCCACAATCACCACTAAAATCTAACACTGGGTAAATGCACGATGTCACTAGGTTATCACTTACAATGATATGGGTATGATGTGATGCATGAACAGTATAAAAAGCACAATTAAGGTGTCATAAAAACAACAGTCTATTACATGCACGATTTATCATGAAATATATGTATATAATTTGGCGAAATGATAAACAGATAGTAATTAATATGTTCAGTTAGCTATCCATCTAATTTGGTTTCGAGCTAATCGGCCTTCAGGATCGTTAGTTATAACTGTTTCATTTTAAGCGCACGCGGCTGGAAATCCGGTTTCAGAATCAGGAATCCATTTCGCAACGCATTTTCACCCCAGTTGGGATCATAATTTAGCGACGCTACGGATGAATTCTAGGGTTTTCAGTAAAGTTTTTAACGCAACAAACGGATCTTCAATCACGTCTGTACGTTAGGAGTTATAATCTGTTTAATATTAACATGTCAATTCTGATTCTGCTGGGACTGTTATGTGTCCCGATCTTTTAAATTACAGATTAAATATCAAACGGTAATGAAACAGAATAAAACCAAATGTGTTGTCTAGCTAACAGAGTTACCTACAATAAGCAGTGGAGTTCCGCAACCTACGAGTTAAGGAAATCCTATGGTATCCATTACTGAACAGCAAGCACGACTGGAGTCGCTCTGGACTGCAGTCCAGAGTCGTACTCCGATCCGAATATCATCACAGTTTAAATACAGAAATATCTGTAAGCTAGTATAGGATTAAAGTTCGTCGAGTTAGCTTCGATTTTAGCCCTCGAACGCACCATTCTAATATGTATATGATTTATGGTGAATTTAACGGTTTTCAGGTGCAACAGGATTACAGTTTTACGGTTAAACTTGAGGGTAGTTGTTTTAGTCATAATCGATTACAACATCCAACAAAATTCACACACTATGTTCACAGCCCTACGGGCCAACCTACACCATTGAGTTCCGTCAAATTAGATAATGTTTTCCTAAGGGAACAAACATCGAACAGTTACGGCACATAATAGTTTTAAACTCGTAACATTATAATCCATGTATTTAACAATTGTAACTTAGGTAAATAGCATGTAAGCAAGTCGAAAAACTTGCCTGGGGACGTTTTGGGGCACACGGTAGCGGCACGACACACGTGCGGCACGGCAACGGCTAGTACGACGACTTGTATCCGTCACGGCAAAAAATCGGTTGGGTTTTAGCTTTAGTGGAGTTTGGGCTCGAGAGCTAGGAGGCTTGATTTGGGCTCTGTGCAATGGTAGTGACAGTTGCGAGCTCAGGCGATGCTGTGGTGGTGGTCGGTTGATAGAAGGAGAGAGAGAGAGTTAGAGTTAGACAGAGAGAGAGAGAGAGTTAGGCAGAGAGGGGGAGAGTTAGATTTAGAGAGAGGGGGAAGTTAGAGAGAGAGAGAGTGAGAGAGAGTGTTTGCAGTGAGAGAGAGGAGAGGGAGAGTAGAGAGTCAGAGAGACAGAGAGATAGAGGGATTGAGAGAGAGGGAGTGAGAATGAGCTGAGAGAAAGAGAGAAGAGAGTAGATGAAGAGAGAGAGTGAGGTAGAGAACAGAGAGAGAGAAGGATATGCAGGGTGTAAGAGAGGGAGAGCAGGGGAAGAGAGACAGTGAGAGAGAGAGAAACCGAGTGCGGGAGAGAGAGGTCGGGAGAGAGTTAGAGAGAGAGAGAATTTAGAGGGAGAGAGAGATGACGACAACGACGACGATGATGGTGACGATGGGGGCAGGTGAGGGTGCTCGGGGATGATGGTGGCGGTGGTGACGGTTGCGGGTGATGGGTAGCGGAAGAAGAGAGGGGGCGGAAGGAGAACGAGGGAGAGAGGAAGAGTGATGAGAGTTGGAGAGATGGGAAGATGATGGAAGGAGATCGAAGCTCCGGTGAGGGGAAAGCAGGGGAGTGGGTGCAGGCGAAGACGCTCGGCAGTGGAGGAAGAGGGGAGGAAGAAGAAGGGCGAGGGAGAGAAAACAAGATGAGAAGGAGGGTGCGTGGGTGAACACGAGAGGAGAGATATGAGACAGGATCGCGCGTCGTGGGTGTAACGGACGCGAGCGCGGGCATTGGTGGTGGCGAGAAACGCGCGCGGGAGAAATGGAGAAAGTTACCGTTGTGGGGAAGAAGGTACTGCTGTGAGCGGGTCGGGTGCGTGGGTGAGGATGAGGCGGGCTGCAGGGGGAAAGCGTGGGCCGGGCCAAAGAAATACAGAGGAAAATGGAGACGGGCCGGAGAGTTTTGAAAAAATAATTGGGAATAAAAGAAAGGGGTGGGCCGGAGAGTTAGGCCAGGGATTTAAGAAAAAAGAAAGAGAAATGGAACGGGCTCAGCCAGGGAAACAAAAGGCTTATTAAGGGAAAATTTTTGGTGGCCTAATGGGATCTAATTGAGGGAAAAAGAATGGGAAAATTGGGTTTACATTTTCAAATAGAATAAATGGAACTTTTAAAATGAATAAATAATTATATAAAAATGGATAAAATTCTAAATAAGAATAAATAGGAATCTAGAGTAATAAAATACGGATTTTGGTATTAAATCTTGGTTTTGGCTTTTAGGGTTTAGAAGAAATAGAAATTTAAATAAATCAAATAAAATTCAAAAATAACAACTATACAGATATTGGTATAAAAAGGGGCTGGGTGTTACAGTTGTGGAGTGTGTTTTTTAACATATTATAATGGAGACGTGTTCATTTTGTTTTGTTCCATTTGTAAGAAAAAAGGATATATATATATTTTATATATAAAAAAGCAAAAATAAATAAATAAATAAATATTTAGAGAAATGTTATTTTTTTAAAAAAATATTATTTATAATTTATTTTTTATTTATTTAATATTTTTTTTAAATAAAAAAGATTAGAAGAAGGAAAAGAACCAAGAAAGAAAGAAAAAAGAAATTAAAAAAAGAATATAAAGGGGGAAATAGGCTCCCTTTTAATGGGTGCCCTCTCCTCACGTGTGGGGCCAAAGGGCTCCCATTTAATGGGAGCCCTCCCTCTCACGTGACCTCACGTGGGGGGGGGGGGAGGGGAGGGCAAAGGGCTCCATTAAATGGGATCTCTCCCCTCACATGAGGGGGGTAAAAGGGCTCCCATTAAATAGGGGCCCTTCCCTTACGTGACCCCTATGGGAGCCCTTAGGCTCCCTCACGTTGCCCCACATAAGGGGGGCCAAAGAGATCCTATTAAATGGTAGCCCTCCCCTTACGTGACCTCACGTGAGGGGGGAGGGGAAGGCTCCCATTGATGGGAGTCTCCCCTGTGGGGCTCCAAAATTAATTAAATTTTTTTTATTACATGAAGTTCAACTCCAAAAGAATATTTTTGTGGAGTTAAACTCCAAAAGAATTTTAAATGTGGAGTTAAACTCCAAAAGATTTTAAATAGAGTTCAACTCCAAAAGAATTTTATTTGTGGAGTTAAACTCCAAAAGAGTTTCTCCTTTCTCTCTTGAGAAGAAACCTAAAATGAGTTCTCTTGAAACTCCAAGATCCAGATCTTGGATGATAAAAAAAGAGATCTTTTTTCTTCTCTTGATGGAGTCTTGGAAGGTGGGTTTATGGTAAAACTTTATTTAGTTTAAAAAGAAGAAGAGCTAAGCTCTTGATTTAATTGGAAAATGAAAAAGAAGAGGAAGAACTTGGAAGAGAGATGATGGAGGCACAAACCCTAGTTTTTGGGGAGAATAAATTGTTATCTTTATTTCATTATCATGTTGCCTTTTATAGGCTTACAAATTTACATATAGCCCCTTGGGCTTTACAAAATGGCATTTTGCCCATCCCATGCCTCATGTGCTCACTTCTTTTGCACATGAGCCATGGGCTTTACAAAAATTTGGTTTTATGCCCATTAAAAATTACATCAAAATATTTATTACATGATTTTTATTTTGGCATGGAGGAGGCTGGCCATGGGGCTCGACTTGGGAATGGGCCCACTTGATCTGGGTTTGGGCCCCCTTACTTGGGGTTGACTTTGATTTTCACTTGGTCAACCGGGGTGCAATTTTTGACCCCAACAAAGTGCCCCCATCAATAAATGCACACCACATATATGGGTCGTGTGCATGAAATCGATGGATCTTCTTTCGCGTGGAGGTGATTGTAATTGATTTAGCGTGCTTGCGCTTTTAAAAGATATGAATAAAAAATATTTATAACCGCAATCAAGAGCGGCGTCGCTTGGTAGCTAGCCGGTGAGTACGGGTCGGTCCACAGGGATTTTGTGAATTTCCTAATTGTTCTTACGAGTTAATTCCGATTGGTGTCGGATTGATTAAATCTAAAAAACTAAGTTTATCTAGATCTAAATCTTGCTAGGGTTCGGTTTAGGTCAGGTTTGAAAATGCAAAGTTTTCCTCACCGCTTTCTATACCCAAATTAAGATCTATTAGGAGTTATGGTAATTATTAATAAAGGGGATTAGTACCATCGGGAAGGAACGGTGTTTCTTCCTCTAGGTTCTTGTCCTTCCTTTCTTAATCCTTACCCTAACCTCCATGGAAAACACGCTCAACCGGGTCTTTATACTACGGTATCACCGTTACCTCGAGGGGTAAGGTGCCGTAGGGAGCGGTGTGTGCATGTATGCATGGAGTCCTATAAAAATGTGTGATGGGCAAGAAAGGGGTGAGAGATCTTCATCTCTCAAGCCTTCCCCAAATCTAACCCTAACAAGCGAGGAGACTACTCACTCATTAGGGAATTTAAGAACGTTTCTAAACTATCTATTTAGGGCAGAGAATTAAAGATCTAACTAGGGCAGATAAGAAATCTATACTAGGGCAGGAAAATAAATTTAACTAGGGCAAGAATTGAAAATAAAACTTACTCCTAATTTGATGCACTCTTCATTCTTCACAGAAAATTACAGATCTGAATTTTTGAGATTTACAATGAGGCACAAGAAGAGGCATCCTCTAATACAAGATTTAGGGTTCCTATTTATAGGACATAGAAAACCCTAGGTTTACAATCGCCGCATGTATGCTTTTACAAAATTGCCCCTAGGTAGACTAGTCAACGCGCCGCCAGCAGCTCTGGAAATTTTTCGCCACTACGGGCTTAGCCCGGTCGTGGAACCGCGGCCAAACAGTGAGATTATGTGCTGAGTTCTTTTGTGTTGCTTCTGGGTGTCTTTGTCTTCCTATTTGTTTGGTTGGTTCTTCAGAATGTTTTCCATTTCTCTTCCAGATCTTCACAGTGAGTAATGTAGCGGACTTTAACCATTCGCTTCGTGTCGAAGTCTTGAATCTTGCGCTGCCTTGTACTTTGTGAAATCATCCATTGATCTTCGTTTAGTCTTTAAACTGTAGGCTTGATTAAGATTCTTCCATTTGTTGGTCGTAGTCGCACTTTTGTATCGTCTTTTTATCCTTTTCACTGTTTTTGTTCCGAGAACCTGTAACATGCAACTATGTAGCAGACATGGGTCAAAAGCACCAGTTTATTTGTAAACCGAATAAGAATGGGGAATAAAATAATGCAAAATTATGGTATGAACAGGATGCGACTTGCTTTGGTTCCCATTTTTTAGGATGCACTGCCCTTTTTACGACATGGACGGTCGACGCTTGACGTGTCTCCGAGATGGAGTGTCCGTAGTAGACATTTCCCCGGCACGGAGTGATTTGGTTCCCGCTTTGTAGGAAGCCTGCACTGCCCTTTTTACGACATAGACGGTCGACGCTGCCTTTTTTGCGATTTGGACGGTCGGTGCTGCCTTTTTTGCGACTTGGACGGTCGGTGCTGCCCTTTTAGTGACGTGGATGGTCGATACTGCCCTTTTAGCGACGTGCACGGTCGATGCTGCCCTTTTATCGACGTAGACTGTCGGTTCTGCCCTTTTTGCGACTCGGACGGTCGATGCTGCCCTTTTAGCGACTTGGACGGTTGGTGCTGCCCTTTTAGCGACTTGGACGGTCGGTTCTGCCCTTTTTGAGACTTGGACGGTCGGTGCTGCCCTTTTAGCGATTTGGACGGTCGGTGTTGCCCTTTTTGCGACTTGGAAGGTCGGTGCTGCCTTTTTAGCGACGTGGACAATCGATACTGCCCTTTTAGCGACGTGGACGGTCGATTCTGCTCTTTTTGTGATGTGGACGGTCGATACTGTCCTTTTAGCGACGTGGACGGTCGGTGCTGCCTATTAGTGATGTGGACGGTCGATGCTGCCCTTTTAGTGACGTGGACGGTCGATGATGCCCTTTTAGCGACGTGGACGGTCTGTTCTGCCCTTTTTGCGACTTGGACGGTCTGTGCTGCCCTTTTTGCGACTTAGACGGTCGATGCTGCCCTTTTAGCGACGTTGACGGTTGGTGCTGCCCTTTTTGCGACTTGGACGGTTGGTTCTGCCCTTTTTAAGACTTGGACGGTTGATGCTGCCCTTTTAACGACGTAGATGGTCGATACTTGATTTGACTTGCTTTGCTTCTCACGGTGTCAGGGATGAAGTTGACTTGTTTATTGCGATTTGGGTTGACATCAGCACCGCTACACTGGAATATGGTACCAGGAGCGAATCATCATCTGCCATGACAGGATTTGGGGATTTTGGTTTTGGTTTGGCATCAGCATCGCTTCACTGGATTATGGTACCAGGAGCGAATCATCATTTGCCATGAGGGGATTTCCCTCGTTCCCAGTTTAACGAATTAGGGGTCATCTGTTTCCAGTTTAACGACTTAGAGGTCATTTGTTTCCAGTTTAACGACTTAGAGGTCATCTGTTCCCAGTTTAAAGTCTTAGGGGTCTATTGGATCGGAAGCTTGGAATTTTGGGATAGCGGTCGGCATCAGCGTTGCTAACACTGAAGCACAGGTGCTAGGAGCAATTCATCATTTGCCTTTGCCTGTTGGGGAGCGATGGCTTACGAGATAGGTTTAGGTCCCTATCACCTGAGGCTTTTCAATTTTATGAGCCGCGAGGGTCTCATAAAAGCGTTTTCTCCCTACGAGTCGAAAGGATCCCGTATGTGTATTTTCTCCTTAGGAGTCGTAGGGACTCCCAAGTGTGTTTTTCCTTTGTGAGTCATAAGGATCCCACGAAGGTGTTTTCTTACGAGTCGTGAGGATCCCGTAAGTTTGTTCTCCTCATGTATCGTGAGGACACATTAGTGGGTCTTCCCAAATGGAGCATAATTCTAAGGGCGGAGACCAGCAGCGTAACTGATGATTGCGGTGGGGCATGGGTATGATGGGAATTATTTAAGCCCGTGGATTGTATACGGTAGTCAATTTGGGGACCACTCGTAGGGCTGGGAGAATTTTGGGAAGTTGGATTTTGGTTGGCGTCTGCATTGCTGCACTGGAATATGGTACTAGGAGCGACTCATCATTCGCCGTTGGGACATTCAGAGTTTGGTTGGCGTCTGCATCGCTGCACTGGAATATGGTATCAGGAGTGACTCATCATTCGCCGTTGGGGATTTGAGGTTTGGACGGCGTCTGCATCGCTGTACTGGAATATGGTACCAGGAGCGACTCATCATTCGCTGTTTTTTTACTACCGTGATTGCTCTATCATTTCAGCTTTTCTTATCGTGAAGGTCACGATTGCCCTATCATTTCGGCTATTTATTCGCGGTTGCCCCATCATTTCGGCTTTATTTTCATCTTTATTTATACTCGCTGATTTTTATTGCGAGTTGCCCCATCATTTCGTCTTTTTTTATTTTTGTTTTTGTTTTATTTACACATTTTTATATCCTTAGTTTAACGAATTAGAGGTCGACTGTTCCCAGTTTAACAACGTAGTGGTCATCGGTTCTGTATGAAGTTAGCGGTCGTAGCTTGACTGTTTACCAACACGCTTTTAGACAGTTCTATTTCTCCTGCCTTATGTTGTTTTTCGATCCAATTTTTGAAGACGAAACAATCCTCAATAGCATGACTTATCATTCTGTGATAGGGGCAATATTTGGGGTCGTCGGTCATATTCGCTTCCTACGGTCTTTTTGATTCCGGAAATTATAGACCGTTTGTTAGGGCATCCTTGAATATTTTACGGACTTTGTCCCTTCTGAAGGAATAAACCTTATCCAGCTTTTTTTTCAGTGGAGATTTTTCTCCCTCTCCGAACACTGGCTTCCGAGGCTGGTTGGCATTAGGCCCGCTCATCCCTTGCTTATTTCGGTTAGCCGAAGTATTAAAAGATTCAGCATCGTCAGAATTTCCGCCTTTGCGATTTTCGTCCTTTCGGTTTCTCCAGGACCTATTGTTACTTTGGGAGTCAGAGGAGAACTCCTGCTTTAAGCGTTCCAACATCTGAACATTCCTGGTCAGCTTTTGGAATGTTTTGAGACCCGCGGTGCATAGAAACGGGGCCATCCAGTTGTTGAAATTTCCGATGAGGAGACCGACAGATTGGTCCTGCTCTATCGGCGGTTCACATTTGACGGAGAGATTGCGCCATCGGGTTATAAAATCCGTGCTGCTTTCGTTGTTCTTTGGCATGGTCCTTATGAGGTCGGCAATGGTAATCTTATCGCTGATGCTCATGAACCTCTGCCGAAACAGAGACTCCATTTGGACGAAAGTTGTGACGGAGCCATCCGGTATGCTCGCGTACTAGTCGAAAGAAACATCGGTCAAGCTATTAACGAACTGGCGGAGGAGAAGCGCATCATTGCCCCCAGTATTACCGCATGAGGCATTAAAGTGGGAGATGTGTTGATTCGTATTTCCCGTCCCATCGAATCTTCCGAATTTAGGGATGACATAGCCGCTAGGAAATTCTACCAGATCATACTGAGCAGGATATGGTCTCCCGTTACCGCTAACATCTTTTTGCGCTTCGGCTTCGGCTACCAATGTTTTGACTTTGTTGGCAACCTAATCCATGATTTGATCTTGAGTTAGCGGGTTGCTGTCACTGGTAGCCAAGATATTTCCCTAGATTGGATGCGACTGACTTTCATGCGGTCCGCCCACCTTTGGATTTGAGGGAATAGGCGTCGGCTATCTCGGGACGCCGTTTCCTGGTTCATGAGCAGAGCCCTGCGCTTGATTGGGCGGCTGAGAGGCAAGTTGGGCCATGAGCTGTAAGACGACGTTTGTCAAGTCGTCAATTTTTGAGTAGAGCTTGGCCATCTCCTTGTCTTTGTTTCTGAGCTGCTTTCGGAGCTCCTGGAGAAGTTGCCGCTATGCGGTCTTAGGATGGAATGTTGGCTCATCTTCACTTTCCGAGCCCGACTACTCATGAACTGAGAGCTCTCTCTATTTATTGGCCTTACTGGAAGGGTCTTCATTACCTTCCAGAGGAGGCTGGTCTTGGAATGTGGCAGCCATAGTCACACCAGATTGGATTTGAGATGTGGTGGCCCCATCCTTGCTTTTGCCGCGCGTGCCCACCATGTAGACAGTGTGGACCACATATCCAACCATTTCCTTATCTTTGGCGGGATAACCCTGTTCTTTGAACCCCATGAAGTCCAACCTAGTAGGAGCCCTAGCCCTTTTGTTGGCTCTATATCTGAGCCTTTTCTGCTTTAGCTTCTCAATTTTAAGGGCTTGGCGGGCATCTGTTTCCTGGGAAGCCACCGTGAGTCGATTGATGAGGAGCTTAGAGAAGATACCCGATCGAGCAGTTGTCGATGGCATCGCTGGAGCTTGCTCGAGATGCCTCGTTGCTTTGTTCGTGTTGATGGCCTTGCCCCCAGCTAGGGCCAAGGAAAATTGTTCAAACACCGACTTGCGTTTGGGTTAGGGCACCTTCGAGACCACCACATTTGGCTTCTTGCCTTTCGAGGCCGGTTTATCCATCACCGGGGCTTGAGGAGCAGAGATGGTGTTAGCTGGCATGAACAAAATAGAGCCGAACGGTAGTAGCGGCTCCTCCCACTGTCGCCCGAGACTGCTCGGAAGGACCGTCCCGGCGTCCATCTTCATCGTGTAGGAGATGGGAGCTGTGTTGAGAGCTGAGTTCATCTTTGGAGACATTGTTGAAAATTTTTTGCTTGAAAGCCTGCATGAAAGAGCATCATTTTAGTATAAATGTCGATATGTATGTTGATTGAGTTCACATGAATGTTTAAAATGAAATATGGAAGGAGAAATTGGGTCCCACCGGGCGTGCCGGAATCTGTAGGGTGTTTTTGTCACCCCATTGAGATGGGGATGCACGCGTTTGTCAGGCACGTTACAGATTCCCCCTTCCTGGGATAGGCTGGGGTTTATTGATTGTGGGGATCCGGATCTCCGGCAGCCGCGGACTAAGCTGCCGTTAATTACCCCTCGCCTTTGGAGCGAGAGAACCTCCGATTGACGGGTCAAACAGGTCATGCGAACTCAATGTGCAGTGTTGTGTTTTAAAGGGGTTTTGGATATATCGGGGGGCCCGCAGAGTTTTTACGGGGGTCCCGCTACCCGGATAGCGGGCTGGGGGTCAGGGGGGCTAGCAGCCCCCTTGCGGAGTGCCGAGCAGCGCTCTGTTAGAATTTTTTCCTAACGGAGGCAGTGTTGTGGAGTGTTTTTTTTTAACATATTATAATGGAGACGTGTTCATTTTGTTTTGTTCCATTTGTAAGGAAAAAAGGATATATATATATATATATATGTGTGTGTGTGTGTGTGTATGTATTTTTTATATATAAAAAAAGCAAAAATAAATAAATATTTAGAGAAATGTTATTTTTAAAAAAAAATTATTTATAATTTATTTATAATTTTTTTAAATAAAAAAGATTAAAAGAAGGAAAAGAACGAAGAAAGAAAGAAAAAAGAAATTAAAAAAAGAATATAAAGGGGGAAAGAGGCTCCCATTTAATGGGAGCCTTCCCCTCACGTGACCTCACGTAAGGGGGGGCAAAGGTCTCCCATTAAATAGGATCCATCCCCTCAAGTGACCTCACCTGAGGGGGGCAAAGGGATCATGTGAGGGGGGAGGGGAAGGCTCCCACTGATGGGAGTCTCCTCTGTGGGGCACCAAAATTAATTAATTTTTTTTTATTAAATGGTGTTCAACTCCAAAAGAATATTTTTATGGAGTTAAACTCTAAAAGAATTTTAAATGTGGAGTTAAACTCCAAAAGATTTTAAATGGAGTTCAACTCCAAAAGAATTTTATTTGTGGAGTTAAACTCCAAAAGATTTTCTCCTTTCTCTCTTGAGAAAAAACCCAAAATGGGTTCTCTTGAAACTCCAAGATCCAGATCTTGGATGATAAAAAAAGAGACCCTTTTTTCTTCTCTTGATGGGGTCTTGGGAGGCGGGTTTTTGGTAAAACTTTATTTAATTTAAAAAAAGAAGAAGAGCTAAGCTCTTGATTTAATTGGAAAATGAAAATGAAGGGGAAGAACTTGGAAGAGAGAGGATGGAGGCACAAACCCTAGTTTTTGGGAAGAATAAATTGTTATCTTTATTTCATTATCTTGTTGCCTTCTATAGGTTTACAAATTTACATATAGCCCCTTGGGCTTTACAAAATGGCATTTTGTCCATCCCTTACCTCATGTGCCCACTTCTTTTGCACATGAGCCATGGGCTTTACAAAAATTTGGTTTTATGCCCATTAAAAATTACATCAAAATTATTTATTACATGATTTTTATTTTGGCATGGAGGAGGCCGGCCATGGGGCTCGACTTGGGCATGGGCCCACTTGATCTGGGCTTGGGCCCGCTTACTTGGGGTTGACTTTGATTTTGACTTGGTCAACCGGGATGCAATTTTTGACCCCAACACCTACGAGTCGAGACAAATCGAGAAGTTCTCGCAAGGACACTAATTTCCCCACGAGTCGAGACGAATCGAGAAGTTCTCGCAAGGGTGTCCTAACGTCACAGTTAACTCCTGCTAATAGAAGTCTGTTAGGGTCTGTGGTATTAGGGTTTTTTACCCATTGCACCATCGCGTTGGCCGATATATCCCCGATATGCAATCTTGTTGTTCGGGTAGCCCCGCAACTGTCGTGTCTCTGATCCTTTCGGGGGCTGGACAAGACGTCTTCAAGTAATCTTCCAGGTAATATTACCGTCGAAAGAGCAAGCGTTAGGGATATTCTATGTCGCTTTTTACTTGAGGTTAGGCTCAGTTTGGGAGCCCCGACGAGTCATGACCACTCCGTGCTGGAGCAAGATGATCTCCGATGATCTTTCAGGTCTCATTTGAGTTGCCGTCAAGACCCTGAAGCTAGGGATCTTCCTTTGCTTCATTAGTTGACATTGTGTCTGCAATATTGCAACAAATGTCGAGGTTGTCTTTGGGTTTTCTGTGAACCGTCGAGATTTGGAAGTAGGGGACTTTGCCATGGCTCCGTTTGTTGATGTCGCGTCTGTATGCTGGAGGGAGGAAGAACGCTGTTGTTGATCTCTAGGTTGTGGATGCTGCCGTTAAGACTTGGAACTAGGGACTCTGCCATGGCTCCGAGGTAGTCTCTTGGTTGTCTGTGAACCATTGAGATTTGGAACTAGGGGACTTTGCCATGGCTCCGTTTTGCTGACGTCGTATCTGCTTCCGGTTGGAACGAGAAGGAACACCGTTATTGATTTCTAGGCTGTAGGTGTAGCCATCGAGATCAAGCCTGGTGGGGACGATATGGTTCCCTTTCTGTTTGTGCCCATGGATTGTATACATGGGTCAATGTGATCTCACCTGCAGGGCAGCGATTTCATTTCATTTTTTTATTTCTTTCCGCGATGCTATATCATTTCAGCTTTTTATATCGCGAAAGTCGTGATTGCCCAATCATTTCGGCTTGCCCAATTATTTCGGCTATTTTTCTTTTTCTTTACTCGCTACTTTTTATTGCGAGTTGCCCAATCATTTCGGCTATTTTTGTATGCATATATTTTACTTGATAATTTTTATTGCGAGTATGGAACCCGAGGTCTGATACCAATCTTAGCATCAGCATCACTGCGACTGAAATATTGCTAGGAGCGAATCATCATTTGCCGTGAAAGGACTTGGATTTTGATACCGATTTAGGCATCAGCATCGCTACCACTAGGATATTGCCAGGAGAAAATCATCATTTGCCTTTGTCGATTTGAACAAATGTGGCTTAGCAAACAGGGTTAAGATCTTGTCGACTAAGGCTTTTGACTTCATGAGCCGTAAGGGTCTCATAAAGGTGTTTCTCCCTACAAGTCGTGAGGATCTCGTAGTTGTGTTTTCTCCTTAGGAGTCGTGAGGATTCCTTAGTGTGTGTTCTCTTATAAGTCGTAAGGATCTTACAAGAGTGTTTTCTCCTTATAAGTCGAGAGGACTTACAAGTGTCGTTCGCCAAATGGGGAAATTTCGCGCCATTGGTGGAACTTGGTGGGGGAAACGTTTATTTGTACCCGTGGATTGTATACAAGGGTCGATATTGAACCGTTTGTAGGGCAAACTGGGGGATGTGATGGCTTAAGAACAGGTTCAGATCCCTGTAACTTAAGGCTTTCGAATCCTGTGAGCCGTGAGGGTCTCATAAGGGGGATTCTCCTTACGAGTCGTGAGGATCCCGTAAGTGTAATTTCTCCTTAGGAATCGTGGGGATCCCCGAGTGTGTTGCTCCCTTGTGAGTCGTAAGGATCTCACGTAGGTATTTTCTCCTTATAAGGTCGATAGGACCTTGCAAGTTTGCATGAATTTTGTTTTACGAGTCTGCGCCCTTTCGGGTTTTTACGAACTCGCCGGCAGTCCTGCTGTTTTTACTCACGGAGCCCTTTCGGGTTTTCATCCATGCCCATTTTTCTTGTAGACGTACCTTTTCTTGCATGATGAAACTCTCGAGAATAGTTTCGCCGCATGTGGCCCATTTGTTTGCCGGTGGGATTTGAGTCGCAGTCCTCACCGCTGGGACTTATGGACTTGAACTTCACTATCGCTGTGTTTGAGGCGACGTTGTTAGTTTGGGGACATCTCGGTCCGTTGTTAGTTTAAAAACATCTCAGTCTAATGTTAGTTTAAGGACATCTCGGTCCATAGCTAGTTTAAGGACATCTCGGTCCATAGCACTTTGAGGTGAGGTTTCGCTGGATATTACTTATGGAGTTTGGACTCAGGAAGATAGTGAGTGGACACGAGCGTCGTCATCCATCATTAACCTGAGCCGTAACTTGTCAAGCATAGTATTTCTTAAGGAACCTGCCGTTTATTGGCCGGAAAGGTCTTTCGCCATGCATATCCATGAGCAAGCAGGCCCTACCTTGGTAGACCTTGTCTATAATGTACGGGCCATCATAGCTTAGCTCGAATTTCTCCCGTTTAGCACGGTTGGGATCATAGGTCTTTTTACGACTAGCACGAGTTTGCCTTGGCGGAATGTTCTCGGCCTAATTAGTCTTTCGTATGAGCGCGTCATTCTTGCTTTATAATCTTCTAGGTTCTGTTGAGCCATGAGACGAGTTTCATCGAGGGCATCGAGCTCTTCAAGCCGAAGATGGGCGTTTTCTTCATCCGTCATTTCGTACCGAACCGCCACTCGTAGAAAGGGTAGCTCTATCTCCAAGGGAAATACCGCTTATGTGCCGAATACTAACGCAAACGGCGTTGTATTCGTGGCCGTCTTGAATGTGGTCCGATAAGCCCAGAAAGCTTCATGCAATCTCTTGTACCAGTCCTTTTTATTTCTGGACACCATTTTCTTTATGATCTTTATCAAGGTCTTGTTGAGAGTCTCGGCTAGACCGTTAGCTCGGGGATTATAGACCGAAAAATATCTCCAATCTATATTATGCTGTTGTGCAAAGCGACTGATTTTATGGCTTCTGTAAGCTGGCCCGTTATCAGAGATAATCCATCGTGGAGTGCCGAACCGGTAGATGACATTGTTGGGGTCGAAAATTGCACCCCGGTTGACCAAGTCAAAGTCAAGGTCAACCCCAAGCCAAGTGGGCTCAAGCCCAGATCAAGTGGGCCCATGTCCAAGTCGAGTCCAAATATGAAGCAGCCGGCCCTCCTCCATGCCAAAATAAAAAATCATGTAATAAATAATTTTGATATAATTTTTTATGCATAAATGTAAGCAAAATGGGCATAAAGCCAAATTTTTGTAAGCCCATGGCTTATGTGCAAAAAGAAATAGCACATGAGGCATGGGATGGGCAAAATGCCATTTTGTAAGGCCCAAGGGGCTATATGTAAATGTGTAAGCCTATATAAGGCAATATGATGATGAATAATAGACACTTTTCATTCTCCCCAAAAACTAAGGTTCTTGTGCCTCTTTCTCCTTCCAAAAGTTTCTAAAAGCTTCTTCCCTTCTTTTGAATTAAATCAAGAGTTTTACTCTTCCTTTTCCAAAACTAAATAGTTTTTCACCACAAAACCCATAAAAGGGAGCCCAGATCGTCCATTAGATCTCAAAAAGGGGATATTTTTAAATCTCATACCTCTTGTTCTTCAAGATCCGCCAACAGAGGAGGAAGAAGGAGACCCATCTTCGAAAATCCCACTTTGGAGGAGATCCAGGGCTCAAGAGAGAAGCCCCTTCATCAGCTCCAAAGATATCTTAGGAGTTTAACTTCTCAAATACACACACACAAAAAAAAAAATAAGTATTTCTTTTTTGGAGTATAACTCCTAGTGCAGGGACCAAGTCCCCTTTTCCCGCACAGCGCCCGAGCGCCTAAAGCGCTAGCACCCAAGCACCCAAAAAGCTAGCGCCCGAGCACCGGGTACGTGGGGCGCCATCGCCAGCGCCCACGTGCCGGGCACGTGAGGCGCTAGCGCCCAACACGCTAGCGCCAGGGCCCGCGTGCCGGGCACGTGGTGCGCTAGCACCCAAAGCGCTAGGGCCAGGGCACTCGCGCCAGCACCCAAAGCGCTAGCGCCAGCTCCCAAAGCGCTTGCGCCAGCGCCTGAGCGCCCACGTGCCGGGCACGTGGGGGCGTCAGCGCTCGCGTGCCGCTCACGTGAGGCGCTGGCGCCTTCTCCCACACATCCTATGGATGACCTTTCCTTTATATATATATATATATATATATATGTATGTATATATACATATATGCGCGCGCACACACACACACATACTCCACCACACTGTCCCTGTTAGAAAAAATTTCTAACGGGGCGCTGTCCCGCACCCCGCAAGGGGGATGCTAGCCCCCTTGACCCCCAGCCCGCTATCCGGGTAGCGGGACCCCCGTAAAAACTCTGTGGGCCCTCCGATATATCCAAAACCCCTTTAAAACACAACACTGCACGTTGAGTTCGCATGACCAGTTTAACCCGTTAATCGGAGGTTCCTTCGCTCCAAAGGCGAGGGGTAATTAACGGCAGCTTAGTCCGCGGCTGCCGGAGATTCGGATCCCCACAATCAATAAACCCCAGCTTACCCTAGGTAGGGGGAATCTATAATGCGCCTGACAAGCACGCGCGTATTCCCATCTCAATGGGGTGACAAAAAACACCTTACAGATTCTGGCACGCCTGGTGAGACCTATCTTTCCTCTCGTATTTCGGGTTAAACGTTCATGTGAACTCAATCAATATACATATCAATATTCTATACTGAAATCATGCTTCTTTGTGCAGGTTAACAAATCTTAAATTGCAATCTCCGGAAGCAACAAATTGTCTCTAAGGATCAGCTCAGCTCTCGACGCAGCTCTCATCTCTTACACAATGAAGATGGACTCCAGGACGGTCCTTCCGTCCAGTCTCGAGCGACAGTGGGAAGAGCCACTGCTACCATTCGGCTCTATTCTGTTCGTTTTAGCTAACACCATCCCAGCTCTTCAAGCTTCGGTAACGGACAAACCGGCCTCGAAAGGCAAGAGGCCAAATGTGGTGGTCTCGAAGGCGCCCCAACCCAAACGCAAGTCGGTGTTTGAACGACTTTCCTTGGCCCCAGCTGGGGGCAAGGACATCAACACCAACAAAGCAACAAGGCGTCTCGAGCAAGCTCCGGCGGTGCCCCTGACAACTGCTCGATCAGGTGTCTTCTCTAAGCTCCCCGCTAATCGACTCACGGTGGCTTCACAGAAAATGGATGCCCGCCAAGCCTTCAAAATCAAGAAGCTAAGGCAGAAAAGGCTCAGATATAGAGCCAACAAAAGGGCTAGGGCTCATACTAGGCTGAGTTTCATGAGGCTCCAAGAACGGGGTTACCTCGCCAAAGATAAAGAGACGGCTGGATCTGTAGTCCACACTTTCTACATGGTCGGACATGAAGAAACAAACCCTCCTATGCTTCACAGCCATGGTGATGATATGGTGGACGCTACCCAACGTTAACTTGGTCTAAATGATGAAGAGCTCCCTCAGGCCGATAAGCCAAAAGAGCCCGGGGTTCCTGCGGAATTGAGCTCAAGCAATAAGGATGACCCGGTTGTCATAATCGGTATTACAGAACAAGCATTATTCCGATGGCTTTAGAGGCAGTTTCAGGACAGGGATGAGAAGTTAGCCAAGGTACAGTCTAAGGTCGACGAATTGGCAAACGTCGCGGTAGATCTCGCGACCCAAGTCGCCCGATTGCAATTACAGCAAAATCAAATTTTGGTTCATGAGCCAGGGATTGATACCCGGAGACAGCCAACTGATGCCCCCTCAGCCTAAGAGCGAAGCGTCTTCGTGAAAAACGGCCGCGATCAGCCTCTAGTCCCTCCGATACATACACTGAAGGGGAATCGTCTCTGAAAGAGAAACTGGATAAGGTCTATTCCTTCAAAAGGGACAAAGTCCACAAGATATTCAAGGACGCCCTAAGAAACGGTCTACAACTGCCAGAATCAAAGAGGCCGCAAGAAGCGAATATGACCGACGATCTAAAATATTACCCCTTATCACAGAGTGATGGGTCATGCCATTGAGGACTGCTTCGTCTTCAAAGATTGGGTCGAAAAGTAATACAAGACGGGAGAGATAGAACCGTCTAAAGGCGCGTTAACAAACAATCAAGCTATGACCGCCGATTTCATACAAATGGAGACCGGAGCCCTTCGGGAACCTGATTCTCTCAGACATGTGCCATTATCTGAAAAGGGCGAACCAAAGACTGATCGGCCTCAAGGACCAGCATCAGTAAAGGCACCTACTCCATTGGAGAGAAAGAAGAAGGTATACTTCTGCAGGAGGGATGAAATCCGTAAAATATTCGCGGACGCCTTGAACAACGTTCTGCAACTGCCTGTTCCGAAGAGGCCACATGAAATGAAAATGACCGGCAATCCCATATACTGCCCATATCATAGAATGGTGAGTCATACCATCGAAGACTGCTATATTTTCAAAGATTGGGTGGAGAACCAATACAAACTTGGGAAAGCCCTACAGTCATCAGATGTACCGACAAGCCACAGAGCTACGGTCATCAACACAACTCCGCCAAGATCAAAGTTCAAGGAGCTGGGATAAGCAAGATGACCACCACGTCGTTAAACTGGAAACATTAGACCTCTAAGTCTTTAAACTGGAAACAGATGACCTCTCAGTCGTTAAACTGGAAACAGATGACCTCTAAGTCGTTAAACTGGAAACAGTTGACCACCACGTCGTTAAACTGGGAACAATCGACCTCTAAGTCGTTAAACTGGGAATGTAAAATGTGTAAATAAAACAAATAATAATAATAATAAGTCAAAATGATAGGGCAACTCGCAATAAAAATAAGCGAGTAAAAATAAAGTTGAAAATAAAGCCGAAATGATGGGGCAACCGCGAATAAATAGCCGAAATGATAGGGCAATCGCGACCTTCGCGATAAGAAAATCTGAAATGATAGAGCAATCACGGTAAAAAAAAACTACTCCAATGGCGAATGATGAGTCGCGCCTGACACCATATTCCAGTGCAGCGATGCAGACGCCAACCAAATTCAAATTTTCAAATCCCTGGATGTCCCAACGACGAATGATGAGTTGCTCCGGGTACCATATTCCAGTGCAGCGATGCAGACACCGACCAGAATCCAAATCCCCAAGTGGAGAATGATGAGTCGCTCCTGGCACCATATTCCAGTGCAGCGATGCAGACGCCAACCAAATTCAAATTTTCAAATCCCTGGATGTTCCAACGGCGAATGATAAGTCGCTCCTGGTACCATATTCTAGTGCAGCGATGCAGACGCTGACCAGAATCCAAATCCCCAAGTGGCGAATGATGAGTCGCTCCTGGCACCATATTCCAGTGCAGCGCTGCAGACGCCAACCAAATTCAAATTTTCAGATCCGTGGATGTCCTAACGGCGAATGATGAGTCGCTCCTGGTACCATATTCTAGTGCAGCGATGCAGACGCCAACCAAAATCCAGTTTCCCAAAATTCTCCTAACCCTACGGTTGGTCCCTAAGCTGACTACCGTATACAATCCACGGGCTCAAATAATTCTCATCATACCCAAACCCCACCGCAATCGTCAGTCCAGCGGCCGGTCTCCGCCCTTGGAATTATGCTCCATTTGGGAAGACCCACTCATGTGTCCTCACGATACACGAGGAGGACAAACTTATGGGATCCTCACGACTCGTAAGAAAACATCTTCGTGGGATTCTTACGACTCACAAAGGAAAAACACACTTGGAAGTCCTCACGACTCCTAAGGAGAAAATACACCTACGGGATCCTTATGACTCGTAGGGAGAAAATGCTTTGTGAGACCTTTACGGCTTATAAAATTGAAAAGCCTTAGGCGATAGGGACCTAAACCTGTCTCCTAATCCATCGCTCCCCAACAGGGAACAACAAATGATGAATTGCTCCTGGCACATGTGCTTCAGTGTTAGCAACGTCGATGCCTACCCTAACCCCAAAATTCCAAACTCCAATCCAATAGACCCCCAAGTCTTTAAACTGGGAATAGATGACCTCTAAGTCTTTAAACTGGGAACAGATGACCCCTAAGTCGTTAAACTGGAAACGAGGGAGATCCCTTCACGGCGAATGATGAGTCGCTCCTGGTACCATATTCCAGTGCAGCGATGCAGGCTCTAACCAAAACTCAAATTCCCGACGGTGAATGATGAGTCACTCCTAGTACCACATTCCAGTACAGCGATGCATACGCCAACCAAATTCCAAATCCTATACCCCAACGGTGAATGATGAGTTGCTCCTGGTACCTTATTCCAATACAGCGATGCAGACGCCGACAAAGTCCCGAAATTCTTCCGGCCCTACGGTCTGGATCATACATTCTGCAAAATCGTATACAATCTACGGGCGTAAAAAAAGAAAGGTATGTCCACTAGAAAAATGGGCACGGATGAAAACCCGAAAGGGCTCCGTGAGTAAAAACAACAGGACTGCTGGCTAGTTTGTGAAAACACGAAAGGGCGCAAACTCGTGAAAAAGAGATGAAATACACTCGTAAAGTCCTCTCGACTTTGTGAGGAGAAAATTCCCGCGTGGGATCCTTACGACACACAAAGGAAAAACACACTTGGGAGTCCTCGCGACTCATAAGGAGAAAATGCACCTACGGGATCCTTACGACTCATAGGGAGAAAATGCTTTTATGGGACCTTTACGGCCCATAAAATTGAAAAGCCTTAGGTGATAGGGATCTAAACCTGTCCCCTATGCCATCGCTTCCCAATAAGAAAAGGAAAATGATGATTCACTCCTGGTACCATATTCCAGTGTAGCGGTGCTGATGCCAAACCAAAACCAAATCCCCAAATCCTCTCATGACAGATGATGATTCGCTCCTGGTATCATATTCCAGTGTAGCGATGATGATGTCAACCCAAATCATATCAAACTAACAACCTTTGCGGCGGAATCATGCTTCGTCCCAGAATTTACCCCGTGTCGAAATCATGCTTCGCCTCAGGATAGCGACCTCCTTGTCAGAATCATGCTCTGCCTCGGGATCAAGTCGACCAGCGACACTCCGCGCCGGGGACAAGTCGATCAGCGACACTCCGTGCCGGGGATAAGTCGAACAACCAGCGACACTCCGTGCCGGGGACAAGTCGATCAGCGACACTCTGTGCCGGGGACAAGTCGACTAGCGACATTCCGTGCCGGGGACAAGTCGAACATCAGCGACACTCCGTGCCGGGGAAAAGTCGACCAGTGACACTCTGTGCCGGGGACAAGTTGATCAGCGACACTCCGTGCCGGGGAAAAGTCGAAAATCAGTGACACTCTGTGCTGGGGACAAGTCGATCAGCGACACTCCATGCCGGGGACAAGTCGAACAGCGACACTCCGTGTCGGGAAAAAATCGATCAGCGATACTCCGTGCCTGGGACAAGTTGAACAACCAGCAACACTCCGTGCCGAGGACAAGTCGATCAGCGACACTCCGTACCGGGGACAAGTTGAATAGCCAGCGAAACTCAGTGCCGTCGACCATCCATGTCGTAAAAAGGGCAGTGCAGGCTTCCTACAAATCGGGAACTAAATCGCTCCGGTTGAGGGAAAAGTCTACCACGGACACTCCGTCTGGGGGACGCGTCAAGTGTCGACCGCCCATGTCGTAAAAAGGGCAGAGCAAGCTTCCTACGAAGCGGGAACCAAATCACTCCGTGCTGGGGAAACGTCTACTACAGACACTCCGTCTCGGAATCGCATCAAGCGTCGACCGTCCATGTCGTAAAAAGGGTAGTGCATCCCAAAAAGAGGGAACCAAATAACTCCGGGCCAGGGAAACGTCTACCACGGACACTCCGTCTCGGAGACACGTCAAGCGTCGACCGTCCATGTCGTAAAAAGGGCAGTGCAGGCTTCCTACAAAGCGGGAACCAAATCACTCCGTGCTGGGGAAACGTCTACTACGGACACTCCATCTCGGAGACGCGTCAAGCGTCGACCATCCATGTCGTAAAAAGGGTAGTGCATCCTAAAAAAAGGAACCAAATCACTCCGGACCAGGGAAACATCTAACACGGACACTTCGTCTCGGAGACGCGTCAAGCGTCGACCGTCCATGTCGTAAAAAGGGCAGTGCAGGCTTCCTACAAAGCGGGAACCAAATCACTCCGTGCTGGGGAAACGTCTACTATGGACACTCCGTCTCGGAGATGCGTCAAGCGTCAACCGTCTATGTCGTAAAATGGGCAGTGCATCCCAAAAAGAGAGAACCAAATCACTCCGGGTCAGGGAAACGTCTACCACGGACACTCTGTCTCAGAGACGCCTCAAGCGTCTACCGTCCATGTCGTAAAAAGGGTAGTGCAGGCTTCCTACAAAGAGGGAACCAAATCACTTCGGGCTAGGAAAACGTCTACCACGGACACTCCGTCTCGGAGACGCGTAAAGCGTCGACCGTCTATGTCATAAAAAGGGTAGTGCAGGCTTCCTACAAAGAGGGAACCAAATCACTCTGTGCCGGGGAAACGTCTATTGCAGACACTCTGTCTCGAAGACGCGTCAAGCGTCGACCGTCCATGTCATAAAAAGGGCAGTGCATCCCAAAAAGTGGGAACCAAAGCAAGTCGCCTCAACGCGAAAGAAGATCCATCAATTTCATGCACACGACCCACATAGGTGGTGTGCATTTATTGATAGGGGGCACTTTGTTGGGGTCGAAAATTGCATCCCGGTTGACCAAGTCAAAGTCAAGGTCAACCCCAAGCCAAGTGGGCCTAAGCCCAGATCAAGTGGGCCCATGCCCAAGTCGAGTCCGAACATGAAGCGTCCGGCCCTCCTCCATGCCAAAATAAAAAATCATGTAATAAATAATTTTTATGTAATTTTTTATGCATAAATGTAAGCAAAATGGGCATAAAGCCAAATTTTTATAAGCCCATGGCCTATGTGCAAAAAGAAATAGCGCATGAGGCATGAGATGGGCAAAATGCCATTTTGTAAAGCCCAAGGGGTTATATGAAAATGTGTAAGCCTATATAAGGCAACATGATGATGAATAATAGACACTTTTCATTCTCCCCAAAAAATAGGGTTCCTGTGCCTCCTTCTCCTTCCAAAAGGTTCTAAAATCTTCTTCCCTTCTTTTGAATTAAATGAAGAGTTTTACTCTTCTTTTTCCAAAACTAAATAGTTTTTTACCACAAAACCTACAAAGGGGAGCCTAGATCTTCCATTAGATCTCAAAAATGGGAGATTTTTAAATCTCATACCTCTTGTTCTTCAAGATCCGGCAAACAGAGGAGGAAGAAGGAGACCCATCTCCGAAAATCCCAGTTTGGAGGAGATCCAAGGCTCAAGGGAGAAGCCCCTTCATCAGCTCCAAAGATATCTTAGGAGTTTAACTACTCAAAAAATACACACACACACACACACAAAATAATAAGTATTTCTTTTTGGGAGTACAACTCCCAGTGCAGGGACCAAGTCCCTTTTTTCCGCCCAGCGCTCGAGCGCCCAAAGCGCTAGCACCCAAATGCCCAAAGCGCTAGCGCTCACGCGCCGGACACGTGGAGCGCTATTGCCAGCGCCCGAGAGCCCACGCGCTGGGCACGTAGGGCGACAGCGCCCAAAGCGCCCGAGCGCCCGAGCGCACACGTGCCGGGATCGTGCACCCAAAGCGCTCGCGCCGGTGCCATAAGCGCCTGCGCCAGCGCCCGAGCGCCTACGTGCCGGGCACGTAGGGCGCTAGCGCCAGCACCCTAACGCCTAAGCGCTCGTGTGCCGCTCACGTGAGGCGCTGGCGCCTTCTCCCATGCATCCTATGGATTCCCTTTCCTTTTTATATATATATATATATATGTATATATACATATATGCACACACACACACATACTCCACCACACTGTTCCCGTTAGAAAAAATTCTAACGGGACACTGCCTCGCACCTCGCAATGGGGCTGCTAGCCCCCTTGACCCCCAGCCCGCTATCCGGGTAGCGGGACTCTCGTAAAAACTCTACGGGGCCTCTGATATATCCAAAACCCCTTTAAAACACAACACTACACGTTGAGTTTGCATGACCAGTTTAACCCGTTAATCGAAGGTTCTCTCGCTCCAAAGACGATGGGTAATTAACGGCAGCTTAGTCCGCGGCTGCCGTAGATTCGGATCCCCACAATTAATAAAGCCCAGCCTACCCTAGGCAGGG
Organism: Agapanthus africanus; assembly: GCA_030015575.1. Lineage (NCBI taxonomy): Eukaryota > Viridiplantae > Streptophyta > Magnoliopsida > Asparagales > Amaryllidaceae > Agapanthus > Agapanthus africanus. Next base: position 878,102,434 of record CM057337.1, on the reverse strand, counting down.
GGAATCTGTAATGCGCCTGACAAGCGCGCGCGTATTCCCATCTCAACGGGGTGACGAAAAACACCCTACAGACATGTGTCTTGAAGAAATGGAGGATGTTCTCCGTCTTCACCTCTCTTAACGGTATTGCTTCTGCCCACTTAGAGAAGTAATCGGTTGTTGCTAGTACGAACCGATATCTCTTGGATGATATTGGTTCGATGGGCCCGATTATATCGGTCCCCCACATTTCAAATGGCCAGCTAGCCAGCGTTGGATGTAGCGGATTTGGGTGCTGGTGGATGAAGTCCCCGTGAATTTGGCCTATAAAGGCATATGTAAAGTGTATAGCCTATAAAGGTAAGGATAATGAAAATATCCCAACAACTTTTTTCTCTCTCCTAAAAAAGCATCAAGATCTGTGATCTTCTCCTTCCTCAAGATTCTAAAACTTTATTCTTTCTTTTGAATTAAATCAAGAGTTTTACTCTTCCTTTTATAAAACTAAATAATTTTTCACCACAAAACCCACAAAGGGGAACTCAGATCTTCCATCAGATCTCAGAAAGGAAAGATTTTTAAAATCTCATACTTCTTGACCTTCAAGATCCGGCCAACAAAGGAAGAAGAAGGAGACCCATCTCCAGAAACCCCGCTTTGGGGAAGATCTAGGGCTCAAGGGGAGAAGCCCCCTTCATCAGCTTCAAAATATCTTAGAAGTTTAACTCCTCATATATATGCATATATACAAAATAATAAGTGCTCCTTTCTGGGAGTACAACTCCCATTGCAGGGCCCAAGCCCTTTTTGCCTCCCGAGCGCCCACGTGCCCGGCACGTGAGGCGCTAGCTCCCTTGCACTCAAAGCGCTAGCGCCCGAGCGTCCACGTGCCTGGAACGTGGGGCGCTAGCGCTCTTGTGCCCAAAGCGCTAGCACCCGAGCACCCACGTGCATGGCACGTGGGGCGCTAGCGCTCAAAGCGCTAGTGCTCTGGTGCCCAAAGCTCTGGCGCCCGAGCGCCCACGTACCTGGCATGTGGGGGGCTAGCGCCCAAAGCGCTAGCGCCCTTGCGCTCAAAGCGCTAGCACCCAAAGCGCTGGCGCTTTTTCCTACACCGCAGAGTTTGTCATGAGTTTCTTGAATGACTCTTTTTGCTTCTTCTAGTCCAACACACCTTAGCCACAGGCAATCACACGATCTCCTATATAGAGTATCATTGATGAAGGCGAAAGACAGAGCTCGCTTCCTGAGCTGATGTCTTGATGACGCGTCTTCGGGCATTCGATAGAATTTGCAGTAGTCTATGAAGACTTCTCTCTAATCCTTTGCCCTTTTCTCATCGTCCAATTGGAAGGCCTCTTGTTCGACTGCTTCCTCTCCTTAAGACGTCTTCGGAGATATTTCTGCTGGTGCGAGAATCTGGTGACTTTGCATAATGATCCTTACATCATTGATGTTTTCGTCGGCCTGTTCTTTAGCGAGTTTGGCTAAAGTATCTGCCTTGCTATTTTCCACACGCGGTATGTTTTTCAGGGTGTAGGAAGGGATTTGCGTCAGCAATTGCTGCACTCTCTCACCATATCTGATCAGTTCTAGTTTGCATGTCTGGTAATTGCCATTTACTTGGCTAATGACCAGTTGGGAGTCTCCATATATGAGGAGGCTTTCGATGCCCATGTTGACAGCAATCTCAAGACCTGCCATCAAAGCTTTATACTCAGCCTCATTGTTTGTTTTCAGCTCTGTTAAAGAAAGAGCAAAACACATTATCCTTCCTCGTGGAGTCACAAAGATAAGGCCCACCCCGGTTTTAATCATGGGGATGGTTTGCTTTCGCTTCTTCAAAGAGGACACTCCATCAAAGTAGAGTTCCCATCGGGTATCATTCCCTTCTTTCTCCCTGTCAATTGCATCAAACGCGTGTTCGTCCGGTAACTCGCAGTTCAAGGGAGAGTTGGCGGGTATTGGATGTTCAGCGAGAAAGTCGTCGATGGCCTGGCCTTTTATTGCCTTGAGGGGTCGATATATTATCGAGAACTCCATCAAGAGGAGGGCCCATTTGGCAAGCCTTCCTGTTAGCATAGCTCTCGACATCAAATACTTGAGAGGATCCACCTTTGATATGAGATGGACCTCATGTGCCAATGCATAATTTCGAAGCTTCGTTACCGTGAAGATCAGTGCCAGGAAATGCTTTTCGATTAGGGGGTAGTTGTGTAACAACCCTAAAATTCATGTACAATTTTCTTTACAAATTTTTCAAAAAATACAGAAAGGAGTACTTTTGCCTGAGCACAAGTTATAAGTTTTTTTTGCTTTTTAATAGCAAGAAGAAGTTTGTAGCTCATTGGTAAGACCTTGCACTGCTGAACCAAAGCACCAGAGTTCAAATCCCATCCCACACATTATTTTTAATATTGTTTTCTTTTTAATTTTTAGAAGTCCAAGGGTCTACACGTGCATAACTCGTAAAATCCCCACTTCACACTAAAAACAAACTGTCCCAGGGAGTAGACCAACCGACGACGGACTCAGGGGACCTCCGACCCAGCCTGACTCAGTCGGATTGGGCCGCTGGCGGCAGCGACTCGTCCGGCGGCGGCGGCCGAGTCGTCCAACATGAAAGTTGTGCCTCTTCAACTCCCCATCACTCCTGCATACTTTAATTTCTTGGATCGGTTTCAGAACTCTTAAAACCTCCATTACACCATTTTAATGCATTTTTAATAGAAATTTCAATACAACCTTTCACGTACCCTAACCCTAACTTTTCCATCTGTGGGACGATGGTCAGACAGAGCGGACTATACAGACTCTGGAGGATATGCTTGTGCGTACGTACTAATTGTTGTTGATAATTGGGATCGTCACTTGCCATTGTTAGAGTTCTCCTTCGATAGCTGTTATCAGGGGATATTCCAATTGGCAACCTTTAGGTTTTGTTTGGTAGGTCGTGTCTATCGCCAGTCTGTTTTTCTGACTCTGCATGAGTAGGATTTTTGGACCCAGCTAGTCTAGAGACTTCAGAGATGATCCAGTTGATTCAGGTCAGGATGAGAGTAGCCCAGTGCAGACAGAGGTCTTTTGCCGACCGTGGTGGTCGCAGACTTGAGTTCGCAGTGCGAGATCATGTATTCCTACGGATTTTTCCGTTGAATGTCGTGTTGAATCTTAGGAAGCTTATCCCAGGATTGTAGGTCTTTTTGAGATCCTTAAAGCGAGTTAGTTTCGTTGCTTTTAATTTGGCACTTCCGCCCAAATTATTGAGTATTCACCCCGTATTCCTTGTGTCGATACTTTGCAAATACCTTCATGACCTTTCTCACATGATTCAGCACCAGACCATTTAATTGGGACGTGATCTTTTCATTCACCGGCAGCCAATTATGTTAGTGGTTCGGCAGGTGGAGAAACTTCGGTCAAGGGTCTTTCCATCTGTGGAGGGTTTTCTTGGGCGTAGCCATATAGTGAGGTGATCACTTGGGAGGCTGCGAGCGAGAATTGTGAGTTTTGTACTCATCTCTTTGAAAGTACGCTTAGTGAGAATGTTAAATTCGTGGACGAATTTTTATAAGGGGGGAGATTGTAACGCCTTAGATTTCGGTTAGTGTTAGTTTAGACGATAATGCGGGTTTTTGGTAAAAAGTTTACAAATTTGGATTGCTCGCATTTTATAACATTTAATTAATAATTTGTTATTATTTGTTATGGCATGCACGCACGTATGCACGTTAATGTGAGGGTTTGTTTTGTGTTAATTTTGTTCTTAGCAACCATGACAACTTAATCCTTAACCTAATCCTTTGCTTTAATCTAATCCTTGCTTTAAACCTTAATCCTAAACTCTTTGATCTTTGTTGTGAGTGAGAGATATTTCTTTTGGCTTTTAGATGAGAGAAGAGGTGGCATGGTGAGTGGTATGAATGCATTTATGTGAGAGCATGGCTTGCATTTAATGTTGTGGTGCACTCACCCTTAACCTCACCTTTCTCTCTCTTCTCTTCATACTCTCTCTCACTTATTCCTCTCTCATACTTCTCATCTCCTTCCTTCACTCAAACTGAACACTTGCTAATTCCTTCATTAATCCATCTCAAATATTCACAAAAACTCACAAAAATCACATGTTTGGACTTGATTTGCCTCTTGGATGCCTTGGAGCTTGGGAAGCTAGGATCTTTGAGTTCGTAATGATCTCTTTCTGTTAGTTAAGTGTTTATTGTGTAGCGTGGCTTTTTAGTTTCAGTTTAGATCGCGTATTGTATCGTTTCGGGCAAATATCATATTTTTAGTATTGTTTTGGGGTCTGGGATGATCTGCTATCAAACTAGGTAATTGTTGCAAAAGTTCACATCACAGTGACCTAAAACCTACCCTCAAAATACGAGTCCAGTTCCTCATGTTACGGCCGCAATTATATTGCTTCTGGCCTCAAATTGCGGCCAGACTAGAGAGTTAGGGTTTGGGTTTTCGTGTAGGGGTCTCTGGGGTTGTATGTAGTCTCATGATACTTGCAACTTTTACAGAATGTTAGTATAGCAAAAACTGGGACAACTTTGCGTATTTCTTGTATTTCATTTCACGCATTACGTTATCCGATACGGTTCGTGTTCTGCGTTGATGTTGCTTTGAGTTGGTTTCGTAGTGTCGCTATGCACGTTAGCTACAATACGAACACTTGAGAGTACGTTTGTGTTGTCGCATTGGTCCGCGTAGTTTGTACGTGTTTTGGGTCTATTGCTAATATATACTTGTTTTATTGTGTTATGTTTTAGGTTCGCAGGCGGGGACTTCGGACGCTGCGACGAAGGGAAAACAGGTGGTAGGCTTTACTTAGCCAGGAGCGTTGGTGAGTAGATTTAATATCTACAGGGGAATCGCCCGCATGGCGTTATGCGTCTGGGATAGAGATGTTATAATATTGTCGCATATTCTGTTTCATATATAGAGTTGCGTATACACCTTATTGCTTAGTTACTAGTTGTGCTTGGACTTGTACCCTTAGGACACTGCACTATTATTGATGGCTCATATTACATTAGCACTGATTGTATGCCACACACCGTCAATAATTGCCATGACACGCACAACACACATATAGATATGATATTGTTTGGTTAGGGAAATTGTGACATTGATTCATATTCCTTATTACATATGACATATAGCATACCTGTATACCTACATGCTTACACATATACCTTGACATGCTTATATGCTACTTACCTGTATACCTATATGGTATTGTACCATTAGTGATAAGTATATTTCACACATAATGTCATAGCTACATATATACCTTGCATACATATTTCACTTATACCTGGAGGGTATATTACATTACTGATAGGTATATACATATACCTTGCTATACCTTTTATGTTTACACATATATCTGGCTATAGCTACATGTTTACCTTTATTTGATATTACATTAGACTTAGAGAAATTAGGAACCGCATGATTTATATATTAATTTGTTGCAGTTAATTAGCGGCTTTTCCTTTATATGCTCACATTACAGTTTTATGTTGCATATATTATATTCATGGATTTTCGCATTGAGATATGGATTTTTCATGATATTTTCTGGATTTGGGGACCGTGGTAATTTCATGAAATTATGCATTATTTGAAAAACCCGGTTCCTCTTGATATGATATTTCAGCAGCCACCATGAGTTTTATCGGTTCTGATATATATACCCCATGCGAGGAGCGTCGTGGGCCGTATGAGGGTACATGGTAGGGTCCGGAGGTACCCCGGGGCAAGAAAGGGATATCGATGTAACATGCCGATGATGCCTGATAGGGGAACCATACCTACCGGTGACAGTACCTTTGACTCGACGGGTATCGTGGGGATACAGGCCGGGGTCATGTACGTATGGATACATTGAATTTCGAGTGTCAGAGCTAGGCACCCGAGTTTTCGGAATAGCGCATGATACGTACCTATCAGGGGCCAGTCGTGGTGACAACACCTGATAGATCAGTATTTTTGTGTCGATACTTGACACATTGGCTTCATAATATTTTTACTCCTAACTATATATAACAGTGGAATGGGACGCTGTTATATATGCATATATATATATATATATATATATATATATATATTAGTGGAATGAGACGCTAATATATATGTATACATATCAATTTATATACATCATCATATTTATTCGTGCAAATATACTTAGGATATTTGAGATTCACTTGATATTGGATTCAGGATATATGAGATTTACTTGATATTGTACATTCAGGATTTATGAGACTTACATGATATGAGAGCCAATTTGGGGGCTGATTTGAGGAAATTGGGATTTGGATTGTCTTGACGGACTTTGGTCCTACCACGATGTCAGGATTCCGTGGAAATGACATGTTTCATCCTATACTCCACATTTATTGTTTATGTACTGCTTCATATATTAGTAGTACCTGATAGAGTACCTTTCATGACTGTTGCATATATACATTGTCATATTATTGCTTCATGTATTAGTTGTACCTGCTAGTGTACCTTTCTTGACTGTTGCATACATATGACCATTATTGCTATTAGCTTGCATATGTTACATTCGCGCTGTACGTGCATACTTGTGATTACCTGCATATGTTATTTACTACTCACGAGTTAGCAACTCACCCCCGTTGTGCCATAGTGTTTTGCAGGTTGTTTCCCAGAGTAGTCGAGACAGGCTATTCATCTGTTATTTCATCTTCTGCTACGGATACCGCTTCGGCTCACAGTGTGCAGTTTTGCTTAGGTGGATTTTGCAGTTATCCGATGTTGTTGTTGTATATTCGTTGTATTCTGTACTCTCCATCTACCATTATCTTGTATGACTTAGAGACTGGTTGTGAGGACGATATTGTATATTATTTTGTGACTTGGAGGTCTTTTATGCAGTTTTATTTTTATCGTTTTTTATTTCTTCGCTACGGCATCGTATATCTATTGTGGTGGTTGTTTTCCTCCTTTGGGCATGTTTTTGCTCCCGTTTGGGGATGCTTTACTTATATTTATGTTGTACCCATTTTTGGGGCTGGTTTTTACAAAGGAGGTGCTGCCAAATTTTTAAAGAAAATAAAGTTGGACTTTTAAAGAATTTGGGTTGAGATATCAAAGGTTTTAAAATTGTTTTTATTTCTTACTACTTTTGATGGTTTAGATTGCTGGGTTTTCGGCTTACTTAAATTGTCTTACGCTTGTGGACGTTGCGTAGTTTAAGGGCCGTCACGTGCCAATTTCGGGTCGTGACAAAGTTGGTATCAGAGTGCTAGGTTTTACCTTTCGGAGTGTAGGATGACCTTGGTATGATGGAGTAGGTAGCTTAAGCAGAGTAACGTAGTGTGTGTATGTCCACGGCATACTCACGACACGGTACTCCGCCTAAAGTGACCTAAGTACTAATTGCTTGAAATTCCTTCCTTGATGATACATATCCTTGTGATTCGATTTCCGTGTTCATATCGAATCCTATTTCTATTTATAGCCTTTGCCGCCGATGACTATAGGGACTCAGAGAGGTGCAGCGAGGGCCGAGGTCGGAGTTGACTCATGTGAGACGAGGACTGACCAGGATGGCACGCTCGTTGCACAGGAGCAGATGGATCCGCCTTCGACAGATCATATCGCTAGGCTTGTGGCAGAGATGCATGACTTGTGCCAGATGATGAGGTCTTTGGTTGAGGCCAGTAGAGCGCAGCGACAGGAGGTTGTCACCCCTGTTACCCAGTTGTTCCTTGCGATCAGTATACAGCATTTCGTCACTTACGCAGCACCAGTGGATGCAGCCATAGTTGACGAGGCACGTCTTCCAGAGACTTTGGGAGTTCCGGAATAGTGGAGGACTCGTACCGGTGTACCGGCCCAGAGACAGAGGCTTAGTCGTCGAGACAGATTTCGTACACATCGCGGGAGTAGCAGAGGCTTGGGACGAGGAGAGTCAGTTAGCTAGATCAGCCGTTTGTTGCGTTAATTTCTGTCAGCAATTCTTTTGTTACGCGACACGTGTTTCGGTCGGGTGCCAATCGGATAGGAGATAGAGATTCGTCCGTCGTTTTGATCCTTCTAGATATGTTGGATTTGACGTTCTCCTGGGCACGGACTGGTTAGCTACGTGCTAGGCGTCTGTGGACTGCCACAAGAAAACAGTCAGATTTGTTTTCCCGGCGAGTCAGTTCTTGTTGTGCAGGGGGACAATGGTGCCGCCTCTCACAGCTTGAATTCAGCCTTTTTCGCTAGTCGGCTTTTGAGGAGAAGATGTCGAGGATTCTTGGCTTTCATTCATGATACCGGAGCCACAGTGGGATTGTTGGACTGGGTACCTATCGTGTGAGGGTTTTCCGACGTTGTTCCAGATGAGCCGGCGAAGCTTAGAGAGCTTAAGGATCAGCTGCAGAGTTGTTTATTAGGGGGCTTGTGCGTCTGAGTGTTTCACTTTGGGGAGCTCCTATTCTGTTCGTCAGGAGAAGGACGACAGTTGAGGTTATGTATTGATGGATCGTCAAATGAACCGGGTTACGGTGCGGATATGTATCCTTTACCTTGCGTTGACGATTTCTTGATCAGCTCCAGAGTGCGAGACTTTTTCTAAGTTTGTTTGGGATCAGGTCATCATTGTTGCGGGTTTGGAGTGATGACATTCCGAAGACTGCTTTTGTGCATACTATGGGCTTTTATATGTTTTGGTGGTGTCGTTGGACTCACCAATGCCCTAGCAGCATTCCTGGATGTAATGAACCAGATTTCTTCAGGCCGTTCCTCGATCAGTTTATTGTTGTGTCATTGATGATATTCTGGTCTTTTTCCAATGTGTCGTGAGGAACATGAGTAGCACTTGAGGATTTGCTTTGCAGACATTGGGAGAGCCCCGGCTGTTTGCTAAATTCTCGGAGTGTTCTTTCAGGCTTGATTGTGTTGACTCCTAGGTCTTGTAGTTACGGGAGACGGTTTTCGTATGGACCCAAGGAAGATCGAGACCGTACAGCTTTGGCCCAAACTTGTGTATGGGACGGAGGTCCGCAGATTTTTGGGCTTAGCAGGTTTTACTGCCGTTTCATGCAGGAATGCTTGTGTATCGCTACACTGTTAACTGAACTGACCGGAAGAGAGGTTCTTTTCTTTGGACTGAGGCATGTGTGCAGAGTTTTCGGCAGTTGAAGACTCGGTTGACAACTGCATCAATTCTTTCCTTGTTTTCTGGTTCAGGCGACTTTGTTGTTTAACTGTGATGTTTCGTGAGTGGGGCTCGATTTTGCGTTGATGTGGCATTATAGAGTTATCGGTTTTGCTTCCCGAGGGTTGGAGGAAGTACGAGCAGGATATCCCACTCATGATCTGGAGATGGCCACGGTGGTCGTGTGTTGGAGATTTGGAGACACTACTTGTTCGGAGAGTCGTGTCAGATTTTCATGGACCACCAGAGCATAATGTACATCTTTCTGCAGCAGGTTTTGATTGTTGAGACAGTCTTCTGCAGATTTATGGTTCTTGTGCGATCGTTGAGTACAGCTTAAGTTCGCCTCTACTGAGGGGACAACTTGCTCATGTCCGCGCCCGTCCACTTTTCCTTAATCGTTTTCGCGAGGCACAGCCCGCCGATGCTCGTTCGTCAGAGATTCTTGAGTATACTCGGCTGGGTAAAGATTCAGAGTCCTTGATTTGTGACTTGGGTGTGCTACGTTTAGGGACGCGTTTGTGTGTACTTGATACTGTTGGGTAGAAACGCGAAATCCTAGAGCAGGCACATTAGTCAGCTTTCTGTGTTCATTCAAGTTCCACGATTATGTGAAGTGACTTGTGAGATAGTTACGGGTGGGCAGGGATGAAGAATAAAGTTTCGGATTTCGAATCAAGGTGTCTGTCTTGTTGTGAGCTAAGGTTAGCATTGAGACCGGCTGGAGAGTTGCAACCTTTAATCGTTCCAGTGAGGGAATGGGAGCAGATCTCCATGAATTTCGTTGTGGTGTCTACCTAGGTTTAGTCAGGGTGTGACTCCATTTGGGTGTTTGTTGTCCGTTATGCTCAGTTTGCTCAGTTGTTCTTCGTTAAGTTTGTGCATTTTCATGGAGTTCCTTCATGCGTTGTATCCAATAGAGGCACCCTGTTCGCTTGCCGTCTTGGGCAAAAGCTTCAGGAAGCCTTGGGTACTGGTTGAGCTTTAGCTCCGCTTTTCCATCTGTGGGACGATGGTCAAACAGAGCGGACTATACAGACTCTGGAGGATATGCTTGTGCGTACGTACTAATTGTTGTTGACAGTTGGGATCGTCACCTGCCATTGTTAGGATTCTCCTTCGATAGTTGTTATCAGGAGATATTCCAATTGGCAACCTTTAGGTTTTGTTTGGTAGGTCGTGTCGATCGCCAGTCTGTTTTTCTGACTCTGCGTGAGTAGAATTTTTGGACCCAGCTAGTCTAGAGACTTCGGAGATGATCCAGTTGATTCAGGTCAGGATGAGAGTAGCCCAGTGCAGACAGAGGTCTTATGCCGGCCGTGGTGGTCGCAGACTTGAGTTCGCAGTGCGAGATCATGTATTCCTATAGATTTTTCCGATGAATGACGTGTTGAGTCTTGGAAAGCTTATCTCAGGATTGTAGGTCCTTTTGAGATCCTTAAAGCGAGTTAGTTTCGTTGCCTTTAATTTGGCACTTCCGCCCAGATTATTGAGTATTCACCCCGTATTCCTTGTGTCGATACTTTGCAAATACCTTCATGACCTTTCTCACATGATTCGGCACCAGACCATTTAATTGGGACGCGATCTTTTCGTTCACCGGCAGCCAATTATGTTAGTGGTTCGGCAGGTGGAGAAACTTCGGTCAAGAGTCTTGCCATCTGTGGAGGGTTTTCTTGGGCGTAACCATATAGTGAGGTGATCACTTGGGAGGCTGCGAGCGATAATTGTGAGTTTTATACTCATCTCTTTGAAGGTTATGCTTAGTGAGAATGTTAAATTCGGAGACGAATTTTTATAAGGGGGAGATTGTAACGCCTTAGATTTCGGTTAGTGTTAGTTTAGACGATAATGCGGGTTTTTGGTAAAAAGTTTACCAATTTGGGTTCCTCACATTTTATAACATTTAATTAATAATTTATTATTATTTGTTATGGCATGCACGCACGTGTGCACGTTAATGTGAGGGTTTGTTTTGTGTTAATCTTGTTCTTAGCAACCATGACAAATTAATCCTTAACCTAATTTTTTGCTTTAATCTAATCCTTGATTTAAACCTTAATCCTAAACTCCTTGATCTTTGTTGTGAGTGAGAGATATTTTCTTTTGGCTTTTGGATGAGAGAAGAGGTGGCATGGTGAGTGGTATGAATGCACTTATGTGAGAGCATGACTTGTATTTAATGTTGTGGTGCACTCACCCTTAACCCCTCCTCTTTCTCTCTTCTCTTCATACTCTCTCTCACTCTCTCTCACTTATTCCTTTCTCATACTTCTCATCTCCTTCCTTCACTCAAACTGAACACTTACTAATTCCTTCATTAATCCATCTCAAATATTCACAAAAACTCACAAAAATCACATCTTTGGACCTAATTTGCCTTTTGGATGCCTTGGAGCTTGGGAAGCTAGGATCTTTGAGTTCTTTTGGTAGGTAATGATCTCTTTCTGTTAGTTAAGTGTTTATTGTGTAGCGTAGCTTTTTAGTTTCAGTTTAGATCACGTATTGTATCGTTTCGGGTAAATATCGTATTTTTAGTGTTGTTTTGGGGTCTGGGATGATCTGCTATCAAACCAGGTAATTGTTGCAAAAGTTCCCATCACAGTGACCTAGTGTAGTGACTCATGTTACGGCCGCAATTATATTGCTTCTGGACGTAAATTGTGGCCAGACTAGGGAGTTAGGGTTTGGGTTTTGGTGTAGGGGTCTCTGGGGTTGTATGTGGTCTCATGGTACTTGCAACTTTTACAGAATGTTAGTATAGCAAAATCTGGGACCACTTTGCGTATTTCTTGTGTTTCGTTTCACGCGTTACGTTATCCGATACAGTTCGTATTCTGCGTTGATGTTGCTCTGAGTTGGTTTCGTAGTGTCGCTATGCACGTTAGCTACAATACGAACACTTGAGAGTACGTTTGTGTTGTCGCGTTGGTCCACGTAGTTTGTATGTATTTTGGGTCTATTGCTAATATATACTTGTTTTGTTGTGTTATGTTTTAGGTTCGCAGGCGGGGACTTCGGACGCTGCGACGAAAGGAAAACAGGTGGTAGGCTTTATTTAGCCAGGAGCGTTGGTGAGTAGATTTAACATCTAGAGGGGAATCGCCCGCATGGCGTTATGCGTCTGGGTTACAGATGTTATAATATTGTCGCATATTCTATTTCATATATAGAGTTGCGCATACACCTTATTGCTTAGTTACTAGTTGTGCTTGGACTTGTACCCTTAGGACACTGCACAATTATTGACGGCTCATATTGCACGAGCACTGATTGTCTGCCACACACACCGTCAATAATTATCATGACACGCACAACACACATATAGATATGATATTGTTTGGTTAGGGATATTGTGACATTGATTCATATTCCTTATTGCATATGACATATAGCATACCTGTATACCTACATGCTTACACATATTCCTTGACATGCTTATATGGTAGTTACCTGTATACCTATATGGTATTGTACCATTAGTGATAGGTATATTTCACACATAATGTCATAGCTACATGTATACCTTGCATATATACTTCACTTATACCTGGAGGGTATATTACATCATTACTGATAGGTAGATACATATACCTTGCTATACCTTTATGTTTACACATATATCTCTCTATAGCTGTATGTTTACCTTTATTTGATGTTACATTAGACTTAGAGAAATTAGGAACAGCATGATTTATATATTAATTTGTTGCAGTTAATTAGCGGCTTTTCCTTTATATGCTCACATTACAGTTTTATGTTGCATATATTATATTCATGGATTTTCGTATTGAGATATGGATTTTTCATGATGTTTTCTGGATTTGAGGACCGTGGTAGATTCATGAAATTATGCATTATTTGAAAAACCCGGTTTCTCTTGATATGATATTTCAGCAGCCACCATGAGTTTTATCGGTTCTGTTATATATATATATATATATATATATATATATTACTGGAATGAGACGCTAATATATATGTATACATATCAATTTATATACATCATCATATTTATTTATGCAAATATACTTAGGATATTTGAGATTCACTTGATATTGGATTCAGGATATATGATATTCACTTGATATTGGATTCATGTTATATGAGATTTACTTGATTTTGTACATTCAAGATATATGAGATTTACTTGATATTGTACATTCAGGATTTATGAGACTTACATGATATGAGAGCCAATTTGGGGGCTGATTTGAGGAAATTGGGATTTGGATTGTCTTGATGGACTTTGGTCCTACGACGATGTTAGGATTCCGTGGAAATGATATGTTTCATCCCATACTCCATATTTATTGTTTATGCACTGCTTCATGTATTAGTTGTACCTGATAGAGTACCTTTCATGACTGTTGCATATATACATTGTCATATTATTGCTTCATGTATTAGTTATACCTGCTAGTGTACCTTTCTTGACTGTTGCATACATATGACCATTATTGCTATTAACTTGCATATGTTACATTCGCGCTGTACGTGCATATTTGCGATTACCTACATATGTTATTTACTATTCACAAGTTGGCAACTCACCCCCGTTGTGCCACAGTATATTGCAGGTTGTTTCCCAGAGTAGTCGAGGCAGGCTATTCATCTGTCATTTCATCTTTTGCTGTGGATACCGCTTCGGCTCACAGTGTGCAGTTTTGCTTAGGTGGGTTTTGCGGTTATCCGATGTTGTTATTGTATATTCGTTGTATCATGTACTCTCCATCTACCATTATCTTGTATGACTTAGAGACTGGATGTGAGGACGATATTGTATATTATTTTGTGACTTGGAGCTCTTTTATGCAGTTTTATTTTTATCGTCATTTATTTCTTCGCTACGGCATCGTATATCTGTTGTGGTGGTTGTTTTCCGCCTTTGGGCGTGTTTTTGCTCCCGTTTGGGGATTCTTTACTTATATTTATGTTGTACCCATTTTTGGGGCTGGTTTTTACAAAGGAGGTGCTGCCAAAATTTTAAAGGAAATAAAGTTGGACTTTTAAAGAATTTGGGTTGAGATTTCAAAGGTTTTAAAATTGTTCTTATTTCTTACTATTTTTTATGGTTTAGATTACTGGGTTTTCGGCTAACTTAAATTGCGTTATACCTGTGGACGTTGCATAGTTTAAGGGCCGCCACGTGCCAATTTCGGGTCGTGACATTTATGCTCTACAAAACCTTGAGCGGTATCAGGCTCGCTTTGCGGAAATTAATATGAATGAAGCCCAGTACGCTCTGCATGCCGCCGCAGTCACGTTTAAGGACGAAGACTTGCTACTGGGAACAGCTGAGCATAATCGGCCGCTTTACGTGATCGGGTACAGTGACGGAGATCGGATTAATCGCATATTGATTGATCCGGGGTCCTATGTGAACATCATGAATTTGCGGACTCTGAAGAGTTTGTCAATGGACGTCCGACACCTGTCAAGGGAAAAGATTGTCATTCAAGGCTTCAATCAAGACTGCTAGCAAGTTCTGGGGTCTATAGCTTTGCCAATCAAATTTGGGGATCTGCAAACCGAAGTTAAGATATACGTGATCGACGCTGACACGACTTATAAAAATCTTTTGGGGCGGCCGTGGCTCCACGATTACGGCATCATTCCGTCAACTCTCCATCAATGCATGAAATATACTAAAAATGGCGAAGAAAGACGCATTGACGGAGACATCCAGCCATTCGGTGTGCATGAAGTCCGATATGAAGATTCTCGGTACTTCATGAACCACCAAAATTCTAAGCCACAACTGATTGGGGATAGAGCGGCCCCAAGACTCAAAAGCAAATCTGAGCCGGTTGTCACTTTCAAAAGCAAAAACGCCCAAGTGCGCCCGCGTTTTGGTAGCGACACTGATGAGTCCGACACTGGAAGTCCATCCTTCTGTAAAACTAGCCCTCGTTTCGGTAGCGATACGGACGAATCCGATACTGAAAGTCCATCTAGCAGCAAAGTCCGCCCTCATCTTGGTAGTGACACTAAAGAGTCGGAGGAAGAGGACCTGCCATGCAACAGCTGTGCAGATTGGACTCCCATGCAGCAAGCGAAACTACGAGAGACCTTCGAAATTGCAGAAGGGTCCCTGGCCATCACAAGGGTGCTGGAACGGATGTGCAAAGAGCTCGATGCATTGTTAGTCTCTACCGTGGATCAGCTGAAAACTTTCTACGTTTCCGGGAGGAAAAGTGGACAGAAGAGCATCCTGTTTTATGGGTTAAATCCTGTTGTGCATCCGGACGATTTGTCTATCGTATGACTTTCCTATGAGAGAGGCATAAGAGCCATCCTCAATCCCAGATACTATGCACCCGAGATGCGGGAATATTTCAAAAAGTGCGGATACCGGTTATATCAAATGGAGTCCGAAGCAAAGTTTTATGAAGGGCTATGGTATCCGCCCCAGGTCCGAGCACTCATCGATGGACGAATTCCAAATAGACGGGGCATAGGCTTCATTCAACCTGATTCCAAAGCGTGCTACATGATCCATATTGGTGAAGCCAGTGAAAGATCAAATGATGATGATGAGATAGCCGAGCCAGAAGAAGCTCCTCAAGAGCTCGAAGATGGCGGATAAGCAATCTTCGATGAGCTAGAAGAGATTGACTTAGGAACGCCCGATAATCCAAGGCCGACCTACATCAGCTCACTCTTGTCAGAGGAAATAGCGCAGATAATCGCCCTGTTGCACGAGTTCGTCGACTGCTTCGTGTGGACATATAAAGAAATGCCTGGACTTTCCCCTGAAGTGGCCGTCCATAAACTGGCTATATCTCCTGATGCTAAGCCAGTCAAACAAGCTCCTCGAAGAATGAGAAAGGAACTAGAAGAAAAGGTCATTGAGGAAACCAAGAAGCTCATCGATGCCGGCTTCATCAGGGAAGAGAAATATGCGGACTAGATCGCATACATAGTCCCAGTGAAGAAGAAAAATGGGCAGATCCGAGTTTGTGTCGATTTCAGGGATCTCAACAAGGCATGTCCTAAAGACGACTTCCCTCTACCGGTCATGGAAATGATGGTCGATGACACCTCAAATTACGAGCTATTCACCTTTATGGATAGCTCATCTAGGTATAATCAGATCAAGATGTCGCCTGAGGATGAGAAGCACACAGCATTTCGAACCTCGATCGGAATATACTGCTATAAAGTGATGCCGTTCGAACTGAAGAATGCAGGTGCTACATATCAAAGGGCAATGACCAATATCTTTGACGACCTAATTCATAAGGTCGTCGAATGTTATGTTGATGATCTGGTCGTCAAGACTAAAGCCAAGGCCGATCACATCCAAAATCTTAGGACCGTTCTCACCAGACTGAGGGAGTACGATCAGAAAATGAATCCTCTGAAGTGCGCTTTTGGCGTGTCATAGGGAAAATTTCTGGGCTTCATAGTCCGATATCGAGGGATTGAAGTTGACCCATCCAAGATAAAGGCCATTATGGAGATGCCCCCTCCGAAGATTCTGACGCAGCTAAGATCTTTTTAAGGCAAGCTTGCTTATATATGGAGGTTTATCTCAAATTTATCGGGGAGATGTAGGCCCTTCTCAAAGCTCATGAAGAAAGGAGCTCCTTTTGTTTGGGATACCGAATGTCAAGAAGCGTTCGAAAGCATCAAACAATACTTGTTGCAACCTCTAGTGCTGGCCGCTCCCGTTTCAAATAAACCGCTAATTCTCTACACTGCCGCGCTAGATGAGTCACTCGGTGTGCTCCTTGCCCAGAACAACGGGGAGGGAAAAGAAAATGCCCTCTACTACCTCAGTCGAACTCTAGTCGGGGCGGAACACAACTATTCCCCAATCGAAAAGCAATGCCTGGCTCTGATATTTGCTATGAAGAAGCTGAGACACTATCTGCTCGCTCATCGGGTTATGCTGATCTCCAAGGTCGACCCGCTCAAACACTTAATGACCAAAGCAAGCCTAGCCGGCAGAATGGCAAGATGGGCTGTCATGCTACTTGAGTTTGACATGGTTTATACTCCTTAGAAAGCAGTAAAAAGGCAAGCTCTTGAGGACTTTCTCGCTGCTCATCTCATACCAGAGGGGTCACCGCTCAATTGCGAGTTACCCGATGAACAAGTGCTGCACCTCGAGAATGACGAGCCATGTTGGGAGCTCTACTTCGATGGGGCCTCATCGATAAGGACCTCCAGTAAATCAAGCGTCCCGGAGATAAAAGCAGGGATAGGATTGGTGTTCATCACACCATCGATGGGAACCCTACGGCGTTCTTTTGCTCTCACCGAGCCTCACACAAACAACGAGGCTGAGTATGAAGCTCTGATAGCTGGTCTGGAGCTCGCCATAGAAATGGAAATCCTTCGGCTACGGGTTTACGGTGACTCCCAGCTCGTCATCAACCAAGTAAGCGGCGACTATAAGATATACAAACCCGAGTTAGCTCGGTACAGAGGCCAAGTGGTGGAACTCATGAAACGGTTCACTCACATTAAACTAATGAGAGTCCCTAGAGCATTGAATGGAAAGGCTGACATACTCGCTCGCCTAGCCAAGGAGCTGGCCGATCCTAACATGGACGAAATTCTGTTCACAGTCAGGAGCCGGCAAATTCTACCCCCAGTCTCTCTATGAGAAGAGGAAAGCGCGGAACAGAAGAGCATTCCTGCCAAAGAAGATTCCATCATCCAAGACGAGCCCGATTGGAGAGAACCCTTCATAACGTACCTCCGATACGACAATCCGCCCGAAGGAAAATCTTCAAGAATTCAGCTAAAGAAGAGAGTTCCCCGATACGTGTTTGTAAATGACACGCTATACCGCAGGTCATATGACCAACTCTGGCTCAGATGTCTGTCATCGGCCGAAGCCCAGAAAGTCATGAAAGAAGTTCACTAGGGCGTTTGCGGTGCTCACCAATCTGGCCCCAAGATGCGACTTCAAATTAAACGGCTTGGGTATTACTGGCCCACCATGATACGGGATTGCAGAGAGCATGCAAAAAAATGTCATAACTGCTAAATTCACGGCGATTTCATTCACAAGCATCCCAATCCGTTGCATCCTACGGTGGCGTCGTGGCCCTTCGAAGTCTGGGGGACCGACATAGTTGGCCCAATTGATCCTCCGTCATCCAGAGGTTACCGGTTCATATTGGCTGCAACTGACTATTTCTCTAGATGGGCTGAAGCTGTCCCGCTAAAAGAAGTCAAGACAGAAAATATTCTTACATTCTTCCAGCATAATATTTTATACTGCTTCGGTACACCAAGAAGAATCATTTCTAACAACAGGCCTTCTTTCAAGAGCTTCAAAGTCTCAAGATTCACTACTCAACACAAGATAGACTGGAGATATTCCTCCATCTATAATCCAAGAGCCAATGGGCTAGCCGAAGCCTTCAATAAGACTCTATGCAAGCTCCTGAGGAAAAATGCTTCAGCCAACAAAAGAGACTGGAATCTCAAGCTTCACGAGGCGTTGTGGGCATATCGTACCACGCACCGTACTCTAACCCAGTCCACTCCATACTTATTGCTCTTCGGAGTGGAGGCGGTCCTCCCCCTCGAAGTCGAAATTCCAAGCTTAAGAATGGTTGTTCAGCACGAGTTGACGGAGGAGGAAAACGTACTCTTTCGGCTTGAAGAGCTCGACGCCCTCGAAGAAAAGAGGCTCGCGGTGCAGCAAAATCTAGAGCTAATACCGAGCCCAAATGTCATGGGCCTATGACAAGATAACCCATCCCCGTGCTTTCAAGAAAGGTGAATTGGTGTTGGTCCTCAAAAGACCGATCATCCCCAATTGATATGCCAAGGGAAAATTCGAGCCAAACTGGGAAGAACCATACGTCATCGAGAAAGTGTTTGACGGAGGATCCTACCAACTAATAAATGCCGAGGGAGAAAGGCCCATGCCACCCATCAATGGCCGACATCTCAAGAAATACTACGCGTGAATGCTCCAAGTCGCAGGCGAATTGAGCACACCAGCCCTACGGTCTAGATCATACATCCTATAAAACCGTATACAATCCACGGGCGTAAACAACCCCTATCTCTCCCGAGTCCTGCCGGTGAGACTACTTTCAAAGTCCCACCAGTGCAAAAAAAACGGTATGTCCACAAGCAAAACAGGCTCGGATGAAAACCCGAAATGGCTCCGTGAGTAAAAACAGCAGGACTGCTGGCGAGTTTGTGAAAACCCGAAAGGGCGCAAACTCGTGAAAAGAGATAAAATACACTCGCAAAGTCCCCTCGACCTTTTGAGGAGAAAACCCCTGCGTGAGATCCTTACGACTCACAAAGGAGCAACACACTTAGGAATCCCTGCGATTCCTAAGGAGAACATATACATGCGAGATCCTCTTGACTCGTAGGGAGAAAATGCTTTTATGAGACCCTTACGGCTCATAAAATTGAAAAGTCTTAGGTGATAGCGACCTAAACCTATCTCCTAAGCCATCGTTCCCCAACGGGCAACGACAAATGATGAGTCGCTCCTGGCATTTTGCTTCAGTGTTAGCGGTGCTGATGCCGACCAAAACCCAAATCCCAAGTCCTTCCGAGGCAAATGATGAGTTGCTCCTGGCATTGTTCCAGTGCAGCAATGCTGATGCCAAACAAGATCCAAATTCCAAGTCCCCAAACGGCAAATGATGAGTCGCTCCTGGTACCATATTCCAGTATAGCGATGCAAACGCCAACCAAAATCCAATTTCTTAAAATTCTCCCGGCCCTACGGTTAGTCCCTAAATTGACTGCCATATACAATCCACGGGCTCAAATAATTCTCAGCATACCCATGCCCTACCGCAATCACCAGTTACGCGGCTGGTCTCCGCTCTCGGAATTATGCTCCATTTGGGAAAACCCACTCATGTGTCCTCACGATACATGAGGAGAACAAACCTCCGTAGGATCCTTACGACTCACAAAGGAAAAACACACTTGGGAGTCCCCATGACTCCTAAGGAGAATGTGCACCTACGAGATCCTTTTGACTCGTAAGGAGAAAATGCTTTTATGAGACCCTTACGGCTCATAAAATTGAAAAGCCTTAGGTGATAGGAATCTAAACCTGTCTCCTAAGCCATCGCTCCCCAACAGGAAAAGGCAAATGAGGAATTGCTCCTGGCACGTATGCTTCAGTGTTAGCAACGCTGATGCCAAACCAAAACCAAATCCCCAAATCCTCTCATGACAGATGATGATTCACTCCTGGTACCATATTACAGTGTAGCGATACTGATGTCAACCCAAATCAAATCAAATCAACAACCTCTGCGGCAGAATCATGCTTCGTCCCAGAATTTACCCCGTGTCGAAATCATGCTTTGCCTCAGGATAGCAACCTCCTTGTCGGAATGATGCTCCGCCTCGGGATCAAGTCGACCAGTGACACTCCGCGCCGGGGACAAGTCGAACAACCAGCGACACTCTGTGCCAGGGATAAGTCGAACAACCAGTGACACTCTGTGCCGGGGACAAGTCGATCAGCGACACTCCGTGCCAGGGATAAGTCGACTAGCAACACTCCGTGCTGGGGACAAGTTGAACATCAGCGACACTCCGTGCCGGGGATAAGTCGAACAGCGACACTCCGTGCCGGGGAAAAGTCGACCAGCGACACTCCGTGCCGGGGACAAGTCGATCAGCGACACTCCGTGCCGGGGACAAGTCGAACATCAGCGACACTCCGTGCCGGGGACAAATCGAACATCAGCGACACTCCGTGCCGGGGACAATTCGATCAGCGACACTCCGTGCCGGGGACAAGTTGAACATCAACGACACTCCATGCCGGGGACAAATCGAAAAGCGACACTCCGTGCCGGGGACAAGTCGACCAGCGACACTCCGTGCCGAGGACAAGTTGATCAGCGACACTCCGTGCCGGGGACAAGTCGAACATCTGCGACACTCCGTGCTGGGGACAAGTCGATCAGCGACACTCCGTGCCGGGGAAAAGTCGATCAGCAACACTCCGTGCCTGGGACAAGTCGAACAACCAGCAACACTCCGTGCCGGGGACAAGATGAACAACCAGCGAAACTCAGTGCCGTCGACCGTCCATGTCGTAAAAAGGGAAGTGCAGGCTTCCCACAAATCGGGAACCAAATCGCTCCGGGCCAGGGAAAAGTCTACCACGGACACTCCGTCTCGGGGACGCGTCAAGCGTCGACCGTCCATGTCGTAAAAAGGGCAGTGCAGGCTTCCTACAAAGCGGGAACCAAATCACTCCGTGCTGGGGAAACGTCTACTACGGACACTCTGCCTCGGAGACGCGTCAATCGTCGACCGTCCATGTCGTAAAAAGGCAGTGCATCCCAAAAAGAGGGAACCAAATCACTCCGGGCCAGGGAAATGTCTACCACGGACACTCCGTCTCGGAGACGCGTCAAGCGTCGACCGTCCATGTCGTAAAAAGGGCAGTGCAGGCTTCCCATAAAGCGGGAACCAAATCACTCCGTGCTGGGGAAACGTCTACTACAGACACTCCGTCTCGGAGACGCGTCAAGCGTCGATCGTCCATGTCGTAAAAAGGGCAGTGCATCCCAAATAAAGGGAACCAAATCACTCCGGACCAGGAAAACGTCTACCACGGACACTCCGTCTCGGAGACGCGTCAAGCGTCGACCGTCCATGTCGTAAAAAGGGCAGTACAGGCTTCCTACAAAGCGGGAACCAAATCACTCCGTGCTGGGGAAATGTCCACTACGGACACTCCGTCTTGGAGACGCGTCAAGAGTCGACCGTCCATGTCATAAAATAGGCAGTGCATCCTAAAAAGAGGGAACCAAATCACTCCGGGCCAGGGAAATATCTACCACGGACACTCTGTCTTGGAGACGCGTCAAGCGTCGATCGTTCATGTCGTAAAAAGGGCAGTGCAGGATTCCTACAAAGAGGGAACCAAATCACTCCAGGACAGGGAAACGTCTACCACGGACACTCCGTCTCGGAGGCGCGTCAAGCATCGACCGTCCATGTCGTAAAAAGGGCAGTGCAGGCTTCCTATAAAGAGAGAACCAAATCACTCCATGCCGGGGAAACGTCTACTGCGGACAGTCCGTCTCGGAGACGCGTCAAGCGTCGACCGTCCATGTTATAAAAAGGGCAGTGCATCCTAAAAAGTGGGAACCAAAGCAAGTCGCCTCCACGCGAAAGAAGATCCATCAATTTTATGCACACAAACCACATAGGTGGTGTGCATTTATTGATGGGGGCACTTTGTTGGGGTCGAAAATTGCATCCCGGTTGACCAAGTCAAAGTCAAGGTCAATCCCAAGCCAAGTAGGCCCAAGCCCAGATCAAGTGGGCCCATACCCAAGTCCAGTCCGAATATGAAGCGTCCGGCCCTCCTCCATGCCAAAATAAAAAATCATGTAATAAATAATTTTAATGTAATTTTTTATGCATAAATGTAAGCAAAATGGGCATAAAACCAAATTTTTGTAAGCTCATGGCTTATGTGCAAAAAGAAATAGCACATGAGGCATGGGATGGGAAAAATACCATTTTGTAAAGCCCAAGGAGCTATATGTAAATGTGTAAGCCTATATAAGGCAACATGATGATGAATAATAGACACTTTTCATTCTCTCCCCAAAACTAGGGTTCCTGTGCCTCCTTCTCCTTCCAAAAGGTTCTAAAACCTTCTTCCCTTCTTTTGAATTAAATCAAGAGTTTTACTCTTCCTTTTCCAAAACTAAATAGTTTTTCACCAAAAAACCCACGAAGGGGAGCCCAGATCTTCCATTAGATCTCAAAAAGGGGAGATTTTTAAATCTCATACCTCTTGTTCATCAAGATCCGGCCAACAGAGGAGGAAGAAAGAGACCCATCTCTGAAAATCACACTTTGGAGGAGATCCAAGGCTCAAGAGAGAAGCCCTTTCATCAGCTCCAAAGATATGTTAGGAGTTTAACTCCTCAAATACACACACACACACACAAAATAATAAGTATTTATTTTTGGGAGTACAACTCCTAGTGTAGGGACCAAGTCCCTTTTTTCCGCCCAGCGCCCGAGCGCCCAAAGCGCTAGCACCCAAGCGCCCAAAGCGCTAGCGCCCATGCGCCGGACACGTAGGGTGCTAGCGCCAGCGCCCGAGAGCCCACGCGCCGGGCACGTAGGGCGACATCGCCCAAAATGCCAGCGCCAGCGCCCGAGCGCCTACGTGCCGGACATGTGCGCCCAAAGCGCCAGCGCCAGCGCCCGAGCGCCCACATGCCGGGCTTGTGGGGCGCTAGAGCCCAAAGCGCTCGCGCCAGCGCCCAAGCGCCTAAGCGCTCGCGTGCCGCTCACGTGAGGCGCTGGCGCCTTCTCCCATGCATCCTATGGATGCTCTTTCCATTATATATATATATGTGTATATACATATATGCATACACACACATACTCCACCACACTGTCCCCGTTAGAAAAAAATTCTAACGGGGCGCTGCCTCGCACCCCGCAAGGGGGCTGCTAGCCCACTTGACCCCCATCCCGCTATCCGGATAGCGGGACCCTCGTAAAAACTCTGCAGGGCCTCCGATATATCCAAAATCCCTTCAAAACACAACACTGCACGTTGAGTTCGCATGACCAGTTTAACCCGTTAATCGGAGGTTCCCTCGCTCCAAAGGCGAGGGGTAATTAACGGCAGCTTAGTCCGCGGCTGCCGGAGATTCGGATTCCCACAATCAATAAACCCCGGCCTACCCTTAGCAGGGGGAATCTGTAATGCGCCTGATAAGCGCACGCGTATTCCCATCTCAATGGGGTGACGAAAAACACCCTACAGACATGTGTCTTGAAGAAATGGAGGATGTTCTCCGTCTTCACCTCTCTTAACGGTATTGCTTCTGCCCACTTAGAGAAGTAATCGGTTGTTGCTAGCATGAACCGATGTCCCTTGGATGATGTTGGTTCGATGGGCCCGATTATATCGGTCCCCCACATTTCAAACGGCCAGCTAGCCAGCGTTGGGTGTAGCGGATTTGGGTGCTAGGTGATGAAGTCCTCGTGAATTTGGCAGAGTGACACTGCTTCGCATATTCGAGACAGTCCTGCATCATCGTGGGCCAGTAGCAACCCATTCTTTTGATCTTCAGCTTCATCTTTGACCCAGCTTGATGGGAACCGCATGTTGGGGTCGAAATTTACACCCCGGTTGACCAAGTCAAAATCAAAGTCAACCCATGCCAAGTGGGCCCAAGCCTAGGTCAAGTGCGCCAATGCTCGGGTTGAGCCCGAACATGGAGCGGACGGCCTCCCCCCATGCCAAGATAAAAATTTTGTAATAAATAATTTTGGTGTATTACTTTTATGCTATTTTATTATGAATGAATGTAAGAAAAATGGGTATAATGCCAAATTTTTGTAAAGCCCATGGCTTATGTGCAAAAAGAAATGGCACATGAGCTATGGGATGGGCAAAATGCCATTTTTTGTAGAGCCCAAGGGGCTATATGTAAAGTGTATAGTCTATAAAGGGAAGGATAATGAAAATATCCCAACAACTTTTTTCTTTCTCCTAAAAAAGCATGAAGATCTGTGATCTTCTCCTTCCTTAAGATTCTAAAACCTTTTTATTTCTTTTGAATTAAATCAAGAGTTTTACTCTTCCTTTTATAAAACTAAATAGTTTTTCACCACAAAACCCACAAAGGGAAACTCAGATCTTCCATCAGATCTCAGAAAAGAGAGATTTTTAAAATCTCATATTTCTTGATCTTCAAGATCCGGCCAACAAAGGAAGAAGAAGGAGACCCATCTCCAGAAACCCCGCTTTGGGGAAGATCTAGGGCTCAAGGGGAGAAGCCCCCTTCATCAGCTTCAAAATATCTCAGGAGTTTAACTCCTCATATATATACATATATAGAAAATAATAAGTGCTCCTTTCTGGGAGTACAACTCCCATTGCAGGGACCAAGTCCCTTTTGCTTCCCGAGCGCCCACGTGCCCGGCATGTGAGGCGCTAGCGCCTTTGCACTCAAAACGCTAGCCCCGAGCGCCCATGTGCCTGGCACGTAGGGCGCTAGCGCTCAAAGCGCTAACGCTCTTGCGCTCAGAACGCTAGCGCCCGAGCACCCAAAGCGCTAGCGTCTGAGCGCCCACGTGCCTGGCACGTAGGGGGCTAGCGCCCAAAACGCTAGCGTCCTTGTGCTCAAAGCGCTAGCACCCAAAGCACTGGCGCTTTTTCCCACGCATCCTTTGGATGCCCTTTCCCTTTATATATATATATATATATATATATATATATATATACATATACACATGCACACACATACTCTACAACACTGTCCTTGTTAGAAAAAAAATTCTAACGGGGCGTTGCCCCACACCCCGCAAGGGGCTGCTAGCCCCCTTGACCCCCAGCCCACCATCCGGGTAGCGGGACCCCCGTAAAAACTCTGCGGGGCCGCCGATATATCCAAAAACCCCTTTCAAAACACAACACACATACACTGCACATTGAGTCGCATGACCTGTTTGACCCGTTAATCGGAGGTTCCCTCGCTCCAAAGGCGAGGGGTAATTAACGACAGCTTAGTCCGCGGCTGCCGGAGATTTGGATCCCCGCAATCAATAAACTCTAGCCTACCCTAGGCAGGGGGAGTCTGTAATGCGCCTGACAAGCGCACGCGCATTCCCATCTCAATGGGGTGACGAAATACGCCTTACACCGTAGAGTCTGTCATGAGTTTCTTGAACGACTCTTTTTGCTTCTCTAGTCCCACACACCTTAGCCACAGGCAATCATATGATCTTTTATATAGAGTATCATTGACGAAGGTGAAAGACAGAGCTCGCTTCCTGAGCTGATGTTTTGATGACGCTTCTTCGGGCATTCGATAGGATTTGAAGTAGTCTATGAAGACTTCTCTCCAATCCTTTGCCTTTTCTTCATCCTCCAATTGGAAGGCCTCTTGTTCGGCTGCTTCCTCTCCTTAAGACGTCTTCGGAGATATTTCTGCTGGTGCGAGAATCCGGCGACTTTGCACAATGATCCTTACGTCATCGATGTTTTCGTCGGCCAGTTCTTCAGCGAGTTTGTCTAAAGCATCTGCCTTGCTATTTTCCGCACGCGGTATGCTTTCCAGGGTGTAGGAAGGGATTTGCGTTAGCAATTGCTGCACTCTCTCGCCATATCTGATCAGTTCTAGTTTGCATGTCTGGTAATTGCCATTTACTTGGCTAATGACCAGTTAGGAGTCTCCATATATGAGGAGGCTTTCGATGCCCATGTTGACAGCAATCTCAAGACCTGCCATCAAAGCTTCATACTCAGCCTCATTGTTTGTTTTCGGCTCTGTTAAAGAAAGGGCAAAACGCATTATCCCTCCTCGTGGAGTCACAAAGATAAGGCCCACCCCGGCTTTAATCATGGGGATGCTTTGCTTTCGCTTCTTCAAAGAGGACGCTCTATCGAAGTAGAGTTCCCATCGGGTATTATTCCCTTCTTTCTCCCTGTCAATTGCATCGAAGACATGTTCGTCCGGTAACTCGCAATTCAAGGGAGAGTTGGCGGGTATTGGATGTTCAGCGAGAAAGTCGGCGATGGCCTGGCCTTTTATTGCCTTGAGGGGTCGATATATTATCGAGAACTCCATCAAGAGGAGGGCCCATTTGGCAAGCCTTCCTGTTAGCATGGCTATTGACATCAAATACTTGAGAGGATCCACCTTTGATATGAGATGGACCTCATGTGCCAATGCATAATTTCGAAGCTACGTTACCGCGAAGATCAGTGCCAGGCAATGCTTTTCGATTGGCGAGTAGTTGTGTAACAACCCTAAAATTCCTGTACAATTTTCTTTACAAATTTTTCAAAAAATACAGAAAAGGGTACTTTTTCCTAAGCACAAGTTATAAGTTTTTTTTGCTTTTTAATAGCAAGAAGAAGTCTGTAGCTCATTGGTAAGACCTTGCACTGCTGAACCAAAGCACCAGAGTTCAAATCCCATCCCACACATTATTTTTAATATTGTTTTCTTTTTAATTTTTAGAAGTCCAATGGTCTACACGTGCATAACTCGTAGAAACCCCACTTCACACTAAAAACAAACTGTCCCAGGGAGTAGACAAACCGACGACGGACTCAGGGGACCCCCGACCCGGCCTGACTCGGCCGGATCGGGCCGCTGGCTGCGGCGACTCGGCCGGCGGCGGCGGCCGAGTCGTCCTACATGAAAGTTATGCCTCTTCAACTCCCCATCACTCCTGCATACTTTAATTTCTTGGATCGGTTCCAAAACTCTTAAAAACTCTATTACACCATTTTTAATGCATTTTTAATACAAATTTCAATATAACCTTTCACGTACCCTAACCCTAACTTTACCCTATAAATATCAACCCTAAACACACACCCCTCACTCACAAACTCTGTCCAAAACTCTCAAGAAAACTCTATAGAATTTTAGAGTGCATTTGGAGTTAGCAAAGGGTGAAGCTCTGACGAAATTCCAATGACGACCCTAGGAGCTTCCGGCGACGAAACGACGCACCGGCAAATCCTACTTCCTCTTATCCCTCTTCTCTAACCTAACAGCAAGTAAGTCCCACCTCCCTCCTCTCTAATCTATTCTTAAAACTTTTTTTTTAAAAACCCTACGGAAGCGGAGTTAAATCCGACTTTCAATTCGGTTTTCTTTGTAAAGTTCAATTTTCCTTAACATAACCATATTAAACTGTTACATCTTGACTATTAATCATTAACAAAACATGTTGAACAAGTTTCATAGCAAAACATTTTATTTTGTAACTTTTACCGCTCTTTTTCAATAAAATACCATGTAGTTTAGTTTTGACTTTAAAACATCATTAATCTTGTTATACCTTTAATTAGATCACGAGGTAATGACCTATCTCCTCACAATACTCATATGCAACATAGCACAATACCTTTCGGGAACATAGAATACGGAAAAACGAAACTTTACATATAAATAACATTTACTACTAAAACCGTTTTCTACAAGATTACGTATTTTTTACAAATCTTTGCAAAACGCCTCTACAACCCATTTTGGGGAATCCGATTGGGATGGTGCGGATTATCGCACATCCCTGGGCTTAGTAGTGCGAGATGCAGACCTCCGCAAGGAGCATTCGGTATCGAAAGATTTGAAATACAAATATCTTAAGAAAATGAGATTTCTAGAAAATAATAAAATTATTTTTATAAATATATATATATATATATATATTTATGTATGTATGTATATATTTATGTATGTATGTATATATATATTTATGTATGTATCATCAAAATACCTATTTTTGATATAATATAAATATTCTAACTTTTCTAAATCAAAAGGATCACTTTACATGAAAATACCATGAATTTCCATACAAGTTCAAAATTACAATTAAATACCCTATATTATGAAAAATAAGTTTATTCACTAGAAGTCACAAATATAAAATCCACAACTACGAAAACTCTAAAGACGATAATTAAATACTTGAGGGTATTTTGAAAATTATACAAAATTATTTTTACATAAAACCCCTCAAGTTCTATAAATTACCCTAAGGACCCTAGTAAATATAGGTTTAAGCGGGACCAATCTCTTGAGCCTCAGGAAGTCGGAGAAGTGGGTACTTGCCTATTTAAGGTAGACAACATAACAACGGTGTTATCAATACGGTAATCGTCTTTGAAAAAGATACAAATTCTGTCGCACATATGCAGCAGTTACCGATAACATCAAAATAATCAGGACTTAAATTTTTTTTCTAATTGTCTGACTCAGACTGAGTCTAACTTGAATATAATTCAAGTATAATTTACAATATTACAATTCAATATGAATTCATGAATACATATATTCAATCTATTCAATCTGTATTGACTGAACCGAACTATGGATATACTTCCATTTACATGATTCTCCAGTTACATACATAATTCTGCAGTTACATCCATTTACTGATATCATGGTTTCGGCAAGTCATCCAATTATACAATCTATATTACAAGACAATACAAGTTGCAATACAAACAATACAAACAAGACATCGCGGGGTTTAAAGGGTAGATTGGTACGGAAGGTGTTAGAAGTGGCACGAGACTACAACCATAAGACACCCAACCTGTATTCCGTTGCTGTTGTACCGTGGCATGAACGGTTCCTTAAGTTCCTGATACCTTAGTCTCCAGGGCAAGTGAGACTCCTCTCGTATACACTGGCATCCTTCTGTATCAAGGTACAAATAACAGCGTTAACACTAAATATAACAATATAATACATCTGTAAAAGCTATTCTCTCTCTCTCTCTCTCTCTCTCTCTTACTCTCTGTCTATTCTACTTCTTCCTTATCTTTAGGACTTACCGAGCGATTGTTCGCTGACGACATTCCTTCTCTTTCTTCTTTGGAATGTTATCAGGTGATCTGGACACTCTCAGGAGATCGAGCCTACCAGTGAGGATTTGGACCAGCTTGCCTACGATCCAGAGCTCTAGCTACATTGTACACATTTTTATTTTCAGTACTTTTCATTTCTGTTATGCCACTGTTTAGGCATTACTTTCATTCAGTTGTATTTACTTTTCTATGTATTGTAAAAAGAATGTTAATAAATAAAGTTGCTGTTCAATTATATCTTTTGTCTCTTATGCATTTTACATTTATATTGCTTAGATACGCTTAGCGTATTTGCTTCAGAGTAAATATGTAGCAGTCTAGTCGCGTCCCCTTTGCCGTACTCCGGGAAGCGGGGCGTGACAGGTTTTGTTGGTGGCCCATGCAGGTCAGAGCTGTATGGAACCCTACCATGCAGTTCTGCTCTGCGTGAACAACCTAAGCAATACAACACAAGAACCATCAACTAAAACATTCTTTACAATTCATGTTCCTTGAATCTTATCATTTCATATATTTTGAATTTGTCCTAACCTAAATTTTTCTTTCAAGGTTATGGATTCCCCAAACAATACCAGCACCAACTTCAACAACACTCCACCTCTACTACCAATCACACCTGTCGTCCCTTCTCCGATCAACGAGCAGATGGTTCTGCTTGAGAAAATCCGAAGCCTCCTGAAAGGACTGCAGCAGCGGACTGCTATATTATTGAATCGACCAGAAGCAGAAGCAACCGGTATAAAGCGCTCTGCCACCCAGATGGAAAGAGGAGCCTACCCTACCCAACCTTCTAAACCCAAGAGACAGAAAGAAACAATTAATCAGTCAAGTCCAGGTTTTTGTTCCTACTGCAGGAGAAAAGGACACTTGTGGAAGGACTGTAGGCACGCAAAAGGCCTGTGCCTAGTTTGTGGCGCATCCGATCATCAAAATACCTATTTTTGGTATAATATAAATATTCCAACCTTTTTAAATCAAAAGGATCACTTTACATGAAAATACCATGAATTTCCATACAAGTTCAAAATTACAATTAAATATCCTAAATTATGAAAAATAGGTTTATTCACTAGAAATGTCACAAATATAAAATCCACAACTATGAAAACTCTAAAGACGATAATTAAATACTTGAGGGTATTTTGAAAATTATACAAAATTATTTTTACATAAAACCCCCTTAAGTTCTATAAATTACCCTAAGGACCCTAATAAATATAGGTTTAAGCGGGACCAATCTCTTGAGCCTCAGGGAGCCGGAGAAGTGGGTGCTTGCCTATTTAAGGTAGACAAGTTAACAACGGTGTTATCAACACGGTAATCGTCTTTGAAAAAGGCACAAATCCTGCCGCCCATATGCAGCGGTTACCGATAACATCAAAACAATCAGGACTTCAATTTCTTTTCTAATTGTCTGACTCAGACTGAGTCTGACTTGAATATGATTCAAGTATAATCTACAATATTACAATTCAATATGAATCTATGAATACATATATTCAATCTATTCAATCTGTATTGACTGAACCGAACTATGGATATACTTCCATTTACATGATTCACCAGTTACATCCATGATTCTCCAGTTACATCCATTTACTGATATCATGGTTTCGGCAAGTCATCCAATTATACAATCTATATTACAAGACAATACAAGTTGCAATACAAAGAATACAAACAAAACATCGCGGGAATTAAGGGGTAGATTGGTACGGAAGGTGTTAGAAGTGGCACGAGACTGCAACCATAAGACACCTAACCTGTATTCCGTTGTTGTTGTACCGTGGCATGAACGGTTCATTGAGTTCCTGATGCCTTAGTTTCCGGGGCAAGTGAGACACCTCTCGTATACACTGGCATCCTTCTGTACCAAAGTACAAACAACAGCGTTAACACGAAATACAATAATATAACAATATAATACATCTGTAAAAGCTACTCTCTCTCTCTCTTATTCTCTGTCTATTCTACTTCTTCCTTATCTTTAGGACTTACCGAGCGATTGTTCGCTGACTGTAACACCCGAGCCCAATAATACTATTTCTATTGCTAATTGAGTGTTTTATATTGCTCTTTCCAATTATCCTGATTATCTGGTGTTTATTGCTAAATTTTAACCGGTTAAGTCATTTTGGCACATAACAAATTTTAACACCTAAAATAAAATTAAAAATATCCATGTTGGCCTACTCGTCGCCACTAGTCGCGTGGTAGCGTCCGCGTGTCGAGATTTCTTCCCGTTCGGCTAAACGGGCAAGTTTGGACGGCTACGCGCGCGTGCAAGTGTCCGACTTGGGGGCATGCATTTTAATCATAAAACACCTCTTTTCAAAATTTGGAACTCGCTTAAAATCCTATAATTTGAATTTGAAACATTTGGGCGCAAACCGGGCGCGATTTGGAAATGTTTCATTTAGCGCCGAAAATGCCCATTTAATTAAATATCCTAAAACTAAAAATATACGAATATATCTTCTTTTAACCGTTAAATCATTTCAAATTTTCCTTTTAATTTCTTCCCAGCCAATCATCGCGAGGGACTGTACCCTCGTGGGCCCCCGTTCTCTCTCTCTCTCTCTCTTTCTCTCTCTAATCTCACTCTCTCTCTATCTCCCAAGGATCTCTCTATATCTCTCCTGTAACTAATCTCCCTCTCTCTCTCTAACCAATCTCTCTCTCTCTCTTCCTATCTATATATATTTTCTTACGCAGCCGCCTCCTCCATCATGAGAACAACCTCCGAACCCTAACCCTAACCTCGTCGTGACCTCGCCGCCGACCTCCCCGCGACCTCACCGTCGCCGTCATCTCCTCCTCAGCCTAGTCGCACCCTCCTACCTCCTTCCTCCGTCTCCTTCCGCGCCTGCACCCAACCCCGACGACATCATCCGGCCGCAGATCTCGCCGTCGACGCCGCCCCCGTCACCAACGACGCCTGCGACTCCCTCTCTTCCTCCTCGTCCCGACCTCGTCGTCGCCTTCCTTCTCCCCTCGCCGGACCACAGAACCCGAGCCGACCCTAGCACCAACCCCGGGGTCGCTGGAAAACGTGCCGTCGGTCCTCGCCGTCGTCGCCAGAGCCACCTCCGACCGCCTCCGTCTTCCCTCGATCACCAGTGCAGGCCAGCAAACCCCATACTCACCGCACCACCTCTTCCAGAGAACCAGGAAGCTTTCCAGCCTTTGCTGCATCGCCGTCGCTGCCTCGCCGGCGTCCCATCGCCGTCGAGCCCATCGTGGTTGCCCCTGGTGCTTCCCTGTAAGAATCTCTTTCACTTCCTTTAGTGCTAGAACCCCCCCCCCCGCTGATCTTATTACGTATATCGTGTTGCTAACCTCGTTGCCGATGACTTTTGCCGGATTCCGACCGTGCCGTCGTTTGGACCCGACGCTCCAGCGAAGTACCCTGGTCCGTGTGGTCCCGCTGTTCGCTGTTAGGACCCGACCCGTAGCCGTGCACCCGTCTCGTATTTTTCCGTCGACATTGCATCCGTGCTTTCCGGTTTGCGAAACCGTCGAGGCAAGATTTCTTGCTACATGCTACGTTAAACTAATTAAATATTTGACTCACAAACTTGCTATATTAACTAAGTATTGCTACTTGTCTCATTGGACGAAATGTGAGGTACATTATAATACTGCCACCTAAATCGTATTTTGCCACCGTAACCTTAATAACAACTACCTGCTAATCATTTTACTATTTAGAAGATAATAGTCGCACACTTATATCTTTATTGTCTGCTGTTATTAATATTGCGCTACACTGTGATTATTGCACCCCAAGGGTGCTTGAACCTGTTAATAAGAGAATACAAAGCATCACTGTGTTTACATGGAATAATATTGTTATTTGCTGTTCCTGCTGTTGTTCCTTATTCGTTACTATACCTGTTATCAGCATACATTTGATTGCATTACATATTGACCGATCTTGATACACCTGACACATGTACTGATACACCGGACATGACACCCTGTACATATCGACTCAACCTGTTGAACGTGACCTGACCTGTTACCTGATTTCAGGCCTAATGCCGACAACCTGACCATTCCTGCTGTCTATCCAGACAGACCTACTTTTACCTGTTTTGAGTTGGCATTAGTCCTTGACTATTGAATACCTGACCTAACATACATAACTTGGGGGTATGGGGAAATCAAAGGTGAAACCGACTTGTAACTCAACAGTTCGATACTTGTTCTGATCAGTCTTACGGGCTTGGCCAGTCCGGGTGATGATGCTGACATCACTCATCCATCCTACTACCTATTACTGCTTAGCGGCACGTCTCGGATTCAGCCCCGAGGACCTTGACCGTGGTCCCGGGCACGCACGGGATACTATTGAGTTACATCGACGATTCATCAATTGATTTCAAAGACTATAGAGTAGAAACCTGATAGGACAGTTTAGTCACCACTGCACATTACCCTGCTCTGTTATTTCTTAGTACTGCTTTATTCATGTTCATACCTGCATTGCTTATTACCATGTTTATATTATATTATTTGGTTGACATGACGCGCTGACGTCTGGGTTTTGCATGGCCCAGATTCTTTACCACTATCGACGACCGAGCAGGAGTACTTCAGCCAGCAGGCTGAACTGTGAGTTCCTTAGGGTTTAGTTTATTTATTTTCATTCCATTTCCAGATGTGAGCCCGCATTATGGGACGTACTGTTTATTTATTGTATTGGATCATTTGCTTCCGCACTTATTGTTTATTGATTCTTGTTATTATGGATTTGGACATGTATTAGATTAGTTTATTATTTTTGTTCTTGATATCTCTACAACCGTAATGTGACTGTGGATGGATATTTCCTACCCACAGGTAGCATGGTTGGCTATGTCACGTGCCCAATCTTGCATACTCTGGGAAGCGGGGCGTGACATGGTTCTTTTGGTATCAGAGCCATAGGTTAATTGGGTTGATTCTTTGTAGTTGGATATTGCACCCGATACACGAATCAGAGTACCCGTGATTAGGAAACATGTCCTGCCACCCTGACCGTTTTACCATCCTTGAATCATTCTTCCGGATCATGTCGACATGCAAACTTACTTTGCATTGTCAAAAACCCGATTTCTTGTTATCTCTAGGACTTAGGCGACTTGGGTGGAGTTAAGTAATTGCGGCTATGATACCGCGGCATAGCTACAATGCAGTACTCTATTTAAGTATCTTGGAGTTCTAGCCTTGATCTATACTCAGAATCTATCATCATGCTAATGTTGGGTACTTTGATTTCCAGGAATATGGCCGGTCAGAATTTGAAGATGGACCAAAGACGTGCGGTCTTACCCGCCAGGCGTAAAGTGATAAGGGGATTGCTGGAGAATCTAAAGGAACAGACCGAGCTGGAACCAGCATCTGCACTGAAACAAACGTCTGTACGTAGAAGTATTCCGGTGAACAGGCGCAGCGTAGCACCAATGAAGAAAACAAGTGTGGGTGATCGGAAAGGGAGCGTGATTTGTAACTACTGCCATGTACCCGGACATGTGCGTAAGGAGTGTCGTAAGAGGCTGGGACTCTGTTTTAGATGTGGAGCGGCAGATCACGCCGTTAGTGCCTGTCCGTCGAAGCTTCGTACAAGGGATGATATTCAGAAGCCTCCGCAGAGACCGTTCCAAGGGCAGAAACAGTTGACTCAAGGATCTATTCAGGCTCGAGCTTTCACGTTGACAGTTGAAGAAGCTAAGGCATCAGGAGAAGTGGTTTCAGGTAATTTACTCGTTCATGGTTTTCCCGCATTGGCATTGTTTGATTCCGGAGCATCCCACTGTTTTATGTCATCCAACTTTATAACTACACACTCGACTACCTGCACGACCCTGTCTAGTTTTTGGGACATACACACTGGGAATGGGACAATCATGGCTAGTAAGGAGTGTAGAGATTGTACAGTTGTTGTTTGCGGACGGGAGCTTTTTGCAGATTTCTTGGTGATAGATACGGGCAGTTATGGAGTAGTCTTGGGAATGGATTTTCTTGGCACTTTCCACGCACACATTGATTGTAGGGCAAGGAAAGTAATTTTCCAGATTCCCGGAAACCCTGAGTTTAGTTTCATTGGAGGAAGCAGCTCTGTCGGGCCAGTCGAGTTTAGGGCTAGGCCGACAACCAGTGTTCTTGCGACAATGGAAGCGGATAGTAATGAAGAGCCGGCAGTTGTTCGTGACTTTATGGATGTGTTTGAAGATATATCAGGCTTACCGCCGAAGCGAGATGTGGAGTTTGCGATTGACCTTATTCCTGGTGCAGCGCCAGTATCGAAATCTTATTATCCGATGGCACCGGTGGAATTGGAAGAAGTTAAGAAACAAGTTGGTGAATTACTCGAGAAGGGATGGATTCGAAGCAGCAACTCACCTTGGGGAGCTCCAGTTCTTTTAGTAAGGAAGAAGGATGGCACGAAAAGGATGTGCATTGATTATCGAGAATTGAACCGGGTGACTATTAAGAATAAGTACCCGATCCCTCGCATTGGAGAACTTTTTGAGCAGTTTAGTGGCGCGAGGGTATTCTCGAAACTGGATTTGCGATCAGGATATCATCAGGTCCGAGTGAAAGCAGAAGACATTTGCAAGACGGCGTTTCGAACTAGATATGGACATTTCGAGTATTTGGTGATGCCCTTCGGAGTGACTAATGCGCCGGAAATATTCATGGATTTGATGAACAGGGTCTTTTCACCATACCTGGACCAGTTTATTATGGTATTCATTGACGATATTCTGGTATACTCGAAGAGTCCGGAGGAGCATGCTGAGCATTTAAAGATCGCACTGCAGACGCTGAGACAGGAGAAATTATTCGCGAAGATGAGTAAGTGCGAATTCTGGCTGGAAGAAGTGAAGTTTCGGGGGGCATGTTGTGTCGGGCGATGGAATCGCCGTTGATCCCGAGAAGATTGCAGCAGTTCGAGATTGGCCTATTCCAAAGAATGTTGCGGAGATAAGAAGCTTTCTTGGACTCGCCGGATACTACAGGAGATTTGTGGAGAACTTCGCTCGTTTGGCAGAGCCGTTAACCAAGCTTACGCGCAAGGAGGTACCGTTTGTTTGGACAGATGGATGTGCTTTGGCCTTCGAGACGTTGAAGCAAAAGTTGATAACCGCCCCTATCCTAACTGTACCAGATAATTCAGGAGGACTGGTGATACACAGCGACGCATCCGGAAAAGGATTGGGATGTGTCCTAATGCAGAATGGGAAGGTCGTCGCTTACGCATCGAGACAACTGAAGACTCATGAGAAGAATTATCCGACTCATGATTTGGAGCTTGCAGCCGTGATCTTCGCCCTGAAGATTTGGAGACACTACCTTTTGGGCGAGAGAGTCGAAGTCTTTACAGATCACAAGAGTTTAAAGTATGTGTTCACTCAGAAGGAGTTGAACATGAGGCAACGCAGATGGTTGGAGCTGATGGCCGACTACGACCTTGATCTTAAGTACCATCCGGGAAAAGTTAACGTCGTGCCAGATGCGCTAAGTCGGTTACCAGCAATTCAGGTATTGACCGCACAAAGGGAGATCATTGCGGATTTTCAGAGATTTGACTTGGAGGTTGTGTTACCACATGCTACGGGACAGTTGATGCAGTTGCAAGTACAGTCGTCCTTAGTTGAGAAGGTTAAAGCGGCACAATCGCAGGATCCTAGACTGCAAAAGTTTCGAGAGCAGTGTGAAGCCGGACTACGGACTGATTTACTGATCCACGAAGATGGTTCGTTGAGGTATGGTAGCCGTGTGTGTGTGCCAAAAGGAGATGTGCGTGAAGAGCTTATGAAGGAGGCACACAGTTCAGCTTACTCTGTACATCCAGGAGGGACAAAGATGTACCAAGATATTCGACAGCACTTCTGGTGTGAAGGTATGAAACGGGAGATTGCTCGCTTCGTGGCTAAGTGCTTGGTGTGTCAGCAAGTCAAGGCTGAACACCAAAGGGTTGCTGGTTTATTGCAACCACTTCCGATTCCTCAGTGGAAGTGGGAACATATAACCATGGATTTCGTGACGGCTTTACCGCGGAGTCCAAAGGGCAACAATGCAATATGGGTGATTGTCGATCGGTTGACCAAGGCGGCTCACTTTATTCCTTTTCGGGTTGGTCAATCGACAGAGACTTTGGCAGAGCGGTACATGCAGGAGATTGTCAGATTGCATGGAGTGCCGGTTAGCATCGTGTCCGATCGGGACACTCGGTTCTTGTCGCACTTTTGGAGGAGTTTACAAGAAAGTTTGGGGACTCGATTGAAGTTTAGCACAGCTTATCATCCTCAGACTGATGGACAATCGGAGAGAACGATCCAGACCCTTGAAGATATGTTGAGGGCTTGCATGTTAGACTTCAAAGGTTCTTGGGAGGATCATCTACACCTGGTGGAGTTTTCGTACAACAATAGCTTCCAAGCGACAATTCAGATGGCTCCGTTTGAAGCGTTGTATGGTCGTAAGTGCCGTTCACCGGTTTGTTGGGATGATGTTGGTGAACGAAGGTTACTAGGACCAGATTTGGTGGTACAGACAGTCGAGAAGATGAATACAATCAGGAAGCATATGAAGGCAGCTCAAGACAGACAGAAAAGTTGGGCCGACACGTCAAGAAGACCTCTAGAGTTCGCCGTGGGTGATTTGGTATTCCTGAAGATATCACCGACTAGAGGGGTGATTCGCTTTGGAAGTCGGGGAAAGCTTAGTCCTCGATTCGTTGGACCCTTCGAGATATTGGAGCGTGTTGGAGAGGTAGCGTACCGTTTGGCGTTACCACAGTCATTGGCAGGAGTGCACGATGTGTTTCATGTGTCTCAACTACGGAGGTATGTTCGTGATGGGACTCATGTCTTGGATCATTCGGAGTTGACCGTACGGGAGGACCTAACTTTTGAGGAGCGACCAGTTGAAATCAAGGATCGAAGAGAAAAAGTTCTTAAGAACAAGGTTATCCCTCTTGTGCTAGTTTCTTGGGGTAATCGATCGCATGGAGAATCCACTTGGGAGCGAGAAGACGAGATCCGGCAGAAATTTCCTCACCTTTTCCCATAGTTAGCTATCTTGTATTCTTGGAATTTCGAGGACGAAATTCTTTTTGTAGTTGGGTATGATGTAACACCCGAGCCCAATAATACTATTTCTATTGCTAATTGAGTGTTTTATATTGCTCTTTCCAATTATCCTGATTATCTGGTGTTTATTGCTAAATTTTAACCGGTTAAGTCATTTTGGCACATAACAAATTTTAACACCTAAAATAAAATTAAAAATATCCATGTTGGCCTACTCGTCGCCACTAGTCGCGTGGTAGCGTCCGCGTGTCGAGATTTCTTCCCGTTCGGCTAAACGGGCAAGTTTGGACGGCTACGCGCGCGTGCAAGTGTCCGACTTGGGGGCATGCATTTTAATCATAAAACACCTCTTTTCAAAATTTGGAACTCGCTTAAAATCCTATAATTTGAATTTGAAACATTTGGGCGCAAACCGGGCGCGATTTGGAAATGTTTCATTTAGCGCCGAAAATGCCCATTTAATTAAATATCCTAAAACTAAAAATATACGAATATATCTTCTTTTAACCGTTAAATCATTTCAAATTTTCCTTTTAATTTCTTCCCAGCCAATCATCGCGAGGGACTGTACCCTCGTGGGCCCCCGTTCTCTCTCTCTCTCTCTCTTTCTCTCTCTAATCTCACTCTCTCTCTATCTCCCAAGGATCTCTCTATATCTCTCCTGTAACTAATCTCCCTCTCTCTCTCTAACCAATCTCTCTCTCTCTCTTCCTATCTATATATATTTTCTTACGCAGCCGCCTCCTCCATCACGAGAACAACCTCCGAACCCTAACCCTAACCTCGTCGTGACCTCGCCGCCGACCTCCCCGCGACCTCACCGTCGCCGTCATCTCCTCCTCAGCCTAGTCGCACCCTCCTACCTCCTTCCTCCGTCTCCTTCCGTGCCTGCACCCAACCCCGACGACATCATCCGGCCGCAGATCTCGCCGTCGACGCCGCCCCCGTCACCAACGACGCCTGCGACTCCCTCTCTTCCTCCTCGTCCCGACCTCGTCGTCGCCTTCCTTCTCCCCTCGCCGGACCACAGAACCCGAGCCGACCCTAGCACCAACCCCGGGGTCGCTGGAAAACGTGCCGTCGGTCCTCGCCGTCGTCGCCAGAGCCACCTCCGACCGCCTCCGTCTTCCCTCGATCACCAGTGCAGGCCAGCAAACCCCATACTCACCGCACCACCTCTTCCAGAGAACCAGGAAGCTTTCCAGCCTTTGCTGCATCGCCGTCGCTGCCTCGCCGGCGTCCCATCGCCGTCGAGCCCATCGTGGTTGCCCCTGGTGCTTCCCTGTAAGAATCTCTTTCACTTCCTTTAGTGCTAGAACCCCCCCCCGCTGATCTTATTACGTATATCGTGTTGCTAACCTCGTTGCCGATGACTTTTGCCGGATTCCGACCGTGCCGTCGTTTGGACCTGACGCTCCAGCGAAGTACCCTGGTCCATGTGGTCCCGCTGTTCGCTGTTAGGACCCGACCCGTAGCCGTGCACCCGTCTCGTATTTTTCCGTCGACATTGCATCCGTGCTTTTCGGTTTGCGAAACCGTCGAGGCAAGATTTCTTGCTACATGCTACGTTAAACTAATTAAATGTTTGACTCACAAACTTGCTATATTAACTAAGTATTGCTACTTGTCTCATTGGACGAAATGTGAGGTACATTATAATACTGCCACCTAAATCGTATTTTGCCACCGTAACCTTAATAACAACTACCTGCTAATCATTTTACTATTTAGAAGATAATAGTCGCACACTTATATCTTTATTGTCTGCTGTTATTAATATTGCGCTACACTGTGATTATTGCACCCCAAGGGTGCTTGAACCTGTTAATAAGAGAATACAAAGCATCACTGTGTTTACATGGAATAATATTGTTATTTGCTGTTCCTGCTGTTGTTCCTTATTCGTTACTATACCTGTTATCAGCATACATTTGATTGCATTACATATTGACCGATCTTGATACACCTGACACATGTACTGATACACCGGACATGGCACCCTGTACATATCGACTCAACCTGTTGAACGTGACCTGACCTGTTACCTGATTTCAGGCCTAATGCCGACAACCTGACCATTCCTGCTGTCTATCCAGACAGACCTACTTTTACCTGTTTTGAGTTGGCATTAGTCCTTGACTATTGAATACCTGACCTAACATACATAACTTGGGGGTATGGGGAAATCAAAGGTGAAACCGACTTGTAACTCAACAGTTCGATACTTGTTCTGATCAGTCTTACGGGCTTGGCCAGTCCGGGAGTGATGATGCTGACATCACTCATCCATCCTACTACCTATTACTGCTTAGCGGCACGTCTCGGATTCAGCCCCGAGGACCTTGACCGTGGTCCCGGGCACGCACGGGATACTATTGAGTTACATCGACGATTCATCAATTGATTTCAAAGACTATAGAGTAGAAACCTGATAGGACAGTTTAGTCACCACTGCACATTACCCTGCTCTGTTATTTCTTAGTACTGCTTTATTCATGTTCATACCTGCATTGCTTATTACCATGTTTATATTATATTATTTGGTTGACATGACGCGCTGACGTCTGGGTTTTGCATGGCCCAGATTCCTTACCACTATCGACGACCGAGCAGGAGTACTTCAGCTAGCAGGCTGAACTGTGAGTTCCTTAGGGTTTAGTTTATTTATTTTCATTCCATTTCCAGATGTGAGCCCGCATTATGGGACGTACTGTTTATTTATTGTATTGGATCATTTGCTTCCGCACTTATTGTTTATTGATTCTTGTTATTATGGATTTGGACATGTATTAGATTAGTTTATTATTTTTGTTCTTGATATCTCTACAACCGTAATGTGACCGTGGATGGATATTTCCTACCCACAGGTAGCATGGTTGGCTATGTCATGTGCCCAATCTTACGTACTCTGGGAAGCGGGGCGTGACACTGACGACATTCCTTCTCTTTCTTCTTTGGAATGTTGTCAGGTGATCTGGACACTCAGGAGATCGAGCCTACCAGCGAGGACTTGGAACAGCTTGTCTACGATCCAGAGCTCTAGCTACATTGTACACATTTTTATTTTCAGTACTTTTCATTTCTGTTATGCCACTGTTTAGGCATTGATTTCATTCAGTTGTATTTACTTTTCCATGTATTGTAAAAAGAATGTTAATAAATAAATTTGTTGTTCAATTATATCTTTTGTCTCTTGTACATTTTACATTTATATTGCTTAGATACGCTTAGCGTATTTGCTTCAAAGTAAATACGTAGCGGCCTAGTCGCGTCCCCTTCGCCGTACACCGGGAAGCGGGGCGTAACAAGTTGTTTTCTGCCCCCAGGAGAACACGACTCAAATAGTAGAGAGCTCTTTCCTTTCCTTGATCGTTCTCCTGTGCCCATAGCGCGCCTAATGAACTTTCAAAGGCTGTTGTGTACAGGATGAGG
Organism: Agapanthus africanus; assembly: GCA_030015575.1. NCBI lineage: Eukaryota > Viridiplantae > Streptophyta > Magnoliopsida > Asparagales > Amaryllidaceae > Agapanthus > Agapanthus africanus. The sequence continues at coordinate 878,060,406 of CM057337.1, read as the reverse complement.
GGCTTTCCCTTGACCGGAGCGGTCAATACCGGCGGGTTCTGCAGATATTGCTTAATTTCGTCCAGTACGCTTTGGCATTTGCGATCCCAAACGAACGAGGTTCCTTTCTTCATTAGATGACTGTAGGGGCGGCATTTGCCAAAGAGGTTAGTTATGAACCGCCGGATATACGTGAGCTTTCCTTGGAGAGACCGCAGTGCTTGAGAGTTCTTGGTGAAGGCATTTCCATAACGCCTTGATCTTCGACGGGTCTATTTCGATGCCCCGGTGTCGTACGATGAATCCTAGGAATTTTTCCGAGGAAACTCCAAACGCGCATTTTAGAGGGTTCGTCTTCAGGTTGTATTTCCGAAGGCACTGGAACACTATCTTCAGATGCTCCCAGTGCTCTTCGTACGATTTGCTTTTCACCACGAGGTCGTCAATATAACATTCGACAATCTCATGTATGAGGTCATCAAAGATTTTTGTCATGGCCCTCTGGTAAGTGGCACCAGCGTTCTTCAGATCGAAGGGCATCACTTTGTAGCAGAATATGCCCAGCAGAGTCCGGAAAGCAGTGTGCTTTTGGTCTTCAGGATACATCTTGATTTGGTTGTACCCTGAGGATCCATCCATGAAGGAGAAGAATTCATGGGTGGATGTGTTATCGATCATCAGCTTGGTAACAGGTACTGGGAAGTCATCTTTTGGACAAGCTTTGTTGAGATCCCAAAAATCTACGCAGATGCGTACTGTCCCATTTTTCTTCATTACCGGAACGATATTGGCGATCCAGTCAGGGTATTGAACTTCTTGGATGAAGCCAGAGTCGATTAACTTCTTGACTTCGGCATTGATACTCATCTCAAGTTCGAGCTGCATTCTTCTTGGCGCCTGTTTGACTTGCTTGACGTCCAACAATATCGCCAGTTTATGCACAGCTATCTCTGGATCTAATCCCGGCATTTCGGAATAGTTCCATGCGAAACAGTCTTTATACTGCATAAGCACGTCTTTTAACGTAGCCACCTGTTTCTCAGACAGCAGCTCACTGACGAACGTTGGTCTTGGCTCATTTGCCGTCCCAAGTCGATTTTTTTCAGGTTGTCTGCTGTGGTGTGTATTCCATCTTCCAGCTCTTTTGGCGTCGGTGAATGTTCTGAGATCATCTTGTCCTCATCTTCATTTGCGAAGCATTGGGAGAGATCATCTATATTCTCATGCTCTCTTTCCTTTGAGAACGTTATCACGTGGCAGGTACGAGCCCGTTTCCAAGACCGATTTTGTTATGGTTCCATTCTTGCCCTATAGATTGCTTTTAGCTCATGCTTTTGTGGCGGGGTTAGCCTCCAACTGTCAGATAGAGCAAACTTGCCTTGCTGATACTGGTCTTCAACCCAGTTTTTGAAGGTGAAGCAGTCTTCAAGAGGATGTCCTATTGCTCGGTGATAGGAGCAATAAGCCGGGCGATGGACCTCGTCTATTTGTTTGGGGTGCTGAGACTCTGAGAGTGTTATCATTTGATGCTTCATGACAAGGTCGAAGACTTTCCTTGTCTTGTCTTGAGGGAAAGAGTACTCCCGACCCATCTTTTTCATAAAAGACGAGTTCCGGTTGACTTTTTCTCGCTCGCGCGGTTTCTTGGATCCGCTTCGCTGTTTTTGAACGCCGTCCTTATTCTTCACCTTGCTTTTACTTCTGCGTCGGGCTTTATTCTTGCCATGAGAGCGCACAGTGGGTTAGGGTTGAGAGGCATCGTCATCCTCCGTATCCTGCTGAATGAGACGTTGCGTCCTGACTTTCTCGTAAATGGCCATTTCGCGTCTGTGGTCATCCCGAACCTTTTGACCCGCTTCCCTTATTAGCTTGTTAATATGCTCTTCGAATGACGGACTTGATATTCGTACGGCGGGATTTCGCTCTATTTCAATATCAACGTTATCTGGAAAGACATTATCTTTTCCATCGAAATCATTTATAACATGGCAGCCATGGAATCGCTCCCTTTTATTGGACCGAACGTATCCAAGGCCGGTCGTCTTCATTCTCCCGTTGGGTATCTTCCGCTGAGTCCCGAGAATGTCCCAAATCTTGTTATAGAACTGGGCTTGTCGAGCAGTCTGTTTGAAAGGTACGCCTTGGCGTCTCAATAGCCTTTTCAGTCCCTCTGCGTAGTATCTGGGAAGACAGATTGGTTGAAACCTGTCAAGTGCAGGTTCGGCACCGTGCCATACTTCTTTCTCTACTTTCGTTTCCGTGGATTGGTAGAAAAGGATCGCCTTCTCACCCCTTTGCTTAGGAGGAACGTAGAAGGTCTGCAGCTCTTACACGCTGTGCGTATCAAGTTCTTTGTAATACTGCTGTGGAACCATGGTAATTTGTAAACTCTGGTCAGCTCCAGCAAAGGTCTGCACTGACAGGCGGACGAAGAACACTGTGTTGGCCTCGTCCTCAGAATCACTGCCAAAGACTAGAATAGGAGTAGATGGTCCTGGTTTGTTGCCTTGGGGTTGTCCCGAGTAGACCATCTCCTCATCCTCTTCGGTATAGCTCCCGAATATCGGGATAGTGGCGATGGCTTTTTGTTTATTCTCCGGTTTGCGACATCTTTCCATGTCTTCGAAGTCTGGTAAGAAGTATTTGGCGTCTTCATATTTACGGACTTCATTTACGGAGAATGGGTTCTGCTCCCCTGTAACTGTGTACTCGAGGCCATCCTTGAAGTACTTTATACACTAATGTTGTGTAGAAGGGATGATGTTGTACTCATGTAACTAAGGCTGCCGAGCAAAGCGTTGTAGCAAGTCTTGGCATCAATGACATGGAACTTGATGTCTGTGACGAGCAGCCCGAAGCGTAATGTCAGTATTACAGACCCGAGCGTTTGTGATGATTGGGAGTCAAAACTGGAGATGGTAATTTTATCCCGAGCCAAGTGCTGAACGTTCATGCAAATTTCCTTCAATACTCTTACATTGAGGAGGTTGACGGATGACCCGTTGTCGACCATGATCTTCCCTAGTTTGATATCGTGACAATATCCGGTTACATACAGCGGACGGTTATGCTCGCACGTTCCGATGGGAAGATCTTCATCGCTGAAGGTGATGTCGGCGGTATGGACTTCTTCCAGTTCGTCCTTCATCTTTTCTTCTGTAAGGAAGCCTTGAAATTGGTCGGGCTCTTATAACGCCTTGATCATGGAATCTCTTGCCTCTTTAGACAGGAGAAAGGCATCAAAAATGCTTAATTGTGAGGGTATCTTTCTCAGATGTACCAGGACATTGTAATCCACCTTATTCTTCTTGAGCGGGTCCTTGGCTGTGAGCTCTTCGGCAACTCTATCATCGAGAGCAATCTCCTTAGGGACCTTTTCCTTCTCTTTGTCTCTTTCTCCCAAACCTTTGTTTGAAGGTTTGAGATTCTTTTCAGGCAACGTATGGTTACGCAGCTGAATGTTCTCACAGCTCTTCATCTCCTCTTCTTTTTCGGAGGTGGATTCCTTGAAGAGAAGGCCGATGGCTATTTCTTCATCAGAATCGCTCCTGAAGGTAAGAACTTGAGGTTTTGCTCTTGTCTGGGTAGCATCAACCATATGACAGTTACCAGCTGTTCCTTTATGCCAATCTATCGTGTTTCTCTGCTCCCGACGGGCTTTGTGCTTTATTCGCTTGAATTGTTGTCGATGGGCAACGTATCCCTGCCACCACTTCTTGAAGGCATTACACTCTTCGATAGGGTGTGTGATCTTCCGATGGTATAAGCAGTAGTTTGGATGTACATCTGGTTTGTTAGGGCACGTACTCCTGGAAGTATTTTCTTTGAAAGGTGGCAACTTCATTCCTATTGACAGAGCTTTGGAAAACTGTTTCCTTATCTTGATTCTGCTCTTTCTGGTGGCAAGGGCACTCTGATCCGGTTGAGGTACTTTATGACTTCTCATCACCGGAGCTTTTTCGGCCTGATACTGACGCTTGGCCTTTTCGTAAATGGCCACCTCACATTCTCGATCAGCTTTGCTCTTTTGAAGAGCTTCATTCAGCAGCTTGTCGATGAGGTCATTCGACGGTTCCATGGGTTTTGGTTCTGTATCTGCCCCCAGTTTCTCTACGTCAGGAGCTTCTATGTCATTTATTGACGAGTGAGAGATCGTGTGGCAACTCGCTACATAATCCTCGGGCTCTTCTGAAGAATCGTCTCCTTCATCAATATCACTGTTTCCATTCTCAAGAACATGCTTGAAGAATTCTTCCAATGTGACCGGGTCCGCGCTTTTTGGTTGTATTCCTCCAGTGCGTCAATGTACTTTTGCAGACCCATATGGTTGCCGTCGAGCTGCACGGGCTTCTTGGCCTTCTTCTTTTTCTTTGAAGACTTCGGTGGCTTAGCCTGGAGGTTTTGCCCATCGCTACCAACTTTCAGCGTTGGGCACGATTTCAGTATTCAGTTAATAATTTCAGGCTCCAGCGGGCTTTTCCACTTAATCGCCGGACATGCTCGAAGATCCTTCAGCATTCTTTTAGTCTTAGCTGAAAGGACAACTTCTCACGGAGCTTATTTTATAAATGAGCATGATTCCCCCGGCGTATCCACCATTTTAGGAGCGTGCTGTTGTAGCGGGTTTACCTTCCAGTTTTCAGACAGCGCAAACTTACCCTGTTGGTGCTGGTCTTCAACCCAGTTTTTGAAGACATAGCAATCTTCAATTGGGTGGCCTACTATTCGGTGGTAGGGGCAGTAATTGGGATTGTTGACGTCGTCCGATTGAAGCGGGCGTTTTGGATCCGGCAGAGTGATTAGTTTGTTGCGCACTGCCAGTTCGAACAGTCTCCTCGTCTTATCCTGGGGGAACGAGTAAGGAAGTCTCAAATTTTCTCCAAGGGATCTTGGTTTATTGTTTTGGTGAGCAACCAGTTTTGGGTCACCCGTTGTTGTTGAGCGTTGGCGACGAAGGTCGCTTTCCCTTTCCCCTTTTCATTCCGGAGATCCGTTCTTGAAGAGGACGACCTATGGCCCATCTGATCCATCTGGGCCAGCTTATCAATCAAGGCCTGGAAGGTGGTCGGCTTGAAGAACATCATAAATTGGGATATAGTTGCCTGAGGGTCGAGGGTCCCCACGAACATGCCCACGGTAGGAGCTTTCTCTATGCGCCGTTCACACTTCAACCATAGGTTCCGCCATCGAATTGCGTACTAAACCCAGGTTTCTCCCGGCTTCACTCTGGCGTTGATTAATGCCGTGATTGGGGTGCGCTCGCTTGCGCTTGCGAACCGTTGTGTGAAAAGTAGTTCCATCTCCGTAAATGTCTTGATGGAGTCATTTGGAAGCTCTAAATACCATTCAAATGTTGTCTCCACCAAGCTGCCGACAAACTAGCGAAGCAACAGTTTGTCATCGCCCCCAGTACTACCGCACAAAGCTCTGAATTGAGCAACGTGCTGATGCAGATTGCCTGTCCCCTTATACACATGGAATTTGGGGATCATATATCCTGGCGGGTATTTAATTTGGTCGTACCATCCCGGATAAGGTCGCCCAGTTCTGATGACTTGTCCTGCCACTTCGTTCACTTGATGAGCTCATATTTGTTAAGCTATGTAGTCATCAAGGGTAGTTTTGGAGATTGTCTCCTCTATGGCTACTGATAAAGCTGGAGGAGGGTTTGATGTCTCCCCTCTGTCGTCTTCAATGATTACTAGAGGGTCTTAAGCTGAAGGATTCGGCTGGATCATCATCCCAACCATGTCTTGGAACAGAAGCGCCATCTGTTTTATATTAGCCTCTTGTTCCGCGGCCTCTTTATCTTTCTTTTCAAACACCCTCTGTAGGAACTCAGTGTCGGTCTCCTGCTTCTGGCGTTGTTCCGATGATACTTCCGGGCTTTCTTTCTGCCCGGTGAGTGCAGCCATTCTTGTCAACATTTCCTAGAGCTTTTGTTGTTACTCCTGAGCTTTCGTCACAGACCGTGTGAGTGGTCGATAACTCACGGAAGCACGACTATCCTCTTTCCTGGATGCCATGTCGATGGTATGCATAACCATGCCCCCAGACTTGGGGTGTTTGGATCCATCACGCTCAGAGTTTGTCTATGGTGGTGGTTGATTCTCTGGCCTTCTCTTTTTATGGGAGGCCGAAGTTGAGGGAACCATTGCAGCGAGCACCCGTGCAGACGATACTTTCCGTGGCATGACGGCAGGATGGTCCTCCCCTTACCGAGCCTTTGTCTTCTTCAGTCTGCGAGAGTATTCCTTGTCAATTACAGAGTCTTGGACTTTCCGCCAAACTCTGTGGATCTTAAAGGACAACCGCTGAGGAGGCTGTTCCGGCTTCGCCTAGGTTGTGTTTTCGATAGGCGGAGAAGACTTCTTCAAGATGGCGGTTGGAGAGTTCTTGCGCACCCTCCTGAGTAGCTCGAAGTTGTTCCCAATTGGAACAACACTATCAATTTCCACCGTTGGAGCTGGTGGGGTAAGTCCAGGGGGGAACTACCCCCGACCTTCCTTACTCGGTCCAGTGGCGACGTCGAGCATGTCGTGCAGATAGGAATGGTTCAGTTACAGGAGTGGCTTCGTCATGCCCCTTGCTTTGATGAAAGGCTGCTTTTGGTGCTAACCTATCGAAGACTGACGTCCGTTGAGAGGGAACGTCTAACATGTCGAAGACTCACTTTCGAATAGGGGAAGCACTTGTAATGACCTCACCCGTAGCAGGAGTCGGAATGGCCAGTCTTGTGAAGACCGATCCCTTAACAGGAGAAGCCCCTTTGATGACTTCGTTTACCGGAGCTGGAATGGCTATCCGCTTCAGGATAACCCCTTCAGGTATTGCGGGTCTCTTTATGGGCCCAGTGGACTTTTGGCTCAGCCTATCGAAGACTGAGGCGGCAGACTTGGATGACCCATTGAGAGGGGCCATGGTGGTTGCGAGCCGATCAAAGACCGACTTCTTTGGTGCTTCTTGTGATGGCATTTAAGCATTGAAGCTCATTGGCGGGAGCATGGTTCCGAAGAACAGTTCAGTGGTGGCCTGAGTCACCTGTTCCACTGGCATTGCGAAGATGGAGGCCGCTTAGGACCCATAAGTCACTCCTCCAGCAGGGACGGAGTGGTAGTTGCAGTTGCAATTGGTGCAGTTAGAAGCCATTGACGTCATCTTCTCTTCTGCATGGAGCAAGACACCAAATCTTAGTACCTCGAATCCAAGGTCAACCATATTAAACCGTGATTCGTTCGCGAACACAACACACGAAGTGTGCAGTGGAAAGAGGAAAAGGTCCCACCGGGCATGCCAGAATCTGTTTACCGCCAAAAACTGGGAAAAACGGATGTCTTGCCTGAATTTGGGGGCAGATGCTATTTGTTTTTATCCGTCCACCTCTCCAAAGATGCCAAGTTGATTTATGGCACCGTGTATCGAAGGTCTGGACGGATGCGGCCGTTGTAGCAGATTTCGTCAAATTCCCCCTCGTTGTGAGGGGTTTTTTGATTGTGGAGATGCTCTTCCCTGCAGGCGCAAGCCCCTGCAGTTAATTACATTACCGCATCGCGGTAACCACTTTCTCCTTCTCCAGATGTTCACTTCGTGTTGTGTGTATTTGTTTCATTTTTGGTTGCCCTTGAATTGTATACGGAGACTAATTGCGTGGATTAGTCCAAATCTGTATTTTCTTAGATTTGGGTTTGGTTTGATTTGAGAATCGTTAACCTTGTTTGAAATTAAGATCAACTTAAATGTTTTTTGAGGATACGTTACTATAATTTTAGACGAAGATCCACTCAACAGGATTTTGGGATCATTCAGACCCAGCAAAAGAGCATTTGGGCTCTATTGCTTTAGTTTAAGGAGGTTTTCGGTCCATAGCTAGTTTAAAGACATTACGATCTAGTGTTAGTTTAAGTACATTACGGTCCATAGCTAGTTTAAGGATATTACAGTCCGTATTGGGATGTGCCCGTCCACTAAAGAGTTGTTGGTTATCGGGACCCGCCATCTCTCTGATGATGCTGAAGAATTACAATGACATTTATCAGAGGTGTGAGGAGATGTACCCTTGAACCAATGTCCGTTAGAAGATCAATAGTCGTGTTTGTGACTAAGACCAATTTAAAGAAAATGGTGAGCACATGGGCTCGGTTGATCTGAATTGGGGATTTGGTCAACTTGGACTCAGCCCACTCAGTCTTTGAATGAAGTGTTAAACACTTGTTTAGGCTTGGTCCCCTTTCTGTGCGAACAATGCTGAGCATTTATATAGGTTATGACGCCCACACTTTATCTTGCTTCTCCTTTTTTTGTCTTTTATAGAGTGTTAACACTCTTTATGGCACCCACGTGTGGAGCATGTGAGGCGCCTGGCGCCGAGCGCCAACCGTTGGACACTGATTGATGAGTGCATAGCACTTTATGCTGAATAACACCCACGTGAGGGGTACATGAAGCGCTTGGCGCTGAGTGCCAAGCACTCTTTATTGAACAGCGCCCATGTGTGGGGCATGTGAGGCGTTTGGCGCTGAGCGCCAACCACTGAGTGCTAAGCACTCCTTATTAAGAAGCGCCCACGTGAGGGGCACGTGAGACGCTTGGCGCTAATTTTTCTTCGTGTATTATGTTCTGAAAAGTTCAATTCTCTGTTCTTCTCTGGATTTTCGATTCCCAAGAACAAATCCATCCCCACGAGAATTAAATTCTCATTTGTGGGAGACTTGTCTCATGGATCTCAAATCCAGGGAAAAAACTATATTCTTTTATGAGGGTTAAACCCTTGGATATGCATATGAGATGCTCTGATCTCTACTACTTTTATTTACCTTGAAAAAAGTTCTTCTTCTTTCTTCTCTCTTAAATCTTTTTTTACTTGCTCTTCTTTTTGAACTTGAAGTTTATGGGGGGGTCCTCCGTACAAGACTTGAAGTCTTTGGGCCTTTATATAGTGGAGGCAAGTTTGTTGATTTAGTTAAAGAAATCTCTCATTGAGAGATTCTTAATTGATTTGGGGATTTTATCCACCGTTGGATCTTTGATCCAAGGACTTCTATTTTACAGAAGATATTTTTCTTATTTTTAACAAGATTGGGAAAATATTTTCCCCTACAGGGCTTATTCTGTAACTTGGTGATTTTTTTAATCACCATTGGAATTTTAATTCAACGGTGCTCTGTTTTACAGAGCGTAATCTTTCTTGTTTAGAAAGATTGGGGAAAATATTTTCCCCTACAGAGCTTATTCTGTAACTTGGTGATTTTTTTTAATCACCATTGGATTTTTAATCCAACGGTGCTCCGTTTTACATAGAGTAGTCTTTCTCGTTCAGGAAGATTTGAGGAATATTTCCTCAACAGAATTTAATTCTGTGTTTTGATGATTTATCATCTCCATTGGATCTTTAATCTAACGGCAGAGAACTTTTAGTTCTAGCGTCGGCGCCCTCGTGCGGGGCACGTGAGGCGCTGCCTCAGAGTTTTGAACTCTCGGCGCTGGCACCCTCGTATAAGGCACGTGAGGTGCTGCCTCAGAGTTTTTAACTCTCGGCGCTGGCGCTGCCTCTTTTCAAATTTTGAACAGAGCTTTGCTCTTCTATTATTGGAGGGAAACACACAATTTTTATCTTCTTGCTAAATGATCCTGAGAAGCCTGTGGGAACTTTCAAATCATGCAACACCTGCAGGAATCTTTTCTTCTCCGGTTGTGATATATGATACGCGGCATTGGGAAGTACAAACTTGTCTGGTTTACCCATGATCAGTTTAGGATGCAATTCACTTCTAATTTCCCAGTCTTGAAGATCCATCCAAACACGGAGGTTGTCTTTCGATTTTCCTTCTTTACAAAGAAGCAAGTTGAGTACGTGCTCGGATACTCCCTTCTCTATGTGCATGACGTCCAGACAATCACGCACTAAATTTGTTAACCAGTACGGAAGCTCGGAAAAAATGCTTAACTTGTTCCAGTATGGAGGTTTCACCTGTTTTGCCGGATCTATCTCGAAGGTCACATTATTGTAACCATCCCACTGAGCAGTCACGTCCTCTCCGGACAATGAGGCTGGAGGCCCAAGAAGCTCCTAATGACCATCAAAGTGAGCAGCGTCTAACCTGTAGAGATGGTCTAGTGGCAGGAAACGCCGATGACCACAATAACAAACATTCCTGCTAAAATTCAAGAATTTCGATATTGTATATTGATGGCAATAAGGGCATGCTTTGTGACTATGTACGGACCAACCTGATAGCATTCCATACGCAGGAAAGTCATGAATTGTCCACATTAAAGTCACACGCAGTGTGAAGGTTGTATTTGTATTTACATCGTAAGTCTCTACACCATCAATGAATAAATATTTTAACTCATCAATCAGTGGTCGGAGATAGACGTCGATATTGTTTCCCGGTGAGTTTGGTCTGTTGATAAGAAGAGCCATCATAAAGTAGGATTGGTCCATAGCCAACCAAGACGACGGATTATAAACTATCATTACAACGGGCCATGTACTGTGGCTTCGAACCATATAGTTGAATGGGCAGAAGTCATCACTAGCGAGTCCGAACCTGACATTGTGAGGATCACTACTAAATATTTCGTGTCTCCTATCGAAATCCTTCTATGCCGGCGAACCTCTTGGATGACTCATTTTTCTATCTTCACTTGGAGGAGCACGGTGATGCCAAATCATTACCTCAGCTATTTTCTTGCACCTGAATAAGCTCTGCAGCCTCTGTGTTATGGGAAAATATCGTGCTATCTTGACAGGTATATCAGGCTTCTTATCAGAATCTTTCGGCTTATACCCGGCCTCTCCGCATGTTGGACACTCTTTCAAATCTGAATTCTCTTTCTGCTATAACACGCAATTTTTGGAACATACTTGAATCTTCTCACACTTCAGACCCAAATCAGACATCATTTTCTGGGCTCCGTACCAGCTGGCGGGCACGTTATTTTCCGGGAGCATAGAATCTTTCAAGAACTTCAGAAGTATCGTGAATGACTTGTTGCTCCATCCATTTAGGCACTTAATCTGGAAAAGTTGGACGGACCATCATAGGGTGGAATACTTTGCATTCTCATAAATTGGTCTTCTAGTATCATTCATGAACTTTTCATACTTATCCGCATGCGGTCCTTGACCGGAAGGAATGTCATCTTCGGTACGAATACTATCACCTAGGGCAGCCTCTACCATATTCTGCATTTCTTCTCCTGGAAAGAAATTACCGTCTTCTTCTGCCGCATAACTTCTTCTCCTTTTTTTTCTGCCGCATTACTGTCTTCTTCTTTTCCTTTTCCGTGATATAGCCAAGTTGTATAAAGTCTAGCAAAACCATGTTTAACGATATGAAGCTCTACGAATTCTAGTTTCTGCCAGTATTTATTCTCACATCTATCGCATGGACAGAGAATCTTCTCTAACACGATCTTATTATGTGCGCGTGCAAATTCAATGAAAGCAGCAACTCCTGCGACAAACTTAGGCTGCATACGTTGTTTCCAATCCACGTACATATAGTCCTTAATTTTGATGTACTCATGGGCCATGTTAGACTGTATAAAATATAAATTGTATGTTATGATGACTATATTGAGAAATCTAAGAACGGAATGGTTACCGACAAAGAAGAAAATCCATAGATACAAGTTTGTCGTTGAAAAGAATAAATTATCTATAAACAAAGTTAGATTTGAAGATCTTGGATCATCATTATTTTTTTAAAGAACTAGGTTCTTTATATAGGGTTAAACCCTAATTTTTGGAGAAATTAAATTCCCATATGTTCATGTTATTTCTTTTTAACTTAGTTATTTTCCGCTAAGTTTTGAATCTGCAGAACAAAATCTCCCCGATGAGAATTAAATTCTCAACTTGTGGGGAGATTTGCTTCTGCAAATCTCAACCAGAGGAAGAACTAAGTTCTTATATGAAGTGTTAAGTTTACAGTAAAGTTGTACATTTACATTATCATCGAGTATCCTGCTGAAGGAACTAGTGCACCCTAAACCCTAATCCTAATTTTTGGAGGAATTAAATTCCCATATGTTCCTATTATTTCTTTTTAACTTGGTTCTTTTCCCCTAAGTTTTGAATCTGCAGAACAAAATCTCCTCGATGAGAATTAAATTCTCAACCAGAGGAAGAACTAAGTTCTTATATGAAGGGTTAAGTTTACGGTAAAGTTGTACGTTTATGTTATCATCAAGTATCCTAATGAAGGAACTAGTGCACCCTAAACCCTAACCCTAATTTTTGGAGGAATTAAATTCCCATATGTTACTTTTATTTCTTTTTAATTTAGTTCTTTTCCATAAGTTTTGAATGTGCAGAACAAAATATCTCCGATTGGAATTAAATTCTCAACTTGTGCGGAGATTTGCTTCTGCAAATATCAACCAGAGGAAGAACTAAGTTCTTATATGAAGGGTTTAAGTTTACGGTAAAATTGTACGTTTACGTTATCATCGAGTATCCTAATGAAAGAACTAGTGCACCCTAAATTCTAATCCTAATTTTTGGAGGAATTAAATTCCCATATGTTCCTCTTATTTCTTTTTAACTTAGTTCTTTTCCCATAAGTTTCTAATCTGCAGAACAAAATCTTCCCGATGAGAATAAATCACTCATTTGTGGAATCATACTGGAATGCAAGAAAAATGTCATAAGTTCTCATGTCTCATATTTTAACACATGAAAGATGCATCATGACGAGGCCAAAAGTGCAAACAAACTGATTACAACCATTATTTCCTTAACACTTGCGCTCTGGCATATGAGCCACAGAAACATGAATTACTTTGAAAACCAGAGTAAATGGAGACAATAAACATATTTTAAACTGTCACGCATGATAAACATTTCGTCCAAAATCTTAATTTGGTGGATTATGGGCTAAAAATGTGTATTAACCGTTATTAATATATAAAATTATTTTATATAGTTCTATAGAAGAGGACATAGGGAAAGTAAATGACTACATTCTGATGTTGATAATTAATCCTGGATGATATCAAAATCTTCATAAGTTCTCCAAAGTCATCAACTGATCTAAATTATGGGCAATGATATTTACTAAAAATAAAAATATCCGTAATGACGTGAAAGCTAACAATTTAGGACGACAATTTATATTAAGAGCAAATAAGACCTAAATTTAGTTCATAAGGCAGTTAACAAAGGAAATTAGGGAGCAAAATTACTGTGTATACTGATGATACTACCTAAGGGTTTTTGTCTCAGATTCTCTCTATAACACCACTGTGTTTATTGCTTATAATTGTAAGTCTCTCATACTTTCAATGTAATCCATATATATTCACCATCGATATCTTAATGTAGATGTCAGAGTATAATTGTATGAACTTCCTCAAGAATGTCAACATACATTGTAATTATATAGATATTCAAGACAAGTAAGACGTGACACTTAGTCACACAACACAAAGATAATTAGCGTTAAACTTATATTTTCCAAACTTATATTTTCCTAATTGATGAGGTGCAAATTGGCTAATGACAGAGATGCTATCTCATATAGCCCAGTTATCTATTGATATATGAAGATCCTTGGCATATAGTCTTGGAATGTCACATAGAGATTTAAATATGAGTGTGAAACTAAAATTTCTAGACCAAATATCTGCATATCTCAAAATGGTGTATATATGCGATCAATGAAAAGAAACATTGCTTATGAGACATACAAAATGTAATTATCTTGATTCATAATTGCAGGAAATTATTATAGGTAGCATGGATACCCTAAGCCTTACCCTAAACCGAACCTTAACCTACCTAATTAACCATAACCCTAACCCTAACACTCACCCTAACCCTAATTAACCCCCAATTAATCCGGAACTAACCCTAACTCTAACCCTAAAATTAACAATAACACAAAAATTAAGAATAATTAATAGTTCAAAATGGAAATTAAATTACCTCACTTGTAGTTTTGCCGGCGGATGGAGCTCGACGAGGTGGAGGAGGCCGGGGATGGAGCTCGACGAGATCCTCTGGTGGTGGGAAGATGGCGACGAACGGCGGGAAATCAAAGGCGACGACGGCGGTAAAGTGGTGACGATACTGTGGTGGCGACGAGAGGTGGAGGCGGGTGACGAGATCGATCGCGCAGGGATTGGTGTGGGAAAAATTGGGGGAGGCGGAAAATTACTGAGCTTTATTTTCTTTATAAATAACCATTTAATGCCCCTACGGATTAATCCGTAGGGCATTCTTTTGCAGCTCCGTATGGCCAAATAAAAGATTACATTTTAATATATTTTAATTAATCCGCTGGGAGCCGCATGAGCAAACAGTTGGACCTACGGCGTAATCCGTAGGGGCAATAAAAAGTTGTCTCTACGGATTCCTAACTCCTTAGGGGGCAGCCCCTTATTGTAGTAGTGATACCTTATATATATTTTTAATTATGAATGTTTGTACCTTTTGATGATATTAATAGCAACTCTATACATATTGTTATTTCTAAATTACAAACTTTATTATTACTATTTTCTATAAATTAAACAAATATTATTATTGTGTTACATTTGTTCCAACTAATTTAAACCCTGTATTAAACCTATTAAATTATAAATATTAATAACTAAATTGTAGCCAAAATATCATGTTTCATTGTAAATACTGTTAACATAGAAAAATATTGTTTTCTAATAAAACAGGAACTTACCGAACTTTAGTTCGCTGACGGCATTCATGTTTCATATTTTCTTTTCTTGGAAATGTCGTCAGAAGATTTTGGGACAGGTGATGAGGCTAAGTACGAGGTGGTATCAACCGAAGAGGACAGTCAATATCTTTCAAGTCAGGTCGAACTCTAGTTTTCCCTTTTAGCAAGCATGTTTTTTGTTCAAGGATATCTTTCATTTCTAGTTTCTTGAATTTTCAAATTCTGTTGAGTTATCGTTTTAGGGACAATTATAAATATTGTTGGATATTTTATAAGTATTAAAATTCCTATACTCTAATTTTCTTTATTTCTTACATAGACGCTTAGCGTATTCATGCCGAGAAAGAATGCTTCTCGATATGAATACGTTGCGGGCTTGTCGCTCTCGTTTTCTCGTTTTTGGAAAGTGGGGCGTGACATCTTGGCACTCGGAAGTTCTCCAAAAGTATGAACAAGTAAAATATAGGAAAATCGAAGAAAACTGTCACGCCCCGCTTCCCAAAGTGCGCTAAGATCGGCACGTGACAGAGCCAATCATGCTACCTGTGGCTAGGAAACATCTTTCCACAGTTACATTACGGCTGTCTAGGAGATATCAAGAACATGAAAAAATAAAATAAACTATCTAGTACATGTCCATACGCCAGAATAAACAAGTCAAGAAATAATATGCGGAAATAATAAATCCAGGTAATAATAACAATCTGGAAGGTACGTCCCAAATACGAGCTCACATCAGGAAATGAAAATGTTGAAAGAAAACTAAACTAAAAATACTAACAGGATCTTCATTGCTCGGCATGTCGGCTGAAATACTCCTGAACGGCCTGCGACAGAGATAGAGGATCTGGGCCATGCAAAACCCAGACGTCATTGTGTCATAATATCAAACAATAAAAATATAATCAGGAGGTAACAAGATATGCAGGCATGAGTATGAACAGTAATGAGTGTATAACAATAACATGAATATGGATCAGTGAAGTGTATCGGTGTATGTGAAGTGCAATGAGTCATCTAAACTATACTACTGGGTTATCTATTCTAAAGTCTTCGAAATCAATTAATGTAATCCTCATCGTAACCCATCGGTCTATAATCTGTTCATTCCCTACGGGACCACGGTAACAAGATATAATAGACTGTCAGTCTATGTCCCGTTCATTCCCCACGGGACCACAATAACATGATATAATAGCCCTTTGAGTTACGTTCAGTTAAATTCTTGATTTTCCCTTACCCCCAAGGTTATGTGTTCGAGTCGGGTATTGATAAACTGTAGCTAATGCCAACACAGGATCAAGCAGGTACAGGTTTGTCTATGTAGACAATATAGGGACAACATATCAGGATTGTCGGCATTAGAAACAGGATCAGGTAACATTTCAAGTAGTAGTATGTCAGGTCATATCAGGTAGTGTACATGTATCAAGTGGGTGCCCAACCGTAAAATGTAGCAAGAATCGAATCACGGTAAAGGTACAGATGTACGGTGAAAGCATGGATGCACAAGTATCTATCAGGGGTTATATCATGACTATGTAAGATGCACATTATCAAGCATGAGGTACTAATGTAACAGTATTATGAATTAATGTGACATGGCATGTAACTTGATATATAGAATTAATGGTATGGGTACACAATAAAATATGGATGCACAATTATCTATCAGGGGTTACGTTTACAGCTCCAGGATTATGTAGGATGCACATTATTAAGCATGGGGTGTTACTACAACAATAGCATGAATTAATATGATCTATAACTGCAGCTACATATATAATAGATGATATGGATGCATACGAGTATCCGAAAACCGTAAAACTTTAATATGGATGTATAATGCAATCAACATGTAATATTTGTATTCATATGGATGCAAGATAAGTATTATAGCATGTAGGAAGATAAACTTGCCTGAACGGAACACGAGACGGGTGCGTACGGCACATCCGACGTCGGGTAATCATCGCAACGCACACACAGCACGCGGGACGAGTCCAGGCAGGGCAAGAGGACAACCACGCAGATAAGGGACGTTCACTGGATCTCTCGGATCGTCAGCGACGAGCACGGCTCCGGCGGGTGATCACCGGAAAAGAAACAAGAAATCAAGAAAAGAGAAGGAAAGAAAAGAAGAAAAAGAAGAAGAAAAGAAATGGGCTGGGGTGGCTCTGGTGTGGTGCTGGGGTTTGGGAGGAGGCGAGGAGGTGGTTGCGAAGGTGTTGAGGTGACGGCAAGGGATCGCCGGCGAGGCAGTGGGTGTTCTTGGTGGCTGTGGGGTCGGGTTTGGTTGTTGGGGTGTGCAGGGAAAGCTCTGGGTGCAGGGCAGTCGAGAGGAGGTCGAGGTGATGAAGATGGTGACGACGGGGATGTGGAGACGACGACGAGGTCGGAGCTCCGGTGAGGCGAGGGTGTGCAGGCATGGCTAGGGTTGTAGGCGAGGTGAGGCGAAAGCTGTGGGTTGCGGGGAGGAAAGGAGGAGGTGATGATGACGAGGAGGTCGAGGAGAAGGGAAGGATATGAGAGGGAAGGCGACGAGAATGGGTTAGGGTTAGGATTCTCGTCGTCGTGGGGGTTTAAAAAGAAACGAAGAAGAAATGAAGAAGGGAGGTGAGCGTAGTGTAGAAGGAGGTGATGAGATCTCGCGAGTGAACAGTACTAGCAAGAGGAGAGAGAGGGGGGGGGAGAGAAACTGTTACAAAAGATTTGATTTATAAAATCAAAAAAAATATTTTCTTTACAAATCTTTAGTATAACTGTTTAATAAAAAAAAGATTATATTAATAAAACATTGGATAATTTGGTTAATACAAAAGTAGTCCAAAACACGCCCGGGTCGGGTCTAAAAATCCAATTTTAAAATACGAAAAATATACGTGTTAACTAAAACCAAAATTGGTTATCCGGGTAACGAAAATGCATATCCCCAAGAACGGATGCACGCACGTGCACGTAGCCATCCAAATAGGCCCGTTACACTGAACGGGACGAGAACAAGGTGCATGGATGCTACGACAGGGTTAGGGGTATCATGCAGGCCATGCAATATATATATATATATATATATATATATATATATATATATATGACCTTAAATGTTATATTGAAAAATGCAGATGCCAGATAATACCAGTATGCAGTACATAAAAAAATAAAAATGCACATATCCACATAACAAGCCGGGATAAATCATAAACAGGAATCAAGACGGGTTTCCAGCAAGCAGGTCGGGTCGGATGCAAATACAGATGTCAAATACACTATTCGCACCCAAAACACAATAAATCAGGAAAATGCCATAAATAAAAAAATACTTGAAATAGAACTGGTATAAATGAACTAGGGTGTTACAAAAACAGAAAAATTAGGTATTTTTGAAATCTTATGATTTTCGTTTGCTATTAATTAAAAGGAAAAAGCAAAATTTTTTGAGATTTTTGAAATTTTTACTAATTTCATGTGCTATATCATATAAAATATTGAAGAACAGAAGAAAACAGAAAATTTTGGAGAAATCTGAAAAATCTTCGAATTTCGTTCGTTATAAGCAAACTATTGAAAATCCTAAGAAAACAGAAAATTTTACAATTTTTAAAAATATTGTTGTTTCCATGCTCTATATAGCAAGCAAAATAATTAGAAAATTTGAGACTTTTGAAAATTTCAAAACCGAAGAAAAAGAAAAGGTTTGAGATATTTTAAAATTAAGCAATTTTCTGTGCTATAAGAAACAAAATATTGACAAACAGAAGAAAACAGAAAATTTTGATATTTTGAACAGTTCGTGATCTTTATATGTTATAGCAAGCGAAATATTTTAAAACAAAAAATATTGATAATTTTGAAAATTTCGCGATTTTCGTAAATTATGCAAAATTTTAAAATACGAAGAAAACATATTTTTTAAATTTTCAAGAAATCCGCGAATTTTGTGTATCATATATCATGCAAAATATTAAAGAAATAAAAAAAATTAGGCTTTTCGAAGATGTCCACCCTAAAAAAAATAAATGGTGTATCCTAATTCCACACATCATGTGGAGACTAAAGATTCCGTAGTATTTTCGAAAAATCGAAGAACGCAGAAAAAAAATTGAGATTTTTATAGCGATTTTTCGTGTACTATAGTAAGTAAAATATTGAAAAAGTGAAGAA
This sequence comes from Agapanthus africanus, assembly GCA_030015575.1. Classification (NCBI taxonomy): domain Eukaryota; kingdom Viridiplantae; phylum Streptophyta; class Magnoliopsida; order Asparagales; family Amaryllidaceae; genus Agapanthus; species Agapanthus africanus. The sequence goes on along the minus strand of CM057337.1, from coordinate 878,041,582 downwards.
ATCAAATGGTTTGGGTTTTTGAAGATTATGTAATTTTAATGTGGTTGTGTGCAAATATTATAAATATGAAGAAAACAAATAATTTAAAATTTCTTCAAATTTCGTGATTTTCATATGCTAAATAAAACATAAAAATTTGAGATTTTTAAAATTCTTATTATTTTCGTGTGCTATATAAGAAAGAAAACCGAAAATATTGATAATTTTGAAACTTATACGAAGTTTTTGTGCTTAATGGAAAATATTGAAAAACCTAAGAAAATAAGAAAAATATTATATTTTTGAAAATTTCATGATTTTTCTGTGTTATAACAAGCAAAGTATTGAAAACTTAGAAAATAGAAATTTCGAGATTTTTAAAATTTCTCCACGTTTTCTTTTGCTAGAATGCAAAATATTTATTAGAAAAAATTGGATTTTCATGATTATTGTGTGTTATATAACAACTAAAATATTAAACTATTGAAGATTTTTTTTAAAGATTAAAAATTTCTTGATTTTCGTTTGCTATAGCAAAGAAAATATTAGAAAGCCGAAGAAAACTGAAGCATTTGCAAGTTAATTATTCATATATTTTATATTAAAAGTTCATTAATATAAGGTATTATAATTTATAAATCATATAACGATAAAATTTTAAATTAATATAAGTTTTTCTTGATTTTGGAAACGCACTGCGGGAGGGCCCTTGCTGGTTTAAAATGTAGGCTGCATACATTTTTGTCAAAGCAAAGCAATTGTTGAAATTTTTATTCTTGCAACTAGTGTTGTAATGCAAGATTTTATTATCACCCTGTAGCAATTTAAACATTGAAAATGAAACACATGATGCTATTTTTCTTTTCCTTATGATAAAAAATCGACTCATAAGCATATTAATAAAAATAAATTTCAAGAACATCAAATTCATTAGCTTGGCACAATGAGGGAGAAAATCCCAAATATAAAAAGTAATCACATCTATATCAGAAATTTGAAAACCGGTCCAACAAACTAGAGCTGTTGCGATCTCTCTCAAGTTATCCTTTATTTTGTCTCATGTTGAAAATGCCCACAAATAAAATAATAAACTCGATACCAACATCACCTCATAAATTGATATAAATTCTTCGAGTTTCTTCCGCACCAGGAACCATCTATACTGTTACTATAAAGTTTGGTCAATCAAAGAAATCTTCTCTCAAAAAGCTATTTTTGCCATTTCTTTTTTAGCTGTACGTTTTCATTTTTTTCTTTTTCTTGCTCATTTCCAAATTACCCATATGAGGCCTAAAAAAAATATTTTGTGGGATTCATTTATTTTTTGTTTTCAATTTTTATTTTTTTGTTCTTTTTCTTAATGTATCTTTGGATCCTACGGGGCAAGCAATTATTTCATATTGATTTAGAAAGAAAATTCTGGTATTTTTGTTTTTTCAAGAGAATCAACAGTATCAATTTTTTTATCTTCATACATTAATTTTGTTTTCAAAAATCAACCAAAATAGAATAAATTGTGTTTACTGGATAATCCATTCTTTACATTTGCTTATAAAAATTGTAATTGCTTTAAAGTTGGTGCTCATGTTTCATTATTTAAATAACCATCAATGTTACTTCAATTTTTTTTTTTTACCAATGTTTAGATATTTATGAAGTAATTTCAAAAAAAATTAGCCATGATATGGATTTCTTAAAGTAAGAAAAAATGGGTACAAAGTTGTTGACAAAATGAATATATATTGACTTTCTATTTGTTTTTTCAAAAATAATTTGAATTATTTTGATCAAATGCGGTTAAACGGTTAGATTTCCAGAAATAGATATGACAATGCAGTTCCATTGTCATTAGAATGTGCATATTCAATGTGGATGAAACCTAGATACATATGCATTGTCATAGGTTGTTATAGGTATATAGGCAACTGTTGTATGCAGTTAATTAGGCAAAGGAAACAGCTAGCACCAAAATAAAAATGTCTGTTTCATGTAGATGCCAGAGCCCTCATCATACTGGATGGATTCATTCATTCACATATATGCTCATGCATGCATACTGCCCTATAATAATTCCAAGTTCTAGGAACACTTTGTAGGGCCTTCTTCTATTCACTCACAAGTGTCCAAATTTGCATTTCCTACTCAGTCCATTTTGGTTCTCCTTCTATTTGTTTTTACAATTCTTTTATTTGACATATATTGGACCTACGTTGAGTCTTCATTTGAATTTATTTTGCTTTTAAATTTTAGGGTTTTTTTTCCGTTAGCCTTCACTATACTTTAATATTTTTCTTTGTCCTTTCATAGTTAGTATTTAGCTCTTGTCCCCCTATACCCCTCACTTCACTTTTGAAAATGATTCATCTTCCTTTCAGACTATTGCCACCGCCCCCACCTTTTTTCTACTCATCTTCAACGTCGCAATCAACATCTTCCTCCTTTTCAACCCATCAACACCTCATCCTCTTCAACACCACCGCCGCCATCATCATCACCATCAACACCACCTTCTTTTTCAACCCACAACCGCCGCCGCCGCCTTCTTCAACAACACGCCGCTGCCGCCATTCTTCTTTCTCCTCCTCTTCAACCATCCACCACCGCGTCTCTTTCTTCCTCATCCTTTCCGATCATCGCTGCCGTTCCCACCGTCACCTCGTCCTTTCTTCTCCTCTTCAACATCGCCACCGCGACCATGGTGACTGTGTTGAAAAGGAGGAGAAAGGAGGTGGCGGTGTTGAAGAGGACGGCATCGATGTTCGAGGAGAAGGAGGAGGAAAGAGGCAGTGGCGGGTTGAAGAGGAGGAAGAAGAAGGGCAGCGGCGTCGATGTGTTGTTGAAGATGGCAGCGGTGGTGATTGTGGGTTGAAAAAGAAAATGGTGATGGTGTTTGCAGTGGTGTTGAAGAAGAGGATGAGGTGTTGATGGGTTGAAGAGGAGGAAGATGGTGACGGTGATGATGGCGGCGGCGGTGTTGAAAAGGAGGAGAAAGAAGTTGACGGCAGTGGGGACGGCGGCGATGACCGGCAAGAAAGATGAATCATTTTCAAAAACGAAGCAGGGGTTGCAGCAGCAACTTATAAGTATAGAGGGCAAGAGATAAATACTAATTATGGAGGCAGAGAAAAATATTAAAGTATGGAGAGCTAACGGAGAAAAACCTAAATTTTAACATGCGTAAACAAAAACACACACACACACACACACACAAGGTAGCCTAGGCCCAACAAATGAGACGAGGCAAGTCGAGTTGGCTTCGTCACATCACGTCTTTATTAGTCGTTGGGGGGAGTTGGGAGGGAATTCTAAACGAGACGAGTCGAGTTCGAGACGAATACGACGTTGCATAGGGGAAATGAGACGTTGCCAAGGGGACTCCTATTTAGCTATTGGGATACGTGATGGCTAATTAAACGAGTCTAATATACGAGTTGACAAGACGAGACGGATCACTAGTCATATGAGACGATCATATCGAGGCAACATTTGGATTTTGAGAACTTGCTCGCCTTGCCAACTCATCTTGGACGAAACAACTCGCCAACTCGTCCACCTTAAAATCCTCACCCTCGCCTCATTTGCGAGTCTTAAGGTAGCCAATCCACCAAGGATTAGAGTAAACAGGCAAGATTATGGCTGTAATAATGTTGATATCACCATGAATATGAACGATTCAGAATTGAGAGACATAGCTTTTGATTGTTCCAAATAAAGAAAGTTAAGAAACCATACAACATCTCATCCTGCAATATAAATTGTATATTTAATGTATAGTTAGGGATCATCACATTCATTCCTTTCTTTTCACTGTGCACTGACAAATCACGGGTTTTTTTTTTGAAATATTATAATTTTAAAATTAAATTATAAAAATAAGGTGGGGGAAATTTTATTTAGGAGAATAGGATGGTTTCAAACCACCCGCCGGGCCCACCCCCACCCCCACCCCCAGTATAGGGGGCGGGTTCCCAGAACCCGCCCTCTATAGTTTTCTATAGAGGGCGGGTTCCCATAGTTTTCTATAGAGGGCGGGTTCTGGGAACCCGCCCCCTATACATTTGTATAGGGGGCGGGTTCCCAGAACCCGCCCCTATTTTTTTTAATTAAATTAATTTTTAATTTTAATTATTAACGTTTATAATTATAATATAATTATTATTATAATTATAATTATAATTCTTAAAAATAAAATAAAATTAAATAGACAAAAAAAATATTTAAATTAAATAATAAAATTTCACTATATCAAATTGTTTTTTACAGAATGAATCCGTCAAAATTTACAATGCCAAAAAATCATATCTATTTGTAAAATGTAAATGCTATTTTTTTCCTTTCCCTTTTCCTTTATGAAATCCGAGAAGGCTTGACATAAGCCTATGCCTCCTGGGATGACTGGAGGAACCACCTGTTTCTTGGATAGATGGCGGCGGCGGCGGCGGCGTCTGCTCTGCTGCTTCGGGTTCGGGTTCTGTTTCAGCTTCGTCTTCAGGAACGTCTTGGACAGGCTGTTGATCCACAAATCCTGAACCTGAATGTGGGACAGGTGTCGGATATGTGTTGCTTCCCAACAAATTTGCGTAGGACGCTAAATCCGAAGCCCAATTGGGCAGTTGTAGCGAAGAACTTGTCCCGGTTTCATGCGGCTGATTTTGCACAAAACCTTGGCCCCATGGCTGCGCAAATCCTGACCCCCAAGGGTGCTGTTGTTGCGCTAAACCTAACCCCCAAGACGGCTGTTCTGCAAAACCTGATCCCCAAGTCTGTTGTTGTTGCGTCTGTCCGGTATGCCAGGGTTGCTGTTGACGGTATGGTGATCCAAACCACCGATCCTGCTGCGCTGGATCTCCTTGATGCTGCGGCTCTGGTGCCGGGTCATACTGCGGCTGCGGTGCCGGTTCATACTGCGGCTCCGGTGCCGGCTGATACTGCGGCTCCGGTGCCGGCGATAAATGTTGAGAAATACCATATGAACCAAGTACACCACCAATAAATTGGTCGAGATTTGAAAATTGAGCCTGAAATGCCGGACCAGCATCAGTCGGGTATGGTTTCTGCACCATTATTTGTACGAGATGCAACCCACGAGCCTGTCGTTACATTAGAAATAAGAAATAAGTATTGACTCATACCGTAGGATGTTAAAAAGTAATATGATATAAAGAGGGCGGCTTACCAAATCTCGTTCCATGTGGCCTCTAGGCTCGTACCGCGAGATGTTTGGGAAGTTTTTGGGAGGAGCAGAAAGATATCTTATGGTGACACGCTTATACCACTGTAGATATACTTTGGTAGCGTCGGTAGCTGTGTGGTCACCTATTTGCTGTAAGGCAATACTATACTGCCTATCCTCCCATCTCAGCAAATACTGATGATGATGCTCCCTCCAATCACGCTCCGTATTTCCTCCTCGCATGTCTCCCTCTACTGTCATAGGCGAAGGCGGCGGGACAGGAATATGTTGCAATCTATCAAACTGCCGCAATACTCTATCTGGGAGGTGTATAACAACGACATTGATGCAGAGGAGTGGGCATCGAGCCCGCCAAACCGGCTCTCCTTCGAGACAGATGCCGGGTAAGTTTTCTAGACGATCTGCTGTATAAGGCGTCCACAGAAACTGCGCAAATAACATAGTAAAAAAATTGTGATTTAGGTATTTTCAAAATTGTAAAACAAATTAAATTAACCAAATTATGATTACCTGAGCCGCCTCCATGCGATCCAACTCATCTCTATAGTACCTAAGCACTCGACGAGGAGCCTTATACGCTTTCTTCCCATTCCACCAGCAGCTGAACGGCTTTCCGGGGTTATCCAAGCCAGTTATTTTAATATTCTCTGGTCTTCCTATATACATATGCTCTCACGACCAGATCTAGAAATAAAGTTTTAGATTATAAGAGAGAAAACCAATATTGCAAAATTCTAGCTGTGAAAAATAAAGAATTTACCTGAAGTAATGTACTGCATCCACAAATTTTATTCTTCGTAGGAGCACATGCTTTATCGAGTTCCTTATAAAGAAAGGCCAGGACCCCTGCTCCCCAAGCATATTGGCCACAGACATCAAAATCCGCTAGGAAGCCAAGGTATAACGGATGGACATGCGTTGCTGATTGGTCCGGCATCAACCAAGAACCGATCATGTACAGAATGTAGGCACGTGCATGTCTATCCAAAACTTCATCGGTGGCTTCATCAGGGATATTACTAAATGTATTTCTTAACCAGTTCAAATTGATTTTATACCCCTTACTGTGGCCTCCTGGTGCCTGATATTAGCATTTTTTTAAATATTAAAGTTAGAAATAATGTAAAACATAAAATTGGTACACTAAATAGGGAAAGCAGAATGAAATTGTTTACCTGTCCGAGAGCAGACTCGGCATATGTATCCCAGTATGGGTGGTCGGTATCTGGACCGACAATTTTTCCTCCGACCAACCCAAGCCCATTGACCCGTAAACCGAGTGAGAAGCCAATATCCTGGAGTGTGATTGTGGCCTCACCCCATCTTAGATGAAAGGTGTGGGTCTCTTTTCTCCAACGTTCGACCAGAGAGGTGACGAGGGCGTGGTCGATTTGGATATGCCGAATCAACGACGCTTCATAAAATCCGGCCCGTCTAAGCCGATGGTTTATTCGTTGGTCGGTAACTACCCATTTGTCTGAGCTATGCGTGACGACGGTAAGATTATCTCCATCCTGCAAAATTAAATAATGTTATTTTCAACTATTATAATAAAATGAAAGGTGTAATTAAAAAAAATTAACTAAGTTTAGAATATTTCCTCCCTGTGTAATATATTGAACGATCTGTGTTCGTGTTGATGCACAAGCAGAGATTTGTCGAGTGGTTGATTCTCCATTGAAATGTACTGGAGCAGAGATTTATCGAGAGTTTTATGAAAGTTAGAACGTGTGAAAGAAAGTGGGGTTGATGAAAGTGTGGATGCGGCTTTTATAGAGGGTGAACGGGTTCGAGGAACCCGCTACAGTCTTTGTTCTCAAAGAGGGCGGGTTCCTGGAACCCGCCCTCTTCAATAATTCGTCAAATCAATTACTAATTAATGAAGAGGGCGGGATCCTGGAACCCGCCCTCTTCATTAATTACAGAGAGCGTTCTTATTCACAAAGAAGAGGGCGGGTTCTAGAAACCCGCCCTCTTTATTAATTAGTGAGAGGTCACATCAGTACTATTTAAGTACTATTTGTAAATTCTGCACACACGTTGAACTTTGTTGAATTATTATTTATAAATTATAAATAATATTCATATGTTGTCACATCAATAATATTCTGATGTGACATCAATTTCAGAAAGTAAGAGGGCGGGTTCCTGAAACCCGCCCTCTTCATTAATTTTGTTTGTTTATATTGTCTTGTCAAATCAATGTACGTTTAATTAAGTGTGCAGAAGTAACGTGTGTGCAGAAGTAACGTTGAGGGCGGGTTCCAGGAACCCGCCCTCTTCATTAATTTTGTTTTTCTATATTGTCTTGTCAAATCAATGTACGTGTAATTAAGTGTGCAGAAGTAACGTGTGTGCAGAAGTAACCCGTCCTCTTCATTAATTTTGTTTTTTTATATTGTCTTGTCAAATCTGCAGAACATCATATTGAAGAGGGCGGGTTCTTGGAACCCGCTCTCTTCAATATCTTGCCGCTATAAATATGTCTCCGCACTACCCATTTCATTTCATCTCTGTCAAATTTTCATCCTATATCGCTCACTATCCATTTACTTTTTGCAATTCTTCTCCACTATCAATTTTGTGTAAGTGTGGAGTTTTAGAAGAAGGTGAAGTTCCAGGAACCATATTCTGCGAGTAAGCAATCTTCGAGCAGTAGAACAGTTCATAAAGTATTGGAAGTAAGCAATCTTCGAGTTTGAAAGTTTTTTGCAATTTCAACACAACATAAAAAATATAACTGTTTTTTGTGCAGGATTATGGCCTCCCCAAGTATATTTGTTGTATGTAAATACGATGGCCAGGTTATCACAAGTGCACAAGGTCCCGAGTATATGGGCGGGTCTGCACGAATCATGCGATTGGAAGCATCAACGACTTATGATGAACTAGAGGCTAAAGTGTTCAAAATTACGAAATACAATCCCCGTGAAAGTAGGGTTAAGTTAAGTTGTATATGGCCTATGTTCAGTGGAAATGCATTGGTTGAAATTATAGACGATGCATCAATATCTTCGATGATAGATTTCGGTCTCTCGAGCACCCAGCATTCTTTCGAACTTTTGGTTCAGAAGGACCAATTGGAAGTATCAGATGTACCTCCAACGGGTAATTTTGATGGTAATGCTGAAGATAGTTCCTGGGGGTACGGTCACATGGTCAACGATGATGCCGTCAGTGCCGGTGGATATGACTATACACAGCATTATTCAAATCTTCAAGCACATGGGTAAACATTTTATAAACCCATATTTAAACATTTTAGTAATACCTATATACTAATATTCAAACATTTAATAAAATGCATAAATCCAGGTTTCCCCAGTCGACTGCTGCAGTTACATGCACCCCAGAAGAACAGCAAGAATTACCATACACAGCCTTCCACAGGTAAATAAATTTGAAACAAGTGATGATTTAGTTACGAAAATATTAAGGAATAATATTATAATAACAATTTATATACTAAACGCAGATTTCCCCATACGTCCGCATCATTCCAACACGATCCAAGCAGCGCATTCCAAGCATGTCCGTCCACATCTTTCCGGTCTTCTCACCCCGAACCATCCACATTACACCGACCACAACCATCATATATTGCACCCGAGCCTTATGTTGCTACGGGTGATATTGATATGTGTGGCAGTGATGATGATGAAACGGGTGAAGATCATCAGGGGAAGGATAGCGTGGAATATGCTGCTGGATTGAATGAGGTAGCATTCTTTGATGGTATGATTGCGAATAACGATTTTGTCGAACTAGAAGATCCCGGCCTCGATCCGCTGGAAGATGATGGTTGGGTAGACTTAGCCGTTGCAGAAGTAAATACGGCACCCTATTTGGACGCGACAGCAGCAAGCGAAGATTGCATCAGCGTCGGGGATTTATTTCAGGAAAAAGGAGATCTTATTTGTAAGCTGAAGTCGTGGTCCATTCAGCAAAACGTTACATTTAAAACCGAAGAGTCAAATAAGACGTACTATACTGTGGTATGTACGAAAGCTCCTGAATGTCAGTGGAGATTGCATGCATGTTGTTCCAAAAGAGCCAAGGCTTGGAAGGTCACGAAATACAACCAAGAACACACTTGCATCAATTCTATCATGTTACAGGATCACCGGAATTGCACTTCATCTTACATTTGCTCGCTAATCATGCCCCTGATCCGTACAGATGTGGCGATGACTCCCCGAGAGATACGGATCTTGGTTAGCGGAGAGCATAAAATTCAGATTTCGTATGTGAAGGCATGGGATGCTCGTAGAAAGGCTTTGTGCAAGATATTCGGGGACTGGGAAAGCTCGTACAACTCACTAGTCCCTTTTATGGAAGCCATGAAAGCATCAAATCCGGGGACCGTATACCGGTTAAAAACCACAGAAACAGACGTCGAGGGCTCTGTCAGGTTTCAAAGAATTTTCTGGTGCTTTGGTCCATGTGCGGCTGGTTTCACACACTGCCGGCCGGTATTGTGCGTTGATGGTACGTATCTATACGGTAAGTACAGAGGCTGCATGTTAATTGCTACAGGTGTTGATGCTAATAACGGTATATTTCCGTTGGGATTTGCTATTGTCGAGGGTGAAAATACATCATCCTGGTCATGGTTTTTCCGCAACCTCAAAAATATCCCATCTGTTCTTCATAGAACGGATTTATGCATCATATCTGATAGACATCCGGGAATACTAGCTGCAATGAGATCTGTATTTCCGACGACCCCACATAGGTTTTTCCTACGACACTTCAGGCAAAATTTTGATCGAAAATTTAAAAATTCGGATCTACATAAACTTATGTACAGAGCCGGTGAAACGCCTGACCCTAATGTTCACGACATATACATGACGAAAATTGGGGAGATGAGTCAAGCCGCGAAAGCGTGGTTAGATGAGTATCCAGTACGCATGTGGTCACAAGCACATGATGATGGGTGCAGATATCTCCTAATGACGACTAATATGTCTGAAAGTTTCAACGGGGTCCTTAAAGGGGTTAGAGGCTTACCGATACAGGGGTTGATTGTTCGAACATTTTTCCGGATGAATACTTATTTTGTGCACAGAAGAGAAAAGTCCTTGGCGATGGACACTCCGCTCACCGCGTATTACGAAGATATCTTTCGGAAAAGGGAGCGCAGAGCACAATACTACAGATCCGAAGGTGACGGGCGGTAATGGGAATCAATATACCGTGAACTTTAGAGATGAAGGACTCTCTTCGTGTACATGCGGTCTTTTCCAGCAACAACATTTACCTTGTGCCCACGCAATTGCTGCTGCGAGCAGTATGCATACCTCACATTACAATTTTGCTTCCCATTACTATACAGTTTCTAATTACCAAGGTGCATACGATCCAAAATTTTATCCTATACCGGACAGTCGCTATTGGCACTATTATACTGCCAACAGACAAACACCGACTGTATTACCGCCGGAAAAAAATATAAGGCCCGGAAGACCTAAGGTACGTCGAGATCGAATGACAATGGGTGCTGATTCTCAGCAAAGGCAATCCAGATGTAGCCTATGCAAACAACCAGGCCATTATAGGACCAGATGTCCAGGATATGCATCAGGGGCGGGACCTTCAGGATCGTGACAAGTGCACTCAGATTTTTTTGTATTATAAATTTGACGGATTCATTTTGTTATTATAAATTTGACCGTCAATATAGCATTTACATTTTACGAATAGATAGGATTTTTTGGCATTGTAAATTTTGACGGATTCATTCTGTAAAAAAAATTTGATATAGTGAAATTTTATTATTTAATTTAAATATATTTTTTTTGTCTATTTAATTTTATTTTATTTTTAAGAATTATAATTATAATTATAATTATAATAATAATAATATTATAATTATAAACGTTAATAATTAAAATTAAAAATTAATTTAATTAAAAAAAAAGGGGACGGGTTCTGTGAACCCGCCCCCTATACAAATGTATAGGGGGCGGGTTCCCAGAACCCGTCCCCTATACTGGGGGTGGGGATGGGCCAGGAAGGATGGTTTGAAACCACCCTATTCCCATAAATAAAATTCCCCCCGCCCTATTTTTATAATTTAATTTTAAAATTATAATATTTCAAAAAAAAAACCACAAATCACCATCATGGAATTAAATATTGGTAACTGATATCTCATTATCTGCGGATTACAGTTCCATTCGTACTGTTTCCCAAAAACCATAGATTGGTTTCCGATATTTCAAATTACGGCAAATATGCATCAAATTACGGTCAATATATAGATTATATGTATCAATCAAATATCTGTTGGTATCTCATTATCGGCGGGCCACTGTAATCAGCTGACCACTGTTTTAATCCGCATATATAGTTTTCAAAGGATATTTGTTCGGGTTATGATATTTCAAATTACTGCCAATATATAGATTATATGCATCGATCAAACATTGAGTTACATGGATCGTAAATACATGAATGTGAACTCGTTATCAACACGCCACTGTTTCAATACATTCATACTGTTGTCCAATAATATTCTTCGGATTCAATATCTGACAAAATTTTAAAATCAAAATCGGCTAATATATCGAATCAAATATCAACTGATACAAAACTCACCAGCTTATCAGCGAATTTTTTTTGTTAATCATCATGAAATTAAAATCGTATGCAATTTAATTAATTGAATTGCCATTGGGTAATGAGTTTTCGTTAAGAGGTTCAAACCCATTGCCCAGTGACCATTATAAACACCTTAATATATATTAGACCTTACAGAATCAACAAATCCGCATCCTTCATGATGTTTGGCTGCATGGGAGCATGTTGTACATGTTGCTTACAACATGTCAATGCAATTTTGTCATAGATTTAATAAACATAAAAGTTATAAAAATGAATATGATAATGTATAATGTAGACTAGACCGATATGCCCGGTAGATATGTAAACTAAAATGTCCCACAGGAACACCCGATATGTCTAATATCAACACCCCACATGAACTTTTGATATTAATTCATATCGTTCATATCACACGATATTCGATATCATAAACACATCCGCCATTTTCATCATAAATAAATAAACACATCAGACATGATTCTTATCCGATGGATATTCTCAATATATTGATCATCACAAGGGACAGCTGCTCAGATCACCGCACGACTTTCTGAGAAACAAGTGGCAGTGTTGTCTATATAAGTGGATAATTGGAAAATTCTATTCAGTATCCATTTATTAGATTCATTATCATAACATCTTCATCTAAAGCAATTTTCTCATAAAATATGATGGGAGTGTTACGAAGCAAAGCTATACAAAACATTTGATAATTTTACGTCCAATCCCTCTTTGATTATGAGTATCAAAATCCAATCTCGAACCTCTTCGATTATCTATAAATTATTTTGATTTTTTATAAAAGAAAAAAGCATACCTAAATCGACACAAATGAAGATGATTATGAGATCTACATCTTTATACCTAAGTAACGTATGACAAGATAGCGTTATAATCGATTTTAAATTTTAAATTGTTTCATTAGAAATTTATTATTTTCATGGTGTAAAAGGATGTTAATTATTTTCAGTGCATGCAAAAGATACAGCAGCAAATTTAGATAACTAGAGCACTTCTGATACAAACTGCATGAAGGACAAACAACAAACAAGCAATGACGCACACAAACACTATATAGTTCAAACTCTTAAGGATACATGAATATCAAAGCAGGTTATAACAAATAACTAAGCCAAATAGTTGCACATAATCTAAGGATTCTAATATCAATTTCTTTATATGATTTTTGCCAACTCATATATCTGATGCCGAAAAAATTGGCACAATATAAACTACAGAATCCTAGAATCCATTTACTTGTAAAATTACTGTCTACTTCATTATGCATAATAGTAGTGATTGAGATCATATGCAAATTATCTGAGATGAATTTACAAAGTTACGGTATTCTAAATTTACATGAAATGGAAGAATGAAGCTTAGCATATCATATCATAAAATGAGTATATCAGGAGATGCATAACCAATACTATTCGCCACTTTTATTAGTTATATTCCAATTTGAACATAAAAACAACAATTATAATACCATAACATACATACGATTAAACAACATACATAAGTTAAATAGTTTGAATTTTTTTTAGCAAGAACATTACCGTTAACCTAATAAGATATTTATATAGCATAAATCAGTCAAATAGTGTATCATGATGTTTCCCATGCAACCAAATGCCAAACATTTATTCTCCTAAATATGTTGCATTATTTGGAAACCAATATGAAATTCTGATCCTAGCATTTGTTTTTATAGGAAAAAGATAGCCAAAAATCATTTCTACGCACAGTATCAATGCAAATATGCCACATCATATTCAAATAGAAAAATTATGATCATCATATTGGTGACTGATATATTTCAGATTCAAAGATTACTTCTTTTGATGCTTGAACATAATTTGTACACAATTAAAGACAGCACTTCTCGAAACAAAAATTAATCGAACATGAAACATAGTTATATATACATCATGAATGAAGACAATCCTATTTTTTGTCATATGCTTCAAATTATAAATTACTTAACAGATATATGTCATATCACCAGCTAATTTTATGCACAACCCGTTTTCAATATTACTTCAGTAAAGGAAAATGCTTTGCTCATACTTTCTTCTTTTCTTATTCCAGCTAGAGTAGTTTGTTTAATATATTCTAATTAGTCATAATAATTCGGAAGAGTGCACGTGCTTTCTTCTCTTTCTTTTTTCCCTCTTCAAGAAAAGAAAAGAAAAGAGGAAGAGTGCTTCCTTCTTCACTTTCCTATCTGCTGACTAATTTCTAATTGATCTATTAACTAAAGCAATATCATTGAAAATAATACACATGTTCCTAGTTAATTTGTTAGGACTACTGTTGATGCGGTAACACAGAACCGCGGGATTGATGAACACTGCATGCAAATGCAGTTATCAGAGACAAGGGAAATTATGTGTAGTTTTGGACAGATAAAGAAGAGGAAAGGACGTAACCTCAAAAATTTGTCCTGCATTTTGAAGTTTTGGCATCCAACTTGTATACAAACAAACGCCATTCATGAAAGGGGGAAAATTTTGGATGTGTGATCCACTACTTAACTGAATCAGAATAGAACAGGAACAAATATATATATATATATATATATATATATATATATATATAAAAGACAATGGGATATTAAATAAAGGCCAAACCTGATTGATGTGGAACAAAAGATATAATTAATTATTACAAGTTAATTCACAAGTGTAAGAGGGCCAAATTAAGAAGGAATTTTCTTAAATATATACCAAGGATAGGCTTTGACACATGTTTTGGATTATAGTGAGAAATGTGCAAATGATGTCTGCAGATACGAATACAAAGATATAATACCAACAAAGAGATAACATGTCGAATGTAAGTATATAAAAACAAAGATAATATTTCTAAATTGGTAACCATTACAGGTTTCCTTAAATGTTAAAGAATCCCCCCAAGGACCCCAAAAAGGGGGGGGGGGGGGGGGGGGAAATAAGGCTTCATTGTCCATACATAGTATCCACAACACACGATTATAAGATGTGCCCGAGCGCGCACACAAAACAAATAGTGACAGAATGTGAAAACAATAACTAGATGTATACTATAGTTAATGAAGCAACAAGAGTTTAGTTCTAATGAACGAGCTTAGAAAGGCATATTAGATCTAAGATGGGGCTAAACTGCACTAAAATCCCCTAATATTTCACCCTTTCTGCACTAAAATACCATGTTTTTTTTCCGGCGCTTATACCCAATTGCCTCCTCCGTTTAGCACTTAACTACCGTCCATTAACCTGTAGTAGGAATATTCATATGAAGATTCCCATATTACTGCCATGTGATATGTTTAGGACCATTATACCCTTTATTGTTTTATTATAAATCACAATCTAAAAATTTCTCCCTAAATCAACATATTCCCTAAATAGCGCTCTCTCCCTCTCTCTCGCTCTCACTCTCGTGTAGTAACCAAGCATTGAACCATGACCTATTATTGAAGAAGCTCAAGGGCTTCAAGATCTTCGGCCGATAACGTTGAAAATTACGATTGTTATAATTTTGGGATCTAGGGTTTTTGTTGGCGAAGAAGTAAAGAAGAGATGGGAGTGATACTGAAGTAAATTAGTTGGGCAGAGATGAATAAGATGGATTCAGTGGGGTAGGGTATTTTTTCATTAAGGGTAAACTTGTCATTTCACTCATGTCATTAGCTTTGTTAGATAAAAACTTATGGAGGAAAGTATAGGGTATATAACCGCTGGAAAAAATTAAGGTATTTAAGTGCTGAGTGAGTGAAACATCGAAGGATTTTTGTGCAATTTAGCCAATAAAATGAACTGATATTACTATTTGAAATATACATCGCAGGCGAGCCCTTTCAAAATGTAACAAGTTAATGATAAAAACATTGATGCATTTAACCAGGGCTCTTATTAGCTTGGATCCATTTTACAGTCTTATATGCTACATCTTATATGCTACGCTTAGCTTTTTTTCCCGTCAACATACCAAATGTATACAACCCCCGGGATAATCAAATACTAATGCCAACAAAATGCATATAATTTTATGCATGGCTTACCTCAACACTAAATTTATGAAGTAGATTCTTCTTTTAAAAAAAAGTTAATTATAACTATTTGAAACCAAAAAAAAAGTATAATTAAAGAGTAATCTAGGTATACATCAAGTGTAAATGCAAAAAAAATAAATCAAGATAGAATAAAAATTCGAGCGTTGAAATGCATATGTAATCCTATAACAAATTAACACCGTATATTTATAATCTAATAAACTAATCATATCCAAATAAGGAAATTTCAGTATCAAAATATAATTTTTTCCTTTGAAAAAAAACTATGTATATAGAAAAAGCAAGCATAATCAAATAGTAACAAGAAAAACATCCTCAAGAGCTTGCATTCATACAAAGACCAATAGAATAAATGTCAATGCACAGAAAATGAGGAGAAATCATCCCCCATGGGTTGCGTGAGTAAAGCAAATATTGATGTTGAAAAAAAGTCTCCAGTATAGAAAGTGTCAAAGGGGATTCAAGTTCCAATGCAGCAATTGCTCTACAGCACAACATTACCAACCCCTTGGCTTAAACAACATGGCGTGAAGGAAAAAAGATACAACAGCATCATAAAAAATTTAAAAAGAAGAAAAAATAGATAAGAGTCAATCATCAAGGCAATCATGCACATGAAACCATAAGGTCAATAATAGGGTGCAATAGAGTAATACTTTGACTACCAGCTTGAAATCATACCACAATCTACCTAAAAGACAAAATGATGGGATCCATAATACCTATATAATAATGCCAAACAAGTGGGCCCATGATACTCGTCTCGATAGAGTGGTAGGATTTCAAGCCGGGTAGTTTTAACATTTTTAGGGCGGCAATATTATAGCTTACAGCTACAGTAGAAAAAATATAGAGAGAGAGACAGTCATAGCAACAAAATTAAAAATGTTGTAAAAGAGAAGAAAGCAGTGAAAACTATCATGTCATTAAAGCACCAATCACTTCGTAAACACTGTATCTAGTCTAGTCAAGTCCTCTCTATTGTAGCTTTGAGCAGGGAAGGATCCAAGATCAAAAGTTGTTCTATTTGTGTATTTAGCTATGAGCTTAGCATTATAAGAAGCAATTACAATTAACCTTTTGATTAAAGGTCCAAATTTATGTGTAGATTTCATTTTGGTTTAGGTTTAGCATTATAAGCAGCAATTAAAATCAATCTTGTACTAAAGAATAAGGCTAGCATCTATCATATCTAAGCAAATAAAATTAACCTAAGCCCATTTACTCTATCATATCATTCCTCAATTATTGGTATTGTTTTAAAAAAGTAAATGGGTCATTGAATTTTATTCTAAAGAATAAGGTTAACATCTCGAAAATACATATGAAGTTAATATGGTTTGAGATTCAAAATGGCTCATATGTTGGTCCTATTTCAGACATTACCATCAAACATTAAAAGTTCCATATATCCTCACATGGGTATTTTTGTAAGGATATTTTCCTAAAAATGACATTTAATTCATTTTAGTCTACTCAATCCACATAAAAGGTCATTTTGGGGCTACTTAATCCACTCATGCCTTAAATGAGTTTAATGAGTTTTTAAAAAAACCAACAATTTCATGTAATATTATTAGTTCATGGGATGTTTGACATTTTCAAAGTTCAATGGCATTATCTCAAAAACTTTGAAAGCACCATGGTGCTTTCATAAAATTTACCCTACTTATTTTTTAAGAGTTGCCCATGAAGAAATTTTGGCTCTGCCAACATAAAATACTAGGAAGAATTAAGAAGAGGAACCCAATTATTAGAAAGAAATTATTGCTAGAACATAAGAACACTTAAAATGTTGTAATAGTTTACATACAATATGAGAGCCCTCTCCAATTTCCCATCATGCAGGATACAGTCATGGAATAAACTTGAAAAAGAAATAATTAGAACTAAACATATGCATGCTTGTGAAGAGGAAAAGCTAATAATTTTAAGAGGTTTCAATTTATTTGGTTACCATAATTTGTACCTCCAAGCAATCCAGCTATATCAGCCCCGCTGCCGCCGCCCGATGCTCCTCCCAAATGCAACCCCGAAATGTTCGGAATAGCGTTCGCTAGATTCTCACTTCTTCCATCGTCCGCGCCTTGATCGTAAAGAAACCCTTTGAACACGTGCCCGCCGATCTTCACCATCGCTTGATACGCATACTCGTCTTCGCCATCATCTTCAATGGAGGTGACTCTCACACATTTGAACACCGCCGGGGCCCGAACGTGCGGCGGCAAGCCCTCCCTAAAGCTCGCGTCTACACGAAAAATGACACCCATCACTTAAACCATAGAAATGAAACCGACATCATTTGTATGCATAACACCACTTGGGGAATCTTTTTGAAACCCTAACTAATATGACAGTAATTTCATGGAGTTTAATTCGTACAATGCAATTTCATTTTTTATTGCTACACTTCGTTTTTGAGGCTAAAACCCCTAAAGACTCAAATTCGATACCTTGGTGGCTAGAGCTTGTATCGAAGCTGCGGGTGGTGTTGGAGGTGGATGTGTGAGAGGTGGTGGTCGTCTGTGACGACAGAAGCCGCGGCTTCTTGGTGGCCGATGTCGACGCAGACGACCCGGCAGGCGGCGCGCCGCCGGACATCGCCCGTTCGCGGCGGCGGGCTGCCGGCACCCACGTGCTCTTCACGTGGGTGGTGCAGTCGAGCCCGCGGCTCTTGCAGCAGGTCCTGCACCGGCGATGGCTGCAGTCCTTTTTCGCCTGGTTCCCGCAGTCCTGACACGTGGCGGTCGTGTCCAGGATCGGGATCGACGACGATTTAGGGTTGCTGCTGCTAGGGTTAGGGTTTTGATTCTGCCATTGGATCGAGCCAGACTGGGGAGAGATCAATGGGATGATGGGATGATGATCTTGATGTTGGAGATGGTGATGGTGAGATGAGAACAAGGAGTCGTGGTAGTGGGAGGAGGCGGGGGCGACGACGAGGACGCCCATGTGGTCTGCGGCGACGCCGTAGTTGATCTGGCGAGAGGGGGCGGCAGCGGAGCCCCAGAGGCTCACGGCGGCGGAGGCGGAGGAGGCCCCGCCACCGCTGCCGCCAGCGGCGGCGGCGGGGGAGAAACCGAGGCAGAGGTCGCCGGCGCCTCCTGTGGCGGAGGAGGCGACCCAGTCAGCGAAGGCGCCGGTGTCTGATGGGAATCTTCTTGCAGAAGCCACGGTTAGTGCTGGGTAGGAGTCTATATACCACTTTCTCTCCCCTCAATTATAGAAAGAAAAGGAAAACTTCGATTTTTCTTTTTTATTTTTGTTAGAGAGAGAGAGAGAGAGAGAGAGAATGAGGGGAGGGGTGGGGTTTCCTGAAATTCTTTCTGAAGAGATCTTCTTCTTTTGCTGCTGCAGCTGCTGAAACTTCTGCGGATGTTGCAGATGGTGTTAAAAGCTGAGAGAGAGAGAGAGAGAGAGAGAGAGAGAGGCAGGGCATAGCTTTCAGCTCTCTACTCTGATAGCCATAGAGGTATAATGGAGCCAAGCTTTACTCTACTCTCTCCCTCGTCTATTTATTTTATTTTGCTTTGCTTTTTTGTTTGGGTGATGGGTTCTTTCTTTCTCTCTCAATCTATCACTAGTGTATCTAGTGACACCTCTTTACTTTTGAGGGGGGAGAGAGAGAGAGGAGTGGCATAATTATGAGGCCATGTCACGTGAATTTCTTTATAGGGTCTACGATGTACATAGACTACTACTCTGGCTACTAGGGCTATACTAGCATGTAGGGTATTATAGCTAGGGGGATTGGGAGTGCAAATATTGTGGTTTTTGGGTGTGTGGATGGAAATGCATATTCGGTTTTTGGAGCATATTTTAGAGCTTTTCAGAGTTGCCTATTGGGCTCTAAGATGGTGACAAGGTTTTGTTTTTGTTACTTTTTGTAGATAATTTTTCTTGAGAAAAAATATCAAACAAGTAAATAAAAGAACTCTAGGAGATGGTTGATTTAAGTTGGAAACTTAATTGCAATCGGCTTGTATGGATGTATAGCCACTAGTAAAATAAGGGGTTGCCCCTACGGATAATAACATCCGTAAGGGCAGTTAAAGTTTAGCCCTACGGATTAATCCGTAGGGCAAAACGGTTGCCCCTACGGTCCTTCAATATTTATTTAAAATTTATTAAATCTTAAAGTGTTGTTTGCCCCTACGGAGCCGCAAACCAAGCACCTACGGGTATATCCGTAGGGGCATATAAATAGGGATTTAAGAGATCAATCCCTACGCTGATTATTTCTTTTTCTTATTCTCGCGCGAAACCAAATTTTCCCAAATCGAGATCGTCGTCGCCGCCGCGCTGCAGTGATCTCGTCGTCGCCGAATCTAAGCCGAATCGTCGTCGCCACGCCTGCGCAGTGATCTCGTGGTCGCCACCGTGCTCCGTTCTCGTTGTCGCCACCGCCCTCTTCGTCGCCGATTGCATCTCCGTCGTCGCCTACAGGTAATTAGTTAAACATTATTATAATGATGTTAGGGTAGCGATCGATGAGGGTTAGGATTAGGTATCGGTTGTGGTTAGGGTTAGGATTAGGGTTAGGGTACGGGTTCGATCGGCGGTTGGGGTTCGACGACTGGTGTTGGGGTTAGGGTTAGGGTTAGGGTTGGTTGGGGTTTGGTGTTAGGGTTGGGGTTCGGCTGGGGCTGGGTTGGGGTTAGGGTTAGGCCGGGTTAGGGTTTGGTGTTGGGTTGGGGTTCGGCTGGGGCTGGATTGGGGTTAGGATGAGTTGGAGAGATTGAAGGCGAGCTGGGTTTTGGGAGAAGAGAAGGAAATGGCACTGCTTGCTGCTTCAATTTTTTGATATAGATAGATAAGGTTCTTTTGGGATTTTGGAGGGGTTTTGGGGGAAATAAATAGCTTTGGAGATGAAATGGGGCATTTCGGTAATTTGATTCTCTGTTGCAAATATTATTTATCAATATATTTAATTATAAATATTAAATAAAATAAAGTAAACTATAAATAATATGAAACCAATATATGATACTCGATGATAATATGAAACCTTCATATTCCTATCGATACTCATATATGAAACTAAAAGCGCCACTTAGTCTCCGTCTATCGGTTAACATACGTGCGATGCTCATCGTGACCTAGAACTATACGAAGGTTGTTAAATATCATACAGTATAGCTCGATACTAACAACCGTCGTATAGTCTACGCGACGAGAAAATTCAATCGTATGGTAACCCATAAATTTGTCCCGTGTGGACAAGTTAAGAATGTATAAAGCAAACGCCTTCATTCACTTGTGTTTTCATCCGTTTCGAGATATTTCGTCGGTACCTTTCCGCTGGTTCTCCGTGTACAAAGATAGATTAGATATTCATTTCAACGTTGTTTCACAGCTTTGAAATGATTATCTATTCTATTACAGTGTACTCGGAGAACAGCGGGGAGGTGCTGCCGAAATTTACTCGAAACGGTTGAAAGCACAAGTGATGGGCGTTCGCTCTATACATTCTTAATGGGATAGAAGCCTACCCCCGACAGCCGGAACACACATATACAACAAGAATACACAACAAACGCATAATTAGATAGCGATTCGAGATGTTCGGGTTAAAACCAATATATGATACTCGATGATAATATGAAACCTTCATATTCCCATCGATACTCATATATGAAACTAAAAGCGCCACTTAGTCCCCGTCTATCGGTTAACATACGTGCGATAATTTATTCTTTTCAACGACAAACGCACACACAAAGCATATACACGGATTTTCTCCTTTGTCAGTAACTATCCCGTTCTTATATTTCTCAATATAGTCAGCATAACCTACAATTTATATGTTATTCAGTCTAACATGGCCCATGAGTACGTCAGAGTTAAGGACTGGATGTATGTGGATTGGAAACAACGTATGCAACCTAAGTTTGTCGCAGGAGTTGCTGCTTTCCTTGAATTTGCACGCGCACATAATAAGATCATAATAGAGAAGATTCTCTGTCCGTGCGATAGATGTGGCAATAAGTACTGGCAGAAGGTAGAATTGGCAGAACTTCATATTGTAAAACATGGGTTTACTAGACTTTATTCAACTTGGAAATATCATGGGGAAGGAGAAGAATGCAGTACTGCGGTAGAAGAAGAAGGAGAACACGATAATGCGGCAGGAGAAGAAGAAGAATTCGGTAATACGACAGGAGACGGAAATTTATTTCCATCAAAAGAAATGGAGGATATGGTAGAGGCTGCCCTAGGTGAATCTATTCGTACCGAAGATGACATTCCTTCCGGTCAAGAACCGCGTGCGGATAAATATGAAAATTTCATGAATGATGCTAGGAAACCAATTTATGAGAATGCGAAGTATTCCACCCTCTCATGGTTCGTCCAACTTTTCCAGATTAAGTGCCTAAATGGATGGAGCAACAAGTCATTCACAATGCTTCTTTCGTTCTTGAAAGATTCTATGCCTCCGGGAAATAATGTGCCCGAAAGCTGGTACGAAGCCCAGAAGATGATGTCTGATTTGGGTCTAAAGTGCGAGAAGATTCAAGCATGTCCTAAAAATTGCGTGTTGTACCGAAAAGAGAATTCAGATTTGAAAGAGTGTCCAACATGCGGAGAGGCCAGGTATAAACCAAAAGATTCTGATAAGAAGCCTGATATACCTGTGAAGATAGCACGATACTTTCCCATAACACAGAGGCTACAGAGGCTATTCAGGTGCAAGAAAACAGCCGAGGCAATGATTTGGCATCACTGTGCTCCTCCAAGCGAAAATGGAAAAATGAGCCATCCAAGAGATTCACCGGCATGGAAGGATTTCGATAGGAGGCACGCAATATTCAGTAGCGATCCTCGCAATGTCCGGCTCGGACTGGCTACCGATGGCTTCTGCCCATTCAACTATATGGCTGGAAGTCACAGTACACGGCCCGTTGTAATGATAATTTATAATCTGTCGCCTTGGTTGGCTATGGACCAATTATACTTTATGATGCCTCTTCTTATCGACGGACCAAACTCACCGGGGAACAATATCGACGTCTATCTCCGACCTCTGATCGAGGAGCTGAAAACTTTGTTCATTGATGGTGTAGAGACATATGATTCAAACACAAATACAACCTTCATACTGCGTGCGGCTTTAATGTGGACAATTAATGACTTTCCTGCGTATGGAATGCTATCAGGTTGGTCTGTACATGGTCACAAAGCATGTCCTCATTGCCATGAATACACAACATCAAAATTTTTGAATTTTAGCAGGAAGGTTTGCTATTGCGGCCATCGACGTTTTCTGCCTCCAGACCACCCTTATAGGTTAGACACGGTTCACTTTGATGGTCATCAGGAGCTTCTTGGGACTTGGAAAGATGAATATGGATTGACCAGTGTGAACACACTTCGATTTTACGGTCAGGACGATCCGTTTATCTTTCCGAACCAAGCGTTCCAAGTATACTATTCACAGTGTTTGAAGCATCCGGGGTGGAGTGTTGTATGCCGATGGAAACCCAGAGATGTCTACGATGTCCCAGAATACGAGGACAGCGATGAGGACGAAGAAGAGAGAAGGCTTAAAGTGCTCCGACCGTTTGTTTCGAAGGACGGGCTGTCTTCGACCGATCATGAAGTTACGTGGGTTAGAAATGACATCGACGATGAAATCCAAGTAGATATGTATGATGCGCCCACGAAACGAAAAAGGTTATCAGTAATGTTATATTATTACTTCACATTTTACGCTCTATACATATATAGTCAATACTTTTAATGATTGTCTAATGCGTCTACGAACCGTTTATCTAGATTTGATGACGATGTCGGGAGCAGCGAGGGGCGGCAGGAGCTCCAGCCGCGGCAGAGGCAGAGGCAGAGGCAGAGCGGTTCTGCCGCCCGGAGAGCTCCGTAGGGAGCTTCAGAGGGCCGGTCTTGCACCCAGATCGGAGACCCCTTCGGATGCCTCCTTCCGTGTGGATTTTGCCACATCTCCAGGTATACTACACGCATATCCATTTTGAATGTAATATTACAGATATTCATGCCTGTTTATGTCAAAATTACTTATATTGTCAATGTTTGATTGTCTAGTTGTTGGTGATGCGTCCACATCTGGGACAGAGGCCACCCCCGCTCCTCCAGGTATGTTTATATATCATATAGTGTATGTATATTGATTTAGAATGCTATATCATAAATACACACATTCCTTTTGCTCTTACTTAGCAATTTTTATTATTGTCTAGCTGTAGGTGGTGACACCACCGCACCTGCGGGTATGTTTATATATGCTATAGTGCATGCATATTGATTTAGAACGTTGTATTATTGATCTACACATTTTTTTTGCAATTACTTATATAATCTATTTTTAATTGTCTAATTATAGGTGGTGCGTCCACACCTTCCGCAGGGGCCACTCCTGCCGCTTCCATACCTTCCGCATCGTCTGCAGGTTAGTATGAATAAATTTAAAATATTTACTCATTTTACATATGCTCTATAGAATAAATATGAACTTCATGGAAATTTAGCGTCGATATTTATTTTCTAGTTGGAGGGGATGCGTCCGCATCCGGGACCCCGGTTGTTCCTCACCGGAGGAACTATCGTCCCGCTCGTGCTGCTGCCCGGGCCCAGGCTCGTGCGATAGTCACCGGAGGTATATATCACACTTGAATTTTCGTTTAACCTTGATTTCTTAATACAACTTTGTCTTATTATTGATTGTCTTGATATTTCGTGCAGACGCGGGCCTCCCCATCCCCAGAGGGGGACTCGAGGCCCGAATCAGTCCCATAGGCTGAGGCCTGACAGAGCTAGGGGGGAGGCATCATTCCCCCTTTTTTTACCCTTGACTATCGCTATACCGGTCCTCATGCCGAGAGGTTCGGCCGGTATTTGGGGGACGAGAGCCGGCTCGTGAAGAACTATCCACTTCACGTTGAGTGGGGCGAACTGCACCAGCGCTCATTCGCCCTCTTCTTTGATTAGGCTCGGGTATGTATTAATATATATTTTCATTTGATCTATCCAATATATTTATTATTAACACTTGCAATCTAATAACAATGTTTTTTTGTATTTTCAGTTGGATTACGATTTTCAGCCTGTAGCCGACCCTGATCACCCGGGGAGGGTGCTCGACCTTCATGCTCTGTACAATGGCCTGATGAAGAACATGCAGGCCAAGATCCGATACAACAGGAATGAGCTGAAGGCCGACTGCTACTCCCTGTGGATGGCGACCCCCGAGGCAGAGAGAGCGGCCCTCCTATCTACTCCGGCGTTTGCGAGAGTCGACGTAGAGACATGGCCTCTATTGTGTGCTTATTTCGACTCCCAACGCAAACAGATATGTATTTTAAATGTAATTCATTATTTATGATATAATTTATTTCTTTGTGTTTCTTAATTAGAAAACTAAATGTTAATGCGTTGTGCAGAAACAGGCCGCTCAGAATACAGAGAACAGGAAGTCGGCGAAGAGGGGTCGCCCCACTTACACAGGTGGCTCGAGGAACATTACTCGAGCCATAGAGTTATCGGTAAATTACAATAAACCGACGTTTGTGATATTCTGCAATATTAAGAGTTATTTTCTAATATTTCTAATATTAAGAGTTACTTTCTAATATTGCAGACATCTCGGACCGTGGCGTCAGGTGGTACACCGAGCGTGCTGTCCGCATATCTTGCCGTCCACGGCACCTCGACAGATCCCGCCACGGGCGAGGTTCGATATCCCGACGTTGCTACCCAGGAGTACTGCGTAAGTGTTAATATTTTTTCTACCCAAATTTGAAATTTTAGTTTTGGAAGGTTCAAGTTTAAATCTTATACTTATACTTTACTGTTTAATGTGGGTGTAGGAGCGGGTGGTTGAGCAGGCCCAGGCCTCGGGGATCAATTTTACAGGACAGAGCGATCCGAGGCTGCTGACCCCAATCCTGGACGCCGCACACGGAGGGCACCACGGAGGTTGGGAGAGAGGCCGGGGACTGGGCCCTAGCAGGGCCCATATGAGGTTGGACTCCACCCCGGCGGTTACTTCCTCCGTCTCCGGTGACCGACGTGTCCATCAGAAACTGGAGAGCTTGAGGGCCACCGTTCAGGAGTTGAAGGAGATGCTGGTATGTATACTGCTTTATAGTAAAATATCATGTCATATTATATAGATATCAACATATCCATAATTAGTACGTAGCTTGAGCTTATTTGGTTTTAGACTTAAGTTTGATTAATCATACATACAGATGTAATTAAAATAAACAACAAACTAGATATCCAAACGGGGTTTCGAAATAACTTAATAATGATACGAATTCGAATAATACACAGTTCTTACACGCTTATTACACATGTTAGGTCCAGACGCGACAGGGTACATCGGCCGAGCCTCCACATGCATCTCCTTCGGCTGCGGCTCCGCAAGCCACTACATCGACTGCGCTTCCGCAGACAGCTCCTGTAGCTCCACCGCCCACTCAGACTCCCGCAACCGCGGCTCCGCAAGCGACTACCTCGACGGTGGCTGCGCAGACCACATCGCCAGCTCCACAGGCCGCTCAGACTCCCGCTCGCGCCGAATTGCAGAGTTTATTGACCGAGGAGCAGGCGCGCGTTATTCTATCGTTATTCAGAGGTAGAGCTGGACCGAACTAGGATAGCTTTTTGGTTCTTATTTTTTGAAACATGTATTTATTTATATCATACACATTGTACTACATTTTGAAACGATATCGATATTGGTTTATATTTATATCATATTCAGTTTTTGGATTTCTTTTGTATATTATATGCGTGAGATGTGATTATGAATACTGCGATATATATTGTGTGATGATTATTTTTATATTTGATTGATGTATATATTATTGTGCACAGGGCGGGAAAAAATCAAGCAGCCCATTTTTAAAAAAAAAAATAGAGATAATATGTACCTACGGATTAATCCGTAGGTACACATGTTGCCCCTACGGAGATATCCGTAGGGGCAAAATATCAGCAGTAACTGATATTTCCCCCCTGATCTCAGTACCAGGGGGTTGGGAGTGCCCCTACGGACATATCCGTAGGGGCCACTGCCTCTCCCCTACGGAGCTATCCGTAGGGGCAAAATGTCAGGATTCCTGATATTTTGCCCCTACGGATAAGTACCCACGTATATATCCGTAGGGGGTATAACTTGGACCTACGGACATATCCGTAGGTACACTTAATATATTAAAAAAATCGTAAATAATATAAATTTTTTTACCCTACGGCTTAGTCCGTAGGGGCAATTGGACCTACACAGTAATCCGTAGGGGCAAGAAATTGCCCGTAGGGGCAAGTTCAGGGCCTCAACTTGCACCTGCGGCCTTTGCACCTACGGGGTATTTTTTCGCCCCTACGTATATATCCGTAGGGGCAACCCTTATTTGTAGTAGTGAGCCTCATTGAGAGAGGAGAAAACAATCAATTAAGGGAATTCCATTATTGAGATTTATGATGCGTGCGCGCGCGCACACACTCATGCATCCACACACATGATTTCTGCCGACAGCGCCGCGAGGAGACCAAGGTTGCCATGGAAAGAACCGTAATTAACAACGAAGGCGCGAACGAATCGGATGTCTAACCCTACGCTTGTGTTGAGGTTTTAATGCCGATGTTGCCCCTAGGCGAGGATCTTAGCACCGCTCGGTCTGGTATCAAATGACCGAGCGACTATCACGATCCAAATTGGCACTTGACGTTTAAAAATGTCGACGCGGTCCAAGTAAGACAGAAACCAAGATTTAAATCTTTTTAAAGAATAAAGAATATGAAGTTTTCAAAAAAGTATTTAACATGAAACACGATTTTATTTACAAGGATTGTTTGTTTTAAAGCATATATCAAGTGTTTTGAAATAGGGTAGAAAAATGTTTTCGTCATTTGAAATTTCGGCAGCATCTCTTTTGTATTTTTTGATAAAAATAAGTACATAATTATAAAAATATAGCGGCATCCCCTGGGAGCAATCTCAACGCCAATCGGCGGAATCAAACCCATGCAATAGATATACAACGCTCAAAAGAGAAGGATCACAAGCCCAATATAAGTAAACTGCATAAATCAAGATAACGAGTCGATTTTACTCAAGTTTGACTCAAAAGAATATACATAAGTCACAACTCACTCTAAATCAAACAATACAGATGATTTGATAGAGTGATACTGGATACAAGGTGCAATATATACAAAAGAGACAGCTACTATGCATGTAACCCACCTAACAAAATCTGCAGTGAAACCCAAAGTATATGTCCACGATGCTGCTATGCGTCTACAAGGTCTATCATGCAAGGAGCTAAGGCAAAACGGGGATGAGTTGCCAACTCAATGAATAAACTTAACATTTTAAAGTGGAAATCGCATGTATAACCGAAATAGCGACTAAAACTATACACAGTGTAGTCGTAATGTATAATAGCATGCGTATGATACATGTGAAACACGAGCATATCACAACAATATCCGTATAAAAGAAAACGGAAATCTCATCCAAATATCCCAGTATCTCGAGCATATCCATAAACTATCATAAAATCCAGTGTCAAATATCGACACAAACCTTCAAATATCACAGGCACCGTTTCTCCGAACGATCCTAACATTCAACAACACCAGTCGGTATCCTCCAGATATCCGCCGTATTTCTCAACTATCTCTAGTATCGAGTGTCTTCGCTAGGCTCCCCGCTTCAAATGCGGCTTTTCTGCCCCTCAACCTCGACCGGATTCACCATATTTCTGACAGTATACTCCTCCACTCAGTCCAGATATCGTAGAAATCCGCAACCGTATACCCCCACTCAATTTAGAATAAAATCAAATTAGAAAAATATCAAGCTTATAGTGGACGTATCATCATATATCACGAGAAGCCGTAAAATTTATAAACGCAATCAAGTCTTATAAAATGTATCATACAGTACCTCAAACCCCGTAGCAACAGAAATCTCATAAAACAATATCGCAAAAAAGACGTAGTAACAATGGAAATAAGGTATAATATACCGAACATTACATGATGTTGAGTGATAAACAGTAATCTACAATACTAGCAGGGTACAATGTAATGTAAGTGACATAGCAAGTTCTATTTGTGTATGTGGCATATTAAATACCGATGAGGTGTAGGTGTAGCATGTGGGCATGTGCACGTGCAACATAAAATTATCGGTAATGGTGCGAGTGTCCTAACAAGTGTTAGGCAACAGTGTTACAATGAATAAATGCATGCAATGCGAATTTAAGTATATTTATATGAACGAAATGAATCAAAACAGTTTATCGAAAGTTTTAGGTTTGGGGCGTTATATGTCATCCATACAATATCCCCGGTAGATATTTAGTCTACTTACCGGAACGAGTCTTGATTTACTCGAATCCAATCACCTCCTTCTCTTTTTTTTTCGCTTTCGAAATCTCCGCAACCGATCCTAATATTGAAATAAAACTTTCACACGTGAGAGGGTAGATTGCCGATACGACGTATATACATATATAAAGCGAACCAAACTCAAGTAAGTTAAAACGTGCGACTATCGTGTGCTAATCATATATGAAGCTACCTAAAACTACTCCAAATCGTCATAATTAGAGAAAATACCAAAACTTGTTATGAAATATATCCACTAAGTCTAGTAAACTGCTTACAGATTTTTTTATAGATGATTTAGAAAAAAACAAAGTATACCGGAAACCTAATATAAGATACAGAGAGCCCCGAAAAAAAACCAAACCCTAACTCCTTAACAAAACCGCCAATAGCGGCCATTTTGGATTTTTTGGTGGTCAAACCATGGAGGAATAGGCTCGGATTTCTAGAGTGTACCGTAGGTTCTAAACAAGCTTTCAGTAATATTTGTTTATTTTTGTGAGCACTAGAAAGATAGTAGATTCAAATTTGAGCTATAAAATCTTACACAAACCATAAATTTCTGATATCATACAAAGTATTTGAGACACAAACATTTAGGTAACATGAAAATGATGGGTTTTTATCTATTTTGATGAACGCCACAGAAATTCCAAGCTCAAGAAGCGTACACTTGAAGCTTCTTAAAGCTGTATCGGTTTTGCTTTGATGTTTGGAATAATTTTCATGAAGAACTCCAATTTTTCCTTGTGATATGGTGAAGAATTAGTAGAGTTTTGTGATGAAATTTGGAGGAAGAGATAGGTTCAGTTTGAGAATGCTAAACAAACGTATGAATTATGATATGATTGAAGGAGGAGGTGTGTATAGTAAATGTGAGGTGTGCGTAAAGCAAGTAGGAGGTGTAAGCTCTATGTTGCACGACATGGTGTGTTGTGTGAGGGTTGAAACTAACCTTACACCTACTTAACCCACACATCTACGCTTAAACCCACTTAAAATTTAAAAACCCTTATGTAAATAAAAACTTTTTACCAATAAAAGCCCTTTTTACAAATAAATATCATCTAAAATTAGTTACCACTATACTTAAATACCATAATCTTCAATAAAACCTTTTTTTTATCATTATTTAAAATTTTAAAATAACATTTAAAAATTTTCTGAAATGTTACAGCAACTCAGCTGTCCAACCTTGCACTCGTATACCGAGAGCAGGTCGAGCGGTATAATCAAAGAGCCTTCACTAGGCTAAGGGCTCGTGTTGCGGGTGACTTAGATGTCCAGCCCTTCGTCTTCACCCGGTCTCAAGATCTAGTTGGGACCGAGGATTAGATCATAGGTTTTTATCGATGTATTTGACGAATGATGTAACTCTCGGGAAGCATTAATGATGAATTTAATGGCTGATAGTTGACTTTGATGACTCGTGAGATTCTATATTTGTCATGCCACTTTAAGAGGTCAAATTTAGAGGAAGAACATTCTCCTTTTTCTTAAAAGACGGTTTAGCTGTCAGGGAGATTGTTTGCTTGACTTGTTTATTTATTTATCTGATTGTCTGGAAAACAAGTAAACACTTAGGACTTGGAGATTAATGTGATTGATGTTGATCAACTAAAAAATCAATGAATGGTCGGCTTTTTGACCACAACTCAATGGAATTTTCTGGTGCGCCGCTTCATACACTCCTCGCATCATCGTTATAATATGTGATATTGGAGCAAGGCTATAGGAAGGTTTTGACATTATTAAAGATCTCCACTATTTACATAATTCTTTCTTAGGGTTACTTGCCACATTTTTGTGTGGAGAAGACATGGAGAAAATATAGATTTGATCAGTTAATTTTAAACGAACCCTTGACATCTTCACCACTTCAAGAATATACAAAGCTTATAAGCAACAGTTGCCTTTATTTAAGATGGTGGAGAATAATAAGAGAGAAAGTTGGACTTTATTTGAGCCTTTAAGCAAATTTGCATTTCTTTCCCTTGTTTTTTCCCCCAACTAATTACGAAACTTTTGCAAATCCTGCGTTAAAATGGATGCATGCAAACAGTTAACTAATGGACTTTTCTTAGGCTGATGTAAAATTCTTCACTATAGCAAAACCAATTTGCATGATGAATAATTAACTGAGCTCTCTAAAAGTTTCCGGTCAAAAATGTTTTCTGACCCAAGAAGTGGCTAATTTTTAAACACATGTAGTTTAAAATTGTACTATTTAGACAATACTAATGTTCTGAGTCCATACGCTTTTTAATTGAGATATTATTTTTAAACTATCAGCTTTGTCCTTACTCCAGTTATACGCATTCCAACTTTAGCTATTTTTTAAATTTAATTATAACATTATTAATCAAACCATAACACAAATTATCCAAGCATAACATTGTTTATTAAAATCGTTTATCATAGTATAATTTTACATATCAAATCATAACACATTTTTTTAAGAGAAGAGCAGGGTCCAAAAGCGGAACCCGTCCCATAATTTTTTTATAAAAAGCATAAAAAGTTCACAAAACATAACCAAAATAACCAAATTACACAGCCCTGCATTAAGGCTCCCCAAGCCACAGAACCATAAAGACAAGGAAAGAGTTTGCCTTGCGCTAGACCGTTTTTTTAATCCCACCTTGCAGCAATGCCTACATAGAGGTAAACAACAGAGCAATACCAAAAATAGAAAAACCGGAAGCAACAAGTGTTAGTTGGATAAACGAAGAGAAGCATAATGACACTATTCAATCATTATTTTTAAGGGTTATTTTTCGAAATAGGATATAATAAAATTAAAATTATTAAAATAAAATCATTTATTTTATATTTAGCAAAGTAGAACGGTTTCACACCCGCACCCACAGTACAGAGAGTGGGTTACAAGAACCCGTCCCCACGCTTCTAAAGAAGAGAGCGGGTTCCTAGAACCCGCCCTCTTCATTAGAGGGTCCGCCCTTTATTAATTTAAAATAAATAAATAAATAAATAAATAACAGAATTTAAGAAATCTAGTTTTAAAAAAAAGAAGTAATAATATTGTTGTTTTTGTTACGGACAGTTGACAATTGTTATTACAGTTCATATAGAATTACTATAAATATGAATCTTGTATACACTCCAATAACAAAATGAATCCGTCAATTTTATAATACAAAAAAATCATTTCATACTAAAAGGTAAATTGTACAAATTTCTTTACAAGCGCTAACTGATTTTCCTCCGGTTCACTTGTCACGATCTCGAAGGTCCCGCCCCTGTTGACTGTCCTGAACATCTGGTTCTATAATGACCTGATTGTTTGCATAGGCTACATCTGCCGTGCCTTTGCTGAGGATCAACATCCATTGTCATTCGATCTCGACACATTTTTGGTCTTCCGGGTCCTATATTTTTGTCTGGCGGTAATACAGTCGGTGTTTGTCTGTTCCCAGTATAATAGTGTCAATAGCGACTGACTGGTATATGATGAAATTTTGGATCGTATGCGCCTTGGTAATTGGAAACTGTATAGTAACGGGAAGCAAAATTTTAACATGAGTTATGCATGCTGCTCACAGCAGTAATTGCGTGGGTACAAGGTAAATGTTGTTGCTGGAAAACACCGCATGTGCACGAAGAGAGTCCTTCATCTCTAAAATTTATAGTATATTGATTCCCATTACTTCCCGTAACTTGAAACTCCGCTGTGTCAAACCTTTCGGATCTGTAGTATTGTGCTCTGCGCTCTCTTTTCCGGAATATATTTTCGTAATACGCGGTGAGTGGAGTCTCCATCGCCAAGGACTTTTCCCTTCTTTACACAAAGTAAGTATTCATTCATGTGCCAATCTCCATTTACATTCAAGAGCTTTCATACATACCACGGTATAGTACGTCTTATTTGACTCTTCGGTTTTAAATGTAACGTTTTTTTGAATAGCTTACGACTTCAGCTTACAAATAAGATCTCCTTTTTCCTGAAACATATCTCTAACAGTGACGCAATCTTCGTTTGCTACAGTCGCATCTAAATAGGGTTCAATATTTACTTCTGCCACGGCTAAGTCTACTCAACTATCATCTTCCAGCGAATCGAGGCCGGGATCTTCTAGTTCGACAAAATCATTATTCGCAGCCATATCATCAATCAATGCTACTTCATTTAATCCAGCGGCATAATCCACGCCATCCTCCCCTTGATGAGCTTCACCAGTTTCATCATCATCACTGCCACCTATATCAATGTCACCCGTAGAAAAATAAGACTCGGGTGCAATATATGATGGTTGAGGTCGGTGTAATGTGGATGGTTCGGGGTGAAAAGACCGGAAAGATGTGGACAGATATGCTTAGAATGCGCTACTTGATCGTGTTGGAATGATGCGGAGGTATGGGAAAATATGCGTTTAGTATATAAATTGTTCTTATATAATTTTTCCTTAATATTTTCGTATGACGAAGAATATAAACATAATCACCACTTGTTTCAGATTTATTTACTTTTGGAAGGTTGTATATGGCAATCCTTGTTGTTCTTCAGGGGTGCATACAACTGCAGCAGTCGATTGGGAAAATCTGTATTTAATATATAAAATATATTAGTATTTTGGTATTACAAAAAGTGGATTTATAAAATGTTTACCCTTGAGTTTGAAAGTTTGAATAATGTTGTGTATAGTCGTATCCACCGAGACTAACGGTATCATCGTTAACCATAGGACCGTACCCCTACGAACTACCTCCATCATTACCATCAAAATTACCCGTTGGAGCGACATCTGGTACTTCCAATTGTTCCTTCTGAACTAAAAGTTCAAAAGAATGCTGGGTGTTTGCCAGACCGAAGTCTATCATCGAAGATATTGATGCATCGTCTATAATTTCAACCAATACATTTCCACTAAACATAGGCCATATACAACTTAAGTTAAGCTTAATTTCACGGGGATCGTATTTCGTGATTTTAAACATTTTATTCTCGATTTCATTATAAGTCGTTGATAGTTCTAATCGCATAATTCTTGCACACCCACCCATATACTCAGGACCTTGTGCACTTGTGACAATCTGGCCATCGTATTTACATACAACAAATAAACTTGAACTTGTCATTATCTGCCTCAAACAATATCAAGCCAACAATAAAAAAAACGTTAACAACTTATATAATGATTATATTCATTGAAAAATAAATAAAAGTTAAAATAATTTACATACATTTGAAGGGGGCAGATGAGATTTTGTAGGAGGTGCGGCTGCAAATCAGAGCAGGATGAGATTTTGTAGGAGGTGCAGATGCAAATCGGAGCAGGATGAGATTTTGTAGGAGGTGCAGATGCAAATCGGAGCAGAATGGAGAGCAAATGGGATGAGAGTGCAGATGCAAATTGGAGCGGAATGGAGAGCAAATGGGAGAAGAGAGAGGGTTTTTATAGGTGTTTGGTGGTAAAGGGGTCACAGGTTTGTCTTGAATTAATTAAAATTATTTAAAATATTAAGGAGGGCGTGTTTCAAGAACCCGCCCTCTCCTTTTTAAATGTGAGGGCGGGTTCTTGTAACCCGCTACAAATTCTATTTGACAATAGGTCAGAGTTACGGCCTATTGGGTTAAGAGTCACGGGCTATTTGCATTACTTATTTTTAATTTAGATGGCTGGTTTTAGGAATCCGCTATCTCCTTTTTAAATGAGAGGGCAGGTTCTTGTAACCCGCTATTCCCGTGTGACAAATTCGATTTGATAATACAATATGTCAGAGTCACGGGAGTCATGGGCTATTTACATTCTTTAATTTTAATTTAGAGGGCGGGTTTTAGGAACCCGCTGTCATAAAATTATTGAAGGGGGCGTGTTCTAAGAATCCGCCCTCTTCTTTGCAAATTAGCTTGGATTTAGAGAATAAATTTGACAACAAATTACTTTAAAAAAGACAAAAGTATGATATGACAACACATAATTTTTGAACAGAAGAGATTTGACAACACAATATGATTTAAGAAAAAAACAAAAGATTTGACAACACACGACATTATGAAAAAACAGAAGAGATGAGGGCGGGTTCTTGGAACCCGCTGGCATAAATTTATTGAAGGGGGCGCGTTCTAAGAACCCGCCCTCTTCTTTGCAAAATGATACGACAACACATAATTTTTAAACATAAGAGATTTGCCAACACAATATGATTTAAGAAAAAAATAAAAGATTTGACAACACACGACATTATGAAAAAACAGAAGAGATAAGGGCGGGTTCTTGGAACCCGCTGGCATAAATTTATTGAAGGGGGCGCGTTCTAAGAACCCGCCCTCTACTTTGCAAAATGACATGACAACACATAATTTTTAAACAGAAGAGATTTAACAACACAATATGATTTAAGAAAAAAATAAAAGATTTGACAACACACGACATTATGAAAAAACAGAAGAGATGAGGGTAGATTCTTAAAACCCGCTGGCATAAAATTATTGAAGAGGGCGCGTTCTAAGAACCCACCCTCTTCTTTACAAAATGATATGACAACACATAATTTTTAAACAGAAGAGATTTGACAATACAATATTTTAGGAAAAAACAGAAACGTTCTGTGGGCAAACATGAGGGCGGATTCTTATAACACGCCCTGCTTTCCCTATAAAATCTCTCCCTCTTCACTCTGATTTTCACTATCTTTATTTTACTATCTTTATCCAAATTCCATCCTAAACCCACCAACTGTCTCAATCTTTCAGTAATTGTAATATCAAAATAATTTTAATGGAGAATCAACCATTTGATAAATCACTGTTCGTAAATCAAAATGAACATAGATCTTTCAGTATATTACACAGGGGGGATTCAAAACTTATTAAATTTGTTTTAGTTCCCCATTTCTTTTAATTCTAATAGTTGAAAATAATATGATTAAATTTTGTAGGGTGGAGATAATCTTACAGTCGTCAGTCATAGTTCTGACAAGTGGCAAGTTACTGATTATCGTATAATCGAGCAGATTCGAAGAGCCGGATTTTGAAGCTTCATTGCTTCGTCATATCTAAATCGACCACAGTCCCGTTACCTCTCTTATTGAGCGTTGGAGAAAAGAGACCCACACTTTTCATCTTAGATGGGGTGATACCACTATCACACTCCAGAATATTGGCCTCTTACTTGGTTTATGGGTGAATGGGCTTGGATTGGTCGGAGGTAAAATTGTGGGTCCAGATATCGAGCACCCATATTGGGATACATATACCGAGTCTGCTCTCGGACAGGTATAATTTGTAGTTTTTTAATCAAAAGTTTAAGATGTTACAGTAATATTAATTAACAATTATTTGTAAAATTCAGGCACCAGGAGGTTATACTAAGGGGTATAAGATCAGTTTAAACTGGCTCAAAGATACATTTACTAATATCCCTGATGAAGCTACCGATGATGTCTTGGATAGATATGCACGTGCCTACATTCTGTATATGATCGGTTCTTGGTTGATGCCTGACTAATCGGCAACGCATGTCCATCCTTTATATCTTGGGTTTCTTATGGACTTTGATGTGTGTGGCCAGTATGCTTGGGGAGCAGGGGTCCGGCCTATCTTTACAGGGAACTAGATAGGGCATATGCTCCTACGAAGAATAAAATTTGTGGCTATTTTACTTCAGGTACATTCCTTATTTTTAACAGCTAGACATTTGCAAAATTGTAATATCGGTTCTTTCTCTTATCATCTGACACTTTATATATAGATTTGGTCATGGAAGCGCATGTGTATTGGAATACCAGATCGCATTAATATTTCTGCCGTGGATACTCCTGGAAAGCCTCACGGCTCTTGGTGGAGTTGTAAGAAATCTTATGAGGCTCTTTGTCGAGTACTTAAGTATTATTGAGATGAGTTGGATCGCATGGAGGCGACTCAGGTAACCATACCTTAGGTAGTTAACTTTGTTTAAAAATTTTAAATTAGATTCATTACAATTTGTGTAGTATGTTATTTTCGCAGTTCACGTGGACGCCTTATACAGCTGAT
The DNA here is from genome assembly GCA_030015575.1 of Agapanthus africanus. Taxonomy (NCBI): domain Eukaryota; kingdom Viridiplantae; phylum Streptophyta; class Magnoliopsida; order Asparagales; family Amaryllidaceae; genus Agapanthus; species Agapanthus africanus. Next base: position 878,004,370 of record CM057337.1, on the reverse strand, counting down.
CGTCTGCAAGGATTACCCGGCATCTGTATCGAAGGAGAGCCGGTTTGGCGGGCTCGATGCCCACTATTCTGCATTAATATCGTGGTCATACACCTACCGGATCGGGTGTTGCGACAGTTCAGTAGATTGCAACATATTCCTGTTCCGCCACCTGTGCCTATGACAATAGAGGGAGACATGGGAGGAGGAAAGTCGGAGCGTGATTGGAGGGAGCATCATCATCAATATTTGCTGAGATGGGAGGATAGGCAGCGTAATATTGCCTTACAGCAAATAGGTGACCAAAAAATCACCGACGCTACAGAAACATATCTACAATGGTGTAAGCGTGTTACTGTAAGATATCTTTCTGCTCCCCCTAACGACTTTCCAAACATCCAGCAGTACGAGCCTAGAGACCACGTGGAACGAGAAATGGTAAGTTAAATTCTTTAAATTATATTAGTTTTTAACATCCGGCGGTATGAGTCAATAATTATATCTTATTTTTATTGTAACGACAGGCTCGTGGGTTGCATCATATACAATCATTGATACAGGATCCATATCCGACTGATGCTGGTCCAGATACTCAGGCTTTATTTTCTACTGTAGACTCATATATTGGTGGTATATTCAGTTCATATAATATGCTTCCACATTTATCGCCATCGCTAGAGCAGCAGCATGAGCCAGCACCAGAGCAATAGTATGAGCTGGCACCAGAGCTGCAGCATGAGCCGGAACCAGAGCCGCAGCATCAGGGAGATCTAGAGCAGCGGGATCAGTGGTTCGGAATACCATACTGTCAGCAGCAACCCTAGCATATTGAATAAGCCCAACAACCGGAGGAACAACAGTTTTGGGGGACAGGTTTTGCACAACAACAGCAGTCTTGGGGGTTAGGTTTTGCGCAACAATAGCAGTCTTAGGGGTCAGGTTTTGCGCAGCCATGGGGCCAGGTTTTGTGCAACAGCAGCAGCATGAAATCAGAATAGGTTTTTCGCAACAATATCCCAGCTGGGAGACGGATTTTTCGTCCTACATATAGTTATTGGGAGGCAGCACATATCCGACACCTGTCCCACATTCAGGATCTGCGGAACAACAGCCTGTCCAAGACGATACTGAAGACGAAGCAGAAGCGCAGCCGCCGCCACCGCCGCAAGATACCCAAGAAACGGGAGGGTCGTCCAGTCATCCCAAGAGGCATAGGCTTATGTCAAGCCTCCTCGGATTGGGAAAGGAAAAGGGAAAGGGAAAGGGAAAGCAATAATTGTATACTTTTACAAACAGATGATTTTTTTGTATTATAAATTTGACGGATTCATTCTGTTATTGGAGTGTATACAAGATTCATATTTATAGTAATTCTATATGAACTGTAATAACAATTGTCAACCGTCCGTAACAAAAACAACAATATTATTATTTATTAATTTTTTTAAAACGAGATTTCTTAAATTCTGTTTTTTAAAAATTAATAAAAGGAGGGTTCCTAGAACCCGCCCCCCACCCTCTAAAGAAGAGGGCGGGTTCTAGGAACCCACCCTCTTCTTTAGGAGGGTGGAGGTGGGTTCTCGGAACCCGCTCTCTGCAGTGGTGGCAGGGTGGGGTGTGAAACCGCTCTGTCTTGCTAAATATAAAATAAATGATTTTATTTTAATAATTTTAATATTATTATATCCTATTTTAGAAAAAAAACCTATTTTTAAAAGTCAAGTCCAAGGGAAGCATATTTCAGTAGCACATAGCATCCGGCACTTCTCATGAAAAAAACAACAGTATAAAGCCACCCTTAAAAAAACACAACCCGTCATATAAAAAAGAAGTTACAAACCGAGATAGTATCAGAATAACTATCAATAAGCAAAAAAAAAACCATGGGCACCAAAAACATTATAAACTTCATGTTACAAGCTGAAACCCAAAAGAAAAGATTTAGGATATTGAGGAGGCTTCATTTATACTATCAAATAAGGAATAGTTACATCACCAAAATAAGTCTTGGCAAAATCAAAATTGAATATAGCTATAACATCATCAAACCATATCAGTTATGGAAGAAAAGGTAACACAAGGTATAAGATTAACCTAAAAGAGAGAAAATAAGCCATCCCAAGAAGGGATTAAGCAACCATAAATGAATCCACAGACAAAAGAAAAAAAGAGAAAAGGGGAGGTTAAGAAACCGTCTATATATAACATTATAAAAGGGCCACAATGTCAACTGATTATCTCATCCACATTACCAGTATATAATTTTTGAAGGTTCATGAATTCAGAAGAGGTTAAAATGGCAGTTCTATTCTTATTATGTATCCCCCTATCCAACTAAAAAATGATAGAGAATAGAGTTCATAATTCGAAAATGTGTACAATCCACATTATTAAAGATTTTGTTATTCATGCATTTCCAAATGATCCAGCTAGTGGAATACTCTAAAAGGATCCACATATGAGCAAGCTTGGCATTAATGTTATTGATTTTCCAAGTATCAATAGCATGTATAAAAGAGTCAGGAATATGAATATTAATAGCCTTCAACAGATCCTTCCAAACAAGTTTAGCAACTTTGCATTTGAAGAAAAGATGAGTATAAGTTTCAATCATATAAGAGTCAAAGACACAAGCAATATTATTGTACCACCCTCTTTTAATTAAATTTTTCTTTGTCAAAATCATGTCTTGAGCTAATAACCAATGAAAATTTTGATCTTAGTGGAGTAGAGTTTTGCCAAATGATCTTATAATGAGGGTATCGTCGAATAATACAATTAAGAGTGTTATAAATAATTTTAATAGAGAAGGCACCAGTACTAGAATCAGACCACCTAATAGAATCAGAAATATCAGGTGTAATAGTAAAATTAGAAAGCTTTGCCATCATATCTTGTACAAGAATTCTATCATCATAAGGAATAACTTTATTGAAAGCAAGCTTCTAAACCGACGTACCTTTGTTATAGTAGCCTTGAGTATGAATTAAAGCCACTTGATTCCAAGCAATATTGTAAAGAGAAGGGTAGGGCTTAGATGAGGCTAAATCAGTTGCCCATTTGTCTTTCCAAAAGAAAATTTAAGTGCCATCACCTACAATTGAGGAAATATTATCATAGAAGGAGCTACTACAGTCATGTAACCCTTTTCAGAAAGTTAAGGAATTATGAGTATTATGTAATCTATTGCTAAGTTGGTAGATGGATCTTATAACTATATTAGAATATTCATCATCTTTATAAAGTTTCCAAAGCCATTTACATAGGAAGGAGGGAAATATTAAAATGATCTATGATATTAACCTCAGCCCCCCTCAGTTTTGCTGGTACAAACCTTGGTCCATTTTACAAGGTTGTAACCCTTTCTCACATTGTCTGTGCCCCTCCAGAGGAAAGTGGATATGATATTATCAATTTTTTTAATAACCCATTTTGGCAATCTAAAAAAGACATGTAGTATAAAGGAAGAGAAGATAGAACAGGATTAATCAAGATAAGTCTCCCTCCAATAGATAAGGACTTGCCCTTCCAAGCAGAAAGCATGGACTGAATTTTGATAATAAGCAATTGCCAATCTTTTTTCTTAACTTTACCTGAAATTAGAGGCAGCTCCAGATAAGTAGTGGGTAAAGAAGAAAGCTTACATTTAAGCAAAGTAGCAAGCTTATTACCCATATGAAGATTTTTGCCAAGATAAAAGAGAGAGCTCTTATGGAATTTGATTTTTAGCCCAGAAAGACCCTAAAAAGTATATAGAAGCAATTTTAAAGTGAGACTCTCAGCTTCATTAGCTTTGCAAAAAAGAATAGTGTCATCAACAAATAGAATAGAGAGAAGTGATTAAAGTTTACCTCTGAGGTTTGGAGTTGATAAACTATCATGTCACTTCACTTGCATTAGTATTCTAGCAAGAGTGTCCACAACCAAGTTAAAAAGAAGAGGAGACAAATGATCACCTTGTTTCATGACCCTTTTACACTTGATTATCCTCCCCAAACTACCATTCACAAGAACCTGTGAATTAGAAAAGTGTAGAATCATGTGTATCCAACTAATCCATTTGCATCCAAAGTCTCTAACTTTTAAAATTTGAACGATGTAGTCTCAATGAATAGAATCAAAAGCTTTTTGGAAATTAATTTTGAGCAACACAGATTCAATTTTGGTCTTGGAGCAGGCACGTACAAGCTCATGAGCTGTGGAAAAGCAGTCTAAAGTAGATTTATTTCTCATAAAGGCAAACTGGGTTTTACTCAAAAGCTTTGGCAAAACATTCCTAAGTCTATTAGCTAAAACTTTAGTAAAGATTTTGAAAATACCATTTAGAAGACTAATTGGTCTGAAGTCTTTAACATATTTAGCACCATCAACCTTTGGCAAAAGACAGATAATGGCATAATTAATACAGTCTGTAGATCAATCCTGAAGTGTGACTCCAAGGTGTCCCCGATGGTATGAGTTGTTGCAGAAAGGTTCGGAACCTATCCCTACTGGTTCTGATTGATTTTGCGATCGCCACTACGTTCCTGAATTGTGCCACTATCCACCCTTTGATTTGATTGTCGTTTGCCTGAGAGATTATTGCGATTCCACTTTTCTCGTGAGTTGGCGCCAAGTCAACCACATGCCTTTCTTCGGCCTTGATTCTCTTGAAACGATAAAATTCATTCCTTTAAAGATGTACGTGTAACAATCAATTCAACAAAAATAACATAAAAAGAGAGGAAAAGAGAGAATTCTCCAGCCTTGCGGCCAGGGAAACATATCCCCACCCTTTTAATTTTAAAAAAGATTTTGTTCTTAATTTTAAAAAGTTAATTTTTATGATTTTTGATTTTATGAATGCAATAGAAAAATAAAAAATATGATGAGATTAAGAGAGGGTTAGAAAGAGCCTGATTGCGTTTTGTGTCGCTGCCTATGAAAGCCTTCGGAGCTTCCATGATTCCTTACCAGCGATCACCAGAGAGAATTTAGCCTCTTGAAAATTCTAAGAGGCTTGAGATGAAGAAGAGATTTTGGGATGAAGAATTCTGGAGAAAAAGGTCGCTTATATAGTCTTCCCATCAAATCATTTGGAAAAACCTTTGAATTTGACACGCATGCGGATGACCATCGTCCGCATGTATGCCAAAGTCGTCGAATTTGGAAACTTTGCACTTATTTGATAAGTAAAAATCTTTTAAAAGTCGGCTGTGATGCGGATGCAGACGACTTGTGTCCACATGTGTGCTACAGTCGGTGGAAATTTTGCCAACTTTGGTGCCTTCACACGCAAGTAAAGTCCAGATTCATCGTCGGGGCATGCATGCGGACGGCATGCGTCCGCATGTGCGCCACCGACTCCAAATTTTGGATCTTTTAAAATCCTTTTAAAATCTTTAAAATATTTTCGTTTTTGCAAAGGATTTTGATTGAAGACGGTTTCGAATTCGTTTAAATCACAGGATAAGCCCGTAAGTTAATTTTTTCAAATCCCAAAAATTCTAATTTTGGATATGTATGATATGATGATATAATTCATAAACATTGCTCAATATACATTTCATGTGCGCCATGTTGCCTAAATTTTTGAAAAAATCTTTAAAATTTTTATAAAATCATTTTAAAGCTCTAACCATAACTTGATGGTATTTTGATCTATTTTTACTTACTATATATGGAGTATCCAAAACTAGCCCGATTCAGTTGAAATGACATATCAATAAATGCCCCTCTTGCACTGATATTGTGGAACACGATGTTTGTACAAGAAAAGAAGATGACATTGAAGTGAGGGTGCAATCAAGCCCGAAAAGAAGGACGTGAAAAGGTTTAAGAAAGGAAATGGAAAAATATGTGAGGATGGATGCAATGCTATAATGCAAGAATAGAACACATAACGACCCTAAATTTCGTGTATTTTTTTGTAAGAATTGTCATTAATAAATTGTCGTTTCTTTTCAAGAACTAAATCATATTTAAACTCTTGAAAACTTGTATGAGACGGCTCACAATAGTGTGAGCCGGCTCATGTATCAGTTCTAATGATCATGCTTTCTTTGTTCTCTTGAGCGGCTCAAAATAATTTAGAGCCGTCTCAAACCTTGCCTGAAACGCTATGTTTTTTCACTGTCTGCATAAGACAAATCAAGCTACTCTTGAGCCGACTTATGTCTCGTTCGAAGCTGAAACGTCTCAGACACCCATTTGATGAATTCCTTGGCCTCGTAACTGTTCGTTCCTCTATTAAAACCATCATTTCATTTCTTTAAACCGCCAATTAAATTCTGATAACCTTGAACCCATTCAATTCCCCATTAACTTTCCTTTTAACGGCCTTTAAATCTCTTTTAATTCCTCAATCTTAAAATTATCTCTCTCTTTCATTTTTCCCATAACCATCAAAACCTATTTCTCCTCTGAACAATATTCTCTGAAATCTTACTTCAAAAATCTCCATAACCCAATTGAAGATTCCTTCATCTAGACATTATAGCTTCGATCAAGTTCTCTTTTCTTTCAAAAGGAAGTTCGGTTGTTATACTGAATCATGACGTGAGTAAGTCTCTTCCTCTATCGATCGCTCTCTTCATTTCTTCATCCCTCGCTTTTCCTTGTCTTGACTCCTCCGAAAAACCGTTACTTTGTCTCATAGAAATCCTTAATGAAATATGGTTTTAATGCGTAAATTTGGTTATATATGAATTTGTTAAATTTAATTGTTATTCTCGTTAAAATTATTAATCACCTAATTGCCTACCATTTTAATGACAACTTATACATGCTATATATCTAGAAAACATATATATTCGACACTATGAAACGAGGATAAACTTACACCACATCGTCATGCGAAATATTTAAACTTCAATATCTGATCGTCTGAACGAACAGGTTTTGAGCCGGCTTAATATAACCTGAGCTGTCTCATATAACCAAAAAGTGAATACCTACCTTTTGACATAGCATGAGCCATCTCAAGTTGGGCTTCAGCCGTCTAAAGACATGATCGAGCCGGCTCAACATAATTGTAAGCCGTCTCATGATGACAAAGAATAAAACAAGGACATCCCACACATTGTTGAGCCGTCTCAATATCGTGTCGAGCCGGCTCAAGAACTTTTGAGCTGTCTTTTGCAACCAGTGACCCAAATCATGATCCTAGATGACTTGTGAGCCGTCTTAAGTAATCTTTAGCCATTTCAAATTGAAACAACACCTAAAAAGTAATTTAATCTGATGCTTTGCTATACTATACACGTCTCATCTCATGCTATGTAATCTTTATTGCTGAAACTACATGACTTATATGAATACCCTATTACATGCTTCACTTGATCTTGAACCATGAATACAATTTGACTCGAATACTTGAAAACTTGACATGAATACATTTTACATGAATACATCTCAACATGAATACATGCAATTGACATGAACTTAACTCGAAAACCTAAACTTGTACTCTCTCTTGTATTCAAGGTTTTCGATTCAAGACTTGTGACATTATTTATAACCTAGAAAACGCGGGGTGTTGGGCTAGTTTGAGTATGAATTCAACGAAATCTCAGGAGTCCCCCTAGTACATGAATCCATGAATACTAACACAATTTACAATCATGAGGGCCCGTGTTTCCTTACCCCTAGGGCCCTACCCTTAGGTTTGAGAATATTTTTGATATTGGTTGGTATTCACATTTGAACTGTCATTAGGTTAGTTTACCTTATAAAGACATGTTAGGACACATTGACATTCACTTCATGTTCACCATATATAATTATTACATGCTTAAGTTGACCAACACATGCTATACTATATTGCCATGCTCATGTATCATATAATTGTCATGTATATTGCCATGCTCATGTATCATATAATTGTCATGTATATTGCCATGTCAAACTTGTCCAAATAATAATGATTTCCATTCATGCTATATTACATGTCACCTTACATTTTATTTATATAATTTACATCTCTTTTGGAGACTTACCGAGCGCAAGTTCGCCGATGGGCATTCCGCCATGTTTTCTTTTTATCCTTAGAATACTCGTCAGAGGACCTTGAGACAGAGGAGATAGAGGCAACAGAAGAAGAGTACAATCACCTTGCATCATAAGCAGACAACCAGTTTTCTTTCCATCTTTTCATTTCTGTATGCCTTTTGTTTAAGGCTTATTCATGTTATCAATTCTTGTATTTTAGACATTCTGTTAAATGTTGAACTCTGTGGAATTTTGAATGTAATAACTAGCTGTTGGATTTCATTTTATTGTTACTCTTGTCAAATTTTATATTGCTTATTACGCTTAACGTATTTGTTTCGAGAAATGACCTTCTCGAAATAAATATGTTGCGGGCCAGTCACATACTCGTTACCGAACAACTCAGGATTGTTTCCTGGCATCTCATGATTTGCGAAAGTCAGCACAACATTGTTCTAGTGCGAAACTGTGGGGTTTGGAAAGAATAACAGACTTCTCCTCGAGTGCCTAAGACGGGAATGAATCCTGAGGTCTTAGAGAGGAATTTATTCTATCTGGTCTTGTATTCCAAATAGATTGAGGGGGAAAGAGTTAGTAGGTGTGAGGGTGATCCCGTTCCACACACAGGTACTAGAAACTACTAATTTTCTCATTTGTTTGTTTTTGAAAAGATGATGCTGTGGTGGCGGTCGCAAGTCAATTGATTTAAGGCAATTCCTCATGTTTTGTCCTTTTGTTTTCAAAGGAGAGGATGAGAAGCAATATGCTGGTTTAATGCAAAGATGCTAAATCAAGCAAGCTTTATGAAAAACATTCTTTTATGCAGGTTTTGAAAACGGGGTTATTCAACACCTTAGAAAGTGAATGCTTAGGGGTATCGGTACCATCGTCTAAGATGAGATTTTCGAAAACAATTTCTAGTGCCTAAGGTGTTAACCATAGCACCATTGTTCTTCTAAGCGATTAGATGATCATTACTTAGGATGCTCGGGATTAAGCAAATTCCAGTTCGAAAATATGAAAGCTGGGCACTGTTATGAGGCATGGACGGTACATGTCGCGCCATTTTGAATTCCTTTATGCGCTTTTGGGTAGAAGAAGTAGCTCGTCAATGTTGTACTTGCAGGAAATGTGACCCGTCAACGAATTATGCCGCTCTGGGGCTTTTATTGGATGGAAACCGCTTTAGGGCTTTCTGCTTGAGATCACTGTATAGGTCTTTCTACTTGAGATCACCGTATAGGTCTTTCTGTTGGAGATTGGCCTCTATAAGTATTGCTCGTTTGTGATTGGCTGGTAGTATTGGCTTCTGGGCATTGGCGTTTTCACATTGGCCTCTTGCATTGGCTATTGGCATTGCTCTTTTGAGATTGCCGCATGGGCATTGCTATTTTGAGATTAGCCGCATGGGTATTGCTCTTTGAGATTCACCGGTCAGGTCCTTCTGTCGAAGAGCAACTATCTCGGTTTTTCTTTCTTCAATCTGCCTCTTAGGGGCTTCAGAATTTGGTTAAGACTAGCCTTTGGGGGCTTCTTCGCTTTGTGCAGATTTTTTGTTGAGTGGAATTGTTTATGACGAAACCGCGTTTGGAAATTGATCGCGTCGATGGGACTTATCAGGTCATTCTTGACGGATCGGATAGGACTTTGGAGATACGCACGGTCGGTACATATCGCGCCGGTTATACCGTGCTCTAGAATGCGCTGTCGGAGTAGATCTGCTTCAACGGTACGTGTCGTACCGCTTTTTGAGAGTTGCTCGAATCTTTCGTATGCACAAAAGGTGTAAGTCACACCGGATACTTAGAACGATGTCTGCTTGTCGGTGTATGTCACACCGAGTACGAATTTTGATGCTTGTTGGTGTATGTCGCACCGAATATGAGGCAAATGTATAGGCGGTGTATGTCATACCGAATATATGAATGAGGAATGCTGTTTTCTTCTTTTTTTAATGATGGCATGCATAAGGATGACGTGCGTCCGCATGTGCACCATCAATTTTGAACCGAAATTAGATTTGATTTTTTTTGTTTTTTTTCAAACTTCTTCTTATAAAAACAACTCCAAGGGTTTATGTCTTCTCCAAGGATTTTGAACTTTTGACGCGAAGGCGTGAGATTGATGTGCAGGAGAGATACTTTCATATGCTCTCAACGAGACCATATTACACCATCCCTTATCTTCAAGTATCTTTCTCTACCGGCGTTTAATTTTGCGGAATCTTCTTAGTTGAAGAATTGTGTAGATAGCATCCTGTCATTTCATCTTGAATATCTAAAAGAAGGAGGCTTGGTTCCATCTATGAAGTTCTTTAATCGACCGAATAATTGGCCTTTGATTATGGCGGTCATGGAGCATTGGAACCTTAAGACCCACACCTTCCTTTTCCCGGTTTGAGAGATGGTTCTTTTGTAAGAGGATGTGAAGGTTACGCTTGGTTTTATGTTTAAAGAAAAGCACCTTTTGGGTAAACCTGCTTATATTACCGTCGTTCTTGATAATGCTAGTATCTTGCGTCCCTTGAATATCAATGGCGATCTTCCAAAATCCGTTCTGAACGATAATCTTTTGAATTTGTTTGAGATGTGGGAGTACTTGAATATTTTTGTTAGATATAGTGCCTTCAAGGCAATTATTGTAATTGCAGATAGACGATTATGATAATTGAAGGAGAACCTATACAGGTATAACAGTCTTACTCGAGATGATAGTATACCATCTGGTTTGTCTTTATCATTGATGTGTATACGTTTTACTTGTTATCATGTGTCGATAATACATAATGATAAAGCCCGTAGGATTCTTACTTGACTACCAGTATTATGATGGCAATCATATACATGGGAGCTGGGTAGTTCATAAGCACATCCTTAAATGTCCTTAGTCATGGGGGTATCAAGACTGGGCATTGATAATCCGGAGTAGACTAGTGTTTATGTTTTGAGATTCGGACGAGGGGCGGTAGCCGGTCTCACAAGCCATTGGTGGTATGTCACCTAAGATAGTATACAGGTGCTCACTGGAGGTGAGTACACCGGACGGACTCCCCGAAAATTTCTAGATGGTATTATATCTATCATCAGATAGAAGTTCTCTAGTGTCATGAGTACACGTTAGTCTTTTGACCTGAGATCATCATTTGTCTCATGTGAGTTCCCATTGTATTTAGATTACTATCCTACCACGACTCAAAGGAGTCATGCAAACAGGTTTTAGTTGGGTACAGTCCCAAGCAATATGGAGGCAGTGAGCGATTATCAGTGATTCGTCTCTCCTGGTATTAGGAGTCGATGTCATGCTGTGTTCGGTTGGCCATCATCCTAAATCCGTGGTCACGGTGGATGAGATTTACTGATAAGAGTTCAGTAGTTTCTCGGTTGGTGATGGGCTTGACTCCGACATGACTTATCGGGTTATTAGGGGTCTGACGTTATCCATTGATTGATCTAGATTTATGTAAGTGTAGTTAACCGCAATCAATAACGGTGTCGCGCGTAGCTAGACCGAGATGAGTACGGGCCGTCCTCTGGGAAACGTTGAATATTTTATTCTTATTTTAGATGTGTTGAAAAAGAGAGGAGGGATAAAGAATGTTGAAGAATGGTTGTAGGTTCTAGATCTATGTTAAACACCGATACAAAATATAGATCTAGATTAATTATGGATGTAAGTTTAATATAAAAGGGGGCTTGTAGGGTTCGTTAGGATTTAGTAGTTATGGATGATTAATTAAAGATTACTCTTTTTATCTTTTAATAGATTTAAAACTAGAACGACAGAGATGCATGTAGATTAGGGTTTCTGGAGGGAAAAGGGTTCCCACTCTTAACCCCTATCTCGACATGGATCTTCGTTCATATCTAGCCTTTACCAAAACAATCGTTAATCTAATCTCTAATCGCGGTCGAGGCTAGCAATAAATTGGTATCGCGCCCGATTAGGATGTTAATGATTCTTTTGGTAAAGTTTATAAACTTTATAGGACGTAAAAAGAGTTTAAGGATCTTCATCATTCATTAATCTACCCTAATCCTACGAACCCTAACAAGCGGAGAATTACTCGCGCATGATGGAAGAAGAAGAGATGGAGAGAGAATTCATAATGAAACTACAAAGAAATAGAATAAGAAAAGAACTACCTTTATTAATCAACAAAACTCATTTACACTTTGTTCCCTTAGAAAATGATTACAAATACTAGTTTGCTTCTCGATCTCTTCTAAGGAGGTAGATGAACCGTTGATGATCAGCCTGGATACGTGAGCCGTCGTGGACTTCGTGATCTTTTCAGCTTGATGATTTTTCCAAGAGGTTCTCGGTCCTTATTTATACTCCAAAAGCTAGAACCCTAGCTTCCAAATTTGGAAGCAAGAGGTTAGGATTCAACAGAAAAAATCCCAGCTCACAGTTCCTCTGTCACGCGGCGGATCCGTGGCCAAATGGTGGGTTTGGCCGCGGATCCGCGGCCAAATAGTGCGATCCTTTGATTTGGTTTTCTGGGTTTTTCTCTTTATGACACGTGGAGATCTCTAGAACCTCTGGAAATTGGAAATCTTTTTTTTGTTTCTGCCAGAATTGATTTCTTAGTTTGCTTTCTTAATTAGGCATGTTTGCTCTTAACAATTTTGATTCCCTTGATTTTTAGCCCTGAAATATTCTGCACAATCTCAACAAATAATATTAGTGGAGTTTTGTTTTATTGAGATATTAATTTCAACATTAAGATTTGGTCAATGGTATTTTTGCATACATTTTCCTACCAAATGTTAATTATAATATATCAACACATGAAAAATAGTATTTTTACAGATAAACCCTCACATGTATCATATATTATAATAAACACCTTTTCTAGTACAGAAATAGTAGGAAAAATGTAATAACAAATGTGCAGTTTTATCAACTGAACAAATACCCCCAAACTTATTTTTGATCGTCCCGAGCAAACTAGTTTATTCAAGAGAAGGAGAAAACGAAAGGAGAAAACTAAGCACACTTTCGTAGGCAACACGATTGCACTGAGCACGTGCAACAAGCCGTTAAACTTCTAGGTGTCCCTAGTAGGAGGAGTGTTGTCTCCTGAGGGTTTTCAGCGGATTACACCCACAAAATCCTATAATAAAAGAGAGATGGTAAAATTTACATATAAAGATAAGAACCATAAAAGAAATATTTTGAAAATCTAGAGTTTCCAACTACACTAGCTTTTCAGTTGTCATGAACCTTATCTTAATAGTCATGAAAAATTGTTAGAAATAACTTCATCCCTCAATAAAATATCATCTTTATTCTTCATTCCTATCTTTTATCCAAACATCGATCATATACCCCTACGTGTGTGAATAGAATACCCTACACTCGGAGAATTCAATTCAAGCTATCATACTCTTGTCCATCTACCTCAGTATTTTTTAATTTGATGAATATTTAGATTTGCTCACACATTTTCATGCGTCCGTTAATACTTCTTGAGGTACCAACCGACCGATTACTCATGTGCTTGCATATTAGGTGTTTTCCTCGTCTTGCACCACCTAAGGCTTGGCAGTGACTCCCAAACCAGTTGGTCTAAGGCACTGGGTGATGAAGCACCCTCGCTATATTTTTTATTGCTGCCTTGGCGATAACAAAACCAGTGTTCATTTTTCTTTTCACCATTTTTATATTTTCTTCATTTATTATTTGCTTCATACTTTGGCTTTTAGACAAGAGCATTTCAAGGTATCCTCTACTATCCCGAGTTTCAAGACGTGTGTAAGTGCGTATAGTAGGGTATCAACGTTCAAATGTTTGGCATCCATAATAGGAACTATTTTTCAAACTTATTTTTATTCTCAGATTAGTGACTTCCTTCATCTTACAGACCCTTAGGACAACAGCTCATAACTACTTATTACTAGTTCGTTTAAGAAAACTTCTAATTTTCTTGGTTTTCTTAAACTATTCCTATCTTTCATATATAATTTTTCACTTTCTATTCTTTTATTATCAAATTTTTTTTGTGCTTATATATAGTATAATGCAAAGTATCGCGTAAATAAGCACAAACCTCCCCCAAACCTGTTTTCAACAGTGTCCTCACCGTTGCTATCTGCTGGATCACAAAAACCTGTAAGCTTGGGGGGACATTATTAACGGGGGTAAGAATATATGAAAGTGAAAATCCTCCCCCAAACTTATTTTTGGCTCACAAATTTGAGGACAAAAGTTATGTTCAAGAGCCAAAAATATACCCCCCCTCAAACATGAGTTAGACAATATGAAGCATTTTAAGAGGGGGTGAGTCATTTGGTCAAAATAAAACTTTACAAAGACCAAAAGTTAACACCAACCATTCAAAGATTTTATCAGTATGGCGTATAGGTCGGTGGAAGAATGTATTGTATCGAGTCAAGAAAAAATGGGGAAGAGATAAGAGGTGGTCTGGAAAGGGTTTGAAGTTGAAATTAGAGAAAAGAAAGAATGAGGATGAATGTGAATGATTAGGAAGAAGGAATGGTGACGGTTCAACCTCTATAGGTGGAGATTGCTCAATCACAAAATCCGTATTGTTTAAAAATTCAAGTTCGTCAGCAAAAAGTTCTTCAAAACTTTTATCAATGGTGTGATCGAAAATTTTGCTGTCAAAGAGTTTTGTGCCGGAATTATCCTACTTGATTCATCAAAAATCATTGAGGTAGAGGACTCGAAAAACTCATCTACCTCATTTTCAAAAATATCCATATCAAGTTGAATTTCTGGTATTATTGAACTTGAATTAACGGATTGTGATTCATCAAAACTCACTGAAACTATAGGAACAGAAGAAGAACCGGAGAAAGTAGAAGGTGAAATGGGTAAACAAATTGGTGTGTCGAGTGTTGCTGAACCAGATGTGGAAGATGGAGGCTGTATTTCGGTCTGATCTTCGGGTATACCATTATCATCAACTTCAAGACATATTTGGGGTTCGGGAAGAATTAAAGGCTCAAGATGATGGCCACAAGGAAGTGAAAGGATTTGATGCATTGATGGGACAAAATCATCCAAAATTTCGGGTTCATCAATCAATATATCCCCAACGTCAATCACCTCATTCAAGTGAAGGTTAAAATTCTCAAACACCTCATCAAAAGTATGGTTTTCAATCAGTTTTGGTTCAAGAGTGGAGGTGTAGAGATTACAAGGGTTGGGTATGGTTTCACTTGAAATGGATCCTTCACAATCGGGTAAATCAAACACTATAAAGTCACACAACTTATCAGACATTCTATCTTCAATTGATGAATCATTTGGTGTACTTGATGAATCTATGAAACCGGAGTTGTGGATTTCAGTTTGGAATGTGGAGGTTTGATTAGGAAGGGTGTACAGTTCTGTCTCACTACCCAAATTCTCATTTTGTCCTATGCCCGAATTATATACTGAAAAATTTTGGGCTGGTTTGAAATTATTTGCTTGCATCCGCTCTGTCATTTGGTTCGACATTTCCAAATTTTTTTCTAATGTCTGCTCAAAACTAGACTTGGGTCGATAAGGGGGTTCAGGATAAGATTGAAATTCTTGTGGACGATTAAAACTCCCAAATGACTGATTAGAAGGACTGTCTAGAGAAGGTGGAAAAGTCGGATAGGATTGATAGGAATAGAATGGTTGCGAAAATTGGGTAGGAGTAGGATCAATATTATGATAAGAAGAATATTGATATGGGTTGGTTGGTTGGCTATTTTCAATAGACATCTTATATGCCACAAACTGCCTATCAAACTCTTCTTTGGACAGTGGTGGTGATGATTGATATTGGTCCGGGTTGAAACTTTGGCCTCTAGCCCTAGCTATATGCTCAGTAATGGATATGCGTCTAGGTGCATCCTCACTCGGAGTATCAACAGAAACAGGTGTAGAATTAGGATACTGTTGATAGGACATGGATTGAGGTCGCCAACTGTTTCTACTTGCTTGTTCTATCTGATCTCTTAAGGATATGGGAGAGTCGGACGGTATACCGAAGGGATTACGAAAACAGGAGATATCTGGTTGTGGACAGCAAAGCTCGGCAAGTGTTCTTCTGTTTAGGTCACCCATTATAAGAAAAGAAGAAGGGAGAAGGGGTAAAAAGGGGAGAAAATAATTGATTTGTTTTGAAAAATGACGGAATTAGACAAATCACATAAAAATGCACAAACAACCCTAGAACTAAGGTTACCTAGGTCAGTCTCTAGACCGCTCCTAGACTTCCAAAGGACAAGCCGCAGGATCAATCCTCTACCACCTCTTTACTACTCTTGTATCCAGGTAAGTGCCAGGTATGTGGGAGGTTGTCCACTATGTAAGTAGTGGTCCTAATTAAGTAACCACTTGCCTTAGACACACTTGCCCAGACACCACAAAAGTAATGCGGATATGCGATAGATTACCCACGACCTTCCTCTGTCCTTATTGAGCGCGACGGTCCTTAGAGTCTGGTCTAGATATTTTTTAAATTAATGTAGGGTTGATGCAGATGCTCGGTTTGTGATTTGTAGGGCTTAGGAAGGGTGATGAAATCCCCACCTAATCTGGATTTGGTCTTTGCCCCTTAAAGTCCGTATTAAAATATGCAAAACAAACCAATCACAAAACTTTGCAAAAAGATTTTTGAGCGGCGATATTTTGCAAAGAATACTGCAGAAAAGAGATTTTATTGAATTTCAGAGGAGAGAGAAAGATGTTAGAATCTTACCAGAGAAGTGTGGAACCCTAGATCCTCAACTTGGCCGCGCTTCCGCCGCCAATACACTCCTTCTGCCGCGGATCCTCCACAAGAAAGATGGATCAGGTGATGAAATTTTCCTCTGTAGCCTCCTGCACTCCTCTGGATCTTGATGAATGTCTCTGAATCTCTGTTTCCTCAATTCTGTGACTCCAGATCCCCTCGCAAAATTCACACGACAATCGTTAAATATATAATTTGAAGTTTTGTTTTATTTATAATATAGATCGTATAATAATTCAACACAAATAGTAAGAATAAAAATTACGCACGTATCTCCGACAACGGCGCCATTTGATTGATCTAGATTTATGTAAGTGTAGTTAACTGCAATCAATAACGGTGTCGCGCGTAACCAGACCGAGATGAGTACGGGTCGTCTTCTAGGAAACGTTGAATATTTTATTCTTATTTTAGATGTGTTGAAAACGAGAGGAGGGATAAAGAATGTTGAAGAATGGTTGTAGGTTCTAAATCTATGTTAAACACTGATGCAAAATATAGATCTAGATTAATTATGGATGTAAGTTTAATATAAAAGGGGGCTTGTAGGGTTCGTTAGGATTTAGTAGTTATGGATGATTAATTAAAGATTACTCTTTTTATCTTTTAATAGATTTAAAACTAGAACGACAGAGATGCATGTTGATTAGGGTTTCTGGAGGGAAAAGGGTTCCCACTCTTAACCCCTATCTCGACATGGATCTCCGTTCATATCTAGCCTTTACCAAAACAATCGTTAATCTAATTTCTAATCGCGGTCGAGACTAGCAATAAATTGGTAACGCACCCGATTAGGATGTTAATGATTATTTTGGTAAAGTTTATAAACTTTATAGGACGTAAAAAGAGTTTAAGGATCTTCATCATCCATTAATCTACCCTAATCCTACGGACCCTAACAAGCGGAGAATTACTCGCGCATGATGGGAGAAGAAGAGATGGAGAGAGAATTCATAATGAAACTACAAAGAAATAGAATAAGAAAAATAACTACCTTTATTAATCAACAAAACTCATTTACACTTTGTTCCCTTAGAAAATGATTACAAATACTAGTTTGCTTCTCGATCTCTTCTAAGGAGGTAGATGAACCGTTGATGATCAGCCTGGATGCGTGAGCCGTCGTGGACTTCGTGATCTCTTCAGCTTGATGATTTTTCCAAGAGGCTCTCGGTCCTTATTTATACTCCAAAAGCCAGAACCCTAGCTTCCAAATTTGGAAGCAAGAGGTTAGGATTCAATAGAAAAAATCCCAGCTCACAGTTCCTCTGTCACGCGGCGGATCCACGGCCAAATGGTGGGTTTGGCCGTGGATCCGCGGCCAAATAGTGCGATCCTTTGATTTGGTTTTCTGGGTTTTTCTCTTTATGACACGTGGAGATCTCTGGAACCTCTGGAAATTGGAAATCTTTTCTTTGTTTCTGCCAGAATTGATTTCTTAGTTTGCTTTCTTAATTAGGCAGGTTTGCTCTTAACAACTTTGATTCCCTTGATTTTTAGCCCTGAAATATTCTGCACAATCTCAACAAATAATATTAGTGGAGTTTTGTTTTATTGAGATATTAATTTTAACATTAAGATTTGGTCAATGATATTTTTGCATACATTTTCCTACCAAATGTTAATTATAATATATCAACACATGAAAAATAGTATTTTTACAGATAAACCCTCACATGTATCATATATTATAATAAATATCCATCCACTAGACCCGGTATGCGACACTCTTAGAAGAAGAGATCGGACTGTACGGAGATTGTCACATTCAGGCTCAGTAGGATACAGATGGACTTGGTTTTCGACCTCCCTTTCGGCATATACCCGGGTAGCCATTACGTACAGCTAGTGCGCTGATGTGCTTGTGATTATCGATTTATCCAGTAACTCACTGCCAGCGTATTGTCAAGTGTTTAGAGTCCCACATAGAGGGTTTTCCCGATTCAGACGATATGATATAGATGATGTATGTTGGTACATACATGTGTCCGATTAAATATGTGTATAGGCTATACAAACTTTAATCGGACGATTGATAATACTAGCCGGCTTAGGATTAAGCCGAATTATTAAATCAAGTTTTGATTTAATAATATATATATATATATATATTTTAATATACATATATTCTTGTATTATTGTTCACTATTCATTTTCTCTTTCTTGGCTATTCATATTTTTATACGGATACGCGTATATGTATTTCGTTACGTATACCGGATTGTATTCCGTATTTATACGGAATATGTTCTGGAAGAAAAACACCTCATTATATGATTTTCTTTTTAGAAAATCATTTGGAAAGGAGGTGGAGGGTGAGGTGGTATTGAGCATGGTTGAGAACATGTAGAGATGAATGGGCTTCATTTGTTTATTGGAAAATGTTGTGATATTTTTTATATAATTGTAAAAATATGTAGCCATTCTATTCTCTCTCAATTTTACTACAACACTTAGCCATTTTTTTATATGGCTAGCCTCTTCACCTCCCCTTCTTTCTTCCTCATAGTACTTTTGAGCTTAGTTTTTGAGAGAAAAAGATAGTGGAAAATTTATACATCCCCACTCTCCATTCCTATCAAGCTTGGAGCGTCGGTTGCTTCATTAGGTGAAATTGGAGCTTGGATTGGTTCTCTCGGGTGGATCATCTTCGGTAAAGGTGGTCGCCTCTCAAGTTTGTTCTTGACGGCCTACGAGTAGCTTAGAGAGGTCTTCCACGATTAGGCGGACACGCGTCAAAGGTTGTAATCCCGAACCTTGCGTACCTATTTTCTAGTTTAGTGTTTGGATCGATCGCTATGGATTAATTTCTATTGTTCTCTTATAAATTTTCGTTTTTTTGGTTTCGTATCGGTCGTGGCTGTCGCGGTGAGGGCACTAGGAACTTTCATTAGTATCAGAGTTACTAGGCTGGGATGTCAACCCATGGGGGGTTTTCACTGTGTGACAGTAGTGATGAAGCGTAAGCTCTTATCCCTATGGTGCCCCATGCTATTATATGGTCCGGTGAATTGTAGTCCATCGCGAGGGGACTACGTAAAAAGTAGGTGCTGAGAGACCTATGGGCACCACAACCAGATTCCGTTGTGTTGACCGATTCTTTCAAAGGTATCAGAGCCAAACCAAATACTAGAACTAGATTAGACAATATTTTAGTTTCGAGACCAAAAATTTACCCATATTTAGTTTCGAATTCCAAATTTCTATCCATTTCAAAACGGAACTTGAAAATTTATTTGTATATGTCAGTGGACTATTTTTTAAGAAAGAAAACTTGTCATAAAATTTGACGACAAACAGATAATTTATGGCCGCTATTTGGCCGAGATTCTCTTCCCATTTTTTTCTTCTGTTTATCCCCAAATTTTGTCAGTTGCTTGGAATTGTAGAAACTAGATTTTTGGTATATATCTTTTTGCCCCAGATTGTGTTTTGTACTGTTTGTGCATACGGGCAATTCGGGACTGTTTTCGGTCGAAAATTTAACCTCGTTTATGTTTGTATCTTGGTATATGTGTTGTTAAATATCGTCTAATTGCTATATGTTCGATTAAATAGGGTTGCACACTTTCTTGTGTTGCTTGTTCTGTGATATATATATATATATATCTGTGATGTTTTAGCCAGATTATCGTGTTGGATAGCCCTTTGTGCTTTTTCTTGTACAGTTTTGATTTATTTTGTTGTATTTATTTGTTCGGAACGAGCTCCAACTTGTGGCTGCCGTTTCCGTATTATGTATATTCTTTTATTGGGGCACGACTAGGATGCGGTCGATGTCACCCTTGTATATATTTCATTTTTGTACTAGAATTACCCTGCAGAGGAGCGCACGAGTCACCGGATTCCAGAATTCAGAGGGTGATCATCTCATGGAGTTGAGATCGTCCTGCCTGTTTTTGGATTGGTGGGTGGCTCTCCGCGCTCATAGAGGGTTAAGGTTGATGTTGTATGGGCTATCCATACGACCGACGAACGTCGCGTTTTATTTGCGACTCAAATGAAACGCGGGGCTTCTTGTTTTTCCACTATTCTATATTGTTTTTTGTTCGTATGCCTGTAATGTTATTATCCGCCTGCGATATATATATATATGTTTTGCATCCACGCTAGCCCTGTCCCCGCCCTTCCGTAAGTTAAGTAACCTTACGGTGAAGACCCGGGACCCCATGGCGAATGCGGATGGCATATAAAAGTATGCTATTTTAGTTGTTGCTGGTGTGGCTTAGAAACTTGCAATATATGTTTAATGCAAGGAAAACAAACCTATTTGATGTTGTCAGAACCAATTTTTAAAACAAGTCGGTTTTCTTCAAAATTATAGTCATATTCTTTTGCTTTGCATAGTGGTATTTGGTTAGGAATATCTTGCAGCTCATTCTATGAAGAAAGAGCCTTGATCCATTCACATAAGTTCACTCTTAAGCAAAATTTTATGTTACTAGTTTTAAAAGTGGAGCCTAAACCACTTCATTTCAAAGCCACTCGAGTTCCTTCAACGATATCAAGTTCATTACGTTAAAGGTTTTTCGCCAAAAACCAGCTGGAGCCCTCCGTCATTTTGGATAAGTAGCACATAGTATTCATGCGGTGTTTGTTGGCCAAAATCAAGGTATCCTGAATGGTAGCTGTGTGTTGCTTATCCGTAGAATAGATAGATGCATTGGCTTAGAAAAGTTGTACCACCTCGTTAGCCAAAGTCAAGAGTGTATATGGGTGGGTCTAAATTAATCTGGATAATGATGGGTAGAACTTGACTTGCGTGTTATGATTTGTTGGCCAAAATCAAGGTCATAAGCGCATGGGGCAAAAATCATATCGGGAGTTTCAAATATAAGTGAAACTTGCCAAGTTTGCGCATACCTTCTGAAGTGTGGTAATTTTGGTCGGTTTCCATCAAAGTTATCACGCAATAATAGTTGAGTCCCGATTCCCACTGATGAGTAGGTATCACTCTTCGGGAGATTTTCACTTTACAACTAGCTAACCTATTAGGTGTTTAGAAAGTGTTAACAAGGTTACGCCTCCACGGAAACGAGCTTATTTAATTGGGTCTGTGTGAAAGCATGTGGGACCTCCCTCGGAGTACCAATACCGATTTTGCTGAACGGTTAGCGAACTTGTAAGGTGTAGATGATCCCGACTAGCTCTCTTTTTAGGGTTTGAAGGAGAATTCGAGGAAACAATGGGAGCCATCCTGATTAGATAAAGTGATTAACTAATCTAATCTTGATAGAGTGCACGCTGAGTATTTCTTTTCTCTTTCTGGTTACAGTGACCCATGACTTACCTTAAACTAAAACTTATTAACCAAGTTAACCAAACTTTCTTACACACTTTGGTTTTGGATTGTTATGATTCACGACAAAGTCATATATTTTCTTGCTGCTCCTACTTTCCCTTTGCTTTTCTCCAGAACACTCCGTATCACTACGATAATCCATATTGCTTGGAAAGGCCATCGTATAGTTACATACGAACTCGAGAAAGTTACTTTAGTCGAGAATGGCCACTGGTTCTAGAGAAATTAAATAGGATTATTCGGTTGTCTCTTCCCTTTATCTTCTCTCAGGTTGCGAGAACTCCTTGTATTAGGAAAGTACACCTATTACGCTTATTAGATTATCTTCTTTCAAACCTTAGGCCGGTGTCGAAAGGTAGGGAAAGAAGAAAACCAGTTAGCATAAATATGATGTACAGAAATTAAGATGTAGAGACATATAAAAGGTTGGAGTGAGGGCAAAGGAAATTGCGATTACTGTCATAAGTCTGGATAATGGAAGAGGCATTACTAGGAATACCTGGCCACCCCTAGAAACATTTTCATGTTTCAGTTTTTCTGTGTAATTGTTACTGAGAACTGTTTTCCCAATTAATTCTGACTCCAGGGTATGTATGTACCGGATTTGGATCTCACATCTGTACGGTGTTACCGATACTGAGTAGGAGCAGAATATTGGGAAATGGACGACTTGATCCTTAATATCAGAATTCATTGAAATTGGTGATTTTGGATTAAATCGTCTGGTTTTTCCAATGGCAAATATTTGGCTTCGAATAACCGTTGTTATGCATTAATTTTTAAACCTAAATATTTGTTTTTTTATTTTATAAAGCGAGATATAAATTTTGAAACATGTGTTCCGAACATTTACCTTTATCAGTTGAGAAAAGTAAAGTATATTGAATAACGGTGTAAGACATTCTTGACCAAAATACAGTTTTTAATTTACAACACACAGAACATGAGTTAGTATACTCTTAGGACTTATACATGGTAATGTATGTTGTCTGGTGTCTTTTAGGATAAGCAGTTGGTACTCTTACTTCATTTAGGTTTACCTATGGTTTCTTTGGTTTTAATCACGCATTCATTGTAATGCAAGGTCTAAAGATTTTGAGAAGTTTATAAGTATAAGAAAAAGTAGAGAACCATACGTTGGATATATCAGGATTCTTCGAAGTGATCGAAGATGTAGATAATTATGATAGGTATTCCATCATAGTAATATTAAGAACTTGATTCTCTCACATGTTACTCATCCGTGGGTGCGCATCTTGATGAGTAATCTTGTATTGGCATTTTTCTATTTGGTGATATGTACTGGAAACAGCTGCATGACATTTGAATCTGGTTCCATCTAAATCAGTGCCTTTGATTCTATATAGACATAGATTGGTTGCATATCTTAAGATTGTTAAGATATGGAGTTATCCGGTTTCTGTTCAAAAGCAGAATACGGACAAACTTAAGACATGCTTCGGTAATGGTAGTTTGTGGTTTATCCCAAGCATTCACTAGGGTTTGCTTCTACCATTTTTAAGATCAATGGTTACATTGTTCTTAACTCGCCACCTTTTTATAAAAGTAATATTTTTGCAAAAGAAACCAGTGAGAGTATGGTAGAAATGAAAGTGATTCCAGAACCACAAACGGTTACTGAAAATTTAGTAGAACATGGAGATTCAATTGGACTCGACAAACCTTAACCACTCTGCATATTTAGTAGGTGACCTCAGCTATCTAAGAGATACCTTGGTTTCTTTGTAGACGGTGACAGGGAGGTCAGCATCATGGTGATGATAACCCTATTAGTTATCTGCAGGTCATAAGAAGTGGTAACTTCCAGACGACTAAATACTTTATATCCAAATTGGACTCCATGCACTTCAGCAAATTGTTAATTTTGGACTTTGCTGGGTACTCCTGAAGGGGTAAAACCCATTAGGAGTAAGTAGATCTTTCGAGATCTGTATAGGTGGAAATGTATTATCCTAATAAGGCTAGACTTGTTGTAAATATTTTCATCAAATTCCCGTTATGGATTGTGATGAGAATTTTACTTCAGTGTTTACGCTAAAGTCCATACGGATATGACTTGACACTTTGCTATTCATGACTGTGATATTTGGCAGGTGGATGACTCTAACGTCTTTCCAAATGGGAATTTGGAAGTGCACATGTATATGACTCTGTCAGAGGGTTATCGTAGTCAGTGGGAACAGCAGAAGGCGTGCAAGTTGCTTATGTCTATTTGTAGACTAAAGTATGGATAGCGGAGATGGATCACCTGTTTTGATGTGACAGTCAAGGTGATTGATTTTATCAAAACAACAGATAAACTAGTAAGAAAGATGTAGGGAGTTATGTCTTAGGATTTGAATGACATACTTTTGATAGGAAGTGATGTTCCTATACTAAAATCGATCAAATTTTGGTTGTCATAGATATTTCTCCACATAGGATCTGGATAAGATATCAGGAATTCTGGTAGCTGGATCTATGGTTTTAGATCTAGATTTAGAAAGTGTCCCAATTCGGGTACATAGATACCATTCTAAAAGTGTTTTAGAATGAATGACTCTTGGCATGGTAGAGTACTTGCAGGTGATGGAGTCACCCTCTCTAAAGAGATGTCTTTCAGACTGATAAGGAGAGGGACTGGTATAAATGGCATATCATTTGCTTAGGCAATTGAGTCAATCATGAAATGTCTTGTACCAAACCAGATATTGCTTTTACACTTGCTGTAGTAAGCGGATCCAATCCTGGAGAAACAAAGGGAAACAGTTAAGAATATAAGAGGATATTCTTAGTATATGATAACGGCAACCTCCTCTGGGAGGCGGTTATCAGTTCAGGCTTCCAAGATGACCTAGATGACAAAGATACTGTCAGAGTTTTTGAGTTTACCCACTTCTGAGGAGCAGTATATTGGAAAGGGTTTCAATAGGGATATTGAGGTAGGCATGGTGCGGTATGATGGTTATGACTCAACAGAGGATACGACCCAAGAAGTTTGTTGGATAAAATTGTTCATTTATGAACTTGGTCCCACCATTTATCCAGAAAAATTCTTGACGTGGGGTATCGCTCAGTTCGGTAGATTGTTGATCTCCACGAAGTTGAGATATAGAGAGATGAAGTTGGAACATTGTAGGGATCCACCCACTAAGGCTATTTCTCGAACACGGATATTGCTCAAACGAGCTCTACGAAACTGATTAGTAAAGAAATTGAGTATTCGATAGCACACGGGATGTGAGTATGCGATATCGCAATAATTAGCCTTAAGTCCAAGTGGGAGATTGTTGAATACAGTGCCCTCAAGGCAATTATTGCAATTGCAGGTAGGCGATTATGATAATTGAAAGAGAACCTATACAGGTAAAACAGTCATACTCGAGAAGATAGTATTTTATCTGGTTTGTCTTTATCATTAATATGTATATGTTTTACTTATTATTATGTGTTGCTAATACATAATGATAAAGCCCGTAGGATTCTTGCTTGACTATCAGCATTATAATGGCGATCATATACATGAGAGCTGGGTAGTCCATAAGCACATCTTTAAATGTCTCTAGTCGTGAGAGTATCGAGACCGGGCATCGATATTCCAGAGTAGACTAGTGTATACGTTTCGAGACATCGACGAGGGGCAGTGGCCGGTCTCACAAGCCATTGGTGTTGTGTCACCTAAGATAGTATACAGGTGCTCATTGGAGGTGAGTACACTGAACGGACTTGCCGAGAACTTCTAGATGGTATTATATCTATCGTCAGATATAAGTTCTCTAGTGGCATGAGTACAGGTTAGTCTTTTGACCTGAGACCATCATTTGTCTCGTTTGAGTTCCCACTGTACTTAGATTACTATCCTACCACGGCTCAAACGAGTCATGCAAACAAGTTTTAGTTGGGTACAGTCCCGAGCCATATGGAGGCAGTGAGCGATTGTCAGGGATTCGTCTCTCCTAGTATTAGGAGTCAATGTCGCGCTGTGTTTGATTAGCCATCACTGGTCAGTCATATTTATTGTACATTTGTACGGTCATTTTCCCTATTATTATTAATTACTAAAATGTGTTAATTGTAAATTAAGAACATATGTGGGTTTATTTGTAAAAAGATTATTGTCATATGTTTCTTAATTTATAATTAATATAATTGGAGAATATATGCATATCATATTTAAATAAAATATCCATGAGATTATTTATTATTAAAATTAGCATATCATATCAAATAATCTTAACCAATATTATTAAGATATCATATCATTTAATTGGTTAGAATATTATCTCAAATAAAACAAATGCTACTAACAATGTGATTTAAGATATTGTGAAGGTATTATAATAAATTTGCTCAGATCTGAAATATAGGTAGGAGATCCACAGCAAATTGATTTACCAAACCAAATCTGCCGAATGTTAAGAGCAAATTGAAGAATCTCGCAACGGCATAGAAAAAAGAGACATTTTCAGAATATTTTCATCAAAAGGATCTCTAAATATCGAGAGAAGAAGGCATGAGAAATCTGGAGACACAAACCCATCAAGAGGCGGCGGATCCGCGGCTAAAGGAGGTAAAGGGCGGCGGTTCCGCGGTTCTTTGGTGGTTGTAAAACTTCAGGGGCTTGATCGTCTTTGCACACACTTTAATATGACATCTAGGGTTTCAAGTTTCAGAGCTTATAAAAGGACCGAGAGCACTAATCATCGAATTATCAATCAACTGATCTACCGATCAAGCAATCTAGAGAAAATTAAGGTTGTAATTTACTTTTGCAGCCGGCAACTTATGTAATGCAATAAGGTTATTCAATAAAAGTAGATTATTTTTATCTTGTCTCATTACTTTCTGCATTTTAATTTCTACATTTACTTTCCGCAATTTTAATTCTGTTATTTCTTATGAGTTCCGTATTCTTCCACCTTTCTTTTACTTTGTTGATCTCCATGGGCGAGCAAATTCTCGCTTGTTAGGGTTTGTAGGATAGGATAGTATAATGGATGAACAATATCTCTTAATTTCTTTTTAAGTTTTAATTTTTATAAACTTTAACAAAATGAATATTAACCCTCTTATCGGGCGTGACATCAATTCATGATAGTCACGTCCACGATTTGAGACTCGTTAATACTTAGTTTGTTGAGAGCTTGAGATAAATAGGGAACAATAGAAGGACAAGGGTCAGTAGAGAGAAACCCTAATTCCTTCAAAGAACCATAATCCACATTCATCGTTATTTCTCTAATATTAAATAATTAAAAGATAAAAAAAATTATTTTTAAAACTCAATCCATTAACTACTAAATCCTATACACCTTACAAGCTTTTCTCTTATAAACTTTTTAAACCTTCTGAGTATAAAACGATAAAAATTCCCACTTTTCTTCTATTAACTCGTCGAAAACAATTAAAATTAGTTCACCATTTCCCTGTGGACGACCCATACTCACTAGCGGCTAGCTATTGCGATACTGTTATTGATTGTGGTATTTAAAACACACAAAAACTCACCTTTTCAAATTAAACAAATGGCGCCGTTGCCGGGGAAATAATCGTAATATTTTTCTTGATTATTCGAGTTGATTTCTAATAAAAAACCAAAAAAATAAAAATAAAAAGAGAACCAAAAAACCACATTTTGTGTTTTTAACGATTCTTGTGTGAGTTTTGCAAGAAATCTGGAGTAATTGGAGCGAACCAACGGAGATTCAGAGACTATCAAATAGGACTAGAAGAGTATTGAAGTGTTGTGAAAAATTTTGGAGAATAGACTTCATCAGACGGTGGCGGAACCGTGACCCAAAGAAACTTTTGGCGGCTGAACCGCGGCTATATTGGGGAGTTAAGCCCCCAAATATTTCTGGTATTATCCTATCGTCTTCCTCTCTCCTCTAAAACTCCAATAAACTGTTTTTACCTGCAGGATTCTTTGCAAATAGCGCCGCTAAAAAATCTTTTTGCGTGTTTTAGATTTTGTTTTGTTTTGCATATTTAAAACGGACAATAAGGGGCAAGAAACCTAAATTCAGACTAGGCCCGACAAATCACCTACAAGCATACGCATCACCCTACATTAATAAAAAATATCTAGACCAAGCCTTTAAGGACAATCGCGTTCAATTAGGACAAAAGAAGGTCGTGGGTAATCTATTATTTATCCGCATTTCTCTTATGGTGTATAAGACAAATGTGACTAAGGAAAATGGTTTACTTAATTAGGCCCGCTATTTCGGTGATTCATATAGTGAATACCTCTCACTTAACTGGCACTTACCTGGTTGCAAGATTGATAAGGAGGTGATAAAGAATTTATCCTATGTATTTTCCTTTGGAAGTTTAGGAGCGGTCTAGTGATTTGACCTAGGTGACCCTAGCTCTAAGGACTGTTTGTGCATTTTGTGAGTCAAGTCTTGTGTCCGTCACTCTTGACAAAACAAAGCCTTCTTAAAAATCGTTCTCACACGTAATCACACGCTGCCACGTGCACTAAACCCGCTTAGTGCATGATTGGCTGGACACGAGATTCTAGTGCCCATCTAGAACTTGTTTTTGCTGTCGACTTCGAGGTCGGTACTTCTTCGCCTTCTTTTTCTCCTCCACTTACCACATCTTCCGAGATGGACGAACCTCCACCGGGTTTTAACAACACCACATTGCTACCACCCATAGGTGCGCAAATTCAGAATGCACCACGCATCGCTCTCTAAGACCGATGCTACCCCACACGTGGACCCCTTCCTACGTGTCTGTCTTTTCCACCAGCCAATGGGGATACTTTCGAAATTAAACCCCACTTCATCAACTTGTTGCTTAAATTTCACAGGCTTGAGTCTCAGGATGCCTATGTTTTTATAACCAAATTCCAAAACGTATGTGCAATGACGAGCACCACCCTACTTTCAGGGGATGCTATGCGATTACGTATTCTCCCTTTTATCTTGTGCGATCTCGCAGAGAAGTGGCTTTATAGCACCTCCTCATATTCTATAACCAATTGGAATGAATTTGTTAAAGCATTCGTTAAGAAATTTTATCCCAATTATAAGACTGCCTGCGTTAGGAGCGAGATTAACCAGTTTACTTAACTTCCGAACGAACCCTTTTGGAAATGTTTTGAAAGGTTTAAAAATCTCCTTGTCCAATGCCCTCATTACGGATTCGAAAAATGAAAACTTTGTTAAATTATGTATGAGGGTGTTAATCCAGCGATAAAACATATGCTAGAAACCATTTGTCAATGTTATTTCATGTCAAAATCCGATGAGGAGGCGTGGCAATTTCCTGAAGATCTCGCCGAACAAATACTACAGTGGGAGAGCACAAGACCAACAACATCATCTTGGTCTTCATCTAGGGCAGGTATCCATCAGATTGACGCTTCCATCGCAATGAAAGCCGAAATGACTGCGATGCAAAAATAACTCGAAGTTATTGAAAGTAAATTCTCTTCAGCCTCCTAAACCAAGTTACGCTTTCCAAAACCGTGTGCGGTTGCTGTTATGATTCATCACATTTAACGGAAGAATGTTCTTTGAATCCTCCGTCTCAAGGTCAAGAGCAAACTAATATTGCTTTTCAGTAACGATTGAGAAACGATCCTTATCCATCCACATATAACCAGGGATGGAGGAATCATCCTAATTTTGCTTGGAACTAAAATCAAACTCAAAACCAAAACCAAAATCAAAATCAGTTCCAAAGTCAAAATAACTACCAAAGGCTTCCTCCACAGCAATAACAACCACCACAACAAATTCAGCCGCCCTTTCAACTGCAATCATTCCAAAATCTGGCCAACAACTTTGCCCATTATAACAATTCTTTCCAATCACAGGATAATGATCCTCCTACCGGTACCGATAAAATCTCTGCACTCGAAAGAAGTTTAGAAGCATTTATTAAACAATCTGCGCAAACGTCGGCTAGTTTAACTTCTTCTATGCAAACGTTAGTGCAACACACTGCTTCCCACGGTGAAAGTGACTGATATGTTTTAAAGAAGTGTTTGTAGAAATAACCGTAATCAATAACGGTGTCGCGTGTAGTTAGACCGAGATGAGTACGAGTCGTCCTCAGGGATATGTGGAATCTTTTAATCTTTCTTTAGACATGTTGATTAGGAAGTGGAAGAAGAATAGATAATATTGAAGAATAGTTATAGAATCTAGATCTACGTTAAACACGGATGCAGAATATAGATCTAGTTTAAATACGGATGTAGATTTTATATCAGAAGAGGGCTTGTAGGGTTCGTTAGGATTTAGTAATCCTGGATGACTAATAAAGATGACTCTTTTTATCTTTTGATAGATTTAAAACTAGACTGATAGTAATGAATGAGAATTAGGGTTCTTGGATGAAACTAGGGTTTCCACACTATTGACCCTTGTCCTTTCATTGATCTCTATTCATGTCCAACTCTTAACAAAACAATTGTTAATCTGATCTCAAATCGCGGTCGAGACTAGCAATAAATTGGTAGCGCGTCTGATAAGGATGTTAACGATTCTTTTGCTAAAATTTATAAACTTCATAAGATATAAAAGAAGTTAAAATATTTTCTCATCCATTGATCTACCTTAATCCTACGAACCCTATCAAGCGAAGAATTACTCGCGCATGATGGAGATAGAAGTACGGATAGAGATGAAATTCATAATGTAACTAAATAATTAAACTAATTAAACTAAAGATCTACCTTTATTAGTTAACTTCACAAGTACAAACTTCAAGTTTAGATTATAAGAGAAAGAAGAAGTTGCTCTCGATCTCTGCCTTGTCGGATGTAGTTGTTCCGTCGAATCTCACGTCACTTTATCACGTCGAATCTTGGACTTGTCTTGGATCACTTGTTCTTTGACGGTGATTAGCTTGTGTAAAAAATTGATGATTTCTAAGTTTAGCCCTCGGTCTTTTATATAGCCCCCAAACCATAAACCAAAGATCCCCAGAATTAGGATTTGTTGTTGCAAATCACAACTGAAAACCCCAAATCCTGACTCAGCGAATCGGCCGCGGATCCGCGGTTTGTTGGTGAGATCTTGGCTTCAGAATTTTAGAGTTGCTTTGTTGTGACACATGGAGATTTATTTGATGTCTGGAATCTTCATATCTTTTCTGAGTCTCTGCCAGTATTGATTCTTCGATTTTATTTAACTTTATCGGCAAATTTTTGATTCCCGACATCTTAACATCACGATCTCCTGACATGAACTAAACCTTGCACAATATCTCAATGAATAATGTTAGTAATATTTGGTATTTTTGAGATATTATCCTAACCAATTTGATATGATATTATATTTTAAGAATATTGATTAAGGATATTTGATATGATATGTATCTTTAAATTATCACAATATTATATAAATATTATATGCATACATTTTCCTTCATAATTTTAATTATAATATATAAACATATGATAAATAGTATTTTTACAGATAAACCAAAATATGTGTCATATTTATAATAAACACATTTAGATATTTAAGAAAAGTAAGGAAAATGTTATATCAAAAGTGTGATATTTTCGACTGAATAGAAAGCATCAAATCTATTGAAACACAAATTGCACAGTTAAACGCCGTGGTGAGTGAAAGAGAGAAAGGGAAACTTCCATCTCAACATCTACCAAATCCCGGCCATCCACAAAATGCTAACACTGTTCTTAACCAACAAAATCATAACGTGAGTGTCGTAACTATGTTAAGATCGGAAATAATGCTGAACAACCATGTTGGAGAACAAGTTGATGATTTTGATGACACCCCGGCTACTATTTCTATTTCTACTTCTACTTCTTCTAATCCTACATCTTCTTTCGAGCCCATTCTCCGTTCTACACTGGGTTCGAACTCTCAGTCCACTTCCATGAATGAATTACCCTCTCAGACCACCCTAAATCAAATTTTGGGATCCATTCCATCCCCACGAACTTCTCCCCAAGTGTTGGACCCAACCCCTGTTAATAAAGTTCCTTTTCTAAACCGGTTGAGGCCCAACAAACCAAGTCCACAAATGGAAGGTTGTGGAAATGTTTAAGCAAGTTAATATTATTATTCCTCTCTTAGATGCTATCCAAAAAGTTCCATCCTATGCAAAATTTTTTAAGGACTTGTGCACTAAGAAAAGGAAAACTCAAGTACCTAAAAATGTTTTCTTAGTGAGCAATGTAAGTGATGCACTTACCCAAAATTTGCCCAAGAAACATAAGGACCCCGGTTGTCCTACAATTTCTATAACTATTGGGGGTAAAAATATCAATCGTGCTCTACTTGATCTTGGTGTTGGTGTTAACTTGCTCCATTATTCTGTTTATGAGCAATTAGGCATAGGAGAGTTGAAACCCACACACTGCACTCTTCAGATGGCCAATCGATCTATCACCCACACTAGTGGTGAGTTAGAGGACGTGTTAATAAAAGTCGGGGAATTTATATTCCCTGTGGACTTTATAGTTTTAGATACCCGGCCTGTAGCAAACCCACGGAACCAAATTCCGGTGATTCTTGGTTGACCATTTCTCGCAACCTCAAATGCGATAATTAATTATCGTAACGGTTCCATGAACCTATCCTTTGGGAAGATGATAATTGAACTTGACATTTTCAGGGTAGGAAGTCAACCCTCCGAAGCTTTTGCTCATATGATTGATATATGTTCCGTCCATGAGATAACTTTCGACAGTTGCGAATTTGAGGAGTTTTTGCTCTACGATAATGATCTCGACGCCACTAGTGTGTTATTGTTTGATCCAGCCACTCCTTACACGAATAGGGAATACGTAGGGTTCAATTCTTTGATGATCTTGATTCACATGACCCTTTTGTCGACAAGTTAACCCCCAAGTACGAATTTTTCAAACAAGTTAGTTGAGCTATCCGAGTTAGTCTCTTACGCTAGCTATGAACCTCTCATGGAGTCCGAGTATCGTTCCTTTACCCTACCTTCTATCGTCTCTCCACCGACACTTAATCTTAAGTCGCTGCCGTCTCATCTTATGTATGCATATTTAGGTGAGAATGAGTCTTTACCCGTTATCATATCAGTTTCTCTAGCCTTAGAGCAAGAGAGAGCTCTTCTGTCTGTTTTGAGATCTAATCGGCAAGATTTCGGTTGGACAATGGCGGACATCAAATGGATTAGTCCCTTGATTGCGAAACATCATATACATTTGATGGTTGAAGCCAAACTAATCCATGACCCACAAAGACGGTTGAATCCCGTCATGAAGGAGACGGTGAAGAAGGAAATCGTCAAATGCTTAGATAATGGTATAATTTACCCAATATCTGATAGCCAGTGGGTAAGTCTTATTCACGTTGTCCCTAAAAAGTCTGGCATCACGGTCATAGCTAATGAGGTAAATGAGTTGATTCAAACTAGTACCCAAACCGGCTGGCGGGTATGTATTGATTATAGAAAACTTAATGCCGCGACGAGGAAAGATCACTTCCCTTTACCCTTCATTGACCAGATGTTGGAACGTTTAGCTGGGCATGAGTTCTACTGTTTCTTGGACAGTTACTCAGGCTATAACCAGATTCCCATCGCTGAAAAGGATCAAGATAGGACAACTTTTACTTGTCTTTTTGGCACTTTCGCTTGTAGACGCATGCCCTTTGGGTTATGCAATGATCCCGCTACATTTCAGTGGTGAATGATAGGGATATTCTCGGACATGGTCGAGAATTTTATGGAGATATTTATAGATGATTTCTCCATATTTGGGGACTCTTTTGAGGAATGCTTACGTCATCTTGACGCCGTTCTTACCTGCTGTAAGGATAAGAATCTAAGTTTGAATTGGGAAAAATGTCATTTCATGGTTCAAGAAAGTATTGTCTTAGGGCATATCATTTCACGAAATGGCATTGAGGTAGACAAAGCTAAAATAGATGTCATTTCCAACCTTCCTCCTCCCAAATGCGTCAAAGATAGACGATCCTTTCTTGATCATGCCGGTTTTTATAGATAATTCATTAAAGATTGTAGCAAGATTGCTAGACCCTTAACTCTTCTTTTAGCCAAGAATACAACATTTCATTTCGACTCGAATTGCTTGGCTACTTTTGAATTGCTTAAACGTTCCCTCACTACTGCCCCGTTCTATCATCTGCAGATTGGAATCACCCTTTTGAGCTTATATGTGATGCATTCGACTTTTCTATTGGTGCAGTCTTAGGATAGCACATCGATAAGATACCACATGTGATTTATTATGTGAGTAGGAGCTTGAACGATGCCCAAATGAACTATACAACCACCGAGAAAGAATTCTTGGCTTTGCATTAGAAAAATTCAGGCCCTACTTAATTGGCTTTCCAATCGTATTTACACCGATCATTCCGCCTTAAAAAATCTTTTATCGAAAAAGGATGCTAAATCCAGGCTAATATGTTGGATTCTCTTGTTGCAAGAATTTGACCTTGTCATCAGAGACAAAAGTGGATGTGAAAACGTCGTAGCAGACCATCTTTCACGATTTTCTTCTTCACCAACATTGACCTTACCAATAAACGTCTCTTTTCCAGACGATAATCTCTTGACCCTATCTTGCGAACCTTGGTTTACCGATATTGTGAATTATTTAGCAACGAGACTTCTACCCAGCGAATGGTCAAATCAAGACAATCATAGATTTTTATCTTAGGTGAAACACTTTTAGTGGGACGAATCTTATCTGTTCAAGTATTGTCTCGATCAGATCATTCGCTGGTGTATCCCTAATAATGAGTTCAAAAGTTTATTGTCCTTATGCCATGATCAAGCATGTGGCGGTCGCTTTGGTCCAAGAAAAACCATAGAGAAAGTTTCGTGATGTGGATTTTATTGGCTAACGTTATTTAAAGATGCACATGATTATTGCAAAACTTGTTCACAGTGTCAGCACATGGGTCGGATTTCACGGAGAAACGAGATGCCGTTCCAACCAATTTTGGTTGTTGAAATATTTGATGTATGGAGAATTGATTGCATGGGCCCGTTTCCTAACTCTTTTGGGAACTTATACATTCTCTTAGCGGTTGATTATGTCTCTGAATGGGTTGAAGCAATACCGAGCCGTACTAATGACAACAAGGTTGTTGTTAAGTTCCTTAAAGAAAATATCTTTTCTCGGTTCGGGTACCCTCGCACTATCATTAGAGACAATGGGACACATTTTTGCAATCGGTCTTTCGAGACTTTGATGCGGAAATATTCAATCAACTACAAGCTTTCTACGTCCTATCATCCCCAAACGAGCAGGCAAGCTGAAGTCTTTAATAGACAGATCAAGTAAAGTTTGGAGAAAACAGTTTCTATGAACCGTAAAAATTGGTCTTCTAAACTGACTGATGCTCTTTGGGCATTTCGAACTACATATAAGACCGATTTTGGCATGTCTCCTTATCGACTGGTGTTTGGGAAGGCTTGCCACCTTCCTGTCGAGATCGAACATAGGGCAATGTGGGTAATTAAAAAGCTTAACTTCGATTTTGACCAAGCAGGCAGGTATCAAAAGCCGCAATTAAATAAGCTGAGCATGTTTCGTGATGAAGCCTACGGTAATGCGGTTATAGTAAAGAATCGAATAAAAGTGTTCCACGACAAACATCTTTTGAGAAACCAGCTGAGAGGTAGCCAGAGAAAACATGCAAACTTCCCAAAGAGATGTGAGAGAGAGGACTTGAAATTCTCTACAAGCAATCACCATTCGCACTGGGATAACAAGTCCTTCTTTACGATTCCCGTCTCCATCTTCATCCGGATAAGCTGAGATCTCGGTGGAAATGACCTTTTGTGGTGCGGTATGTATACCCGCATGGTGCAGTGGATATAGAAAATGCTAAAGACGGTTCTGTTTTCAAAGTAAATGGGTATAGATTAAAACTGTACTTTTCTGCTGACCCATCGGAGGAGCTCCTGTTTTTATAGGAGCCGCTTTATCACAACTAACTTTCCTCCATCTCACCTTCACATTTCAGTAACACTATTTTATCTAAGAATGAAGGTGTGTATATTAGTAGATCTAATAATAAAAAAATAAAAAAATATATATGTGCGTGCTAAAGAACAAGTTTGGGAGTGGCTTTCCATTTGAATATCTTTTGAACCTAGAATTCTCCACCTAAGTCTACAGGTTTTTACGCTCGAACAACAACATCAATGAGGACACTGCTGAAAACAGGTTTGGGGGGGAGGTTTGTATTCATGTATCATTTTGCATTGCATTGCTTAAAACAAAAAAATGAATATTAAAGTTAGAAAGTGAAAATTCCATATGAAAGAGAAAGAGATTTAAGAAATGAAAAAAATTAGATGTTTTAAAAAGAAACTGGTAATACATAGTCATGAGCTGTTGTCCTAAGGATTAGTAAGATGAAGGGATCACTAGTCTGCGGATAGAAATAAGTCTGAACAATAGTCCCTATTCTTTAGTCCAAACTTCTGAATGTTGATACCCTACTATACGCACTTGCACACATCTTGAAACTCGGGATAGTAGAGAATACCTTGAAATACTCTTGCCTAGAAGCCTAAGTATAAAGGAAAAAAAATTAACAAAAGATAAATGGTGCATAAAAAATGAACATTGGTTTTGTAATTACTTAAGACAACATAAAAAAATATAGCAAGAGTGCCTTATCACCTAATGTTTTAGACCAACTGGTTTGGGAGTCACTGCTAAGTCTTAAGTGTTGCAAGACTACCATATTGCTAATTATGCCTTAATAACTAAGCACATTCGGTAATCGGTTGGTTAGTACCTCAAGAAGTATTAACGGTCGCATGAAAAATGTGTGAGCAAATCCATCTAAAATATCACCGACCAAAAAGCGCTAAGGAATATGGACAAAGGGTATGATAGCTTGAATTGAATTCTCCAAGTGTAGAGATGACTTCTACACACACGTAGAGATATATGATCGATATTTGGAGGAAGACTAAAGACGATGTTTTATTGAGAGAGGATGTGATTTCTGACATCTTTTCAAGACCATTAAGATAGGGCTCATGACAACTAAAAAGCTAGTATAGTTTGAAACCCTTATTTTCAAGTTTTTCTTTTATATGTTCTTATCTTTACATGTAATTTTTGTCTTCTTTCTTTTATTTTGGGATTTTGTAGATGTAATCCGCTGAAAACCCTCAGGAGACAACACTTCTCCTACTAGGGACACCTAGAGATTTAACGGCTTGTTACACGAGCTAAGTGCAATCGTGTTGCCTACGAAAGTGTGCTGTGTTTTTCTTTTTCTTTTGAAAATAAAATGGTTTGCTCGGGACGATCAAACATAAGTTTGGGGGTATTTGATCAGTCATATTTATTGCACATTTGTATGGTCATTTTCCCTATTATTATTAATTACTAAAAGGTGTTAATTGTAAATTAAGAATATATGTGGGTTTATTTGTAAAAAGATTATTGTCATATATTTCTTAATTTATAATTAATATAATTGGGGAATATATGCATATCATATTTAAATAAAATATCCATGAGATTATTTATTATTAAAATATGCATATCATATCAAATAATCTTAACCAATATTATTAAGATATCATATCATTTAATTGGTTGGAATATTATCTCAAATAAAAAAAATACTACTAACAATGTGATTTGAGATATTGTGTAGGTATTATAATAAATCGGCTCAGGTCTGAAATATTAGTAGAAGATCTATAATAAATCAATTTATCAAACCAAATCTGTCGAATGTTAGGAGCAAATTGAAGAATCTCGCAACAACAGAGAAAAAAAATATTTTCAGAATATTTTCATCAGAAAGATCTCCAAATATTAAGAGAAGAAGGCACGAGAAATCTGGAG
Source organism: Agapanthus africanus (assembly GCA_030015575.1). Taxonomy (NCBI): domain Eukaryota; kingdom Viridiplantae; phylum Streptophyta; class Magnoliopsida; order Asparagales; family Amaryllidaceae; genus Agapanthus; species Agapanthus africanus. The sequence continues at coordinate 877,966,564 of CM057337.1, read as the reverse complement.
ACACAGACCCATCAAGAGGCGGCGGATCCGTGCTAAAGGGGGTAAAGGGCGGCGGTTCCGCGGTTCTTTGGTGGCCGTAGGATGTAAAACTTCAGAAGTTTGATCGTCTTTGCACACACTTTAATATGATCATCTTTCAAACCTTTTTTTATATAAAACGATAAAAATTCCCACCTTTCATCTATTAACTCGTTTAAAACAAGAAAAGTAGTTCATCATTTCCCTTTGGACGACTTGTATTCACTAGCGGCTAGCTATTGCGACACCGTTATTGATTGCGGTATTTAGAACACACAAAGACTCACTTTTTCAAATCAATCAATCACCCTAAATCCGTGGCTACAGTGGATGAGATTTACTGATAAAAGTTCAGTAGTTTCTCGGTTGGTGATGAGCTTGACTCCGACACGACTTATCGGGTTATTAGGTGTCTGACGTTATCCACCTTCTAGATCCGGTATGCGATACTCTTAGACGAAAAGACCGAACTGTATAAAGTTTGTCACATTCAGGCTCAGTAGGGTACAGACGGACTTGATTATCGACCCCCCATTTCGGCATATACCTGGATAGCCGTTACGTACAGCTAATGTCGCTGACGTGCTTGTAGTTATGGATTTATCCAATAACTCACAACCACCGTATTTTCAAGTCTTTAGAGTCTCACACAGAGAATTTTCCCGATTCAGGCGATATGATATAGATGATGTATGTTGGTACATACAGATGTCCGATTAAATATATGTACATGCTACACATACTTTAATCGAACGGTTGATAATACTAGCCGGCTTAGGCTTAAGCCGGATTATTAAATCAAGTTTTGATTTAATAATATATATATATATATATAATATTCTAGTATTATTGTTCACTATTCATTTTCTCTCTCTTGGCTATTCGTATTTTTATATGGATACGCGTATATGTATTTCGGTACGTATACCGAGTTGTACTCTGTATTTATACGGAATATGTTCTAAAAGAAGGACACCTCATTATTTGATTTTCTTTTTAGAAAATCATTTGAAAATGGGGTGGAGGGTGAGCTGGCATTGAGCATGGTTGAGGTCATGTAGAGAGAAACGGGCTTCATTTGCTTATTGTGATATTTTTTACATGGTTGTAAAAATATGTAGCCATTCTATTCTCTCTCGATTTTACTACAACCCTTAGCCATTTTTGAGATGGCTAGCCTCTTCACCTCCTCTTCCTTCTTCCTCATAGCTCTCTTGAGCTTGGTTTTTGAGAGAAAAGGATAGTAGAAAATTCATACATCCTCACTCTCTATTCCTAACAAACTTGGAGTGTTGGCAGCTTCATTAGGTGAAGCTGGAGTTTGGATCGGTTCTCTCGGTTGGATCATCTTCGGTATGGGTGGTTGCCTCTCAAACTTGTTCTCGACAGCCACGATTAGGTGGACATGTGTCAAAGGTTGTAATCCCAAACCTTGCATGCTTGCTTTCTAGTTTAGTGTTTGGATCGATCGCTAAGGATTAGTTTCTATTTCCCTCTTGTAAATTTTCGTTTTTCGGTTCCGCATTGACCGCGACTGCCGCGGTGAGGATACTAAGAACTTTCACTTATCTCCTTGTTGAAGATATTAAAGTCGTCCGAAGTGTCCGATTTGGTCTTCTTCTTGCTATCTGTGGTGTCGTGGCGTTTCCAGAGGGTTATGTCATGATTTCCTTCAAGCATGTGAGTTTGATCGAACGATACTTCTTGAAGCAGCGCGGCTCCCTCGCAGCTCTAATTCTTGCGCATCTTTACATCGGATTGAATTCTGTAATGAGAGGAATGTCCTTGTTCCCTCATAAAAAAGGGAAAAAGGGGAAAAGTCCCTACTATTAAAGTCTCGCGTGTTAAACACGTGAGCACCTATATGCAAAAGTATATAGGCACTGCAGTTAAAAACAAATGGGCTAAAAGAGTCTCACGTGCTAAACACATGAGCACCTATATGCAAAAGCATATAGGCGCTGCAGTTAAAAACAAATGGGCTAAAAGAGTCTCACGTGTTAAACACGTGAGCACCTATATGCAAAGCATATAGGCGCTGCAATTAAAAATAAATGGGTTAAAAGAGCCACACGTGTTAAACACGTGAGCGCCTATATGCAAAGTATATACGCGTTGCAATCAAATAATTGGCAAGACAAACATGCCTCACATGTTAAACACGTGAGAGTTGATAGGCATATGAGCGTTGAAAATAAAGCATACTGAAACCCATGCTAGGGGTCACATGTTAAACACGTGAGTTCTTTTGCTGCACTTTTTGGCAAGATAGAATTAAATTCTATTTGGGAAATATTTTTCTTGATCTTTCTCAAACTAGAAAGATCTTCTCTATTAAACAGAGGGCCCTTGGATCAAAGATCCAACGGTGATTATAAAATCACCCACCGATCATCTGATAGAATAAAAATTTTATCTTAGAAAAAAATATTTTCTAATCTTGTCAAGTAAACAAGAAAACTTCTCTGTTAAACAGAAAACCTTTGGATTAAAAATCTAATGGTGAATAAAATTCACCAAGTGATCCGAGAGATCATTTTGGATTGATCATGATCTCTCAATCAGAGATTTTCTTAACAAATTGATTTTTTCTCTTATCCTATAAATAGAAGGGGAAAAAAAAAGGAGAGCGAGAACTTGACACAAGCTTCTGTAAAAAGAGTACAGTGAGATCTTGAGAGAAAAGAGAATTTAATTCTCAAAGAAGAAAACTTTCCTCATTGAAACCAGAGGTAAAAAAACAGAGATCATATAGTCTCTCCTTTACTTATCTAAGGGTTTAACCCTTCATTTAAGAACTCAGTTCTCTCCCTAGTTGAGATTTGCAGAAGCAAATCTCCCCACAGGTTGAGAATTTAATTCTCATCGGGAAGATTTTGCTCTGCAGATTCAAAACCTAGGGGAAAAGAATTAAGTTATAAAAAAAAAAAGAGAAGAAGAACGAGAACATATAGGAATTTAATTCCTCCAAAAATTAGGGTTTAACCCTATATATAAAGAACTTAGTTCCTCCTTAAAAAAGCAGTGATGATGATCCAAGATCTTCAGAACAAGAATTGTTAGTGTTTAGCACTATTTTGAAGTCTCACGTGTTTCCCACGTGAGTGCTTCAAATAAACAAAGAGAGCAACTAAAACCGCCTCACGTGTTTTCCACGTGAGTGTTAAAGCACCCCAGTATCAGAAAGAAAAGGGGCAGTCACATGTTTTGCATGAGAACGTTAGCCAAGTGCTTATCACTTTTGTAAAAAAAGAAGGGGAGATAAAACCCAATGGGCAGTGCCCATATTTGGGTCCTTCACGTGTGTCACGTGAGCGCCACAAGACTCTAGTGTTTAACACTAATCCAGTGCCCACGTGAAATGCACGTGAGCACTGTATGCCTTAGTGCTTAGCACTATTGGGTAATTATGGAAACCCAATCTCAGCCCAACTTGGCTAAGTTTCCTGAGGTTAAACCTCTTTGATTCTAAAACAACCGAGCACATATTGCTCATATTTTCCTAAACTGACCTTAGTCTTAAAAATGACTAGTGGTCTCCAATTGATGATATCCCAAATGATATTCATCTTATATCTCCTAAGATAATTTTAGTCTCAAACATGACTAGCATTTCTTAGGTCTACAGTAGCCCCCCTTTTTCTCTCAAACATGGGATTTGGTTTAAGGGTACATTTCTCCACACCTTTGATATATGTTGTTGTAATTCTTCAACGTCTTTAGAGAGGTGGCGGGTCCCGACGACCAACAACTTCTTTCATCCCATATTGATGCATTTCCAAATTGACGTGCACACCTCAAATTGGATTGCACCCCAAACTGAGCGCATTCCATGTCACCATCGTTCACTTCGCTACGTAACAAATACACGTGCACGCAAGATGAATGTCGGACCGAAATGTTCCTAAACTAATATTCGCCCCCAAATACGGCGATAATGGACCGAAATGTTCCTAAACTAATATTCGCCCCCAAATACGGTGATAATGGACCGAAATGTGCTTAAACTAATATTCGCCCCCAAATACGGCGACAATAGACCGAAACGTTCTTAAACTAACATTTCGCCTCAAACATGGCGATAATGGACCGAAACGTCTCTAAACTAATATTCGCCCCCAAATATAGCGACAAAGGACCGAAACGTCCTTAAACTAACATTTCGCCTCAAACATGGTGATAATGGACCGCGATGTCCTTAAACTAAAATAATCGAGCCCAAATGCTCATATATTTAAGTTGATCTTAATCTTAAACCAGATTAACGATCCTTAAATCAAACTAAACCCAAATATAAGAATATACGGATTTGGACTAATCCACACCCGACGGGCGACGACATAAATTAGTCTCCGTATACAATCCATGGGCAACTAAAATAAAAAAATATACACACGACACGAAGTGAACCTCTAGAGAAGGAGAAAGTGGTTATCGTGATGTAGTAAATTAATTAACTGCAGGGGCTTGCGCCTGCAGGGAAGAGCGTCCCCACAATAAAAAACCACTTACAAACGAGGGGGATCTGATAAAGTCTGCTACAACGGCCGCATTCGTCCAAACCTCCGATATATAGTGCCATAAATCAACTTGGAATATTCATAGAGGTGGACGGATAAATCCAAATAGTATCTGCCCTCAGAAATCAGGCCAGATATCCCAACATCCCTGTCCGTCTTCCGACGGTCAACAGATTCTGGCACACCCAATGGGACCTTTTCCTCTTTCCACTCCACACTTCGTGTGTCGTGTTTCGCGAGCGAAATCTCGGTTCGCAATGGTTGCCCTTGGATTTGAGGTACCAAAATTTGGTGTCTTGCTCCTGTGCAGAAGAAGAAGAAAATCGATGGCTTCCAACTGCACCTCTTACAACTGCAACTCTCGCTCCACTCCAATTGGAGGAGTGACCTACGGGCCCAACGCGGCCTCTATCTTTTTAATACCAGTGGGGCAAGTTACACAAGCCACTAATGGGTTGTTCTTTGGGACCATGCTCCCACCAGTGAGTTTCGGTGTCTCAGCGCTGCAAGAGGAACCTCCCAAGAGGTCGGTCTTCGATCGACTAGTGACCACAACGACCCCTCTCAACGGGCCGTCCAAAGCTGACGTATCAGTATTCAATAGACTGGACAAGAACCCAAACGGGCCTGCAAAGAGCCTCATGACACCTAAAGGGGTTGCCCTAAAACGGATAGCCTTCCCAACTCCTGCTACGGGCGAAGTCGTCAAAGGTGCTTCCCCTGGCAGAAAGTCTATGTTTGAAAGATTGGCCGGCCATCCTCAAACCCTGCCAAGGACATCAGTCTTCAACAGGCTGACAACAACAAAAGCCCCTCACCAAAGCTGGGGGCATGAAGAAGTCGCTTCCAAAACTGGGGCGGTCCCTTTTGCAAGACACGCTCGATGTCGCCACTGGCGCTGGGTGAGAAAAGCTGGCGGCAATTCTCCCTCTGGACTTACCTCACCAGCTCCAATGGTGGAAGTTGACGCCGCTGTTCCAACCGAGAATAGCTTTGATCTACTCACGAAGATACACAAAAACTCTCCAACGGCGGTGTTAAAGAAATCGCCCCTGCCTGGGGAAGTCACAGTGCCGGCAAAGCTGGAGCACCCCCATCAACGGCTCTCCTCTCAAATTCATAGGGTCTGGCAAAAAGTCCAGGACTCCGTGATTGATCAAAACTATTCTCGTCGACCGAAGAAATCGAAGGCTCGGCAAGTGAAAGACTGTCCTTCCATCATACAGCGAGGGACTTCTTCTACACAGGTGCCTGTTGTTCCCCTCCAAAAGACGGCCATGACGTGAAGACGTCTTGCCTGAGATTCGGGGCAGATGCTATTTGGTTTTATCCGTCCACCTCTCCGAAAATGCCAAGTTGATTTATGGCACCGTGTATCGGAGGTTTAGACGGATGCGGCCGATGTAGCAAACTTCGTCAGATTCCCCCTCACTTGAGGGGTTTTTTGATTGTGGGGACGCTCTTCCCTGCAGGCGCAAGCCCCTGCAGTTAATTACGCTACCGCATCGCGGTAACAATTTTCTCCTTCTCCAGAATTTCACTTCGTGTTGCGTGTGTTTGTTTTATTTATAGTTGCCCGTGGATTGTATACGGAGACTAATTTATGTCATCGCCCGTAGGACGTGGATTAGTCCAAATCCGTATTTACTTAGATTTGGGTATGGTGTTTTAGTTTAAGGATAAGTTAGCCATATTGAGGCTAAGATCAACTTAAACGTTCGTTAAGGATACGTTAGTCTGATTTGAGACTGAGATCAACTTAACGGAAAGAGTATTTAGGGGGCTCTATTGTTCCAGTTTAGGGACGTAGTGGTCCATTTAATATATGACCGTCGGGACCCGTCACCTTTCTGATGACGTTGAAGGATTACAACGACAGGTGTCAGAGGAGTTCGAAGATGTACCCTTGAGCCAAAGTTGATTGGGGGTCTTATAGTCCGATTTGGGACTAAAGTCTGTTTGAAAGTTTAAGGATACGTTAGCCATTTTTGAGGCCAAGATCAACTTAAACGGGATCGTTTAGATCCAACAAAAGAGCCTTTAGAGGCTCTATTGTTCCAGTTTAGGGACATAGTGGTCCATAGGTAGTTTAAGGACATTGCGGTCTATTGCTAGTTTAGGGACATGGTGGTCCATTTCCAGTTTAGGGACATAAGGGTCCATCGTTCCCGTTTTAAGGACGGATATTAGTTTAAGGACGCATTAGTCCATGGGTTTAAGGACCCCATAGTCCATATAGATGTGTTTAAGGACGCATTAGTCCATTAGTTTAAGGACGCATAAGTCCATGGGTTTAAAGACCCCACAGTCCGTATTAATGCATGGTTGTCGGGACCCATCACCTCTCTGACGTCGTTGAAGGATTACAATGATAGGTGTCAGAGGAGTTCGGAGATGTACCCTTGAACCGGATGTAAATTGATTTAAGAGAGCAGTCTTGCTCAGTCAATTTAATTTGAGGACTTACGGCCATGATTGGGCTAAGTCCAGTTGAGAATATTCAACGTTTTTATCTTTGGCCTATTAGGCCTGTGGTAGGGCTTTGCCCCTATTTAATAATGCACTGCATTTTATTTTGGCCTGCTAGGCCTTTTTGATTTGGGCTCTGCCCTTTTTTAAAGTAATGCATTGCATTTTATTTGGCCCGTTAGGCCTTTTCTAATTGGGCTTGGCCCTTCTGTAAATAATGCAGTGCATTAATCAAACTGACAGTGGCCATGTGGCTTGTCAGGCGTTTTGCGCCAATTATTGAGCGCAAGCGCATGTGGAGGTGACACGTGTCACGCTCTGTGAGCGCAAGCGTATTGCGCTGCGCTGCTGACACGTGGCGCGCTCTGGTGAGTTGCACCAATTTCAGAGAGCAATGCTCTATCTGCATAGCGCAAGTGGTTATGGTGCTGACACGTGGCGCTCTCTGGTGGCTTGCGCTAACCCAGGAGCGCAACAGTGCAGATCTGCAAGTGCAAGGCACTGTTTTGATTTCTTGATCCAATTTTGGATTCAAGAAAAGAATCTTTAAGATTCCAGAACCAATGGTTCATGAAAAAGCAATGCTTTTGTCATTATTTATTTTTTATTGAAGATCATTGATCTTATTCTTAGATCAATGATCTATTCAGAAGAAATTCTTCTTTTTTTTTTAAAGGGTTTTACCTTCTTTTTCCTTCTGAATTTCTTCTCAGAGTTCTTTAGAGTTCTCTCTCTGTTTCTAGAGTTTTTTTATTCTCTGTGTTCTTGTTGTTGATCTTGATGTCTTTTTGAATTGGGGTCTAGGGGTCTTTATATAGTGCCCATTAATTTGTTAAATTTGTTACAGAGATCATTCTCTGAGTGATTTGGGAAATTTTCCCCACCGTTAGATTTTTGATCCAAGGGCTTCTGTTTTACAGAAGACAATCTTCTCGTTTTAACAAGAACAGAAAGATCTTACTGGAATTTTAATTCTGTTTGGCGCAGATGCATCAGCGCTTGACACGTGTCGCGCAGCGCAACTGCGCTTGCGCAACGGTGCTGACACGTGTCGCGCAGCGCAACTGCGCATAGCAACTGCGCTGACACGTGTCGCGCAGCGCAAGGCGCAGCGCAACTGCGCTGACACATGTCACGCAGCGCACAGCGCAGCGCAACTGCGCTGACACGTGTCGCGCAGCGCAGCGCCTGCGCAATTGAAGCGTTGCTTCCTTTAATTTTGTTTTTAATAGAGCCTTGCTCTGATTGAGCACGCTGCCTTGGGCGCTGCACTGACGTGTCAGCTTTTGACACGTGGCGCGTTTCGCGCAGCGCAAGGGATTCAAAGCGTTGCTTCAATTTTTGAATTTTTGAAATTCAAACAGAGCTTTGCTTTGATTGGGGGGGGGACAAATACCCCCCCACCGTTGCACTCACGCGGCGCACACGTGAGTGCAGCGGTGGTAAGACCTTGGCCGTTGGATCAACTGGTGAGTTGAAGGGGAGCAGACGCCTATAAATAGGACCCTTGGTCCTTAGTAAATGATTTACCATTTTCAAGAATCTTGATTTTCAGAGCCTTGCTCTTGCTTTTGAGAACTTTAGAGCCTTGCTCTCGTTTCTTTTCAAGAACTCTAGAGTTCAGATTTTTGGAACAACTTAGGTAAAATTTAACTTAAATTAAATTATATTAAATTTAATTAACAGAGCCTTGCTCTTATAGATCTCTGATCTAAAGAAAACCCCTTTGTGGTTTCATCGACAGAGCCTTGCTCTCAAAAATCCATAGATCTACAGAGATCTTGTTTCATGGGTTTTAACCTATGAACAGAGCTTTACTCATGGATCAAATGTAGATCTTTTTTGATCTGAAAATGAAGAACTCCTAAGAGTTAAATTTTTCTTTTGATGGATCTTTCCATCATTATTACAGAGCTAGGCTCTTTTTAGGAAATTTTTATTCCCTTGAGACCAGAGTTTGACAAATTTTACTCTGTGACAGAGTTTTGCTCTGAAAGAGGAGATTTTCTCCTTGTCTCTAGGGATTTCCCATTAATGAAAATATTCTCTTGGGGATCTCTTTATTAATTGACAGTCTCATCCAATGATGGGGCTGTCTTATTAAATGATACACTGTCATCCAGATTTTGTGGGTCCCCCTTTGGTCTCCTACCCACTGCATTGCAATGTGGTATAAATTTTTTAAAACGCCAAGCGTTGGAATTACAACACTGACGGCTGACTTTTGTCCCTCTACAGGAAATATGCCTGCTGACTTATCATTCCCGTTTGTTCTCTCGGAGGGAGGATTTCCCCAGGCACCAGTGGACCGAGAGGCGCTCACTCTCATCAAGGATCATGACCCTGAGCACAAGAACCTTCACCTGTGGGGTAGGTGGTATAACGAGATCATTCAGGGTCGCCGAAACTTCGGTTCCGCTACGCCGTCCGAGCCCATATTTTCGATCCCCTATGCGGATGAACCCCCGGTGAAGTACGCCGTGGAGGTCAAAAATTGGAACTCGGATGACCTCCTCCGGCCTGCAATTGGTGCTATTCCTGTGCAGCCGCCGCCGGCAATAGACATTTTGGGGAGGCGAATCTGTCAGGGTGAACCACGCCCTTGGGGACAGGCCTATAACATTGGATTGATCCCACGACCGCCCGCCGGATATTTGCAGTGGGCCCGGTACATCTTATCGGCGAAGAGGACTCATCTGATGAAGATTGGTTTATATTCGGCCATCTACGTCTCGCTCTTTGAGTATCCCTCTCCTCCAACGTGGTGGGTTAAGGCTTTTATCGAACAATGGAATATCCCCACCCACACCTTCCTGATGACGGACAGGGAAGTCTCTATCTCCTTGGAGGAGTTTTCTGAAATCTCGGGTCTGCCGATGAGGGGGGAGCATTACGAGGAGCTGCTTCCTCCTGAAGAATATGTCTTTGCCACCAAGCCGCTGGTGTTTGATCTTACGCCGGAGAACGCTATTCAGCACCAGTTTCCGGGCTTGGTGAAGGTGCTGGACATATATGAAGGGCTCTATTTGGAATCAGGCGTCTGGGGAGTCAGTTTCGCAGATTTTATCACCCGTTTCATTCGACCGGAGTTTCTATCGGAGCGGAGCGAGAAGTTCGCCCAGCTTGATGACCCTTTTGGTTTCGGCTTGGACCGTTGACCCACATCGGAGGACGCTCAAAAGGATTTTTATCTCCCCGGCGCCGCAGTCATGCCCTTGTCAGAAATTGCCGTCCCGGGCATGGATGAGGAGACCTTTTTTGTAGGGTTCCTAGGATTGTGGCTGTGCAGCTTTACGCTCCCCATGCACCCGCGCCACATGCGGCCGTCTGTCTTTTACCCAGCGCATCAGATGGTGGCTGGCTTGCAGTTGACAGTAGGAATCGCCGGGTTGGCTCACCTATATAATAGACTTAGCGTGGAGGCGGACGCTAATGAACCTGGGGTGCAGCCTGCTAATTTCCCGACGCACTACTTCACCTCATGGATGGAAATGCATGTGCACGGGGTGTTCGGCGCCCATAAGATCCCTCCGGTTTTTGAGAAGTGCAGACTCCCAAGAGTCATGCGGCTGGTCGGCGCCTCGATTGTAGTTGCGTCTCTGCGGGAGGCTAGGGGGCTGCTCCTTCGTCCACACCTGGTCGGAGCGAAGGTTTCTTTTTTGGATTAAGTCATAACCATAGGCTCAGAGACCACCAAGTCGGTAGTGCCGCTGCGCGATGATTTTAAGGACGGGGCCTCCATATTGAAAGCTCAGGAGATCCTCCACCTTTACTCCATTCGGCCGGGCTACCCGGTGTTTAGGCAGAATGAGACGGCGCTCTTCATGAGATATAACCCTCACCGGTTCGCTCAGCAATCGAGCTATCACCAGGGGATCCCGATGGAAGCATTTTTGGAAGAGTCCATGGCCAGCCGAGAGGGGATTAGGAGTACGATGCACCATTTCATGCGGCTTAACACGGGCTCCTATTTCTTCTTCAGCGAGCCAAGCTGCGTTCCCAATGTTCTCAACGCGTACGTGGCTTGGTACACGCATGCAATGGGCCCAGTTATCCATATGGAGAAGCGCATGCTGGTTGACCGCAAGGGTGCGCCTCCTGGCGGCGATCGCAAGGCTCCCTTGAAGCCAAGGACCCCGGTCATTCCTCCGCTAAAAGATGCCGGAGTGGGGCCACCGCGTGTGTTGAGCCCTCCGCGTGGATTGCCGCCTCCTGATACTGTGGATGCGCCGCCAGCGCCCCGTGCTCCAGTGGAGACGGTAAATGTGGTATCGCCGGAGTCCGGCGTGGGTGCGGATATCGGGACCCGCCGCCCTAAGGTGCCTGCAAAGCGCAAGTTGATCTTGTGTGCACCCAAGGCTGGCGGGCAGAAGAGGAAGAAGAAGTCGCTATTCTCAGCTGACGTTGTATTCGGTCAGGAACCTCATGCTCCCTATAGTGAGGGCTTGGGCGAGTACGGGACCAATAAAGGATTGGTTATGCCGCCAGATGACACTGATCTGGCGGCCGCCATTGCAGCTTCAGAGCGATTGGCGAGGCGCGACGCATGGCTAGCTAAGCTTGCACAATCGGGTAATTACTAGTCGCATTTTCTTTATTGCATCGTACTTTTATTATTGTCTTTGACTAATGGTTTTCCTTTCTTTTCTTCAAACAGGCATCACCACTGAAGAAGCCATCGCTGCTTCCCTCAAAACTTTTCAAGAGGAAGAACGACTCAGAGCATCCCTAGGCCTCGGTACATTTCGATTCATTAAGTCTTTATTCTCCTTTTGTTATGGTCGATCTAACCCTTTCTTTTTCTCATCACAGGAACCACAATGCCGGTCCCGCAAAGTGACGCAGAGACTCTTCCCGGACCAACTACTGAAGTCCCGGTCTCTTCGGGGTTGCCGCAAGAGTCTCGACTCGAAAAGCCGATGAGGGATGCCTTGAAGGCTCTGGAGGCATCTCTGTTCACGGACGATGATGCCTCAATGAAGGAAGCTTTGAAGAGCTCCGCCTTGACGGCTTAGGAGGAGAGAAAGCGGTTAAGGCGCGATGCGAAGGCACGCAGGGCTGCTTTGGCCGTGGGAGTGGGTCCAAGCACCGTTCCTCATGCTAATACTCCCTCGGAGGAGCCCCCGGTCGCCTTGCCTACAGCTCGCAGGCAAGTGGCGCGTGCAGTTCGGGAGGCCAGTGATCAGTCCACCTCAGGTAATGTATCTTTCAAGATTTTATTGTAAGAATTGTAAACCTGTCGGTTCTTATATATCTTGTCCTGCAGGGCCAAGTCCAACCGAGGGGTTGGTGGAAACCGTCGAACCTAAGGGGACAGAGGAAGAGGCACCGGCTGAACCCGAGCCGACGGTGGGTGACATCGCCGGGGCTGCTGGACCTGAGCCGGGGGCTGAGGGAACTGCACCAGAGAAGGTCGTTGATGCCGAGCCTGAGGTAGCGGCAAATGAGACGACTGCTATAACTGAGCCTGGAGCAGCGGCGGACGGAGTATCTGAGACTGGTGACCTCATGGTAACGGCGGACGAGACAACGGCGACCGCCGAGCTCGAAGGAGTAGCGGGTGAGATGGGCATGACTCCCGGGGAAAAGCCAGCCGCTCTTTCTCAAGAGTCTGGCAATGCTCCAATTATTGCTCTCCCCGTCTACGGTCCTCCGCCGTCTCCCGGTCGTGCGAGCACGACGACAGCCCCTGTCGAGTCCGGTGATGAGGCCACGGGAGGTGGACTCGTATCGATGGAGGAGGGAGACGCCTCCGTTTCGGCTGGCAGCTCATCAGGTAAATTTCGGGTTACCATCCCCTCTTATTTTATCTTGCAATCTTTTCTGACAAGTTTATCTTTGTTTTTAATGCAGGTGCGGCCAGTGCCGATGCTCCATTGCTTGAGGGAGCGCCGTCAACTGCTGCTTTGGCGGTAGTCACCTCTCAGCCTTCCCTTATACCATCGCAGATGTTGGAAGGTATGGATTTGCAACCCATTAGTTTTATCTTTCTGCCGCATAATTTATGTACTAATGTCGTACTATTGCGTCTTTTCAGGAGTGCTTTTTGATCATCTTTATCAGGTGTTGCATCCGCACTTCTCCTTCCCATCTGAACTCGCTTCTTCCTCCAGTGGCGCCGGTGAGTATCGTTTCCAATTGATGTCTTTCTTTTTTTTTTAGTAATGGAATTATTTCTAACTTTCCCTCGTCCTGATTGCAGTGCTACAAATCGAAGGAGGGGATAAAAGATCGGTCGCGCCACCGGCCCTCCCGGCCTTGCCGCCTGCCGCAGCTGGTATAGTAAACTATCCCATCGATGACTTTTTCATATTTCTTGAACCGTCATCTAATCGTATTTTGCCTTTTCAACCGTCGTTTCGATTCCGGCGTCCTTTGAGTCTCGCGTTATAATGCCAGCAGGCCCCTTCCTGAGACGTCCGTCTTCAAAGGGTGCCGTAATGAGCTTGGGCATGCTGAGCGGATACGTCGAGGAGCTTGACGCAGACGCTTTCCCATCTGCTGCGGATTTCGCTGCTGAGGTTAACCCGATGTTGGCGGCGCTTGTGAATTTTCATAATGGAGGCGTCGTCGAGCTTTGGGTCAATCACTGCAGGGAAATCGAGATCCGCCTGCATCAATCGGAGTTTATGCGCCCTGCTCCCGAGACCGTAGCCGCAAGCAATCAAAGAGCAGCGTGGATCGAGCGAAGCGCTTCTTACTTCCGTCACTTGGAACAAGAAGCGGTTTTAAGGCTGAGGGAATGCCAAGTGACCTCAAGCGAGACGGCTCGTCTGCGCGCTGAGGTTGAGGCGAACACTGCTCAGGTGAAGGCTATCTTCGAGGGCCTTCTGGAGCGTATCTCTAATGGGCTAAACCTGAAGCGAAAGCTCGATGCCACTGAGCGTGATGCCCAAGATCGCGAAGCAGCTCAGTAGGCCGTTGGGGAGCAGCTTGCATCCTTCTTACAGCAGCGGGCCCAAGTGGAAGCGGAACTGGCGGTGGTGGCCGATCAAGAGAAGGCATGGAAGGAAGTGCACGAACAACTGATAGGGCTATTTAAGATGCTTCCTTCCCAGTAGCTGCCCTTGTATCGATATACTTGTAAAAATTTTCTTTTTTGAATAAGATGTATCCATTCTTTATTCTTTTGTACGATTCACTTTGTACTTGATTGAATTGATAAATAAAGATACACATTTTTTCTTGCAATGTCTTGTATCATTTCTTTACTTTTTCCCTTCTCTTATTATCAGCATGCTGTCTTGATAAACATGGTTGACAGATAATAGAGTAGGCATCTTGGTTTCTTGAAGAGATAGCGATGGCTTAGGCCGCAGGTTCAGATATGCTGTCTAAGACTTTTCAACTCTATAAGCCGTGAGAGTCTCATAGAGACTTTTCTCCTTACGGATCGAGAGGATCTCATAGGTGGATTTTCTCCTTAGGAATCGTGAGGATTCCTAAGTGCGTTTTCTCTTATAAGTCGTAAGGATCTTATAAGAGAATTTTCCCTCTTACGAGTCGAGAGGACTCGTAAGAGGTTGTTTCCCTCCTTGTCGAGATTCGACTTTGGAGAGTGAGACCCGTGGATAGTATACAACAGACCGTTTTAGGCCGACTTGCAGGGTCCCAGTGCTTAGGAAACAAGTTTTTTAATTCCTGCTGCCTAAGGTTTTATCTTGCAAGTTGAGACGAATCGGGAAGTCCTCGCGAAGACACTAATTTCCTCACGAGCCGAGACGAATCGGGCAGCTCTCGTCAGGGACGCTGGTTTCCCTGAGTTGAAGTATTTTGCCGAGGACGCTGGTTTCCTCGAGGTTGAAACGAATCGAAGTATTCCTGCAAAGACGCTGGTTTCTCTGCGGGCCGATGCGAATCAGGATGTTCTCGTCAAGGACACTGGTTTCCCTGAGTCGAAGTATTTTGCCGAGGACGCTGGTTTCCTCGAAGTTGAAACGAATTGGAGTATTCCTGCGGAGACACTGGTTTCTCTGCGGGTCGACGCGAATCAAGGGGTTCTCGTCAAGGACACTGGTTTCCCTGAGTCGAAGTATTTTGCCGAGGACACTGGTTTCCTCGAAGTTGAAACGAATCGATGTATTCCTGTGGAGACATTGGTTTCTCTGCGGGCCGACGCGAATCAGGAGGCTCTCATCAAGGACGCTAGTTTTCCTGAATTGAGGTATTTGCCAAGGACACTGATTTCCCTGGGGTTGAAACGAATCGATGGATTCCTGCAAAGACGCTGGTTTCTCTGCGGGTCGACGTGAATCAGGATGTTCTCGTCAAGGACACTGGTTTCCCTGAGTCGAAGTATTTTGCCGAGGACGCTGGTTTCCTCGAAGTTGAAACGAATCGGAGTATTCCTGTGGAGACACTGGTTTATCTGTGGGCCGACGCGAATCAGGAGGCTCTCATCAAGGACGCTAGTTTCCCTGAATTGAGGTATTTGCCAAGGACACTGGTTTCCCTGGGGTTGAAACGAATCGATGGATTCCTGCAAAGACGCTAGTTTCTCTGCGGGTCGACGCGAATCAGGATGTTCTCGTCAAGGACACTGCTTTCCCTGAGTCGAAGTATTTTTCCGAGGACGCTGGTTTCCTCGAAGTTGAAACGAATCGGAGTATTCCTGCGGAGGCACTGGTTTCTTCGGGGTTGAAACGAATCGATGAATTCCTGCAAAGACGCTAGTTTCTCTGCGGGTCGACGCGAATCAGGATGTTCTCGTCAAGGACACTGGTTTCCCTGAGTCGAAGTATTTGCCAAGGACACTGATTTCCCTGGAGTCGAAACTGATCTATGGTGGTCTTTCAGGTTTTATATAAGTTACCGTCCAAACCGTGAAGCTAGGAATTTGATCTTCGCTTCATTTGCTGGCACTGTGTCTGCTGTATCGAGATGAATGTCACGGTTGTCTCTAGGCTGTTGGTGAACCGTCGAGATTTGGCTTCGCTTTCTGGCGGAGCCTGTTGGGAAGGTATGATTCCTTCTTTGTTTGCGCCCTTGGATTGTATACAGGGATCGACGTGATCTCAACTATAGGGCAGAAGTTTCATTCACATTTTTTATTATTATTATTTTATTTCCGCGATGCTCTATCATTTCATCTTTTATATCGTGAAGGTCGCGATTGCCCAATCATTTCGGCTATTTTTCGCGGTGCCCAATCATTTCGGCTGTTTATTTTATTTTTACTCGCTGCTTTTTATTGCGAGTTGCCCAATCATTTCGGCTATTTTGTGTGCATACGTTTTTACTTGCTGCTTTTTATTGCAAGTTGCCCCATCATTTCGGCTATTTCGTATGCATGTGCAGCCTACCGACTTTTCGCTGTAAGCCTGGAATTAGATACCGATTTCGGCATCAGCACCGCTACAACTGGGATGTTGCCAGGAGCGAATCATCATTTGCCTCTGTCGATGTCGAACAAAAGTGGCTTAGCGAACAGGGTTAAGGTCCTGTCAACTAAGGCTTTTGGCTTTATGAGCCATAAGGGTCCTACAAAGGCATTTCTCCCTACAAGTCGTGAGGATCTTGTAGGTGTATTTTCTCCTTAGGAATCAGGATGATTCCTAAGTGTATGTTTCTCTGTAAGTCGTAAGGATCTTACAACAGGGTTTTCTCGTTATAAGTTGAGAGGACTTACAAGGGTCGTTCATCATGCGAACATATCCCCAGTCACGGATGTGACTTGGTTAGGGAAATGTTTATTCGCGCCCGTGGATTGTATACAAGGGTCAGTGCTGAGCCACTTGTAGGGCAATATCGAAGGTTGTGGGGGTTGCTTAAAAACAGGTTCAGGTCTCTGTAACTTAAGACTTTCAAATCTTATGAGCCGTGAGGGTCCCATAAGAGAGTTCTCCTTACGAGTCGTGAGGATCTCGCAAGTGTAGTTTCTCCTTAGGAATCGTGAGGATCCCTAAGTGTGTTGCTCCCTTGTGAATCGTAAGGATCTCACGCGGGTGGTTTCTCCTTACAAGGTCGAGAGGACCCTGTAAGTGTCTTTTAACGAGGTTGCGCCCTTTCGGGTTTTCACAAACACTCGCCGGTAGCCGTGCTGTTTTTACTCACGGAGCCCTTTCGGGTTTTCATCCGTTCCCATTTTGCTTATGGACATACCGTTTATTATTTATTTTTCCTTTTATTCTCTTTTTTTTACGAGGTCACGCCCTTTCGGGTTTTCACGAACACTCGCCGGCAGCCCTGCTGTTTTTACTCACGGAGCCCTTTTGGGTTTTCATTCGTGCCCATTTTGCTTATGGACATACCGTTTATTTTTTTTTAATATTTTTTTTTATATCGGCTTTGTGATGTTTCAATCCACCGTAGTTTATCGACATCTCGGTCAACAGCTAATTTTAGGACGTAGTGGTCCGTCATTAGTTTAAGGACGTTTCGGTCCGTCGTTAGTTTAAGGACGTTTCGGTCCGTCGTTAGTTTAAGGACGTTTCGGTCCGTGGTGTAGAAGGTCGGCTACTACTTATAGAGTTCGGGCTTAGGAAGATAGCGAGCGGACATAGTCGTCGTCATCTATCATTGACCTAGGCTGTGGCTCATTAAGCGTAGTATTTCTTCAGGAAGCGGCCATTTATTGGCCTGAAAGGCCTTTCACTGTGCATATCCATGAGTAGATAGGCTCCACCCTGGTAGACCTTGTCTATTATGTACGGGCCTTCATAGTCCGGCTCGAATTTTCCTCGCTTGGCGCGATTGGGGATCATAGGCCTTTTGACCACTAGCACGAGTTCGCCTTGGCGGAATGTCCTCGGCCTAGTTAATCTTTCATATGAGCGCGTCATCTTTGCTTTATAAGCTTCTAGATTTTGTTGCGCTATGAGCCGGGTCTCATCAAGGGCATCAAGCTCCTCAAGCCGAAAGTGAGCACTTTCTTCGTTCGTCAGCTCGTAGTGGACTGCCACTCGTAGAGAGGGTAACTCTATCTCGAGGGGGAGTACTGCTTCGGTACCGAATACCAACGCGTATGGCGTTGTGTTTGTGGCCGTCTTGAACGTAGTTCGATACGCCCAGAGAGCTTCTTGCAGTCTCTCATGCCAGTCTTTCTTATTTCGGGACACCGTCTTCTTCATGATTTTTGTCAAGGTCTTGTTGAAGGCTTCAGCTAGACCGTTAGCTCGCGGATTATAAACTGAGGAATATCTCCAGTCTATATTATGCTGTTGCGCGAAGCGACTGATCTTGTGGCTTCTGTAGGCTGGCCCGTTATCGGAGATGATCCGTCGCGGAGTTCCAAACCGATATATGACGTGCGTCTTGAAGAAATGGAGGATATTCTCCGTCTTCACTTCTCTCAGCGGTATTGCTTCTGCCCATTTGGAGAAGTAATCAGTCGTCACCAGGATGAAACGATGTCCTCTAGACGACGCTGGTTCGATGGGGCCGACTATATCAGTTCCCCACATTTCGAACGACCAGCTAGCCACCGTTGGATGTAGTGGATTTGGATGCTGGTGGATGAAGTCCCCATGGATTTGGCATGAGTGGCATTGCTTCGCATATTCGAGGCAGTCCTGAATCATCGTGGGCCAGTAGTAACCCATCCGTTTAATCTTCAACTTCATCTTCGGGCCTGCTTGGTGAGAACCACAGAGTCCGTCATGAACTTCCTGAACGAATATTTTCGCTTCGTCAGGTACCAGGCATCTCAACCACAGAGAATCAAACGACCTCTTATATAGAGTATTATTGACGAAGGCGAAAGACAGAGCTCGTTTCATAAGCTGATGTCTTGAGGACGCATCTTCAGGAGTTCGACAGGACTTGAAGTAGTCTATAAAGACTTCTCTCCAATCCTCAGCCTTTTCCCGGTCTTTTATTTGCAGGGTCGTCTGCTCAGTCGCTCCCTTTTCTTCGGATGATTTCGGAGATATTTCTGCTAGGGCAAGTACTCGACGTCTTTGTACCATGATTCTGACGTCATCGAGGTTCTCGTCAGCCAGTTCTTTAGCGAGTTTGGCTAACGCGTCCGCTTTGCTGTTTTCCGCACGCGGTATGTTTTCCAAAGTGTAGGAAGGGATTTGGGCCAACAGTTGTTGCGCCTTTTCGCCGTACTTCACGAGCTCTGGTTTGCACGTTTGGTAATCGCCATTTACTTGACTGACGACCAGTTGGGAGTCTCCATATATGAGGAGGTCTTCAATTCCCATGTCGATGGCGATCTCGAGGCCTGCTATCAAAGCTTCATATTCGGCTTCATTGTTCGTCCTCGGCTCTGTTAAGGAGAAAGCAAAGCGCATTATCCCTCCTTGGGGAGTTACGAAGATGAGACCTACCCCCGATTTGATTATAGGGGTACTTTGCTTGCGCTTCTTCATGGAGGATGCTCCATCGAAATAAATCTCCCACCGGGTACCACTACCATCGATCGCATCAAACGCATGTTCTTCTGGCAGTTCGCAATTCAGAGGAGAATCGGCAGGTATCGGATGCTCAGCGAGGAAGTCGGCGATGGCCTGGCCTTTCACTGCCTTGAGAGGTTGATACGTTATCGAGAACTCCATCAAGAGTAGGGCCCATTTAGCGAGCCGCCCTGTCAACATGGCCTTCGACATCAAATACTTAAGGGGGTCCACCTTCGAAATGAGACGGACTTCATGCGCCAACGCATAGTGCTTGAGCTTTTTTATCGTGAAGATCAACGCCAGACAGTGTTTTTCAATGGGGGAATAGTTGCTTTCTGCCCCCATAGAACCCGACTCAAATAGTAGAGTGCTCTTTCTTTCCCTTGGTCGTTCTCTTGTGCCCATAATGCGCCTAAGGAACCTTCGAGGGCAGTTGTATAAAGAATGAGAGGCTTTCCCTTAACCGGAGCAGCCAACACTGGCGGGTTCTGGAGGTACTTCTTGATTTCATCCAGCGTGCTCTGGCATTTGTGATCCCAAACGAAAGGGGTTCCCTTCTTCATCAGGTGGCTGTAAGGGCGGCACTTGCCTGAAAGGTTGGCTATAAATCGCCGAATGTACGCGAGCTTCCCTTGGAGAGACCATAATTGTTTGAGAGTCCTTGGCGGAGGCATTTCCATGATCGCCTTGATCTTTGACGGATCTATCTCGATACCTCGGTGTCGGACGATAAATCCTAGGAATTTGCCCGAGGAAACTCCGAATGCGCACTTGAGAGGGTTCATCTTTAGGTTGTATTGCCGAAGGCGTTGAAATACGGTCTTCAGATGCTCTAAATGCTCCTCGTATGATTTGCTCTTAACCACGAGGTCGTTTATATAGCATTCGACAATTTCATGTATAAGGTCATCGAAGATCTTCGTCATGGCCCTTTGGTTGGTGGTATCAGCGTTCTTTAGACCGAAGGGCATCACCTTGTAGCAAAATATGCCTAGCGGAGTCCTGAAGGCGGTGTGCTTCTGGTCTTCGGGATGCATCTTTATCTGGTTATATCCTGATGAGCCGTCCATGAAGGAGAAGACTTCGTGAGTGGACGTATTGTCTATCATCAGTTCAGTGACTGGCTCTGGGAAATCATCTTTCGGGCAGGCTTTATTGAGATCCCGGAAGTCCACGCATATGCGCACTGTCCCATTTTTCTTCATCACCGGGACGATGTTGGCGATCCAATCAGGATACTGAACCTCCTGAATAAACCCAGAGTCGATCAGCTTCTTGACTTCGGCGTTGATGCTCATCTCAAGCTCGAGCCACATTCTTCTCGGCGCCTTTTTGACTGGCTTGACGTCCGGGGATATCGCCAGTTTATGCACAGCGATTTCTGGATCAAGTCCTGGCATTTCGGAATAGTTCCACGCGAAGCAATCTCTATACTGTATAAGCACGTCTTTTAATAAAGCTACCCTTTCTTTAGATAGCAGCTCGCTGACGAATGTCGGTCGCGGGTCGTTTGCCGTTCCCAACTCAATTTTCTTGAGGTTATCCGCAGTGGTGTGTATCCCATCTTCCAACTCTTTCGGCGCCGGTGGGAATTCTAAGATCACTTCGTCGTTGCTGTTTTCGAAGCACCAGGAAAGATCATCCAGATTCTCGGGCTCTTCTTTTGATATTGTTATCATATGACAAGTACGAGCTCGCTTCGAGGACCGATGTGGATCTGGTTCTGCTTTCGTGGCTTTGGGCTCGTGCTTCTGTGGCGGCATTACCCTCCAGCTGTCAGATAAGGCAAACTTGCCGAGCTGATACTGATCTTCGACCCAATTCTTGAAGGTGAAGCAATCTTCGAGAGGATGGCCTATTACTCGATGATAAGAGCAATAGTTTGGGTGTAAGACTTCGCCTGCTTGCTCCGGGTGCTTGGACTCCGGCAGTGTAAGGTACTTTATAGCTCGGTCAAGTATCTTCTTTGTCTTGTCTCGAGGAAAAGAGTACGCTCGACTCATTTTCTTCACAAGGGATAGATCAGAACCGCTCGATTCCCGCTTGCGTGGCTTATTAATCCCGCTTTGTTGCTGTCGAGCGCCTTTTTCGCTTTTCGACTTGTTTCTGCCTCTACGTCGAGCCTTTTTTATAATAGGTTGACAGGGAGCGGCATTTTCATCTTTCACGGCCTGTTGGAGGAGGCGTTGCGTTTTGGCTTTCTCGTAGATGGCCATTTCGCAGTTATGGTCGTCTCGGACTTTTTGACCAGCTTCCCTTATAAGCTTGTCCATTTGTTCTTCGAACGACGGACTTGGCACTTTTGCATCAGGAACTTTTACTGGTTCAGGATTAGCGTCCTCCCATTGAGCATCCGCTTCTTTATTGAAGTCATGTACGACGTAGCAATCATGGAGTAGCTCTCGTTTCTTGGACCGAATGTATCCGAGCCCGATTGTTTCCATCCTCCTACTAGGCAACTTGTGCTGAGTTCCGGAGACGTTCCAGACCCTGTCATAGAACTTGGCTTTTCAAGCGGTCTGTTTGAAGGATATCCCCTGGCGTTTCAACAGCCTCTTCAAGCCTTCTGTATAATATTTGGGTAGACGGATGGGCTGAAGCCTGTCAAGCATAGGATTCGCACCGTGCCAGATTTCTTTCTCCACTTTGGTTTCTTCAGAGCGGTAGAATAGAATTGCCTTTTCGCCTTCTCGCCTGGGAGGGACATAGAACGTGCGCAGCTCCTCTACACTGTAGGTATCAAGTGCATCCAGTTCCTTATGGTGTTTAAATGGAACCATGGCGACTTGCAGACTTTGCTCTTCGTCAGCGGGAGTTTGTATTGAAGGCCGAGCAGAGAATATAGCATGGACCTCATCTTCCGAGTCACTACCAAAGATCAACGTAGGAGTGGATGGTCCTGGCTTGTTGTATTGGGGCGGACCCGAATAAACCATCTCCTCCTCCTCCTCGGTATCACTCCCGAAGACAGGGATGGTGGCGTTAGCTTTGTTCTCCGATTTGTGACACCTTTCTGTGTCTTCGAAATCCGGTAAGAAGTATTTTGCATCTTCATATTTGCAGACTTCGTTCACGGAGAACGGGTTCAGTTCTCCCGTCACGGTATACTCGAGAGCATCCTTAAAATATTTTATACACTGATGCTGTGTAGAAGGGATGATGTTGTACTCGTGTAACCATGGTCGGCCGAGCAGAGCATTGTAGCATGTCTTGGCGTCTATGACGTGAAATTTAATATCTGTGACGAGCAGCCCAAAGCATAGCGTCAGTATCACAGATCCAAGAGTTCGTGATGATTGAGAATCGAACCCGGAGATGGTGATCCTATCCCGAGCAAGGTGCTGGATGCTCATGCAGATTTCCTTTAACACCCACACGTTGAGGAGATTAACGGAAGATCCATTGTCGACCAGGATTTTGCCTATTTTTATATCATGGCAGTATCCTGAGACATAGAGGTGGCGGTTGTGTTCGAACGTCCCAAGAAGGAGGTCTTCATCACCGAAAGTGACATCAGCTGTGTGCACTTCTTCCAGCTCGTCCTTCATCTTTTCTTTGGCGAGAAAAGCTTGGAATTGCTCGGTCTCTTGCAATGCTTTGATTAATGAATCTCTTGCCTCTTTTGATAGTAAAAGGGTGTCAAGAATGCTGAGCTGCGAGGGTAGCTTCCTCAGATGCGCTAGAACGTTGTAATCCACCTTATTTTTCTTCGGCGGGTCCTTAGCGGCTAGCTCTTCCATGACTTGGTCATCTAGGGCGATATCCTCAGAGATCTTTTCTTTCCCTTTATCTTTTTTGTTTGAGGGTCCGAGATTCTTTTCGGGTAGCGTCCGATTATGCAACCGAATATTTTCGCAGACCTTCGGCTCTTCTTCTTTTCCCGAGGTGGACTCTTTAAAGAGGGGGCTAAGAGCCATTTCCTCATCAGAGTCGCTCCCGAACGTGAGAACTTGCGATCCCCCGGCGTTAACCATGCGACAATCGCCGGTAGTCCTGTTAAGCTCCTCGGTCGTACTTTTCCGCTCCCGACGAGTTTTGTGTTTTTCCCGCTTAAAATGTTGTCGGTGAGCAACATATCCCCGCCACCATCTATTGAAAGCTTTGCACTCTTCGGTGGGGTGCGAAATCTTCCGATGATACAAGAAGTAGGAGGGGTGCATTTCCGCTTCACCAGTAATGTTTCCTTCAGAGGATGGTAGCTTCATACCCATTGATATGGCCTTAGCAAACCTTTTCCTCGTCTTGAATTTGCTTTTATCTGTGGTGGACGTATTCTGCTCCAGCGGGAGTATCCCAACTCTTTCGTCAAGTCGCTGGCGCTTGGCCCTTTCAAATATAGCCGTCTCGCGTTCCCGATTAGCTTTACTTTTCAACAGAGCTTCGTTGAGGAATGCGTCAATTGTTTCATCCGATGGCCCCAGAATTTCCGGTTCAGGATCTGCCCCCAACTTTTTAGTGCAAGGAGTTTCCTCATTGTCTGTAAACGAATGGGAGATCATACGACGGCTTGCCACGTATTCCTCAGATTCTTCCGACGAACTGTCTCCATCATCTTCCTCTTGAAAGACGTGGTTGAGGAACTCTTGGAGTGTAATGGGAGTCCGTGCTTTCTGGTTGTATTCCTCCAGTGCGTCAATTTGTTTTTGTAAGTCCGTACGCTTGTCGCCAGGCTTCACAGGCTTCTTGGATTTCTTCTTCTTCTTCTTCGAAGATTTTGACGGCTGGTTGTGAGTGCTTGGGCCACTAACATCGGTCTTTGGAGTTGGACGCGGCTTCAACATCCTTTCAATGATCTGAGGTTCCAACGGGTTTTTCCACCTGATCGCTGGGCATGTTTGAAGATCGTTCAGCATCCTCTTTGTTTTGGCTGATAGCACAACCTCCCATGGAGCTTCTTCAATGAGAGAGCACGTTGCCCCCGACGTATTCACTCTTTTAGGGGTGTGAGGCTGCGGCGGATTCACCTTCCATATGTCGGACAACGCGAACTTGCCCTGTTGGTACTGGTCCTCAATCCAATTTTTGAAGACGTAGCAATTCTCGATCGGATGACCCAGTACTCGATGATAGGGACAATAATTGGGATCATTAACGTCGTTTGGCTGCGACGGACGTCTTGGATCCGGCAGATTTATAAGTCGGTTGCGCAAGGCCAGCTCGAACAATCTTCTCGTTTTATCTCGGGGAAACGAGTAAGGATGTCCTAGCCTCTCCTCAAGGGGTACGCGCGGACGCATATTATTTTGATGGACAGCCGGTTTCAAGTTGCTCGGCTGTTGTTGAGCATTAGCGACAACAATTGCTTTTCCCTTCCCCTTCTCATTTCGAGAGTCCGGCTTTGGAGGGGGAGGTCTATGGCCCATCCGATCCATCTGAGCTAGCTTGTCGATCAGGGCCTGGAAGGTAGTCGGCTTGAAGAACATCATGAATTGCGAGATGGTCGCTTGCGGATCGAGGGTTCCCACAAACATGCCTACCGCCGGAGCCTCTTCGATGCGTTGTTCGCATTTTGACCATAAGTTCCGCCACCGTATCGCGTATTGGACCCATGTCTCGCCTGGCTTCACCCTGGCATTAATCAATGCGGTTATCGGGGTGTGTTCGCTGGCGCTTGCGAAACGCTGGGTAAACAGCAGCTCTATCTCTGCAAATGTCTTGATATAGTCGTTTGGGAGCTCGGAGTACCACTCGAATGCTGTATCCGATAAGCAACCAACGAACTGGCGAAGCAACAATTTATCATCACCACCGGTGTTGCCGCAAAGCGCCCTGAACTGGGCAACATGCTGGTGGGGATTGCCTGTCCCCTTATAAACATGGAATTTCGGTATTGTATAGCCCGGCGGGTACTTGATTTGGTCGTACCAGCCCGGATAGGGTCGTCCGGTTTTTACGACCTGACCGGCTGCCTCAGTCGCCTGATGAACCCGTATCTGCTGAGCTATATAATCGTCCAAGTCAGCTTTGGAGATTGTCTCCTCCTTGGCTGTTGACAGAGCCGGTGGAGGATTTGACGTTTCTCCCTTGTAGTCTTCAAGGACGACCGGAGGATCTTCAGCAGGAGGATCTTGTTGGATCATTATTCCCACCATGTCCTGGAACAGGAGGGCCATTCTCTTTATGTTGGCTGCTTGTTCCGCAGCCTCTTTATCTTTCTTTTCCAGTATCCTGCGAAGGAATTCAGCGTCAGTTTCTTGTTCCTGGCGTTGATCCGAGGACGCTTCGGGGCTTTCTTTTGGCCCAGTGAGTGCGGCTATCGCGTTCATCATTTCTTGGAGCTTCTGCTGTTGCTCCTGAGCTTTGGTCACTGACCGTGTAAGCGGTCTATGACCTGTAGATGTACGACTGTCCTCTTTACCAGACGCCATGCATACAGTATGGACTGCAATACCCCCGGACTTAGGGCGTTTGGTCTCGCCGCCTTTGGCATTTGCCGCAGGCGTAGGGACCTTCTCCGGCCTTCTTCTCTTGTGGGCCGTTGAAGTTGAAGGGGCCGTTGCAGCGGGCATTCTGGCAGTTGTCATCCTTTGCTGTTTGTCAGGACGGTTCTTTTTTTCTTGCACTTTCGCCCTTTTCTGCCGGCGAGAGTGATCTTGGTCGATTACGGAATCTTGGACCCTCCGCCAGACCTTGTAAATTTTGGAGGACAGCCGTTGAGGGGGCTGCTCCAGCTTTGTTTCTGTAACCCTCTCCACAGGTGGAGGAAATCTTTTTAGCGTGGCAGTCGGAGAGTTCTTGCGTACCCTCCTTAGCGGTTCAAAGCTATTCCCAGTTGGAACAGCAGCATTAACTTCCACCACTGGAGCAGGTGGAGTTAGCCCTGAGGGGGAGTTGCCCCCGGCCTTCCTTACTCGGCGCCAGTGGCGACGTTGAGCATGTCGAGCTGTTGGGACTGGCTCGGCGATAGGGACAGCTTCGTCTTGCCCCCTGTCCGGATGAGGCGCTGCCGATGCCAGCCTCTTAAAGGCTGATGTTGACTTTTGAGAGGCGGTGTTCAGTCTGTCAAAGACAGACCCTCGGGTAGGAGCAGGAGCCGGAATAGTCAGCCTTGAAAAGACCGACTCTTTAACAGGGGAAACCGCCTTGGCGACTTCAGGAGCAGAGGTGGCTGTCTTCCTCGGGACGGCCATTTCTGGGTTCATGGGACTCTTGGCGGGCCCATCAAAGTTCTGGTTTAGCCTGGTAAAGACAGAGGCTACCGGTTTGATATTGGACGACCCGTTGAAAGGGGCCGTTGTAGTAGTGAGCCGATCGAAGACTGACTTCTTGTGCGCTTCCGGTGCGGGCACTGGCATGGTGAAGCTTGCAGGCGGGATCATGGTCCCGAAAAACAGGCCGATGGTGGCCTGGGTCACCTGTTCTACCGGCATGGCAAGGATGGAGGCCGCTTGAGGCCTATAGGCTACACCTCCAGGCGAAGCGGAGCGTCGGTTGTATTGGCAGTTTGAGCAGCTCGAGCAGTTGGATGCCATTGATGCTTGATTTCTGCGCCAGGCAAAAGACCAAATCTTAGTAACTTGAAACTGAAAGGCAACCATTAACAAACCGCGACTCATTCGCGAAGACGACACACGAAGTGTGAAGTGGAAAGAGGAAAAGGTCCCACCGGGCATGCCCAAATCTGTTCCCCTCCGAAAGACGGCCACGACGTGAAGACTTCTTGCCTGAGATTCGGGGCAGATGCTATTTGGTTTTATCCGTCCACCTCTCTGAAGATGCCAAATTGATTTATGGCACCGTGTATCGGAGGTTTAGACGGATGCGGCCGATGTAGCAAACTTCGTCAGATTCCCCCTCACTTGAGGGGTTTTTTGATTGTGGGGACGCTCTTCCCTGCAGGGGCAAGCCCCTGCAGTTAATTACGCTACCGCATCGCGGTAACAACTTTCTCCTTCTCCAGAACTTCACTTCGTGTCGCGTGTGTTTGTTTTGTTTGTGATTGCCCGTGGATTGTATACGGAGACTAATTTATGTCGTCGCTCGTAGGACGTGGATTAGTCCAAATCCGTATTTATTTAGATTTGGGTTTGGTGTTTTAGTTTAAGGATACGTTAGCCATATTGAGGCTAAGATCAACTTAAACGTTCGTTAAGGATACGTTAGTCTGATTTGAGACAAAGATCAACTTAACGGAAAGAGCATTTAGAGGGCTCTATTGTTCCAGTTTAGGGACGTAGTGGTCCATTTAATATATGTCCGTCGGGACCCGTCACCTCTCTGACGACGTTGAAGGATTACAACGACAGGTGTCAGAGGAGTTCGAAGATGTACCCTTGAGCCAAAGTTGATTGGGGGTCTTATAGTCCGATTTGGGACTAAAGTCTGTTTGAAAGTTTAAGGATACGTTAGCCATTTTTGAGGCTAAGATCAACTTAAACGGGATCGTTTAGATCCAACAAAAGAGCGTTTGGAGGCTCTATTGTTCCAGTTTAGGGACGTAGTGGTCCATAGGTAGTTTAAGGACATTGCTGTCCATTGCCAGTTTAGGGACATGGTGGTCTATTTCCAGTTTAGGGACATAGGGGTCCATCGTTCCCGTTTTAGGGACGGATATTAGTTTAAGGACGCATTAGTCCATTGGTTTAAGGACCCCATAGTTCATATAGATGTGTTTAAGGACGCATTAGTTCATTAGTTTAAGGACGCATAAGTCCATGGGTTTAAAGATCCCACAGTCCGTATTAATGCGTGGTTGTCGGGACCCGTCACCTCTCTGACGTCGTTGAAGGATTACAACGATAGGTGTCAGAGGAGTTTGGAGATGTACCCTTGAACCGGATGTAAATTGATTTAAGAGAGCAGTCTTGCTCAGTCAATTTAATTTGAGGACTTACGGCCATGATTAGGCTAAGTCCAGTTGAGAATATTCAACGTTTTTATCTTTGGCCTATTAGGCCTGTGCTAGGGCTTTGCCCCTGTTTAATAATACACTGCATTTTATTTTGGCCTGTTAGGCCTTTTTGATTTGGGCTCTGTCCCTTTATAAATGATGCACAACATCTGTTTTTATTTGGGCTCTGCCCTTTTTTAAAGTAATGCATTGCATTTTATTTGGCCCGTTAGGCCTTTTCTAATTGGGCTTGGCCTTTCTGTAAATAATGCAGTGCATTAATCAAACTGACTGTGGCCATGTGGCCTGTCAGGCGTTTTGCGCCAATTATTGAACGCAAGCGCATGTGGAGGTGACACGTGTCACGCTCTGGTGAGCGCAAGCGCAGTGCGCTGCACCAGTGCGCTGCGCTGCTGACACGTGGCGCGCTCTGGTGAGTTGCGCCAATTTCAGAGAGCAATGCTCTATCTGCATAGCGCAAGTGGTTATGGTGCTGACACGTGGCGCTCTCTGGTGGCTTGCGCCAACCCAGGAGCGCAACAGTGCAGATCTGCAAGTGCAAGGCACTATTTTTATTTCTTGATCCAATTTTGGATTCAAGAAAAGAATCTTTAAGATTCCAGAACCAATGGTTCATGAAAAAGTAATGCTTTTGTCATTATCTATTTTTTATTGAAGATCATTGATCTTGTTCTTAGATCAATGATCTATTCAGAAGAAATTCTTCTTTTTTTTAAAGGGTTTTACCTTCTTTTTCCTTCTGAATTTCTTCTCAGAGTTCTTTAGAGTTCTCTCTCTGTTTCTAGAGTTTTTCCATTCTCTGTGTTCTTGTTGTTGATCTTGATGTCTTTTTGAATTGGGGTCTAGGGGCCTTTATATAGTGTCCATTAATTTGTTAAATTTGTTAAAGAGATCATTCTCTGAGTGATTTGGGGAATTTTCCCCACCTTTGGATCTTTGATCCAAGGGCTTCTGTTTTACAGAAGGCAATTTTCTCGTTTTAACAAGAACAGAAAGATCTTACTGGAATTTTAATTCTGTTTGGCGCAGATGTATCAGCGCTTGACACGTGTCGCGCAGCGCAACTGTACTGACACGTGTCGCGCAGCGCACAGCGCAGCGCAAAACTGCGCTGACACGTGTCGCGCAGCGCAGCGCCTGCGCGACTGAAGCGTTGCTTCGTTTAATTTTGTTTTTAATAGAGCTTTGCTCTGATTGGGCGCGCTGCATTGGGCGCTGCGCTGATGTGTCAGCTTTTGACACGTAGCGCGTTGCGCGCAGCGCAAGGGATTCGAAGCGTTGCTTCAATTTTTGAATTTTTGAAATTCAAACAGAGCTTTGCTCTGATTGGGGGGAACACCTGTTACAACGGCTCCTTCAACTTCGACCTCCCACAAAAGGATGAGGCCGGAGAAAATCCCACCGCATGCGGCAAATTCCAAAGGTGATGGATCCAAACGCCCCAAGTCTGGGGGCATGATTGTACATACGGTCTACATGGCTTCCGGGAAAGAAGAAAGCCGTGCTTCCGTAAGTCATCGACCGCAAAGTCGGTTGTTGACAAAAGCTCAGGAGCAACAACAAAAGCTCCAGAAGATACTGACCAAAATGGCAGCACTTACCGGGTAGAAAGAAGGCCCGGACACAACAACCGAACAGCGCCAAGAGCAGGAGACCGGTACAGAGTTCCTGCGAAGGGTGCTTAAAAGAAAAGACAAAGAAGCCACTGACCAAGCTGCCAACATAAAGCAGATGGTGCTCTTGTTTCAGGATATGGTTAGAATGATGATCCATCCAGAACCCTCAGTCGAGGATTCACCGATAATTATCGAGGATGACAGAGGGGAAACATAAAATCCTCTTCTGGTCTTATCGGCAGCCAAGGAGGAAACAATCTCCAAGTCTGCTCTTGATGATTATATCGCTCAACAAATACGAGTTCATCAAGCAAATGAAGTGACTTGCCAAATCGTCAGAACCGGGCGACCGTACCCAGGCTGGTATGACTAAATCAAGTACCCACCGGGATATAAGATCCCAAGTTCCATGTATACAATGGGACGGGCAATCCTCATCAACACGTCGTGCAATTCAGAGCTCTGTGTGGTAACACTGGAGGCGACGATAAACTGGTGCTTCGCCAGTTCGTTGGCAGCATGTCAAAGACGACCTTTGAATGGTACTCAGAGCTCCTAAATGACTTTGTAAAGACATTCACAGAGATGGAACTGCTGTTCACACAGCGGTTCACCAGCGCAAGCGAGCGCACTCCGATCACAGCATTAATCAATGCTAGGGTAAGGCCAGGAGAAACATGGGTTCAATACGCAATCCGGTGGCGGAACCTGTGGTCTAAGTGCAAACAATGCATCAAAGAATCTCCTGCAGTAGGCATGTTCATTGGGACCCTTGATCCTCAAACGACCGTATCCCATTTCATGACGTTCTTCAAGCCGACGACCTTCCAGGTTCTGATCGATAAGCTGGCCCAAATGGACCAGATGGGCCACGGGCCTTCCTCCTCAAGTAAGGACTCATGAAACGCCAAAGGTAAATGGAAAGCGGTCTTCATCGCCAAAACTCAACAACAACCGAGCGACCTAAAACCGGCTGTTCGCCAAAACAATGCACGTCCATGCTTATCCTTAGAAGAAAGGCTAGGATGCGCTTACTTGTTTCCCCGCGATAAGATGAGAAGACTATTTAAGTTGGCAATGCATACAAACTCATCACATTGCCAGACCCACAGCGTCCACCGCAACCCGACAACATCAACAACCCCAACTACTGCTCCTATCACAGAATGGTGAGCCACCCAGTTGAGGATTGCTATATCTTCAAGAACTGGGTCGAGGACCATTATCAACAGGGGAAGTTCGTGCTTTCTGAGAACTGAAGAGTGAACCCACCACAGAAGCACACTCCCAAAAAGGTGGATGCACCGAGGGCATCATGCTCGCTCGTGGAAGAAGCTCTATGGGAAGTCGTTCTTTCAGCAAAGACCAAAAGAATGCTGAAAGATCTACAGGCATATCCGGAAGTCAGGTGGAAAAGCCCGATTGAACCCGAAATCATCGAAGGAATGTTGAAACCGCGTCTCGCACCGAAAGTTGTTGACAAAGGGCAAAATCTCCAAGTCAAGCCTTCAAAGTCTTCGAAAAAAAAGAAAACCAAGAAGCCTGTATAGCCTTTCGAGTATGACGACAAGCGCACAGACCTACAAAAGTACATCGACACGCTGGAGGAGTACAACCAGAAGGCGCAGAAACCGGTCACGCTTGAAGAGTTCCTCAAGCATATTCTTGAGAACGAAGATAGTGACAACGATGAGAAAAATGAATCATCAGAAGAAACCGAAGACTATGTAGCAAGTTGCCACATGGTCTCCCATTTGTTGTTAAAAGACGAAGAAACTCTCTCAGCGTCAGAAAGCAACGCAGAGGAACTGGGGGCAGAATCGGCGCTAAAATCCCCAGAACTGCCAGAAGACCCGATCGATAGGCTGTTAAACGAAGCCTTTCGAAAAAGCAAAGCTGACCGAGAACGCGAAACAGCCATATATGAAAAGGCTAAGCGTCAGCGTCAGGATGAAGAAGCTACGACAAGGTGGAATTGTAAAGTACTCCAACCAAATCAAAGCACACCTGCCACAAATAAGAGCAGGATCAAGGCATAGAAGTGGTTCACCAAAGCCCTGTCTATGGGAATGAAGCTGCCACCTCTCGTAAGAAACACTCCCAGGGTCATACACCTCGACCGAGAGGATTCACATCCAAACTACTGTCTATATCATCGGAGAGTCACCCACCCCACCGAAGAATGCAGTGCCTTCAAGAAGTGGTGGTAAGGATACGTCGCCTATAAAAAACATTTCAAGAGGATGAAGCGCGAAGCTCGTCGACAGCAAAAAAGTGTGGCAAGTGCTTGTGAGAAAACGACTGGCAACTGTCATATGGTTGATACCAGTTCGGAAGCGGATAAACCCCAGGTTCTTACCTTCAGGAGTGACTTTGAGGACGAAATGACCCTCAGCCCTCTTTTCAAAGACTCCACCTCCGAAAAAGAAGAGGGGAGAAGAACTGTAGGAATATTTAGCTGCGTAACCGCATGCTGCCTGAAAAGAATCTCGGACCTACAAACAAAAATTTGAGCCAAAGAGACAAAGGGAAAGAAAAAATCCCTGAGGAAATCACCCTCGATGATGGAGTCTTCAAAGAGATCGCAGCCAGGGATCCACCTAAGAAAAACAAGTGGATTATAATGTATTAGCACATCTGAGGAAAACGCCCTCATAATTGAGCATAATAGATGCTCTCCTCCTGTCCAAAGAGGCACGGGATTCTCTGATCAAGGCATTACAAGAGCCTGATCAGTTCTAAGCTTTCCTTGCAGAAGAGAAGATGAAGGACGAGCTGGCAGAGGTTCACACAGCTAACATTACATTCAGCGATGAAGATCTCCTCTTCAAAACGTGTGAGCATAATTACCCGTTATACGTCACCGGGTACTGCCACGACATCAAGATAGGAAAAATCCTTGTCGACAATGGATCCTCCGTCAATCTTCTCAATGTGAAAGCGCTGAAAGAGATTTGTATGAACGTTCAGCACTTGGCCCGAGACAAAATTACCATCTCCGGGTTCAACTCACAGTCATCACAGTTGCTTGGGTCTGTAATACCGACGTTACGCTTCGGGCTGCTCGTCAATGACATCAAATTTCATGTCATTGACGCCAAGACTTACTATAATGCTTTGCTCGACAGGCCTTGGTTACATGAGTACAATGTTGTCCCTTCTACACAACATCAGTGTAGGAAGTATTTCAAAGACGGCTTGGAATACACCATCACGGGTGAACTAAACCCGTTCTCTGTAAACGAGGTCCGAAAATATGAAGACTCAAAGTACTTCTTACCAGACTTCGAAGATACGGAGAGGTGTCATAAGCCGGAGGATAAACGGAAGTCCGTTGCCACCATCCCGATCTTTGGGAGCGACACCGAGGAAGACGAAGAAATAGTCTACTTGGGGCAACCCCAATACAATAGGCCCGGACCATCTACTCATATTCCGATCTTTGGCAGCGACTCTGAAGACAAAGCTAATGTCGTTTTCTCCATCCGCCAGTTGGTGCAAATCCTCTCCAGAGCGGATCAGGGCCTGCAAATCACAATGGCTCTCCCTCGGCATTATAAAGAACTTGATGCGCTCGATACATATAGCGTACAAGAACTACAGACTTTCTACATGCCTCCCAGGCAAAGAGGTGAAAAGGTGATCCTCTTCTACCAATCTACGGAGACCAGAGTAGAGAAAGAAGTCTGGCATGGTGCCGATTTTACACATGATAGGCTTCAACCAATCCGTCTGCCAAGATACTACGCGGAGGGATTGAAAAGGTTGTTAAGATGCCAAGGTGTACCCTTTGAACAAACTGTTCGACAAGCCAATTTCTACAAAAAGATTTGGGATATCTTTGGGACCCAGCAAGAAATGCCCAACGGGAAGATGGAAACAATCGGGCTCGGATACGTTCAGTCCGAGAAACGGGAACGATTCTACAGCTGCCGCATCATAAACAACTTTGGTGAAGAAGAAAACGCTCTTCTCAATAGTTGTGACGTTGAAATAGAACGAGATCCCGCTCTAAGAACGTTAAGCCCATCGTTCGAAGAACAAGTTGAAATGCTAATAAAAGAAGTATGTCAAAAGATTCAAGATAACCATAGTCATGAAATGGCTATTTATGAAAAGGCCAAGATGCAACGCCTCAACCATCAGTCCGCGGAGAAAAAAGACTACAATGCCCTTCATCCTCAGCCAGCTGTACGTTCTCGCCTCGAAGGAAAATCCCGAAATAGAGGCAAAAACAAGGCGAAGAAAGCAAACAACGCTCGAAAATAGCAAAACGGATCCAAGAAGCCGTACAATCGAGAGAAAGCCAGCTGGAACCCGTCCTTTATGAAGAAGATGGGCCGGGAATACTCTTTCCCTCAAGAAAAAACAAGGAAAGTATTCAACCTTATCATGAAGTATCAAATGATGATGCTTCCGGAGTCTTGGCACCGCGAACAAATAAACGAGGTCCATCATCCGGATTACTGCTCTTATCACCGAGCAATAGGTCATCCCCTTGAAGACTGCTTCACCTTCAAGAACATGGTCGAGGACCAGTATCAACGAGGCCGGTTCACTTTTTCCGACAGCTGGAGGGTAAACCCGCCGCAAAAGCATGAGCCAAAGAGGACTTATACCGTGAGAACAGGACCAGCTCAACGTCAAGAATGGAAGCAAACCCATACCTGCCATGTGGTAACACTCTCAAAGAAGGGAGGGCACGAAACTATAGATGACCCTTTCAAGTGCTTCGCAAATGAAGACGATGATGAGGTAATCTCAAAGTTTCCATCAACACCAAAAGAGCTGGAAGACGGGATACACACTACGATGGACAACCTAAGAAAAATTGACTTAGGGACGGAAAATGAGCCAAGGACAACGTTCGTCAGTGAGCTGCTATCTAAAAATCAGGTAGCCATGTTAAAAGACGTGCTCATGCAATATAAAAACAGCTTCGTATGGAACTATTCCGAAATGCCAGGTCTAGATCCAAATGTGGCAGTACATAAACTGGCCATATTGCCGGACATAAAGACAGTCAAACAGGCGCCAAGATGAATGTGGATCGAAATTGAGATGAGTATCAACGCTGAAGTCAAGAAACTAATCGACTCCGGCTTCATCCAAGAAGTTCAATATCTCGACTGGATCGCTAACATCGTTCTGATGATGAAGAAAAATGGGACGGTGCGCATCTGAGTGGAATTTCGGGTCCTCAACAAAGCTTGCCCGAATGATGACTTCCCTGTACCTGTTACCTAGCTGTTGATCGATAACACGTCTACCTATGAGTTCTTCTCCTTCATGGATGGATCTTCAGGCTACAACCAAATAAAAATGCATCCTGAAGATCAAAAGCATACTGTCTTCCGGACTCCGCTGGGCATATTCTGCTACAAGATAATGCCTTTCGGTTTAAAGAACGCCGGTGCTACCTACCAGAGGGCTATGACAAAGATCTTCGACGACCTCATCCATGAGATCGTCGAATGCTATATTGACGACCTTGTGGTGAAAAGCCGATCTCAAGAGGAGCATTGGGAGCATCTAAATATAGTGTTCCAATGTTTTCGGAAGTACAATCTGAAGATGAATCCTTTAAAATGTGCGTTTGGAGTCTCCTCAGGCAAATTCCTAGGATTCATCATACGACACGGGGTATCGAAATCGATCCCTCAAAGATCAAGGTGATTGTGGAAATGCCCACGCCGAGAACCCTCAAACAACCGCGCTCTCTTTAAGGAAAGCTCGCATATATTCGGCGGTTCATAACCAACCTCTATGGGAAATGCCGTCCCTACAGCCATTTAATGAAGAAGGGAATCCCGTTCATCTGGGATCAAAAGTGCCAAAATGCACTAGATGAAATAAAGCAATACCTGCAAAAGCCGCCGGTATTGACCGCTCCGGTTAAGGGAAAACCCTTATCCTATATACAACAGCCCTTGAGGGTTCTCTAGGAGCGCTATGGGCACAAGAGAATGATCAGGGAAAGGAGAAAGATTTGTACTATTTGAGTCGAGTTCTCCTGGGGGCAGAAAACAACTACTCCCCCATCGAAAAGCATTGCCTGGCACTGATCTTCACGATAACGAAGCTCAGGCATTACGCCATGGCGCATGATGTCCATCTCATATCAAAAGTGGATTCTCTCAAATATCTGATTTCAAGAGCCATATTAACAGGAAGGCTTGCCAAATGGGCCTTCCTCCTGATGGAGTTCTCGATAACGTATCGGCCTCTCAAAGCAGTGAAAGGCCAGGCCATTGCCGACTTTCTCGCCGAGCATCCGATACCAGCCGACTCCCCCTTAAATTGCGAGTTGCCGGATGAACATACGTTCGACACAATCGAAAGAGAGAAGGAAGAAAACGATTCTTGATGGGAATTATACTTCGATGGAGCATCTTCCATGAAGAGGCGAAAGCAAAACACCCCCATAAGCAAAGCCGGGGTAGGCCTTATCTTCGTGATCCCTCAAGGAGGGATATTGCGTTACACCCTCTCCTTAACGGAGCCAAGGACTATTAATGAAGCTGAATATGAAGCCTTGATAGCAGGTCTCAAGATCGCTGTCGACATGGGAATCAAAAACCTCCTCATATATGGAGACTCCCAGCTGATCGTTAGCTAGGTAAATGGCGACTGTCAGACATGCAAGCCAGAGCTGATAAAGTATGGTGAAAGAGCGCAACAACCGTTGACACAAATCCCCATCTACATCCTAGAGAGTATATCGCATGCAGAAAACAACAAGGCGGATGCATTGGCCAAATTAGCTAAGGAATTAGCCGATGAAGACCTCGACGACGTAAAGATCATCGTAGAAAGCCGTAGGATCCTCGCGCCAACAAATATATCCTCGGAAGACTTAACAGAGCTATCCGAAGGAAAAGAAATGACCGAACAAATAGCCCTTCAAATAGAGGACGAAGAAAAAGTCAACGATTGGAGGGAGATCTTCATAGACTACTTCAAATCTCGATGAACGTCCGAAAATGCGTTGTCT
This sequence comes from Agapanthus africanus, assembly GCA_030015575.1. NCBI lineage: Eukaryota > Viridiplantae > Streptophyta > Magnoliopsida > Asparagales > Amaryllidaceae > Agapanthus > Agapanthus africanus. The sequence continues at coordinate 877,929,755 of CM057337.1, read as the reverse complement.
CGATATCAGCTCATGAAACGAGCTATGTCTTTCGTATTCGTCAATGACACCTTATATAAGAGATTGTTTGACTGTCCGGGGCTAAGATGCCTGGGACTAGAAGAAGCGAAGAGAGTCGTCCAAGAAACTCACGACGGACTTTGTGGTTCTCACCAAGCTAGGCCAAAGATGAAGCTGAAGATCAAAAGAATGGGTTATTATTGGCCTACAATGATTCAGGACTACCTCGAATATGCGAAGCAGTGTCACTCGTGCCAAATTCACGGGGACTTCATCCACCAGCATCCAAATATGCTACACCCAACGGTAGCTAGCTCACCGTTCAAAATATGGGGAACCGATATAATCAGCCCTATTGAACCAGCATCATCCAAAGGACATCGGTTCATACTGGCAACGACCGATTACTTTTCTAAGTGGGCAGAAGCAATACCACTAAGGGAAGTGAAGACAGAGAATATCCTCCATTTCTTCTGAACCCATGTCATCTACTGGTTCGGCACTCCGCGACGAATTATCTAGGATAATGGGCCATCCTATAGAAGCCATAAAATCAGCCGCTTCGCAGAACAACATAAGATAGATTGGAGATACTCTTCAGTCTATAATCTTTGTGCCAAAGGTCTAGCTGAATCTTTCAACAAGACCCTGATGAAGATTATAAAGAAAACAGTGTCCAAAAATAAAAGAGACTAGCACGAAAGGCTGCATGAAGCTCTCTGGGCATACCGCACAACGTTCAAGACGGCTACGAATACAACACCGTACACGTTGGTATTCGGCACGGAAACAATGCTTCCCTTGGAAATAGAACTCCCTTCTCTATGAGTAGCGGTGCGATATGAGCTGACAGATGAAGAAAATGCCTATCTTCGGCTCGAGGAGCTCGATGCCCTCGACGAAACCCGCCTTATAGCACAACAAAACCTGGAGGCTTATAAGGCAAGGATGACACGATCATATGAAAGACTGACCAGGCCGAGAACATTCCGCCAAGGCAAACTCGTATTGGTCGTCAAAAGACCAATGATTCCCAATCGTGCCAAACGGGGGAAATTCAAGCCAAACTATGAAGGCCCGTACATCATAGACAAAGTCTACCAAGGTGGAGCCTACCTGCTTATAGCTATGTATGGCGAAAGACCCTTCCGACCAATAAACGGCCGGTTCCTCAAAAAATACGACGCCTAACGGTTTACGACCTGGGTCAATGATAGATGACAACGCTTGTGTCTGCTTGCTATTTTCCCGAGTCAGAACCCTAAAAGTAGTATTCAAAAGATCCGTCGCCTCGAAAATAGGCGATAATGGACCGAGACGTCCCTAAACTAATACTCTTTTCCGAATGAAGGAGCGAGATGTTTTTAAACTAAAACCTCGCCTAAAACAATGCGACAACGAACCAAGAAGTCCTTAAACTAAAATTTCGCCTCAAACCCGGCGACAAAGGACCGAGATTTCTTTAAACTAAAACCTCTCCTCAAACACGGTGACAACGGACCGAGAAGTCCTTAAACTAACATTTCGCCTTAAACATGGCGACAACGGACCGAGAAGTCCTTAAACTAATATCCGCCTCAAATATGGCAATAACGGACCGAGATGTCCTTAAACTAAATATGCGCCTAAAAAATGGAGATATCGGACCGAGATGACCTTAAACTAAAAATTCGTGTCAAAAACGGCGATACCGGATCGAGAAGTCCTTAAACTAATCGTTCGCTTCAAATATGGAAGCAACGGACCGAGACGTCCTTAAACCAAAAAATTCGTCTCAAACATGGCAATAACGGACCGAGATGTCCCTAAACTAGCACATCGCCTCCAAAACGGTGATATGCTTCCCTGAGATATATATTGCAATCGAAGTCTCAACGGCAGAGATTGCAACTCAAGTCCCACCGGCTACGCAGCTACTTTAGCGATGAAGCCACCCCCAACTCCTACCAGTAAATAGATGGGTCACCTGCGGTGAAACTACTTTCGAGAGTTCCATCGTTCGTTAAAAAAAACAAAACCGTATGTCCACAAGAAAAATGGGCATGGATGAAAACCCGAAAGGGTGCCATGAGTAAAAACAGCAGGGCTACCGGCGAGTTTGTGAAAACCCGGAAGGGCGCAATTTCGTTAAAAAAAGGTATGTCCACAAGCAAAATGGGCACGGATGAAAACCCGAAAGGGCGCCGTGAGTAAAAACAGCAGGACTGCCGGCGAGTTTGCGAAAACCTGAAAGGGCGCGAACTCGTAAAATATAAATTCATATACACTTGCAAAATCCTCTCGATCTTGTGAGGAGAAAATATCCACGTAAGAGCTTTACGACTCACAGAGGAGCAACACACTTACGAATCCTCATAATTCCTAAGGAGAAATTACACTTGCGAGATCCTCACGACTCGTAAGGAGAATTCCCCTTATGAGACCCTCACGGCTCATAAGATTCAAAAGCCTTAAGCTACAGAGATCTGAACCTGTTCTTAAGCCGTCACATTCCCTAAAGTTGCCCTACAGGCAGTCCAATATTGACCCTTGTATACAATCCATGGGCACAAACAAACATTTCTCCATCAAGTTCCACCAATGGCGAGAAATATCCCCATATGGTGAATGGAACTTGTAAGTCCTCTCGACTTATAAGGAGAAAATACTCTTTGAAGATCCTTACGACTTACGAGAGAAAATATCACTTGGGGATCCCCACGATTCCTAAGGAAAAAAATTACACCTACGAGATCTTCACGGCTCGTAGGGAGAAATAACTTTATGAGATCCTTAAGGCTCATAAAGTCAAAAAGCCTTAGTCGGCAGGATCCTAACTTTGTTTGCTAAGCCGTCTTTATTCAAATCGAAAAAGGCAAATGATGGTTCACACCTGACAATATCCCAGTTGCAGCTATACTGATGCTTAAACAGGTGTCAAACTCTAAGTCCTTTCACGGCAAATGATAATTTTCTCCTGGCAATAATCAGGTCGTAGCGATGCTGATGCCGAGGTTGGTATCAGATTCTAACTCGCATAAGAAAAAGCAGCGAGTAGCAAAAAAAATGCATATGAAATAGCCGAAATGATAGGGCAACTCGCAATAAAAATCAGTGAGCAAAAAATATGCATATAAAAATAGCCGAAATGATAGGGCAACTCAGAATAAAAATCAGCAAGCAAAAAATATGCATATAAAAACAGCCGAAATGATTGGGCAACTCGCAATAAAAAGCAACAAGTAAAAATAAAAAAAAATAGCCGAAATGATTGGGCACCGCGGATGAAAAGCCAAAATGAATAGGCAATCGCGACTTTCACGATATAAAAAGCTGAAAAGATAGAGTATCGCGGAAATAAAAAATATCTAAATGAAATTTCCTCTGCCCTGCAGGTAGGTCCGTACTGACCCCTGTATACAATCCATAGGCACAAATGAAAGAAAAGGGAACTATATTTTCCCACAGGCTCCGTCAAAAGGAGAGCTAGATCTTAATGGCAACATATACAGCCTAGAGGTCATCTCGACATTCTTCTCGTTACAACAGACGCAATGTCTACAAAGGCTCCAAATAGCCAAATCAAAAAGGAGTGACGAAAAAATCCCAGCTCCAGTTCGACATTCTTCTCGTTACAGCATGATGTAGATGCGATGTCAACAATAGATCCAACGAGCCAAATCAAAAAGGAGTCCTGGAAAATTCCTAGCTCCAAGTCTTGACGGTTCATATACAACCTAAACATTACCCCGACGTTCCTTTTCCTTCCATCAGGATGCAGACGCGACGTCAAAAAAGCTCCAACGAGCCAAATCAAAATGGAGCAATGGCAAACTCCTAGCTTCAAGTCTTGACTGTTCATATACAACCTAAAGACTACCCCGGCGTTCCTTCTCATTCCATCAGGGTGCAGACGTGACGTCAACAAAACTCCAACAAGCCAAATGAAATTGAAGCAATGGTATATTCCCAGCTTCAGGATCTCGACAGCTACTCATGTAAAGCCTAAGAGACTATCGGAGATCATCCCACACCAGCGCGGAGTGGTTATGACTCATCGGGGCTCCAAATTGAGCCTAACCTCAAGTAAAAATGCGACATGGCAAATTCCTAACGCTTGCTCTTTCGACGGTAATATAGCCTAACGAGATTACTTGAAGATGTCTTGTCTAGCCTCCGAAGGAATCAGAGACACGACTGTCGCGGGGTTACTCGAACAACAGCTTAAAGACTGTTTATCGAGGAATACATCAACCAACGTGACGGTACCATGAAAAAACCCTAGTATCATAAAACCTAACGGACCTTTGTCGCAAAGAACATGGGTTATCTATATATATCGTTAGGAAAAATTTTCCTGTAAACCTAAGGGAGGTAAACTGAATAAACACTGAAATGAGTACATAAACTAGAGACTCCGAAACGAGTGAATAAACTAGAGACTCCGAAATGAGTACATAAACTAGAGACTCTGAAATGAGTGAATAAACTACAAACTCCGAAATGAGTACATAAACTAGAGACTCCGAAACAAGTGAATAAAATACAAACTCCGAAATGAGTACATAAATTATTTTATGCCAAGTCAAGACATTAAGAAACAGAAAGGCGCAACCCATGAGCCTCAGGGTTCAGAACTACATTTCTTAAGGATTGAGATCCGAGAAGACGCTTGAATCCGCTCGCTATATTCTCAGATCAAAATTCTAATAAAAGTCGTGTGTGCCAGCTAGAAACTGGTCAAATGCTATGCATCACTTCAGTCCAATGTTCACCTATGTCTAGATGCATGCATCAGAAACTTCTAAAGATTAAAATACAAAATATGTCTACAGAGGCAGGATGCCCATATGAATATGCGCTGGGGATGAAACGTTCAGTGGTCGACATTATTTTTATTTATGGGATTAGAGATACAAGGATTAACAAAACAATATATAAGATTCTCTAATTCCCTCTCCGCCTTCTTCACCATGTCGAATCGGCGATCTTCGTGAGGAGTTGCTCCCCAGCGCCATGCTCATCAGCGAGGGCAGACATGATTGCCCGCTGAGCCCGTATCTGGCTTACCAGACGAACCAAACAATCCCTCAGAGGCTGGGTAATCAAACAAGCCTTATGAAAGCACTTGATCTTGTCCTCCGCCGCGTCGAGCATCGCCAGAGTCATCTCTGCTGGATGAGGAGGGATGTCAGCAAGTACAGACGAGAGGATCGTCCGAAGCTAAATGGAGCCAACAGGAAGAAGAGAGCCCTTAAGAGCCAGAAGCATGTACATTACCATGTCACATTGGTCATTAGTGAGAATGGGATCCGCTAAACGCGCAACAAAACGAGGGATGATTCCCTCGATAGGTACCTCCCACGGTTGCCGATGAGCATGTGGACGATTGCAAGCCATAACTCTTGATTTGTTAAAAAGTGGTTCTTTCCTTATGAAAGAAGGGGGAAGCAGAACTTCAGATTATAAAGAGGAGCATTCAAGTCTAGGCACAGAAAGTGCGGTGCATGGTGGAGCTATTCCCAAGGCCCGGCAAAAAAGGCATGGGAAAAGAAAGAGTTGACTCATGGGAATCAGAGTAAGGAGGTGAAACGACTCCATCCGCAGCGCCTTACGTGCACGATACGTGAACGCCCGCATTGATTCTTTTTGGGACTAGAGTGGTGCCTCACGTGCATAACATGTGAGAGCCGACGCTAGTTCAGGATTAAAATCCTCAGCAGCGCCTCACGCGCATGACACATGGGCGCTAGTAACGATTTTTATATATGTATAGCAACACTTTATGTGAGACACATATGAGCATTGGCATAAAGAGAAAAGAGAAGTCTGTCATTCATACTTCGAATAAATTTATACATTGGTGATAAAAAAAGACAACAACAAAAACAAACATCATCATAGTGTTTAAAACGGCAAAACACAGAATCCCGGACACGGATTCAGGAACTTGGAAGTAAGTCTGAGTAAAGTGCTTCCGGCTTCGTTTGCCATTTTCTTATGTATTTTCTCATGAATGCAAGCGTCAGGATCTCCACTAATGTTGTCCGTCCTTTGGTATGCGGATATTATCGCTTTCTTTTTGAAGACACGATGCAAAATATCGATAAGGTCATCTCTTTGCTTCTTTGAGATCAAGCTCAACAGATATACTGAATGCACCTATCTTCGGCATCATCAAGCGCCTCGAGTGGCATAGCCTCGTCAAGCCCAGGAATTGCTACCCAGATCGACCTAACGATAATGTTCAAGAAAGCAGAACGGCGGAGGAGTAACCGACCGTTGTAGTCCTCAAAATGACGCACCACCTCAGCATATTGGGCGTTGGTAAATTCTTGGCCTTGACAACGGCCCTAGATGCGAATTTCCTCGTAAGAGATAATCTATTCGAGATCGTAAAGACGAGAAGTCATAATATCTGGAAAGAAAAATCAGTAAGGGGTTAGCAATCAAAATGATGAGGAAATCACTCATTGTAAGAATCAAAAAAGATTCTCATTTAATGAAGAATCTCATTAAACCGTGGAGTTAAACTCCCAATACCCTCGGAAAATGTGTTCCACCATAGATTCAAATCTGTGAAAAGGGGTATTAAAACCCTAAAAAAGAAAAAAATGCTCAAGAACAGAAAGGGAATAAAATTCCCAAAAGTCCTTAGATCTCTCAGAGCTAAGCTCTGTAAGATAGAATTAAATTCCCTTAATAATGGGATTAAATCACAGAAACCCCCATGGTGGAAAAACAAAAAAATGGAATTAAATTCCAAGAATCCTCAAAGATCGGTGATAGGGAAAACCCTAAGAGGAGAACTAACAATCTTCAAGACCCCAGAGTCTATTTAAAAGAAAAAGTTTTTAGATCTCTAAGAGACCAGTTCAAGAAAATAACAGAGCTCTGTTGATGGATTTAAAATCCAAGGCAAGAACGAAAAGGGTTTTCTATGAGGTGAATGCCGTTCATGATTCTTACCCAAAATAAGTGTTTGTAGAGTTTAACTCTGAGATGCTAGGATAGAGAACTAAGCTCTGGAAGGAGAATTAAATTCTCAAGGAAAAGGTTAAGGAAGAAGATGAAGAAATAGTGATCATCTAAAGAGCCAAACCCCCCATTTATAAGACGTGACGGAGAGCGGTTCATCTCCCTGTTCCCCTAAGCAATCCAACGGTTGTAAAGGTGGACAGCGTTGTACTCACATGCAAGCCACGTGAGAGCAACGCTGGGGGGCATTTGTTCCCTCATAAAAAAAGGAAAAAAGGGGAAAATTCCCCACTATTAAAGTCTCGCGTTTTAAACACGAGAGCACCTATATGCAAAAGCATATAGGCGCTGCAGTTAAAAACAAATGGGCTAAAAGAGTCTCACGTGTTAAACACGTAAGCACATATATGCAAAAGTATATAGGCGCTGCAGTTAAAAACAAATGGGCTAAAAGAGTCTCACGTGTTAAACACGTGAGCACCTATATGCAAAAGCATATAGGCGCTGCAATTTAAAAAAATTGGTTAAAAGAGCCACACATGTTAAACACGTGAGCGCCTATATGTAAAGCATATACGCGCTGCAATCAAATAATTGGCAAGCCAAACAGGCCTCACGTGTTAAACACGTGAGAGTTGATAGGCATATGAGCGCTGAAAATAAAGCATACTGAAACCCATGCTAGGGGTCACATGTTAAACACGTGAGTTGTTCTGCTGCACTCTTTGGCAAGATAGAATTAAATTCTATTTGGGAAATATTTTCCTTGATCTTTCTCAAACTAGAAAAATCTTCTCTGTTAAACAGAGGACCCTTGGATCAAAGATCCAACGGTGATTATAAAATCACCCACCGAACATCTGATAGAATAAAAATTCTATCTAAAAAAAAAATATTTCCTAATCCTGTTAAGTAAACAAGAAAACTTCTCTGTTAAACAGAGAGCCTTTGGATTAAAAATCTAATGGTGAATAAAATTCACCAAGTGATCCGAGAGATCATTTTGGATTGATCATGATCTCTCAATCAGAGATTTTCCTAACAAATTAATCTTTTCTCTTATCCTATAAATAGAAGGGAAAAACAAAAAAAGGAGAGAGAACTTGACACAAGCTTCTGTAAAAAGAGCACAGTGAGTTCTTGAGAGAACAAGAGAATTTAATTATCAAAGAAGAAGACTTTCCTCATTGAAACAAGAGATAAAAAAAACAGAGATCATATGGTCGCTCCTTTACCTATCTAAGGGTTTACCCTTCATTTAAGAACTCAGTTCTCTCCTTAGTTAAGATTTGCAGAAGCAAATCTCCCCACAAGTTGAGAATTTAATTCTCATCAGGGAAATTTTGCTCTGCAAATTCAAAACCAAGGGGAAAAGAATTAAGTTATAAAAAAAGAGAGTGAAGAAGAACAAGAACATATAAAAATTTATTTCCTTTAAAAATTAGGGTTTAACCGTATATATAAAGAACTTAGTTCTTCCATAAAAAAAGCAGTGATGATGATCCAAGATCTTCAAAACCAGAATCGTTAGTGCTTAGCACTATGTTGAAGCCTCACGTGTTTCCCATGTGAGTGCTTCAAACGAACTAAGAGAGCAACTAAAATTGCCTCACGTGTTTCC